>OY540806.1:1377124-2754249 GCA_961205885.1 Ptychoptera albimana
CGATTTTTCCAGTAGTTTAGAAGAAAACGATGTTTTTTTTTCTTTGGTCGTCACAGTATGAAAGAAAAAAAAATTGCGTTTATATTAATTTTTTTTCGATTAACATTGGCTTTACATAGCTGATTAAGACAATCTTGATGTATTTTGATACTTTGACAACGATTTTTTCAGTAGTTTAAAAGAAAACGATGTTTTTTTTTATTTGGTTGTTACAGTACGATCGAAAAAAAAAAAGCTGTTATCTCCTTCAATATTAATTTTTTTTCGATTTAGATTTGCTTTTCATAGCTGTTTAAGACAATCTTGATGTATTTTGACACTTTGACAACGATATTTCCAGTAGTTTAGAAGAAAACGATTTTTTTTTTCTTTGGTCGTTACAGTATGAAAGAAAAAAAAATTGCGTTAATATTAATTTTTTTTCGATATAGATTTGCTGTTCATAGCTGTTTAAGACAATCTTGATGTATTTTGACACTTTGACAACGATTTTTCCAGTAGTTTAGAAGAAAACGATGTTTTTTTTTTCTTTGGTCGTTTCAGTATGATAGAAAAAAAAATTTCCTTAATTTTAATTTTTTTTTAATTAGATTGGCTTTTCATAGCTGTTTAAGACAATCTTGATGTATTTTGACACTTTGACAACGATTTTTCCAGTAGTTTAGAAGAAATCGATGTTTTTTTTCTTAGGTCGTTACAGTATGATAGAAAAAAAAATTTCCTTCATTTTAATTTTTTTTAATTAGATTGGCGTTTCATAGCTGTTTAAGACAATCTTGATGTATTTTGATACTTTGACAACGATTTTTCCAGTAGTTTAGAAGAAAACGATGTTTTTTTTTATTTGGTTGTTACAGTACGATCGAAAAAAAAAAAGCTGTTATCTCCTTCAATATTAATTTTTTTTCGATTTAGATTTGCTTTTCATAGCTGTTTAAGACAATCTTGATGTATTTTGACACTTTGACAACGATATTTCCAGTAGTTTAGAAGAAAACGATTTTTTTTTTCTTTGGTCGTTACAGTATGAAAGAAAAAAAAATTGCGTTAATATTAATTTTTTTTCGATTAAGATTTGCTGTTCATAGCTGTTTAAGACAATCTTGATGTATTTTGACACTTTGACAACGATTTTTCCAGTAGTTTAGAAGAAATCGATGTTTTTTTTCTTAGGTCGTTACAGTATGATAGAAAAAAAAATTTCCTTAATTTTAATTTTTTTTAATTAGATTGGCTTTTCATAGCTGTTTAAGACAATCTTGATGTATTTTGATACTTTGACAACGATTTTTCCAGTAGTTTAGAAGAAAACGATGTTTTTTTTTCTTTGTTCGTTACAGTATGATAAAAAAAAAAGCTGTTATCTCCGTCAATTATAATTTGTTTTCGATTTAGATTTGCTTTTCATAGCTATTTAAGACAATCTTGATGTATTTTGATACTTTGACAATGATTTTTCCAGTAGTTTAGAAGAAAACGATTTTTTTTTTCTTTGGTCGTTACAGTATGAAAGAAAAAAAAATTGCGTTAATATTAATTTTTTTTCGATTTAGATTTGCTGTTCATAGCTGTTTAAGACAATCTTGATGTATTTTGATACTTTGACAACGGTTTTTCCAGTAGTTTAGAAGAAAACGATGTTTTTTTTTTCTTTGTTTGTTACAGTATGATAAAAAAAAAAGCTGTTATCTCCGTCAATTATAATTTTTTTTCGATTTAGATTTGCTTTTCATAGCTGTTTAAGACAATCTTGATGTATTTTGATACTTTGACAACGATTTTTCCAGTAGTTTAGAAGAAAACGATGTTTTTTTTCTGTGGTCGTTATAGTATGAAAGAAAAAAAATTTGCGGTAATATTAATTTATTTTCGATTAACATTGGCTTTATATAGCTGATTTAGACAATCTTGATGTATTTTGACACTTTGACAACGATTTTTCCAGTAGTTTAGATGAGAACGATGTTTTTTTTATTTGGTTGTTACAGTACGAAAGAAAAAAAAATGCTGTTATCTCCGTCAATATTAATTTTTTTTCGATTTAGATTTGCTTTTCATAGCTGTTTAAGACAATCTTGATGTATTTTGACACTTTGACAACGATTTTTCCAGTAGTTTAGAAGAAAACGATGTTTTTTTTTTCTGTGGTCGTTTCAGTATGATAGAAAAAAAAATTTCCTTAATTTTAATTTTTTTTTAATTAGATTGGCTTTTCATAGCTGTTTAAGACAATCTTGATGTATTTTGACACTTTGACAACGATTTTTCCAGTAGTTTAGAAGAAAACGATGTTTTTTTTCTTAAGTCGTTACAGTATGATAGAAAAAAAAATTTCCTTAATTTTAATTTTTTTTAATTAGATTGGCTTTTCATAGCTGTTTAAGACAATCTTGATGTATTTTGATACTTTGACAACGATTTTTCCAGTAGTTTAGAAGAAAACGATGTTTTTTTTTTCTTTGTTCGTTACAGTATGATAAAAAAAAAGCTGTTATCTCCGTCAATTATAATTTGTTTTCGATTTAGATTTGCTTTTCATAGCTGTTTAAGACAATCTTGATGTATTTTGATACTTTGACAACGATTTTTCTAGTAGTTTAGAAGAAAACGATTTTTTTTTTTCTTTGGTCGTTACAGTATGAAAGAAAAAAAAATTGCGTTAATTTTAATTTTTTTTTAATAAGATTGGCTTTTCATAGCTGTTTAAGACAATCTTGATGTATTTTGACACTTTGACAACGATTTTTCCAGTAGTTTAGAAGAAAACGATGTTTTTTTTCTTAGGTCGTTACAGTATGATAGAAAAAAAAATTTCCTTAATTTTAATTTTTTTTAATTAGATTGGCTTTTCATAGCTGTTTAAGACAATCTTGATGTATTTTGATACATTGACAACGATTTTTCCAGTAGTTTAGAAGAAAACGATGTTTTTTTTTTCTTTGTTCGTTACAGTATGATAAAAAAAAAAGCTGTTATCTCCGTCAATTATAATTTGTTTTCGATTTAGATTTGCTTTTCATAGCTGTTTAATACAATCTTGATGTATTTTGACACTTTGACAACGATTTTTCCAGTAGTTTAGAAGAAAACGATGTTTTTTTTTTCTTTGGTCGTTTAAGTATGATAGAAAAAAAATTTCCTTAATTTTAATTTTTTTTTAATTAGATTGGCTTTTCATAGCTGTTTAAGACAATCTTGATGTATTTTGATACTTTGACAACGATTTTTCCAGTAGCTTAGAAGAAAACGATGTATTTTTTCTTTGGTCGATACAGTACGAAAGAAAAAAATATGCTGTTATCTCCGTCAATATAAATTTTTTTTCGATTTAGATTGGCTTTTCATAGCTGTTTAAGACAATCTTGATGTATTTTGACACTTTGACAACGATTTTTCCAGTAGTTTAGAAGAAAACGATGTTTTTTTTTATTTGGTTGTTACAGTACGATCGAAAAAAAAAAAGCTGTTATCTCCTTCAATATTAATTTTTTTTCGATTTAGATTTGCTTTTCATAGCTGTTTAAGACAATCTTGATGTATTTTGATACTTTGACAACGATTTTTCTAGTAGTTTAGAAGAAAACGATTTTTTTTTTTCTTTGGTCGTTACAGTATGAAAGAAAAAAAAATTGCGTTAATTTTAATTTTTTTTTAATAAGATTGGCTTTTCATAGCTGTTTAAGACAATCTTGATGTATTTTGACACTTTGACAACGATTTTTCCAGTAGTTTAGAAGAAAACGATGTTTTTTTTCTTAGGTCGTTACAGTATGATAGAAAAAAAAATTTCCTTAATTTTAATTTTTTTTAATTAGATTGGCTTTTCATAGCTGTTTAAGACAATCTTGATGTATTTTGATACATTGACAACGATTTTTCCAGTAGTTTAGAAGAAAACGATGTTTTTTTTTTCTTTGTTCGTTACAGTATGATAAAAAAAAAAGCTGTTATCTCCGTCAATTATAATTTGTTTTCGATTTAGATTTGCTTTTCATAGCTGTTTAATACAATCTTGATGTATTTTGACACTTTGACAACGATTTTTCCAGTAGTTTAGAAGAAAACGATGTTTTTTTTTTCTTTGGTCGTTTAAGTATGATAGAAAAAAAATTTCCTTAATTTTAATTTTTTTTTAATTAGATTGGCTTTTCATAGCTGTTTAAGACAATCTTGATGTATTTTGATACTTTGACAACGATTTTTCCAGTAGCTTAGAAGAAAACGATGTATTTTTTCTTTGGTCGATACAGTACGAAAGAAAAAAATATGCTGTTATCTCCGTCAATATAAATTTTTTTTCGATTTAGATTGGCTTTTCATAGCTGTTTAAGACAATCTTGATGTATTTTGACACTTTGACAACGATTTTTCCAGTAGTTTAGAAGAAAACGATGTTTTTTTTTATTTGGTTGTTACAGTACGATCGAAAAAAAAAAAGCTGTTATCTCCTTCAATATTAATTTTTTTTCGATTTAGATTTGCTTTTCATAGCTGTTTAAGACAATCTTGATGTATTTTGACACTTTGACAACGATATTTCCAGTAGTTTAGAAGAAAACGATTTTTTTTTTCTTTGGTCGTTACAGTATGAAAGAAAAAAAAATTGCGTTAATATTAATTTTTTTTCGATTTAGATTTGCTGTTCATAGCTGTTTAAGACAATCTTGATGTATTTTGACACTTTGACAACGATTTTTCCAGTAGTTTAGAAGAAATCGATGTTTTTTTTCTTAGGTCGTTACAGTATGATAGAAAAAAAAATTTCCTTAATTTTAATTTTTTTTAATTAGATTGGCTTTTCATAGCTGTTTAAGACAATCTTGATGTATTTTGATACTTTGACAACGATTTTTCCAGTAGTTTAGAAGAAAACGATGTTTTTTTTTCTTTGTTCGTTACAGTATGATAAAAAAAAAAGCTGTTATCTCCGTCAATTATAATTTGTTTTCGATTTAGATTTGCTTTTCATAGCTATTTAAGACAATCTTGATGTATTTTGATACTTTGACAATGATTTTTCCAGTAGTTTAGAAGAAAACGATTTTTTTTTTCTTTGGTCGTTACAGTATGAAAGAAAAAAAAATTGCGTTAATATTAATTTTTTTTCGATTTAGATTTGCTGTTCATAGCTGTTTAAGACAATCTTGATGTATTTTGATACTTTGACAACGGTTTTTCCAGTAGTTTAGAAGAAAACGATGTTTTTTTTTTCTTTGTTTGTTACAGTATGATAAAAAAAAAAGCTGTTATCTCCGTCAATTATAATTTTTTTTCGATTTAGATTTGCTTTTCATAGCTGTTTAAGACAATCTTGATGTATTTTGATACTTTGACAACGATTTTTCCAGTAGTTTAGAAGAAAACGATGTTTTTTTTCTGTGGTCGTTATAGTATGAAAGAAAAAAAATTTGCGGTAATATTAATTTATTTTCGATTAACATTGGCTTTATATAGCTGATTTAGACAATCTTGATGTATTTTGATACTTTGACAACGATTTTTCCAGTAGTTTAGATGAGAACGATGTTTTTTTTATTTGGTTGTTACAGTACGAAAGAAAAAAAAATGCTGTTATCTCCGTCAATATTAATTTTTTTTCGATTTAGATTTGCTTTTCATAGCTGTTTAAGACAATCTTGATGTATTTTGACACTTTGACAACGATTTTTCCAGTAGTTTAGAAGAAAACGATGTTTTTTTTTTCTGTGGTCGTTTCAGTATGATAGAAAAAAAAATTTCCTTAATTTTAATTTTTTTTTAATTAGATTGGCTTTTCATAGCTGTTTAAGACAATCTTGATGTATTTTGACACTTTGACAACGATTTTTCCAGTAGTTTAGAAGAAAACGATGTTTTTTTTCTTAAGTCGTTACAGTATGATAGAAAAAAAAATTTCCTTAATTTTAATTTTTTTTAATTAGATTGGCTTTTCATAGCTGTTTAAGACAATCTTGATGTATTTTGATACTTTGACAACGATTTTTCCAGTAGTTTAGAAGAAAACGATGTTTTTTTTTTCTTTGTTCGTTACAGTATGATAAAAAAAAAGCTGTTATCTCCGTCAATTATAATTTGTTTTCGATTTAGATTTGCTTTTCATAGCTGTTTAAGACAATCTTGATGTATTTTGATACTTTGACAACGATTTTTCTAGTAGTTTAGAAGAAAACGATTTTTTTTTTTCTTTGGTCGTTACAGTATGAAAGAAAAAAAAATTGCGTTAATTTTAATTTTTTTTTAATAAGATTGGCTTTTCATAGCTGTTTAAGACAATCTTGATGTATTTTGACACTTTGACAACGATTTTTCCAGTAGTTTAGAAGAAAACGATGTTTTTTTTCTTAGGTCGTTACAGTATGATAGAAAAAAAAATTTCCTTAATTTTAATTTTTTTTAATTAGATTGGCTTTTCATAGCTGTTTAAGACAATCTTGATGTATTTTGATACATTGACAACGATTTTTCCAGTAGTTTAGAAGAAAACGATGTTTTTTTTTTCTTTGTTCGTTACAGTATGATAAAAAAAAAAGCTGTTATCTCCGTCAATTATAATTTGTTTTCGATTTAGATTTGCTTTTCATAGCTGTTTAATACAATCTTGATGTATTTTGACACTTTGACAACGATTTTTCCAGTAGTTTAGAAGAAAACGATGTTTTTTTTTTCTTTGGTCGTTTAAGTATGATAGAAAAAAAATTTCCTTAATTTTAATTTTTTTTTAATTAGATTGGCTTTTCATAGCTGTTTAAGACAATCTTGATGTATTTTGATACTTTGACAACGATTTTTCCAGTAGCTTAGAAGAAAACGATGTATTTTTTCTTTGGTCGATACAGTACGAAAGAAAAAAATATGCTGTTATCTCCGTCAATATAAATTTTTTTTCGATTTAGATTGGCTTTTCATAGCTGTTTAAGACAATCTTGATGTATTTTGACACTTTGACAACGATTTTTCCAGTAGTTTAGAAGAAAACGATGTTTTTTTTTATTTGGTCGTTACAGTACGAAAGAAAAAAAAATGCTGTTATCTCCGTCAATATTAATTTTTTTTCGATTTAGATTTGCTTTTCATAGCTGTTTAAGACAATCTTGATGTATTTTGACACTTCGACAACGATTTTTCCAGTAGTTTAGAAGAAAACGATGTTTTTTTTCTTTGATCGTTATAGTATGAAAGAAAAACAAATTGTGGTAATATTAATTTATTTTCGATTAACATTGGCTTTATATAGCTGATTAAGACAATCTTGATGTATTTTAATACTTTGACAACGATTTTTCCAGTAGTTTAGATGAAAACGATGTTTTTTTTATTTGGTTGTTACAGTACGAAAGAAAAAAAAATGCTGTTATCTCCGTCAATATTATTTTTTTTTCGATTTAGATTGGCTCTTCATAGCTGTTTAAGACAATCTTGATGTATTTTGACACTTCGACAACGATTTTTCCAGTAGTTTAGAAGAAAACGATGTTTTTTTTTTCTTTGTTCGTTACAGTATGATAAAAAAAAAAGCTGTTATCTCCGTCAATTATAATTTTTTTTCGATTTAGATTTGCTTTTCATAGCTGTTTAAGACAATCTTGATGTATTTTGATACTTTGACAACGATTTTTCCAATAGTTTAGAAGAAAACGATGTTTTCTTTCTTTGGTCGTTATAGTATGAAAGAAAAAAAAATTGCGGTAATATTAATTTATTTTCGATTAACATTGGCTTTATATAGCTGATTTAGACAATCTTGATGTATTTTGATACTTTGACAACGATTTTTCCAGTAGTTTAGATGAGAACGATGTTTTTTCTATTTGGTTGTTACAGTACGAAAGAAAAAAAAATGCTGTTATCTCCGTCAATATTAATTTTTTTTCGATTTAGATTTGCTTTTCATAGCTGTTTAAGACAATCTTGATGTATTTTGACACTTCGACAACGATTTTTCCAGTAGTTTAGAAGAAAACGATGTTTTTTTTCTTTGGTCGTTATAGTATGAAAGAAAAACAAATTGCGTTAATATTAATTTTTTTTCGATTTAGATTTGCTGTTCATAGCTGTTTAAGACAATCTTGATGTATTTTGATACTTTGACAACGATTTTTCCAGTAGTTTAGAAGAAAACGATGTTTTTTTTTTCTTTGTTCGTTACAGTATGATAAAAAAAAAAGCTGTTATCTCCGTCAATTATAATTTTTTTTCGATTTAGATTTGCTTTTCATAGCTGTTTAAGACAATCTTGATGTATTTTGATACTTTGACAACGATTTTTCCAGAAGTTTAGAAGAAAACGATGTTTTCTTTCTTTGGTCGTTATAGTATGAAAGAAAAAAAAATTGCGGTAATATTAATTTATTTTCGATTAACATTGGCTTTATATAGCTGATTTAGACAATCTTGATGTATTTTGATACTTTGACAACGATTTTTCCAGTAGTTTAGATGAGAACGATGTTTTTTTTATTTGGTTGTTACAGTACGAAAGAAAAAAAAATGCTGTTATCTCCGTCAATATTATTTTTTTTTCGATTTAGATTTGCTTTTCATAGCTGTTTAAGACAATCTTGATGTATTTTGATACTTTGACAACGATTTTTCCAGTAGTTTAGAAGAAAACGATTTTTTTTTTCTTTGGTCGTTACAGAAGGAAAGAAAAAAAAATTGCGTTAATATTAATTTTTTTTCGATTTAGATTTGCTGTTCATAGCTGTTTAATACAATCTTGATGTATTTTGACACTTTGACAACGATTTTTCCAGTAGTTTAGAAGAAAACGATGTTTTTTTTTTCTTTGGTCGTTTCAGTATGATAGAAAAAAAATTTCCTTAATTTTAATTTTTTTTTAATTAGATTGGCTTTTCATAGCTGTTTAAGACAATCTTGATGTATTTTGATACTTTGACAACGATTTTTCCAGTAGCTTAGAAGAAAACGATGTATTTTTTCTTTGGTCGTTACAGTACGAAAGAAAAAAATATGCTGTTATCTCCGTCAATATAAATTTTTTTTCGATTTAGATTGGCTTTTCATAGCTGTTTAAGACAATCTTGATGTATTTTGACACTTTGACAACGATTTTTCCAGTAGTTTAGAAGAAAACGATTTTTTTTTCTTTGGTCGTTACAGTATGATAAAAAAAGCTGTTATCTCCGTCAATTATAATTTGTTTTCGATTTAGATTTGCTTTTCATAGCTGTTTAAGACAATCTTGATGTATTTTGATACTTTGACAACGATTTTTCCAGTAGTTTAGAAGAAAACGATGTTTTTTTTTTTTGGTTGTTACAGTACGAAAGAAAAAAAATGCTGTTATCTCCGTCAATGTTAATTTTTTTTCGATTCAGATTTGCTTTTCATAGCTGTTTAAGACAATCTTGATGTATTTTGATACTTTGACAACGATTTTTCCAGTAGTTTAGAAGAAAACGATGTTTTTTTTTATTTGGTCGTTACAGTACGAAAGAAAAAAAAATGCTGTTATCTCCGTCAATATTAATTTTTTTTCGATTTAGATTTGCTTTTCATAGCTGTTTAAACAATCTTGATGTATTTTGACACTTCGACAACGATTTTTCCAGTAGTTTAGAAGAAAACGATGTTTTTTTTCTTTGGTCGTTATAGTATGAAAGAAAAACAAATTGCGTTAATATTAATTTATTTTCGATTAACATTGGCTTTATATAGCTGATTTAGACAATCTTGATGTATTTTGATACTTTGACAACGATTTTTCCAGTAGTTTAGATGAGAACGATGTTTTTTCTATTTGGTTGTTACAGTACGAAAGAAAAAAAAATGCTGTTATCTCCGTCAATATTATTTTTTTTTCGATTTAGATTGGCTCTTCATAGCTGTTTAAGACAATCTTGATGTATTTTGACACTTCGACAACGATTTTTCCAGTAGTTTAGAAGAAAACGATGTTTTTTTTTTCTTTGTTCGTTACAGTATGATAAAAAAAGAAGCTGTTATCTCCGTCAATTATAATTTTTTTTCGATTTAGATTTGCTTTTCATAGCTGTTTAAGACAATCTTGATGTATTTTGATACTTTGACAACGATTTTTCCAGTAGTTTAGAAGAAAACGATGTTTTCTTTCTTTGGTCGTTATAGTATGAAAGAAAAAAAAATTGCGGTAATATTAATTTATTTTCGATTAACATTGGCTTTATATAGCTGATTTAGACAATCTTGATGTATTTTGATACTTTGACAACGATTTTTCCAGTAGTTTAGATGAGAACGATGTTTTTTCTATTTGGTTGTTACAGTACGAAAGAAAAAAAAATGCTGTTATCTCCGTCAATATTAATTTTTTTTCGATTTAGATTTGCTTTTCATAGCTGTTTAAGACAATCTTGATGTATTTTGACACTTCGACAACGATTTTTCCAGTAGTTTTGAAGAAAACGATGTTTTTTTTCTTTGGTCGTTATAGTATGAAAGAAAAACAAATTGCGTTAATATTAATTTTTTTTCGATTTAGATTTGCTGTTCATAGCTGTTTAAGACAATCTTGATATATTTTGATACTTTGACAACGATTTTTCCAGTAGTTTAGAAGAAAACGATGTTTTTTTTTTCTTTGTTCGTTACAGTATGATAAAAAAAAAAGCTGTTATCTCCGTCAATTATAATTTTTTTTCGATTTAGATTTGCTTTTCATAGCTGTTTAAGACAATCTTGATGTATTTTGATACTTTGACAACGATTTTTCCAGAAGTTTAGAAGAAAACGATGTTTTCTTTCTTTGGTCGTTATAGTATGAAAGAAAAAAAAATTGCGGTAATATTAATTTATTTTCGATTAACATTGGCTTTATATAGCTGATTTAGACAATCTTGATGTATTTTGATACTTTGACAACGATTTTTCCAGTAGTTTAGATGAGAACGATGTTTTTTTTATTTGGTTGTTACAGTACGAAAGAAAAAAAAATGCTGTTATCTCCGTCAATATTAATTTTTTTTCGATTTAGATTTGCTTTTCATAGCTGTTTAAGACAATCTTGATGTATTTTGATACTTTGACAACGATTTTTCCAGTAGTTTAGAAGAAAACGATTTTTTTTTTCTTTGGTCGTTACAGAAGGAAAGAAAAAAAAATTGCGTTAATATTAATTTTTTTTCGATTTAGATTTGCTGTTCATAGCTGTTTAATACAATCTTGATGTATTTTGACACTTTGACAACGATTTTTCCAGTAGTTTAGAAGAAAACGATGTTTTTTTTTTCTTTGGTCGTTTCAGTATGATAGAAAAAAAATTTCCTTAATTTTAATTTTTTTTTAATTAGATTGGCTTTTCATAGCTGTTTAAGACAATCTTGATGTATTTTGATACTTTGACAACGATTTTTCCAGTAGCTTAGAAGAAAACGATGTATTTTTTCTTTGGTCGTTACAGTACGAAAGAAAAAAATATGCTGTTATCTCCGTCAATATAATTTTTTTTTCGATTTAGATTGGCTTTTCATAGCTGTTTAAGACAATCTTGATGTATTTTGACACTTTGACAACGATTTTTCCAGTAGTTTAGAAGAAAACGATTTTTTTTTCTTTGGTCGTTACAGTATGATAAAAAAAGCTGTTATCTCCGTCAATTATAATTTGTTTTCGATTTAGATTTGCTTTTCATAGCTGTTTAAGACAATCTTGATGTATTTTGATACTTTGACAACGATTTTTCCAGTAGTTTAGAAGAAAACGATGTTTTTTTTTTTTGGTTGTTACAGTACGAAAGAAAAAAAATGCTGTTATCTCCGTCAATGTTAATTTTTTTTCGATTCAGATTTGCTTTTCATAGCTGTTTAAGACAATCTTGATGTATTTTGATACTTTGACAACGATTTTTCCAGTAGTTTAGAAGAAAACGATGTTTTTTTTTATTTGGTCGTTACAGTACGAAAGAAAAAAAAATGCTGTTATCTCCGTCAATATTAATTTTTTTTCGATTTAGATTTGCTTTTCATAGCTGTTGAAACAATCTTGATGTATTTTGACACTTCGACAACGATTTTTCCAGTAGTTTAGAAGAAAACGATGTTTTTTTTCTTTGGTCGTTATAGTATGAAAGAAAAACAAATTGCGTTAATATTAATTTATTTTCGATTAACATTGGCTTTATATAGCTGATTTAGACAATCTTGATGTATTTTGATACTTTGACAACGATTTTTCCAGTAGTTTAGATGAGAACGATGTTTTTTCTATTTGGTTGTTACAGTACGAAAGAAAAAAAAATGCTGTTATCTCCGTCAATATTATTTTTTTTTCGATTTAGATTAGCTCTTCATAGCTGTTTAAGACAATCTTGATGTATTTTGACACTTCGACAACGATTTTTCCAGTAGTTTAGAAGAAAACGATGTTTTTTTTTTCTTTGTTCGTTACAGTATGATAAAAAAAGAAGCTGTTATCTCCGTCAATTATAATTTTTTTTCGATTTAGATTTGCTTTTCATAGCTGTTTAAGACAATCTTGATGTATTTTGATACTTTGACAACGATTTTTCCAGTAGTTTAGAAGAAAACGATGTTTTCTTTCTTTGGTCGTTATAGTATGAAAGAAAAAAAAATTGCGGTAATATTAATTTATTTTCGATTAACATTGGCTTTATATAGCTGATTTAGACAATCTTGATGTATTTTGATACTTTGACAACGATTTTTCCAGTAGTTTAGATGAGAACGATGTTTTTTCTATTTGGTTGTTACAGTACGAAAGAAAAAAAAATGCTGTTATCTCCGTCAATATTAATTTTTTTTCGATTTAGATTTGCTTTTCATAGCTGTTTAAGACAATCTTGATGTATTTTGACACTTCGACAACGATTTTTCCAGTAGTTTTGAAGAAAACGATGTTTTTTTTCTTTGGTCGTTATAGTATGAAAGAAAAACAAATTGCGTTAATATTAATTTTTTTTCGATTTAGATTTGCTGTTCATAGCTGTTTAAGACAATCTTGATATATTTTGATACTTTGACAACGATTTTTCCAGTAGTTTAGAAGAAAACGATGTTTTTTTTTTCTTTGTTCGTTACAGTATGATAAAAAAAAAAGCTGTTATCTCCGTCAATTATAATTTTTTTTCGATTTAGATTTGCTTTTCATAGCTGTTTAAGACAATCTTGATGTATTTTGATACTTTGACAACGATTTTTCCAGAAGTTTAGAAGAAAACGATGTTTTCTTTCTTTGGTCGTTATAGTATGAAAGAAAAAAAAATTGCGGTAATATTAATTTATTTTCGATTAACATTGGCTTTATATAGCTGATTTAGACAATCTTGATGTATTTTTATACTTTGACAACGATTTTTCCAGTAGTTTAGATGAGAACGATGTTTTTTTTATTTGGTTGTTACAGTACGAAAGAAAAAAAAATGCTGTTATCTCCGTCAATATTAATTTTTTTTCGATTTAGATTTGCTTTTCATAGCTGTTTAAGACAATCTTGATGTATTTTGATACTTTGACAACGATTTTTCCAGTAGTTTAGAAGAAAACGATTTTTTTTTTCTTTGGTCGTTACAGAAGGAAAGAAAAAAAAATTGCGTTAATATTAATTTTTTTTCGATTTAGATTTGCTGTTCATAGCTGTTTAATACAATCTTGATGTATTTTGACACTTTGACAACGATTTTTCCAGTAGTTTAGAAGAAAACGATGTTTTTTTTTTCTTTGGTCGTTTCAGTATGATAGAAAAAAAATTTCCTTAATTTTAATTTTTTTTTAATTAGATTGGCTTTTCATAGCTGTTTAAGACAATCTTGATGTATTTTGATACTTTGACAACGATTTTTCCAGTAGCTTAGAAGAAAACGATGTATTTTTTCTTTGGTCGTTACAGTACGAAAGAAAAAAATATGCTGTTATCTCCGTCAATATAATTTTTTTTTCGATTTAGATTGGCTTTTCATAGCTGTTTAAGACAATCTTGATGTATTTTGACACTTTGACAACGATTTTTCCAGTAGTTTAGAAGAAAACGATTTTTTTTTTCTTTGGTCGTTACAGTATGATAAAAAAAAAGCTGTTATCTCCGTCAATTATAATTTGTTTTCGATTTAGATTTGCTTTTCATAGCTGTTTAAGACAATCTTGATGTATTTTGATACTTTGACAACGATTTTTCCAGTAGTTTAGAAGAAAACGATGTTTTTTTTTTTTGGTTGTTACAGTACGAAAGAAAAAAAATGCTGTTATCTCCGTCAATGTTAATTTTTTTTCGATTCAGATTTGCTTTTCATAGCTGTTTAAGACAATCTTGATGTATTTTGATACTTTGACAACGATTTTTCCAGTAGTTTAGAAGAAAACAATGTTTTTTTTATTTGGTCGTTACAGTACGAAAGAAAAAAAAATGCTGTTATCTCCGTCAATATTAATTTTTTTTCGATTTAGATTTGCTTTTCATAGCTGTTTAAGACAATCTTGATGTATTTTGACACTTCGACAACGATTTTTCCAGTAGTTTAGAAGAAAACGATGTTTTTTTTCTTTGGTCGTTATAGTATGAAAGAAAAACAAATTGCGTTAATATTAATTTATTTTCGATTAACATTGGCTTTATATAGCTGATTAAGACAATCTTGATGTATTTTGATACTTTGACAACGATTTTTCCAGTAGTTTAGATGAAAACGATGTTTTTTTTATTTGGTTGTTACAGTACGAAAGAAAAAAAAAATGCTGTTATCTCCGTCAATATTAATTTTTTTTCGATTTAGATTGGCTCTTCATAGCTGTTTAAGACAATCTTGATGTATATTGATACTTTGACAACGATTTTTCCAGTAGCTTTGAAGAAAACGATGTTTTTTTTCTTTGGTCGTTACAGTAAGAAAGGAAAAAAAATTGCGTTAATATTAATTTTTTTCGATTTAGATTTGCTGTTCATAGCTGTTTAATACAATCTTGATGTATTTTGATACTTTGACAACGATTTTTCCAGTAGTTTAGAAGAAAACGATGTTTTTTTTTTCTTTGTTCGTTACAGTATGATAAAAAAAAAGCTGTTATCTCCGTCAATTATAATTTGTTTTCGATTTAGATTTGCTTTTCATAGCTGTTTAAGACAATCTTGATGTATTTTGATACTTTGACAACGATTTTTCCAGTAGTTTAGAAGAAAACGATGTTTTTTTTCTTTGGTCGTTACAGTATGATAAAAAAAAAGCTGTTATCTCCGTCAATTATAATTTGTTTTCGATTTAGATTTGCTTTTCATAGCTGTTTAAGACAATCTTGATGTATTTTGATACTTTGACAACGATTTTTCCAGTAGTTTAGAAGAAAACAATGTTTTTTTTATTTGGTCGTTACAGTACGAAAGAAAAAAAAATGCTGTTATCTCCGTCAATATTAATTTGTTTTCGATTTAGATTTGCTTTTCATAGCTGTTTAAGACAATCTTGATGTATTTTGATACTTTGACAACGATTTTTCCAGTAGTTTAGAAGAAAACGATGTTTTTTTTCTTTGGTCGTTACAGTATGATAAAAAAAAAGCTGTTATCTCCGTCAATTATAATTTGTTTTCGATTTAGATTTGCTGTTCATAGCTGTTTAATACAATCTTGATGTATTTTGATACTTTGACAACGATTTTTCCAGTAGTTTAGAAGAAAACGATGTTTTTTTTTTCTTTGTTCGTTACAGTATGATAAAAAAAAAGCTGTTATCTCCGTCAATTATAATTTGTTTTCGATTTAGATTTGCTTTTCATAGCTGTTTAAGACAATCTTGATGTATTTTGATACTTTGACAACGATTTTTCCAGTAGTTTAGAAGAAAACGATGTTTTTTTTTTTTGGTTGTTACAGTACGAAAGAAAAAAAATGCTGTTATCTCCGTCAATGTTAATTTTTTTTCGATTCAGATTTGCTTTTCATAGCTGTTTAAGACAATCTTGATGTATTTTGATACTTTGACAACGATTTTTCCAGTAGTTTAGAAGAAAACAATGTTTTTTTTATTTGGTCGTTACAGTACGAAAGAAAAAAAAATGCTGTTATCTCCGTCAATATTAATTTTTTTTCGATTTAGATTTGCTTTTCATAGCTGTTTAAGACAATCTTGATGTATTTTGACACTTCGACAACGATTTTTCCAGTAGTTTAGAAGAAAACGATGTTTTTTTTCTTTGGTCGTTATAGTATGAAAGAAAAACAAATTGCGTTAATATTAATTTATTTTCGATTAACATTGGCTTTATATAGCTGATTAAGACAATCTTGATGTATTTTGATACTTTGACAACGATTTTTCCAGTAGTTTAGATGAAAACGATGTTTTTTTTATTTGGTTGTTACAGTACGAAAGAAAAAAAAAATGCTGTTATCTCCGTCAATATTAATTTTTTTTCGATTTAGATTGGCTCTTCATAGCTGTTTAAGACAATCTTGATGTATATTGATACTTTGACAACGATTTTTCCAGTAGTTTAGAAGAAAACGATGTTTTTTTTCTTTGGTCGTTATAGTATGAAAGAAAAACAAATTGCGTTAATATTAATTTATTTTCGATTAACATTGGCTTTATATAGCTGATTAAGACAATCTTGATGTATTTTGATACTTTGACAACGATTTTTCCAGTAGTTTAGAAAAAAACGATGTTTTTTTTTTTTTGGTTGTTACAGTACGAAAGAAAAAAAATGCTGTTATCTCCGTCAATGTTAATTTTTTTTCGATTCAGATTTGCTTTTCATAGCTGTTTAAGACAATCTTGATGTATTTTGACACTTTGACAACGATTTTTCCAGTAGTTTAGAAGAAAACGATTTTTTTTTTCTTTGGTCGTTACAGTACGAAAGAAAAAAATATGCTGTTATCTCCGTCAATATAAATTTTTTTTCGATTTAGATTGGCTTTTCATAGCTGTTTAAGACAATCTTGATGTATTTTGATACTTTGACAACGATTTTTCCAGTAGCTTAGAAGAAAACGATGTATTTTTTCTTTGGTCGTTACAGTACGAAAGAAAAAAATATGCTGTTATCTCCGTCAATATTAATTTTTTTTCGATTTAGATTTGCTTTTCATAGCTGTTTAAGACAATCTTGATGTATTTTGACACTTCGACAACGATTTTTCCAGTAGTTTAGAAGAAAACGATGTTTTTTTTCTTTGGTCGTTATAGTATGAAAGAAAAACAAATTGCGTTAATATTAATTTATTTTCGATTAACATTGGCTTTATATAGCTGATTAAGACAATCTTGATGTATTTTGATACTTTGACAACGATTTTTCCAGTAGTTTAGATGAAAACGATGTTTTTTTTATTTGGTTGTTACAGTACGAAAGAAAAAAAAATGCTGTTATCTCCGTCAATATTAATTTTTTTTCGATTTAGATTGGCTCTTCATAGCTGTTTAAGACAATCTTGATATATTTTGATACTTTGACAACGATTTTTCCAGTAGCTTTGAAGAAAACGATGTTTTTTTTCTTTGGTCGTTACAGTAAGAAAGGAAAAAAAATTGCGTTAATATTAATTTTTTTTCGATTTAGATTTGCTGTTCATAGCTGTTTAATACAATCTTGATGTATTTTGATACTTTGACAACGATTTTTCCAGTAGTTTAGAAGAAAACGATGTTTTTTTTTTTTGGTTGTTACAGTACGAAAGAAAAAAAATGCTGTTATCTCCGTCAATGTTAATTTTTTTTCGATTCAGATTTGCTTTTCATAGCTGTTTAAGACAATCTTGATGTATTTTGACACTTTGACAACGATTTTTCCAGTAGTTTAGAAGAAAACGATTTTTTTTTTCTTTGGTCGTTACAGTATGATAAAAAAAAAGCTGTTATCTCCGTCAATTATAATTTGTTTTCGATTTAGATTTGCTTTTCATAGCTGTTTAAGACAATCTTGATGTATTTTGATACTTTGACAACGATTTTTCCAGTAGTTTAGAAGAAAACGATGTTTTTTTTTTTTGGTTGTTACAGTACGAAAGAAAAAAAATGCTGTTATCTCCGTCAATGTTAATTTTTTTTCGATTCAGATTTGCTTTTCATAGCTGTTTAAGACAATCTTGATGTATTTTGATACTTTGACAACGATTTTTCCAGTAGTTTAGAAGAAAACGATGTTTTTTTTTATTTGGTCGTTACAGTACGAAAGAAAAAAAAATGCTGTTATCTCCGTCAATATTAATTTTTTTTCGATTTAGATTTGCTTTTCATAGCTGTTTAAGACAATCTTGATGTATTTTGACACTTCGACAACGATTTTTCCAGTAGTTTAGAAGAAAACGATGTTTTTTTTCTTTGGTCGTTATAGTATGAAAGAAAAACAAATTGCGTTAATATTAATTTATTTTCGATTAACATTGGCTTTATATAGCTGATTAAGACAATCTTGATGTATTTTGATACTTTGACAACGATTTTTCCAGTAGTTTAGATGAAAACGATGTTTTTTTTATTTGGTTGTTACAGTACGAAAGAAAAAAAAATGCTGTTATCTCCGTCAATATTAATTTTTTTTCGATTTAGATTGGCTCTTCATAGCTGTTTAAGACAATCTTGATGTATTTTGATACTTTGACAACGATTTTTCCAGTAGCTTTGAAGAAAACGATGTTTTTTTTCTTTGGTCGTTACAGTAAGAAAGGAAAAAAAATTGCGTTAATATTAATTTTTTTCGATTTAGATTTGCTGTTCATAGCTGTTTAATACAATCTTGATGTATTTTGATACTTTGACAACGATTTTTCCAGTAGTTTAGAAGAAAACGATGTTTTTTTTTTCTTTGTTCGTTACAGTATGATAAAAAAAAAAGCTGTTATCTCCGTCAATTATAATTTTTTTTCGATTTAGATTTGCTTTTCATAGCTGTTTAAGACAATCTTGATGTATTTTGATACTTTGACAACGATTTTTCCAGTAGTTTAGAAGAAAACGATGTTTTTTTTTTCTTTGTTCGTTACAGTATGATAAAAAAAAAAGCTGTTATCTCCGTCAATTATAATTTTTTTTCGATTTAGATTTGCTTTTCATAGCTGTTTAAGACAATCTTGATGTATTTTGACATTTTGACAACGATTTTTCCAGTAGTTTAGAAGAAAACGATTTTTTTTTCTTTGGTCGTTACAGTATGAAAGAAAAAAAAATTGCGTTAATATTAATTTTCTTTCGCTTTAGATTTGCTGTTCATAGCTGTTTAAGACAATCTTGATGTATTTTGACACTTTGACAACGATTTTTCCAGTAGTTTAGAAGAAAACGATTTTTTTTTCTTTGGTCGTTACAGTATGAAAGAAAAAAAAATTGCGTTAATATTAATTTTTTTGAATAAGATTGGCTTTATATAGCTGTTTAAGACAATCTTGATGTATTTTGACACTTTGACAACGATTTTTCCAGTAGCTTAGAAGAAAACGATGTTTTTTTTTATTTGGTCGTTACAGTATGAAAGAAAAAAAAATTGCGTTAATATTAATTTATTTTCGATTAACGTTGGCTTTACATAGCTGATTAAGACAATCTTGATGTATTTTGATACTTTGACAACGATTTTTCCAGTAGTTTAGAAGAAAACGATGTTTTTTTTTATTTGGTTGTTACAGTACGAAAGAAAAAAAAATGCTGTTATCTCCTTCAATATTAATTTTTTTTCTATTTAGATTTGCTTTTCATAGCTGTTTAAGACAATCTTGATGTATTTTGACACTTTGACAACGATATTTTCAGTAGTTTAGAAGAAAACGATTTTTTTTTTCTTTGGTCGTTACAGTATGAAAGAAAAAAAAATTGCGTTAATATTAATTTTTTTTCGATTTAGATTTGCTGTTCATAGCTGTTTAAGACAATCTTGATGTATTTTGACACTTTGACAACGATTTTTCCAGTAGTTTAGAAGAAAACGATGTTTTTTTTTTCTTTGGTCGTTTCAGTATGATAGAAAAAAAAATTTCCTTAATTTTAATTTTTTTTAATTAGATTGGCTTTTCATAGCTGTTTAAGACAATCTTGATGTATTTTGACACTTTGACAACGATTTTTCCAGTAGTTTAGAAGAAAACGATGTTTTTTTTCTTAGGTCGTTACAGTATGATAGAAAAAAAAATTTCCTTAATTTTAATTTTTTTTTAATTAGATTGGCTTTTCATAGCTGTTTAAGACAATCTTGATGTATTTTGATACTTTGACAACGATTTTTCCAGTAGTTTAGAAGAAAACGATGTTTTTTTTTTCTTTGTTCGTTACAGTATGATAGAAAAAAAAATTTCCTTAATTTTAATTTTTTTTTAATTAGATTGGCTTTTCATAGCTGTTTAAGACAATCTTGATGTATTTTGACACTTTGACAACGATATTTCCAGTAGTTTAGAAGAAAACGATTTTTTTTTTCTTTGGTCGTTTCAGTATGATAGAAAAAAAAATTTCCTTAATTTTAATTTTTTTTAATTTGATTGGCTGTTCATAGCTGTTTAAGACAATCTTGATGTATTTTGACACTTTGACAACGATATTTCCAGTAGTTTAGAAGAAAACGATTTTTTTTTTCTTTGGTCGTTACAGTATGAAAGAAAAAAAAATTGCGTTAATATTAAATTTTTTTCGATTTAGACTTGCTGTTCATAGCTGTTTAAGACAATCTTGATGTATTTTGACACTTTGACAACGATATTTCCAGTAGTTTAGAAGAAAACGATTTTTATTTTCTTTGGTCGTTACAGTATGAAAGAAAAAAAAATTGCGTTAATATTAATTTTTTTTCGATTTAGATTTGCTGTTCATAGCTGTTTAAGACAATCTTGATGTATTTTGACACTTTAACAACGATTTTTCCAGTAGTTTAGAAGAAAACGATGTTTTTTTTTATTTGGTTGTTACAGTACGAAAGAAAAAAAAATGCTGTTATCTCCTTCAATATTAATTTTTTTTCGATTTAGATTTGCTTTTCATAGCTGTTTAAGACAATCTTGATGTATTTTGACACTTTGACAACGATATTTCCAGTAGTTTAGAAGAAAACGATTTTTTTTTTCTTTGGTCGTTACAGTATGAAAGAAAAAAAAATTGCGTTAATATTAATTTTTTTGAATAAGATTGGCTTTATATAGCTGTTTAAGACAATCTTGATGTATTTTGACACTTTGACAACGATTTTTCCAGTAGTTTAGAAGAAAACGATTTTTTTTTCTTTGGTCGTTACAGTATGAAAGAAAAAAAAATTGCGTTAATATTAATTTTCTTTCGCTTTAGATTTGCTGTTCATAGCTGTTTAAGACAATCTTGATGTATTTTGACACTTTGACAACGATTTTTCCAGTAGTTTAGAAGAAAACGATTTTTTTTTCTTTGGTCGTTACAGTATGAAAGAAAAAAAAATTGCGTTAATATTAATTTTTTTGAATAAGATTGGCTTTATATAGCTGTTTAAGACAATCTTGATGTATTTTGACACTTTGACAACGATTTTTCCAGTAGCTTAGAAGAAAACGATGTTTTTTTTTATTTGGTCGTTACAGTATGAAAGAAAAAAAAATTGCGTTAATATTAATTTATTTTCGATTAACGTTGGCTTTACATAGCTGATTAAGACAATCTTGATGTATTTTGATACTTTGACAACGATTTTTCCAGTAGTTTAGAAGAAAACGATGTTTTTTTTTATTTGGTTGTTACAGTACGAAAGAAAAAAAAATGCTGTTATCTCCTTCAATATTAATTTTTTTTCTATTTAGATTTGCTTTTCATAGCTGTTTAAGACAATCTTGATGTATTTTGACACTTTGACAACGATATTTTCAGTAGTTTAGAAGAAAACGATTTTTTTTTTCTTTGGTCGTTACAGTATGAAAGAAAAAAAAATTGCGTTAATATTAATTTTTTTTCGATTTAGATTTGCTGTTCATAGCTGTTTAAGACAATCTTGATGTATTTTGACACTTTGACAACGATTTTTCCAGTAGTTTAGAAGAAAACGATGTTTTTTTTTTCTTTGGTCGTTTCAGTATGATAGAAAAAAAAATTTCCTTAATTTTAATTTTTTTTAATTAGATTGGCTTTTCATAGCTGTTTAAGACAATCTTGATGTATTTTGACACTTTGACAACGATTTTTCCAGTAGTTTAGAAGAAAACGATGTTTTTTTTCTTAGGTCGTTACAGTATGATAGAAAAAAAAATTTCCTTAATTTTAATTTTTTTTTAATTAGATTGGCTTTTCATAGCTGTTTAAGACAATCTTGATGTATTTTGATACTTTGACAACGATTTTTCCAGTAGTTTAGAAGAAAACGATGTTTTTTTTTTCTTTGTTCGTTACAGTATGATAGAAAAAAAAATTTCCTTAATTTTAATTTTTTTTTAATTAGATTGGCTTTTCATAGCTGTTTAAGACAATCTTGATGTATTTTGACACTTTGACAACGATATTTCCAGTAGTTTAGAAGAAAACGATTTTTTTTTTCTTTGGTCGTTTCAGTATGATAGAAAAAAAAATTTCCTTAATTTTAATTTTTTTTAATTTGATTGGCTGTTCATAGCTGTTTAAGACAATCTTGATGTATTTTGACACTTTGACAACGATATTTCCAGTAGTTTAGAAGAAAACGATTTTTTTTTTCTTTGGTCGTTACAGTATGAAAGAAAAAAAAATTGCGTTAATATTAAATTTTTTTCGATTTAGACTTGCTGTTCATAGCTGTTTAAGACAATCTTGATGTATTTTGACACTTTGACAACGATATTTCCAGTAGTTTAGAAGAAAACGATTTTTATTTTCTTTGGTCGTTACAGTATGAAAGAAAAAAAAATTGCGTTAATATTAATTTTTTTTCGATTTAGATTTGCTGTTCATAGCTGTTTAAGACAATCTTGATGTATTTTGACACTTTAACAACGATTTTTCCAGTAGTTTAGAAGAAAACGATGTTTTTTTTTATTTGGTTGTTACAGTACGAAAGAAAAAAAAATGCTGTTATCTCCTTCAATATTAATTTTTTTTCGATTTAGATTTGCTTTTCATAGCTGTTTAAGACAATCTTGATGTATTTTGACACTTTGACAACGATATTTCCAGTAGTTTAGAAGAAAACGATTTTTTTTTTCTTTGGTCGTTACAGTATGAAAGAAAAAAAAATTGCGTTAATATTAATTTTTTTGAATAAGATTGGCTTTATATAGCTGTTTAAGACAATCTTGATGTATTTTGACACTTTGACAACGATTTTTCCAGTAGTTTAGAAGAAAACGATGTTTTTTTTCTTTGGTCGTTATAGTATGAAAGAAAAACAAATTGCGTTAATATTAATTTATTTTCGATTAACATTGGCTTTATATAGCTGATTAAGACAATCTTGATGTATTTTGATACTTTGACAACGATTTTTCCAGTAGTTTAGATGAAAACGATGTTTTTATTATTTGGTTGTTACAGTACGAAAGAAAAAAAAATGCTGTTATCTCCGTCAATATTAATTTTTTTTCGATTTAGATTGGCTCTTCATAGCTGTTTAAGACAATCTTGATGTATTTTGATACTTTGACAACGATTTTTCCAGTAGTTTAGAAGAAAACGATGTTTTTTTTTCTTTGTTTGTTACAGTATGATAAAAAAAAAGCTGTTATCTCCGTCAATTATAATTTTTTTTCGATTTAGATTTGCTTTTCATAGCTGTTTAAGACAATCTTGATGTATTTTGATACTTTGACAACGATTTTTCCAGTAGTTTAGAAGAAAACGATGTTTTTTTCTTTGGTCGTTATAGTATGAAAGAAAAAAAAATTGCGGTAATATTAATTTATTTTCGATTAACATTGGCTTTATATAGCTTATTTAGACAATCTTGATGTATTTTGATACTTTGACAACGATTTTTCCAGTAGCTTAGAAGAAAACGATGTTTTTTTTTCTTTGGTCATTACAGTATGAAAGAAAAAAAAATTGCGTTAATATTAATTTATTTTCGATTAACGTTAGCTTTACATAGCTGATTAAGACAATCTTGATGTATTTTGATACTTTGACAACGATTTTTCCAGTAGTTTAGAAGAAAACGATGTTTTTTTTTATTTGGTTGTTACAGTACGAAAGAAAAAAAAATGCTGTTATCTCCTTCAATATTAATTTTTTTTCGATTTAGATTTGCTTTTCATAGCTGTTTAAGACAATCTTGATGTATTTTGACACTTTGACAACGATATTTCCAGTAGTTTAGAAGAAAACGATTTTTTTTTTCTTTGTTTGTTACAGTATGATAAAAAAAAAGCTGTTATCTCCGTCAATTATAATTTTTTTTCGATTTAGATTTGCTTTTCATAGCTGTTTAAGACAATCTTGATGTATTTTGATACTTTGACAACGATTTTTCCAGTAGTTTAGAAGAAAACGATTTTTTTTTTCTTTGGTCGTTACAGTATGAAAGAAAAAAAAATTGCGTTAATATTAATTTTTTTTCGATTTAGATTTGCTGTTCATAGCTGTTTAAGACAATCTTGATGTATTTTGACACTTTGACAACGATTTTTCCAGTAGTTTAGAAGAAAACGATGTTTTTTTCTTTGGTCGTTATAGTATGAAAGAAAAAAAAATTGCGGTAATATTAATTTATTTTCGATTAACATTGGCTTTATATAGCTGATTTAGACAATCTTGATGTATTTTGATACTTTGACAACGATTTTTCCAGTAGCTTAGAAGAAAACGATGTTTTTTTTTCTTTGGTCATTACAGTATGAAAGAAAAAAAAATTGCGTTAATATTAATTTATTTTCGATTAACGTTAGCTTTACATAGCTGATTAACACAATCTTGATGTATTTTGATACTTTGACAACGATTTTTCCAGTAGTTTAGAAGAAAACGATGTTTTTTTTTCTTTGTTTGTTACAGTATGATAAAAAAAAAGCTGTTATCTCCGTCAATTATAATTTTTTTTCGATTTAGATTTGCTTTTCATAGCTGTTTAAGACAATCTTGATGTATTTTGATACTTTGACAACGATTTTTCCAGTAGTTTAGAAGAAAACGATGTTTTTTTCTTTGGTCGTTATAGTATGAAAGAAAAAAAAATTGCGGTAATATTAATTTTTTTTCGATTTAGATTGGCTCTTCATAGCTGTTTAAGACAATCTTGATGTATTTTGATACTTTGACAACGATTTTTCCAGTAGTTTAGAAGAAAACGATGTTTTTTTTTCTTTGTTTGTTACAGTATGATAAAAAAAAAGCTGTTATCTCCGTCAATTATAATTTTTTTTCGATTTAGATTTGCTTTTCATAGCTGTTTAAGACAATCTTGATGTATTTTGATACTTTGACAACGATTTTTCCAGTAGTTTAGAAGAAAACGATGTTTTTTTCTTTGGTCGTTATAGTATGAAAGAAAAAAAAATTGCGGTAATATTAATTTATTTTCGATTAACCTTGGCTTTATATAGCTGATTTAGACAATCTTGATGTATTTTGATACTTTGACAACGATTTTTCCAGTAGCTTAGAAGAAAACGATGTTTTTTTTTCTTTGGTCATTACAGTATGAAAGAAAAAAAAATTGCGTTAATATTAATTTATTTTCGATTAACGTTAGCTTTACATAGCTGATTAAGACAATCTTGATGTATTTTGATACTTTGACAACGATTTTTCCAGTAGTTTAGAAGAAAACGATGTTTTTTTTTCTTTGTTTGTTACAGTATGATAAAAAAAAAGCTGTTATCTCCGTCAATTATAATTTTTTTTCGATTTAGATTTGCTTTTCATAGCTGTTTAAGACAATCTTGATGTATTTTGATACTTTGACAACGATTTTTCCAGTAGTTTAGAAGAAAACGATGTTTTTTTCTTTGGTCGTTATAGTATGAAAGAAAAAAAAATTGCGGTAATATTAATTTATTTTCGATTAACATTGGCTTTATATAGCTGATTTAGACAATCTTGATGTATTTTGATACTTTGACAACGATTTTTCCAGTAGTTTAGAAGAAAACGATGTTTTTTTTTCTTTGTTTGTTACAGTATGATAAAAAAAAAGCTGTTATCTCCGTCAATTATAATTTTTTTTCGATTTAGATTTGCTTTTCATAGCTGTTTAAGACAATCTTGATGTATTTTGATACTTTGACAACGATTTTTCCAGTAGTTTAGAAGAAAACGATTTTTTTTTCTTTGGTCGTTACAGTATGAAAGAAAAAAAAATTGCGTTAATATTAATTTTTTTGAATAAGATTGGCTTTATATAGCTGTTTAAGACAATCTTGATGTATTTTGATACTTTGACAACGATTTTTCCAGTAGCTTAGAAGAAAACGATGTTTTTTTTTCTTTGGTCGTTACAGTATGAAAGAAAAAAAAATTGCGTTAATATTAATTTATTTTCGATTAACGTTAGCTTTACATAGCTGATTAAGACAATCTTGATGTATTTTGATACTTTGACAACGATTTTTCCAGTAGTTTAGAAGAAAACGATGTTTTTTTTTATTTGGTTGTTACAGTACGAAAGAAAAAAAAATGCTGTTATCTCCTTCAATATTAATTTTTTTTCGATTTAGATTTGCTTTTCATAGCTGTTTAAGACAATCTTGATGTATTTTGACACTTTGACAACGATATTTCCAGTAGTTTAGAAGAAAACGATTTTTTTTTTCTTTGGTCGTTACAGTATGAAAGAAAAAAAAATTGCGTTAATATTAATTTTTTTTCGATTTAGATTTGCTGTTCATAGCTGTTTAAGACAATCTTGATGTATTTTGACACTTTGACAACGATTTTTCCAGTAGTTTAGAAGAAAACGATGTTTTTTTTTCTTTAGTCGTTTCAGTATGATAGAAAAAAAAAATTTCCTTAATTTTAATTTTTTTTTAATTAGATTGGCTTTTCATAGCTGTTTAAGACAATCTTGATGTATTTTGACACTTTGACAACGATTTTTCCAGTAGTTTAGAAGAAAACGATGTTTTTTTTCTTAGGTCGTTACAGTATGATAGAAAAAAAAATTTCCTTAATTTTAATTTTTTTTTAATTAGATTGGCTTTTCATAGCTGTTTAAGACAATCTTGATGTATTTTGATACTTTGACAACGATTTTTCCAGCAGTTTAGAAGAAAACGATGTTTTTTTTTTCTTTGTTCGTTACAGTATGATAAAAAAAAAAGCTGTTATCTCCGTCAATTATAATTTGTTTTCGATTTAGATTTGCTTTTCATAGCTGTTTAAGACAATCTTGATGTATTTTGATACTTTGACAACGATTTTTCCAGTAGTTTAGAAGAAAACGATATTTTTTTTCTTTGGTCGTTACAGTATGATAAAAAAAAAAGCTGTTATCTCCGTCAATTATAATTTGTTTTCGATTTAGATTTGCTTTTCATAGCTGTTTAAGACAATCTTGATGTATTTTGATACTTTGACAACGATTTTTCCAGTAGTTTAGAAGAAAACGATATTTTTTTTCTTTGGTCGTTACAGTACGAAAGAAAAAAATATGCTGTTATCTCCGTCAATATAAATTTTTTTTCGATTTAGATTGGCTTTTCATAGCTGTTTAAGACAATCTTGATGTATTTTGACACTTTGACAACGATATTTCCAGTAGTTTAGAAGAAAACGATTTTTTTTTTCTTTGGTCGTTACAGTATGAAAGAAAAAAAAATTGCGTTAATATTAATTTTTTTGAATAAGATTGGCTTTATATAGCTGTTTAAGACAATCTTGATGTATTTTGACACTTTGACAACGATTTTTCCAGTAGTTTAGAAGAAAACGATGTTTTTTTTCTTTGGTCGTTATAGTATGAAAGAAAAACAAATTGCGTTAATATTAATTTATTTTCGATTAACATTGGCTTTATATAGCTGATTAAGACAATCTTGATGTATTTTGATACTTTGACAACGATTTTTCCAGTAGTTTAGAAGAAAACGATGTTTTTTTTTTCTTTGTTCGTTACAGTATGATAAAAAAAAAAGCTGTTATCTCCGTCAATTATAATTTGTTTTCGATTTAGATTTGCTTTTCATAGCTGTTTAAGACAATCTTGATGTATTTTGATACTTTCACAACGATTTTTCCAGTAGTTTAGAAGAAAACGATGTTTTTTTTTCTTTGGTCGTCACAGTATGAAAGACAAAAAAATTGCGTTAATATTAATTTTTTTTCGATTTAGATTTACTGTTCATAGCTGTTTAAGACAATCTTGATGTATTTTGATACTTTGACAACGATTTTTCCAGTAGCTTAGAAGAAAACGATGTTTTTTTTCCTTGCTCGTTACAGTAGGAAAGAAAAAAAAATTGCGTTAATATTAATTTATTTTCGATTAACATTGGCTTTACATAGCTGATTTAGACAATCTTGATGTATTTTGATACTTTGACAACGATTTTTCCAGTAGCTTAGAAGAAAACGATGTTTTTTTTTCTTTGGTCATTACAGTATGAAAGAAAAAAAAATTGCGTTAATATTAATTTATTTTCGATTAACGTTAGCTTTACATAGCTGATTAAGACAATCTTGATGTATTTTGATACTTTGACAATGATTTTTCCAGTAGTTTAGAAGAAAACGATGTTTTTTTTTATTTGGTTGTTACAGTACGAAAGAAAAAAAAATGCTGTTATCTCCTTCAATATTAATTTTTTTTCGATTTAGATTTGCTTTTCATAGCTGTTTAAGACAATCTTGATGTATTTTGACACTTTGACAACGATATTTCCAGTAGTTTAGAAGAAAACGATTTTTTTTTTCTTTGTTTGTTACAGTATGATAAAAAAAAAGCTGTTATCTCCGTCAATTATAATTTTTTTTCGATTTAGATTTGCTTTTCATAGCTGTTTAAGACAATCTTGATGTATTTTGATACTTTGACAACGATTTTTCCAGTAGTTTAGAAGAAAACGATTTTTTTTTTCTTTGGTTGTTACAGTATGAAAGAAAAAAAAATTGCGTTAATATTAATTTTTTTTCGATTTAGATTTGCTGTTCATAGCTGTTTAAGACAATCTTGATGTATTTTGACACTTTGACAACGATTTTTCCAGTAGTTTAGAAGAAAACGATGTTTTTTTCTTTGGTCGTTATAGTATGAAAGAAAAAAAAATTGCGGTAATATTAATTTATTTTCGATTAACATTGGCTTTATATAGCTGATTTAGACAATCTTGATGTATTTTGATACTTTGACAACGATTTTTCCAGTAGCTTAGAAGAAAACGATGTTTTTTTTTCTTTGGTCATTACAGTATGAAAGAAAAAAAAATTGCGTTAATATTAATTTATTTTCGATTAACGTTAGCTTTACATAGCTGATTAAGACAATCTTGATGCATTTTGATACTTTGACAACGATTTTTCCAGTAGTTTAGAAGAAAACGATGTTTTTTTTTCTTTGTTTGTTACAGTATGATAAAAAAAAAGCTGTTATCTCCGTCAATTATAATTTTTTTTCGATTTAGATTTGCTTTTCATAGCTGTTTAAGACAATCTTGATGTATTTTGATACTTTGACAACGATTTTTCCAGTAGTTTAGAAGAAAACGATGTTTTTTTCTTTGGTCGTTATAGTATGAAAGAAAAAAAAATTGCGGTAATATTAATTTTTTTTCGATTTAGATTGGCTCTTCATAGCTGTTTAAGACAATCTTGATGTATTTTGATACTTTGACAACGATTTTTCCAGTAGTTTAGATGAAAACGATGTTTTTTTTATTTGGTTGTTACAGTACGAAAGAAAAAAAAAATGCTGTTATCTCCGTCAATATTAATTTTTTTTCGATTTAGATTGGCTCTTCATAGCTGTTTAAGACAATCTTGATGTATATTGATACTTTGACAACGATTTTTCCAGTAGCTTTGAAGAAAACGATGTTTTTTTTCTTTGGTCGTTACAGTAAGAAAGGAAAAAAAATTGCGTTAATATTAATTTTTTTCGATTTAGATTTGCTGTTCATAGCTGTTTAATACAATCTTGATGTATTTTGATACTTTGACAACGATTTTTCCAGTAGTTTAGAAGAAAACGATGTTTTTTTTTCTTTGTTTGTTACAGTATGATAAAAAAAAAGCTGTTATCTCCGTCAATTATAATTTTTTTTCGATTTAGATTTGCTTTTCATAGCTGTTTAAGACAATCTTGATGTATTTTGATACTTTGACAACGATTTTTCCAGTAGTTTAGAAGAAAACGATGTTTTTTTCTTTGGTCGTTATAGTATGAAAGAAAAAAAAATTGCGGTAATATTAATTTATTTTCGATTAACATTGGCTTTATATAGCTGATTTAGACAATCTTGATGTATTTTGATACTTTGACAACGATTTTTCCAGTAGCTTAGAAGAAAACGATGTTTTTTTTTCTTTGGTCATTACAGTATGAAAGAAAAAAAAATTGCGTTAATATTAATTTATTTTCGATTAACGTTAGCTTTACATAGCTGATTAAGACAATCTTGATGTATTTTGATACTTTGACAACGATTTTTCCAGTAGTTTAGAAGAAAACGATGTTTTTTTTTCTTTGTTTGTTACAGTATGATAAAAAAAAAGCTGTTATCTCCGTCAATTATAATTTTTTTTCGATTTAGATTTGCTTTTCATAGCTGTTTAAGACAATCTTGATGTATTTTGATACTTTGACAACGATTTTTCCAGTAGTTTAGAAGAAAACGATGTTTTTTTCTTTGGTCGTTATAGTATGAAAGAAAAAAAAATTGCGGTAATATTAATTTATTTTCGATTAACATTGGCTTTATATAGCTGATTTAGACAATCTTGATGTATTTTGATACTTTGACAACGATTTTTCCAGTAGTTTAGAAGAAAACGATGTTTTTTTTTCTTTGTTTGTTACAGTATGATAAAAAAAAAGCTGTTATCTCCGTCAATTATAATTTTTTTTCGATTTAGATTTGCTTTTCATAGCTGTTTAAGACAATCTTGATGTATTTTGATACTTTGACAACGATTTTTCCAGTAGTTTAGAAGAAAACGATTTTTTTTTCTTTGGTCGTTACAGTATGAAAGAAAAAAAAATTGCGTTAATATTAATTTTTTTGAATAAGATTGGCTTTATATAGCTGTTTAAGACAATCTTGATGTATTTTGATACTTTGACAACGATTTTTCCAGTAGCTTAGAAGAAAACGATGTTTTTTTTTCTTTGGTCGTTACAGTATGAAAGAAAAAAAAATTGCGTTAATATTAATTTATTTTCGATTAACGTTAGCTTTACATAGCTGATTAAGACAATCTTGATGTATTTTGATACTTTGACAACGATTTTTCCAGTAGTTTAGAAGAAAACGATGTTTTTTTTTATTTGGTTGTTACAGTACGAAAGAAAAAAAAATGCTGTTATCTATTTCAATATTAATTTTTTTTCGATTTAGATTTGCTTTTCATAGCTGTTTAAGACAATCTTGATGTATTTTGACACTTTGACAACGATATTTCCAGTAGTTTAGAAGAAAACGATTTTTTTTTTCTTTGGTCGTTACAGTATGAAAGAAAAAAAAATTGCGTTAATATTAATTTTTTTTCGATTTAGATTTGCTGTTCATAGCTGTTTAAGACAATCTTGATGTATTTTGACACTTTGACAACGATTTTTCCAGTAGTTTAGAAGAAAACGATGTTTTTTTTTCTTTGGTCGTTTCAGTATGATAGAAAAAAAAAATTTCCTTAATTTTAATTTTTTTTTAATTAGATTGGCTTTTCATAGCTGTTTAAGACAATCTTGATGTATTTTGACACTTTGACAACGATTTTTCCAGTAGTTTAGAAGAAAACGATGTTTTTTTTCTTAGGTCGTTACAGTATGATAGAAAAAAAAATTTCCTTAATTTTAATTTTTTTTTAATTAGATTGGCTTTTCATAGCTGTTTAAGACAATCTTGATGTATTTTGATACTTTGACAACGATTTTTCCAGCAGTTTAGAAGAAAACGATGTTTTTTTTTTCTTTGTTCGTTACAGTATGATAAAAAAAAAAGCTGTTATCTCCGTCAATTATAATTTGTTTTCGATTTAGATTTGCTTTTCATAGCTGTTTAAGACAATCTTGATGTATTTTGATACTTTGACAACGATTTTTCCAGTAGTTTAGAAGAAAACGATGTTTTTTTTTTCTTTGGTCGTCACAGTATGATAGAAAACAAAATTTCGTTAATTTTTATTTTTTTCGATTTAGATTGGCTTTTCATAGCTGTTTAAGACAATCTTGATGTATTTTGATACTTTGACAACGATTTTTCCAGTAGTTTAGAAGAAAACGATTTTTTTTTCTTTGGTCGTTACAGTATGATAAAAAAAAGCTCTTATCTCCGTCAATTATAATTTGTTTTCGATTTAGATTTGCTTTTCATAGCTGTTTAAGACAATCTTGATGTATTTTGATACTTTGACAACGATTTTTCCAGTAGTTTAGAAGAAAACGATATTTTTTTTCTTTGGTCGTTACAGTACGAAAGAAAAAAATATGCTGTTATCTCCGTCAATATAAATTTTTTTTCGATTTAGATTGGCTTTTCATAGCTGTTTAAGACAATCTTGATGTATTTTGACACTTTGACAACGATTTTTCCAGTAGTTTAGAAGAAAACGATTTTTTTTTCTTTGGTCGTTACAGTATGATAAAAAAAAAGCTCTTATCTCCGTCAATTATAATTTGTTTTCGATTTAGATTTGCTTTTCATAGCTGTTTAAGACAATCTTGATGTATTTTGATACTTTGACAACGATTTTTCCAGTAGTTTAGAAGAAAACGATATTTTTTTTCTTTGGTCGTCACAGTACGAAAGAAAAAAAATGCAGTTAACTCCGTCAATGTTAATTTTTTTTCTATTCAGATTTGCTTTTCATAGCTGTTTAAGACAATCTTGATGTATTTTGATACTTTGACAACGATTTTTCCAGTAGTTTAGAAGAAAACGATTTTTTTTTCATTGTTCGTTACAGTATAGCTGTTTGACACTTCGACAACGATTTTTCCAGAAGTTTAAAAGAAAACGATTTTTTTTTTCTTTGGTCGTTACAGTATGAAAGAAAAAAAAAATTGCGTTAATATTAATTTTTTTCGATTTAGATTTGCTGTTCATAGCTGTTTAATACAATCTTGATGTATTTTGACACTTTGACAACGATTTTTCCAGTAGTTTAGAAGAAAACGATGTTTTTTTTTTCTTTGGTCGTTTCAGTATGATAGAAAAAAAATTTCCTTAATTTTAATTTTTTTTAATTAGATTGGCTTTTCATAGCTGTTTAAGACAATCTTGATGTATTTTGACACTTTGACAACGATTTTTCTAGTAGTTTAGAAGAAAACGATGTTTTTTTTCTTTGGTCGTTACAGTACGAAAGAAAAAAAAATGCTGTTATCTCCGTCAATATTAATTTTTTTTCGATTTAGATTGGCTTTTCATAGCTGTTTAAGACAATCTTGATGTATTTTGACACTTTGACAACGATTTTTCCAGTAGTTTAGAAGAAAACGATGTTTTTTTCTTTGGTCGTTACAGTATGAAAGAAAAAAAAATTGCGTTAATATTAATTTTCATTCGCTTTAGATTTGCTGTTCATAGCTGTTTAAGACAATCTTGATGTATTTTGACACTTTGACAACGATTTTTCCAGTAGTTTAGAAGAAAACGATTTTTTTTTTCTTTGGTCGTTACAGTATGAAAGAAAAAAAAATTGCGTTAATATTAATTTTCTTTCGCTTTAGATTTGCTGTTCATAGCTGTTTAAGACAATCTTGATGTATTTTGACACTTTGACAACGATTTTTCCAGTAGTTTAGAAGAAAACGATGTTTTTTTTTTCTTTGGTCGTTTCAGTATGATAGAAAAAAAAAATTCCTTAATTTTAATTTTTTTTTAATTAGATTGGCTTTTCATAGCTGTTTAAGACAATCTTGATGTATTTTGACACTTTGACAACGATTTTTCCAGTAGTTTAGAAGAAAACGATGTTTTTTTTCTTTGGTCGTTACAGTACGAAAGAAAAAAAAAAGCTGTTATCTCCGTCAATATTAATTTTTTTTCGATTTAGATTGGCTTTTCATAGCTGTTTAAGACAATCTAAATGTATTTTGACACTTTGACAACGATATTTCCAGTAGCTTTGAAGAAAACGATGCTTTTTTTCTTGGGTCGTTACAGTATGAAAGAAAAAAAAATTGCGTTAATATTATTTTTTTTTCGATTGAGATTCGCTGTTCATAGCTGTTTAAGACAATCTTGATGTATTTTGACACTTTGACAACGATTTTTCCAGTAGTTTAGAAGAAAACGATGTTTTTTTTCTTGGGTCTTTACAGTATGAAAGAAAAAAAAAATAGCGTTAATATTAATTATTTGAATAAGATTGTCTTTACATAGCTGTTTAAGACAATTTTGATGTATTTTGACACTTTGACAACGATTTTTCCAGTAGTTTAAAGGAAAAGGATGTTTTTTTTTTTTTATTTGGTCGTTACAGTACGAAAGAAAAAAAAATGCTGTTATCTCCGTCAATATTAATTTTTTTTCGATTTAGATTTGCTTTTCATAGCTGTTTAAGACAATCTTGATGTATTTTGACACTTTGACAACGATTTTTCCAGTAGTTTAGAAGAAAACGATGTTTTTTTTCTTTGGTCGTTATAGTATGAAAGAAAAACAAATTGCGTTAATATTAATTTATTTTCGATTAATATTGGCTTTATATAGCTGATTAAGACAATCTTGATGTATTTTGATACTTTGACAACGATTTTTCCAGTAGTTTAGATGAAAACGATGTTTTTTTTATTTGGTTTTTACAGTACGAAAGAAAAAAAAATGCTGTTATCTCCGTCAATATTAATTTTTTTTCGATTTAGATTGGCTCTTCATAGCTGTTTAAGACAATCTTGATGTATTTTGACACTTTGACAACGATTTTTCCAGTAGTTTAGAAGAAAACGATTTTTTTTTCTTTGGTCGTTACAGTATGAAAGAAAAAAAAATTGCGTTAATATTAATTTTTTTGAATAAGATTGGCTTTATATAGCTGTTTAAGACAATCTTGATTTATTTTGACACTTTGACAACGATTTTTCCAGTAGCTTAAAAGAAAACGATGTTTTTTTTTCTTTGGTCGTTACAGTATGAAAGAAAAAAAAATTGCGTTAATATTAATTTATTTTCGATTAACGTTAGCTTTACATAGCTGATTAAGACAATCTTGATGTATTTTGATACTTTGACAACGATTTTTCCAGTAGTTTAGAAGAAAACGATGTTTTTTTTTATTTGGTTGTTACAGTACGAAAGAAAAAAAAATGCTGTTATCTCCTTCAATATTATTTTTTTTTCGATTGAGATTCGCTGTTCATAGCTGTTTAAGACAATCTTGATGTATTTTGACACTTTGACAACGATTTTTCCAGTAGTTTAGAAGAAAACGATGTTTTTTTTCTTGGGTCTTTACAGTATGAAAGAAAAAAAAATAGCGTTAATATTAATTATTTGAATAAGATTGTCTTTACATAGCTGTTTAAGACAATCTTGATGTATTTTGACACTTTGACAACGATTTTTCCAGTAGTTTAAAGGAAAAGGATGTTTTTTTTTTTTTATTTGGTCGTTACAGTACGAAAGAAAAAAAAATGCTGTTATCTCCGTCAATATTAATTTTTTTTCGATTTAGATTTGCTTTTCATAGCTGTTTAAGACAATCTTGATGTATTTTGACACTTTGACAACGATTTTTCCAGTAGTTTAGAAGAAAACGATGTTTTTTTTCTTTGGTCGTTATAGTATGAAAGAAAAACAAATTGCGTTAATATTAATTTATTTTCGATTAATATTGGCTTTATATAGCTGATTAAGACAATCTTGATGTATTTTGATACTTTGACAACGATTTTTCCAGTAGTTTAGATGAAAACGATGTTTTTTTTATTTGGTTTTTACAGTACGAAAGAAAAAAAAATGCTGTTATCTCCGTCAATATTAATTTTTTTTCGATTTAGATTGGCTCTTCATAGCTGTTTAAGACAATCTTGATGTATTTTGACACTTTGACAACGATTTTTCCAGTAGTTTAGAAGAAAACGATTTTTTTTTCTTTGGTCGTTACAGTATGAAAGAAAAAAAAATTGCGTTAATATTAATTTTTTTGAATAAGATTGGCTTTATATAGCTGTTTAAGACAATCTTGATGTATTTTGACACTTTGACAACGATTTTTCCAGTAGCTTAGAAGAAAACGATGTTTTTTTTTCTTTGGTCGTTACAGTATGAAAGAAAAAAAAATTGCGTTAATATTAATTTATTTTCGATTAACGTTAGCTTTACATAGCTGATTAAGACAATCTTGATGTATTTTGATACTTTGACAACGATTTTTCCAGTAGTTTAGAAGAAAACGATGTTTTTTTTTATTTGGTTGTTACAGTACGAAAGAAAAAAAAATGCTGTTATCTCCTTCAATATTAATTTTTTTTCGTTTTAGATTTGCTGTTCATAGCTGTTTAAGACAATCTTGATGTCTTTTGACACTTTGACAACGATATTTCCAGTAGTTTAGAAGAAAACGATTTTTTTTTTCTTTGGTCGTTACAGTATGAAAGAAAAAAAAATTGCGTTAATATTAATTTTTTTTCGATTTAGATTTGCTGTTCATAGCTGTTTAAGACAATCTTGATGTATTTTGACACTTTGACAACGATATTTCCAGTAGTTTAGAAGAAAACGATTTTTTTTTCTTTGGTCGTTACAGTATGAAAGAAAAAAAAATTGCGTTAATATTAATTTTTTTTCGATTTAGATTTGCTGTTCAATGCTGTTTAAGACAATCTTGATGTATTTTGACACTTTGACAACGATTTTTCCAGTAGTTTAGAAGAAAACGATTTTTTTTTTCTTTGGTCGTTACAGTATGAAAGAAAAAAAAATTGCGTTAATATTAATTTTCTTTCGCTTTAGATTTGCTGTTCATAGCTGTTTAAGACAATCTTGATGTATTTTGACACTTTGACAACGATTTTTCCAGTAGTTTAGAAGAAAACGATGTTTTTTTTTTCTTTGGTCGTTTCAGTATGATAGAAAAAAAAAATTCCTTAATTTTAATTTTTTTTTAATTAGATTGGCTTTTCATAGCTGTTTAAGACAATCTTGATGTATTTTGACACTTTGACAACGATTTTTCCAGTAGTTTAGAAGAAAACGATGTTTTTTTTCTTTGGTCGTTACAGTACGAAAGAAAAAAAAAAGCTGTTATCTCCGTCAATATTAATTTTTTTTCGATTTAGATTGGCTTTTCATAGCTGTTTAAGACAATCTAAATGTATTTTGACACTTTGACAACGATATTTCCAGTAGCTTTGAAGAAAACGATGCTTTTTTTCTTGGGTCGTTACAGTATGAAAGAAAAAAAAATTGCGTTAATATTATTTTTTTTTCGATTGAGATTCGCTGTTCATAGCTGTTTAAGACAATCTTGATGTATTTTGACACTTTGACAACGATTTTTCCAGTAGTTTAGAAGAAAACGATGTTTTTTTTCTTGGGTCTTTTCAGTATGAAAGAAAAAAAAATAGCGTTAATATTAATTATTTGAATAAGATCGTCTTTACATAGCTGTTTAAGACAATCTTGATGTATTTTGACACTTTGACAACGATTTTTCCAGTAGTTTAAAGGAAAAGGATGTTTTTTTTTTTTTATTTGGTCGTTACAGTACGAAAGAAAAAAAAATGCTGTTATCTCCGTCAATATTAATTTTTTTTCGATTTAGATTTGCTTTTCATAGCTGTTTAAGACAATCTTGATGTATTTTGACACTTTGACAACGATTTTTCCAGTAGTTTAGAAGAAAACGATGTTTTTTTTCTTTGGTCGTTATAGTATGAAAGAAAAACAAATTGCGTTAATATTAATTTATTTTCGATTAATATTGGCTTTATATAGCTGATTAAGACAATCTTGATGTATTTTGATACTTTGACAACGATTTTTCCAGTAGTTTAGATGAAAACGATGTTTTTTTTATTTGGTTTTTACAGTACGAAAGAAAAAAAAATGCTGTTATCTCCGTCAATATTAATTTTTTTTCGATTTAGATTGGCTCTTCATAGCTGTTTAAGACAATCTTGATGTATTTTGACACTTTGACAACGATTTTTCCAGTAGTTTAGAAGAAAACGATTTTTTTTTCTTTGGTCGTTACAGTATGAAAGAAAAAAAAATTGCGTTAATATTAATTTTTTTGAATAAGATTGGCTTTATATAGCTGTTTAAGACAATCTTGATGTATTTTGACACTTTGACAACGATTTTTCCAGTAGCTTAGAAGAAAACGATGTTTTTTTTTCTTTGGTCGTTACAGTATGAAAGAAAAAAAAATTGCGTTAATATTAATTTATTTTCGATTAACGTTAGCTTTACATAGCTGATTAAGACAATCTTGATGTATTTTGATACTTTGACAACGATTTTTCCAGTAGTTTAGAAGAAAACGATGTTTTTTTTTATTTGGTTGTTACAGTACGAAAGAAAAAAAAATGCTGTTATCTCCTTCAATATTTTTTTTTTTTCGATTGAGATTCGCTGTTCATAGCTGTTTAAGACAATCTTGATGTATTTTGACACTTTGACAACGATTTTTCCAGTAGTTTAGAAGAAAACGATGTTTTTTTTCTTGGGTCTTTACAGTATGAAAGAAAAAAAAATAGCGTTAATATTAATTATTTGAATAAGATTGTCTTTACATAGCTGTTTAAGACAATCTTGATGTATTTTGACACTTTGACAACGATTTTTCCAGTAGTTTAAAGGAAAAGGATGTTTTTTTTTTTTTATTTGGTCGTTACAGTACGAAAGAAAAAAAAATGCTGTTATCTCCGTCAATATTAATTTTTTTTCGATTTAGATTTGCTTTTCATAGCTGTTTAAGACAATCTTGATGTATTTTGACACTTTGACAACGATTTTTCCAGTAGTTTAGAAGAAAACGATGTTTTTTTTCTTTGGTCGTTATAGTATGAAAGAAAAACAAATTGCGTTAATATTAATTTATTTTCGATTAATATTGGCTTTATATAGCTGATTAAGACAATCTTGATGTATTTTGATACTTTGACAACGATTTTTCCAGTAGTTTAGATGAAAACGATGTTTTTTTTATTTGGTTTTTACAGTACGAAAGAAAAAAAAATGCTGTTATCTCCGTCAATATTAATTTTTTTTCGATTTAGATTGGCTCTTCATAGCTGTTTAAGACAATCTTGATGTATTTTGACACTTTGACAACGATTTTTCCAGTAGTTTAGAAGAAAACGATTTTTTTTTCTTTGGTCGTTACAGTATGAAAGAAAAAAAAATTGCGTTAATATTAATTTTTTTGAATAAGATTGGCTTTATATAGCTGTTTAAGACAATCTTGATGTATTTTGACACTTTGACAACGATTTTTCCAGTAGCTTAGAAGAAAACGATGTTTTTTTTTCTTTGGTCGTTACAGTATGAAAGAAAAAAAAATTGCGTTAATATTAATTTATTTTCGATTAACGTTAGCTTTACATAGCTGATTAAGACAATCTTGATGTATTTTGATACTTTGACAACGATTTTTCCAGTAGTTTAGAAGAAAACGATGTTTTTTTTTATTTGGTTGTTACAGTACGAAAGAAAAAAAAATGCTGTTATCTCCTTCAATATTAATTTTTTTTCGTTTTAGATTTGCTGTTCATAGCTGTTTAAGACAATCTTGATGTCTTTTGACACTTTGACAACGATATTTCCAGTAGTTTAGAAGAAAACGATTTTTTTTTTCTTTGGTCGTTACAGTATGAAAGAAAAAAAAATTGCGTTAATATTAATTTTTTTTCGATTTAGATTTGCTGTTCATAGCTGTTTAAGACAATCTTGATGTATTTTGACACTTTGACAACGATATTTCCAGTAGTTTAGAAGAAAACGATTTTTTTTTCTTTGGTCGTTACAGTATGAAAGAAAAAAAAATTGCGTTAATATTAATTTTTTTTCGATTTAGATTTGCTGTTCATAGCTGTTTAAGACAATCTTGATGTATTTTGATACTTTGACAACGATTTTTCCAGTAGTTTAAAGGAAAACGATGTTTTTTTTTATTTGGTCGTTACAGTACGAAAGAAAAAAAAATGCTGTTATCTCCGTCAATATTAATTTTTGTTTCTATTTAGATTGGCTTTTCATAGCTGTTTAAGACAATCTTGATGTATTTTGATCCTTTGACAACGATTTTTCCAGTAGCTTAGAAGAAAACGATGTTTTTTTTCTTAGGTCGTTACAGTATGAAAGAAAAAAAAATTTCGTTAATTTTAATTTTTTTTCGATTTAGATTTGCTTTTCATAGCTGTTTAAGACAATCTTGATGTATTTTGACACTTTGACAACGATTTTTCCAGTAGTTTAGAAGAAAACGATGTTTTTTTTCTTTGGTCGTTATAGTATGAAAGAAAAACAAATTGCGTTAATATTAATATTTTTTCGATTAATATTGGCTTTATATAGCTGATTAAGACAATCTTGATGTATTTTGATACTTTGACAACGATTTTTCCAGTAGTTTAGATGAAAACGATGTTTTTTTTATTTGGTTTTTACAGTACGAAAGAAAAAAAAATGCTGTTATCTCCGTCAATATTAATTTTTTTTCGATTTAGATTGGCTCTTCATAGCTGTTTAAGACAATCTTGATGTATTTTGACACTTTGACAACGATTTTTCCAGTAGTTTAGAAGAAAACGATTTTTTTTTCTTTGGTCGTTACAGTATGAAAGAAAACAAAATTGCGTTAATATTAATTTTTTTGAATAAGATTGGCTTTATATAGCTGTTTAAGACAATCTTGATGTATTTTGACACTTTGACAACGATTTTTCCAGTAGCTTAGAAGAAAACGATGTTTTTTTTTCTTTGGTCGTTACAGTATGAAAGAAAAAAAAATTGCGTTAATATTAATTTATTTTCGATTAACGTTAGCTTTACATAGCTGATTAAGACAATCTTGATGTATTTTGATACTTTGACAACGATTTTTCCAGTAGTTTAGAAGAAAACGATGTTTTTTTTTATTTGGTTGTTACAGTTCGAAAGAAAAAAAAATGCTGTTATCTCCTTCAATATTAATTTTTTTTCGATTTAGATTTGCTGTTCATAGCTGTTTAAGACAATCTTGATGTATTTTGACACTTTGACAACGATATTTCCAGTAGTTTAGAAGAAAACGATTTTTTTTTTCTTTGGTCGTTACAGTATGAAAGAAAAAAAAATTGCGTTAATATTAATTTTTTTTCGATTTAGATTTGCTGTTCATAGCTGTTTAAGACAATCTTGATGTATTTTGACACTTTGACAACGATATTTCCAGTAGTTTAGAAGAAAACGATTTTTTTTTTCTTTGGTCGTTACAGTATGAAAGAAAAAAAAATTGCGTTAATATTAATTTTTTTTCGATTTAGATTTGCTGTTCATAGCTGTTTAAGACAATCTTGATGTATTTTGATACTTTGACAACGATTTTTCCAGTAGTTTAAAGGAAAACGATGTTTTTTTTTATTTGGTCGTTACAGTACGAAAGAAAAAAAAATTTCGTTATCTCCGTCAATATTAATTTTTTTTTCTATTTAGATTGGCTTTTCATAGCTGTTTAAGACAATCTTGATGTATTTTGATCCTTTGACAACGATTTTTCCAGTAGCTTAGAAGAAAACGATGTTTTTTTTCTTAGGTCGTTACAGTATGGTAGAAAAAAAAATTTCGTTATTTTAATTTTTTTTTAATTAGATTTGCTTTTCATAGCTGTTTAAGACAATCATGATGTATTTTGGTACTTTGACAACGATTTTTCTAGTAGTTTAGAAGAAAACGATGTTTTTTTTTCTTTGGTCGTTACAGTACGATCGAAAAAAAAAAGCTTTAACTCCGTCAACGTTAATTTTTTTTCGTTTTAGATTTGCTGTTCATAGCTGTTTAAGACAATCTTGATGTATTTTGATACTTTGACAACGATTTTTCCAGTAGCTTAGAAGAAAACGATGCTTTTTTTCTTGGGTCGTTACAGTATGAAAGAATAAAAAATTGCGTTAATATTATTTTTTTTTCGATTGAGATTCGCTGTTCATAGCTGTTTAAGACAATCTTGATGAATTTGGTACTTTGACAACGATTTTTCCAGTAGTTTAGAGGAAAACGATGTTTCTTTTTATTTGGTCGTTACAGTACGAAAGAAAAAAAATGCTGTTATCTCCGTCAATATTAATTTTTTTTTCGATTTAGATTGGCTTTTCATAGCTGTTTAAGACAATCTTGATATATTTTGATACTTTGACAACGATTTTTCCAGTAGCTTAGAAGAAAACGATGTTTTTTTTCTTAGGTCGTTACAGTATGATAGAAAAAAAATTTCGTTAATTTTAATTTTTTTTAATTAGATTGGCTTTTCATAGCTGTTTAAGACAATCTTGATGTATTTTGATACTTTGACAACGATTTTTCCAGTAGCTTAGAAGAAAACGATGTTTTTTTTTTCTTTGGTCGTCACAGTATGATAGAAAACAAAATTTCGTTAATTTTAATTTTTTTCGATTTAGATTGGCTTTTCATAGCTGTTTAAGACAATCTTGATGTATTTTGATACTTTGACAACGATTTTTCCAGTAGTTTAGAGGAAAACGATGTTTCTTTTTATTTGGTCGTTACAGTACGAAAGAAAAAAAAATGCTGTTATCTCCGTCAATATTAATTTTTTTTTCGATTTAGATTGGCTTTTCATAGCTGTTTAAGACAATCTTGATGAATTTTGATACTTTGACTACGATTTTTCCAGTAGCTTAGAAGAAAACGATGCTTTTTTTCTTGGGTCGTTACAGTATGAAAGAAAAAAAAATTGCGTTAATATTATTTTTTTTTCGATTGAGATTCGCTGTTCATAGCTGTTTAAGACAATCTTGATGAATTTGGTACTTTGACAACGATTTTTCCAGTAGTTTAGAGGAAAACGATGTTTCTTTTTATTTGGTCGTTACAGTACGAAAGAAAAAAAATGCTGTTATCTCCGTCAATATTAATTTTTTTTTCGATTTAGATTGGCTTTTCATAGCTGTTTAAGACAATCTTGATATATTTTGATACTTTGACAACGATTTTTCCAGTAGTTTAGAGGAAAACGATGTTTCTTTTTCTTGGGTCGTTACAGTACGAAAGAAAAATAATGCTGTTATCTCCGTCAATATTAATTTTTTTTCGATTTAGATTGGCTTTTCATAGCTGTTTAAGACAATCTTGATGTATTTTGATACTTTGACAACGATTTTTCCAGTAGCTTAGAAGAAAACGATGTTTTTTTTCTTAGGTCGTTACAGTATAATAGAAAAAAAAATTTCGTTAATTTTAATTTTTTTTTTAATTAGATTGGCTTTTCATAGCTGTTTAAGACAATCTTGATGTATTTTGGTACTTTGACAACGATTTTTCCAGTAGCTTAGAAGAAAACGATGTTTTTTTTCTTTGGTCGTTACAGTAGGAAAGAAAAAAAAATTGCGTTAATTTTAATTTTTTTTAATTAGATTGGCTTTTCATAGCTGTTTAAAACAATCTTGATGTATTTTGATACTTTGACAACGATTTTTCCAGTAGCTTAGAAGAAAACGATGTTTTTTTTTTCTTTGGTCGTCACAGTATGATAGAAAACAAAATTTCGTTAATTTTAATTTTTTTCGATTTAGATTGGCTTTTTATAGCTGTTTAAGACAATCTTGATGTATTTTGATACTTTGACAACGATTTTTCCAGTAGTTTAGAGGAAAACGATGTTTCTTTTTATTTGGTCGTTACAGTACGAAAGAAAAAAAAATGCTGTTATCTCCGTCAATATTAATTTTTTTTTCGATTTAGATTGGCTTTTCATAGCTGTTTAAGACAATCTTGATGAATTTTGATACTTTGACTACGATTTTTCCAGTAGCTTAGAAGAAAACGATGCTTTTTTTCTTGGGTCGTTACAGTATGAAAGAAAAAAAAATTGCGTTAATATTTTTTTTTTTTCGATTGAGATTCGCTGTTCATAGCTGTTTAAGACAATCTTGATGAATTTGGTACTTTGACAACGATTTTTCCAGTAGTTTAGAGGAAAACGATGTTTCTTTTTATTTGGTCGTTACAGTACGAAAGAAAAAAAATGCTGTTATCTCCGTCAATATTAATTTTTTTTTCGATTTAGATTGGCTTTTCATAGCTGTTTAAGACAATCTTGATATATTTTGATACTTTGACAACGATTTTTCCAGTAGTTTAGAGGAAAACGATGTTTCTTTTTCTTGGGTCGTTACAGTACGAAAGAAAAAAAATGCTGTTATCTCCGTCAATATTAATTTTTTTTCGATTTAGATTGGCTTTTCATAGCTGTTTAAGACAATCTTGATGTATTTTGATACTTTGACAACGATTTTTCCAGTAGCTTAGAAGAAAACGATGTTTTTTTTCTTAGGTCGTTACAGTATAATAGAAAAAAAAATTTCGTTAATTTTAATTTTTTTTTAATTAGATTGGCTTTTCATAGCTGTTTAAGACAATCTTGATGTATTTTGGTACTTTGACAACGATTTTTCCAGTAGCTTAGAAGAAAACGATGTTTTTTTTCTTTGGTCGTTACAGTAGGAAAGAAAAAAAAATTGCGTTAATTTTAATTTTTTTCGATTTAGATTGGCTTTTCATAGCTGTTTAAGACAATCTTGATGTATTTTGATACTTTGACAACGATTTTTCCAGTAGTTTAAAGGAAAACGATGTTTTTTTTTATTTGGTCGTTACAGTACGAAAGAAAAAAAAATGCTGTTATCTCCGTCAATATTAATTTTTTTTTTATTTAGATTGGCTTTTCATAGCTGTTTAAGACAATCTTGATGTATTATGATACTTTGACAACAATTATTCCAGTAGCTTAGAAGAAAACGATGTTTTTTTTCTTAGGTCGTTACAGTATGGTAGAAAAAAAAATTTCGTTAATTTTAATTTTTTTTTAATTAAATTGGCTTTTCATAGCTGTTTAAGACAATCTTGATGTATTTTGGTACTTTGACAACGATTTTTCCAGTAGTTTAGAGGAAAACGATGTTTCTTTTTATTTGGTCGTTACAGTACGAAAGAAAAAAAAATTTCGTTATCTCCGTCAATAATAATTTTTTTTTCTATTTAGATTGGCTTTTCATAGCTGTTTAAGACAATCTTGATGTATTTTGATACTTTGACAACGATTTTTCCAGTAGCTTAGAAGAAAACGATGTTTTTTTTCTTAGGTCGTTACAGTATGGTAGAAAAAAAAATTTCGTTAATTTTAATTTTTTTCGATTTAGATTGGCTTTTCATAGCTGTTTAAGACAATCTTGATGTATTTTGATACTTTGACAACGATTTTTCCAGTAGTTTAAAGGAAAACGATGTTTTTTTTTATTTGGTCGTTACAGTACGAAAGAAAAAAAAATGCTGTTATCTCCGTCAATATTAATTTTTTTTTTATTTAGATTGGCTTTTCATAGCTGTTTAAGACAATCTTGATGTATTTTGATACTTTGACAACAATTTTTCCAGTAGCTTAGAAGAAAACGATGTTTTTTTTCTTAGGTCGTTACAGTATGGTAGAAAAAAAAATTTCGTTAATTTTAATTTTTTTTTAATTAAATTGGCTTTTCATAGCTGTTTAAGACAATCTTGATGTATTTTGGTACTTTGACAACGATTTTTCCAGTAGTTTAGAGGAAAACGATGTTTCTTTTTATTTGGTCGTTACAGTACGAAAGAAAAAAAAATTTCGTTATCTCCGTCAATATTAATTTTTTTTTCTATTTAGATTGGCTTTTCATAGCTGTTTAAGACAATCTTGATGTATTTTGATACTTTGACAACGATTTTTCCAGTAGTTTAGAAGAAAACGATGTTTTTTTTCTTAGGTCGTTACAGTATGGTAGAAAAAAAAATTTCGTTAATTTTAATTTTTTTTTAATTAGATTGGCTTTTCATAGCTGTTTAAGACAATCTTGATGTATTTTGGTACTTTGACAACGATTTTTCCAGTAGTTTAGAAGAAAACGATGTTTTTTTTTCTTTAGTCGTTACAGTACGATCGAAAAATAAAAAGCTTTAACTCCGTCAATGTTAAGTTTTTTTCGTTTTAGATTTGCTGTTCATAGCTGTTTAAGACAATCTTGATGTATTTTGATACTTTGACAACGATTTTTCCAGTAGCTTAGAAGAAAACGATGTTTTTTTTTTGGTCGTTACAGTAGGAAAGAAAAAAAAATTGCGTTAATATTAATTTTTTTTCGATTTAGATTTGCTGTTCATAGCTGTTTAAGACAATCTTGATGTATTTTGGTACTTTGACAACGATTTTTCCAGTAGTTTAGAAGAAAACGATGTTTTTTTTTCTTTGGTCGTCACAGTATGATAGAAAACAAAATTTCGTTAATTTTAATTTTTTTCGATTTAGATTGGCTTTTCATAGCTGTTTAAGACAATCTTGATGTATTTTGATACTTTGACAACGATTTTTCCAGTAGTTTAGAAAAAAACGATGTTTTTTTTTCTTTGGTCGTTACAGTACGATCGAAAAAAAAAAAGCTTTAACTCCGTCAATGTTAAGTTTTTTTCGTTTTAGATTTGCTGTTCATAGCTGTTTAAGACAATCTTGATGTATTTTGATACTTTGACAACGATTTTTCCAGTAGCTTAGAAGAAAACGATGTTTTTTTTCTTTGGTCGTTACAGTAGGAAAGAAAAAAAAATTGCGTTAATATTAATTTTTTTTCGATTTAGATTTGCTGTTCATAGCTGTTTAAGACAATCTTGATGTATTTTGGTACTTTGACAACGATTTTTCCAGTAGTTTAGAAGAAAACGATGTTTTTTTTTCTTTGGTCGTCACAGTATGATAGAAAACAAAATTTCGTTAATTTTAATTTTTTTTTAAATAGATTTGCTTTTCATAGCTGTTCAAGACAATCTTGATGTATTTTGGTACTTTGACAACGATTTTTCCAGTAGTTTAGAAGAAAACGATGTTTTTTTTCTCAAGTCGTTACAGTATGATAGAAAAAAAATTTCGTTAATTTTTATTTTATTTAATTAGATTTGCTTTTCATAGCTGTTTAAGACAATCTTGATGTATTTTGATACTTTGACAACGATTTTTCCAGTAGCTTAGAAGAAAACGATGTTTTTTTTTCTTAAGTCGTTACAGTATGATAGAAAAAAAATTTCGTTAATTTTAATTTTTTTCGATTTAGATTGGCTTTTCATAGCTGTTTAAGACAATCTTGATGTATTTTGATACTTTGACAACGATTTTTCCAGTAGTTTAGAGGAAAACGATGTTTCTTTTTATTTGGTCGTTACAGTACGAAAGAAAAAAAATGCTGTTATCTCCGTCAATATTAATTTTTTTTTCGATTTAGATTGGCTATTCATAGCTGTTGAAGACAATCTTGATGAATTTTGATACTTTGAATACTATTTTTCCAGTAGTTTAGAAGAAAACGATGCTTTTTTTCTTGGGTCGTTACAGTATGAAAAAAAAAAAATGCGTTAATATTAATTTTTTTTCGATTAAGATTCGCTGTTCATAGCTGTTTAAGACAATCTTGATGAATTTGGTACTTTGACAACGATTTTTCCAGTACTTTAGAAGAAAACGATGTTTTTTTTTTCTTTGGTCGTCACAGTATGATAGAAAACAAAATTTCGATAATTTTAATTTTTTTCGATTTAGATTGGCTTTTCATAGCTGTTTAAGACAATCTTGATGTATTTTGATACCTTGACAACGATTTTTCCAGTAGTTTAAAGGAAAACGATGTTTTTTTTTATTTGGTCGTTACAGTAGGAAAGAAAAAAAAATTTCGTTATCTCCGTCAATATTAATTTTTTTTTCTATTTAGATTGGCTTTTCATAGCTGTTTAAGACAATCTTGATGTATTTTGATACTTTGACAACGATTTTTCCAGTAGCTTAGAAGAAAACGATGTTTTTTTTCTTAGGTCGTTACAGTATGGTAGAAAAAAAAATTTCGTTAATTTTAATTTTTTTTTAATTAGATTGGCTTTTCATAGCTGTTTAAGACAATCTTGATGTATTTTGGTACTTTGACAACGATTTTTCCAGTAGTTTAGAAGAAAACGATGTTTTTTTTTCTTTGGTCGTTACAGTACGATCGAAAAAAAAAAAGCTTTAACTCCGTCAATGTTAAGTTTTTTTCGTTTTAGATTTGCTGTTCATAGCTGTTTAAGACAATCTTGATGTATTTTGATCCTTTGACAACGATTTTTCCAGTAGCTTAGAAGAAAACGATGTTTTTTTTCTTAGGTCGTTACAGTATGGTAGAAAAAAAAATTTCGTTATTTTAATTTTTTTTAAATTAGATTTGCTTTTCATAGCTGTTTAAGACAATCATGATGTATTTTGGTACTTTGACAACGATTTTTCTAGTAGTTTAGAAGAAAACGATGTTTTTTTTTCTTTGGTCGTTACAGTACGATCAAAAAAAAAAAGCTTTAACTCCGTCAATGTTAATTTTTTTTCGTTTTAGATTTGCTGTTCATAGCTGTTTAAGACAATCTTGATGTATTTTGATACTTTGACAACGATTTTTCCAGTAGCTTAGAAGAAAACGATGTTTTTTTTTCTTTGGTCGTCACAGTACGAAAGAAAAAAAATGCTGTTATCTCCGTCAATATTAATTTTTTTTTTCGATTTAGAATTGGCTTTTCATAGCTGTTTAAGACAATCTTGATGTATTTTGATCCTTTGACAACGATTTTTCCAGTAGCTTAGAAGAAAACGATGTTTTTTTTCTTAGGTCGTTACAGTATGGTAGAAAAAAAAATTTCGTTATTTTAATTTTTTTTTAATTAGATTTGCTGTTCATAGCTGTTTAAGACAATCATGATGTATTTTGGTACTTTGACAACGATTTTTCTAGTAGTTTAGAAGAAAACGATGTTTTTTTTTCTTTGGTCGTTACAGTACGATCGAAAAAAAAAAAGCTTTAACTCCGTCAATGTTAAGTTTTTTTCGTTTTAGATTTGCTGTTCATAGCTGTTTAAGACAATCTTGATGTATTTTGATACTTTGACAACGATTTTTCCAGTAGCTTAGAAGAAAACGATGTTTTTTTTCTTTGGTCGTTACAGTAGGAAAGAAAAAAAAATTGCGTTAATATTAATTTTTTTTCGATTTAGATTTGCTGTTCATAGCTGTTTAAGACAATCTTGATGTATTTTGGTACTTTGACAACGATTTTTCCAGTAGTTTAGAAGAAAACGATGTTTTTTTTTCTTTGGTCGTCACAGTACGAAAGAAAAAAAATGCTGTTATCTCCGTCAATATTAATTTTTTTTTTCGATTTAGAATTGGCTTTTCATAGCTGTTTAAGACAATCTTGATGTATTTTGATACTTTGACAACGATTTTTCCAGTAGTTTAGAAGAAAACGATGTTTCTTTTTATTTGGTCGTTACAGTACGAAAGAAAAAATATGCTGTTATCTCCGTCAATATTAATTTTTTTTTCGATTTAGATTGGCTTTTCATAGCTGTTTAAGACAATCTTGATGTATTTTGATACTTTGACAACGATTTTTCCAGTAGCTTAGAAGAAAACGATGTTTTTTTTCTTAGGTCGTTACAGTATGATAGAAAAAAAAATTTCGTTAATTTTAATTTTTTTTTAATTAGATTGGCTTTTCATAGCTGTTTAAGACAATCTTGATGTATTTTGGTACTTTGACAACGATTTTTCCAGTAGCTAAGAAGAAAACGATGTTTTTTTTCTTTGGTCGTTACAGTAGGAAAGAAAAAAAAATTGCGTTAATATTAATATTTTTTCGATTTAGATTTGCTGTTCATAGCTGTTTAAGACAATCTTGATGTATTTTGATACTTTGACAACGATTTTTCCAGTAGTTTAGAAGAAAACGATGTTTTTTTTCTTAGGTCGTTACAGGATGGTAGAAAAAAAAATTTCGTTAATTTTAATTTTTTTTTAATTAAATTGGCTTTTCATAGCTGTTTAAGACAATCTTGATGTATTTTGGTACTTTGACAACGATTTTTCCAGTAGTTTAGAAGAAAACGATGTTTTTTTTCTCAAGTCGTTACAGTATGATAGAAAAAAAATTTCGTTAATTTTTATTTTATTTAATTAGATTTGCTTTTCATAGCTGTTTAAGACAATCTTGATGTATTTTGATACTTTGACAACGATTTTTCCAGTAGCTTAGAAGAAAACGATGTTTTTTTTTCTTAAGTCGTTACAGTATGATAGAAAAAAAATTTCGTTAATTTTAATTTTTTTCGATTTAGATTGGCTTTTCATAGCTGTTTAAGACAATCTTGATGTATTTTGATACTTTGACAACGATTTTTCCAGTAGTTTAGAGGAAAACGATGTTTCTTTTTATTTGGTCGTTACAGTACGAAAGAAAAAAAATGCTGTTATCTCCGTCAATATTAATTTTTTTTTCGATTTAGATTGGCTATTCATAGCTGTTGAAGACAATCTTGATGAATTTTGATACTTTGAATACTATTTTTCCAGTAGTTTAGAAGAAAACGATGCTTTTTTTCTTGGGTCGTTACAGTATGAAAAAAAAAAAATGCGTTAATATTAATTTTTTTTCGATTAAGATTCGCTGTTCATAGCTGTTTAAGACAATCTTGATGAATTTGGTACTTTGACAACGATTTTTCCAGTACTTTAGAAGAAAACGATGTTTTTTTTTTCTTTGGTCGTCACAGTATGATAGAAAACAAAATTTCGATAATTTTAATTTTTTTCGATTTAGATTGGCTTTTCATAGCTGTTTAAGACAATCTTGATGTATTTTGATACTTTGACAACGATTTTTCCAGTAGTTTAAAGGAAAACGATGTTTTTTTTTATTTGGTCGTTACAGTAGGAAAGAAAAAAAAATTTCGTTATCTCCGTCAATATTAATTTTTTTTTCTATTTAGATTGGCTTTTCATAGCTGTTTAAGACAATCTTGATGTATTTTGATACTTTGACAACGATTTTTCCAGTAGCTTAGAAGAAAACGATGTTTTTTTTCTTAGGTCGTTACAGTATGGTAGAAAAAAAAATTTCGTTAATTTTAATTTTTTTTAAATTAGATTGGCTTTTCATAGCTGTTTAAGACAATCTTGATGTATTTTGGTACTTTGACAACGATTTTTCCAGTAGTTTAGAAGAAAACGATGTTTTTTTTTCTTTGGTCGTTACAGTACGATCGAAAAAAAAAAAGCTTTAACTCCGTCAATGTTAAGTTTTTTTCGTTTTAGATTTGCTGTTCATAGCTGTTTAAGACAATCTTGATGTATTTTGATCCTTTGACAACGATTTTTCCAGTAGCTTAGAAGAAAACGATGTTTTTTTTCTTAGGTCGTTACAGTATGGTAGAAAAAAAAATTTCGTTATTTTAATTTTTTTTTAATTAGATTTGCTTTTCATAGCTGTTTAAGACAATCATGATGTATTTTGGTACTTTGACAACGATTTTTCTAGTAGTTTAGAAGAAAACGATGTTTTTTTTCTTTGGTCGTTACAGTACGATCGAAAAAAAAAAGCTTTAACTCCGTCAATGTTAATTTTTTTTCGTTTTAGATTTGCTGTTCATAGCTGTTTAAGACAATCTTGATGTATTTTGATACTTTGACAACGATTTTTCCAGTAGCTTAGAAGAAAACGATGTTTTTTTTTCTTTGGTCGTCACAGTACGAAAGAAAAAAAATGCTGTTATCTCCGTCAATATTAATTTTTTTTTTCGATTTAGAATTGGCTTTTCATAGCTGTTTAAGACAATCTTGATGTATTTTGATCCTTTGACAACGATTTTTCCAGTAGCTTAGAAGAAAACGATGTTTTTTTTCTTAGGTCGTTACAGTATGGTAGAAAAAAAAATTTCGTTATTTTAATTTTTTTTTAATTAGATTTGCTTTTCATAGCTGTTTAAGACAATCATGATGTATTTTGGTACTTTGACAACGATTTTTCTAGTAGTTTAGAAGAAAACGATGTTTTTTTTTCTTTGGTCGTTACAGTACGATCGAAAAAAAAAAAGCTTTAACTCCGTCAATGTTAAGTTTTTTTCGTTTTAGATTTGCTGTTCATAGCTGTTTAAGACAATCTTGATGTATTTTGATCCTTTGACAACGATTTTTCCAGTAGCTTAGAAGAAAACGATGTTTTTTTTCTTAGGTCGTTACAGTATGGTAGAAAAAAAAATTTCGTTATTTAATTTTTTTTTAATTAGATTTGCTTTTCATAGCTGTTTAAGACAATCATGATGTATTTTGGTACTTTGACAACGATTTTTCTAGTAGTTTAGAAGAAAACGATGTTTTTTTTTCTTTGGTCGTTACAGTACGATCGAAAAAAAAAAGCTTTAACTCCGTCAATGTTAATTTTTTTTCGTTTTAGATTTGCTGTTCATAGCTGTTTAAGACAATCTTGATGTATTTTGATACTTTGACAACGATTTTTCCAGTAGCTTAGAAGAAAACGATGTTTTTTTTCTTTGGTCGTTACAGTAGGAAAGAAAAAAAAATTGCGTTAATATTAATTTTTTTTCGATTTAGATTTGCTGTTCATAGCTGTTTAAGACAATCTTGATGTATTTTGGTACTTTGACAACGATTTTTCCAGTAGTTTAGAAGAAAACGATGTTTTTTTTTCTTTGGTCGTCACAGTACGAAAGAAAAAAAATGCTGTTATCTCCGTCAATATTAATTTTTTTTTTCGATTTAGAATTGGCTTTTCATAGCTGTTTAAGACAATCTTGATGTATTTTGATACTTTGACAACGATTTTTCCAGTAGTTTAGAAGAAAACGATGTTTCTTTTTATTTGGTCGTTACAGTACGAAAGAAAAAAAATGCTGTTATCTCCGTCAATATTAATTTTTTTTTCGATTTAGATTGGCTTTTCATAGCTGTTTAAGACAATCTTGATGTATTTTGATACTTTGACAACGATTTTTCCAGTAGCTTAGAAGAAAACGATGTTTTTTTTCTTTGGTCGTTACAGTATGATAGAAAAAAAAATTTCGTTAATTTTAATTTTTTTTTAATTAGATTGGCTTTTCATAGCTGTTTAAGACAATCTTGATGTATTTTGGTACTTTGACAACGATTTTTCCAGTAGCTAAGAAGAAAACGATGTTTTTTTTCTTTGGTCGTTACAGTACGATCGAAAAAAAAAAAGCTTTAACTCCGTCAATGTTAAGTTTTTTTCGTTTTAGATTTGCTGTTCATAGCTGTTTAAGACAATCTTGATGTATTTTGATCCTTTGACAACGATTTTTCCAGTAGCTTAGAAGAAAACGATGTTTTTTTTCTTAGGTCGTTACAGTATGGTAGAAAAAAAAAATTTCGTTGATTTTAATTTTTTTTTAATTAGATTGGCTTTTCATAGCTGTTTAAGACAATCTTGATGTATTTTGGTACTTTGACAACGATTTTTCCAGTAGTTTAGAAGAAAACGATGTTTTTTTTTCTTTGGTCGTTACAGTACGATCGAAAAAAAAAAAGCTTTAACTCCGTCAATGTTAAGTTTTTTTCGTTTTAGATTTGCTGTTCATAGCTGTTTAAGACAATCTTGATGTATTTTGATCCTTTGACAACGATTTTTCCAGTAGCTTAGAAGAAAACGATGTTTTTTTTCTTAGGTCGTTACAGTATGGTAGAAAAAAAAATTTCGTTATTTTAATTTTTTTTAAATTAGATTTGCTTTTCATAGCTGTTTAAGACAATCATGATGTATTTTGGTACTTTGACAACGATTTTTCTAGTAGTTTAGAAGAAAACGATGTTTTTTTTCTTTGGTCGTTACAGTACGATCGAAAAAAAAAAGCTTTAACTCCGTCAATGTTAATTTTTTTTCGTTTTAGATTTGCTGTTCATAGCTGTTTAAGACAATCTTGATGTATTTTGATACTTTGACAACGATTTTTCCAGTAGCTTAGAAGAAAACGATGTTTTTTTTCTTAGGTCGTTACAGTATGGTAGAAAAAAAAATTTCGTTATTTAATTTTTTTTTAATTAGATTTGCTTTTCATAGCTGTTTAAGACAATCATGATGTATTTTGGTACTTTGACAACGATTTTTCTAGTAGTTTAGAAGAAAACGATGTTTTTTTTTCTTTGGTCGTTACAGTACGATCGAAAAAAAAAAGCTTTAACTCCGTCAATGTTAATTTTTTTTCGTTTTAGATTTGCTGTTCATAGCTGTTTAAGACAATCTTGATGTATTTTGATACTTTGACAACGATTTTTCCAGTAGCTTAGAAGAAAACGATGTTTTTTTTCTTTGGTCGTTACAGTAGGAAAGAAAAAAAAATTGCGTTAATATTAATTTTTTTTCGATTTAGATTTGCTGTTCATAGCTGTTTAAGACAATCTTGATGTATTTTGGTACTTTGACAACGATTTTTCCAGTAGTTTAGAAGAAAACGATGTTTTTTTTTCTTTGGTCGTCACAGTACGAAAGAAAAAAAATGCTGTTATCTCCGTCAATATTAATTTTTTTTTTCGATTTAGAATTGGCTTTTCATAGCTGTTTAAGACAATCTTGATGTATTTTGATACTTTGACAACGATTTTTCCAGTAGTTTAGAAGAAAACGATGTTTCTTTTTATTTGGTCGTTACAGTACGAAAGAAAAAAAATGCTGTTATCTCCGTCAATATTAATTTTTTTTTCGATTTAGATTGGCTTTTCATAGCTGTTTAAGACAATCTTGATGTATTTTGATACTTTGACAACGATTTTTCCAGTAGCTTAGAAGAAAACGATGTTTTTTTTCTTAGGTCGTTACAGTATGGTAGAAAAAAAAATTTCGTTATTTTAATTTTTTTTTAATTAGATTTGCTTTTCATAGCTGTTTAAGACAATCATGATGTATTTTGGTACTTTGACAACGATTTTTCTAGTAGTTTAGAAGAAAACGATGTTTTTTTTTCTTTGGTCGTTACAGTACGATCGAAAAAAAAAAAGCTTTAACTCCGTCAATGTTAAGTTTTTTTCGTTTTAGATTTGCTGTTCATAGCTGTTTAAGACAATCTTGATGTATTTTGATCCTTTGACAACGATTTTTCCAGTAGCTTAGAAGAAAACGATGTTTTTTTTCTTAGGTCGTTACAGTATGGTAGAAAAAAAAATTTCGTTATTTAATTTTTTTTTAATTAGATTTGCTTTTCATAGCTGTTTAAGACAATCATGATGTATTTTGGTACTTTGACAACGATTTTTCTAGTAGTTTAGAAGAAAACGATGTTTTTTTTTCTTTGGTCGTTACAGTACGATCGAAAAAAAAAAGCTTTAACTCCGTCAATGTTAATTTTTTTTCGTTTTAGATTTGCTGTTCATAGCTGTTTAAGACAATCTTGATGTATTTTGATACTTTGACAACGATTTTTCCAGTAGCTTAGAAGAAAACGATGTTTTTTTTCTTTGGTCGTTACAGTAGGAAAGAAAAAAAAATTGCATTAATATTAATTTTTTTTCGATTTAGATTTGCTGTTCATAGCTGTTTAAGACAATCTTGATGTATTTTGGTACTTTGACAACGATTTTTCCAGTAGTTTAGAAGAAAACGATGTTTTTTTTTCTTTGGTCGTCACAGTACGAAAGAAAAAAAATGCTGTTATCTCCGTCAATATTAATTTTTTTTTTCGATTTAGAATTGGCTTTTCATAGCTGTTTAAGACAATCTTGATGTATTTTGATACTTTGACAACGATTTTTCCAGTAGTTTAGAAGAAAACGATGTTTCTTTTTATTTGGTCGTTACAGTACGAAAGAAAAAAAATGCTGTTATCTCCGTCAATATTAATTTTTTTTTCGATTTAGATTGGCTTTTCATAGCTGTTTAAGACAATCTTGATGTATTTTGATACTTTGACAACGATTTTTCCAGTAGCTTAGAAGAAAACGATGTTTTTTTTCTTAGGTCGTTACAGTATGGTAGAAAAAAAAATTTCGTTATTTTAATTTTTTTTTAATTAGATTTGCTTTTCATAGCTGTTTAAGACAATCATGATGTATTTTGGTACTTTGACAACGATTTTTCTAGTAGTTTAGAAGAAAACGATGTTTTTTTTTCTTTGGTCGTTACAGTACGATCGAAAAAAAAAAAGCTTTAACTCCGTCAATGTTAAGTTTTTTTCGTTTTAGATTTGCTGTTCATAGCTGTTTAAGACAATCTTGATGTATTTTGATCCTTTGACAACGATTTTTCCAGTAGCTTAGAAGAAAACGATGTTTTTTTTCTTAGGTCGTTACAGTATGGTAGAAAAAAAAATTTCGTTATTTAATTTTTTTTTAATTAGATTTGCTTTTCATAGCTGTTTAAGACAATCATGATGTATTTTGGTACTTTGACAACGATTTTTCTAGTAGTTTAGAAGAAAACGATGTTTTTTTTTCTTTGGTCGTTACAGTACGATCGAAAAAAAAAAGCTTTAACTCCGTCAATGTTAATTTTTTTTCGTTTTAGATTTGCTGTTCATAGCTGTTTAAGACAATCTTGATGTATTTTGATACTTTGACAACGATTTTTCCAGTAGCTTAGAAGAAAACGATGTTTTTTTTCTTTGGTCGTTACAGTAGGAAAGAAAAAAAAATTGCGTTAATATTAATTTTTTTTCGATTTAGATTTGCTGTTCATAGCTGTTTAAGACAATCTTGATGTATTTTGGTACTTTGACAACGATTTTTCCAGTAGTTTAGAAGAAAACGATGTTTTTTTTTCTTTGGTCGTCAGAGTACGAAAGAAAAAAAATGCTGTTATCTCCGTCAATATTAATTTTTTTTTTCGATTTAGAATTGGCTTTTCATAGCTGTTTAAGACAATCTTGATGTATTTTGATACTTTGACAACGATTTTTCCAGTAGTTTAGAAGAAAACGATGTTTCTTTTTATTTGGTCGTTACAGTACGAAAGAAAAAAAATGCTGTTATCTCCGTCAATATTAATTTTTTTTTCGATTTAGATTGGCTTTTCATAGCTGTTTAAGACAATCTTGATGTATTTTGATACTTTGACAACGATTTTTCCAGTAGCTTAGAAGAAAACGATGTTTTTTTTCTTAGGTCGTTACAGTATGGTAGAAAAAAAAATTTCGTTATTTTAATTTTTTTTTAATTAGATTTGCTTTTCATAGCTGTTTAAGACAATCATGATGTATTTTGGTACTTTGACAACGATTTTTCTAGTAGTTTAGAAGAAAACGATGTTTTTTTTTCTTTGGTCGTTACAGTACGATCGAAAAAAAAAAAGCTTTAACTCCGTCAATGTTAAGTTTTTTTCGTTTTAGATTTGCTGTTCATAGCTGTTTAAGACAATCTTGATGTATTTTGATCCTTTGACAACGATTTTTCCAGTAGCTTAGAAGAAAACGATGTTTTTTTTCTTAGGTCGTTACAGTATGGTAGAAAAAAAAATTTCGTTATTTAATTTTTTTTTAATTAGATTTGCTTTTCATAGCTGTTTAAGACAATCATGATGTATTTTGGTACTTTGACAACGATTTTTCTAGTAGTTTAGAAGAAAACGATGTTTTTTTTTCTTTGGTCGTTACAGTACGATCGAAAAAAAAAAGCTTTAACTCCGTCAATGTTAATTTTTTTTCGTTTTAGATTTGCTGTTCATAGCTGTTTAAGACAATCTTGATGTATTTTGATACTTTGACAACGATTTTTCCAGTAGCTTAGAAGAAAACGATGTTTTTTTTCTTTGGTCGTTACAGTAGGAAAGAAAAAAAAATTGCGTTAATATTAATTTTTTTTCGATTTAGATTTGCTGTTCATAGCTGTTTAAGACAATCTTGATGTATTTTGGTACTTTGACAACGATTTTTCCAGTAGTTTAGAAGAAAACGATGTTTTTTTTTCTTTGGTCGTCACAGTACGAAAGAAAAAAAATGCTGTTATCTCCGTCAATATTAATTTTTTTTTTCGATTTAGAATTGGCTTTTCATAGCTGTTTAAGACAATCTTGATGTATTTTGATACTTTGACAACGATTTTTCCAGTAGTTTAGAAGAAAACGATGTTTCTTTTTATTTGGTCGTTACAGTACGAAAGAAAAAAAATGCTGTTATCTCCGTCAATATTAATTTTTTTTTCGATTTAGATTGGCTTTTCATAGCTGTTTAAGACAATCTTGATGTATTTTGATACTTTGACAACGATTTTTCCAGTAGCTTAGAAGAAAACGATGTTTTTTTTCTTAGGTCGTTACAGTATGGTAGAAAAAAAAATTTCGTTATTTTAATTTTTTTTTAATTAGATTTGCTTTTCATAGCTGTTTAAGACAATCATGATGTATTTTGGTACTTTGACAACGATTTTTCTAGTAGTTTAGAAGAAAACGATGTTTTTTTTTCTTTGGTCGTTACAGTACGATCGAAAAAAAAAAAGCTTTAACTCCGTCAATGTTAAGTTTTTTTCGTTTTAGATTTGCTGTTCATAGCTGTTTAAGACAATCTTGATGTATTTTGATCCTTTGACAACGATTTTTCCAGTAGCTTAGAAGAAAACGATGTTTTTTTTCTTAGGTCGTTACAGTATGGTAGAAAAAAAAATTTCGTTATTTAATTTTTTTTTAATTAGATTTGCTTTTCATAGCTGTTTAAGACAATCATGATGTATTTTGGTACTTTGACAACGATTTTTCTAGTAGTTTAGAAGAAAACGATGTTTTTTTTTCTTTGGTCGTTACAGTACGATCGAAAAAAAAAAGCTTTAACTCCGTCAATGTTAATTTTTTTTCGTTTTAGATTTGCTGTTCATAGCTGTTTAAGACAATCTTGATGTATTTTGATACTTTGACAACGATTTTTCCAGTAGCTTAGAAGAAAACGATGTTTTTTTTCTTTGGTCGTTACAGTAGGAAAGAAAAAAAAATTGCGTTAATATTAATTTTTTTTCGATTTAGATTTGTTGTTCATAGCTGTTTAAGACAATCTTGATGTATTTTGGTACTTTGACAACGATTTTTCCAGTAGTTTAGAAGAAAACGATGTTTTTTTTTCTTTGGTCGTCACAGTACGAAAGAAAAAAAATGCTGTTATCTCCGTCAATATTAATTTTTTTTTTCGATTTAGAATTGGCTTTTCATAGCTGTTTAAGACAATCTTGATGTATTTTGATACTTTGACAACGATTTTTCCAGTAGTTTAGAAGAAAACGATGTTTCTTTTTATTTGGTCGTTACAGTACGAAAGAAAAAAAATGCTGTTATCTCCGTCAATATTAATTTTTTTTTCGATTTAGATTGGCTTTTCATAGCTGTTTAAGACAATCTTGATGTATTTTGATACTTTGACAACGATTTTTCCAGTAGCTTAGAAGAAAACGATGTTTTTTTTCTTAGGTCGTTACAGTATGATAGAAAAAAAAATTTCGTTAATTTTAATTTTTTTTTAATTAGATTGGCTTTTCATAGCTGTTTAAGACAATCTTGATGTATTTTGGTACTTTGACAACGATTTTTCCAGTAGCTAAGAAGAAAACGATGTTTTTTTTCTTTGGTCGTTACAGTACGATCGAAAAAAAAAAAGCTTTAACTCCGTCAATGTTAAGTTTTTTTCGTTTTAGATTTGCTGTTCATAGCTGTTTAAGACAATCTTGATGTATTTTGATCCTTTGACAACGATTTTTCCAGTAGCTTAGAAGAAAACGATGTTTTTTTTCTTAGGTCGTTACAGTATGGTAGAAAAAAAAAATTTCGTTGATTTTAATTTTTTTTTAATTAGATTGGCTTTTCATAGCTGTTTAAGACAATCTTGATGTATTTTGGTACTTTGACAACGATTTTTCCAGTAGTTTAGAAGAAAACGATGTTTTTTTTTCTTTGGTCGTTACAGTACGATCGAAAAAAAAAAAGCTTTAACTCCGTCAATGTTAAGTTTTTTTCGTTTTAGATTTGCTGTTCATAGCTGTTTAAGACAATCTTGATGTATTTTGATCCTTTGACAACGATTTTTCCAGTAGCTTAGAAGAAAACGATGTTTTTTTTCTTAGGTCGTTACAGTATGGTAGAAAAAAAAATTTCGTTATTTTAATTTTTTTTAAATTAGATTTGCTTTTCATAGCTGTTTAAGACAATCATGATGTATTTTGGTACTTTGACAACGATTTTTCTAGTAGTTTAGAAGAAAACGATGTTTTTTTTCTTTGGTCGTTACAGTACGATCGAAAAAAAAAAGCTTTAACTCCGTCAATGTTAATTTTTTTTCGTTTTAGATTTGCTGTTCATAGCTGTTTAAGACAATCTTGATGTATTTTGATACTTTGACAACGATTTTTCCAGTAGTTTAGAAGAAAACGATGTTTTTTTTCTTAGGTCGTTACAGTATGGTAGAAAAAAAAATTTCGTTATTTAATTTTTTTTTAATTAGATTTGCTTTTCATAGCTGTTTAAGACAATCATGATGTATTTTGGTACTTTGACAACGATTTTTCTAGTAGTTTAGAAGAAAACGATGTTTTTTTTTCTTTGGTCGTTACAGTACGATCGAAAAAAAAAAGCTTTAACTCCGTCAATGTTAATTTTTTTTCGTTTTAGATTTGCTGTTCATAGCTGTTTAAGACAATCTTGATGTATTTTGATACTTTGACAACGATTTTTCCAGTAGCTTAGAAGAAAACGATGTTTTTTTTCTTTGGTCGTTACAGTAGGAAAGAAAAAAAAATTGCGTTAATATTAATTTTTTTTCGATTTAGATTTGCTGTTCATAGCTGTTTAAGACAATCTTGATGTATTTTGGTACTTTGACAACGATTTTTCCAGTAGTTTAGAAGAAAACGATGTTTTTTTTTCTTTGGTCGTCACAGTACGAAAGAAAAAAAATGCTGTTATCTCCGTCAATATTAATTTTTTTTTTCGATTTAGAATTGGCTTTTCATAGCTGTTTAAGACAATCTTGATGTATTTTGATACTTTGACAACGATTTTTCCAGTAGTTTAGAAGAAAACGATGTTTCTTTTTATTTGGTCGTTACAGTACGAAAGAAAAAAAATGCTGTTATCTCCGTCAATATTAATTTTTTTTTCGATTTAGATTGGCTTTTCATAGCTGTTTAAGACAATCTTGATGTATTTTGATACTTTGACAACGATTTTTCCAGTAGCTTAGAAGAAAACGATGTTTTTTTTCTTAGGTCGTTACAGTATGGTAGAAAAAAAAATTTCGTTATTTTAATTTTTTTTTAATTAGATTTGCTTTTCATAGCTGTTTAAGACAATCATGATGTATTTTGGTACTTTGACAACGATTTTTCTAGTAGTTTAGAAGAAAACGATGTTTTTTTTTCTTTGGTCGTTACAGTACGATCGAAAAAAAAAAAGCTTTAACTCCGTCAATGTTAAGTTTTTTTCGTTTTAGATTTGCTGTTCATAGCTGTTTAAGACAATCTTGATGTATTTTGATCCTTTGACAACGATTTTTCCAGTAGCTTAGAAGAAAACGATGTTTTTTTTCTTAGGTCGTTACAGTATGGTAGAAAAAAAAATTTCGTTATTTAATTTTTTTTTAATTAGATTTGCTTTTCATAGCTGTTTAAGACAATCATGATGTATTTTGGTACTTTGACAACGATTTTTCTAGTAGTTTAGAAGAAAACGATGTTTTTTTTCTTTGGTCGTTACAGTACGATCGAAAAAAAAAAGCTTTAACTCCGTCAATGTTAATTTTTTTTCGTTTTAGATTTGCTGTTCATAGCTGTTTAAGACAATCTTGATGTATTTTGATACTTTGACAACGATTTTCCCAGTAGTTTAGAAGAAAACGATGTTTTTTTTCTTAGGTCGTTACAGTATGGTAGAAAAAAAAATTTCGTTATTTAATTTTTTTTTAATTAGATTTGCTTTTCATAGCTGTTTAAGACAATCATGATGTATTTTGGTACTTTGACAACGATTTTTCTAGTAGTTTAGAAGAAAACGATGTTTTTTTTTCTTTGGTCGTTACAGTACGATCGAAAAAAAAAAGCTTTAACTCCGTCAATGTTAATTTTTTTTCGTTTTAGATTTGCTGTTCATAGCTGTTTAAGACAATCTTGATGTATTTTGATACTTTGACAACGATTTTTCCAGTAGCTTAGAAGAAAACGATGTTTTTTTTCTTTGGTCGTTACAGTAGGAAAGAAAAAAAAATTGCGTTAATATTAATTTTTTTTCGATTTAGATTTGCTGTTCATAGCTGTTTAAGACAATCTTGATGTATTTTGGTACTTTGACAACGATTTTTCCAGTAGTTTAGAAGAAAACGATGTTTTTTTTTCTTTGGTCGTCACAGTACGAAAGAAAAAAAATGCTGTTATCTCCGTCAATATTAATTTTTTTTTTCGATTTAGAATTGGCTTTTCATAGCTGTTTAAGACAATCTTGATGTATTTTGATACTTTGACAACGATTTTTCCAGTAGTTTAGAAGAAAACGATGTTTCTTTTTATTTAGTCGTTACAGTACGAAAGAAAAAAAATGCTGTTATCTCCGTCAATATTAATTTTTTTTTCGATTTAGATTGGCTTTTCATAGCTGTTTAAGACAATCTTGATGTATTTTGATACTTTGACAACGATTTTTCCAGTAGCTTAGAAGAAAACGATGTTTTTTTTCTTAGGTCGTTACAGTATGGTAGAAAAAAAAATTTCGTTATTTTAATTTTTTTTTAATTAGATTTGCTTTTCATAGCTGTTTAAGACAATCATGATGTATTTTGGTACTTTGACAACGATTTTTCTAGTAGTTTAGAAGAAAACGATGTTTTTTTTTCTTTGGTCGTTACAGTACGATCGAAAAAAAAAAAGCTTTAACTCCGTCAATGTTAAGTTTTTTTCGTTTTAGATTTGCTGTTCATAGCTGTTTAAGACAATCTTGATGTATTTTGATCCTTTGACAACGATTTTTCCAGTAGCTTAGAAGAAAACGATGTTTTTTTTCTTAGGTCGTTACAGTATGGTAGAAAAAAAAATTTCGTTATTTAATTTTTTTTTAATTAGATTTGCTTTTCATAGCTGTTTAAGACAATCATGATGTATTTTGGTACTTTGACAACGATTTTTCTAGTAGTTTAGAAGAAAACGATGTTTTTTTTTCTTTGGTCGTTACAGTACGATCGAAAAAAAAAAGCTTTAACTCCGTCAATGTTAATTTTTTTTCGTTTTAGATTTGCTGTTCATAGCTGTTTAAGACAATCTTGATGTATTTTGATACTTTGACAACGATTTTTCCAGTAGCTTAGAAGAAAACGATGTTTTTTTTCTTTGGTCGTTACAGTAGGAAAGAAAAAAAAATTGCGTTAATATTAATTTTTTTTCGATTTAGATTTGCTGTTCATAGCTGTTTAAGACAATCTTGATGTATTTTGGTACTTTGACAACGATTTTTCCAGTAGTTTAGAAGAAAACGATGTTTTTTTTTCTTTGGTCGTCACAGTACGAAAGAAAAAAAATGCTGTTATCTCCGTCAATATTAATTTTTTTGTCGATTTAGATTGGCTTTTCATAGCTGTTTAAGACAATCTTGATGTATTTTGATACTTTGACAACGATTTTTCCAGTAGCTTAGAAGAAAACGATGTTTTTTTTCTTAGGTCGTTACAGTATGGTAGAAAAAAAAATTTCGTTATTTTAATTTTTTTTTAATTAGATTTGCTTTTCATAGCTGTTTAAGACAATCATGATGTATTTTGGTACTTTGACAACGATTTTTCTAGTAGTTTAGAAGAAAACGATGTTTTTTTTTCTTTGGTCGTTACAGTACGATCGAAAAAAAAAAGCTTTAACTCCGTCAATGTTAATTTTTTTTCGTTTTAGATTTGCTGTTCATAGCTGTTTAAGACAATCTTGATGTATTTTGATACTTTGACAACGATTTTTCCAGTAGCTTAGAAGAAAACGATGTTTTTTTTCTTTGGTCGTTACAGTAGGAAAGAAAAAAAAATTGCGTTAATATTAATTTTTTTTCGATTTAGATTTGCTGTTCATAGCTGTTTAAGACAATCTTGATGTATTTTGGTACTTTGACAACGATTTTTCCAGTAGTTTAGAAGAAAACGATGTTTTTTTTTCTTTGGTCGTCACAGTACGAAAGAAAAAAAATGCTGTTATCTCCGTCAATATTAATTTTTTTTTTCGATTTAGAATTGGCTTTTCATAGCTGTTTAAGACAATCTTGATGTATTTTGATACTTTGACAACGATTTTTCCAGTAGTTTAGAAGAAAACGATGTTTCTTTTTATTTGGTCGTTACAGTACGAAAGAAAAAAAATGCTGTTATCTCCGTCAATATTAATTTTTTTGTCGATTTAGATTGGCTTTTCATAGCTGTTTAAGACAATCTTGATGTATTTTGATACTTTGACAACGATTTTTCCAGTAGCTTAGAAGAAAACGATGTTTTTTTTCTTAGGTCGTTACAGTATGGTAGAAAAAAAAATTTCGTTATTTTAATTTTTTTTTAATTAGATTTGCTTTTCATAGCTGTTTAAGACAATCATGATGTATTTTGGTACTTTGACAACGATTTTTCTAGTAGTTTAGAAGAAAACGATGTTTTTTTTTCTTTGGTCGTTACAGTACGATCGAAAAAAAAAAAGCTTTAACTCCGTCAATGTTAAGTTTTTTTCGTTTTAGATTTGCTGTTCATAGCTGTTTAAGACAATCTTGATGTATTTTGATCCTTTGACAACGATTTTTCCAGTAGCTTAGAAGAAAACGATGTTTTTTTTCTTAGGTCGTTACAGTATGGTAGAAAAAAAAATTTCGTTATTTAATTTTTTTTTAATTAGATTTGCTTTTCATAGCTGTTTAAGACAATCATGATGTATTTTGGTACTTTGACAACGATTTTTCTAGTAGTTTAGAAGAAAACGATGTTTTTTTTTCTTTGGTCGTTACAGTACGATCGAAAAAAAAAAGCTTTAACTCCGTCAATGTTAATTTTTTTTCGTTTTAGATTTGCTGTTCATAGCTGTTTAAGACAATCTTGATGTATTTTGATACTTTGACAACGATTTTTCCAGTAGCTTAGAAGAAAACGATGTTTTTTTTCTTTGGTCGTTACAGTAGGAAAGAAAAAAAAATTGCGTTAATATTAATTTTTTTTCGATTTAGATTTGCTGTTCATAGCTGTTTAAGACAATCTTGATGTATTTTGGTACTTTGACAACGATTTTTCCAGTAGTTTAGAAGAAAACGATGTTTTTTTTTCTTTGGTCGTCACAGTACGAAAGAAAAAAAATGCTGTTATCTCCGTCAATATTAATTTTTTTTTTCGATTTAGAATTGGCTTTTCATAGCTGTTTAAGACAATCTTGATGTATTTTGATACTTTGACAACGATTTTTCCAGTAGTTTAGAAGAAAACGATGTTTCTTTTTATTTGGTCGTTACAGTACGAAAGAAAAAAAATGCTGTTATCTCCGTCAATATTAATTTTTTTTTCGATTTAGATTGGCTTTTCATAGCTGTTTAAGACAATCTTGATGTATTTTGATACTTTGACAACGATTTTTCCAGTAGCTTAGAAGAAAACGATGTTTTTTTTCTTAGGTCGTTACAGTATGATAGAAAAAAAAATTTCGTTAATTTTAATTTTTTTTTAATTAGATTGGCTTTTCATAGCTGTTTAAGACAATCTTGATGTATTTTGGTACTTTGACAACGATTTTTCCAGTAGCTAAGAAGAAAACGATGTTTTTTTTCTTTGGTCGTTACAGTACGATCGAAAAAAAAAAAGCTTTAACTCCGTCAATGTTAAGTTTTTTTCGTTTTAGATTTGCTGTTCATAGCTGTTTAAGACAATCTTGATGTATTTTGATCCTTTGACAACGATTTTTCCAGTAGCTTAGAAGAAAACGATGTTTTTTTTCTTAGGTCGTTACAGTATGGTAGAAAAAAAAAATTTCGTTGATTTTAATTTTTTTTTAATTAGATTGGCTTTTCATAGCTGTTTAAGACAATCTTGATGTATTTTGGTACTTTGACAACGATTTTTCCAGTAGTTTAGAAGAAAACGATGTTTTTTTTTCTTTGGTCGTTACAGTACGATCGAAAAAAAAAAAGCTTTAACTCCGTCAATGTTAAGTTTTTTTCGTTTTAGATTTGCTGTTCATAGCTGTTTAAGACAATCTTGATGTATTTTGATCCTTTGACAACGATTTTTCCAGTAGCTTAGAAGAAAACGATGTTTTTTTTCTTAGGTCGTTACAGTATGGTAGAAAAAAAAATTTCGTTATTTTAATTTTTTTTAAATTAGATTTGCTTTTCATAGCTGTTTAAGACAATCATGATGTATTTTGGTACTTTGACAACGATTTTTCTAGTAGTTTAGAAGAAAACGATGTTTTTTTTTCTTTGGTCGTCACAGTACGAAAGAAAAAAAATGCTGTTATCTCCGTCAATATTAATTTTTTTTTTCGATTTAGAATTGGCTTTTCATAGCTGTTTAAGACAATCTTGATGTATTTTGATACTTTGACAACGATTTTTCCAGTAGTTTAGAAGAAAACGATGTTTCTTTTTATTTGGTCGTTACAGTACGAAAGAAAAAAAATGCTGTTATCTCCGTCAATATTAATTTTTTTGTCGATTTAGATTGGCTTTTCATAGCTGTTTAAGACAATCTTGATGTATTTTGATACTTTGACAACGATTTTTCCAGTAGCTTAGAAGAAAACGATGTTTTTTTTCTTAGGTCGTTACAGTATGGTAGAAAAAAAAATTTCGTTATTTTAATTTTTTTTTAATTAGATTTGCTTTTCATAGCTGTTTAAGACAATCATGATGTATTTTGGTACTTTGACAACGATTTTTCTAGTAGTTTAGAAGAAAACGATGTTTTTTTTTCTTTGGTCGTTACAGTACGATCGAAAAAAAAAAAGCTTTAACTCCGTCAATGTTAAGTTTTTTTCGTTTTAGATTTGCTGTTCATAGCTGTTTAAGACAATCTTGATGTATTTTGATCCTTTGACAACGATTTTTCCAGTAGCTTAGAAGAAAACGATGTTTTTTTTCTTAGGTCGTTACAGTATGGTAGAAAAAAAAATTTCGTTATTTAATTTTTTTTTAATTAGATTTGCTTTTCATAGCTGTTTAAGACAATCATGATGTATTTTGGTACTTTGACAACGATTTTTCTAGTAGTTTAGAAGAAAACGATGTTTTTTTTTCTTTGGTCGTTACAGTACGATCGAAAAAAAAAAGCTTTAACTCCGTCAATGTTAATTTTTTTTCGTTTTAGATTTGCTGTTCATAGCTGTTTAAGACAATCTTGATGTATTTTGATACTTTGACAACGATTTTTCCAGTAGCTTAGAAGAAAACGATGTTTTTTTTCTTTGGTCGTTACAGTAGGAAAGAAAAAAAAATTGCGTTAATATTAATTTTTTTTCGATTTAGATTTGCTGTTCATAGCTGTTTAAGACAATCTTGATGTATTTTGGTACTTTGACAACGATTTTTCCAGTAGTTTAGAAGAAAACGATGTTTTTTTTTCTTTGGTCGTCACAGTACGAAAGAAAAAAAATGCTGTTATCTCCGTCAATATTAATTTTTTTTTTCGATTTAGAATTGGCTTTTCATAGCTGTTTAAGACAATCTTGATGTATTTTGATACTTTGACAACGATTTTTCCAGTAGTTTAGAAGAAAACGATGTTTCTTTTTATTTGGTCGTTACAGTACGAAAGAAAAAAAATGCTGTTATCTCCGTCAATATTAATTTTTTTTTCGATTTAGATTGGCTTTTCATAGCTGTTTAAGACAATCTTGATGTATTTTGATACTTTGACAACGATTTTTCCAGTAGCTTAGAAGAAAACGATGTTTTTTTTCTTAGGTCGTTACAGTATGATAGAAAAAAAAATTTCGTTAATTTTAATTTTTTTTTAATTAGATTGGCTTTTCATAGCTGTTTAAGACAATCTTGATGTATTTTGGTACTTTGACAACGATTTTTCCAGTAGCTAAGAAGAAAACGATGTTTTTTTTCTTTGGTCGTTACAGTACGATCGAAAAAAAAAAAGCTTTAACTCCGTCAATGTTAAGTTTTTTTCGTTTTAGATTTGCTGTTCATAGCTGTTTAAGACAATCTTGATGTATTTTGATCCTTTGACAACGATTTTTCCAGTAGCTTAGAAGAAAACGATGTTTTTTTTCTTAGGTCGTTACAGTATGGTAGAAAAAAAAAATTTCGTTGATTTTAATTTTTTTTTAATTAGATTGGCTTTTCATAGCTGTTTAAGACAATCTTGATGTATTTTGGTACTTTGACAACGATTTTTCCAGTAGTTTAGAAGAAAACGATGTTTTTTTTTCTTTGGTCGTTACAGTACGATCGAAAAAAAAAAAGCTTTAACTCCGTCAATGTTAAGTTTTTTTCGTTTTAGATTTGCTGTTCATAGCTGTTTAAGACAATCTTGATGTATTTTGATCCTTTGACAACGATTTTTCCAGTAGCTTAGAAGAAAACGATGTTTTTTTTCTTAGGTCGTTACAGTATGGTAGAAAAAAAAATTTCGTTATTTTAATTTTTTTTAAATTAGATTTGCTTTTCATAGCTGTTTAAGACAATCATGATGTATTTTGGTACTTTGACAACGATTTTTCTAGTAGTTTAGAAGAAAACGATGTTTTTTTTCTTTGGTCGTTACAGTACGATCGAAAAAAAAAAGCTTTAACTCCGTCAATGTTAATTTTTTTTCGTTTTAGATTTGCTGTTCATAGCTGTTTAAGACAATCTTGATGTATTTTGATACTTTGACAACGATTTTTCCAGTAGTTTAGAAGAAAACGATGTTTTTTTTCTTAGGTCGTTACAGTATGGTAGAAAAAAAAATTTCGTTATTTAATTTTTTTTTAATTAGATTTGCTTTTCATAGCTGTTTAAGACAATCATGATGTATTTTGGTACTTTGACAACGATTTTTCTAGTAGTTTAGAAGAAAACGATGTTTTTTTTTCTTTGGTCGTTACAGTACGATCGAAAAAAAAAAGCTTTAACTCCGTCAATGTTAATTTTTTTTCGTTTTAGATTTGCTGTTCATAGCTGTTTAAGACAATCTTGATGTATTTTGATACTTTGACAACGATTTTTCCAGTAGCTTAGAAGAAAACGATGTTTTTTTTCTTTGGTCGTTACAGTAGGAAAGAAAAAAAAATTGCGTTAATATTAATTTTTTTTCGATTTAGATTTGCTGTTCATAGCTGTTTAAGACAATCTTGATGTATTTTGGTACTTTGACAACGATTTTTCCAGTAGTTTAGAAGAAAACGATGTTTTTTTTTCTTTGGTCGTCACAGTACGAAAGAAAAAAAATGCTGTTATCTCCGTCAATATTAATTTTTTTTTTCGATTTAGAATTGGCTTTTCATAGCTGTTTAAGACAATCTTGATGTATTTTGATACTTTGACAACGATTTTTCCAGTAGTTTAGAAGAAAACGATGTTTCTTTTTATTTGGTCGTTACAGTACGAAAGAAAAAAAATGCTGTTATCTCCGTCAATATTAATTTTTTTTTCGATTTAGATTGGCTTTTCATAGCTGTTTAAGACAATCTTGATGTATTTTGATACTTTGACAACGATTTTTCCAGTAGCTTAGAAGAAAACGATGTTTTTTTTCTTAGGTCGTTACAGTATGATAGAAAAAAAAATTTCGTTAATTTTAATTTTTTTTTAATTAGATTGGCTTTTCATAGCTGTTTAAGACAATCTTGATGTATTTTGGTACTTTGACAACGATTTTTCCAGTAGCTAAGAAGAAAACGATGTTTTTTTTCTTTGGTCGTTACAGTAGGAAAGAAAAAAAAATTGCGTTAATATTAATATTTTTTCGATTTAGATTTGCTGTTCATAGCTGTTTAAGACAATCTTGATGTATTTTGATACTTTGACAACGATTTTTCCAGTAGTTTAGAAGAAAACGATGTTTTTTTTCTTAGGTCGTTACAGGATGGTAGAAAAAAAAATTTCGTTAATTTTAATTTTTTTTTAATTAAATTGGCTTTTCATAGCTGTTTAAGACAATCTTGATGTATTTTGGTACTTTGACAACGATTTTTCCAGTAGTTTAGAGGAAAACGATGTTTCTTTTTATTTGGTCGTTACAGTACGAAAGAAAAAAAAAATGCTGTTATCTCCGTCAATATTAATTTTTTTTTCGATTTAGATTGGCTTTTCATAGCTGTTTAAGACAATCTTGATGAATTTTGATACTTTGACTACGATTTTTCCAGTAGCTTAGAAGAAAACGATGCTTTTTTTCTTGGGTCGTTACAGTATGAAAGAAAAAAAAATTGCGTTAATATTAATTTTTTTTCGATTAAGATTCGCTGTTCATAGCTGTTTAAGACAATCTTGATGAATTTGGTACTTTGACAACAATTTTTCCAGTAGTTTAGAGGAAAACAATGTTTCTTTTTATTTGGTCGTTACAGTACGAAAGAAAAAAAATGCTGTTATCTCCGTCAATATTAATTTTTTTTTTCGATTTAGAATTGGCTTTTCATAGCTGTTTAAGACAATCTTGATGTATTTTGATACTTTGACAACGATTTTTCCAGTAGTTTAGAAGAAAACGATGTTTCTTTTTATTTGGTCGTTACAGTACGAAAGAAAAAAAATGCTGTTATCTCCGTCAATATTAATTTTTTTTTCGATTTAGATTGGCTTTTCATAGCTGTTTAAGACAATCTTGATGTATTTTGATACTTTGACAACGATTTTTCCAGTAGCTTAGAAGAAAACGATGTTTTTTTTCTTAGGTCGTTACAGTATGATAGAAAAAAAAAATTCGTTAATTTTAATTTTTTTTTAATTAGATTGGCTTTTCATAGCTGTTTAAGACAATCTTGATGTATTTTGGTACTTTGACAACGATTTTTCCAGTAGCTTAGAAGAAAACGATGTTTTTTTTCTTTGGTCGTTACAGTAGGAAAGAAAAAAAAATTGCGTTAATATTAATATTTTTTCGATTTAGATTTGCTGTTCATAGCTGTTTAAGACAATCTTGATGTATTTTGATACTTTGACAACGATTTTTCCAGTAGTTTAGAAGAAAACGATGTTTTTTTTCTTAGGTCGTTACAGGATGGTAGAAAAAAAAATTTCGTTAATTTTAATTTTTTTTTTATTAAATTGGCTTTTCATAGCTGTTTAAGACAATCTTGATGTATTTTGGTACTTTGACAACGATTTTTCCAGTAGCTTAGAAGAAAACGATGTTTCTTTTTATTTGGTCGTTACAGTACGAAAGAAAAAAAATGCTGTTGTCTCCGTCAATATTAATTTTTTTTTCGATTTAGATTGGCTTTTCATAGCTGTTTAAGACAATCTTGATGAATTTTGATACTTTGAATACTATTTTTCCAGTAGCTTAGAAGAAAACGATGCTTTTTTTCTTGGGTCGTTATAGTATGAAAAAAAAAAAATTGCGTTAATATTAATTTTTTTTAAATTAAATTGGCTTTTCATAGCTGTTTAAGACAATCTTGATGTATTTTGGTACTTTGACAACGATTTTTCCAGTAGTTTAGAGGAAAACAATGTTTCTTTTTATTTGGTCGTTACAGTACGAAAGAAAAAAAATGCTGTTATCTCCGTCAATATTAATTTTTTTTTTGATTTAGATTTGCTTTTCATAGCTGTTTAAGACAATCTTGATGAATTTTGGTACTTTGACAACGATTTTTCCAGTAGTTTAGAGGAAAACGATGTTTCTTTTTATTTGGTCGTTACAGTACGAAAGAAAAAAAATGCTGTTATCTCCGTCAATATTAATTTTTTTTCGATTTAGATTGGCTTTTCATAGCTGTTTAAGACAATCTTGTTGAATTTTGATACTTTGAAAACTATTTTTCTAGTAGCTTAGAAGAAAACGATGTTTCTTTTTATTTGGTCGTTACAGTACGAGAGAAAAAAAAATGCTGTTATCTCCGTCAATATTAATTTTTTTTTCGATTTAGATTGGCTTTTTATAGCTGTTTAAGACAATCTTGATGTATTTTGATACTTTGACAACGATTTTTCCAGTAGCTTAGAAGAAAACGATGTTTTTTTTTCTTAGGTCGTTACAGTATGATAGAAAAAAAAATTTCGTTAATTTTAATTTTTTTTTAATTAGATTGGCTTTTCATAGCTGTTTAAGACAATCTTGATGTATTTTGGTACTTTGACAACGATTTTTCCAGTAGCTTAGAAGAAAACGATGTTTTTTTTCTTTGGTCGTTACAGTAGGAAAGAAAAAAAAATTGCGTTAATATTAATATTTTTTCGATTTAGATTTGCTGTTCATAGCTGTTTAAGACAATCTTGATGTATTTTGATACTTTGACAACGATTTTTCCAGTAGTTTAGAAGAAAACGATGTTTTTTTTCTTAGGTCGTTACAGTATGGTAGAAAAAAAAATTTCGTTAATTTTAATTTTTTTTTAATTAAATTGGCTTTTCATAGCTGTTTAAGACAATCTTGATGTATTTTGGTACTTTGACAACGATTTTTCCAGTAGTTTAGAGGAAAACGATGTTTCTTTTTATTTGGTCGTTACAGTACGAAAGAAAAAAAATGCTGTTATCTCCGTCAATATTAATTTTTTTTTCGATTTAGATTGGCTTTTCATAGCTGTTTAAGACAATCTTGATGAATTTTGATACTTTGAATACTATTTTTCCAGTAGCTTAGAAGAAAACGATGCTTTTTTTCTTGGGTCGTTACAGTATGAAAAAAAAAAAATTGCGTTAATATTAATTTTTTTTCGATTAAGATTCGCTGTTCATAGCTGTTTAAGACAATCTTGATGAATTTGGTACTTTGACAACGATTTTTCCAGTAGTTTAGAAGAAAACGATGTTTTTTTTTTCTTTGGTCGTCACAGTATGATAGAAAACAAAATTTCGTTAATATTAATATTTTTTCGATTTAGATTTGCTGTTCATAGCTGTTTAAGACAATCTTGATGTATTTTGATACTTTGACAACGATTTTTCCAGTAGTTTAGAAGAAAACGATGTTTTTTTTCTTAGGTCGTTACAGTATGGTAGAAAAAAAAAATTCGTTAATTTTAATTTTTTTTTAATTAAATTGGCTTTTCATAGCTGTTTAAGACAATCTTGATGTATTTTGGTACTTTGACAACGATTTTTCCAGTAGTTTAGAGGAAAACGATGTTTCTTTTTATTTGGTCGTTACAGTACGAAAGAAAAAAAATGCTGTTATCTCCGTCAATATTAATTTTTTTTTCGATTTAGATTTGCTTTTCATAGCTGTTTAAGACAATCTTGATGAATTTTGGTACTTTGACAACGATTTTTCCAGTAGTTTAGAGGAAAACGATGTTTCTTTTTATTTGGTCGTTACAGTACGAAAGAAAAAAAATGCTGTTATCTCCGTAAATATTAATTTTTTTTTCGATTTAGATTGGCTTTTCATAGCTGTTTAAGACAATCTTGATGTATTTTGATACTTTGACAACGATTTTTCCAGTAGTTTAAAGGAAAACGATGTTTTTTTTTATTTGGTCGTTACAGTATGAAAGAAAAAAAAATTTCGTTATCTCCGTCAATATTAATTTTTTTTTCTATTTAGATTGGCTTTTCATAGCTGTTTAAGACAATCTTGATGTATTTTGATACTTTGACAACGATTTTTCCAGTAGCTTAGAAGAAAACGATGTTTTTTTTCTTAGGTCGTTACAGTATGGTAGAAAAAAAAATTTCGTTAATTTTAATTTTTTTTTAATTAGATTGGCTTTTCATAGCTGTTTAAGACAATCTTGATGTATTTTGGTACTTTGACAACGATTTTTCCAGTAATTTAGAAGAAAACGATGTTTTTTTTTCTTTGGTCGTTACAGTACGATCGAAAAAAAAAAAGCTTTAACTCCGTCAATGTTAATTTTTTTCGATTTAGATTTGCTGTTCATAGCTGTTTAAGACAATCTTGATGTATTTTGATACTTTGACAACGATTTTTCCAGTAGCTTAGAAGAAAACGATGTTTTTTTTCTTTGGTCGTTACAGTAGGAAAGAAAAAAAAATTGCGTTAATATTAATTTTTTTTCGATTTAGATTTGCTGTTCATAGCTGTTTAAGACAATCTTGATGTATTTTGGTACTTTGACAACGATTTTTCCAGTAGTTTAGAAGAAAACGATGTTTTTTTTTCTTTGGTTGTCACAGTATGATAGAAAACAAAATTTCGTTAATTTTAATTTATTTAAATTAGATTTGCTTTTCATAGCTGTTTAAGACAATCTTGATGTATTTTGGTACTTTGACAACGATTTTTCCAGTAGTTTAGAAGAAAATGATGTTTTTTTTCTTAAGTCGTTACAGTATGATAGAAAAAAAATTTCGTTAATTTTAATTTTTTTCGATTTAGATTGGCTTTTCATAGCTGTTTAAGACAATCTTGATGTATTTTGATACTTTGACAACGATTTTTCCAGTAGTTTAGAGGAAAACGATGTTTCTTTTTATTTGGTCGTTACAGTACGAAAGAAAAAAAAATGCTCTTATCTCCGTCAATATTAATTTTTTTTTCGATTTAGATTGGCTTTTCATAGCTGTTTAAGACAATCTTGATGAATTTTGATACTTTGACTACGATTTTTCCAGTAGCTTAGAAGAAAACGATGCTTTTTTTCATGGGTCGTTACAGTATGATAGAAAAAAAAATTGCGTTAATATTAATTTTTTTTCGATTAAGATTCGCTGTTCATAGCTGTTTAAGACAATCTTGATGTATTTTGGTACTTTGACAACGATTTTTCCAGTAGTTTAGAAGAAAACGATGCTTTTTTTTCTTTGGTCGTCACAGTATGATAGAAAACAAAATTTTGTTAATTTTAATTTTTTTCGATTTAGATTGGCTTTTCATAGCTGTTTAAGACAATCTTGATGTATTTTGATACTTTGACAACGATTTTTCCAGTAGTTTAGAGGAAAACGATGTTTCTTTTTATTTGGTCGTTACAGTACGAAAGAAAAAAAATGCTGTTATCTCCGTCAATATTAATTTTTTTTTTCGATTTAGAATTGGCTTTTCATAGCTGTTTAAGACAATCTTGATGTATTTTGATACTTTGACAACGATTTTTCCAGTAGTTTATAAGAAAACGATGTTTTTTTTTATTTGGTCGTTACAGTACGAAAGAAAAAAAATGCTGTTATCTCCGTCAATATTAATTTTTTTTTCGATTTAGATTGGCTTTTCATAGCTGTTTAAGACAATCTTGATGTATTTTGATACTTTGACAACGATTTTTCCAGTAGCTTAGAAGAAAACGATGTTTTTTTCTTAGGTCGTTACAGTATGATAGAAAAAAAAATTTCGTTAATTTTAATTTTTTTTAATTAGATTGGCTTTTCATAGCTGTTTAAGACAATCTTGATGTATTTTGGTACTTTGACAACGATTTTTCCAGTAGCTTAGAAGAAAACGATGTTTTTTTTCTTTGGTCGTTACAGTAGGAAAGAAAAAAAAATTGCGTTAATATTAATATTTTTTCGATTTAGATTTGCTGTTCATAGCTGTTTAAGACAATCTTGATGTATTTTGATACTTTGACAACGATTTTTCCAGTAGTTTAGAAGAAAACGATGTTTTTTTTCTTTGGTCATTACAGTAGGAAAGAAAAAAAAATTGCGTTAATATTAATTTTTTTTCGATTTAGATTTGCTGTTCATAGCTGTTTAAGACAATCTTGATGTATTTTGATATTTTGACAACGATTTTTCCAGTAGCTTAGAAGAAAACGATGTTTTTTTTCTTTGGTCGTTACAGTAGGAAAGAAAAAAAAATTGCGTTAATATTAATATTTTTTCGATTTAGATTTGCTGTTCATAGCTGTTTAAGACAATCTTGATGTATTTTGATACTTTGACAACGATTTTTCCAGTAGTTTAGAAGAAAACGATGTTTTTTTTTTCTTTGGTCGTCACAGTATGATAGAAAACAAAATTTCGTTAATATTAATATTTTTTCGATTTAGATTTGCTGTTCATAGCTGTTTAAGACAATCTTGATGTATTTTGATACTTTGACAACGATTTTTCCAGTAGTTTAGAAGAAAACGATGTTTTTTTTCTTAGGTCGTTACAGTATGGTAGAAAAAAAAATTTCGTTAATTTTAATTTTTTTTTTAATAAGATTGGCTTTTCATAGCTGTTTAAGACAATCTTGATGTATTTTGATACTTTGACAACGATTTTTCCAGTAGTTTAAAGGAAAACGATGTTTTTTTTTATTTGGTCGTTACAGTATGAAAGAAAAAAAAATTTCGTTATCTCCGTCAATATTAATTTTTTTTTCTATTTAGATTGGCTTTTCATAGCTGTTTAAGACAATCTTGATGTATTTTGATACTTTGACAACGATTTTTCCAGTAGCTTAGAAGAAAACGATGTTTTTTTTCTTAGGTCGTTACAGTATGGTAGAAAAAAAAATTTCGTTAATTTTAATTTTTTTTTTAATTAGATTGGCTTTTCATAGCTGTTTAAGACAATCTTGATGTATTTTGGTACTTTGACAACGATTTTTCCAGTAGTTTAGAAGAAAACGATGTTTTTTTTTCTTTGGTCGTTACAGTACGATCGAAAAAAAAAAAGCTTTAACTCCGTCAATGTTAATTTTTTTCGATTTAGATTTGCTGTTCATAGCTGTTTAAGACAATCTTGATGTATTTTGATACTTTGACAACGATTTTTCCAGTAGCTTAGAAGAAAACGATGTTTTTTTTCTTTGGTCGTTACAGTAGGAAAGAAAAAAAAATTGCGTTAATATTAATTTTTTTTCGATTTAGATTTGCTGTTCATAGCTGTTTAAGACAATCTTGATGTATTTTGGTACTTTGACAACGATTTTTCCAGTAGTTTAGAAGAAAACGATGTTTTTTTTTCTTTGGTTGTCACAGTATGATAGAAAAAAAAATGCTCTTATCTCCGTCAATATTAATTTTTTTTTCGATTTAGATTGGCTTTTCATAGCTGTTTAAGACAATCTTGATGAATTTTGATACTTTGACTACGATTTTTCCAGTAGCTTAGAAGAAAACGATGCTTTTTTTCATGGGTCGTTACAGTATGATAGAAAAAAAAATTGCGTTAATATTAATTTTTTTTCTATTAAGATTCGCTGTTCATAGCTGTTTAAGACAATCTTGATGTATTTTGGTACTTTGACAACGATTTTTCCAGTAGTTTAGAAGAAAACGATGCTTTTTTTTCTTTGGTCGTCACAGTATGATAGAAAACAAAATTTTGTTAATTTTAATTTTTTTCGATTTAGATTGGCTTTTCATAGCTGTTTAAGACAATCTTGATGTATTTTGATACTTTGACAACGATTTTTCCAGTAGTTTAGAGGAAAACGATGTTTCTTTTTATTTGGTCGTTACAGTACGAAGGAAAAAATATGCTGTTATCTCCGTCAATATTATTTTTTTTTTCGATTTAGAATTGGCTTTTCATAGCTGTTTAAGACAATCTTGATGTATTTTGATACTTTGACAACGATTTTTCCAGTAGTTTAGAAGAAAACGATGTTTTTTTTTATTTGGTCGTTACAGTACGAAAGAAAAAAAATGCTGTTATCTCCGTCAATGTTAATTTTTTTTTCGATTTAGATTGGCTTTTCATAGCTGTTTAAGACAATCTTGATGTATTTTGATACTTTGACAACGATTTTTCCAGTAGCTTAGAAGAAAACGATGTTTTTTTCTTAGGTCGTTACAGTATGATAGAAAAAAAAATTTCGTTAATTTTAATTTTTTTTAATTAGATTGGCTTTTCATAGCTGTTTAAGACAATCTTGATGTATTTTGGTACTTTGACAACGATTTTTCCAGTAGCTTAGAAGAAAACGATGTTTTTTTTCTTTGGTCGTTACAGTAGGAAAGAAAAAAAAATTGCGTTAATATTAATATTTTTTCGATTTAGATTTGCTGTTCATAGCTGTTTAAGACAATCTTGATGTATTTTGATACTTTGACAACGATTTTTCCAGTAGTTTAGAAGAAAACGATGTTTTTTTTCTTTGGTCGTCACAGTAGGAAAGAAAAAAAAATTTCGTTAATTTTAATTTTTTTTAATTAGATTGGCTTTTCATAGCTGTTTAAGACAATCTTGATGTATTTTGGTACTTTGACAACGATTTTTCCAGTAGCTTAGAAGAAAACGATGTTTTTTTTCTTTGGTCGTTACAGTAGGAAAGAAAAAAAAATTGCGTTAATATTAATATTTTTTCGATTTAGATTTGCTGTTCATAGCTGTTTAAGACAATCTTGATGTATTTTGATACTTTGACAACGATTTTTCCAGTAGTTTAGAAGAAAACGATGTTTTTTTTTTCTTTGGTCGTCACAGTATGATAGAAAACAAAATTTCGTAAATATTAATATTTTTTCGATTTAGATTTGCTGTTCATAGCTGTTTAAGACAATCTTAATGTATTTTGATACTTTGACAACGATTTTTCCAGTAGTTTAGAAGAAAACGATGTTTTTTTTCTTAGGTCGTTACAGTATGGTAGAAAAAAAAATTTCGTTAATTTTAATTTTTTTTTAATTAAATTGGCTTTTCATAGCTGTTTAAGACAATCTTGATGTATTTTGGTACTTTGACAACGATTTTTCCAGTAGTTTAGAGGAAAACGATGTTTCTTTTTATTTGGTCGTTACAGTACGAAAGAAAAAAAATGCTGTTATCTCCGTCAATATTAATTTTTTTTTCGATTTAGATTTGCTTTTCATAGCTGTTTAAGACAATCTTGATGAATTTTGGTACTTTGACAACGATTTTTCCAGTAGTTTAGAGGAAAACGATGTTTCTTTTTATTTGGTCGTTACAGTACGAAAGAAAAAAAATGCTGTTATCTCCGTAAATATTAATTTTTTTTTCGATTTAGATTGGCTTTTCATAGCTGTTTAAGACAATCTTGATGTATTTTGATACTTTGACAACGATTTTTCCAGTAGTTTAAAGGAAAACGATGTTTTTTTTTATTTGGTCGTTACAGTATGAAAGAAAAAAAAATTTCGTTATCTCCGTCAATATTAATTTTTTTTTCTATTTAGATTGGCTTTTCATAGCTGTTTAAGACAATCTTGATGTATTTTGATACTTTGACAACGATTTTTCCAGTAGCTTAGAAGAAAACGATGTTTTTTTTCTTAGGTCGTTACAGTATGGTAGAAAAAAAAATTTCGTTAATTTTAATTTTTTTTTTAATTAGATTGGCTTTTCATAGCTGTTTAAGACAATCTTGATGTATTTTGGTACTTTGACAACGATTTTTCCAGTAGTTTAGAAGAAAACGATGTTTTTTTTTCTTTGGTCGTTACAGTACGATAGAAAAAAAAAAGCTTTAACTCCGTCAATGTTAATTTTTTTCGATTTAGATTTGCTGTTCATAGCTGTTTAAGACAATCTTGATGTATTTTGCTTTGACAACGATTTTTCCAGTAGTTTAGAAGAAAATGATGTTTTTTTTCTTAAGTCGTTACAGTATGATAGAAAAAAAATTTCGTTAATTTTAATTTTTTTCGATTTAGATTGGCTTTTCATAGCTGTTTAAGACAATCTTGATGTATTTTGATACTTTGACAACGATTTTTCCAGTAGTTTAGAGGAAAACGATGTTTCTTTTTATTTGGTCGTTACAGTACGAAAGAAAAAAAAATGCTCTTATCTCCGTCAATATTAATTTTTTTTTCGATTTAGATTGGCTTTTCATAGCTGTTTAAGACAATCTTGATGAATTTTGATACTTTGACTACGATTTTTCCAGTAGCTTAGAAGAAAACGATGCTTTTTTTCATGGGTCGTTACAGTATGATAGAAAAAAAAATTGCGTTAATATTAATTTTTTTTCGATTAAGATTCGCTGTTCATAGCTGTTTAAGACAATCTTGATGTATTTTGGTACTTTGACAACGATTTTTCCAGTAGTTTAGAAGAAAACGATGCTTTTTTTTCTTTGGTCGTCACAGTATGATAGAAAACAAAATTTTGTTAATTTTAATTTTTTTCGATTTAGATTGGCTTTTCATAGCTGTTTAAGACAATCTTGATGTATTTTGATACTTTGACAACGATTTTTCCAGTAGTTTAGAGGAAAACGATGTTTCTTTTTATTTGGTCGTTACAGTACGAAAGAAAAAAAATGCTGTTATCTCCGTCAATATTAATTTTTTTTTTCGATTTAGAATTGGCTTTTCATAGCTGTTTAAGACAATCTTGATGTATTTTGATACTTTGACAACGATTTTTCCAGTAGTTTAGAAGAAAACGATGTTTTTTTTTATTTGGTCGTTACAGTACGAAAGAAAAAAAATGCTGTTATCTCCGTCAATATTAATTTTTTTTTCGATTTAGATTGGCTTTTCATAGCTGTTTAAGACAATCTTGATGTATTTTGATACTTTGACAACGATTTTTCCAGTAGCTTAGAAGAAAACGATGTTTTTTTCTTAGGTCGTTACAGTATGATAGAAAAAAAAATTTCGTTAATTTTAATTTTTTTTAATTAGATTGGCTTTTCATAGCTGTTTAAGACAATCTTGATGTATTTTGGTACTTTGACAACGATTTTTCCAGTAGCTTAGAAGAAAACGATGTTTTTTTTCTTTGGTCGTTACAGTAGGAAAAAAAAAAAAATTGCGTTAATATTAATATTTTTTCGATTTAGATTTGCTGTTCATAGCTGTTTAAGACAATCTTGATGTATTTTGATACTTTGACAACGATTTTTCCAGTAGTTTAGAAGAAAACGATGTTTTTTTTCTTTGGTCATTACAGTAGGAAAGAAAAAAAAATTTCGTTAATTTTAATTTTTTTTAATTAGATTGGCTTTTCATAGCTGTTTAAGACAATCTTGATGTATTTTGGTACTTTGACAACGATTTTTCCAGTAGCTTAGAAGAAAACGATGTTTTTTTTCTTTGGTCGTTACAGTAGGAAAGAAAAAAAAATTGCGTTAATATTAATATTTTTTCGATTTAGATTTGCTGTTCATAGCTGTTTAAGACAATCTTGATGTATTTTGATACTTTGACAACGATTTTTCCAGTAGTTTAGAAGAAAACGATGTTTTTTTTCTTTGGTCATTACAGTAGGAAAGAAAAAAAAATTGCGTTCATATTAATTTTTTTTCGATTTAGATTTGCTGTTCATAGCTGTTTAAGACAATCTTGATGTATTTTGATATTTTGACAACGATTTTTCCAGTAGCTTAGAAGAAAACGATGTTTTTTTTCTTTGGTCGTTACAGTAGGAAAGAAAAAAAAAATTGCGTTAATATTAATATTTTTTCGATTTAGATTTGCTGTTCATAGCTGTTTAAGACAATCTTGATGTATTTTGATACTTTGACAACGATTTTTCCAGTAGTTTAGAAGAAAACGATGTTTTTTTTCTTTGGTCATTACAGTAGGAAAGAAAAAAAAATTGCGTTAATATTAATTTTTTTTCGATTTAGATTTGCTGTTCATAGCTGTTTAAGACAATCTTGATGTATTTTGATATTTTGACAACGATTTTTCCAGTAGCTTAGAAGAAAACGATGTTTTTTTTCTTTGGTCGTTACAGTATGATAGAAAAAAAAATTTCGTTAATTTTAATTTTTTTTTAATTAGATTTGCTTTTCATAGCTGTTTAAGACAAACTTGATGTATTTTGGAACTTTGACAACGATTTTTCCAGTAGTTTAGAAGAAAACGATGTTTTTTTTTCTTTGGTCGTTACAGTACGAAAGAAAAAAAAATGCTGTTATCTCCCTCAATATTTATTTTCTTCGATTTAGATTGGCTTTTCATAGCTGTTTAAGACAATCTTGATGAATTTTGATACTTTGACTACGATTTTTCCAGTAGCTTAGAAGAAAACGATGCTTTTTTTCTTGGGTCGTTACAGTATGAAAGAAAAAAAAATTGCGTTAATATTAATTTTTTTTCGATTAAGATTCGCTGTTCATAGCTGTTTAAGACAATCTTGATGAATTTGGTACTTTGACAACGATTTTTCCAGTAGTTTAGAAGAAAACGATGTTTTTTTTCTTAGGTCGTTACAGTATGGTAGAAAAAAAAATTTCGTTAATTTTAATTTTTTTTTAATTAAATTGGCTTTTCATAGCTGTTTAAGACAATCTTGATGTATTTTGGTACTTTGACAACGATTTTTCCAGTAGTTTAGAGGAAAACGATGTTTCTTTTTATTTGGTCGTTACAGTACGAAAGAAAAAAAATGCTGTTATCTCCGTCAATATTAATTTTTTTTTCGATTTAGATTGGCTTTTCATAGCTGTTTAAGACAATCTTGATGAATTTTGATACTTTGAATACTATTTTTCCAGTAGCTTAGAAGAAAACGATGCTTTTTTTCTTGGGTCGTTACAGTATGAAAAAAAAAATTGCGTTAATATTAATTTTTTTTCGATTAAGATTCGCTGTTCATAGCTGTTTAAGACAATCTTGATGAATTTGGTACTTTGACAACGATTTTTCCAGTAGTTTAGAAGAAAACGATGTTTTTTTTTTCTTTGGTCGTCACAGTATGATAGAAAACAAAATTTCGTTAATATTAATATTTTTTCGATTTAGATTTGCTGTTCATAGCTGTTTAAGACAATCTTGATGTATTTTGATACTTTGACAACGATTTTTCCAGTAGTTTAGAAGAAAACGATGTTTTTTTTCTTAGGTCGTTACAGTATGGTAGAAAAAAAAATTTCGTTAATTTTAATTTTTTTTTAATTAAATTGGCTTTTCATAGCTGTTTAAGACAATCTTGATGTATTTTGGTACTTTGACAACGATTTTTCCAGTAGTTTAGAGGAAAACGATGTTTCTTTTTATTTGGTCGTTACAGTACGAAAGAAAAAAAATGCTGTTATCTCCGTCAATATTAATTTTTTTTTCGATTTAGATTGGCTTTTCATAGCTGTTTAAGACAATCTTGATGAATTTTGATACTTTGAATACTATTTTTCCAGTAGCTTAGAAGAAAACGATGCTTTTTTTCTTGGGTCGTTACAGTATGAAAAAAAAAAAATTGCGTTAATATTAATTTTTTTTCGATTAAGATTCGCTGTTCATAGCTGTTTAAGACAATCTTGATGAATTTGGTACTTTGACAACGATTTTTCCAGTAGTTTAGAAGAAAACGATGTTTTTTTTTTCTTTGGTCGTCACAGTATGATAGAAAACAAAATTTCGTTAATATTAATATTTTTTCGATTTAGATTTGCTGTTCATAGCTGTTTAAGACAATCTTGATGTATTTTGATACTTTGACAACGATTTTTCCAGTAGTTTAGAAGAAAACGATGTTTTTTTTCTTAGGTCGTTACAGTATGGTAGAAAAAAAAATTTCGTTAATTTTAATTTTTTTTTAATTAAATTGGCTTTTCATAGCTGTTTAAGACAATCTTGATGTATTTTGGTACTTTGACAACGATTTTTCCAGTAGTTTAGAGGAAAACGATGTTTCTTTTTATTTGGTCGTTACAGTACGAAAGAAAAAAAATGCTGTTATCTCCGTCAATATTAATTTTTTTTTCGATTTAGATTTGCTTTTCATAGCTGTTTAAGACAATCTTGATGAATTTTGGTACTTTGACAACGATTTTTCCAGTAGTTTAGAGGAAAACGATGTTTCTTTTTATTTGGTCGTTACAGTACGAAAGAAAAAAAATGCTGTTATCTCCGTCAATATTAATTTTTTTTTCGATTTAGATTGGCTTTTCATAGCTGTTTAAGACAATCTTGATGTATTTTGATACTTTGACAACGATTTTTCCAGGAGTTTAAAGGAAAACGATGTTTTTTTTTATTTGGTCGTTACAGTATGAAAGAAAAAAAAATTTCGTTATCTCCGTCAATATTAATTTTTTTTTCTATTTAGATTGGCTTTTCATAGCTGTTTAAGACAATCTTGATGTATTTTGATACTTTGACAACGATTTTTCCAGTAGCTTAGAAGAAAACGATGTTTTTTTTCTTAAGTCGTTACAGTATGGTAGAAAAAAAAATTTCGTTAATTTTAATTTTTTTTTTAATTAGATTGGCTTTTCATAGCTGTTTAAGACAATCTTGATGTATTTTGGTACTTTGACAACGATTTTTCCAGTAGCTTAGAAGAAAACGATGTTTTTTTTCTTAGGTCGTTACAGTATGATAGAAAAAAAAATTTCGTTAATTTTAATTTTTTTCGATTTAGATTGGCTTTTCATAGCTGTTTAAGACAATCTTGATGTATTTTGATACTTTGACAACGATTTTTCCAGTAGTTTAGAGGAAAACGATGTTTCTTTTTATTTGGTCGTTACAGTACGAAAGAAAAAAAATGCTGTTATCTCCGTCAATATTAATTTTTTTTTCGATTTAGATTGGCTTTTCATAGCTGTTTAAGACAATCTTGATGTATTTTGACACTTTGACAACGATTTTTCCAGTAGTTTAGAAGAAAACGATTTTTTTTTTCTTTGGTCGTTACATTATGAAAGAAAAAATAATTGCTTTAATATTAATTTATTTTCGATTAACATTGGCTTTACATAGCTCTTTAAGACAATCTTGATGTATTTTGATACTTTGACAACGATTTTTCCAGTAGTTTAGAAGAAAACAATGTTTTTTTTTTCTTTGGTCGTTTCATTATGATAGAAAAAAAAATTTCCTTAATTTTAATTTTTTTTTTAATTAGATTGGCTTTTCATAGCTGTTTAAGACAATCTTGATGTATTTTGATACTTTGACAACGATTTTTCCAGTAGCTTAGAAGAAAACGATGTTTTTTTTTATTTGGTCGTTACAGTACGAAAGAAAAAAAAAAGCTGTTATCTCCCTCAATATTTATTTTTTTCGATTTAGATTGGCTTTTCATATCTGTTTAAGACAATCTTGATGAATTTTGATACTTTGACTACTATTTTTCCAGTAGCTTAGAAGAAAATGATGCTTTTTTTCTTGGGTCGTTACAGTATGAAAAAAAAAAAAAATTGCGTTAATATTAATTTTTTTTCGATTAAGATTCGCTGTTCATAGCTGTTTAAGACAATCTTGATGAATTTGGTACTTTGACAACGATTTTTCCAGTAGTTTAGAAGAAAACGATGTTTTTTTTTCTTTGGTCGTCACAGTATGATAGAAAACAAAATTTCCTTAATTTTAATTTTTTTCGATATAGATTGGCTTTTCATAGCTGTTTAAGACAATCTTGATGTATTTTGATACTTTGAAAACGATTTTTCCAGTAGTTTAAAGGAAAACGATGTTTTTTTTTATTTGGTCGTTACAGTACGAAAGAAGAAAAAATGCTGTTATCTCCGTCAATATTAATTTTTTTTTCTATTTAGATTGGCTTTTCATAGCTGTTTAAGACAATCTTGATGCATTTTGATACTTTGACAACGATTTTTCCAGTAGCTTAGAAGAAAACGATGTTTTTTTTCTTAGGTCGTTACTGTATGGTAGAAAAAAAAATTTCGTTAATTTTAATTTTTTTTTTAATTAGATTGGCTTTTCATAGCTGTTTAAGACAATCTTGATGTATTTTGGTACTTTGACAACGATTTTTCCAGTAGTTTAGAAGAAAACGATGGTTTTTTTTCTTTGGTCGTTACAGTACCATCGAAAAAAAAAACGCTTTAACTCCGTCAATGTTAAGTTTTTTTCGTTTTAGATTGGCTGTTCATAGCTGTTTAAGACAATCTTGATGTATTTTGATACTTTGACAACGATTTTTCCAGTAGTTTAGAAGAAAACGATGTTTTTTTTCTTAGGTCGTTACTGTATGGTAGAAAAACAAATTTCGTTAATTTTAATTTTTTTTTTAATTAGATTGGCTTTTCATAGCTGTTTAAGACAATCTTGATGAATTTGGTACTTTGACAACGATTTTTCCAGTAGTTTAGAAGAAAACGATGTTTTTTTTCTTTGGTCGTCACAGTATGATAGAAATCAAAATTTCGTTAATTTTAATTTTTTCGATTTAGATTGGCTTTTCATAGCTGTTTAAGACAATCTTGATGTATTTTGATACTTTGACATAGATTTTTCCAGTAGTTTAGAGGAAAACTATGTTTTTTTTTATTTGGTCGTTACAGTACGAAAGAAAAAAAAAATGCTGTTATCTCCGTCAATATTAATTTTTTTTTCTATTTAGATTGGCTTTTCATAGCTGTTTAAGACAATCTTGATGTATTTTGATACTTTGACAACGATTTTTCCAGTAGCTTAGAAGAAAACGATGCTTTTTTTCTTAGGTCGTTACAGTATGATAGAAAAAAAAATTTCGTTAATTTTAATTTTTTTCGATTTAGATTGGCTTTTCATAGCTGTTTAAGACAATCTTGATGTATTTTGATACTTTGACAACGATTTTTCCAGTAGTTTAGAAGAAAACGATGTTTTTTTTCTTTGGTCGTTACAGTACGAAAGAAAAAAAATGCTGTTATCTCCGTCAATATTAATTTTTTTTCGATTTAGATTGGCTTTTCATAGCTGTTTAAGACAATCTTGATGTATTTTGACACTTTGACAACGATTTTTCCAGTAGTTTAGAAGAAAACGATTTTTTTTTTCTTTGGTCGTTACATTATGAAAGAACAAATAATTGCGTTAATATTAATTTATTTTCGATTAACATTGGCTTTACATAGCTCTTTAAGACAATCTTGATGTATTTTGATACTTTGACAACGATTTTTCCAGTAGTTTAGAAGAAAACAATGTTTTTTTTTTTCTTTGGTCGTTTCATTATGATAGAAAAAAAAATTTCCTTAATTTTAATTTTTTTTTTAATTAGATTGGCTTTTCATAGCTGTTTAAGACAATCTTGATGTATTTTGATACTTTGACAACGATTTTTCCAGTAGCTTAGAAGAAAACGATGTTTTTTTTTATTTGGTCGTTACAGTACGAAAGAAAAAAAAAAGCTGTTATCTCCCTCAATATTTATTTTTTTCGATTTAGATTGGCTTTTCATATCTGTTTAAGACAATCTTGATGAATTTTGATACTTTGACTACTATTTTTCCAGTAGCTTAGAAGAAAACGATGCTTTTTTTCTTGGGTCGTTACAGTATGAAAAAAAAAAAAAATTGCGTTAATATTAATTTTTTTTCGATTAAGATTCGCTGTTCATAGCTGTTTAAGACAATCTTGATGAATTTGGTACTTTGACAACGATTTTTCCAGTAGTTTAGAAGAAAACGATGTTTTTTTTTCTTTGGTCGTCACAGTATGATAGAAAACAAAATTTCCTTAATTTTAATTTTTTTCGATATAGATTGGCTTTTCATAGCTGTTTAAGACAATCTTGATGTATTTTGATACTTTGAAAACGATTTTTCCAGTAGTTTAAAGGAAAACGATGTTTTTTTTTATTTGGTCGTTACAGTACGAAAGAAGAAAAAATGCTGTTATCTCCGTCAATATTAATTTTTTTTTCTATTTAGATTGGCTTTTCATAGCTGTTTAAGACAATCTTGATGCATTTTGATACTTTGACAACGATTTTTCCAGTAGCTTAGAAGAAAACGATGTTTTTTTTCTTAGGTCGTTACTGTATGGTAGAAAAAAAAATTTCGTTAATTTTAATTTTTTTTTTAATTAGATTGGCTTTTCATAGCTGTTTAAGACAATCTTGATGTATTTTGGTACTTTGACAACGATTTTTCCAGTAGTTTAGAAGAAAACGATGGTTTTTTTTCTTTGGTCGTTACAGTACCATCGAAAAAAAAAACGCTTTAACTCCGTCAATGTTAAGTTTTTTTCGTTTTAGATTGGCTGTTCATAGCTGTTTAAGACAATCTTGATGTATTTTGATACTTTGACAACGATTTTTCCAGTAGTTTAGAAGAAAACGATGTTTTTTTTCTTAGGTCGTTACTGTATGGTAGAAAAACAAATTTCGTTAATTTTAATTTTTTTTTTAATTAGATTGGCTTTTCATAGCTGTTTAAGACAATCTTGATGAATTTGGTACTTTGACAACGATTTTTCCAGTAGTTTAGAAGAAAACGATGTTTTTTTTCTTTGGTCGTCACAGTATGATAGAAATCAAAATTTCGTTAATTTTAATTTTTTCGATTTAGATTGGCTTTTCATAGCTGTTTAAGACAATCTTGATGTATTTTGATACTTTGACATAGATTTTTCCAGTAGTTTAGAGGAAAACTATGTTTTTTTTTATTTGGTCGTTACAGTACGAAAGAAAAAAAAAATGCTGTTATCTCCGTCAATATTAATTTTTTTTTCTATTTAGATTGGCTTTTCATAGCTGTTTAAGACAATCTTGATGTATTTTGATACTTTGACAACGATTTTTCCAGTAGCTTAGAAGAAAACGATGCTTTTTTTCTTAGGTCGTTACAGTATGATAGAAAAAAAAATTTCGTTAATTTTAATTTTTTTCGATTTAGATTGGCTTTTCATAGCTGTTTAAGACAATCTTGATGTATTTTGATACTTTGACAACGATTTTTCCAGTAGTTTAGAAGAAAACGATGTTTTTTTTCTTTGGTCGTTACAGTACGAAAGAAAAAAAATGCTGTTATCTCCGTCAATATTAATTTTTTTTCGATTTAGATTGGCTTTTCATAGCTGTTTAAGACAATCTTGATGTATTTTGACACTTTGACAACGATTTTTCCAGTAGTTTAGAAGAAAACGATTTTTTTTTTCTTTGGTCGTTACATTATGAAAGAACAAATAATTGCGTTAATATTAATTTATTTTCGATTAACATTGGCTTTACATAGCTCTTTAAGACAATCTTGATGTATTTTGATACTTTGACAACGATTTTTCCAGTAGTTTAGAAGAAAACAATGTTTTTTTTTTTCTTTGGTCGTTTCATTATGATAGAAAAAAAAATTTCCTTAATTTTAATTTTTTTTTTAATTAGATTGGCTTTTCATAGCTGTTTAAGACAATCTTGATGTATTTTGATACTTTGACAACGATTTTTCCAGTAGCTTAGAAGAAAACGATGTTTTTTTTTATTTGGTCGTTACAGTACGAAAGAAAAAAAAAAGCTGTTATCTCCCTCAATATTTATTTTTTTCGATTTAGATTGGCTTTTCATATCTGTTTAAGACAATCTTGATGAATTTTGATACTTTGACTACTATTTTTCCAGTAGCTTAGAAGAAAACGATGCTTTTTTTCTTGGGTCGTTACAGTATGAAAAAAAAAAAAAATTGCGTTAATATTAATTTTTTTTCGATTAAGATTCGCTGTTCATAGCTGTTTAAGACAATCTTGATGAATTTGGTACTTTGACAACGATTTTTCCAGTAGTTTAGAAGAAAACGATGTTTTTTTTTCTTTGGTCGTCACAGTATGATAGAAAACAAAATTTCCTTAATTTTAATTTTTTTCGATATAGATTGGCTTTTCATAGCTGTTTAAGACAATCTTGATGTATTTTGATACTTTGAAAACGATTTTTCCAGTAGTTTAAAGGAAAACGATGTTTTTTTTTATTTGGTCGTTACAGTACGAAAGAAGAAAAAATGCTGTTATCTCCGTCAATATTAATTTTTTTTTCTATTTAGATTGGCTTTTCATAGCTGTTTAAGACAATCTTGATGCATTTTGATACTTTGACAACGATTTTTCCAGTAGCTTAGAAGAAAACGATGTTTTTTTTCTTAGGTCGTTACTGTATGGTAGAAAAAAAAATTTCGTTAATTTTAATTTTTTTTTAATTAGATTGGCTTTTCATAGCTGTTTAAGACAATCTTGATGTATTTTGGTACTTTGACAACGATTTTTCCAGTAGTTTAGAAGAAAACGATGGTTTTTTTTCTTTGGTCGTTACAGTACCATTGAAAAAAAAAACGCTTTAACTCCGTCAATGTTAAGTTTTTTTCGTTTTAGATTGGCTGTTCATAGCTGTTTAAGACAATCTTGATGTATTTTGATACTTTGACAACGATTTTTCCAGTAGCTTAGAAGAAAACGATGTTTTTTTTCTTTGGTCGTTACAGTAGGAAAGAAAAAAAAATTGCGTTAATATTAATTTTTTTTCGATTTAGATTTGCTGTTCATAGCTGTTTAAGACAATCTTGATGTATTTTGATACTTTGACAACGATTTTTCCAGTAGCTTAGAAGAAAACGATGTTTTTTTTCTTAGGTCGTTACAGTACGAAAGAAAAAAAATTGCGTTAATATTAATTTTTTTCGATTAAGATTCGCTGTTCATAGCTGTTTAAGACAATCTTGATGAATTTGGTACTTTGACAACGATTTTTCCAGTAGTTTAGAAGAAAACGATGTTTTTTTTTTCTTTGGTCGTCACAGTATGATAGAAAACAAAATTTCGTTAATTTTAATTTTTTTCGATTTAGATTGGCTTTTCATAGCTGTTTAAGACAATCTTGATGTATTTTGATACTTTGACAACGATTTTTCCAGTAGTTTAGAGGAAAACGATGTTTCTTTTTCTTTGTTCGTTACAGTATGATAAAAAAAAAGCTGTTTTGCTTTTCATAGCTGTTTAAGACAATCTTGATGTATTTTGATACTTTGACAACGATTTTTCCAGTAGCTTAGAAGAAAACGATGTTTTTTTTCTTAGGTCGTTACAGTATGATAGAAAAAAAAATTTCGTTAATTTTAATTTTTTTTAAATTAGATTGGCTTTTCATAGCTGTTTAAGACAATCTTGTTGAATTTTGATACTTTGAAAACTATTTTTCCAGTAGCTTAGAAGAAAACGATGTTTTTTTTTCTTAGGTCGTTACAGTATGATAGAAAAAAAAATTTCGTTAATTTTAATTTTTTTTTAATTAGATTGGCTTTTCATAGCTGTTTAAGACAATCTTGATGTATTTTGGTACTTTGACAACGATTTTTCCAGTAGCTTAGAAGAAAACGATGTTTTTTTTCTTTGGTCGTTACAGTATGATAGAAAAAAAAATTTCGTTAATTTTAATTTTTTTTTAATTAGATTGGCTTTTCATAGCTGTTTAAGACAATCTTGATGTATTTTGGTACTTTGACAACGATTTTTCCAGTAGTTTAGAAGAAAACGATTTTTTTTTCTTTGGTCGTTACATTATGAAAGAAAAAATAATTGCTTTAATATTAATTTATTTTCGATTAACATTGGCTTTACATAGCTCTTTAAGACAATCTTGATGTATTTTGATACTTTGACAACGATTTTTCCAGTAGTTTAGAAGAAAACAATGTTTTTTTTCTTTGGTCATTACAGTAGGAAAGAAAAAAAAATTGCGTTAATATTAATTTTTTTTCGATTTAGATTTGCTGTTCATAGCTGTTTAAGACAATCTTGATGTATTTTGATATTTTGACAACGATTTTTCCAGTAGCTTAGAAGAAAACGATGTTTTTTTTCTTTGGTCGTTACAGTAGGAAAGAAAAAAAAATTGCGTTAATATTAATATTTTTTCGATTTAGATTTGCTGTTCATAGCTGTTTAAGACAATCTTGATGTATTTTGATACTTTGACAACGATTTTTCCAGTAGTTTAGAAGAAAACGATGTTTTTTTTCTTTGGTCGTTACAGTAGGAAAGAAAAAAAAATTGCGTTAATATTAATATTTTTTCGATTTAGATTTGCTGTTCATAGCTGTTTAAGACAATCTTGATGTATTTTGATACTTTGACAACGATTTTTCCAGTAGCTTAGAAGAAAACGATGTTTTTTTTCTTTGGTCGTTACAGTATGATAGAAAAAAAAATTTCGTTAATTTTAATTTTTTTTTAATTAGATTTGCTTTTCATAGCTGTTTAAGACAAACTTGATGTATTTTGGAACTTTGACAACGATTTTTCCAGTAGTTTAGAAGAAAACGATGTTTTTTTTTCTTTGGTCGTTACAGTACGAAAGAAAAAAAAATGCTGTTATCTCCGTCAATATTTATTTTCTTCGATTTAGATTGGCTTTTCATAGCTGTTTAAGACAATCTTGATGAATTTTGATACTTTGACTACGATTTTTCCAGTAGCTTAGAAGAAAACGATGTTTCTTTTTCTTTGTTCGTTACAGTATGATAAAAAAAAAAGCTGTTATCTCCGTCAATTATAATTTGTTTTCGATTTAGATTTGCTTTTCATAGCTGTTTAAGACAATCTTGATGTATTTTGATACTTTGACAACGATTTTTCCAGTAGTTTAGAAGAAAACGATGTTTTTTTTCTTTGGTCATTACAGTAGGAAAGAAAAAAAAATTGCGTTAATATTAATTTTTTTTCGATTTAGATTTGCTGTTCATAGCTGTTTAAGACAATCTTGATGTATTTTGATATTTTGACAACGATTTTTCCAGTAGCTTAGAAGAAAACGATGTTTTTTTTCTTTGGTCGTTACAGTAGGAAAGAAAAAAAAATTGCGTTAATATTAATATTTTTTCGATTTAGATTTGCTGTTCATAGCTGTTTAAGACAATCTTGATGTATTTTGATACTTTGACAACGATTTTTCCAGTAGTTTAGAAGAAAACGATGTTTTTTTTCTTTGGTCGTTACAGTAGGAAAGAAAAAAAAATTGCGTTAATATTAATTTTTTTTCGATTTAGATTTGCTGTTCATAGCTGTTTAAGACAATCTTGATGTATTTTGATACTTTGACAACGATTTTTCCAGTAGCTTAGAAGAAAACGATGTTTTTTTTCTTAGGTCGTTACAGTATGATAGAAAAAAAAATTGCGTTAATAATAAAATTTTTTAGATTTAGATTTGCTGTTCATAGCTGTTTAAGACAATCTTGATGTTTTTTGATACTTTGACAACGATTTTTCCAGTAGCTTAGAAGAAAACGATGTTTTTTTTCTTAAGTCGTTACAGTATGGTAGAAAAAAAAATTTCGTTAATTTTAATTTTTTTTTTAATTAGATTGGCTTTTCATAGCTGTTTAAGACAATCTTGATGTATTTTGGTACTTTGACAACGATTTTTCCAGTAGCTTAGAAGAAAACGATGTTTTTTTTCTTAGGTCGTTACAGTATGATAGAAAAAAAAATTTCGTTAATTTTAATTTTTTTCGATTTAGATTGGCTTTTCATAGCTGTTTAAGACAATCTTGATGTATTTTGATACTTTGACAACGATTTTTCCAGTAGTTTAGAGGAAAACGATGTTTCTTTTTATTTGGTCGTTACAGTACGAAAGAAAAAAAATGCTGTTATCTCCGTCAATATTAATTTTTTTTTCGATTTAGATTGGCTTTTCATAGCTGTTTAAGACAATCTTGATGTATTTTGACACTTTGACAACGATTTTTCCAGTAGTTTAGAAGAAAACGATTTTTTTTTTCTTTGGTCGTTACATTATGAAAGAAAAAATAATTGCTTTAATATTAATTTATTTTCGATTAACATTGGCTTTACATAGCTCTTTAAGACAATCTTGATGTATTTTGATACTTTGACAACGATTTTTCCAGTAGTTTAGAAGAAAACAATGTTTTTTTTTTCTTTGGTCGTTTCATTATGATAGAAAAAAAAATTTCCTTAATTTTAATTTTTTTTTTAATTAGATTGGCTTTTCATAGCTGTTTAAGACAATCTTGATGTATTTTGATACTTTGACAACGATTTTTCCAGTAGCTTAGAAGAAAACGATGTTTTTTTTTATTTGGTCGTTACAGTACGAAAGAAAAAAAAAAGCTGTTATCTCCCTCAATATTTATTTTTTTCGATTTAGATTGGCTTTTCATATCTGTTTAAGACAATCTTGATGAATTTTGATACTTTGACTACTATTTTTCCAGTAGCTTAGAAGAAAACGATGCTTTTTTTCTTGGGTCGTTACAGTATGAAAAAAAAAAAAAATTGCGTTAATATTAATTTTTTTTCGATTAAGATTCGCTGTTCATAGCTGTTTAAGACAATCTTGATGAATTTGGTACTTTGACAACGATTTTTCCAGTAGTTTAGAAGAAAACGATGTTTTTTTTTCTTTGGTCGTCACAGTATGATAGAAAACAAAATTTCCTTAATTTTAATTTTTTTCGATAAAGATTGGCTTTTCATAGCTGTTTAAGACAATCTTGATGTATTTTGATACTTTGAAAACGATTTTTCCAGTAGTTTAAAGGAAAACGATGTTTTTTTTTATTTGGTCGTTACAGTACGAAAGAAGAAAAAATGCTGTTATCTCCGTCAATATTAATTTTTTTTTCTATTTAGATTGGCTGTTCATAGCTGTTTAAGACAATCTTGATGTATTTTGATACTTTGACAACGATTTTTCCAGTAGATTAGAAGAAAACGATGTTTTTTTTCTTAGGTCGTTACAGTATGGTAGAAAAAAAAATTTCGTTAATTTTAATTTTTTTTTTAATTAGATTGGCTTTTCATAGCTGTTTAAGACAATCTTGATGAATTTGGTACTTTGACAACGATTTTTCCAGTAGTTTAGAAGAAAACGATGTTTTTTTTTTCTTTGGTCGTCACAGTATGATAGAAATCAAAATTTCGTTAATTTTAATTTTTTTCGATTTAGATTGGCTTTTCATAGCTGTTTAAGACAATCTTGATGTATTTTGATACTTTGACAACGATTTTTCCAGTAGTTTAGAAGAAAACGATGTTTTTTTTCTTTGGTCGTTACAGTACGAAAGAAAAAAAATGCTGTTATCTCCGTCAATATTAATTTTTTTTTCGATTTAGATTGGCTTTTCATAGCTGTTTAAGACAATCTTGATGTATTTTGACACTTTGACAACGATTTTTCCAGTAGTTTAGAAGAAAACGATTTTTTTTTTCTTTGGTCGTTACATTATGAAAGAAAAAATAATTGCGTTAATATTAATTTATTTTCGATTTAGATTGGCTTTTCATAGCTGTTTAAGACAATCTTGATGTATTTTGATACTTTGACAACGATTTTTCCAGTAGTTTAGAAGAAAACGATGTTTTTTTTCTTTGGTCGTTACAGTATGATAGAAAAAAAAATTTCGTTAATTTTAATTTTTTTCGATTTAGATTGGCTTTTCATAGCTGTTTAAGACAATCTTGATGTATTTTGATACTTTGACAACGATTTTTCCAGTAGTTTAGAAGAAAACGATGTTTTTTTTCTTTGGTCGTTACAGTACGAAAGAAAAAAAATGCTGTTATCTCCGTCAATATTAATTTTTTTTTCGATTTAGATTGGCTTTTCATAGCTGTTTAAGACAATCTTGATGTATTTTGACACTTTGACAACGATTTTTCCAGTAGTTTAGAAGAAAACGATTTTTTTTTTCTTTGGTCGTTACATTATGAAAGAAAAAATAATTGCGTTAATATTAATTTATTTTCGATTTAGATTGGCTTTTCATAGCTGTTTAAGACAATCTTGATGTATTTTGATACTTTGACAACGATTTTTCCAGTAGTTTAGAAGAAAACGATGTTTTTTTTCTTTGGTCGTTACAGTACGAAAGAAAAAAAATGCTGTTATCTCCGTCAATATTAATTTTTTTTTCGATTTAGATTGGCTTTTCATAGCTGTTTAAGACAATCTTGATGTATTTTGACACTTTGACAACGATTTTTCCAGTAGCTTAGAAGAAAACGATGCTTTTTTTCTTAGGTCGTTACAGTATGATAGAAAAAAAAATTTCGTTAATTTTAATTTTTTTCGATTTAGATTGGCTTTTCATAGCTGTTTAAGACAATCTTGATGTATTTTGATACTTTGACAACGATTTTTCCAGTAGTTTAGAAGAAAACGATGTTTTTTTTCTTTGGTCGTTACAGTACGAAAGAAAAAAAATGCTGTTATCTCCGTCAATATTAATTTTTTTTTCGATTTAGATTGGCTTTTCATAGCTCTTTAAGACAATCTTGATGTATTTTGATACTTTGACAACGATTTTTCCAGTAGTTTAGAAGAAAACAATGTTTTTTTTTTCTTTGGTCGTTACATTATGATAGAAAAAAAAATTTCCTTAATTTTAATTTTTTTTTTAATTAGATTGGCTTTTCATAGCTGTTTAAGACAATCTTGATGTATTTTGATACTTTGACAACGATTTTTCCAGTAGCTTAGAAGAAAACGATGTTTTTTTTTATTTGGTCGTTACAGTACGAAAGAAAAAAAAAGCTGTTATCTCCCTCAATATTTATTTTTTTCGATTTAGATTGGCTTTTCATATCTGTTTAAGACAATCTTGATGAATTTTGATACTTTGACTACTATTTTTCCAGTAGCTTAGAAGAAAACGATGCTTTTTTTCTTGGGTCGTTACAGTATGAAAAAAAAAAAAAATTGCGTTAATATTAATTTTTTTTCGATTAAGATTCGCTGTTCATAGCTGTTTAAGACAATCTTGATGAATTTGGTACTTTGACAACGATTTTTCCAGTAGTTTAGAAGAAAACGATGTTTTTTTTTCTTTGGTCGTCACAGTATGATAGAAAACAAAATTTCCTTAATTTTAATTTTTTTCGATATAGATTGGCTTTTCATAGCTGTTTAAGACAATCTTGATGTATTTTGATACTTTGACAACGATTTTTCCAGTAGCTTAGAAGAAAACGATGTTTTTTTTCTTAGGTCGTTACAGTATGATAGAAAAAAAAATTTCGTTAATTTTAATTTTTTTTAAATTAGATTGGCTTTTCATAGCTGTTTAAGACAATCTTGTTGAATTTTGATACTTTGAAAACTATTTTTCCAGTAGCTTAGAAGAAAACGATGTTTTTTTTTCTTAGGTCGTTACAGTATGATAGAAAAAAAAATTTCGTTAATTTTAATTTTTTTTTTGATTTAGATTTGCTTTTCATAGCTGTTTAAGACAATCTTGATGAATTTTGGTACTTTGACAACGATTTTTCCAGTAGTTTAGAGGAAAACGATGTTTCTTTTTATTTGGTCGTTACAGTACGAAAGAAAAAAAATGCTGTTATCTCCGTCAATATTAATTTTTTTTCGATTTAGATTGGCTTTTCATAGCTGTTTAAGACAATCTTGTTGAATTTTGATACTTTGAAAACTATTTTTCTAGTAGCTTAGAAGAAAACGATGTTTCTTTTTATTTGGTCGTTACAGTACGAGAGAAAAAAAAATGCTGTTATCTCCGTCAATATTAATTTTTTTTTCGATTTAGATTGGCTTTTTATAGCTGTTTAAGACAATCTTGATGTATTTTGATACTTTGACAACGATTTTTCCAGTAGCTTAGAAGAAAACGATGTTTTTTTTTCTTAGGTCGTTACAGTATGATAGAAAAAAAAATTTCGTTAATTTTAATTTTTTTCGATTTAGATTGGCTTTTCATAGCTGTTTAAGACAATCTTGATGTATTTTGGTACTTTGACAACGATTTTTCCAGTAGCTTAGAAGAAAACGATGTTTTTTTTCTTTGGTCGTTACAGTAGGAAAGAAAAAAAAATTGCGTTAATATTAATATTTTTTCGATTTAGATTAGCTGTTCATAGCTGTTTAAGACAATCTTGATGTATTTTGATACTTTGACAACGATTTTTCCAGTAGTTTAGAAGAAAACGATGTTTTTTTTCTTAGGTCGTTACAGTATGGTAGAAAAAAAAATTTCGTTAATTTTAATTTTTTTTTAATTAGATTGGCTTTTCATAGCTGTTTAAGACAATCTTGATGTATTTTGGTACTTTGACAACGATTTTTCCAGTAGTTTAGAGGAAAACGATGTTTCTTTTTATTTGGTCGTTACAGTACGAAAGAAAAAAAATGCTGTTATCTCCGTCAATATTAATTTTTTTTTTCGATTTAGAATTGGCTTTTCATAGCTGTTTAAGACAATCTTGATGTATTTTGATACTTTGACAACGATTTTTCCAGTAGTTTAGAAGAAAACGATGTTTCTTTTTATTTGGTCGTTACAGTACGAAAGAAAAAAAATGCTGTTATCTCCGTCAATATTAATTTTTTTTTCGATTTAGATTGGCTTTTCATAGCTGTTTAAGACAATCTTGATGTATTTTGGTACTTTGACAACGATTTTTCCAGTAGCTTAGAAGAAAACGATGTTTTTTTTCTTTGGTCGTTACAGTAGGAAAGAAAAAAAAATTGCGTTAATATTAATATTTTTTCGATTTAGATTGGCTTTTCATAGCTGTTTAAGACAATCTTGATGAATTTTGATACTTTGACTACGATTTTTCCAGTAGCTTAGAAGAAAACGATGCTTTTTTTCTTGGGTCGTTACAGTATGAAAGAAAAAAAAATTGCGTTAATATTAATTTTTTTTCGATTAAGATTCGCTGTTCATAGCTGTTTAAGACAATCTTGATGAATTTGGTACTTTGACAACAATTTTTCCAGTAGTTTAGAGGAAAACAATGTTTCTTTTTATTTGGTCGTTACAGTACGAAAGAAAAAAAATGCTGTTATCTCCGTCAATATTAATTTTTTTTTTCGATTTAGAATTGGCTTTTCATAGCTGTTTAAGACAATCTTGATGTATTTTGATACTTTGACAACGATTTTTCCAGTAGTTTAGAAGAAAACGATGTTTCTTTTTATTTGGTCGTTACAGTACGAAAGAAAAAAAATGCTGTTATCTCCGTCAATATTAATTTTTTTTTCGATTTAGATTGGCTTTTCATAGCTGTTTAAGACAATCTTGATGTATTTTGATACTTTGACAACGATTTTTCCAGTAGCTTAGAAGAAAACGATGTTTTTTTTCTTAGGTCGTTACAGTATGATAGAAAAAAAAAATTCGTTAATTTTAATTTTTTTTTAATTAGATTGGCTTTTCATAGCTGTTTAAGACAATCTTGATGTATTTTGGTACTTTGACAACGATTTTTCCAGTAGCTTAGAAGAAAACGATGTTTTTTTTCTTTGGTCGTTACAGTAGGAAAGAAAAAAAAATTGCGTTAATATTAATATTTTTTCGATTTAGATTTGCTGTTCATAGCTGTTTAAGACAATCTTGATGTATTTTGATACTTTGACAACGATTTTTCCAGTAGTTTAGAAGAAAACGATGTTTTTTTTCTTAGGTCGTTACAGTATGATAGAAAAAAAAAATTCGTTAATTTTAATTTTTTTTTAATTAGATTGGCTTTTCATAGCTGTTTAAGACAATCTTGATGTATTTTGGTACTTTGACAACGATTTTTCCAGTAGTTTAGAGGAAAACGATGTTTCTTTTTATTTGGTCGTTACAGTACGAAAGAAAAAAAATGCTGTTATCTCCGTCAATATTAATTTTTTTTTTGATTTAGATTTGCTTTTCATAGCTGTTTAAGACAATCTTGATGAATTTTGGTACTTTGACAACGATTTTTCCAGTAGTTTAGAGGAAAACGATGTTTCTTTTTATTTGGTCGTTACAGTACGAAAGAAAAAAAATGCTGTTATCTCCGTCAATATTAATTTTTTTTCGATTTAGATTGGCTTTTCATAGCTGTTTAAGACAATCTTGTTGAATTTTGATACTTTGAAAACTATTTTTCTAGTAGCTTAGAAGAAAACGATGTTTCTTTTTATTTGGTCGTTACAGTACGAGAGAAAAAAAAATGCTGTTATCTCCGTCAATATTAATTTTTTTTTCGATTTAGATTAGCTTTTTATAGCTGTTTAAGACAATCTTGATGTATTTTGATACTTTGACAACGATTTTTCCAGTAGCTTAGAAGAAAACGATGTTTTTTTTTCTTAGGTCGTTACAGTATGATAGAAAAAAAAATTTCGTTAATTTTAATTTTTTTTTAATTAGATTGGCTTTTCATAGCTGTTTAAGACAATCTTGATGTATTTTGGTACTTTGACAACGATTTTTCCAGTAGCTTAGAAGAAAACGATGTTTTTTTTCTTTGGTCGTTACAGTAGGAAAGAAAAAAAAATTGCGTTAATATTAATATTTTTTCGATTTAGATTTGCTGTTCATAGCTGTAAAAGACAATCTTGATGTATTTTGATACTTTGACAACGATTTTTCCAGTAGTTTAGAAGAAAACGATGTTTTTTTTCTTAGGTCGTTACAGTATGGTAAAAAAAAAAATTTCGTTAATTTTAATTTTTTTTTAATTAAATTGGCTTTTCATAGCTGTTTAAGACAATCTTGATGTATTTTGGTACTTTGACAACGATTTTTCCAGTAGTTTAGAGGAAAACGATGTTTCTTTTTATTTGGTCGTTACAGTACGAAAGAAAAAAAATGCTGTTATCTCCGTCAATATTAATTTTTTTTTCGATTTAGATTGGCTTTTCATAGCTGTTTAAGACAATCTTGATGAATTTTGATACTTTGAATACTATTTTTCCAGTAGCTTAGAAGAAAACGATGCTTTATTTCTTGGGTCGTTACAGTATGAAAAAAAAAAAATTGCGTTAATATTAATTTTTTTTCGATTAAGATTCGCTGTTCATAGCTGTTTAAGACAATCTTGATGAATTTGGTACTTTGACAACGATTTTTCCAGTAGTTTAGAAGAAAACGATGTTTTTTTTTTCTTTGGTCGTCACAGTATGATAGAAAACAAAATTTCGTTAATATTAATATTTTTTCGATTTAGATTTGCTGTTCATAGCTGTTTAAGACAATCTTGATGTATTTTGATACTTTGACAACGATTTTTCCAGTAGTTTAGAAGAAAACGATGTTTTTTTTCTTAGGTCGTTACAGTATGGTAGAAAAAAAAATTTCGTTAATTTTAATTTTTTTTTAATTAAATTGGCTTTTCATAGCTGTTTAAGACAATCTTGATGTATTTTGGTACTTTGACAACGATTTTTCCAGTAGTTTAGAGGAAAACGATGTTTCTTTTTATTTGGTCGTTACAGTACGAAAGAAAAAAAATGCTGTTATCTCCGTCAATATTAATTTTTTTTTCGATTTAGATTTGCTTTTCATAGCTGTTTAAGACAATCTTGATGAATTTTGGTACTTTGACAACGATTTTTCCAGTAGTTTAGAGGAAAACGATGTTTTTTTTCTTTGGTCGTTACAGTAGGAAAGAAAAAAAAATTGCGTTAATATTAATTTTTTTTTCGATTTAGATTGGCTTTTCATAGCTGTTTAAGACAATCTTGATGTATTTTGATACTTTGACAACGATTTTTCCAGTAGCTTAGAAGAAAACGATGTTTTTTTTCTTAGGTCGTTACAGTATGATAGAAAAAAAAAATTCGTTAATTTTAATTTTTTTTTAATTAGATTGGCTTTTCATAGCTGTTTAAGACAATCTTGATGTATTTTGGTACTTTGACAACGATTTTTCCAGTAGTTTAGAGGAAAACGATGTTTCTTTTTATTTGGTCGTTACAGTACGAAAGAAAAAAAATGCTGTTATCTCCGTCAATATTAATTTTTTTTTCGATTTAGATTGGCTTTTCATAGCTGTTTAAGACAATCTTGATGAATTTTGATACTTTGAATACTATTTTTCCAGTAGCTTAGAAGAAAACGATGCTTTTTTTCTTGGGTCGTTATAGTATGAAAAAAAAAAAATTACGTTAATATTAATTTTTTTTAAATTAAATTGGCTTTTCATAGCTGTTTAAGACAATCTTGATGTATTTTGGTACTTTGACAACGATTTTTCCAGTAGTTTAGAGGAAAACGATGTTTCTTTTTATTTGGTCGTTACAGTACGAAAGAAAAAAAATGCTGTTATCTCCGTCAATATTAATTTTTTTTTTGATTTAGATTTGCTTTTCATAGCTGTTTAAGACAATCTTGATGAATTTTGGTACTTTGACAACGATTTTTCCAGTAGTTTAGAGGAAAACGATGTTTCTTTTTATTTGGTCGTTACAGTACGAAAGAAAAAAAATGCTGTTATCTCCGTCAATATTAATTTTTTTTCGATTTAGATTGGCTTTTCATAGCTGTTTAAGACAATCTTGTTGAATTTTGATACTTTGAAAACTATTTTTCTAGTAGCTTAGAAGAAAACGATGTTTCTTTTTATTTGGTCGTTACAGTACGAGAGAAAAAAAAATGCTGTTATCTCCGTCAATATTAATTTTTTTTTCGATTTAGATTAGCTTTTTATAGCTGTTTAAGACAATCTTGATGTATTTTGATACTTTGACAACGATTTTTCCAGTAGCTTAGAAGAAAACGATGTTTTTTTTTCTTAGGTCGTTACAGTATGATAGAAAAAAAAATTTCGTTAATTTTAATTTTTTTTTAATTAGATTGGCTTTTCATAGCTGTTTAAGACAATCTTGATGTATTTTGGTACTTTGACAACGATTTTTCCAGTAGCTTAGAAGAAAACGATGTTTTTTTTCTTTGGTCGTTACAGTAGGAAAGAAAAAAAAATTGCGTTAATATTAATATTTTTTCGATTTAGATTTGCTGTTCATAGCTGTTTAAGACAATCTTGATGTATTTTGATACTTTGACAACGATTTTTCCAGTAGTTTAGAAGAAAACGATGTTTTTTTTCTTAGGTCGTTACAGTATGATAAAAAAAAAAATTTCGTTAATTTTAATTTTTTTTTAATTAAATTGGCTTTTCATAGCTGTTTAAGACAATCTTGATGTATTTTGGTACTTTGACAACGATTTTTCCAGTAGTTTAGAGGAAAACGATGTTTCTTTTTATTTGGTCGTTACAGTACGAAAGAAAAAAAATGCTGTTATCTCCGTCAATATTAATTTTTTTTTCGATTTAGATTGGCTTTTCATAGCTGTTTAAGACAATCTTGATGAATTTTGATACTTTGAATACTATTTTTCCAGTAGCTTAGAAGAAAACGATGCTTTTTTTCTTGGGTCGTTACAGTATGAAAAAAAAAAAATTGCGTTAATATTAATTTTTTTTCGATTAAGATTCGCTGTTCATAGCTGTTTAAGACAATCTTGATGAATTTGGTACTTTGACAACGATTTTTCCAGTAGTTTAGAAGAAAACGATGTTTTTTTTTTCTTTGGTCGTCACAGTATGATAGAAAACAAAATTTCGTTAATATTAATATTTTTTCGATTTAGATTTGCTGTTCATAGCTGTTTAAGACAATCTTGATGTATTTTGATACTTTGACAACGATTTTTCCAGTAGTTTAGAAGAAAACGATGTTTTTTTTCTTAGGTCGTTACAGTATGGTAGAAAAAAAAATTTCGTTAATTTTAATTTTTTTTTAATTAAATTGGCTTTTCATAGCTGTTTAAGACAATCTTGATGTATTTTGGTACTTTGACAACGATTTTTCCAGTAGTTTAGAGGAAAACGATGTTTCTTTTTATTTGGTCGTTACAGTACGAAAGAAAAAAAATGCTGTTATCTCCGTCAATATTAATTTTTTTTTCGATTTAGATTTGCTTTTCATAGCTGTTTAAGACAATCTTGATGAATTTTGGTACTTTGACAACGATTTTTCCAGTAGTTTAGAGGAAAACGATGTTTCTTTTTATTTGGTCGTTACAGTACGAAAGAAAAAAAATGCTGTTATCTCCGTAAATATTAATTTTTTTTTCGATTTAGATTGGCTTTTCATAGCTGTTTAAGACAATCTTGATGTATTTTGATACTTTGACAACGATTTTTCCAGTAGTTTAAAGGAAAACGATGTTTTTTTTTATTTGGTCGTTACAGTATGAAAGAAAAAAAAATTTCGTTATCTCCGTCAATATTAATTTTTTTTTCTATTTAGATTGGCTTTTCATAGCTGTTTAAGACAATCTTGATGTATTTTGATACTTTGACAACGATTTTTCCAGTAGCTTAGAAGAAAACGATGTTTTTTTTCTTAGGTCGTTACAGTATGGTAGAAAAAAAAATTTCGTTAATTTTAATTTTTTTTTTAATTAGATTGGCTTTTCATAGCTGTTTAAGACAATCTTGATGTATTTTGGTACTTTGACAACGATTTTTCCAGTAGTTTAGAGGAAAACGATGTTTCTTTTTATTTGGTCGTTACAGTACGAAAGAAAAAAAATGCTGTTATCTCCGTCAATATTAATTTTTTTTTCGATTTAGATTTGCTTTTCATAGCTGTTTAAGACAATCTTGATGAATTTTGGTACTTTGACAACGATTTTTCCAGTAGTTTAGAGGAAAACGATGTTTCTTTTTATTTGGTCGTTACAGTACGAAAGAAAAAAAATGCTGTTATCTCCGTAAATATTAATTTTTTTTTCGATTTAGAATTGGCTTTTCATAGCTGTTTAAGACAATCTTGATGTATTTTGATACTTTGACAACGATTTTTCCAGTAGTTTAGAAGAAAACGATGTTTCTTTTTATTTGGTCGTTACAGTACGAAAGAAAAAAAATGCTGTTATCTCCGTCAATATTAATTTTTTTTTCGATTTAGATTGGCTTTTCATAGCTGTTTAAGACAATCTTGATGTATTTTGATACTTTGACAACGATTTTTCCAGTAGCTTAGAAGAAAACGATGTTTTTTTTCTTAGGTCGTTACAGTATGATAGAAAAAAAAAATTCGTTAATTTTAATTTTTTTTTAATTAGATTGGCTTTTCATAGCTGTTTAAGACAATCTTGATGTATTTTGGTACTTTGACAACGATTTTTCCAGTAGCTTAGAAGAAAACGATGTTTTTTTTCTTTGGTCGTTACAGTAGGAAAGAAAAAAAAATTGCGTTAATATTAATATTTTTTCGATTTAGATTTGCTGTTCATAGCTGTTTAAGACAATCTTGATGTATTTTGATACTTTGACAACGATTTTTCCAGTAGTTTAGAAGAAAACGATGTTTTTTTTCTTAGGTCGTTACAGGATGGTAGAAAAAAAAATTTCGTTAATTTTAATTTTTTTTTAATTAAATTGGCTTTTCATAGCTGTTTAAGACAATCTTGATGTATTTTGGTACTTTGACAACGATTTTTCCAGTAGTTTAGAGGAAAACGATGTTTCTTTTTATTTGGTCGTTACAGTACGAAAGAAAAAAAATGCTGTTATCTCCGTCAATATTAATTTTTTTTTCGATTTAGATTGGCTTTTCATAGCTGTTTAAGACAATCTTGATGAATTTTGATACTTTGAATACTATTTTTCCAGTAGCTTAGAAGAAAACGATGCTTTTTTTCTTGGGTCGTTATAGTATGAAAAAAAAAAAATTACGTTAATATTAATTTTTTTTAAATTAAATTGGCTTTTCATAGCTGTTTAAGACAATCTTGATGTATTTTGGTACTTTGACAACGATTTTTCCAGTAGTTTAGAGGAAAACGATGTTTCTTTTTATTTGGTCGTTACAGTACGAAAGAAAAAAAATGCTGTTATCTCCGTCAATATTAATTTTTTTTTCGATTTAGATTTGCTTTTCATAGCTGTTTAAGACAATCTTGATGAATTTTGGTACTTTGACAACGATTTTTCCAGTAGTTTAGAGGAAAACGATGTTTCTTTTTATTTGGTCGTTACAGTACGAAAGAAAAAAAATGCTGTTATCTCCGTAAATATTAATTTTTTTTTCGATTTAGAATTGGCTTTTCATAGCTGTTTAAGACAATCTTGATGTATTTTGATACTTTGACAACGATTTTTCCAGTAGTTTAGAAGAAAACGATGTTTCTTTTTATTTGGTCGTTACAGTACGAAAGAAAAAAAATGCTGTTATCTCCGTCAATATTAATTTTTTTTTCGATTTAGATTGGCTTTTCATAGCTGTTTAAGACAATCTTGATGTATTTTGATACTTTGACAACGATTTTTCCAGTAGCTTAGAAGAAAACGATGTTTTTTTTCTTAGGTCGTTACAGTATGATAGAAAAAAAAAATTCGTTAATTTTAATTTTTTTTTAATTAGATTGGCTTTTCATAGCTGTTTAAGACAATCTTGATGTATTTTGGTACTTTGACAACGATTTTTCCAGTAGCTTAGAAGAAAACGATGTTTTTTTTCTTTGGTCGTTACAGTAGGAAAGAAAAAAAAATTGCGTTAATATTAATATTTTTTCGATTTAGATTTGCTGTTCATAGCTGTTTAAGACAATCTTGATGTATTTTGATACTTTGACAACGATTTTTCCAGTAGTTTAGAAGAAAACGATGTTTTTTTTCTTAGGTCGTTACAGGATGGTAGAAAAAAAAATTTCGTTAATTTTAATTTTTTTTTAATTAAATTGGCTTTTCATAGCTGTTTAAGACAATCTTGATGTATTTTGGTACTTTGACAACGATTTTTCCAGTAGTTTAGAGGAAAACGATGTTTCTTTTTATTTGGTCGTTACAGTACGAAAGAAAAAAAATGCTGTTATCTCCGTCAATATTAATTTTTTTTTCGATTTAGATTGGCTTTTCATAGCTGTTTAAGACAATCTTGATGAATTTTGATACTTTGAATACTATTTTTCCAGTAGCTTAGAAGAAAACGATGCTTTTTTTCTTGGGTCGTTATAGTATGAAAAAAAAAAAATTACGTTAATATTAATTTTTTTTAAATTAAATTGGCTTTTCATAGCTGTTTAAGACAATCTTGATGTATTTTGGTACTTTGACAACGATTTTTCCAGTAGTTTAGAGGAAAACGATGTTTCTTTTTATTTGGTCGTTACAGTACGAAAGAAAAAAAATGCTGTTATCTCCGTCAATATTAATTTTTTTTTTGATTTAGATTTGCTTTTCATAGCTGTTTAAGACAATCTTGATGAATTTTGGTACTTTGACAACGATTTTTCCAGTAGTTTAGAGGAAAACGATGTTTCTTTTTATTTGGTCGTTACAGTACGAAAGAAAAAAAATGCTGTTATCTCCGTCAATATTAATTTTTTTTCGATTTAGATTGGCTTTTCATAGCTGTTTAAGACAATCTTGTTGAATTTTGATACTTTGAAAACTATTTTTCTAGTAGCTTAGAAGAAAACGATGTTTCTTTTTATTTGGTCGTTACAGTACGAGAGAAAAAAAAATGCTGTTATCTCCGTCAATATTAATTTTTTTTTCGATTTAGATTGGCTTTTTATAGCTGTTTAAGACAATCTTGATGTATTTTGATACTTTGACAACGATTTTTCCAGTAGCTTAGAAGAAAACGATGTTTTTTTTTCTTAGGTCGTTACAGTATGATAGAAAAAAAAATTTCGTTAATTTTAATTTTTTTTTAATTAGATTGGCTTTTCATAGCTGTTTAAGACAATCTTGATGTATTTTGGTACTTTGACAACGATTTTTCCAGTAGCTTAGAAGAAAACGATGTTTTTTTTCTTTGGTCGTTACAGTAGGAAAGAAAAAAAAATTGCGTTAATATTAATATTTTTTCGATTTAGATTTGATGTTCATAGCTGTTTAAGACAATCTTGATGTATTTTGATACTTTGACAACGATTTTTCCAGTAGTTTAGAAGAAAACGATGTTTTTTTTCTTAGGTCGTTACAGTATGGTAGAAAAAAAAATTTCGTTAATTTTAATTTTTTTTTAATTAAATTGGCTTTTCATAGCTGTTTAAGACAATCTTGATGTATTTTGGTACTTTGACAACGATTTTTCCAGTAGTTTAGAGGAAAACGATGTTTCTTTTTATTTGGTCGTTACAGTACGAAAGAAAAAAAATGCTGTTATCTCCGTCAATATTAATTTTTTTTTCGATTTAGATTGGCTTTTCATAGCTGTTTAAGACAATCTTGATGAATTTTGATACTTTGAATACTATTTTTCCAGTAGCTTAGAAGAAAACGATGCTTTTTTTCTTGGGTCGTTACAGTATGAAAAAAAAAAAATTGCGTTAATATTAATTTTTTTTCGATTAAGATTCGCTGTTCATAGCTGTTTAAGACAATCTTGATGAATTTGGTACTTTGACAACGATTTTTCCAGTAGTTTAGAAGAAAACGATGTTTTTTTTTTTCTTTGGTCGTCACAGTATGATAGAAAACAAAATTTCGTTAATATTAATATTTTTTCGATTTAGATTTGCTGTTCATAGCTGTTTAAGACAATCTTGATGTATTTTGATACTTTGACAACGATTTTTCCAGTAGTTTAGAAGAAAACGATGTTTTTTTTCTTAGGTCGTTACAGTATGGTAGAAAAAAAAATTTCGTTAATTTTAATTTTTTTTTAATTAAATTGGCTTTTCATAGCTGTTTAAGACAATCTTGATGTATTTTGGTACTTTGACAACGATTTTTCCAGTAGTTTAGAGGAAAACGATGTTTCTTTTTATTTGGTCGTTACAGTACGAAAGAAAAAAAATGCTGTTATCTCCGTCAATATTAATTTTTTTTTCGATTTAGATTTGCTTTTCATAGCTGTTTAAGACAATCTTGATGAATTTTGGTACTTTGACAACGATTTTTCCAGTAGTTTAGAGGAAAACGATGTTTCTTTTTATTTGGTCGTTACAGTACGAAAGAAAAAAAATGCTGTTATCTCCGTAAATATTAATTTTTTTTTCGATTTAGATTGGCTTTTCATAGCTGTTTAAGACAATCTTGATGTATTTTGATACTTTGACAACGATTTTTCCAGTAGTTTAAAGGAAAACGATGTTTTTTTTTATTTGGTCGTTACAGTATGAAAGAAAAAAAAATTTCGTTATCTCCGTCAATATTAATTTTTTTTTCTATTTAGATTGGCTTTTCATAGCTGTTTAAGACAATCTTGATGTATTTTGATACTTTGACAACGATTTTTCCAGTAGCTTAGAAGAAAACGATGTTTTTTTTCTTAGGTCGTTACAGTATGGTAGAAAAAAAAATTTCGTTAATTTTAATTTTTTTTTTAATTAGATTGGCTTTTCATAGCTGTTTAAGACAATCTTGATGTATTTTGGTACTTTGACAACGATTTTTCCAGTAGTTTAGAAGAAAACGATGTTTTTTTTTCTTTGGTCGTTACAGTACGATCGAAAAAAAAAAAGCTTTAACTCCGTCAATGTTAAATTTTTTTCGATTTAGATTTGCTGTTCATAGCTGTTTAAGACAATCTTGATGTATTTTGATACTTTGACAACGATTTTTCCAGTAGCTTAGAAGAAAACGATGTTTTTTTTCTTTGGTCGTTACAGTAGGAAAGAAAAAAAAATTGCGTTAATATTAATTTTTTTTCGATTTAGATTTGCTGTTCATAGCTGTTTAAGACAATCTTGATGTATTTTGGTACTTTGACAACGATTTTTCCAGTAGTTTAGAAGAAAACGATGTTTTTTTTTCTTTGGTTGTCACAGTATGATAGAAAACAAAATTTCGTTAATTTTAATTTATTTAAATTAGATTTGCTTTTCATAGCTGTTTAAGACAATCTTGATGTATTTTGGTACTTTGACAACGATTTTTCCAGTAGTTTAGAAGAAAACGATGTTTTTTTTCTTAAGTCGTTACAGTATGATAGAAAAAAAATTTCGTTAATTTTAATTTTTTTCGATTTAGATTGGCTTTTCATAGCTGTTTAAGACAATCTTGATGTATTTTGATACTTTGACAACGATTTTTCCAGTAGTTTAGAGGAAAACGATGTTTCTTTTTATTTGGTCGTTACAGTACGAAAGAAAAAAAAATGCTCTTATCTCCGTCAATATTAATTTTTTTTTCGATTTAGATTGGCTTTTCATAGCTGTTTAAGACAATCTTGATGAATTTTGATACTTTGACTACGATTTTTCCAGTAGCTTAGAAGAAAACGATGCTTTTTTTCATGGGTCGTTACAGTATGATAGAAAAAAAAATTGCGTTAATATTAATTTCTTTTCGATTAAGATTCGCTGTTCATAGCTGTTTAAGACAATCTTGATGTATTTTGGTACTTTGACAACGATTTTTCCAGTAGTTTAGAAGAAAACGATGCTTTTTTTTCTTTGGTCGTCACAGTATGATAGAAAACAAAATTTTGTTAATTTTAATTTTTTTCGATTTAGATTGGCTTTTCATAGCTGTTTAAGACAATCTTGATGTATTTTGATACTTTGACAACGATTTTTCCAGTAGTTTAGAGGAAAACGATGTTTCTTTTTATTTGGTCGTTACAGTACGAAAGAAAAAAAATGCTGTTATCTCCGTCAATATTAATTTTTTTTTTCGATTTAGAATTGGCTTTTCATAGCTGTTTAAGACAACCTTGATGTATTTTGATACTTTGACAACGATTTTGCCAGTAGTTTAGAAGAAAACGATGTTTTTTTTTATTTGGTCGTTACAGTACGAAAGAAAAAAAATGCTGTTATCTCCGTCAATATTAATTTTTTTTTCGATTTAGATTGGCTTTTCATAGCTGTTTAAGACAATCTTGATGTATTTTGATACTTTGACAACGATTTTTCCAGTAGCTTAGAAGAAAACGATGTTTTTTTCTTAGGTCGTTACAGTATGATAGAAAAAAAAATTTCGTTAATTTTAATTTTTTTTAATTAGATTGGCTTTTCATAGCTGTTTAAGACAATCTTGATGTATTTTGGTACTTTGACAACGATTTTTCCAGTAGCTTAGAAGAAAACGATGTTTTTTTTCTTTGGTCGTTACAGTAGGAAAGAAAAAAAAATTGCGTTAATATTAATATTTTTTCGATTTAGATTTGCTGTTCATAGCTGTTTAAGACAATCTTGATGTATTTTGATACTTTGACAACGATTTTTCCAGTAGTTTAGAAGAAAACGATGTTTTTTTTCTTTGGTCATTACAGTAGGAAAGAAAAAAAAATTGCGTTAATATTAATTTTTTTTCGATTTAGATTTGCTGTTCATAGCTGTTTAAGACAATCTTGATGTATTTTGATATTTTGACAACGATTTTTCCAGTAGCTTAGAAGAAAACTATGTTTTTTTTCTTTGGTCGTTACAGTAGGAAAGAAAAAAAAATTGCGTTAATATTAATATTTTTTCGATTTAGATTTGCTGTTCATAGCTGTTTAAGACAATCTTGATGTATTTTGATACTTTGACAACGATTTTTCCAGTAGCTTAGAAGAAAACGATGTTTTTTTTCTTAGGTCGTTACAGTATGATAGAAAAAAAAATTGCGTTAATAATAAAATTTTTTAGATTTAGATTTGCTGTTCATAGCTGTTTAAGACAATCTTGATGTATTTTGATACTTTGACAACGATTTTTCCAGTAGCTTAGAAGAAAACGATGTTTTTTTTCTTTGGTCGTTACAGTATGATAGAAAAAAAAATTTCGTTAATTTTAATTTTTTTTTAATTAGATTTGCTTTTCATAGCTGTTTAAGACAAACTTGATGTATTTTGGAACTTTGACAACGATTTTTCCAGTAGTTTAGAAGAAAACGTTTTTTTTTTTTCTTTGGTCGTTACAGTACGAAAGAAAAAAAAATGCTGTTATCTCCGTCAATGTTAAATTTTTTTCGATTTAGATTTGCTGTTCATAGCTGTTTAAGACAATCTTGATGTATTTTGATACTTTGACAACGATTTTTCCAGTAGCTTAGAAGAAAACGATGTTTTTTTTCTTTGGTCGTTACAGTAGGAAAGAAAAAAAAATTGCGTTAATATTAATTTTTTTTCGATTTAGATTTGCTGTTCATAGCTGTTTAAGACAATCTTGATGTATTTTGGTACTTTGACAACGATTTTTCCAGTAGTTTAGAAGAAAACGATGTTTTTTTTTCTTTGGTTGTCACAGTATGATAGAAAACAAAATTTCGTTAATTTTAATTTATTTAAATTAGATTTGCTTTTCATAGCTGTTTAAGACAATCTTGATGTATTTTGGTACTTTGACAACGATTTTTCCAGTAGTTTAGAAGAAAACGATGTTTTTTTTCTTAAGTCGTTACAGTATGATAGAAAAAAAATTTCGTTAATTTTAATTTTTTTCGATTTAGATTGGCTTTTCATAGCTGTTTAAGACAATCTTGATGTATTTTGATACTTTGACAACGATTTTTCCAGTAGTTTAGAGGAAAACGATGTTTCTTTTTATTTGGTCGTTACAGTACGAAAGAAAAAAAAATGCTCTTATCTCCGTCAATATTAATTTTTTTTTCGATTTAGATTGGCTTTTCATAGCTGTTTAAGACAATCTTGATGAATTTTGATACTTTGACTACGATTTTTCCAGTAGCTTAGAAGAAAACGATGCTTTTTTTCATGGGTCGTTACAGTATGATAGAAAAAAAAATTGCGTTAATATTAATTTCTTTTCGATTAAGATTCGCTGTTCATAGCTGTTTAAGACAATCTTGATGTATTTTGGTACTTTGACAACGATTTTTCCAGTAGTTTAGAAGAAAACGATGCTTTTTTTTCTTTGGTCGTCACAGTATGATAGAAAACAAAATTTTTTTAATTTTAATTTTTTTCGATTTAGATTGGCTTTTCATAGCTGTTTAAGACAATCTTGATGTATTTTGATACTTTGACAACGATTTTTCCAGTAGTTTAGAGGAAAACGATGTTTCTTTTTATTTGGTCGTTACAGTACGAAAGAAAAAAAATGCTGTTATCTCCGTCAATATTAATTTTTTTTTTCGATTTAGAATTGGCTTTTCATAGCTGTTTAAGACAACCTTGATGTATTTTGATACTTTGACAACGATTTTGCCAGTAGTTTAGAAGAAAACGATGTTTTTTTTTATTTGGTCGTTACAGTACGAAAGAAAAAAAATGCTGTTATCTCCGTCAATATTAATTTTTTTTTCGATTTAGATTGGCTTTTCATAGCTGTTTAAGACAATCTTGATGTATTTTGATACTTTGACAACGATTTTTCCAGTAGCTTAGAAGAAAACGATGTTTTTTTCTTAGGTCGTTACAGTATGATAGAAAAAAAAATTTCGTTAATTTTAATTTTTTTTAATTAGATTGGCTTTTCATAGCTGTTTAAGACAATCTTGATGTATTTTGGTACTTTGACAACGATTTTTCCAGTAGCTTAGAAGAAAACGATGTTTTTTTTCTTTGGTCGTTACAGTAGGAAAGAAAAAAAAATTGCGTTAATATTAATATTTTTTCGATTTAGATTTGCTGTTCATAGCTGTTTAAGACAATCTTGATGTATTTTGATACTTTGACAACGATTTTTCCAGTAGTTTAGAAGAAAACGATGTTTTTTTTCTTTGGTCATTACAGTAGGAAAGAAAAAAAAATTGCGTTAATATTAATTTTTTTTCGATTTAGATTTGCTGTTCATAGCTGTTTAAGACAATCTTGATGTATTTTGATATTTTGACAACGATTTTTCCAGTAGCTTAGAAGAAAACTATGTTTTTTTTCTTTGGTCGTTACAGTAGGAAAGAAAAAAAAATTGCGTTAATATTAATATTTTTTCGATTTAGATTTGCTGTTCATAGCTGTTTAAGACAATCTTGATGTATTTTGATACTTTGACAACGATTTTTCCAGTAGCTTAGAAGAAAACGATGTTTTTTTTCTTAGGTCGTTACAGTATGATAGAAAAAAAAATTGCGTTAATAATAAAATTTTTTAGATTTAGATTTGCTGTTCATAGCTGTTTAAGACAATCTTGATGTATTTTGATACTTTGACAACGATTTTTCCAGTAGCTTAGAAGAAAACGATGTTTTTTTTCTTTGGTCGTTACAGTATGATAGAAAAAAAAATTTCGTTAATTTTAATTTTTTTTTAATTAGATTTGCTTTTCATAGCTGTTTAAGACAAACTTGATGTATTTTGGAACTTTGACAACGATTTTTCCAGTAGTTTAGAAGAAAACGTTTTTTTTTTTTCTTTGGTCGTTACAGTACGAAAGAAAAAAAAATGCTGTTATCTCCGTCAATATTTATTTTCTTCGATTTAGATTGGCTTTTCATAGCTGTTTAAGACAATCTTGATGAATTTTGATACTTTGACTACGATTTTTCCAGTAGCTTAGAAGAAAACGATGCTTTTTTTCTTGGGTCGTTACAGTATGAAAGAAAAAAAAATTGCGTTAATATTAATTTTTTTTCGATTAAGATTCGCTGTTCATAGCTGTTTAAGACAATCTTGATGAATTTGGTACTTTGACAACGATTTTTCCAGTAGTTTAGAAGAAAACGATGTTTTTTTTCTTAGGTCGTTACAGTATGGTAGAAAAAAAAATTTCGTTAATTTTAATTTTTTTTTAATTAAATTGGCTTTTCATAGCTGTTTAAGACAATCTTGATGTATTTTGGTACTTTGACAACGATTTTTCCAGTAGTTTAGAGGAAAACGATGTTTCTTTTTATTTGGTCGTTACAGTACGAAAGAAAAAAAATGCTGTTATCTCCGTCAATATTAATTTTTTTTTCGATTTAGATTGGCTTTTCATAGCTGTTTAAGACAATCTTGATGAATTTTGATACTTTGAATACTATTTTTCCAGTAGCTTAGAAGAAAACGATGCTTTTTTTCTTGGGTCGTTACAGTATGAAAAAAAAAAATTGCGTTAATATTAATTTTTTTTCGATTTAGATTCGCTGTTCATAGCTGTTTAAGACAATCTTGATGAATTTGGTACTTTGACAACGATTTTTCCAGTAGTTTAGAAGAAAACGATGTTTTTTTTTTCTTTGGTCGTCACAGTATGATAGAAAACAAAATTTCGTTAATATTAATATTTTTTCGATTTAGATTTGCTGTTCATAGCTGTTTAAGACAATCTTGATGTATTTTGATACTTTGACAACGATTTTTCCAGTAGTTTAGAAGAAAACGATGTTTTTTTTCTTAGGTCGTTACAGTATGGTAGAAAAAAAAATTTCGTTAATTTTAATTTTTTTTTAATTAAATTGGCTTTTCATAGCTGTTTAAGACAATCTTGATGTATTTTGGTACTTTGACAACGATTATTCCAGTAGTTTAGAGGAAAACGATGTTTCTTTTTATTTGGTCGTTACAGTACGAAAGAAAAAAAATGCTGTTATCTCCGTCAATATTAATTTTTTTTTCGATTTAGATTGGCTTTTCATAGCTGTTTAAGACAATCTTGATGAATTTTGATACTTTGAATACTATTTTTCCAGTAGCTTAGAAGAAAACGATGCTTTTTTTCTTGGGTCGTTACAGTATGAAAAAAAAAAATTGCGTTAATATTAATTTTTTTTCGATTAAGATTCGCTGTTCATAGCTGTTTAAGACAATCTTGATGAATTTGGTACTTTGACAACGATTTTTCCAGTAGTTTAGAAGAAAACGATGTTTTTTTTTTCTTTGGTCGTCACAGTATGATAGAAAACAAAATTTCGTTAATATTAATATTTTTTCGATTTAGATTTGCTGTTCATAGCTGTTTAAGACAATCTTGATGTATTTTGATACTTTGACAACGATTTTTCCAGTAGTTTAGAAGAAAACGATGTTTTTTTTCTTAGGTCGTTACAGTATAGTAGAAAAAAAAATTTCGTTAATTTTAATTTTTTTTTAATTAAATTGGCTTTTCATAGCTGTTTAAGACAATCTTGATGTATTTTGGTACTTTGACAACGATTTTTCCAGTAGTTTAGAGGAAAACGATGTTTCTTTTTATTTGGTCGTTACAGTACGAAAGAAAAAAAATGCTGTTATCTCCGTCAATATTAATTTTTTTTTCGATTTAGATTTGCTTTTCATAGCTGTTTAAGACAATCTTGATGAATTTTGGTACTTTGACAACGATTTTTCCAGTAGTTTAGAGGAAAACGATGTTTCTTTTTATTTGGTCGTTACAGTACGAAAGAAAAAAAATGCTGTTATCTCCGTCAATATTAATTTTTTTTTCGATTTAGATTGGCTTTTCATAGCTGTTTAAGACAATCTTGATGTATTTTGATACTTTGACAACGATTTTTCCAGTAGCTTAGAAGAAAACGATGTTTTTTTTTATTTGGTCGTTACAGTATGAAAGAAAAAAAAATTTCGTTAATTTTAATTTTTTTTTAATTAAATTGGCTTTTCATAGCTGTTTAAGACAATCTTGATGTATTTTGATACTTTGACAACGATTTTTCCAGTAGTTTAAAGGAAAACGATGTTTTTTTTTATTTGGTCGTTACAGTATGAAAGAAAAAAAAATTTCGTTATCTCCGTCAATATTAATTTTTTTTTCTATTTAGATTGGCTTTTCATAGCTGTTTAAGACAATCTTGATGTATTTTGATACTTTGACAACGATTTTTCCAGTAGCTTAGAAGAAAACGATGTTTTTTTTCTTAAGTCGTTACAGTATGGTAGAAAAAAAAATTTCGTTAATTTTAATTTTTTTTTTAATTAGATTGGCTTTTCATAGCTGTTTAAGACAATCTTGATGTATTTTGGTACTTTGACAACGATTTTTCCAGTAGCTTAGAAGAAAACGATGTTTTTTTTCTTAGGTCGTTACAGTATGATAGAAAAAAAAATTTCGTTAATTTTAATTTTTTTCGATTTAGATTGTCTTTTCATAGCTGTTTAAGACAATCTTGATGTATTTTGATACTTTGACAACGATTTTTCCAGTAGCTTAGAAGAAAACGATGTTTTTTTTCTTAAGTCGTTACAGTATGATAGAAAAAAAAATTTCGTTAATTTTAATTTTTTTTTTAATTAGATTGGCTTTTCATAGCTGTTTAAGACAATCTTGATGTATTTTGGTACTTTGACATCGATTTTTCCAGTAGTTTAGAAGAAAACGATGCTTTTTTTTCTTTGGTCGTCACAGTATGATAGAAAACAAAATTTTGTTAATTTTAATTTTTTTCGATTTAGATTGGCTTTTCATAGCTGTTTAAGACAATCTTGATGTATTTTGATACTTTGACAACGATTTTTCCAGTAGTTTAGAGGAAAACGATGTTTCTTTTTATTTGGTCGTTACAGTACGAAAGAAAAAAAATGCTGTTATCTCCGTCAATATTAATTTTTTTTTTCGATTTAGAATTGGCTTTTCATAGCTGTTTAAGACAATCTTGATGTATTTTGATACTTTGACAACGATTTTGCCAGTAGTTTAGAAGAAAACGATGTTTTTTTTTATTTGGTCGTTACAGTACGAAAGAAAAAAAATGCTGTTATCTCCGTCAATATTAATTTTTTTTTCGATTTAGATTGGCTTTTCATAGCTGTTTAAGACAATCTTGATGTATTTTGATACTTTGACAACGATTTTTCCAGTAGCTTAGAAGAAAACGATGTTTTTTTCTTAGGTCGTTACAGTATGATAGAAAAAAAAATTTCGTTAATTTTAATTTTTTTTAATTAGATTGGCTTTTCATAGCTGTTTAAGACAATCTTGATGTATTTTGGTACTTTGACAACGATTTTTCCAGTAGCTTAGAAGAAAACGATGTTTCTTTTTATTTGGTCGTTACAGTACGAAAGAAAAAAAATGCTGTTATCTCCGTCAATATTAATTTTTTTTTCGATTTAGATTGGCTTTTCATAGCTGTTTAAGACAATCTTGATGAATTTTGATACTTTGAATACTATTTTTCCAGTAGCTTAGAAGAAAACGATGCTTTTTTTCTTGGGTCGTTACAGTATGAAAAAAAAAAATTGCGTTAATATTAATTTTTTTTCGATTAAGATTCGCTGTTCATAGCTGTTTAAGACAATCTTGATGAATTTGGTACTTTGACAACGATTTTTCCAGTAGTTTAGAAGAAAACGATGTTTTTTTTTTCTTTGGTCGTCACAGTATGATAGAAAACAAAATTTCGTTAATATTAATATTTTTTCGATTTAGATTTGCTGTTCATAGCTGTTTAAGACAATCTTGATGTATTTTGATACTTTGACAACGATTTTTCCAGTAGTTTAGAAGAAAACGATGTTTTTTTTCTTAGGTCGTTACAGTATAGTAGAAAAAAAAATTTCGTTAATTTTAATTTTTTTTTAATTAAATTGGCTTTTCATAGCTGTTTAAGACAATCTTGATGTATTTTGGTACTTTGACAACGATTTTTCCAGTAGTTTAGAGGAAAACGATGTTTCTTTTTATTTGGTCGTTACAGTACGAAAGAAAAAAAATGCTGTTATCTCCGTCAATATTAATTTTTTTTTCGATTTAGATTTGCTTTTCATAGCTGTTTAAGACAATCTTGATGAATTTTGGTACTTTGACAACGATTTTTCCAGTAGTTTAGAGGAAAACGATGTTTCTTTTTATTTGGTCGTTACAGTACGAAAGAAAAAAAATGCTGTTATCTCCGTCAATATTAATTTTTTTTTCGATTTAGATTGGCTTTTCATAGCTGTTTAAGACAATCTTGATGTATTTTGATACTTTGACAACGATTTTTCCAGTAGCTTAGAAGAAAACGATGTTTTTTTTTATTTGGTCGTTACAGTATGAAAGAAAAAAAAATTTCGTTAATTTTAATTTTTTTTTAATTAAATTGGCTTTTCATAGCTGTTTAAGACAATCTTGATGTATTTTGATACTTTGACAACGATTTTTCCAGTAGTTTAAAGGAAAACGATGTTTTTTTTTATTTGGTCGTTACAGTATGAAAGAAAAAAAAATTTCGTTATCTCCGTCAATATTAATTTTTTTTTCTATTTAGATTGGCTTTTCATAGCTGTTTAAGACAATCTTGATGTATTTTGATACTTTGACAACGATTTTTCCAGTAGCTTAGAAGAAAACGATGTTTTTTTTCTTAAGTCGTTACAGTATGGTAGAAAAAAAAATTTCGTTAATTTTAATTTTTTTTTTAATTAGATTGGCTTTTCATAGCTGTTTAAGACAATCTTGATGTATTTTGGTACTTTGACAACGATTTTTCCAGTAGCTTAGAAGAAAACGATGTTTTTTTTCTTAGGTCGTTACAGTATGATAGAAAAAAAAATTTCGTTAATTTTAATTTTTTTCGATTTAGATTGTCTTTTCATAGCTGTTTAAGACAATCTTGATGTATTTTGATACTTTGACAACGATTTTTCCAGTAGCTTAGAAGAAAACGATGTTTTTTTTCTTAAGTCGTTACAGTATGATAGAAAAAAAAATTTCGTTAATTTTAATTTTTTTTTTAATTAGATTGGCTTTTCATAGCTGTTTAAGACAATCTTGATGTATTTTGGTACTTTGACATCGATTTTTCCAGTAGTTTAGAAGAAAACGATGCTTTTTTTTCTTTGGTCGTCACAGTATGATAGAAAACAAAATTTTGTTAATTTTAATTTTTTTCGATTTAGATTGGCTTTTCATAGCTGTTTAAGACAATCTTGATGTATTTTGATACTTTGACAACGATTTTTCCAGTAGTTTAGAGGAAAACGATGTTTCTTTTTATTTGGTCGTTACAGTACGAAAGAAAAAAAATGCTGTTATCTCCGTCAATATTAATTTTTTTTTTCGATTTAGAATTGGCTTTTCATAGCTGTTTAAGACAATCTTGATGTATTTTGATACTTTGACAACGATTTTGCCAGTAGTTTAGAAGAAAACGATGTTTTTTTTTATTTGGTCGTTACAGTACGAAAGAAAAAAAATGCTGTTATCTCCGTCAATATTAATTTTTTTTTCGATTTAGATTGGCTTTTCATAGCTGTTTAAGACAATCTTGATGTATTTTGATACTTTGACAACGATTTTTCCAGTAGCTTAGAAGAAAACGATGTTTTTTTCTTAGGTCGTTACAGTATGATAGAAAAAAAAATTTCGTTAATTTTAATTTTTTTTAATTAGATTGGCTTTTCATAGCTGTTTAAGACAATCTTGATGTATTTTGGTACTTTGACAACGATTTTTCCAGTAGCTTAGAAGAAAACGATGTTTTTTTTCTTTGGTCGTTACAGTAGGAAAGAAAAAAAAATTGCGTTAATATTAATATTTTTTCGATTTAGATTTGCTGTTCATAGCTGTTTAAGACAATCTTGATGTATTTTGATACTTTGACAACGATTTTTCCAGTAGTTTAGAAGAAAACGATGTTTTTTTTCTTTGGTCATTACAGTAGGAAAGAAAAAAAAATTGCGTTAATATTAATTTTTTTTCGATTTAGATTTGCTGTTCATAGCTGTTTAAGACAATCTTGATGTATTTTGATATTTTGACAACGATTTTTCCAGTAGCTTAGAAGAAAACGATGTTTTTTTTCTTTGGTCGTTACAGTAGGAAAGAAAAAAAAATTGCGTTAATATTAATATTTTTTCGATTTAGATTTGCTGTTCATAGCTGTTTAAGACAATCTTGATGTATTTTGATACTTTGACAACGATTTTTCCAGTAGCTTAGAAGAAAACGATGTTTTTTTTCTTAGGTCGTTACAGTATGATAGAAAAAAAAATTGCGTTAATAATAAAATTTTTTAGATTTAGATTTGCTGTTCATAGCTGTTTAAGACAATCTTGATGTATTTTGATACTTTGACAACGATTTTTCCAGTAGCTTAGAAGAAAACGATGTTTTTTTTCTTTGGTCGTTACAGTATGATAGAAAAAAAAATTTCGTTAATTTTAATTTTTTTTTAATTAGATTTGCTTTTCATAGCTGTTTAAGACAAACTTGATGTATTTTGGAACTTTGACAACGATTTTTCCAGTAGTTTAGAAGAAAACGTTTTTTTTTTTTCTTTGGTCGTTACAGTACGAAAGAAAAAAAAATGCTGTTATCTCCGTCAATATTTATTTTCTTCGATTTAGATTGGCTTTTCATAGCTGTTTAAGACAATCTTGATGAATTTTGATACTTTGACTACGATTTTTCCAGTAGCTTAGAAGAAAACGATGCTTTTTTTCTTGGGTCGTTACAGTATGAAAGAAAAAAAAATTGCGTTAATATTAATTTTTTTTCGATTAAGATTCGCTGTTCATAGCTGTTTAAGACAATCTTGATGAATTTGGTACTTTGACAACGATTTTTCCAGTAGTTTAGAAGAAAACGATGTTTTTTTTCTTAGGTCGTTACAGTATGGTAGAAAAAAAAATTTCGTTAATTTTAATTTTTTTTAAATTAAATTGGCTTTTCATAGCTGTTTAAGACAATCTTGATGTATTTTGGTACTTTGACAACGATTTTTCCAGTAGTTTAGAGGAAAACGATGTTTCTTTTTATTTGGTCGTTACAGTACGAAAGAAAAAAAATGCTGTTATCTCCGTCAATATTAATTTTTTTTTCGATTTAGATTGGCTTTTCATAGCTGTTTAAGACAATCTTGATGAATTTTGATACTTTGAATACTATTTTTCCAGTAGCTTAGAAGAAAACGATGCTTTTTTTCTTGGGTCGTTACAGTATGAAAAAAAAAAATTGCGTTAATATTAATTTTTTTTCGATTAAGATTCGCTGTTCATAGCTGTTTAAGACAATCTTGATGAATTTGGTACTTTGACAACGATTTTTCCAGTAGTTTAGAAGAAAACGATGTTTTTTTTTTCTTTGGTCGTCACAGTATGATAGAAAACAAAATTTCGTTAATATTAATATTTTTTCGATTTAGATTTGCTGTTCATAGCTGTTTAAGACAATCTTGATGTATTTTGATACTTTGACAACGATTTTTCCAGTAGTTTAGAAGAAAACGATGTTTTTTTTCTTAGGTCGTTACAGTATGGTAGAAAAAAAAATTTCGTTAATTTTAATTTTTTTTTAATTAAATTGGCTTTTCATAGCTGTTTAAGACAATCTTGATGTATTTTGGTACTTTGACAACGATTTTTCCAGTAGTTTAGAGGAAAACGATGTTTCTTTTTATTTGGTCGTTACAGTACGAAAGAAAAAAAATGCTGTTATCTCCGTCAATATTAATTTTTTTTTCGATTTAGATTGGCTTTTCATAGCTGTTTAAGACAATCTTGATGAATTTTGATACTTTGAATACTATTTTTCCAGTAGCTTAGAAGAAAACGATGCTTTTTTTCTTGGGTCGTTACAGTATGAAAAAAAAAAAATTGCGTTAATATTAATTTTTTTTCGATTAAGATTCGCTGTTCATAGCTGTTTAAGACAATCTTGATGAATTTGGTACTTTGACAACGATTTTTCCAGTAGTTTAGAAGAAAACGATGTTTTTTTTTTCTTTGGTCGTCACAGTATGATAGAAAACAAAATTTCGTTAATATTAATATTTTTTCGATTTAGATTTGCTGTTCATAGCTGTTTAAGACAATCTTGATGTATTTTGATACTTTGACAACGATTTTTCCAGTAGTTTAGAAGAAAACGATGTTTTTTTTCTTAGGTCGTTACAGTATAGTAGAAAAAAAAATTTCGTTAATTTTAATTTTTTTTTAATTAAATTGGCTTTTCATAGCTGTTTAAGACAATCTTGATGTATTTTGGTACTTTGACAACGATTTTTCCAGTAGTTTAGAGGAAAACGATGTTTCTTTTTATTTGGTCGTTACAGTACGAAAGAAAAAAAATGCTGTTATCTCCGTCAATATTAATTTTTTTTTCGATTTAGATTTGCTTTTCATAGCTGTTTAAGACAATCTTGATGAATTTTGGTACTTTGACAACGATTTTTCCAGTAGTTTAGAGGAAAACGATGTTTCTTTTTATTTGGTCGTTACAGTACGAAAGAAAAAAAATGCTGTTATCTCCGTCAATATTAATTTTTTTTTCGATTTAGATTGGCTTTTCATAGCTGTTTAAGACAATCTTGATGTATTTTGATACTTTGACAACGATTTTTCCAGTAGTTTAAAGGAAAACGATGTTTTTTTTTATTTGGTCGTTACAGTATGAAAGAAAAAAAAATTTCGTTATCTCCGTCAATATTAATTTTTTTTTCTATTTAGATTGGCTTTTCATAGCTGTTTAAGACAATCTTGATGTATTTTGATACTTTGACAACGATTTTTCCAGTAGCTTAGAAGAAAACGATGTTTTTTTTCTTAAGTCGTTACAGTATGGTAGAAAAAAAAATTTCGTTAATTTTAATTTTTTTTTTAATTAGATTGGCTTTTCATAGCTGTTTAAGACAATCTTGATGTATTTTGGTACTTTGACAACGATTTTTCCAGTAGCTTAGAAGAAAACGATGTTTTTTTTCTTAGGTCGTTACAGTATGATAGAAAAAAAAATTTCGTTAATTTTAATTTTTTTCGATTTAGATTGGCTTTTCATAGCTGTTTAAGACAATCTTGATGTATTTTGATACTTTGACAACGATTTTTCCAGTAGTTTAGAGGAAAACGATGTTTCTTTTTATTTGGTCGTTACAGTACGAAAGAAAAAAAATGCTGTTATCTCCGTCAATATTAATTTTTTTTTCGATTTAGATTGGCTTTTCATAGCTGTTTAAGACAATCTTGATGTATTTTGACACTTTGACAACGATTTTTCCAGTAGTTTAGAAGAAAACGATTTTTTTTTTCTTTGGTCGTTACATTATGAAAGAAAAAATAATTGCTTTAATATTAATTTATTTTCGATTAACATTGGCTTTACATAGCTCTTTAAGACAATCTTGATGTATTTTGATACTTTGACAACGATTTTTCCAGTAGTTTAGAAGAAAACAATGTTTTTTTTTTCTTTGGTCGTTTCATTATGATAGAAAAAAAAATTTCCTTAATTTTAATTTTTTTTTTAATTAGATTGGCTTTTCATAGCTGTTTAAGACAATCTTGATGTATTTTGATACTTTGACAACGATTTTTCCAGTAGCTTAGAAGAAAACGATGTTTTTTTTTATTTGGTCGTTACAGTACGAAAGAAAAAAAAAAGCTGTTATCTCCCTCAATATTTATTTTTTTCGATTTAGATTGGCTTTTCATATCTGTTTAAGACAATCTTGATGAATTTTGATACTTTGACAACGATTTTTCCAGTAGTTTAGAAGAAAACGATGTTTTTTTTCTTAGGTCGTTACAGTATAGTAGAAAAAAAAATTTCGTTAATTTTAATTTTTTTTTAATTAAATTGGCTTTTCATAGCTGTTTAAGACAATCTTGATGTATTTTGGTACTTTGACAACGATTTTTCCAGTAGTTTAGAGGAAAACGATGTTTCTTTTTATTTGGTCGTTACAGTATAGTAGAAAAAAAAATTTCGTTAATTTTAATTTTTTTTTAATTAAATTGGCTTTTCATAGCTGTTTAAGACAATCTTGATGTATTTTGGTACTTTGACAACGATTTTTCCAGTAGTTTAGAGGAAAACGATGTTTCTTTTTATTTGGTCGTTACAGTACGAAAGAAAAAAAATGCTGTTATCTCCGTCAATATTAATTTTTTTTTCGATTTAGATTTGCTTTTCATAGCTGTTTAAGACAATCTTGATGAATTTTGGTACTTTGACAACGATTTTTCCAGTAGTTTAGAGGAAAACGATGTTTCTTTTTATTTGGTCGTTACAGTACGAAAGAAAAAAAATGCTGTTATCTCCGTCAATATTAATTTTTTTTTCGATTTAGATTGGCTTTTCATAGCTGTTTAAGACAATCTTGATGTATTTTGATACTTTGACAACGATTTTTCCAGTAGTTTAAAGGAAAACGATGTTTTTTTTTATTTGGTCGTTACAGTATGAAAGAAAAAAAAATTTCGTTATCTCCGTCAATATTAATTTTTTTTTCTATTTAGATTGGCTTTTCATAGCTGTTTAAGACAATCTTGATGTATTTTGATACTTTGACAACGATTTTTCCAGTAGCTTAGAAGAAAACGATGTTTTTTTTCTTAAGTCGTTACAGTATGGTAGAAAAAAAAATTTCGTTAATTTTAATTTTTTTTTTAATTAGATTGGCTTTTCATAGCTGTTTAAGACAATCTTGATGTATTTTGGTACTTTGACAACGATTTTTCCAGTAGCTTAGAAGAAAACGATGTTTTTTTTCTTAGGTCGTTACAGTATGATAGAAAAAAAAATTTCGTTAATTTTAATTTTTTTCGATTTAGATTGGCTTTTCATAGCTGTTTAAGACAATCTTGATGTATTTTGATACTTTGACAACGATTTTTCCAGTAGTTTAGAAGAAAACGATGTTTCTTTTTATTTGGTCGTTACAGTACGAAAGAAAAAAAATGCTGTTATCTCCGTCAATATTAATTTTTTTTTCGATTTAGATTGGCTTTTCATAGCTGTTTAAGACAATCTTGATGTATTTTGACACTTTGACAACGATTTTTCCAGTAGTTTAGAAGAAAACGATTTTTTTTTTCTTTGGTCGTTACAGTATGGTAGAAAAAAAAATTTCGTTAATTTTAATTTTTTTTTAATTAAATTGGCTTTTCATAGCTGTTTAAGACAATCTTGATGTATTTTGGTACTTTGACAACGATTTTTCCAGTAGTTTAGAGGAAAACGATGTTTCTTTTTATTTGGTCGTTACAGTACGAAAGAAAAAAAATGCTGTTATCTCCGTCAATATTAATTTTTTTTTCGATTTAGATTGGCTTTTCATAGCTGTTTAAGACAATCTTGATGAATTTTGATACTTTGAATACTATTTTTCCAGTAGCTTAGAAGAAAACGATGCTTTTTTTCTTGGGTCGTTACAGTATGAAAAAAAAAAATTGCGTTAATATTAATTTTTTTTCGATTAAGATTCGCTGTTCATAGCTGTTTAAGACAATCTTGATGAATTTGGTACTTTGACAACGATTTTTCCAGTAGTTTAGAAGAAAACGATGTTTTTTTTTTCTTTGGTCGTCACAGTATGATAGAAAACAAAATTTCGTTAATATTAATATTTTTTCGATTTAGATTTGCTGTTCATAGCTGTTTAAGACAATCTTGATGTATTTTGATACTTTGACAACGATTTTTCCAGTAGTTTAGAAGAAAACGATGTTTTTTTTCTTAGGTCGTTACAGTATGGTAGAAAAAAAAATTTCGTTAATTTTAATTTTTTTTTAATTAAATTGGCTTTTCATAGCTGTTTAAGACAATCTTGATGTATTTTGGTACTTTGACAACGATTTTTCCAGTAGTTTAGAGGAAAACGATGTTTCTTTTTATTTGGTCGTTACAGTACGAAAGAAAAAAAATGCTGTTATCTCCGTCAATATTAATTTTTTTTTCGATTTAGATTGGCTTTTCATAGCTGTTTAAGACAATCTTGATGAATTTTGATACTTTGAATACTATTTTTCCAGTAGCTTAGAAGAAAACGATGCTTTTTTTCTTGGGTCGTTACAGTATGAAAAAAAAAAAATTGCGTTAATATTAATTTTTTTTCGATTAAGATTCGCTGTTCATAGCTGTTTAAGACAATCTTGATGAATTTGGTACTTTGACAACGATTTTTCCAGTAGTTTAGAAGAAAACAATGTTTTTTTTTTCTTTGGTCGTCACAGTATGATAGAAAACAAAATTTCGTTAATATTAATATTTTTTCGATTTAGATTTGCTGTTCATAGCTGTTTAAGACAATCTTGATGTATTTTGATACTTTGACAACGATTTTTCCAGTAGTTTAGAAGAAAACGATGTTTTTTTTCTTAGGTCGTTACAGTATAGTAGAAAAAAAAATTTCGTTAATTTTAATTTTTTTTTAATTAAATTGGCTTTTCATAGCTGTTTAAGACAATCTTGATGTATTTTGGTACTTTGACAACGATTTTTCCAGTAGTTTAGAGGAAAACGATGTTTCTTTTTATTTGGTCGTTACAGTACGAAAGAAAAAAAATGCTGTTATCTCCGTCAATATTAATTTTTTTTTCGATTTAGATTTGCTTTTCATAGCTGTTTAAGACAATCTTGATGAATTTTGGTACTTTGACAACGATTTTTCCAGTAGTTTAGAGGAAAACGATGTTTCTTTTTATTTGGTCGTTACAGTACGAAAGAAAAAAAATGCTGTTATCTCCGTCAATATTAATTTTTTTTTCGATTTAGATTGGCTTTTCATAGCTGTTTAAGACAATCTTGATGTATTTTGATACTTTGACAACGATTTTTCCAGTAGTTTAAAGGAAAACGATGTTTTTTTTTATTTGGTCGTTACAGTATGAAAGAAAAAAAAATTTCGTTATCTCCGTCAATATTAATTTTTTTTTCTATTTAGATTGGCTTTTCATAGCTGTTTAAGACAATCTTGATGTATTTTGATACTTTGACAACGATTTTTCCAGTAGCTTAGAAGAAAACGATGTTTTTTTTCTTAAGTCGTTACAGTATGGTAGAAAAAAAAATTTCGTTAATTTTAATTTTTTTTTTAATTAGATTGGCTTTTCATAGCTGTTTAAGACAATCTTGATGTATTTTGGTACTTTGACAACGATTTTTCCAGTAGCTTAGAAGAAAACGATGTTTTTTTTCTTAGGTCGTTACAGTATGATAGAAAAAAAAATTTCGTTAATTTTAATTTTTTTCGATTTAGATTGGCTTTTCATAGCTGTTTAAGACAATCTTGATGTATTTTGATACTTTGACAACGATTTTTCCAGTAGTTTAGAGGAAAACGATGTTTCTTTTTATTTGGTCGTTACAGTACGAAAGAAAAAAAATGCTGTTATCTCCGTCAATATTAATTTTTTTTTCGATTTAGATTGGCTTTTCATAGCTGTTTAAGACAATCTTGATGTATTTTGACACTTTGACAACGATTTTTCCAGTAGTTTAGAAGAAAACGATTTTTTTTTTCTTTGGTCGTTACATTATGAAAGAAAAAATAATTGCTTTAATATTAATTTATTTTCGATTAACATTGGCTTTACATAGCTCTTTAAGACAATCTTGATGTATTTTGATACTTTGACAACGATTTTTCCAGTAGTTTAGAAGAAAACAATGTTTTTTTTTTCTTTGGTCGTTTCATTATGATAGAAAAAAAAATTTCCTTAATTTTAATTTTTTTTTTAATTAGATTGGCTTTTCATAGCTGTTTAAGACAATCTTGATGTATTTTGATACTTTGACAACGATTTTTCCAGTAGCTTAGAAGAAAACGATGTTTTTTTTTATTTGGTCGTTACAGTACGAAAGAAAAAAAAAAGCTGTTATCTCCCTCAATATTTATTTTTTTCGATTTAGATTGGCTTTTCATATCTGTTTAAGACAATCTTGATGAATTTTGATACTTTGACAACGATTTTTCCAGTAGTTTAGAAGAAAACGATGTTTTTTTTCTTAGGTCGTTACAGTATAGTAGAAAAAAAAATTTCGTTAATTTTAATTTTTTTTTAATTAAATTGGCTTTTCATAGCTGTTTAAGACAATCTTGATGTATTTTGGTACTTTGACAACGATTTTTCCAGTAGTTTAGAGGAAAACGATGTTTCTTTTTATTTGGTCGTTACAGTATAGTAGAAAAAAAAATTTCGTTAATTTTAATTTTTTTTTAATTAAATTGGCTTTTCATAGCTGTTTAAGACAATCTTGATGTATTTTGGTACTTTGACAACGATTTTTCCAGTAGTTTAGAGGAAAACGATGTTTCTTTTTATTTGGTCGTTACAGTACGAAAGAAAAAAAATGCTGTTATCTCCGTCAATATTAATTTTTTTTTCGATTTAGATTTGCTTTTCATAGCTGTTTAAGACAATCTTGATGAATTTTGGTACTTTGACAACGATTTTTCCAGTAGTTTAGAGGATAACGATGTTTCTTTTTATTTGGTCGTTACAGTACGAAAGAAAAAAAATGCTGTTATCTCCGTCAATATTAATTTTTTTTTCGATTTAGATTGGCTTTTCATAGCTGTTTAAGACAATCTTGATGTATTTTGATACTTTGACAACGATTTTTCCAGTAGTTTAAAGGAAAACGATGTTTTTTTTTATTTGGTCGTTACAGTATGAAAGAAAAAAAAATTTCGTTATCTCCGTCAATATTAATTTTTTTTTCTATTTAGATTGGCTTTTCATAGCTGTTTAAGACAATCTTGATGTATTTTGATACTTTGACAACGATTTTTCCAGTAGCTTAGAAGAAAACGATGTTTTTTTTCTTAAGTCGTTACAGTATGGTAGAAAAAAAAATTTCGTTAATTTTAATTTTTTTTTTAATTAGATTGGCTTTTCATAGCTGTTTAAGACAATCTTGATGTATTTTGGTACTTTGACAACGATTTTTCCAGTAGCTTAGAAGAAAACGATGTTTTTTTTCTTAGGTCGTTACAGTATGATAGAAAAAAAAATTTCGTTAATTTTAATTTTTTTCGATTTAGATTGGCTTTTCATAGCTGTTTAAGACAATCTTGATGTATTTTGATACTTTGACAACGATTTTTCCAGTAGTTTAGAAGAAAACGATGTTTCTTTTTATTTGGTCGTTACAGTACGAAAGAAAAAAAATGCTGTTATCTCCGTCAATATTAATTTTTTTTTCGATTTAGATTGGCTTTTCATAGCTGTTTAAGACAATCTTGATGTATTTTGACACTTTGACAACGATTTTTCCAGTAGTTTAGAAGAAAACGATTTTTTTTTTCTTTGGTCGTTACATTATGAAAGAAAAAATAATTGCTTTAATATTAATTTATTTTCGATTAACATTGGCTTTACATAGCTCTTTAAGACAATCTTGATGTATTTTGATACTTTGACAACGATTTTTCCAGTAGTTTAGAAGAAAACAATGTTTTTTTTTTCTTTGGTCGTTTCATTATGATAGAAAAAAAAATTTCCTTAATTTTAATTTTTTTTTAAATTAGATTGGCTTTTCATAGCTGTTTAAGACTATCTTGATGTATTTTGATACTTTGACAACGATTTTTCCAGTAGCTTAGAAGAAAACGATGTTTTTTTTTATTTGGTCGTTACAGTACGAAAGAAAAAAAAAAGCTGTTATCTCCCTCAATATTTATTTTTTTCGATTTAGATTGGCTTTTCATATCTGTTTAAGACAATCTTGATGAATTTTGATACTTTGACTACTATTTTTCCAGTAGCTTAGAAGAAAACGATGCTTTTTTTCTTGGGTCGTTACAGTATGAAAAAAAAAAAAAAATTGCGTTAATATTAATTTTTTTTCGATTAAGATTCGCTGTTCATAGCTGTTTAAGACAATCTTGATGAATTTGGTACTTTGACAACGATTTTTCCAGTAGTTTAGAAGAAAACGATGTTTTTTTTTCTTTGGTCGTCACAGTATGATAGAAAACAAAATTTCCTTAATTTTAATTTTTTTCGATATAGATTGGCTTTTCATAGCTGTTTAAGACAATCTTGATGTATTTTGATACTTTGAAAACGATTTTTCCAGTAGTTTAAAGGAAAACGATGTTTTTTTTTATTTGGTCGTTACAGTACGAAAGAAGAAAAAATGCTGTTATCTCCGTCAATATTAATTTTTTTTTCTATTTAGATTGGCTTTTCATAGCTGTTTAAGACAATCTTGATGCATTTTGATACTTTGACAACGATTTTTCCAGTAGCTTAGAAGAAAACGATGTTTTTTTTCTTAGGTCGTTACTGTATGGTAGAAAAAAAAATTTCGTTAATTTTAATTTTTTTTTTTAATTAGATTGGCTTTTCATAGCTGTTTAAGACAATCTTGATGTATTTTGGTACTTTGACAACGATTTTTCCAGTAGTTTAGAAGAAAACGATGGTTTTTTTTCTTTGGTCGTTACAGTACCATCGAAAAAAAAAACGCTTTAACTCCGTCAATGTTAAGTTTTTTTCGTTTTAGATTGGCTGTTCATAGCTGTTTAAGACAATCTTGATGTATTTTGATACTTTGACAACGATTTTTCCAGTAGCTTAGAAGAAAACGATGTTTTTTTTCTTAGGTCGTTACTGTATGGTAGAAAAAAAAATTTCGTTAATTTTAATTTTTTTTTTAATTAGATTGGCTTTTCATAGCTGTTTAAGACAATCTTGATGAATTTTGGTACTTTGACAACGATTTTTCCAGTAGTTTAGAGGAAAACGATGTTTCTTTTTATTTGGTCGTTACAGTACGAAAGAAAAAAAATGCTGTTATCTCCGTCAATATTAATTTTTTTTTCGATTTAGATTGGCTTTTCATAGCTGTTTAAGACAATCTTGATGAATTTTGATACTTTGACTTCTATTTTTCCAGTAGCTTAGAAGAAAACGATGCTTTTTTTCTTGGGTCGTTACAGTATGAAAAAAAAAAAAAAATTGCGTTAATATTAATTTTTTTTCGATTAAGATTCGCTGTTCATAGCTGTTTAAGACAATCTTGATGAATTTGGTACTTTGACAACGATTTTTCCAGTAGTTTAGAAGAAAACGATGTTTTTTTTTCTTTGGTCGTCACAGTATGATAGAAAACAAAATTTCCTTAATTTTAATTTTTTTCGATATAGATTGGCTTTTCATAGCTGTTTAAGACAATCTTGATGTATTTTGATACTTTGAAAACGATTTTTCCAGTAGTTTAAAGGAAAACGATGTTTTTTTTTATTTGGTCGTTACAGTACGAAAGAAGAAAAAATGCTGTTATCTCCGTCAATATTAATTTTTTTTTCTATTTAGATTGGCTTTTCATAGCTGTTTAAGACAATCTTGATGCATTTTGATACTTTGACAACGATTTTTCCAGTAGCTTAGAAGAAAACGATGTTTTTTTTCTTAGGTCGTTACTGTATGGTAGAAAAAAAAATTTCGTTAATTTTAATTTTTTTTTTTAATTAGATTGGCTTTTCATAGCTGTTTAAGACAATCTTGATGTATTTTGGTACTTTGACAACGATTTTTCCAGTAGTTTAGAAGAAAACGATGGTTTTTTTTCTTTGGTCGTTACAGTACCATCGAAAAAAAAAACGCTTTAACTCCGTCAATGTTAAGTTTTTTTCGTTTTAGATTGGCTGTTCATAGCTGTTTAAGACAATCTTGATGTATTTTGATACTTTGACAACGATTTTTCCAGTAGCTTAGAAGAAAACGATGTTTTTTTTCTTAGGTCGTTACTGTATGGTAGAAAAAAAAATTTCGTTAATTTTAATTTTTTTTTTAATTAGATTGGCTTTTCATAGCTGTTTAAGACAATCTTGATGAATTTTGGTACTTTGACAACGATTTTTCCAGTAGTTTAGAGGAAAACGATGTTTCTTTTTATTTGGTCGTTACAGTACGAAAGAAAAAAAATGCTGTTATCTCCGTCAATATTAATTTTTTTTTCGATTTAGATTGGCTTTTCATAGCTGTTTAAGACAATCTTGATGAATTTTGATACTTTGAATACTATTTTTCCAGTAGCTTAGAAGAAAACGATGCTTTTTTTCTTGGGTCGTTACAGTATGAAAAAAAAAAAATTGCGTTAATATTAATTTTTTTTCGATTAAGATTCGCTGTTCATAGCTGTTTAAGACAATCTTGATGAATTTGGTACTTTGACAACGATTTTTCCAGTAGTTAAGAAGAAAACGATGTTTTTTTTTTCTTTGGTCGTCACAGTATGATAGAAAACAAAATTTCGTTAATATTAATATTTTTTCGATTTAGATTTGCTGTTCATAGCTGTTTAAGACAATCTTGATGTATTTTGATACTTTGACAACGATTTTTCCAGTAGTTTAGAAGAAAACGATGTTTTTTTTCTTAGGTCGTTACAGTATAGTAGAAAAAAAAATTTCGTTAATTTTAATTTTTTTTTAATTAAATTGGCTTTTCATAGCTGTTTAAGACAATCTTGATGTATTTTGGTACTTTGACAACGATTTTTCCAGTAGTTTAGAGGAAAACGATGTTTCTTTTTATTTGGTCGTTACAGTACGAAAGAAAAAAAATGCTGTTATCTCCGTCAATATTAATTTTTTTTTCGATTTAGATTTGCTTTTCATAGCTGTTTAAGACAATCTTGATGAATTTTGGTACTTTGACAACGATTTTTCCAGTAGTTTAGAGGAAAACGATGTTTCTTTTTATTTGGTCGTTACAGTACGAAAGAAAAAAAATGCTGTTATCTCCGTCAATATTAATTTTTTTTTCGATTTAGATTGGCTTTTCATAGCTGTTTAAGACAATCTTGATGTATTTTGATACTTTGACAACGATTTTTCCAGTAGTTTAAAGGAAAACGATGTTTTTTTTTATTTGGTCGTTACAGTATGAAAGAAAAAAAAATTTCGTTATCTCCGTCAATATTAATTTTTTTTTCTATTTAGATTGGCTTTTCATAGCTGTTTAAGACAATCTTGATGTATTTTGATACTTTGACAACGATTTTTCCAGTAGCTTAGAAGAAAACGATGTTTTTTTTCTTAAGTCGTTACAGTATGGTAGAAAAAAAAATTTCGTTAATTTTAATTTTTTTTTTAATTAGATTGGCTTTTCATAGCTGTTTAAGACAATCTTGATGTATTTTGGTACTTTGACAACGATTTTTCCAGTAGCTTAGAAGAAAACGATGTTTTTTTTCTTTGGTCGTTACATAATGAAAGAAAAAATAATTGCTTTAATATTAATTTATTTTCGATTAACATTGGCTTTACATAGCTCTTTAAGACAATCTTGATGTATTTTGATACTTTGACAACGATTTTTCCAGTAGTTTAGAGGAAAACGATGTTTCTTTTTATTTGGTCGTTACAGTACGAAAGAAAAAAAATGCTGTTATCTCCGTCAATATTAATTTTTTTTTTCGATTTAGATTGGCTTTTCATAGCTGTTTAAGACAATCTTGATGTATTTTGACACTTTGACAACGATTTTTCCAGTAGTTTAGAAGAAAACGATTTTTTTTTTCTTTGGTCGTTACATTATGAAAGAAAAAATAATTGCTTTAATATTAATTTATTTTCGATTAACATTGGCTTTACATAGCTCTTTAAGACAATCTTGATGAATTTTGATACTTTGAATACTATTTTTCCAGTAGCTTAGAAGAAAACGATGCTTTTTTTCTTGGGTCGTTACAGTATGAAAAAAAAAAATTGCGTTAATATTAATTTTTTTTCGATTAAGATTCGCTGTTCATAGCTGTTTAAGACAATCTTGATGAATTTGGTACTTTGACAACGATTTTTCCAGTAGTTTAGAAGAAAACGATGTTTTTTTTTTCTTTGGTCGTCACAGTATGATAGAAAACAAAATTTCGTTAATATTAATATTTTTTCGATTTAGATTTGCTGTTCATAGCTGTTTAAGACAATCTTGATGTATTTTGATACTTTGACAACGATTTTTCCAGTAGTTTAGAAGAAAACGATGTTTTTTTTCTTAGGTCTTTACAGTATGGTAGAAAAAAAAATTTCGTTAATTTTAATTTTTTTTTAATTAAATTGGCTTTTCATAGCTGTTTAAGACAATCTTGATGTATTTTGGTACTTTGACAACGATTTTTCCAGTAGTTTAGAGGAAAACGATGTTTCTTTTTATTTGGTCGTTACAGTACGAAAGAAAAAAAATGCTGTTATCTCCTTCAATATTAATTTTTTTTTCGATTTAGATTGGCTTTTCATAGCTGTTTAAGACAATCTTGATGAATTTTGATACTTTGAATACTATTTTTCCAGTAGCTTAGAAGAAAACGATGCTTTTTTTCTTGGGTCGTTACAGTATGAAAAAAAAAAAAATTGCGTTAATATTAATTTTTTTTCGATTAAGATTCGCTGTTCATAGCTGTTTAAGACAATCTTGATGAATTTGGTACTTTGACAACGATTTTTCCAGTAGTTTAGAAGAAAACGATGTTTTTTTTTTCTTTGGTCGTCACAGTATGATAGAAAACAAAATTTCGTTAATATTAATATTTTTTCGATTTAGATTTGCTGTTCATAGCTGTTTAAGACAATCTTGATGTATTTTGATACTTTGACAACGATTTTTCCAGTAGTTTAGAAGAAAACGATGTTTTTTTTCTTAGGTCGTTACAGTATAGTAGAAAAAAAAATTTCGTTAATTTTAATTTTTTTTTAATTAAATTGGCTTTTCATAGCTGTTTAAGACAATCTTGATGTATTTTGGTACTTTGACAACGATTTTTCCAGTAGTTTAGAGGAAAACGATGTTTCTTTTTATTTGGTCGTTACAGTACGAAAGAAAAAAAATGCTGTTATCTCCGTCAATATTAATTTTTTTTTCTATTTAGATTGGCTTTTCATAGCTGTTTAAGACAATCTTGATGAATTTTGGTACTTTGACAACGATTTTTCCAGTAGTTTAGAGGAAAACGATGTTTCTTTTTATTTGGTCGTTACAGTACGAAAGAAAAAAAATGCTGTTATCTCCGTCAATATTAATTTTTTTTTCGATTTAGATTGGCTTTTCATAGCTGTTTAAGACAATCTTGATGTATTTTGATACTTTGACAACGATTTTTCCAGTAGTTTAAAGGAAAACGATGTTTTTTTTTATTTGGTCGTTACAGTATGAAAGAAAAAAAAATTTCGTTATCTCCGTCAATATTAATTTTTTTTTCTATTTAGATTGGCTTTTCATAGCTGTTTAAGACAATCTTGATGTATTTTGATACTTTGACAACGATTTTTCCAGTAGCTTAGAAGAAAACGATGTTTTTTTTCTTAAGTCGTTACATTATGAAAGAAAAAATAATTGCTTTAATATTAATTTATTTTCGATTAACATTGGCTTTACATAGCTCTTTAAGACAATCTTGATGTATTTTGATACTTTGACAACGATTTTTCCAGTAGTTTAGAGGAAAACAATGTTTTTTTTTTCTTTGGTCGTTTCATTATGATAGAAAAAAAAATTTCCTTAATTTTAATTTTTTTTTTAATTAGATTGGCTTTTCATAGCTGTTTAAGACAATCTTGATGTATTTTGATACTTTGACAACGATTTTTCCAGTAGCTTAGAAGAAAACGATGTTTTTTTTTATTTGGTCGTTACAGTACGAAAGAAAAAAAAAAGCTGTTATCTCCCTCAATATTTATTTTTTTCGATTTAGATTGGCTTTTCATATCTGTTTAAGACAATCTTGATGAATTTTGATACTTTGACTACTATTTTTCCAGTATCTTAGAAGAAAACGATGCTTTTTTTCTTGGGTCGTTACAGTATGAAAAAAAAAAAATATTGCGTTAATATTAATTTTTTTTCGATTAAGATTCGCTGTTCATAGCTGTTTAAGACAATCTTGATGAATTTGGTACTTTGACAACGATTTTTCCAGTAGTTTAGAAGAAAACGATGTTTTTTTTTCTTTGGTCGTCACAGTATGATAGAAAACAAAATTTCCTTAATTTTAATTTTTTTCGATATAGATTGGCTTTTCATAGCTGTTTAAGACAATCTTGATGTATTTTGATACTTTGAAAACGATTTTTCCAGTAGTTTAAAGGAAAACGATGTTTTTTTTTTTTTGGTCGTTACAGTACGAAAGAAGAAAAAATGCTGTTATCTCCGTCAATATTAATTTTTTTTTCTATTTAGATTGGCTTTTCATAGCTGTTTAAGACAATCTTGATGCATTTTGATACTTTGACAACGATTTTTCCAGTAGCTTAGAAGAAAACGATGTTTTTTTTCTTAGGTCGTTACTGTATGGTAGAAAAAAAAATTTCGTTAATTTTAATTTTTTTTTTAATTAGATTGGCTTTTCATAGCTGTTTAAGACAATCTTGATGTATTTTGGTACTTTGACAACGATTTTTCCAGTAGTTTAGAAGAAAACGATGGTTTTTTTTCTTTAGTCGTTACAGTACCATCGAAAAAAAAAACGCTTTAACTCCGTCAATGTTAAGTTTTTTTCGTTTTAGATTGGCTGTTCATAGCTGTTTAAGACAATCTTGATGTATTTTGATACTTTGACAACGATTTTTCCAGTAGCTTAGAAGAAAACGATGTTTTTTTTCTTAGGTCGTTACTGTATGGTAGAAAAAAAAATTTCGTTAATTTTAATTTTTTTTTTAATTAGATTGGCTTTTCATAGCTGTTTAAGACAATCTTGATGAATTTGGTACTTTGACAACGATTTTTCCAGTAGTTTAGAAGAAAACGATGTTTTTTTTTTCTTTGGTCGTCACAGTATGATAGAAATCAAAATTTCGTTAATTTTAATTTTTTCGATTTAGATTGGCTTTTCATAGCTGTTTAAGACAATCTTGATGTATTTTGATACTTTGACATAGATTTTTCCAGTAGTTTAGAGGAAAACTATGTTTTTTTTTATTTGGTCGTTACAGTACGAAAGAAAAAAAAAATGCTGTTATCTCCGTCAATATTAATTTTTTTTTCTATTTAGATTGGCTTTTCATAGCTGTTTAAGACAATCTTGATGTATTTTGATACTTTGACAACGATTTTTCCAGTAGCTTAGAAGAAAACGATGCTTTTTTTCTTAGGTCGTTACAGTATGATAGAAAAAAAAATTTCGTTAATTTTAATTTTTTTCGATTTAGATTGGCTTTTCATAGCTGTTTAAGACAATCTTGATGTATTTTGATACTTTGACAACGATTTTTCCAGTAGTTTAGAAGAAAACGATGTTTTTTTTCTTTGGTCGTTACAGTACGAAAGAAAAAAAATGCTGTTATCTCCGTCAATATTAATTTTTTTTCGATTTAGATTGGCTTTTCATAGCTGTTTAAGACAATCTTGATGTATTTTGACACTTTGACAACGATTTTTCCAGTAGTTTAGAAGAAAACGATTTTTTTTTTCTTTGGTCGTTACATTATGAAAGAAAAAATAATTGCGTTAATATTAATTTATTTTCGATTAACATTGGCTTTACATAGCTCTTTAAGACAATCTTGATGTATTTTGATACTTTGACAACGATTTTTCCAGTAGTTTAGAAGAAAACAATGTTTTTTTTTTTCTTTGGTCGTTTCATTATGATAGAAAAAAAAATTTCCTTAATTTTAATTTTTTTTTTAATTAGATTGGCTTTTCATAGCTGTTTAAGACAATCTTGATGTATTTTGATACTTTGACAACGATTTTTCCAGTAGCTTAGAAGAAAACGATGTTTATTTTTATTTGGTCGTTACAGTACGAAAGAAAAAAAAAAGCTGTTATCTCCCTCAATATTTATTTTTTTCGATTTAGATTGGCTTTTCATATCTGTTTAAGACAATCTTGATGAATTTTGATACTTTGACTACTATTTTTCCAGTAGCTTAGAAGAAAACGATGCTTTTTTTCTTGGGTCGTTACAGTATGAAAAAAAAAAAAAAATTGCGTTAATATTAATTTTTTTTCGATTAAGATTCGCTGTTCATAGCTGTTTAAGACAATCTTGATGAATTTGGTACTTTGACAACGATTTTTCCAGTAGTTTAGAAGAAAACGATGTTTTTTTTTCTTTGGTCGTCACAGTATGATAGAAAACAAAATTTCCTTAATTTTAATTTTTTTCGATATAGATTGGCTTTTCATAGCTGTTTAAGACAATCTTGATGTATTTTGATACTTTGAAAACGATTTTTCCAGTAGTTTAAAGGAAAACGATGTTTTTTTTTATTTGGTCGTTACAGTACGAAAGAAGAAAAAATGCTGTTATCTCCGTCAATATTATTTTTTTTTTCTATTTAGATTGGCTTTTCATAGCTGTTTAAGACAATCTTGATGCATTTTGATACTTTGACAACGATTTTTCCAGTAGCTTAGAAGAAAACGATGTTTTTTTTCTTAGGTCGTTACTGTATGGTAGAAAAAAAAATTTCTTTAATTTTAATTTTTTTTTAATTAGATTGGCTTTTCATAGCTGTTTAAGACAATCTTGATGTATTTTGGTACTTTGACAACGATTTTTCCAGTAGTTTAGAAGAAAACGATGGTTTTTTTTCTTTGGTCGTTACAGTACCATCGAAAAAAAAAACGCTTTAACTCCGTCAATGTTAAGTTTTTTTCGTTTTAGATTGGCTGTTCATAGCTGTTTAAGACAATCTTGATGTATTTTGATACTTTGACAACGATTTTTCCAGTAGCTTAGAAGAAAACGATGTTTTTTTTCTTTGGTCGTTACAGTAGGAAAGAAAAAAAAATTGCGTTAATATTAATTTTTTTTCGATTTAGATTTGCTGTTCATAGCTGTTTAAGACAATCTTGATGTATTTTGATACTTTGACAACGATTTTTCCAGTAGCTTAGAAGAAAACGATGTTTTTTTTCTTAGGTCGTTACAGTACGAAAGAAAAAAAATTGCGTTAATATTAATTTTTTTCGATTAAGATTCGCTGTTCATAGCTGTTTAAGACAATCTTGATGAATTTGGTACTTTGACAACGATTTTTCCAGTAGTTTAGAAGAAAACGATGTTTTTTTTTTCTTTGGTCGTCACAGTATGATAGAAAACAAAATTTCGTTAATTTTAATTTTTTTCGATTTAGATTGGCTTTTCATAGCTGTTTAAGACAATCTTGATGTATTTTGATACTTTGACAACGATTTTTCCAGTAGTTTAGAGGAGAACGATGTTTCTTTTTCTTTGTTCGTTACAGTATGATAAAAAAAAAAGCTGTTATCTCCGTCAATTATAATTTGTTTTCGATTTAGATTTGCTTTTCATAGCTGTTTAAGACAATCTTGATGTATTTTGATACTTTGACAACGATTTTTCCAGTAGCTTAGAAGAAAACGATGTTTTTTTTCTTAGGTCGTTACAGTATGATAGAAAAAAAAATTTCGTTAATTTTAATTTTTTTTAAATTAGATTGGCTTTTCATAGCTGTTTAAGACAATCTTGATGTATTTTGGTACTTTGACAACGATTTTTCCAGTAGCTTAGAAGAAAATGATGTTTTTTTTCTTTGGTCGTTACAGTAGGAAAAAAAAAAATTGCGTTAATATTAATATTTTTTCGATTTAGATTTGCTGTTCATAGCTGTTTAAGACAATCTTGATGTATTTTGATACTTTGACAACGATTTTTCCAGTAGCTTAGAAGAAAACGATGTTTTTTTTCTTAGGTCGTTACAGTACGAAAGAAAAAAAATTGCGTTAATATTAATTTTTTTCGATTAAGATTCGCTGTTCATAGCTGTTTAAGACAATCTTGATGAATTTGGTACTTTGACAACGATTTTTCCAGTAGTTTAGAAGAAAACGATGTTTTTTTTTTCTTTGGTCGTCACAGTATGATAGAAAACAAAATTTCGTTAATTTTAATTTTTTTCGATTTAGATTGGCTTTTCATAGCTGTTTAAGACAATCTTGATGTATTTTGATACTTTGACAACGATTTTTCCAGTAGTTTAGAGGAGAACGATGTTTCTTTTTCTTTGTTCGTTACAGTATGATAAAAAAAAAAGCTGTTATCTCCGTCAATTATAATTTGTTTTCGATTTAGATTTGCTTTTCATAGCTGTTTAAGACAATCTTGATGTATTTTGATACTTTGACAACGATTTTTCCAGTAGCTTAGAAGAAAACGATGTTTTTTTTCTTAGGTCGTTACAGTATGATAGAAAAAAAAATTTCGTTAATTTTAATTTTTTTTAAATTAGATTGGCTTTTCATAGCTGTTTAAGACAATCTTGATGTATTTTGGTACTTTGACAACGATTTTTCCAGTAGCTTAGAAGAAAATGATGTTTTTTTTCTTTGGTCGTTACAGTAGGAAAAAAAAAAATTGCGTTAATATTAATATTTTTTCGATTTAGATTTGCTGTTCATAGCTGTTTAAGACAATCTTGATGTATTTTGATTCTTTGACAACGATTTTTCCAGTAGTTTAGAAGAAAACGATGTTTTTTTTCTTAAGTCGTTACAGTATGATAGAAAAAAAAATTTCGTTAATTTTAATTTTTTTTAATTTAGATTGGCTTTTCATAGCTGTTTAAGACAATCTTGATGTATTTTGATACTTTGACAACGATTTTTCCAGTAGCTTAGAAGAAAACGATGTTTTTTTTCTTAAGTCGTTACAGTATGATAGAAAAAAAAATTTCGTTAATTTTAATTTTTTTTTAATTAGATTGGCTTTTCATAGCTGTTTAAGACAATCTTGATGTATTTTGATACTTTGACAACGATTTTTCCAGTAGTTTAGATGAAAACGATGTTTTTTTTATTTGGTTGTTACAGTACGAAAGAAAAAAAAATGCTGTTATCTCCGTCAATATTAATTTTTTTTCGATTTAGATTGGCTCTTCATAGCTGTTTAAGACAATCTTAATGTATTTTGATACTTTGACAACGATTTTTCCAGTAGTTTAGAAGAAAACGATGTTTTTTTTTCTTTGGTCGTTACAGTAGGAAAGAAAAAAAAATTGCGTTAATATTAATTTTTTTTCGATTTAGATTGGCTGTTCATAGCTGTTTAAGACAATCTTGATGTATTTTGATACTTTGACAACGATTTTTCCAGTAGCTTAGAAGAAAACGATGTTTTTTTTCTTTGGTCGTTACAGTAGGAAAGAAAAAAAAATTGCGTTAATATTAATTTTTTTTCGATTTAGATTTGCTGTTCATAGCTGTTTAAGACAATCTTGATGTATTTTGATACTTTGACAACGATTTTTCCAGTAGCTTAGAAGAAAACGATGTTTTTTTTCTTAGGTCGTTACAGTACGAAAGAAAAAAAATTGCGTTAATATTAATTTTTTTCGATTAAGATTCGCTGTTCATAGCTGTTTAAGACAATCTTGATGAATTTGGTACTTTGACAACGATTTTTCCAGTAGTTTAGAAGAAAACGATGTTTTTTTTTTCTTGGTCGTCACAGTATGATAGAAAACAAAATTTCGATTTTTTCGATTTAGATTGGCTTTTCATAGCTGTTTAAGACAATCTTGATGTATTTTGATACTTTGACAACGATTTTTCCAGTAGTTTAGAGGAAAACGATGTTTCTTTTTCTTTGTTCGTTACAGTATGATAAAAAAAAAAGCTGTTATCTCCGTCAATTATAATTTGTTTTCGATTTAGATTTGCTTTTCATAGCTGTTTAAGACAATCTTGATGTATTTTGATACTTTGACAACGATTTTTCCAGTAGCTTAGAAGAAAACGATGTTTTTTTTCTTAAGTCGTTACAGTATGATAGAAAAAAAATGCTGTTATCTCCGTCAATATTAATTTTTTTTTCGATTTAGATTGGCTTTTCATAGCTGTTTAAGACAATCTTGATGTATTTTGATACTTTGACAACGATTTTTCCAGTAGCTTAGAAGAAAACGATGTTTTTTTTCTTAGGTCGTTACAGTATGATAGAAAAAAAAATTTCGTTAATTTTAATTTTTTTTTAAATTAGATTGGCTTTTCATAGCTGTTTAAGACAATCTTGATGTATTTTGGTACTTTGACAACGATTTTTCCAGTAGCTTAGAAGAAAACGATGTTTTTTTTCTTTGGTCGTTACAGTAGGAAAAAAAAAAATTGCGTTAATATTAATATTTTTTCGTTTAGATTTGCTGTTCATAGCTGTTTAAGACAATCTTGATGTATTTTGATTCTTTGACAACGATTTTTCCAGTAGTTTAGAAGAAAACGATGTTTTTTTTATTTGGTCGTTACAGTAGGAAAGAAAAAAAAATTGCGTTAATATTAATTTTTTTTCGATTTAGATTTGCTGTTCATAGCTGTTTAAGACAATCTTGATGTATTTTGATACTTTGACAACGATTTTTTCAGTAGCTTAGAAGAAAACGATGTTTTTTTTCTTAGGTCGTTACAGTATGATAGAAAAAAAAAATTCGTTAATTTAAATTTTTTTTAAATTAGATTGGCTTTTCATAGCTGTTTAAGACAATCTTGATGTATTTTGATACTTTGACAACGATTTTTCCAGTAGCTTAGAAGAAAACGATGTTTTTTTTCTTAAGTCGTTACAGTATGATAGAAAAAAAAAATTTCGTTAATTTTAATTTTTTTTTAATTAGATTGGCTTTTCATAGCTGTTTAAGACAATCTTGATGTATTTTGATACTTTGACAACGATTTTTCCAGTAGCTTAGAAGAAAACGATGTTTTTTTTCTTTGGTCGTTACAGTAGGAAAGAAAAAAAAATTGCGTTAATATTAATATTTTTTCGATTTAGATTTGCTGTTCATAGCTGTTTAAGACAATCTTGATGTATTTTGATACTTTGACAACGATTTTTCCAGTAGCTTAGAAGAAAACGATGTTTTTTTTCTTAAGTCGTTACAGTATGATAGAAAAAAAAATTTCGTTAATTTTAATTTTTTTTAAATTAGATTGGCTTTTCATAGCTGTTTAAGACAATCTTGATGTATTTTGAAACTTTGACAACGATTTTTCCAGTAGCTTAGAAGAAAACGATGTTTTTTTTCTTAAGTCGTTACAGTATGATAGAAAAAAAAATTTTGTTAATTTTAATTTTTTTTTAATTAGATTGGCTTTTCATAGCTGTTTAAGACAATCTTGATGTATTATGATACTTTGACAACGATTTTTCCAGTAGTTTAGATGAAAACGATGTTTTTTTTATTTGGTTGTTACAGTACGAAAGAAAAAAAAATGCTGTTATCTCCGTCAATATTAATTTTTTTTCGATTTAGATTGGCTCTTCATAGCTGTTTAAGACAATCTTAATGTATTTTGATACTTTGACAACGATTTTTCCAGTAGTTTAGAAGAAAACGATGTTTTTTTTTCTTTGGTCGTTACAGTAGGAAAGAAAAAAAAATTGCGTTAATATTAATTTTTTTTCGATTTAGATTTGCTGTTCATAGCTGTTTAAGACAATCTTGATGTATTTTGATACTTTGACAACGATTTTTCCAGTAGCTTAGAAGAAAACGATGTTTTTTTTCTTGGGTCGTTACAGTATGATAGAAAAAAAAATTTCGTTAATTTTAATTTTTTTTTTACTAGATTGGCTTTTCATAGCTTTTAAAGACAATCTTGATGTATTTTGTTACTTTAACAACGATTTTTCCAGTAGCTTAGAAGAAAACGATGTTTTTTTTCTTTGGTCGTTACAGTAGGAAAGAAAAAAAAATTGCGTTAATATTAATATTTTTTCGATTTAGATTTGCTTTTCATAGCTGTTTAAGACAATCTTGATGTATTTTGATACTTTGACAACGATTTTTCCAGTAGTTTAGAAGAAAACGATGTTTTTTTTTCTTTGGTCGTTACAGTACGAAAAAAAAAAAATTGCGTTAATATTAATTTTTTTTCGATTTAGATTTGCTGTTCATAGCTGTTTAAGACAATCTTGATGTATTTTGATACTTTGACAACGATTTTTCCAGTAGCTTAGAAGAAAACGATGTTTTTTTTCTTAGGTCGTTACAGTATGATAGAAAAAAAAATTTCGTTAATTTTAATTTTTTTTAAATTAGATTGGCTTTTCATAGCTGTTTAAGACAATCTTGATGTATTTTGATACTTTGACAACGATTTTTCCAGTAGCTTAGAAGAAAACGATGTTTTTTTTCTTAAGTCGTTACAGTATGATAGAAAAAAAAATTTCGTTAATTTTAATTTTTTTAAAATTAGATTGGCTTTTCATAGCTGTTTAAGACAATCTTGATGTATTTTGATACTTTGACAACGATTTTTCCAGTAGCTTAGAAGAAAACGATGTTTTTTTTCTTAAGTCGTTACAGTATGATAGAAAAAAAAATTTCGTTAATTTTAATTTTTTTTTAATTAGATTGGCTTTTCATAGCTGTTTAAGACAATCTTGATGTATTTTGATACTTTGACAACGATTTTTCCAGTAGCTTAGAAGAAAACGATGTTTTTTTTCTTAAGTCGTTACAGTATGATAGAAAAAAAAATTTCGTTAATTTTAATTTTTTTTTAATTAGATTGGCTTTTCATAGCTGTTTAAGACAATCTTGATGTATTTTGGTACTTTAACAACGATTTTTCCAGTAGCTTAGAAGAAAACGATGTTTTTTTTCTTTGGTCGTTACAGTAGGAAAGAAAAAAAAAATTGCGTTAATATTAATATTTTTTCGATTTAGATTTGCTGTTCATAGCTGTTTAAGACAATCTTAATGTATTTTGATACTTTGACAACGATTTTTCCAGTAGTTTATAAGAAAACGATGTTTTTTTTCTTTGGTCGTTACAGTAGGAAAGAAAAAAAAATTGCGTTAATATTAATTTTTTTTCGATTTAGATTTGCTGTTCATAGCTGTTTAAGACAATCTTGATGTATTTTGATACTTTGACAACGATTTTTCCAGTAGCTTAGAAGAAAACGATGTTTTTTTTCTAAGGTCGTTACAGTATGATAGAAAAAAAAATTTCGTTAATTTTAATTTTTTTTTAATTAGATTTGCTTTTCATAGCTGTTTAAGACAATCTTGATGTATTTTGGTACTTTGACAACGATTTTTCCAGTAGTTTAGAAGAAAACGATGTTTTTTTTTATTTGGTCGTTACAGTACGAAAGAAAAAAAAATGCTGTTATCTCCGTCAATATTAATTTTTTTTTCGATTTAGATTGGCTTTTCATAGCTGTTTAAGACAATCTTGATGAATTTTGATACTTTGACTACGATTTTTCCAGTAGCTTAGAGGAGAACGATGTTTCTTTTTCTTTGTTCGTTACAGTATGAAAGAAAAAAAAATTGCGTTAATTTTAATTTTTTTCGATATAGATTGGCTTTTCATAGCTGTTTAGGACAATCTTGATATATTTTGATACTTTGACAACGATTTTTCCAGTAGTTTAAAGGAAAACGATGTTTTTTTTTATTTGGTCGTTACAGTACGAAAGAAGAAAAAATGCTGTTATCTCCGTTAATATTAATTTTTTTTCTATTTAGATTGGCTTTTCATAGCTGTTTAAGACAATCTTGATGTATTTTGATACTTTGACAACGATTTTTCCAGTAGCTTAGAAGAAAACGATGTTTTTTTTCTTAGGTCGTTACTGTATGGTAGAAAAAAAAATTTCGTTAATTTTAATTTTTTTTTTAATTAGATTGGCTTTTCATAGCTGTTTAAGACAATCTTGATGTATTTTGGTACTTTGACAACGATTTTTCCAGTAGTTTAGAAGAAAACGATGGTTTTTTTTCTTTGGTCGTTACAGTACCATCGAAAAAAAAAACGCTTTAACTCCGTCAATGTAAAGTTTTTTTCGTTTTAGATTGGCTGTTCATAGCTGTTTAAGACAATCTTGATGTATTTTGATACTTTGACATCGATTTTTCCAGTAGCTTAGAAGAAAACGATGTTTTTTTTCTTTGGTCGTTACAGTAGGAAAGAAAAAAAAATTGCGTTAATATTAATTTTTTTTCGATTTAGATTTGCTGTTCATAGCTGTTTAAGACAATCTTGATGTATTTTGATACTTTGACAACGATTTTTCCAGTAGCTTAGAAGAAAACGATGTTTTTTTTCTTAGGTCGTTACAGTACGAAAGAAAAAAAATTGCGTTAATATTAATTTTTTTCGATTAAGATTCGCTGTTCATAGCTGTTTAAGACAATCTTGATGAATTTGGTACTTTGACAACGATTTTTCCAGTAGTTTAGAAGAAAACGATGTTTTTTTTTTCTTTGGTCGTCACAGTATGATAGAAAACAAAATTTCGTTAATTTTAATTTTTTTCGATTTAGGTTGGCTTTTCATAGCTGTTTAAGACAATCTTGATGTATTTTGATACTTTGACAACGATTTTTCCAGTAGTTTAGAGGAAAACGATGTTTCTTTTTCTTTGTTCGTTACAGTATGATAAAAAAAAAAGCTGTTATCTCCGTCAATTATAATTTGTTTTCGATTTAGATTTGCTTTTCATAGCTGTTTAAGACAATCTTGATGTATTTTGATACTTTGACAACGATTTTTCCAGTAGCTTAGAAGAAAACGATGTTTTTTTTCTTAAGTCGTTACAGTATGATAGAAAAAAAATGCTGTTATCTCCGTCAATATTAATTTTTTTTTCGATTTAGATTGGCTTTTCATAGCTGTTTAAGACAATCTTGATGTATTTTGATACTTTGACAACGATTTTTCCAGTAGCTTAGAAGAAAACGATGTTTTTTTTCTTAGGTCGTTACAGTATGATAGAAAAAAAAATTTCGTTAATTTTAATTTTTTTTAAATTAGATTGGCTTTTCATAGCTGTTTAAGACAATCTTGATGTATTTTGGTACTTTGACAACGATTTTTCCAGTAGCTTAGAAGAAAACGATGTTTTTTTTCTTTGGTCGTTACAGTAGGAAAAAAAAAAATTGCGTTAATATTAATATTTTTTCGATTTAGATTTGCTGTTCATAGCTGTTTAAGACAATCTTGATGTATTTTGATTCTTTGACAACGATTTTTCCAGTAGTTTAGAAGAAAACGATGTTTTTTTTCTTTGGTCGTTACAGTAGGAAAGAAAAAAAAATTGCGTTAATATTAATTTTTTTTCGATTTAGATTTGCTGTTCATAGCTGTTTAAGACAATCTTGATGTATTTTGATACTTTGACAACGATTTTTTCAGTAGCTTAGAAGAAAACGATGTTTTTTTTCTTAGGTCGTTACAGTATGATAGAAAAAAAAAATTCGTTAATTTAAATTTTTTTTAAATTAGATTGGCTTTTCATAGCTGTTTAAGACAATCTTGATGTATTTTGATACTTTGACAACGATTTTTCCAGTAGCTTAGAAGAAAACGATGTTTTTTTTCTTAAGTCGTTACAGTATGATAGAAAAAAAAAATTTCGTTAATTTTAATTTTTTTTTAATTAGATTGGCTTTTCATAGCTGTTTAAGACAATCTTGATGTATTTTGGTACTTTAACAACGATTTTTCCAGTAGATTAGAAGAAAACGATGTTTTTTTTCTTTGGTCGTTACAGTAGGAAAGAAAAAAAAATTGCGTTAATATTAATTTTTTTTCGATTTAGATTTGCTGTTCATAGCTGTTTAAGACAATCTTGATGTATTTTGATGCTTTGACAACGATTTTTCCAGTAGCTTAGAAGAAAACGATGTTTTTTTTCTTAGGTCGTTACAGTATGATAGAAAAAAAAATTTCGTTAATTTTAATTTTTTTTAAATTAGATTGGCTTTTCATAGCTGTTTAAGACAATCTTGATGTATTTTGATACTTTGACAACGATTTTTCCAGTAGCTTAGAAGAAAACGATGTTTTTTTTCTTAAGTCGTTACAGTATGATAGAAAAAAAAATTTCGTTAATTTTAATTTTTTTAAAATTAGATTGGCTTTTCATAGCCGTTTAAGACAATCTTGATGTATTTTGATACTTTGACAACGATTTTTCAAGTAGCTTAGAAGAAAATGATGTTTTTTTTCTTAAGTCGTTACAGTATGATAGAAAAAAAAATTTCGTTAATTTTAATTTTTTTTTAATTAGATTGGCTTTTCATAGCTGTTTAAGACAATCTTGATGTATTTTGATACTTTGACAACGATTTTTCCAGTAGCTTAGAAGAAAACGATGTTTTTTTTCTTAAGTCGTTACAGTATGATAGAAAAAAAAATTTCGTTAATTTTAATTTTTTTTTAATTAGATTGGCTTTTCATAGCTGTTTAAGACAATCTTGATGTATTTTGGTACTTTAACAACGATTTTTCCAGTAGCTTAGAAGAAAACGATGTTTTTTTTCTTTGGTCGTTACAGTAGGAAAGAAAAAAAAAATTGCGTTAATATTAATATTTTTTCGATTTAGATTTGCTGTTCATAGCTGTTTAAGACAATCTTGATGTATTTTGATACTTTGACAACGATTTTTCCAGTAGTTTAGAAGAAAACGATGTTTTTTTTCTTTGGTCGTTACAGTAGGAAAGAAAAAAAAATTGCGTTAATATTAATTTTTTTTCGATTTAGATTTGCTGTTCATAGCTGTTTAAGACAATCTTGATGTATTTTGATACTTTGACAACGATTTTTCCAGTAGCTTAGAAGAAAACGATGTTTTTTTTCTTAGGTCGTTACAGTATGATAGAAAAAAAAATTTCGTTAATTTTAATTTTTTTTTAATTAGATTTGCTTTTCATAGCTGTTTAAGACAATCTTGATGTATTTTGGTACTTTGACAACGATTTTTCCAGTAGTTTAGAAGAAAACGATGTTTTTTTTTATTTGGTCGTTACAGTACGAAAGAAAAAAAAATGCTGTTATCTCCGTCAATATTAATTTTTTTTTCGATTTAGATTGGCTTTTCATAGCTGTTTAAGACAATCTTGATGAATTTTGATACTTTGACTACGATTTTTCCAGTAGCTTAGAAGAAAACGATGCTTTTTTTCTTTGGTCGTTACAGTATGAAAGAAAAAAAAATTGCGTTAATTTTAATTTTTTTCGATTTAGATTGGCTTTTCATAGCTGTTTAAGACAATCTTGATGTATTTTGATACTTTGACAACGATTTTTCCAGTAGTTTAGAGGAAAACAATGTTTTTTTTATTTGGTCGTTACAGTACGAATGAAAAAAAAAATGCTGTTATCTCCGTCAATATTAATTTTTTTTTCTATTTAAATTGGCTTTTCATAGCTGTTTAAGACAATCTCTATGTATTTTGATAGTTTGACAACGATTTTTCCAGTAGTTTAGAAGAAAACGATGTTTTTTTTCTTTGGTCGTTACAGTAGGAAAGAAAAAAAAATTGCGTTAATATTAATTTTTTTTCGATTTAGATTTGCTGTTCATAGCTGTTTAAGACAATCTTGATGTATTTTGATACTTTGACAACGATTTTTTCAGTAGCTTAGAAGAAAACGATGTTTTTTTTCTTAGGTCGTTACAGTATGATAGAAAAAAAAATTTCGTTAATTTTAATTTTTTTTTAATTAGATTGGCTTTTCATAGCTGTTTAAGACAATCTTGATGTATTTTGATACTTTGACAACGATTTTTCCAGTAGCTTAGAAGAAAACGATGTTTTTTTTCTTAAGTCGTTACAGTATGATAGAAAAAAAAATTTCGTTAATTTTAATTTTTTTTTAATTAGATTGGCTTTTCATAGCTGTTTAAGACAATCTTGATGTATTTTGGTACTTTAACAACGATTTTTCCAGTAGCTTAGAAGAAAACGATGTTTTTTTTCTTTGGTCGTTACAGTAGGAAAGAAAAAAAAAATTGCGTTAATATTAATATTTTTTCGATTTAGATTTGCTGTTCATAGCTGTTTAAGACAATCTTAATGTATTTTGATACTTTGACAACGATTTTTCCAGTAGTTTAGAAGAAAACGATGTTTTTTTTCTTTGGTCGTTACAGTAGGAAAGAAAAAAAAATTGCGTTAATATTAATTTTTTTTCGATTTAGATTTGCTGTTCATAGCTGTTTAAGACAATCTTGATGTATTTTGATACTTTGACAACGATTTTTCCAGTAGCTTAGAAGAAAACGATGTTTTTTTTCTTAGGTCGTTACAGTATGATAGAAAAAAAAATTTCGTTAATTTTAATTTTTTTTTAATTAGATTTGCTTTTCATAGCTGTTTAAGACAATCTTGATGTATTTTGGTACTTTGACAACGATTTTTCCAGTAGTTTAGAAGAAAACGATGTTTTTTTTTATTTGGTCGTTACAGTACGAAAGAAAAAAAAATGCTGTTATCTCCGTCAATATTAATTTTTTTTTCGATTTAGATTGGCTTTTCATAGCTGTTTAAGACAATCTTGATGAATTTTGATACTTTGACTACGATTTTTCCAGTAGCTTAGAAGAAAACGATGCTTTTTTTCTTTGGTCGTTACAGTATGATAGAAAAAAAAATTTCGTTAATTTTAATTTTTTTTTAATTAGATTTGCTTTTCATAGCTGTTTAAGACAATCTTGATGTATTTTGGTACTTTGACAACGATTTTTCCAGTAGTTTAGAAGAAAACGATGTTTTTTTTTATTTGGTCGTTACAGTATGAAAGAAAAAAAAATGCTGTTATCTCCGTCAATATTAATTTTTTTTTCGATTTAGATTGGCTTTTCATAGCTGTTTAAGACAATCTTGATGAATTTTGATACTTTGACTACGATTTTTCCAGTAGCTTAGAAGAAAACGATGTTTTTTTTCTTAGGTCGTTACAGTATGATAGAAAAAAAAATTTCGTTAATTTTAATTTTTTTTTAATTAGATTGGCTTTTCATAGCTGTTTAAGACAATCTTGATGTATTTTGATACTTTGACAACGATTTTTCCAGTAGCTTAGAAGAAAACGATGTTTTTTTTCTTAAGTCGTTACAGTATGATAGAAAAAAAAATTTCGTTAATTTTAATTTTTTTTTAATTAGATTGGCTTTTCATAGCTGTTTAAGACAATCTTGATGTATTTTGGTACTTTAACAACGATTTTTCCAGTAGCTTAGAAGAAAACGATGTTTTTTTTCTTTGGTCGTTACAGTAGGAAAGAAAAAAAAAATTGCGTTAATATTAATATTTTTTCGATTTAGATTTGCTGTTCATAGCTGTTTAAGACAATCTTAATGTATTTTGATACTTTGACAACGATTTTTCCAGTAGTTTAGAAGAAAACGATGTTTTTTTTCTTTGGTCGTTACAGTAGGAAAGAAAAAAAAATTGCGTTAATATTAATTTTTTTTCGATTTAGATTTGCTGTTCATAGCTGTTTAAGACAATCTTGATGTATTTTGATACTTTGACAACGATTTTTCCAGTAGCTTAGAAGAAAACGATGTTTTTTTTCTTAGGTCGTTACAGTATGATAGAAAAAAAAATTTCGTTAATTTTAATTTTTTTTTAATTAGATTTGCTTTTCATAGCTGTTTAAGACAATCTTGATGTATTTTGGTACTTTGACAACGATTTTTCCAGTAGTTTAGAAGAAAACGATGTTTTTTTTTATTTGGTCGTTACAGTACGAAAGAAAAAAAAATGCTGTTATCTCCGTCAATATTAATTTTTTTTTCGATTTAGATTGGCTTTTCATAGCTGTTTAAGACAATCTTGATGAATTTTGATACTTTGACTACGATTTTTCCAGTAGCTTAGAAGAAAACGATGCTTTTTTTCTTTGGTCGTTACAGTATGATAGAAAAAAAAATTTCGTTAATTTTAATTTTTTTTTAATTAGATTTGCTTTTCATAGCTGTTTAAGACAATCTTGATGTATTTTGGTACTTTGACAACGATTTTTCCAGTAGTTTAGAAGAAAACGATGTTTTTTTTTATTTGGTCGTTACAGTATGAAAGAAAAAAAAATGCTGTTATCTCCGTCAATATTAATTTTTTTTTCGATTTAGATTGGCTTTTCATAGCTGTTTAAGACAATCTTGATGAATTTTGATACTTTGACTACGATTTATCCAGTAGCTTAGAAGAAAACGATGCTTTTTTCTTTGGTCGTTACAGTATGAAAGAAAAAAAAATTGCGTTATTTTAATTTTTTTCGATTTAGATTGGCTTTTCATAGCTGTTTAAGACAATCTTGATGTATTTTGGTACTTTAACAACGATTTTTCCAGTAGCTTAGAAGAAAACGATGTTTTTTTTCTTTGGTCGTTACAGTAGGAAAGAAAAAAAAATTGCGTTAATATTAATATTTTTTCGATTTAGATTTGCTGTTCATAGCTGTTTAAGACAATCTTGATGTATTTTGATACTTTGACAACGATTTTTCCAGTAGCTTAGAAGAAAACGATGTTTTTTTTCTTAAGTCGTTACAGTATGATAGAAAAAAAAATTTCGTTAATTTTAATTTTTTTTAAATTAGATTGGCTTTTCATAGCTGTTTAAGACAATCTTGATGTATTTTGGTACTTTGACAACGATTTTTCCAGTAGCTTAGAAGAAAACGATGTTTTTTTTCTAAAGTCGTTACAGTATGATAGAAAAAAAAATTTCGTTAATTTTAATTTTTTTTTAATTAGATTGGCTTTTCATAGCTGTTAAAGACAATCTTGATGTATTTTGATACTTTGACAACGATTTTTCCAGTAGTTTAGATGAAAACGATGTTTTTTTTATTTGGTTGTTACAGTACGAAAGAAAAAAAAATGCTGTTATCTCCGTAAATATTAATTTTTTTTCGATTTAGATTGGCTCTTCATAGCTGTTTAAGACAATCTTAATGTATTTTGATACTTTGACAACGATTTTTCCAGTAGTTTAGAAGAAAACGATGTTTTTTTTTCTTTGGGCGTTACAGTACGAAAGAAAAAAAAATTGCGTTAATATTAATTTTTTTTCGATTTAGATTTGCTGTTCATAGCTGTTTAAGACAATCTTGATGTATTTTGATACTTTGACAACGATTTTTCCAGTAGCTTAGAAGAAAACGATGTTTTTTTTCTTGGGTCGTTACAGTATGATAGAAAAAAAAATTTCGTTAATTTTAATTTTTTTTTTACTAGATTGGCTTTTCATAGCTTTTAAAGACAATCTTGATGTATTTTGTTACTTTAACAACGATTTTTCCAGTAGCTTAGAAGAAAACGATGTTTTTTTTCTTTGGTCGTTACAGTAGGAAAGAAAAAAAAATTGCGTTAATATTAATATTTTTTCGATTTAGATTTGCTGTTCATAGCTGTTTTAGACAATCTTAATGTATTTTGATACTTTGACAACGATTTTTCCAGTAGCTTAGAAGAAAACGATGTTTTTTTTCTTGGGTCGTTACAGTATGATAGAAAAAAAAATTTCGTTAATTTTAATTTTTTTTCGATTTAGATTTGCTGTTCATAGCTGTTTAAGACAATCTTGATGTATTTTGATACTTTGACAACGATTTTTCCAGTAGTTTAGAAGAAAACGATGTTTTTTTTTCTTTGGTCGTTACAGTACGAAAGAAAAAAAAATTGCGTTAATATTAATTTTTTTTCGATTTAGATTTGCTGTTCATAGCTGTTTAAGACAATCTTGAAGTATTTTGATACTTTGACAACGATTTTTCCAGTAGCTTAGAAGAAAACGATGTTTTTTTTCTTAGGTCGTTACAGTATGATAGAAAAAAAAATTTCGTTAATTTTAATTTTTTTTAAATTAGATTGGCTTTTCATAGCTGTTTAAGACAATCTTGATGTATTTTGATACTTTGACAACGATTTTTCCAGTAGCTTAGAAGAAACCGATGTTTTTTTTCTTAAGTCGTTACAGTATGATAGAAAAAAAAATTTCGTTAATTTTAATTTTTTTAAAATTAGATTGGCTTTTCATAGCTGTTTAAGACAATCTTGATGTATTTTGATACTTTGACAACGATTTTTCCAGTAGCTTAGAAGAAAACGATGTTTTTTTTCTTAAGTCGTTACAGTATGATAGAAAAAAAAATTTCGTTAATTTTAATTTTTTTTTAATTAGATTGGCTTTTCATAGCTGTTTAAGACAATCTTGATGTATTTTGATACTTTGACAACGATTTTTCCAGTAGCTTAGAAGAAAACGATGTTTTTTTTCTGAAGTCGTTACAGTATGATAGAAAAAAAAATTTCGTTAATTTTAATTTTTTTTTAATTAGATTGGCTTTTCATAGCTGTTTAAGACAATCTTGATGTATTTTGGTACTTTAACAACGATTTTTCCAGTAGCTTAGAAGAAAACGATGTTTTTTTTCTTTGGTCGTTACAGTAGGAAAGAAAAAAAAATTGCGTTAATATTAATATTTTTTCGATTTAGATTTGCTGTTCATAGCTGTTTAAGACAATCTTAATGTATTTTGATACTTTGACAACGATTTTTCCAGTAGTTTAGAAGAAAACGATGTTTTTTTTCTTAGGTCGTTACAGTAGGAAAGAAAAAAAAATTGCGTTAATATTAATTTTTTTTCGATTTAGATTTGCTGTTCATAGCTGTTTAAGACAATCTTGATGTATTTTGATACTTTGACAACGATTTTTCCAGTAGCTTAGATGAAAACGATGTTTTTTTTCTTAGGTCGTTACAGTATGATAGAAAAAAAAATTTCGTTAATTTTAATTTTTTTTTCGATTTAGATTGGCTTTTCATAGCTCTTTAAGACAATCTTGATGAATTTTGATACTTTGACTACGATTTTTCCAGTAGCTTAGAAGAAAACGATGCTTTTTTTCTTTGGTCGTTACAGTATGAAAGAAAAAAAAATTGCGTTAATTTTAATTTTTTTCGATTTAGATTGGCTTTTCATAGCTGTTTAAGACAATCTTGATGTATTTTGATACTTTGACAACGATTTTTCCAGTAGTTTAGAGGAAAACAATGTTTTTTTTATTTGGTCGTTACAGTACGAATGAAAAAAAAAATGCTGTTATCTCCGTCAATATTAATTTTTTTTTCTATTTAAATTGGCTTTTCATAGCTGTTTAAGACAATCTCTATGTATTTTGATACTTTGACAACGATTTTTCCAGTAGTTTAGAAGAAAACGATGTTTTTTTTCTTTGGTCGTTACAGTAGGAAAGAAAAAAAAATTGCGTTAATATTAATTTTTTTTCGATTTAGATTTGCTGTTCATAGCTGTTTAAGACAATCTTGATGTATTTTGATACTTTGACAACGATTTTTCCAGTAGCTTAGAAGAAAACGATGTTTTTTTTCTTAGGTCGTTACAGTATGATAGAAAAAAAAATTTCGTTAATTTTAATTTTTTTTTAATTAGATTTGCTTTTCATAGCTGTTTAAGACAATCTTGATGTATTTTGGTACTTTGACAACGATTTTTCCAGTAGTTTAGAAGAAAACGATGTTTTTTTTTATTTGGTCGTTACAGTACGAAAGAAAAAAAAATGCTGTTATCTCAGTAAATATTAATTTTTTTTTCGATTTAGATTGGCTTTTCATAGCTGTTTAAGACAATCTTGCTGAATTTTGACACTTTGACTACGATTTTTCCAGTAGCTTAGAAGAAAACGATGCTTTTTTTCTTTGGTCGTTACAGTATGATAGAAAAAAAAATTTCGTTAATTTTAATTTTTTTTTAATTAGATTTGCTTTTCATAGCTGTTTAAGACAATCTTGATGTATTTTGGTACTTTGACAACGATTTTTCCAGTAGTTTAGAAGAAAACGATGTTTTTTTTTATTTGGTCGTTACAGTATGAAAGAAAAAAAATGCTGTTATCTCCGTCAATATTAATTTTTTTTTCGATTTAGATTGGCTTTTCATAGCTGTTTAAGACAATCTTGATGAATTTTGATACTTTGACTACGATTTTTCCAGTAGCTTAGAAGAAAACGATGCTTTTTTTCTTTGGTCGTTACAGTATGAAAGAAAAAAAAATTGCGTTAATTTTAATTTTTTTCGATTTAGATTGGCTTTTCATAGCTGTTTAAGACAATCTTGATGTATTTTGGTACTTTAACAACGATTTTTCCAGTAGCTTAGAAGAAAACGATGTTTTTTTTCTTTGGTCGTTACAGTAGGAAAGAAAAAAAAATTGCGTTAATATTAATATTTTTTCGATTTAGATTTGCTGTTCATAGCTGTTTAAGACAATCTTGATGTATTTTGATACTTTGACAACGATTTTTCCAGTAGCTTAGAAGAAAACGATGTTTTTTTTCTTAAGTCGTTACAGTATGATAGAAAAAAAAATTTCGTTAATTTTAATTTTTTTTAAATTAGATTGGCTTTTCATAGCTGTTTAAGACAATCTTGATGTATTTTGAAACTTTGACAACGATTTTTCCAGTAGCTTAGAAGAAAACGATGTTTTTTTTCTTAAGTCGTTACAGTATGATAGAAAAAAAAATTTCGTTAATTTTAATTTTTTTTTAATTAGATTGGCTTTTCATAGCTGTTTAAGACAATCTTGATGTATTTTGATACTTTGACAACGATTTTTCCAGTAGTTTAGATGAAAACGATGTTTTTTTTATTTGGTTGTTACAGTACGAAAGAAAAAAAAATGCTGTTATCTCCGTAAATATTAATTTTTTTTCGATTTAGATTGGCTCTTCATAGCTGTTTAAGACAATCTTAATGTATTTTGATACTTTGACAACGATTTTTCCAGTAGTTTAGAAGAAAACGATGTTTTTTTTTCTTTGGTCGTTACAGTAGGAAAGAAAAAAAAATTGCGTTAATATTAATTTTTTTTTCGATTTAGATTTGCTGTTCATAGCTGTTTAAGACAATCTTGATGTATTTTGATACTTTGACAACGATTTTTCCAGTAGCTTAGAAGAAAACGATGTTTTTTTTCTTGGGTCGTTACAGTATGATAGAAAAAAAAATTTCGTTAATTTTAATTTTTTTTTTACTAGATTGGCTTTTCATAGCTTTTAAAGACAATCTTGATGTATTTTGTTACTTTAACAACGATTTTTCCAGTAGCTTAGAAGAAAACGATGTTTTTTTTCTTTGGTCGTTACAGTAGGAAAGAAAAAAAAATTGCGTTAATATTAATATTTTTTCGATTTAGATTTGCTGTTCATAGCTGTTTTAGACAATCTTAATGTATTTTGATACTTTGACAACGATTTTTCCAGTAGCTTAGAAGAAAACGATGTTTTTTTTCTTGGGTCGTTACAGTATGATAGAAAAAAAAATTTCGTTAATTTTAATTTTTTTTCGATTTAGATTTGCTGTTCATAGCTGTTTAAGACAATCTTGAAGTATTTTGATACTTTGACAACGATTTTTCCAGTAGCTTAGAAGAAAACGATGTTTTTTTTCTTAGGTCGTTACAGTATGATAGAAAAAAAAATTTCGTTAATTTTAATTTTTTTTAAATTAGATTGGCTTTTCATAGCTGTTTAAGACAATCTTGATGTATTTTGATACTTTGACAACGATTTTTCAGTAGCTTAGAAGAAAACGATGTTTTTTTTCTTGGGTCGTTACAGTAGGAAAGAAAAAAAAATTGCGTTAATTTTAATTTTTTTCGATTTAGATTGGCTTTTCATAGCTGTTTAAGACAATCTTGATGTATTTTGATACTTTGACAACGATTTTTCCAGTAGTTTAGAGGAAAACAATGTTTTTTTTATTTGGTCGTTACAGTACGAATGAAAAAAAAAATGCTGTTATCTCCGTCAATATTAATTTTTTTTTCTATTTAAATTGGCTTTTCATAGCTGTTTAAGACAATCTTGATGTATTTTGATACTTTGACAACGATTTTTCCAGTAGCTTAGAAGAAAACGATGTTTTTTTTCTTAAGTCGTTACAGTAGGAAAGAAAAAAAAATTGCGTTAATATTAATATTTTTTCGATTTAGATTTGCTGTTCATAGCTGTTTTAGACAATCTTAATGTATTTTGATACTTTGACAACGATTTTTCCAGTAGCTTAGAAGAAAACGATGTTTTTTTTCTTGGGTCGTTACAGTATGATAGAAAAAAAAATTTCGTTAATTTTAATTTTTTTTCGATTTAGATTTGCTGTTCATAGCTGTTTAAGACAATCTTGATGTATTTTGATACTTTGACAACGATTTTTCCAGTAGTTTAGAAGAAAACGATGTTTTTTTTTCTTTGGTCGTTACAGTACTAAAGAAAAAAAAATTGCGTTAATATTAATTTTTTTTCGATTTAGATTTGCTGTTCATAGCTGTTTAAGACAATCTTGATGTATTTTGATACTTTGACAACGATTTTTCCAGTAGCTTAGAAGAAAACGATGTTTTTTTTCTTGGGTCGTTACAGTATGATAGAAAAAAAAATTTCGTTAATTTTAATTTTTTTTCGATTTAGATTTTCTGTTCATAGCTGTTTAAGACAATCTTGAAGTATTTTGATACTTTGACAACGATTTTTCCAGTAGCTTAGAAGAAAACGATGTTTTTTTTCTTAGGTCGTTACAGTATGATAGAAAAAAAAATTTCGTTAATTTTAATTTTTTTTTAATTAGATTGGCTTTTCATAGCTGTTTAAGACAATCTTGATGTATTTTGATACTTTGACAACGATTTTTCCAGTAGCTTAGAAGAAAACGATGTTTTTTTTCTTAAGTCGTTACAGTATGATAGAAAAAAAAATTTCGTTAATTTTAATTTTTTTTTAATTAGATTGGCTTTTCATAGCTGTTTAAGACAATCTTGATGTATTTTGGTACTTTAACAACGATTTTTCAGTAGCTTAGAAGAAAACGATTTTTTTTTCTTTGGTCGTTACAGTAGGAAAGAAAAAAAAATTGCGTTAATATTAATATTTTTTCGATTTAGATTTGCTGTTCATAGCTGTTTAAGACAATCTTAATGTATTTTGATACTTTGACAACGATTTTTCCAGTAGCTTAGAAGAAAACGATGTTTTTTTTCTTAGGTCGTTACAGTATGATAGAAAAAAAAATTTCGTTAATTTTAATTTTTTTTTAATTAGATTGGCTTTTCATAGCTGTTTAAGACAATCTTGATGTATTTTGATACTTTGACAACGATTTTTCCAGTAGCTTAGAAGAAAACGATGTTTTTTTTCTTAAGTCGTTACAGTATGATAGAAAAAAAAATTTCGTTAATTTTAATTTTTTTTTAATTAGATTGGCTTTTCATAGCTGTTTAAAGACAATCTTGATGTATTTTGTTACTTTAACAACGATTTTTCCAGTAGCTTAGAAGAAAACGATGTTTTTTTTCTTTGGTCGTTACAGTAGGAAAGAAAAAAAAATTGCGTTAATATTAATATTTTTTCGATTTAGATTTGCTGTTCATAGCTGTTTTAGACAATCTTAATGTATTTTGATACTTTGACAACGATTTTTCCAGTAGCTTAGAAGAAAACGATGTTTTTTTTCTTGGGTCGTTACAGTATGATAGAAAAAAAAATTTCGTTAATTTTAATTTTTTTTCGATTTAGATTTGCTGTTCATAGCTGTTTAAGACAATCTTGATGTATTTTGATACTTTGACAACGATTTTTCCAGTAGTTTAGAAGAAAACGATGTTTTTTTTTCTTTGGTCGTTACAGTACTAAAGAAAAAAAAATTGCGTTAATATTAATTTTTTTTCGATTTAGATTTGCTGTTCATAGCTGTTTAAGACAATCTTGATGTATTTTGATACTTTGACAACGATTTTTCCAGTAGCTTAGAAGAAAACGATGTTTTTTTTCTTGGGTCGTTACAGTATGATAGAAAAAAAAATTTCGTTAATTTTAATTTTTTTTCGATTTAGATTTGCTGTTCATAGCTGTTTAAGACAATCTTGAAGTATTTTGATACTTTGACAACGATTTTTCCAGTAGCTTAGAAGAAAACGATGTTTTTTTTCTTAGGTCGTTACAGTATGATAGAAAAAAAAATTTCGTTAATTTTAATTTTTTTTTAATTAGATTGGCTTTTCATAGCTGTTTAAGACAATCTTGATGTATTTTGATACTTTGACAACGATTTTTCCAGTAGCTTAGAAGAAAACGATGTTTTTTTTCTTAAGTCGTTACAGTATGATAGAAAAAAAAATTTCGTTAATTTTAATTTTTTTTTAATTAGATTGGCTTTTCATAGCTGTTTAAGACAATCTTGATGTATTTTGGTACTTTAACAACGATTTTTCAGTAGCTTAGAAGAAAACGATTTTTTTTTCTTTGGTCGTTACAGTAGGAAAGAAAAAAAAATTGCGTTAATATTAATATTTTTTCGATTTAGATTTGCTGTTCATAGCTGTTTAAGACAATCTTAATGTATTTTGATACTTTGACAACGATTTTTCCAGTAGCTTAGAAGAAAACGATGTTTTTTTTCTTAGGTCGTTACAGTATGATAGAAAAAAAAATTTCGTTAATTTTAATTTTTTTTTAATTAGATTGGCTTTTCATAGCTGTTTAAGACAATCTTGATGTATTTTGATACTTTGACAACGATTTTTCCAGTAGCTTAGAAGAAAACGATGTTTTTTTTCTTAAGTCGTTACAGTATGATAGAAAAAAAAATTTCGTTAATTTTAATTTTTTTTTAATTAGATTGGCTTTTCATAGCTGTTTAAAGACAATCTTGATGTATTTTGTTACTTTAACAACGATTTTTCCAGTAGCTTAGAAGAAAACGATGTTTTTTTTCTTTGGTCGTTACAGTAGGAAAGAAAAAAAAATTGCGTTAATATTAATATTTTTTCGATTTAGATTTGCTGTTCATAGCTGTTTTAGACAATCTTAATGTATTTTGATACTTTGACAACGATTTTTCCAGTAGCTTAGAAGAAAACGATGTTTTTTTTCTTGGGTCGTTACAGTATGATAGAAAAAAAAATTTCGTTAATTTTAATTTTTTTTTTACTAGATTGGCTTTTCATAGCTTTTAAAGACAATCTTGATGTATTTTGTTACTTTAACAACGATTTTTCCAGTAGCTTAGAAGAAAACGATGTTTTTTTTCTTTGGTCGTTACAGTAGGAAAGAAAAAAAAATTGCGTTAATATTAATATTTTTTCGATTTAGATTTGCTGTTCATAGCTGTTTTAGACAATCTTAATGTATTTTGATACTTTGACAACGATTTTTCCAGTAGCTTAGAAGAAAACGATGTTTTTTTTCTTGGGTCGTTACAGTATGATAGAAAAAAAAATTTCGTTAATTTTAATTTTTTTTCGATTTTGATTTGCTGTTCATAGCTGTTTTAGACAATCTTAATGTATTTTGATACTTTGACAACGATTTTTCCAGTAGCTTAGAAGAAAACGATGTTTTTTTTCTTGGGTCGTTACAGTATGATAGAAAAAAAAATTTCGTTAATTTTAATTTTTTTTCGATTTAGATTTGCTGTTCATAGCTGTTTAAGACAATCTTAATGTATTTTGATACTTTGACAACGATTTTTCCAGTAGTTTAGAAGAAAACGATGTTTTTTTTTCTTTGGTCGTTACAGTAGGAAAGAAAAAAAAATTGCGTTAATATTAATTTTTTTTCGATTTAGATTTGCTGTTCATAGCTGTTTAAGACAATCTTGATGTATTTTGATACTTTGACAACGATTTTTCCAGTAGCTTAGAAGAAAACGATGTTTTTTTTCTTAGGTCGTTACAGTATGATAGAAAAAAAAATTTCGTTAATTTTAATTTTTTTTAAATTAGATTGGCTTTTCATAGCTGTTTAAGACAATCTTGATGTATTTTGATACTTTGACAACGATTTTTCCAGTAGCTTAGAAGAAAACGATGTTTTTTTTCTTAAGTCGTTACAGTATGATAGAAAAAAAAATTTCGTTAATTTTAATTTTTTTAAAATTAGATTGGCTTTTCATAGCTGTTTAAGACAATCTTGATGTATTTTGATACTTTGACAACGATTTTTCCAGTAGCTTAGAAGAAAACGATGTTTTTTTTCTTTGGTCGTTACAGTAGGAAAGAAAAAAAAATTGCGTTAATATTAATATTTTTTCGATTTAGATTTGCTGTTCATAGCTGTTTTAGACAATCTTAATGTATTTTGATACTTTGACAACGATTTTTCCAGTAGCTTAGAAGAAAACGATGTTTTTTTTCTTGGGTCGTTACAGTATGATAGAAAAAAAAATTTCGTTAATTTTAATTTTTTTTCGATTTAGATTTGCTGTTCATAGCTGTTTAAGACAATCTTGATGTATTTTGATACTTTGACAACGATTTTTCCAGTAGTTTAGAAGAAAACGATGTTTTTTTTTCTTTGGTCGTTACAGTACTAAAGAAAAAAAAATTGCGTTAATATTAATTTTTTTTCGATTTAGATTTGCTGTTCATAGCTGTTTAAGACAATCTTGATGTATTTTGATACTTTGACAACGATTTTTCCAGTAGCTTAGAAGAAAACGATGTTTTTTTTCTTGGGTCGTTACAGTATGATAGAAAAAAAAATTTCGTTAATTTTAATTTTTTTTCGATTTAGATTTGCTGTTCATAGCTGTTTAAGACAATCTTGAAGTATTTTGATACTTTGACAACGATTTTTCCAGTAGCTTAGAAGAAAACGATGTTTTTTTTCTTAGGTCGTTACAGTATGATAGAAAAAAAAATTTCGTTAATTTTAATTTTTTTTAAATTAGATTGGCTTTTCATAGCTGTTTAAGACAATCTTGATGTATTTTGATACTTTGACAACGATTTTTCCAGTAGCTTAGAAGAAAACGATGTTTTTTTTCTTGGGTCGTTACAGTAGGAAAGAAAAAAAAATTGCGTTAATTTTAATTTTTTTCGATTTAGATTGGCTTTTCATAGCTGTTTAAGACAATCTTGATGAATTTTGATACTTTGACTACGATTTTTCCAGTAGCTTAGAAGAAAACGATGCTATTTTTCTTTGGTCGTTACAGTATGAAAGAAAAAAAAATTGCGTTAATTTTAATTTTTTTCGATTTAGATTGGCTTTTCATAGCTGTTTAAGACAATCTTGATGTATTTTGGTACTTTAACAACGATTTTTCCAGTAGCTTAGAAGAAAACGATGTTTTTTTTCTTTGGTCGTTACAGTAGGAAAGAAAAAAAAATTGCGTTAATATTAATATTTTTTCGATTTAGATTTGCTGTTCATAGCTGTTTAAGACAATCTTGATGTATTTTGATACTTTGACAACGATTTTTCCAGTAGCTTAGAAGAAAACGATGTTTTTTTTCTTAAGTCGTTACAGTATGATAGAAAAAAAAATTTCGTTAATTTTAATTGTTTTTAAATTAGATTGGCTTTTCATAGCTGTTTAAGACAATCTTGATGTATTTTGAAACTTTGACAACGATTTTTCCAGTAGCTTAGAAGAAAACGATGTTTTTTTTTATTTGGTCGTTACAGTACGAAAGAAAAAAAAATGCTGTTATCTCCGTCAATATTAATTTTTTTTTCGATTTAGATTGGCTTTTCATAGCTGTTTAAGACAATCTTGATGAATTTTGATACTTTGACTACGATTTTTCCAGTAGCTTAGAAGAAAACGATGCTTTTTTTCTTTGGTCGTTACAGTATGAAAGAAAAAAAAATTGCGTTAATTTTAATTTTTTTCGATTTAGATTGGCTTTTCATAGCTGTTTAAGACAATCTTGATGTATTTTGATACTTTGACAACGATTTTTCCAGTAGTTTAGAGGAAAACAATGTTTTTTTTATTTGGTCGTTACAGTACGAATGAAAAAAAAAATGCTGTTATCTCCGTCAATATTAATTTTTTTTTCTATTTAAATTGGCTTTTCATAGCTGTTTAAGACAATCTCTATGTATTTTGATACTTTGACAACGATTTTTCCAGTAGTTTAGAAGAAAACGATGTTTTTTTTCTTTGGTCGTTACAGTAGGAAAGAAAAAAAAATTGCGTTAATATTAATTTTTTTTCGATTTAGATTTGCTGTTCATAGCTGTTTAAGACAATCTTGATGTATTTTGATACTTTGACAACGATTTTTCCAGTAGCTTAGAAGAAAACGATGTTTTTTTTCTTAGGTCGTTACAGTATGATAGAAAAAAAAATTTCGTTAATTTTAATTTTTTTTTAATTAGATTTGCTTTTCATAGCTGTTTAAGACAATCTTGATGTATTTTGGTACTTTGACAACGATTTTTCCAGTAGTTTAGAAGAAAACGATGTTTTTTTTTATTTGGTCGTTACAGTACGAAAGAAAAAAAAATGCTGTTATCTCAGTAAATATTAATTTTTTTTTCGATTTAGATTGGCTTTTCATAGCTGTTTAAGACAATCTTGCTGAATTTTGATACTTTGACTACGATTTTTCCAGTAGCTTAGAAGAAAACGATGCTTTTTTTCTTTGGTCGTTACAGTATGATAGAAAAAAAAATTTCGTTAATTTTAATTTTTTTTTAATTAGATTTGCTTTTCATAGCTGTTTAAGACAATCTTGATGTATTTTGGTACTTTGACAACGATTTTTCCAGTAGTTTAGAAGAAAACGATGTTTTTTTTTATTTGGTCGTTACAGTATGAAAGAAAAAAAATGCTGTTATCTCCGTCAATATTAATTTTTTTTTCGATTTAGATTGGCTTTTCATAGCTGTTTAAGACAATCTTGATGAATTTTGATACTTTGACTACGATTTTTCCAGTAGCTTAGAAGAAAACGATGCTTTTTTTCTTTGGTCGTTACAGTATGAAAGAAAAAAAAATTGCGTTAATTTTAATTTTTTTCGATTTAGATTGGCTTTTCATAGCTGTTTAAGACAATCTTGATGTATTTTGGTACTTTAACAACGATTTTTCCAGTAGCTTAGAAGAAAACGATGTTTTTTTTCTTTGGTCGTTACAGTAGGAAAGAAAAAAAAATTGCGTTAATATTAATATTTTTTCGATTTAGATTTGCTGTTCATAGCTGTTTAAGACAATCTTGATGTATTTTGATACTTTGACAACGATTTTTCCAGTAGCTTAGAAGAAAACGATGTTTTTTTTCTTAAGTCGTTACAGTATGATAGAAAAAAAAATTTCGTTAATTTTAATTTTTTTTAAATTAGATTGGCTTTTCATAGCTGTTTAAGACAATCTTGATGTATTTTGAAACTTTGACAACGATTTTTCCAGTAGCTTAGAAGAAAACGATGTTTTTTTTCTTAAGTCGTTACAGTATGATAGAAAAAAAAATTTCGTTAATTTTAATTTTTTTTTAATTAGATTGTCTTTTCATAGCTGTTTAAGACAATCTTGATGTATTTTGATACTTTGACAACGATTTTTCCAGTAGTTTAGATGAAAACGATGTTTTTTTTATTTGGTTGTTACAGTACGAAAGAAAAAAAAATGCTGTTATCTCCGTAAATATTAATTTTTTTTCGATTTAGATTGGCTCTTCATAGCTGTTTAAGACAATCTTAATGTATTTTGATACTTTGACAACGATTTTTCCAGTAGTTTAGAAGAAAACGATGTTTTTTTTTCTTTGGTCGTTACAGTAGGAAAGAAAAAAAAATTGCGTTAATATTAATTTTTTTTTCGATTTAGATTTGCTGTTCATAGCTGTTTAAGACAATCTTGATGTATTTTGATACTTTGACTACGATTTTTCCAGTAGCTTAGAAGAAAACGATGTTTTTTTTCTTGGGTCGTTACAGTATGATAGAAAAAAAAATTTCGTTAATTTTAATTTTTTTTTTACTAGATTGGCTTTTCATAGCTTTTAAAGACAATCTTGATGTATTTTGTTACTTTAACAACGATTTTTCCAGTAGCTTAGAAGAAAACGATGTTTTTTTTCTTTGGTCGTTACAGTAGGAAAGAAAAAAAAATTGCGTTAATATTAATATTTTTTCGATTTAGATTTGCTGTTCATAGCTGTTTTAGACAATCTTAATGTATTTTGATACTTTGACAACGATTTTTCCAGTAGCTTAGAAGAAAACGATGTTTTTTTTCTTGGGTCGTTACAGTATGATAGAAAAAAAAATTTCGTTAATTTTAATTTTTTTTCGATTTAGATTTGCTGTTCATAGCTGTTTAAGACAATCTTGAAGTATTTTGATACTTTGACAACGATTTTTCCAGTAGCTTAGAAGAAAACGATGTTTTTTTTCTTAGGTCGTTACAGTATGATAGAAAAAAAAATTTCGTTAATTTTAATTTTTTTTAAATTAGATTGGCTTTTCATAGCTGTTTAAGACAATCTTGATGTATTTTGATACTTTGACAACGATTTTTCCAGTAGCTTAGAAGAAAACGATGTTTTTTTTCTTGGGTCGTTACAGTAGGAAAGAAAAAAAAATTGCGTTAATATTAATATTTTTTCGATTTAGATTTGCTGTTCATAGCTGTTTTAGACAATCTTAATGTATTTTGATACTTTGACAACGATTTTTCCAGTAGCTTAGAAGAAAACGATGTTTTTTTTCTTGGGTCGTTACAGTATGATAGAAAAAAAAATTTCGTTAATTTTAATTTTTTATCGATTTAGATTTGCTGTTCATAGCTGTTTAAGACAATCTTGAAGTATTTTGATACTTTGACAACGATTTTTCCAGTAGCTTAGAAGAAAACGATGTTTTTTTTCTTAGGTCGTTACAGTAGGAAAGAAAAAAAAATTGCGTTAATATTAATATTTTTTCGATTTAGATTTGCTGTTCATAGCTGTTTTAGACAATCTTAATGTATTTTGATACTTTGACAACGATTTTTCCAGTAGCTTAGAAGAAAACGATGTTTTTTTTCTTGGGTCGTTACAGTATGATAGAAAAAAAAATTTCGTTAATTTTAATTTTTTTTCGATTTAGATTTGCTGTTCATAGCTGTTTAAGACAATCTTGAAGTATTTTGATACTTTGACAACGATTTTTCCAGTAGCTTAGAAGAAAACGATGTTTTTTTTCTTAGGTCGTTACAGTATGATAGAAAAAAAAATTTCGTTAATTTTAATTTTTTTTAAATTAGATTGGCTTTTCATAGCTGTTTAAGACAATCTTGATGTATTTTGATACTTTGACAACGATTTTTCCAGTAGCTTAGAAGAAAACGATGTTTTTTTTCTTAAGTCGTTACAGTATGATAGAAAAAAAAATTTCGTTAATTTTAATTTTTTTTAAATTAGATTGGCTTTTCATAGCTGTTTAAGACAATCTTGATGTATTTTGATACTTTGACAACGATTTTTCCAGTAGCTTAGAAGAAAACGATGTTTTTTTTCTTAAGTCGTTACAGTATGATAGAAAAAAAAATTTCGTTAATTTTAATTTTTTTTTAATTAGATTGGCTTTTCATAGCTGTTTAAGACAATCTTGATGTATTTTGATACTTTGACAACGATTTTTCCAGTAGCTTAGAAGAAAACGATGTTTTTTTTCTTAAGTCGTTACAGTATGATAGAAAAAAAAATTTCGTTAATTTTAATTTTTTTTTAATTAGATTGGCTTTTCATAGCTGTTTAAGACAATCTTGATGTATTTTGGTACTTTAACAACGATTTTTCCAGTAGCTTAGAAGAAAACGATGTTTTTTTTCTTTGGTCGTTACAGTAGGAAAGAAAAAAAAATTGCGTTAATATTAATATTTTTTCGATTTAGATTTGCTGTTCATAGCTGTTTAAGACAATCTTAATGTATTTTGATACTTTGACAACGATTTTTCCAGTAGTTTAGAAGAAAACGATGTTTTTTTTCTTTGGTCGTTACAGTAGGAAAGAAAAAAAAATTGCGTTACTATTAATTTTTTTTCGATTTAGATTTGCTGTTCATAGCTGTTTAAGACAATCTTGATGTATTTTGATACTTTGACAACGATTTTTCCAGTAGCTTAGAAGAAAACGATGTTTTTTTTCTTAGGTCGTTACAGTATGATAGAAAAAAAAATTTCGTTAATTTTAATTTTTTTTTAATTAGATTTGCTTTTCATAGCTGTTTAAGACAATCTTGATGTATTTTGGTACTTTGACAACGATTTTTCCAGTAGTTTAGAAGAAAACGATGTTTTTTTTTATTTGGTCGTTACAGTACGAAAGAAAAAAAAATGCTGTTATCTCCGTCAATATTAATTTTTTTTTCGATTTAGATTGGCTTTTCATAGCTGTTTAAGACAATCTTGATGAATTTTGATACTTTGACTACGATTTTTCCAGAAGCTTAGAAGAAAACGATGCTTTTTTTCTTTGGTCGTTACAGAATGAAAGAAAAAAAAATTGCGTTAATTTTAATTTTTTTCGATTTAGATTGGCTTTTCAGAGCTGTTTAAGACAATCTTGATGTATTTTGATACTTTGACAACGATTTTTCCAGTAGTTTAGAGGAAAACAATGTTTTTTTTATTTGGTCGTTACAGTACGAATGAAAAAAAAAATGCTGTTATCTCCGTCAATATTAATTTTTTTTTCTATTTAAATTGGCTTTTCATAGCTGTTTAAGACAATCTCTATGTATTTTGATAGTTTGACAACAATTTTTCCAGTAGTTTAGAAGAAAACGATGTTTTTTTTCTTTGGTCGTTACAGTAGGAAAGAAAAAAAAATTGCGTTAATATTAATTTTTTTTCGATTTAGATTTGCTGTTCATAGCTGTTTAAGACAATCTTGATGTATTTTGATACTTTGACAACGATTTTTTCAGTAGCTTAGAAGAAAACGATGTTTTTTTTCTTAGGTCGTTACAGTATGATAGAAAAAAAAAATTCGTTAATTTAAATTTTTTTTAAATTAGATTGGCTTTTCATAGCTGTTTAAGACAATCTTGATGTATTTTGATACTTTGACAACGATTTTTCCAGTAGCTTAGAAGAAAACGATGTTTTTTTTCTTAAGTCGTTACAGTATGATAGAAAAAAAAAATTTCGTTAATTTTAATTTTTTTTTAATTAGATTGGCTTTTCATAGCTGTTTAAGACAATCTTGATGTATTTTGGTACTTTAACAACGATTTTTCCAGTAGCTTAGAAGAAAACGATGTTTTTTTTCTTTGGTCGTTACAGTAGGAAAGAAAAAAAAATTGCGTTAATATTAATATTTTTTCGATTTAGATTTGCTGTTCATAGCTGTTTAAGACAATCTTGATGTATTTTGATACTTTGACAACGATTTTTCCAGTAGCTTAGAAGAAAACGATGTTTTTTTTCTTGGGTCGTTACAGTATGATAGAAAAAAAAATTTCGTTAATTTTAATTTTTTTTAAATTAGATTGGCTTTTCATAGCTGTTTAAGACAATCTTGATGTATTTTGAAACTTTGACAACGATTTTTCCAGTAGCTTAGAAGAAAACGATGTTTTTTTTCTTAAGTCGTTACAGTATGATAGAAAAAAAAATTTCGTTAATTTTAATTTTTTTTAATTAGATTGGCTTTTCATAGCTGTTTAAGACAATCTTGATGTATTTTGATACTTTGACAACGATTTTTCCAGTAGTTTAGATGAAAACGATGGTTTTTTTCTTTGGTCGTTACAGTAGGAAAGAAAAAAAAAATGCAGTTATCTCCGTCAATATTAATTTTTTTTTCTATTTAAATTGGCTTTTCATAGCTGTTTAAGACAATCTCTATGTATTTTGATAGTTTGACAACAATTTTTCCAGTAGTTTAGAAGAAAACGATGTTTTTTTTCTTTGGTCGTTACAGTAGGAAAGAAAAAAAAATTGCGTTAATATTAATTTTTTTTCGATTTAGATTTGCTGTTCATAGCTGTTTAATACAATCTTGATGTATTTTGATACTTTGACAACTATTTTTTCAGTAGCTTAGAAGAAAACGATGTTTTTTTTCTTAGGTCGTTACAGTATGATAGAAAAAAAAAATTCGTTAATTTAAATTTTTTTTAAATTAGATTGGCTTTTCATAGCTGTTTAAGACAATCTTGATGTATTTTGATACTTTGACAACGATTTTTCCAGTAGCTTAGAAGAAAACGATGTTTTTTTTCTTAAGTCGTTACAGTATGATAGAAAAAAAAAATTTCGTTAATTTTAATTTTTTTTTAATTAGATTGGCTTTTCATAGCTGTTTAAGACAATCTTGATGTATTTTGGTACTTTAACAACGATTTTTCCAGTAGCTTAGAAGAAAACGATGTTTTTTTTCTTTGGTCGTTACAGTAGGAAAGAAAAAAAAATTGCGTTAATATTAATATTTTTTCGATTTAGATTTGCTGTTCATAGCTGTTTAAGACAATCTTGATGTATTTTGATACTTTGACAACGATTTTTCCAGTAGCTTAGAAGAAAACGATGTTTTTTTTCTTGGGTCGTTACAGTATGATAGAAAAAAAAATTTCGTTAATTTTAATTTTTTTTAAATTAGATTGGCTTTTCATAGCTGTTTAAGACAATCTTGATGTATTTTGAAACTTTGACAACGATTTTTCCAGTAGCTTAGAAGAAAACGATGTTTTTTTTCTTAAGTCGTTACAGTATGATAGAAAAAAAAATTTCGTTAATTTTAATTTTTTTTAATTAGATTGGCTTTTCATAGCTGTTTAAGACAATCTTGATGTATTTTGATACTTTGACAACGATTTTTCCAGTAGTTTAGATGAAAACGATGTTTTTTTTATTTGGTCGTTACAGTACGAAAGAAAAAAAAATGCTGTTAGCTCCGTCAATATTAATTTTTTTTCGATTTAGATTGGCTCTTCATAGCTGTTTAAGACAATCTTAATGTATTTTGATACTTTGACAACGATTTTTCCAGTAGTTTAGAAGAAAACGATGTTTTTTTTTCTTTGGTCGTTACAGTAGGAAAGAAAAAAAAATTGCGTTAATATTAATTTTTTTTCGATTTAGATTTGCTGTTCATAGCTGTTTAAGACAATCTTGATGTATTTTGATACTTTGACAACGATTTTTCCAGTAGCTTAGAAGAAAACGATGTTTTTTTTCTTGGGTCGTTACAGTATGATAGAAAAAAAAATTTCGTTAATTTTAATTTTTTTTTTACTAGATTGGCTTTTCATAGCTTTTAAAGACAATCTTGATGTATTTTGTTACTTTAACAACGATTTTTCCAGTAGCTTAGAAGAAAACGATGTTTTTTTTCTTTGGTCGTTACAGTAGGAAAGAAAAAAAAATTGCGTTAATATTAATATTTTTTCGATTTAGATTTGCTGTTCATAGCTGTTTTAGACAATCTTAATGTATTTTGATACTTTGACAACGATTTTTCCAGTAGCTTAGAAGAAAACGATGTTTTTTTTCTTGGGTCGTTACAGTATGATAGAAAAAAAAATTTCGTTAATTTTAATTTTTTTTTTACTAGATTGGCTTTTCATAGCTTTTAAAGACAATCTTGATGTATTTTGTTACTTTAACAACGATTTTTCCAGTAGCTTAGAAGAAAACGATGTTTTTTTTCTTTGGTCGTTACAGTAGGAAAGAAAAAAAAATTGCGTTAATATTAATATTTTTTCGATTTAGATTTGCTGTTCATAGCTGTTTTAGACAATCTTAATGTATTTTGATACTTTGACAACGATTTTTCCAGTAGCTTAGAAGAAAACGATGTTTTTTTTCTTAGGTCGTTACAGTATGATAGAAAAAAAAATTTCGTTAATTTTAATTTTTTTTCGATTTTGATTTGCTGTTCATAGCTGTTTTAGACAATCTTAATGTATTTTGATACTTTGACAACGATTTTTCCAGTAGCTTAGAAGAAAACGATGTTTTTTTTCTTGGGTCGTTACAGTATGATAGAAAAAAAAATTTCGTTAATTTTAATTTTTTTTCGATTTAGATTTGCTGTTCATAGCTGTTTAAGACAATCTTAATGTATTTTGATACTTTGACAACGATTTTTCCAGTAGTTTAGAAGAAAACGATGTTTTTTTTTCTTTGGTCGTTACAGTAGGAAAGAAAAAAAAATTGCGTTAATATTAATTTTTTTTCGATTTAGATTTGCTGTTCATAGCTGTTTAAGACAATCTTGATGTATTTTGATACTTTGACAACGATTTTTCCAGTAGCTTAGAAGAAAACGATGTTTTTTTTCTTAGGTCGTTACAGTATGATAGAAAAAAAAATTTCGTTAATTTTAATTTTTTTTAAATTAGATTGGCTTTTCATAGCTGTTTAAGACAATCTTGATGTATTTTGATACTTTGACAACGATTTTTCCAGTAGCTTAGAAGAAAACGATGTTTTTTTTCTTAAGTCGTTACAGTATGATAGAAAAAAAAATTTCGTTAATTTTAATTTTTTTAAAATTAGATTGGCTTTTCATAGCTGTTTAAGACAATCTTGATGTATTTTGATACTTTGACAACGATTTTTCCAGTAGCTTAGAAGAAAACGATGTTTTTTTTCTTTGGTCGTTACAGTAGGAAAGAAAAAAAAATTGCGTTAATATTAATATTTTTTCGATTTAGATTTGCTGTTCATAGCTGTTTTAGACAATCTTAATGTATTTTGATACTTTGACAACGATTTTTCCAGTAGCTTAGAAGAAAACGATGTTTTTTTTCTTGGGTCGTTACAGTATGATAGAAAAAAAAATTTCGTTAATTTTAATTTTTTTTTTACTAGATTGGCTTTTCATAGCTGTTTAAGACAATCTTGATGTATTTTGATACTTTGACAACGATTTTTCCAGTAGTTTAGAAGAAAACGATGTTTTTTTTTCTTTGGTCGTTACAGTACTAAAGAAAAAAAAATTGCGTTAATATTAATTTTTTTTCGATTTAGATTTGCTGTTCATAGCTGTTTAAGACAATCTTGATGTATTTTGATACTTTGACAACGATTTTTCCAGTAGCTTAGAAGAAAACGATGTTTTTTTTCTTGGGTCGTTACAGTATGATAGAAAAAAAAATTTCGTTAATTTTAATTTTTTTTCGATTTAGATTTGCTGTTCATAGCTGTTTAAGACAATCTTGAAGTATTTTGATACTTTGACAACGATTTTTCCAGTAGCTTAGAAGAAAACGATGTTTTTTTTCTTAGGTCGTTACAGTATGATAGAAAAAAAAATTTCGTTAATTTTAATTTTTTTAAATTAGATTGGCTTTTCATAGCTGTTTAAGACAATCTTGATGTATTTTGATACTTTGACAACGATTTTTCCAGTAGCTTAGAAGAAAACGATGTTTTTTTTCTTGGGTCGTTACAGTAGGAAAGAAAAAAAAATTGCGTTAATTTTAATTTTTTTCGATTTAGATTGGCTTTTCATAGCTGTTTAAGACAATCTTGATGAATTTTGATACTTTGACTACGATTTTTCCAGTACCTTAGAAGAAAACGATGCTTTTTTTCTTTGGTCGTTACAGTATGAAAGAAAAAAAAATTGCGTTAATTTTAATTTTTTTCGATTTAGATTGGCTTTTCATAGCTGTTTAAGACAATCTTGATGTATTTTGGTACTTTAACAACGATTTTTCCAGTAGCTTAGAAGAAAACGATGTTTTTTTTCTTTGGTCGTTACAGTAGGAAAGAAAAAAAAATTGCGTTAATATTAATATTTTTTCGATTTAGATTTGCTGTTCATAGCTGTTTAAGACAATCTTGATGTATTTTGATACTTTGACAACGATTTTTCCAGTAGCTTAGAAGAAAACGATGTTTTTTTTCTTAAGTCGTTACAGTATGATAGAAAAAAAAATTTCGTTAATTTTAATTTTTTTTAAATTAGATTGGCTTTTCATAGCTGTTTAAGACAATCTTGATGTATTTTGAAACTTTGACAACGATTTTTCCAGTAGCTTAGAAGAAAACGATGTTTTTTTTTATTTGGTCGTTACAGTACGAAAGAAAAAAAAATGCTGTTATCTCCGTCAATATTAATTTTTTTTTCGATTTAGATTGGCTTTTCATAGCTGTTTAAGACAATCTTGATGAATTTTGATACTTTGACTACGATTTTTCCAGTAGCTTAGAAGAAAACGATGCTTTTTTTCTTTGGTCGTTACAGTATGAAAGAAAAAAAAATTGCGTTAATATTAATTTTTTTCGATTTAGATTGGCTTTTCATAGCTGTTTAAGACAATCTTGATGTATTTTGATACTTTGACAACGATTTTTCCAGTAGTTTAGAGGAAAACAATGTTTTTTTTATTTGGTCGTTACAGTACGAATGAAAAAAAAAATGCTGTTATCTCCGTCAATATTAATTTTTTTTTCTATTTAAATTGGCTTTTCATAGCTGTTTAAGACAATCTCTATGTATTTTGATACTTTGACAACGATTTTTCCAGTAGTTTAGAAGAAAACGATGTTTTTTTTCTTTGGTCGTTACAGTAGGAAAGAAAAAAAAATTGCGTTAATATTAATTTTTTTTCGATTTAGATTTGCTGTTCATAGCTGTTTAAGACAATCTTGATGTATTTTGATACTTTGACAACGATTTTTCCAGTAGCTTAGAAGAAAACGATGTTTTTTTTTCTTAGGTCGTTACAGTATGATAGAAAAAAAAATTTCGTTAATTTTAATTTTTTTTAAATTAGATTTGCTTTTCATAGCTGTTTAAGACAATCTTGATGTATTTTGGTACTTTGACAACGATTTTTCCAGTAGTTTAGAAGAAAACGATGTTTTTTTTTATTTGGTCGTTACAGTACGAAAGAAAAAAAAATGCTGTTATCTCAGTAAATATTAATTTTTTTTTCGATTTAGATTGGCTTTTCATAGCTGTTTAAGACAATCTTGCTGAATTTTGATACTTTGACTACGATTTTTCCAGTAGCTTAGAAGAAAACGATGCTTTTTTTCTTTGGTCGTTACAGTATGATAGAAAAAAAAATTTCGTTAATTTTAATTTTTTTTTAATTAGATTTGCTTTTCATAGCTGTTTAAGACAATCTTGATGTATTTTGGTACTTTGACAACGATTTTTCCAGTAGTTTAGAAGAAAACGATGTTTTTTTTTATTTGGTCGTTACAGTATGAAAGAAAAAAAATGCTGTTATCTCCGTCAATATTAATTTTTTTTTCGATTTAGATTGGCTTTTCATAGCTGTTTAAGACAATCTTGATGAATTTTGATACTTTGACTACGATTTTTCCAGTAGCTTAGAAGAAAACGATGCTTTTTTTCTTTGGTCGTTACAGTATGAAAGAAAAAAAAATTGCGTTAATTTTAATTTTTTTCGATTTAGATTGGCTTTTCATAGCTGTTTAAGACAATCTTGATGTATTTTGGTACTTTAACAACGATTTTTCCAGTAGCTTAGAAGAAAACGATGTTTTTTTTCTTTGGTCGTTACAGTAGGAAAGAAAAAAAAATTGCGTTAATATTAATATTTTTTCGATTTAGATTTGCTGTTCATAGCTGTTTAAGACAATCTTGATGTATTTTGATACTTTGACAACGATTTTTCCAGTAGCTTAGAAGAAAACGATGTTTTTTTTCTTAAGTCGTTACAGTATGATAGAAAAAAAAATTTCGTTAATTTTAATTTTTTTTAAATTAGATTGGCTTTTCATAGCTGTTTAAGACAATCTTGATGTATTTTGATACTTTGACAACGATTTTTCCAGTAGCTTAGAAGAAAACGATGTTTTTTTTCTTAAGTCGTTACAGTATGATAGAAAAAAAAATTTCGTTAATTTTAATTTTTTTTTAATTAGATTGGCTTTTCATAGCTGTTTAAGACAATCTTGATGTATTTTGATACTTTGACAACGATTTTTCCAGTAGCTTAGAAGAAAACGATGTTTTTTTTCTTAAGTCGTTACAGTATGATAGAAAAAAAAATTTCGTTAATTTTAATTTTTTTTTAATTAGATTGGCTTTTCATAGCTGTTTAAGACAATCTTGATGTATTTTGGTACTTTAACAACGATTTTTCAGTAGCTTAGAAGAAAACGATTTTTTTTTCTTTGGTCGTTACAGTAGGAAAGAAAAAAAAATTGCGTTAATATTAATATTTTTTCGATTTAGATTTGCTGTTCATAGCTGTTTAAGACAATCTTAATGTATTTTGATACTTTGACAACGATTTTTCCAGTAGTTTAGAAGAAAACGATGTTTTTTTTCTTTGGTCGTTACAGTAGGAAAGAAAAAAAAATTGCGTTAATATTAATTTTTTTTCGATTTAGATTTGCTGTTCATAGCTGTTTAAGACAATCTTGATGTATTTTGATACTTTGACAACGATTTTTCCAGTAGCTTAGAAGAAAACGATGTTTTTTTTCTTAGGTCGTTACAGTATGATAGAAAAAAAAATTTCGTTAATTTTAATTTTTTTTTAATTAGATTTGCTTTTCATAGCTGTTTAAGACAATCTTGATGTATTTTGGTACTTTGACAACGATTTTTCCAGTAGTTTAGAAGAAAACGATGTTTTTTTTTATTTGGTCGTTACAGTACGAAAGAAAAAAAAATGCTGTTATCTCCGTCAATATTAATTTTTTTTTCGATTTAGATTGGCTTTTCATAGCTGTTTAAGACAATCTTGATGAATTTTGATACTTTGACTACGATTTTTCAAGAAGCTTAGAAGAAAACGATGCTTTTTTTCTTTGGTCGTTACAGAATGAAAGAAAAAAAAATTGCGTTAATTTTAATTTTTTTCGATTTAGATTGGCTTTTCAGAGCTGTTTAAGACAATCTTGATGTATTTTGATACTTTGACAACGATTTTTCCAGTAGTTTAGAGGAAAACAATGTTTTTTTTATTTGGTCGTTACAGTACGAATGAAAAAAAAAATGCTGTTATCTCCGTCAATATTAATTTTTTTTTCTATTTAAATTGGCTTTTCATAGCTGTTTAAGACAATCTCTATGTATTTTGATAGTTTGACAACAATTTTTCCAGTAGTTTAGAAGAAAACGATGTTTTTTTTCTTTGGTCGTTACAGTAGGAAAGAAAAAAAAATTGCGTTAATATTATTTTTTTTCGATTTAGATTTGCTGTTCATAGCTGTTTAAGACAATCTTGATGTATTTTGATACTTTGACAACGATTTTTTCAGTAGCTTAGAAGAAAACGATGTTTTTTTTCTTAGGTCGTTACAGTATGATAGAAAAAAAAAATTCGTTAATTTAAATTTTTTTTAAATTAGATTGGCTTTTCATAGCTGTTTAAGACAATCTTGATGTATTTTGATACTTTGACAACGATTTTTCCAGTAGCTTAGAAGAAAACGATGTTTTTTTTCTTAAGTCGTTACAGTATGATAGAAAAAAAAAATTTCGTTAATTTTAATTTATTTTGAATTAGATTGGCTTTTCATAGCTGTTTAAGACAATCTTGATGTATTTTGGTACTTTAACAACGATTTTTCCAGTAGCTTAGAAGAAAACGATGTTTTTTTTTATTTGGTCGTTACAGTACGAAAGAAAAAAAAATGCTGTTATCTCCGTCAATATTAATTTTTTTTTCGATTTAGATTGGCTTTTCATAGCTGTTTAAGACAATCTTGATGTATTTTGATACTTTGACAACGATTTTTCCAGTAGCTTAGAAGAAAACGATGTTTTTTTTCTTAAGTCGTTACAGTATGATAGAAAAAAAAATTTCGTTAATTTTAATTTTTTTTAAATTAGATTGGCTTTTCATAGCTGTTTAAGACAATCTTGATGTATTTTGAAACTTTGACAACGATTTTTCCAGTAGCTTAGAAGAAAACGATGTTTTTTTTTATTTGGTCGTTACAGTACGAAAGAAAAAAAAATGCTGTTATCTCCGTCAATATTAATTTTTTTTTCGATTTAGATTGGCTTTTCATAGCTGTTTAAGACAATCTTGATGAATTTTGATACTTTGACTACGATTTTTCCAGTAGCTTAGAAGAAAACGATGCTTTTTTTCTTTGGTCGTTACAGTATGAAAGAAAAAAAAATTGCGTTAATTTTAATTTTTTTCGATTTAGATTGGCTTTTCATAGCTGTTTAAGACAATCTTGATGTATTTTGATACTTTGACAACGATTTTTCCAGTAGTTTAGAGGAAAACAATGTTTTTTTTATTTGGTCGTTACAGTACGAATGAAAAAAAAAATGCTGTTATCTCCGTCAATATTAATTTTTTTTTCTATTTAAATTGGCTTTTCATAGCTGTTTAAGACAATCTCTATGTATTTTGATACTTTGACAACGATTTTTCCAGTAGTTTAGAAGAAAACGATGTTTTTTTTCTTTGGTCGTTACAGTAGGAAAGAAAAAAAAATTGCGTTAATATTAATTTTTTTTCGATTTAGATTTGCTGTTCATAGCTGTTTAAGACAATCTTGATGTATTTTGATACTTTGACAACGATTTTTCCAGTAGCTTAGAAGAAAACGATGTTTTTTTTTCTTAGGTCGTTACAGTATGATAGAAAAAAAAATTTCGTTAATTTTAATTTTTTTTTAATTAGATTTGCTTTTCATAGCTGTTTAAGACAATCTTGATGTATTTTGGTACTTTGACAACGATTTTTCCAGTAGTTTAGAAGAAAACGATGTTTTTTTTTATTTGGTCGTTACAGTACGAAAGAAAAAAAAATGCTGTTATCTCAGTAAATATTAATTTTTTTTTCGATTTAGATTGGCTTTTCATAGCTGTTTAAGACAATCTTGCTGAATTTTGATACTTTGACTACGATTTTTCCAGTAGCTTAGAAGAAAACGATGCTTTTTTTCTTTGGTCGTTACAGTATGATAGAAAAAAAAATTTCGTTAATTTTAATTTTTTTTTAATTAGATTTGCTTTTCATAGCTGTTTAAGACAATCTTGATGTATTTTGGTACTTTGACAACGATTTTTCCAGTAGTTTAGAAGAAAACGATGTTTTTTTTTATTTGGTCGTTACAGTATGAAAGAAAAAAAATGCTGTTATCTCCGTCAATATTAATTTTTTTTTCGATTTAGATTGGCTTTTCATAGCTGTTTAAGACAATCTTGATGAATTTTGATACTTTGACTACGATTTTTCCAGTAGCTTAGAAGAAAACGATGCTTTTTTTCTTTGGTCGTTACAGTATGAAAGAAAAAAAAATTGCGTTAATTTTAATTTTTTTCGATTTAGATTGGCTTTTCATAGCTGTTTAAGACAATCTTGATGTATTTTGGTACTTTAACAACGATTTTTCCAGTAGCTTAGAAGAAAACGATGTTTTTTTTCTTTGGTCGTTACAGTAGGAAAGAAAAAAAAATTGCGTTAATATTAATATTTTTTCGATTTAGATTTGCTGTTCATAGCTGTTTAAGACAATCTTGATGTATTTTGATACTTTGACAACGATTTTTCCAGTAGCTTAGAAGAAAACGATGTTTTTTTTCTTAAGTCGTTACAGTATGATAGAAAAAAAAATTTCGTTAATTTTAATTTTTTTTAAATTAGATTGGCTTTTCATAGCTGTTTAAGACAATCTTGATGTATTTTGATACTTTGACAACGATTTTTCCAGTAGCTTAGAAGAAAACGATGTTTTTTTTCTTAAGTCGTTACAGTATGATAGAAAAAAAAATTTCGTTAATTTTAATTTTTTTTTAATTAGATTGGCTTTTCATAGCTGTTTAAGACAATCTTGATGTATTTTGATACTTTGACAACGATTTTTCCAGTAGCTTAGAAGAAAACGATGTTTTTTTTCTTAAGTCGTTACAGTATGATAGAAAAAAAAATTTCGTTAATTTTAATTTTTTTTTAATTAGATTGGCTTTTCATAGCTGTTTAAGACAATCTTGATGTATTTTGGTACTTTAACAACGATTTTTCAGTAGCTTAGAAGAAAACGATTTTTTTTTCTTTGGTCGTTACAGTAGGAAAGAAAAAAAAATTGCGTTAATATTAATATTTTTTCGATTTAGATTTGCTGTTCATAGCTGTTTAAGACAATCTTAATGTATTTTGATACTTTAACAACGATTTTTCCAGTAGTTTAGAAGAAAACGATGTTTTTTTTCTTTGGTCGTTACAGTAGGAAAGAAAAAAAAATTGCGTTAATATTAATTTTTTTTCGATTTAGATTTGCTGTTCATAGCTGTTTAAGACAATCTTGATGTATTTTGATACTTTGACAACGATTTTTCCAGTAGCTTAGAAGAAAACGATGTTTTTTTTCTTAGGTCGTTACAGTATGATAGAAAAAAAAATTTCGTTAATTTTAATTTTTTTTTAATTAGATTTGCTTTTCATAGCTGTTTAAGACAATCTTGATGTATTTTGGTACTTTGACAACGATTTTTCCAGTAGTTTAGAAGAAAACGATGTTTTTTTTTATTTGGTCGTTACAGTACGAAAGAAAAAAAAATGCTGTTATCTCCGTCAATATTAATTTTTTTTTCGATTTAGATTGGCTTTTCATAGCTGTTTAAGACAATCTTGATGAATTTTGATACTTTGACTACGATTTTTCAAGAAGCTTAGAAGAAAACGATGCTTTTTTTCTTTGGTCGTTACAGAATGAAAGAAAAAAAAATTGCGTTAATTTTAATTTTTTTCGATTTAGATTGGCTTTTCAGAGCTGTTTAAGACAATCTTGATGTATTTTGATACTTTGACAACGATTTTTCCAGTAGTTTAGAGGAAAACAATGTTTTTTTTATTTGGTCGTTACAGTACGAATGAAAAAAAAAATGCTGTTATCTCCGTCAATATTAATTTTTTTTTCTATTTAAATTGGCTTTTCATAGCTGTTTAAGACAATCTCTATGTATTTTGATAGTTTGACAACAATTTTTCCAGTAGTTTAGAAGAAAACGATGTTTTTTTTCTTTGGTCGTTACAGTAGGAAAGAAAAAAAAATTGCGTTAATATTATTTTTTTTCGATTTAGATTTGCTGTTCATAGCTGTTTAAGACAATCTTGATGTATTTTGATACTTTGACAACGATTTTTTCAGTAGCTTAGAAGAAAACGATGTTTTTTTTCTTAGGTCGTTACAGTATGATAGAAAAAAAAAATTCGTTAATTTAAATTTTTTTTAAATTAGATTGGCTTTTCATAGCTGTTTAAGACAATCTTGATGTATTTTGATACTTTGACAACGATTTTTCCAGTAGCTTAGAAGAAAACGATGTTTTTTTTCTTAAGTCGTTACAGTATGATAGAAAAAAAAAATTTCGTTAATTTTAATTTATTTTGAATTAGATTGGCTTTTCATAGCTGTTTAAGACAATCTTGATGTATTTTGGTACTTTAACAACGATTTTTCCAGTAGCTTAGAAGAAAACGATGTTTTTTTTTATTTGGTCGTTACAGTAGGAAAGAAAAAAAAATTGCGTTACTATTAATTTTTTTTCGATTTAGATTTGCTGTTCATAGCTGTTTAAGACAATCTTGATGTATTTTGATACTTTGACAACGATTTTTCCAGTAGCTTAGAAGAAAACGATGTTTTTTTTTTAGGTCGTTACAGTATGATAGAAAAAAAAATTTCGTTAATTTTAATTTTTTTTTAATTAGATTTGCTTTTCATAGCTGTTTAAGACAATCTTGATGTATTTTGGTACTTTGACAACGATTTTTCCAGTAGTTTAGAAGAAAACGATGTTTTTTTTTATTTGGTCGTTACAGTACGAAAGAAAAAAAAATGCTGTTATCTCCGTCAATATTAATTTTTTTTTCGATTTAGATTGGCTTTTCATAGCTGTTTAAGACAATCTTGATGAATTTTGATACTTTGACTACGATTTTTCCAGAAGCTTAGAAGAAAACGATGCTTTTTTTCTTTGGTCGTTACAGAATGAAAGAAAAAAAAATTGCGTTAATTTTAATTTTTTTCGATTTAGATTGGCTTTTCAGAGCTGTTTAAGACAATCTTGATGTATTTTGATACTTTGACAACGATTTTTCCAGTAGTTTAGAGGAAAACAATGTTTTTTTTATTTGGTCGTTACAGTACGAATGAAAAAAAAAATGCTGTTATCTCCGTCAATATTAATTTTTTTTTCTATTTAAATTGGCTTTTCATAGCTGTTTAAGACAATCTCTATGTATTTTGATAGTTTGACAACAATTTTTCCAGTAGTTTAGAAGAAAACGATGTTTTTTTTCTTTGGTCGTTACAGTAGGAAAGAAAAAAAAATTGCGTTAATATTAATTTTTTTTCGATTTAGATTTGCTGTTCATAGCTGTTTAAGACAATCTTGATGTATTTTGATACTTTGACAACGATTTTTTCAGTAGCTTAGAAGAAAACGATGTTTTTTTTCTTAGGTCGTTACAGTATGATAGAAAAAAAAAATTCGTTAATTTAAATTTTTTTTAAATTAGATTGGCTTTTCATAGCTGTTTAAGACAATCTTGATGTATTTTGATACTTTGACAACGATTTTTCCAGTAGCTTAGAAGAAAACGATGTTTTTTTTCTTAAGTCGTTACAGTATGATAGAAAAAAAAAATTTCGTTAATTTTAATTTTTTTTTAATTAGATTGGCTTTTCATAGCTGTTTAAGACAATCTTGATGTATTTTGGTACTTTAACAACGATTTTTCCAGTAGCTTAGAAGAAAACGATGTTTTTTTTCTTTGGTCGTTACAGTAGGAAAGAAAAAAAAATTGCGTTAATATTAATATTTTTTCGATTTAGATTTGCTGTTCATAGCTGTTTAAGACAATCTTGATGTATTTTGATACTTTGACAACGATTTTTCCAGTAGCTTAGAAGAAAACGATGTTTTTTTTCTTGGGTCGTTACAGTATGATAGAAAAAAAAATTTCGTTAATTTTAATTTTTTTTAAATTAGATTGGCTTTTCATAGCTGTTTAAGACAATCTTGATGTATTTTGAAACTTTGACAACGATTTTTCCAGTAGCTTAGAAGAAAACGATGTTTTTTTTCTTAAGTCGTTACAGTATGATAGAAAAAAAAATTTCGTTAATTTTAATTTTTTTTAATTAGATTGGCTTTTCATAGCTGTTTAAGACAATCTTGATGTATTTTGATACTTTGACAACGATTTTTCCAGTAGTTTAGATGAAAACGATGTTTTTTTTCTTTGGTCGTTACAGTAGGAAAGAAAAAAAAAATGCAGTTATCTCCGTCAATATTAATTTTTTTTTCTATTTAAATTGGCTTTTCATAGCTGTTTAAGACAATCTCTATGTATTTTGATAGTTTGACAACAATTTTTCCAGTAGTTTAGAAGAAAACGATGTTTTTTTTCTTTGGTCGTTACAGTAGGAAAGAAAAAAAAATTGCGTTAATATTAATTTTTTTTCGATTTAGATTTGCTGTTCATAGCTGTTTAATACAATCTTGATGTATTTTGATACTTTGACAACTATTTTTTCAGTAGCTTAGAAGAAAACGATGTTTTTTTTCTTAGGTCGTTACAGTATGATAGAAAAAAAAAATTCGTTAATTTAAATTTTTTTTAAATTAGATTGGCTTTTCATAGCTGTTTAAGACAATCTTGATGTATTTTGATACTTTGACAACGATTTTTCCAGTAGCTTAGAAGAAAACGATGTTTTTTTTCTTAAGTCGTTACAGTATGATAGAAAAAAAAAATGTCGTTAATTTTAATTTTTTTTTAATTAGATTGGCTTTTCATAGCTGTTTAAGACAATCTTGATGTATTTTGGTACTTTAACAACGATTTTTCCAGTAGCTTAGAAGAAAACGATGTTTTTTTTCTTTGGTCGTTACAGTAGGAAAGAAAAAAAAATTGCGTTAATATTAATATTTTTTCGATTTAGATTTGCTGTTCATAGCTGTTTAAGACAATCTTGATGTATTTTGATACTTTGACAACGATTTTTCCAGTAGCTTAGAAGAAAACGATGTTTTTTTTCTTGGGTCGTTACAGTATGATAGAAAAAAAAATTTCGTTAATTTTAATTTTTTTTAAATTAGATTGGCTTTTCATAGCTGTTTAAGACAATCTTGATGTATTTTGAAACTTTGACAACGATTTTTCCAGTAGCTTAGAAGAAAACGATGTTTTTTTTCTTAAGTCGTTACAGTATGATAGAAAAAAAAATTTCGTTAATTTTAATTTTTTTTAATTAGATTGGCTTTTCATAGCTGTTTAAGACAATCTTGATGTATTTTGATACTTTGACAACGATTTTTCCAGTAGTTTAGATGAAAACGATGTTTTTTTTATTTGGTCGTTACAGTACGAAAGAAAAAAAAATGCTGTTAGCTCCGTCAATATTAATTTTTTTTCGATTTAGATTGGCTCTTCATAGCTGTTTAAGACAATCTTAATGTATTTTGATACTTTGACAACGATTTTTCCAGTAGTTTAGAAGAAAACGATGTTTTTTTTTCTTTGGTCGTTACAGTAGGAAAGAAAAAAAAATTGCGTTAATATTAATTTTTTTTCGATTTAGATTTGCTGTTCATAGCTGTTTAAGACAATCTTGATGTATTTTGATACTTTGACAACGATTTTTCCAGTAGCTTAGAAGAAAACGATGTTTTTTTTCTTGGGTCGTTACAGTATGATAGAAAAAAAAATTTCGTTAATTTTAATTTTTTTTTTACTAGATTGGCTTTTCATAGCTTTTAAAGACAATCTTGATGTATTTTGTTACTTTAACAACGATTTTTCCAGTAGCTTAGAAGAAAACGATGTTTTTTTTCTTTGGTCGTTACAGTAGGAAAGAAAAAAAAATTGCGTTAATATTAATATTTTTTCGATTTAGATTTGCTGTTCATAGCTGTTTTAGACAATCTTAATGTATTTTGATACTTTGACAACGATTTTTCCAGTAGCTTAGAAGAAAACGATGTTTTTTTTCTTGGGTCGTTACAGTATGATAGAAAAAAAAATTTCGTTAATTTTAATTTTTTTTTTACTAGATTGGCTTTTCATAGCTTTTAAAGACAATCTTGATGTATTTTGTTACTTTAACAACGATTTTTCCAGTAGCTTAGAAGAAAACGATGTTTTTTTTCTTTGGTCGTTACAGTAGGAAAGAAAAAAAAATTGCGTTAATATTAATATTTTTTCGATTTAGATTTGCTGTTCATAGCTGTTTTAGACAATCTTAATGTATTTTGATACTTTGACAACGATTTTTCCAGTAGCTTAGAAGAAAACGATGTTTTTTTTCTTGGGTCGTTACAGTATGATAGAAAAAAAAATTTCGTTAATTTTAATTTTTTTTCGATTTTGATTTGCTGTTCATAGCTGTTTTAGACAATCTTAATGTATTTTGATACTTTGACAACGATTTTTCCAGTAGCTTAGAAGAAAACGATGTTTTTTTTCTTGGGTCGTTACAGTATGATAGAAAAAAAAATTTCGTTAATTTTAATTTTTTTTCGATTTAGATTTGCTGTTCATAGCTGTTTAAGACAATCTTAATGTATTTTGATACTTTGACAACGATTTTTCCAGTAGTTTAGAAGAAAACGATGTTTTTTTTTCTTTGGTCGTTACAGTAGGAAAGAAAAAAAAATTGCGTTAATATTAATTTTTTTTCGATTTAGATTTGCTGTTCATAGCTGTTTAAGACAATCTTGATGTATTTTGATACTTTGACAACGATTTTTCCAGTAGCTTAGAAGAAAACGATGTTTTTTTTCTTAGGTCGTTACAGTATGATAGAAAAAAAAATTTCGTTAATTTTAATTTTTTTTAAATTAGATTGGCTTTTCATAGCTGTTTAAGACAATCTTGATGTATTTTGATACTTTGACAACGATTTTTCCAGTAGCTTAGAAGAAAACGATGTTTTTTTTCTTAAGTCGTTACAGTATGATAGAAAAAAAAATTTCGTTAATTTTAATTTTTTTAAAATTAGATTGGCTTTTCATAGCTGTTTAAGACAATCTTGATGTATTTTGATACTTTGACAACGATTTTTCCAGTAGCTTAGAAGAAAACGATGTTTTTTTTCTTTGGTCGTTACAGTAGGAAAGAAAAAAAAATTGCGTTAATATTAATATTTTTTCGATTTAGATTTGCTGTTCATAGCTGTTTTAGACAATCTTAATGTATTTTGATACTTTGACAACGATTTTTCCAGTAGCTTAGAAGAAAACGATGTTTTTTTTCTTGGGTCGTTACAGTATGATAGAAAAAAAAATTTCGTTAATTTTAATTTTTTTTTTACTAGATTGGCTTTTCATAGCTGTTTAAGACAATCTTGATGTATTTTGATACTTTGACAACGATTTTTCCAGTAGTTTAGAAGAAAACGATGTTTTTTTTTCTTTGGTCGTTACAGTACTAAAGAAAAAAAAATTGCGTTAATATTAATTTTTTTTCGATTTAGATTTGCTGTTCATAGCTGTTTAAGACAATCTTGATGTATTTTGATACTTTGACAACGATTTTTCCAGTAGCTTAGGAGAAAACGATGTTTTTTTTCTTGGGTCGTTACAGTATGATAGAAAAAAAAATTTCGTTAATTTTAATTTTTTTTCGATTTAGATTTGCTGTTCATAGCTGTTTAAGACAATCTTGAAGTATTTTGATACTTTGACAACGATTTTTCCAGTAGCTTAGAAGAAAACGATGTTTTTTTTCTTAGGTCGTTACAGTATGATAGAAAAAAAAATTTCGTTAATTTTAATTTTTTTAAATTAGATTGGCTTTTCATAGCTGTTTAAGACAATCTTGATGTATTTTGATACTTTGACAACGATTTTTCCAGTAGCTTAGAAGAAAACGATGTTTTTTTTCTTGGGTCGTTACAGTAGGAAAGAAAAAAAAATTGCGTTAATTTTAATTTTTTTCGATTTAGATTGGCTTTTCATAGCTGTTTAAGACAATCTTGATGAATTTTGATACTTTGACTACGATTTTTCCAGTAGCTTAGAAGAAAACGATGCTTTTTTTCTTTGGTCGTTACAGTATGAAAGAAAAAAAAATTGCGTTAATTTTAATTTTTTTCGATTTAGATTGGCTTTTCATAGCTGTTTAAGACAATCTTGATGTATTTTGGTACTTTAACAACGATTTTTCCAGTAGCTTAGAAGAAAACGATGTTTTTTTTCTTTGGTCGTTACAGTACGAAAGAAAAAAAAATGCTGTTAGCTCCGTCAATATTAATTTTTTTTCGATTTAGATTGGCTCTTCATAGCTGTTTAAGACAATCTTAATGTATTTTGATACTTTGACAACGATTTTTCCAGTAGTTTAGAAGAAAACGATGTTTTTTTTTCTTTGGTCGTTACAGTAGGAAAGAAAAAAAAATTGCGTTAATATTAATTTTTTTCGATTTAGATTGGCTTTTCATAGCTGTTTAAGACAATCTTGATGTATTTTGGTACTTTAACAACGATTTTTCCAGTAGCTTAGAAGAAAACGATGTTTTTTTTCTTTGGTCGTTACAGTAGGAAAGAAAAAAAAATTGCGTTAATATTAATATTTTTTCGATTTAGATTTGCTGTTCATAGCTGTTTAAGACAATCTTGATGTATTTTGATACTTTGACAACGATTTTTCCAGTAGCTTAGAAGAAAACGATGTTTTTTTTCTTGGGTCGTTACAGTATGATAGAAAAAAAAATTTCGTTAATTTTAATTTTTTTTAAATTAGATTGGCTTTTCATAGCTGTTTAAGACAATCTTGATGTATTTTGAAACTTTGACAACGATTTTTCCAGTAGCTTAGAAGAAAACGATGTTTTTTTTCTTAAGTCGTTACAGTATGATAGAAAAAAAAATTTCGTTAATTTTAATTTTTTTTAATTAGATTGGCTTTTCATAGCTGTTTAAGACAATCTTGATGTATTTTGATACTTTGACAACGATTTTTCCAGTAGTTTAGATGAAAACGATGTTTTTTTTATTTGGTCGTTACAGTACGAAAGAAAAAAAAATGCTGTTAGCTCCGTCAATATTAATTTTTTTTCGATTTAGATTGGCTCTTCATAGCTGTTTAAGACAATCTTAATGTATTTTGATACTTTGACAACGATTTTTCCAGTAGTTTAGAAGAAAACGATGTTTTTTTTTCTTTGGTCGTTACAGTAGGAAAGAAAAAAAAATTGCGTTAATATTAATTTTTTTTCGATTTAGATTTGCTGTTCATAGCTGTTTAAGACAATCTTGATGTATTTTGATACTTTGACAACGATTTTTCCAGTAGCTTAGAAGAAAACGATGTTTTTTTTCTTGGGTCGTTACAGTATGATAGAAAAAAAAATTTCGTTAATTTTAATTTTTTTTTTACTAGATTGGCTTTTCATAGCTTTTAAAGACAATCTTGATGTATTTTGTTACTTTAACAACGATTTTTCCAGTAGCTTAGAAGAAAACGATGTTTTTTTTCTTTGGTCGTTACAGTAGGAAAGAAAAAAAAATTGCGTTAATATTAATATTTTTTCGATTTAGATTTGCTGTTCATAGCTGTTTTAGACAATCTTAATGTATTTTGATACTTTGACAACGATTTTTCCAGTAGCTTAGAAGAAAACGATGTTTTTTTTCTTGGGTCGTTACAGTATGATAGAAAAAAAAATTTCGTTAATTTTAATTTTTTTTCGATTTAGATTTGCTGTTCATAGCTGTTTAAGACAATCTTGATGTATTTTGATACTTTGACAACGATTTTTCCAGTAGTTTAGAAGAAAACGATGTTTTTTTTTCTTTGGTCGTTACAGTACTAAAGAAAAAAAAATTGCGTTAATATTAATTTTTTTTCGATTTAGATTTGCTGTTCATAGCTGTTTAAGACAATCTTGATGTATTTTGATACTTTGACAACGATTTTTCCAGTAGCTTAGAAGAAAACGATGTTTTTTTTCTTAGGTCGTTACAGTATGATAGAAAAAAAAATTTCGTTAATTTTAATTTTTTTTAAATTAGATTGGCTTTTCATAGCTGTTTAAGACAATCTTGATGTATTTTGATACTTTGACAACGATTTTTCCAGTAGCTTAGAAGAAAACGATGTTTTTTTTCTTAAGTCGTTACAGTATGATAGAAAAAAAAATTTCGTTAATTTTAATTTTTTTAAAATTAGATTGGCTTTTCATAGCTGTTTAAGACAATCTTGATGTATTTTGATACTTTGACAACGATTTTTCCAGTAGCTTAGAAGAAAACGATGTTTTTTTTCTTAAGTCGTTACAGTATGATAGAAAAAAAAATTTCGTTAATTTTAATTTTTTTTTAATTAGATTGGCTTTTCATAGCTGTTTAAGACAATCTTGATGTATTTTGATACTTTGACAACGATTTTTCCAGTAGCTTAGAAGAAAACGATGTTTTTTTTCTTAAGTCGTTACAGTATGATAGAAAAAAAAATTTCGTTAATTTTAATTTTTTTTTAATTAGATTGGCTTTTCATAGCTGTTTAAGACAATCTTGATGTATTTTGGTACTTTAACAACGATTTTTCCAGTAGCTTAGAAGAAAACGATGTTTTTTTTCTTTGGTCGTTACAGTAGGAAAGAAAAAAAAAATTGCGTTAATATTAATATTTTTTCGATTTAGATTTGCTGTTCATAGCTGTTTAAGACAATCTTAATGTATTTTGATACTTTGACAACGATTTTTCCAGTAGTTTAGAAGAAACGATGTTTTTTTTCTTTGGTCGTTACAGTAGGAAAGAAAAAAAAATTGCGTTAATATTAATTTTTTTTCGATTTAGATTTGCTGTTCATAGCTGTTTAAGACAATCTTGATGTATTTTGATACTTTGACAACGATTTTTCCAGTAGCTTAGAAGAAAACGATGTTTTTTTTCTTAGGTCGTTACAGTATGATAGAAAAAAAAATTTCGTTAATTTTAATTTTTTTTTAATTAGATTTGCTTTTCATAGCTGTTTAAGACAATCTTGATGTATTTTGGTACTTTGACAACGATTTTTCCAGTAGTTTAGAAGAAAACGATGTTTTTTTTTATTTGGTCGTTACAGTACGAAAGAAAAAAAAATGCTGTTATCTCCGTCAATATTAATTTTTTTTTCGATTTAGATTGGCTTTTCATAGCTGTTTAAGACAATCTTGATGAATTTTGATACTTTGACTACGATTTTTCCAGTAGCTTAGAAGAAAACGATGCTTTTTTTCTTTGGTCGTTACAGTATGAAAGAAAAAAAAATTGCGTTAATTTTAATTTTTTTCGATTTAGATTGGCTTTTCATAGCTGTTTAAGACAATCTTGATGTATTTTGATACTTTGACAACGATTTTTCCAGTAGTTTAGAGGAAAACAATGTTTTTTTTATTTGGTCGTTACAGTACGAATGAAAAAAAAAATGCTGTTATCTCCGTCAATATTAATTTTTTTTTCTATTTAAATTGGCTTTTCATAGCTGTTTAAGACAATCTCTATGTATTTTGATACTTTGACAACGATTTTTCCAGTAGCTTAGAAGAAAACGATGTTTTTTTTCTTGGGTCGTTACAGTATGATAGAAAAAAAAATTTCGTTAATTTTAATTTTTTTTAAATTAGATTGGCTTTTCATAGCTGTTTAAGACAATCTTGATGTATTTTGAAACTTTGACAACGATTTTTCCAGTAGCTTAGAAGAAAACGATGTTTTTTTTCTTAAGTCGTTACAGTATGATAGAAAAAAAAATTTCGTTAATTTTAATTTTTTTTAATTAGATTGGCTTTTCATAGCTGTTTAAGACAATCTTGATGTATTTTGATACTTTGACAACGATTTTTCCAGTAGTTTAGATGAAAACGATGTTTTTTTTATTTGGTCGTTACAGTACGAAAGAAAAAAAAATGCTGTTAGCTCCGTCAATATTAATTTTTTTTCGATTTAGATTGGCTCTTCATAGCTGTTTAAGACAATCTTAATGTATTTTGATACTTTGACAACGATTTTTCCAGTAGTTTAGAAGAAAACGATGTTTTTTTTTCTTTGGTCGTTACAGTAGGAAAGAAAAAAAAATTGCGTTAATATTAATTTTTTTTCGATTTAGATTTGCTGTTCATAGCTGTTTAAGACAATCTTGATGTATTTTGATACTTTGACAACGATTTTTCCAGTAGCTTAGAAGAAAACGATGTTTTTTTTCTTGGGTCGTTACAGTATGATAGAAAAAAAAATTTCGTTAATTTTAATTTTTTTTTTACTAGATTGGCTTTTCATAGCTTTTAAAGACAATCTTGATGTATTTTGTTACTTTAACAACGATTTTTCCAGTAGCTTAGAAGAAAACGATGTTTTTTTTCTTTGGTCGTTACAGTAGGAAAGAAAAAAAAATTGCGTTAATATTAATATTTTTTCGATTTAGATTTGCTGTTCATAGCTGTTTTAGACAATCTTAATGTATTTTGATACTTTGACAACGATTTTTCCAGTAGCTTAGAAGAAAACGATGTTTTTTTTCTTGGGTCGTTACAGTATGATAGAAAAAAAAATTTCGTTAATTTTAATTTTTTTTCGATTTAGATTTGCTGTTCATAGCTGTTTAAGACAATCTTGATGTATTTTGATACTTTGACAACGATTTTTCCAGTAGTTTAGAAGAAAACGATGTTTTTTTTTCTTTGGTCGTTACAGTACTAAAGAAAAAAAAATTGCGTTAATATTAATTTTTTTTCGATTTAGATTTGCTGTTCATAGCTGTTTAAGACAATCTTGATGTATTTTGATACTTTGACAACGATTTTTCCAGTAGCTTAGAAGAAAACGATGTTTTTTTTCTTAGGTCGTTACAGTATGATAGAAAAAAAAATTTCGTTAATTTTAATTTTTTTTAAATTAGATTGGCTTTTCATAGCTGTTTAAGACAATCTTGATGTATTTTGATACTTTGACAACGATTTTTCCAGTAGCTTAGAAGAAAACGATGTTTTTTTTCTTAAGTCGTTACAGTATGATAGAAAAAAAAATTTCGTTAATTTTAATTTTTTTAAAATTAGATTGGCTTTTCATAGCTGTTTAAGACAATCTTGATGTATTTTGATACTTTGACAACGATTTTTCCAGTAGCTTAGAAGAAAACGATGTTTTTTTTCTTAAGTCGTTACAGTATGATAGAAAAAAAAATTTCGTTAATTTTAATTTTTTTTTAATTAGATTGGCTTTTCATAGCTGTTTAAGACAATCTTGATGTATTTTGATACTTTGACAACGATTTTTCCAGTAGCTTAGAAGAAAACGATGTTTTTTTTCTTAAGTCGTTACAGTATGATAGAAAAAAAAATTTCGTTAATTTTAATTTTTTTTTAATTAGATTGGCTTTTCATAGCTGTTTAAGACAATCTTGATGTATTTTGGTACTTTAACAACGATTTTTCCAGTAGCTTAGAAGAAAACGATGTTTTTTTTCTTTGGTCGTTACAGTAGGAAAGAAAAAAAAAATTTCGTTAATTTTAATTTTTTTAAAATTAGATTGGCTTTTCATAGCTGTTTAAGACAATCTTGATGTATTTTGATACTTTGACAACGATTTTTCCAGTAGCTTAGAAGAAAACGATGTTTTTTTTCTTAAGTCGTTACAGTATGATAGAAAAAAAAATTTCGTTAATTTTAATATTTTTTCGATTTAGATTTGCTGTTCATAGCTGTTTAAGACAATCTTAATGTATTTTGATACTTTGACAACGATTTTTCCAGTAGTTTAGAAGAAAACGATGTTTTTTTTCTTTGGTCGTTACAGTAGGAAAGAAAAAAAAATTGCGTTAATATTAATTTTTTTTCGATTTAGATTTGCTGTTCATACCTTGATGTATTTTGATACTTTGACAACGATTTTTCCAGTAGCTTAGAAGAAAACGATGTTTTTTTTCTTAGGTCGTTACAGTATGATAGAAAAAAAAATTTCGTTAATTTTAATTTTTTTTTAATTAGATTTGCTTTTCATAGCTGTTTAAGACAATCTTGATGTATTTTGGTACTTTGACAACGATTTTTCCAGTAGTTTAGAAGAAAACGATGTTTTTTTTTATTTGGTCGTTACAGTACGAAAGAAAAAAAAATGCTGTTATCTCCGTCAATATTAATTTTTTTTTCGATTTAGATTGGCTTTTCATAGCTGTTTAAGACAATCTTGATGAATTTTGATACTTTGACTACGATTTTTCCAGTAGCTTAGAAGAAAACGATGTTTTTTTTCTTTGGTCGTTACAGTATGAAAGAAAAAAAAATTGCGTTAATTTTAATTTTTTTCGATTTAGATTGGCTTTTCATAGCTGTTTAAGACAATCTTGATGTATTTTGATACTTTGACAACGATTTTTCCAGTAGTTTAGAGGAAAACAATGTTTTTTTTATTTGGTCGTTACAGTACGAATGAAAAAAAAAATGCTGTTATCTCCGTGAATACTAATTTTTTTTTCTATTTAAATTGGCTTTTCATAGCTGCTTAAGACAATCTCTATGTATTTTGATACTTTGACAACGATTTTTCCAGTAGCTTAGAAGAAAACGATGTTTTTTTTCTTAGGTCGTTACAGTATGATAGAAAAAAAAATTTCGTTAATTTTAATTTTTTTTAATTAGATTGGCTTTTCATAGCTGTTTAAGACAATCTTGATGTATTTTGGTACTTTGACAACGATTTTTCCAGTAGTTTAGAAGAAAACGATGTTTTTTTTTCTTTGGTCGTTACAGTACGATCGAAAAAAAAAGCTGTTAACTCCGTCAATGTTAAGTTTTTTTCGATTTAGAATTGCTTTTCATAGCTGTTTAAGACAATCTTGATGTATTTTGGTACTTTGACAACGATTTTTCCAGTAGTTTAGAAGAAAACGATGTTTTTTTTTATTTGGTCGTTACAGTAGGAAAGAAAAAAAAATTGCGTTAATATTAATATTTTTTCGAGTTAGATTTGCTGTTCATAGCTGTTTAAGACAATCTTGATGTATTTTGATACTTTGACAACGATTTTTCCAGTAGTTTAGAAGAAAACGATGTTTTTTTTCTTTGGTCGTTACAGTAGGAAAGAAAAAAAAATTGCGTTTATTTTAATTTTTTTCGATTTAGATTGGCTTTTCATAGCTGTTTAAGACAATCTTGATGTATTTTGATACTTTGACAACGATTTTTCCAGTAGTTTAGAGGAAAACAATGTTTTTTTTTATTTGGTCGTTACAGTACGAAAGAAAAAAAAATGCTGTTATCTCCGTCATTATTAATTTTTTTTTCGATTTAGATTGGCTTTTCATAGCTGTTTAAGACAATCTTGATGTATTTTGATACTTTGACAACGATTTTTCCAGTAGTTTAGAAGAAAACGATGTTTTTTTTTCTTTGGTCGTTACACTACGATCGAAAAAAAAAAAGCTGTTAACTCCGTCAATGTTAAGTTTTTTTCGATTTAGAATTGCTTTTCATAGCTGTTTAAGACAATCTTGATGTATTTTGATACTTTGACAACGATTTTTCCAGTAGCTTAGAAGAAAACGATGTTTTTTTTCTTAAGTCGTTACAGTATGATAGAAAAAAAAATTTCGTTAATTTTAATTTTTTTTTTACTAGATTGGCTTTTCATAGCTGTTTAAGACAATCTTGATGTATTTTGATACTTTGACAACGATTTTCCCAGTAGCTTAGAAGAAAACGATGTTTTTTTTCTTGGGTCGTTACAGTATGATAGAAAAAAAAATGTCGTTAATTTTAATTTTTTTTTTACTAGATTGGCTTTTCATAGCTGTTTAAGACAATCTTGATGTATTTTGGTACTTTGACAACGATTTTTCCAGTAGTTTAGAAGAAAACGATGTTTTTTTTTATTTGGTCGTTACAGTAGGAAAGAAAAAAAAATTGCGTTAATATTAATATTTTTTCGAGTTAGATTTGCTGTTCATAGCTGTTTAAGACAATCTTGATGTATTTTGATACTTTGACAACGATTTTTCCAGTAGTTTAGAAGAAAACGATGTTTTTTTTCTTTGGTCGTTACAGTAGGAAAGAAAAAAACATTGCGTTAATATTAATTTTTTTTCGATTTAGATTTGCTGTTCATAGCTGTTTAAGACAATCTTGATGTATTTTGATACTTTGACAACGATTTTTCCAGTAGCTTAGAAGAAAACGATGTTTTTTTTCTTAGGTCGTTACAGTATGATAGAAAAAAAAATTTCGTTAATTTTAATTTTTTTTTAATTATATTTGCTTTTCATAGCTGTTTAAGACAATCTTGATGTATTTTGGTACTTTGACAACGATTTTTCCAGTAGTTTAGAAGAAAACGATGTTTTTTTTTATTTGGTCGTTACAGTACGAAAGAAAAAAAAATGCTGTTATCTCCGTCAATATTAATTTTTTTTTCGATTTAGATTGGCTTTTCATAGCTGTTTAAGACAATCTTGATGAATTTTGATACTTTGACTACGATTTTTCCAGTAGCTTAGAAGAAAACGATGCTTTTTTTCTTTGGTCGTTACAGTATGAAAGAAAAAAAAAATGCGTTAATTTTAATTTTTTTCGATTTAGATTGGCTTTTCATAGCTGTTTAAGACAATCTTGATGTATTTTGATACTTTGACAACGATTTTTCCAGTAGTTTAGAGGAAAACAATGTTTTTTTTATTTGGTCGTTACAGTACGAAAGAAAAAAAAAATGCTGTTATCTCCGTCAATATTAATTTTTTTTTCTATTTAGATTGGCTTTTCATAGCTGTTTAAGACAATCTTGATGTATTTTGATACTTTGACAACGATTTTTCCAGTAGCTTAGAAGAAAACGATGTTTTTTTTCTTAGGTCGTTACAGTATGATAGAAAAAAAAATTTCGTTAATTTTAATTTTTTTTTAATTAGATTGGCTTTTCATAGCTGTTTAAGACAATCTTGATGTATTTTGGTACTTTGACAACGATTTTTCCAGTAGTTTAGAAGAAAACGATGTTTTTTTTTCTTTGGTCGTTACAGTACGATCGAAAAAAAAAGCTGTTAACTCCGTCAATGTTAAGTTTTTTTCGATTTAGAATTGCTTTTCATAGCTGTTTAAGACAATCTTGATGTATTTTGATACTTTGACAACGATTTTTCCAGTAGCTTAGAAGAAAACGATGTTTTTTTCTTGGGTCGTTACAGTATGATAGAAAAAAAAATTTCGTTAATTTTAATTTTTTTTTTACTAGATTGGCTTTTCATAGCTGTTTAAGACAATCTTGATGTATTTTGATACTTTGACAACGATTTTTCCAGTAGTTTAGAGGAAAACAATGTTTTTTTTTATTTGGTCGTTACAGTACGAAAGAAAAAAAAATGCTGTTATCTCCGTCATTATTAATTTTTTTTTCGATTTAGATCGCCTTTTCATAGCTGTTTAAGACAATCTTGATGTATTTTGATACTTTGACAACGATTTTTCCAGTAGTTTAGAAGAAAACGATGTTTTTTTTTCTTTGGTCGTTGTGTAACGATCGAAAAAAAAAAAGCTGTTAACTCCGTCAATGTTAAGTTTTTTTCGATTTAGATTTGCTTTTCATAGCTGTTTAAGACAATCTTGATGTATTTTGATACTTTTACAACGATTTTTCCAGTAGTTTAGAAGAAAACGATGTTTTTTTTTTCTTAGGTCGTTACAGTATGATAGAAAAAAAAATTTCGTTAATTTTAATTTTTTTTAAATTATATTGGCTTTTCATAGCTGTTTAAGACAATCTTGATGTATTTTGATACTTTGACAACGATTTTTCCAGTAGCTTAGAAGAAAACGATGTTTTTTTTCTTAAGTCGTTACAGTATGATAGAAAAAAAAATTTCGTTAATTTTAATTTTTTTTAAATTAGATTGGCTTTTCATAGCTGTTTAAGACAATCTTGATGTATTTTGGTACTTTAACAACGATTTTTCCAGTAGCTTAGAAGAAAACGATTTTTTTTTTTCTTTGGTCGTTACAGTAGGAAAGAAAAAAAAATTGCGTTAATATTAATATTTTTTCGATTTAGATTTGCTGTTCATAGCTGTTTAAGACAATCTTAATGTATTTTGATACTTTGACAACGATTTTTCCAGTAGTTTAGAAGAAAACGATGTTTTTTTTCTTAGGTCGTTACAGTATGATAGAAAAAAAAATTTCGTTAATTTTAATTTTTTTTTAATTAGATTTGCTTTTCATAGCTGTTTAAGACAATCTTGATGTATTTTGGTACTTTGACAACGATTTTTCCAGTAGTTTAGAAGAAAACGATGTTTTTTTTTATTTGGTCGTTACAGTACGAAAGAAAAAAAAATGCTGTTATCTCCGTCAATATTTCTTTTTTTCGATTTAGATTGGCTTTTCATAGCTGTTTAAGACAATCTTGATGAATTTTTATACTTTGACTACGATTTTTCCAGTAGCTTAGAAGAAAACGATGCTTTTTTTCTTTGGTCGTTACAGTATGAAAGAAAAAAAAATTGCGTTAATTTTAATTTTTTTCGATTTAGATTGGCTTTTCATAGCTGTTTAAGACAATCTTGATGTATTTTGATACTTTGACAACGATTTTTCCAGTAGTTTAGAGGAAAACAATGTTTTTTTTTATTTGGTCGTTACAGTACGAAAGAAAAAAAAAATGCTGTTATCTCCGTCAATATTAATTTTTTTTTGTATTTAGATTGGCTTTTCATAGCTGTTTAAGACAATCTTGATGTATTTTGATACTTTGACAACGATTTTTCCAGTAGCTTAGAAGAAAACGATGTTTTTTTCTTAGGTCGTTACAGTATGTTAGAAAAAAAAATTTCGTTAATTTTAATTTTTTTTTAATTAGATTGGCTTTTCATAGCTGTTTAAGACAATCTTGATGTATTTTGGTACTTTGACAACGATTTTTCCAGTAGTTTAGAAGAAAACGATGTTTTTTTTTTCTTTGGTCGTCACAGTATGATAGAAATCAAAATTTCGTTAATTTTAATTTTTTTCGATTTAGATTGGCTTTTCATAGCTGTTTAAGACAATCTTGATGTATTTTGATACTTTGACAACGATTTTTCCAGTAGTTTAGAGGAAAACAATGTTTTTTTTCTTTGGTCGTTACAGTATGATAGAAAAAAAAATTTCGTTAATTTTAATTTTTTTTAAATTAGATTGGCTTTTCATAGCTGTTTAAGACAATCTTGATGTATTTTGGTACTTTGACAACGATTTTTCCAGTAGTTTAGAAGAAAACGATGTTTTTTTTTATTTGGTCGTTACAGTACGAAAGAAAAAAAAATGCTGTTATCTCCGTCAATATTAATTTTTTTTTCGATTTAGATTGGCTTTTCATAGCTGTTTAAGACAATCTTGATGAATTTTGATACTTTGACTACGATTTTTCCAGTAGCTTAGCAGAAAACGATGCTTTTTTTCTTGGGTCGTTACAGTACGAAAGAAAAAAAAATTTCGTTAATATTAATTTTTTTTCGATTAAGATTCGCTGTTCATAGCTGTTTAAGACAATCTTGATGATATTTGGTACTTTGACAACGATTTTTCCAGTAGTTTAGAAGAAAACGATGTTTTTTTTTTCTTTGGTCGTCACAGTATGATAGAAATCAAAATTTCGTTAATTTTAATTTTTTTCGATTTAGATTGGCTTTTCATAGCTGTTTAAGACAATCTTGATGTATTTTGATACTTTGACAACGATTTTTCCAGTAGTTTAAAGGAAAACAATGTTTTTTTTTATTTGGTCGTTACAGTACGAAAGAAAAAAAAAATGCTGTTATCTCCGTCAATATTAATTTTTTTTTCTATTTAGATTGGCTTTTCATAGCTGTTTAAGACAATCTTGATGTATTTTGATACTTTGACAACGATTTTTCCAGTAGCTTAGAAGAAAACGATGTTTTTTTTCTTAGGTCGTTACAGTATGATAGAAAAAAAAATTTCGTTAATTTTAATTTTTTTTTAATTAGATTGGCTTTTTATAGCTGTTTAAGACAATCTTGATGTATTTTGGTACTTTGACAACGATTTTTCCAGTAGTTTAGAAGAAAACGATGTTTTTTTTTCTTTGGTCGTTACAGTACGATCGAAAAAAAAAAGCTGTTAACTCCGTCAATGTTAAGTTATTTTCGATTTAGATTTGCTTTTCATAGCTGTTTAAGACAATTTTGATGTATTTTGATACTTTGACAACGATTTTTCCTGTAGCTTCGAAGAAAAAGATGTTTTTTTTCTTAGGTCGTTACAGTATGATAGAAAAAAAAATTTCGTTAATTTTAATTTTTTTCGATTTAGATTGGCTTTTCATAGCTGTTTAAGACAATCTTGATGTATTTTGATACTTTGACAACGATTTTTCCAGTAGTTTAGAGGAAAACAATGTTTTTTTTTATTTGGTCGTTACAGTACGAAAGAAAAAAAAAATGCTGTTATCTCTGTCAATATTAATTTTTTTTTCTATTTAGATTGGCTTTTCATAGCTGTTTAAGACAATCTTGATGTATTTTGATACTTTGACTACGATTTTTCTAGTAGCTTAGAAGAAAACGATGTTTTTTTTCTTAGGTCGTTACAGTATGATAGAAAAAAAAATTTCTTTAATTTTAATTTTTTTTTAATTAGATTGGCTTTTTATAGCTGTTTAAGACAATCTTGATGTATTTTGGTACTTTGACAACGATTTTTCCAGTAGTTTAGAAGAAAACGATGTTTTTTTTTCTTTGGTCGTTACAGTACGATCGAAAAAAAAAAGCTGTTAACTCCGTCAATGTTAAGTTTATTTCGATTTAGATTTGCTTTTCATAGCTGTTTAAGACAATCTTGATGTATTTTGATACTTTGACAACGATTTTTCCAGTAGCTTCGAAGAAAACGATGTTTTTTTTCTTAGGTCGTTACAGTATGATAGAAAAAAAAATTTCGTTAATTTTAATTTTTTTTTTAATTAGATTGGCTTTTCATAGCTGTTTAAGACAATCTTGATGTATTTTGATACTTTGACAACGATTTTTCCAGTAGCTTAGAAGAAAACGATGTTTTTTTTCTTAAGTCGTTACAGTATGATAGAAAAAAAAATTTCGTTAATTTTAATTTTTTTTAATTAGATTGGCTTTTCATAGCTGTTTAAGACAATCTAGATGTATTTTGGTACTTTGACAACGATTTTTCCAGTAGCTTAGAAGAAAACGATGTTTTTTTTTTTTTGGTCGTTACAGTAGGAAAGAAAAAAAAATTGCGTTAATATTAATATTTTTTCGATTTAGATTTGCTGTTCATAGCTGTTTAAGACAATCTTGATGTATTTTGATACTTTGACAACGATTTTTCCAGTAATTTAGAAGAAAACGATGTTTTTTTTCTTTGGTCGTTACAGTACGAAAGAAAAAAAAATTGCGTTAATATTAATTTTTTTTCGATTTAGATTTGCTGTTCATAGCTGTTTAAGACAATCTTGATGTATTTTGATACTTTGACAACGATTTTTCCAGTAGCTTAGAAGAAAACGATGTTTTTTTTCTTAGGTCGTTACAGTATGATAGAAAAAAAAATTTCGTTAATTTTAATTTTTTTTAATTAGATTTGCTTTTCATAGCTGTTTAAGACAATCTTGATGTATTTTGGTACTTTGACAACGATTTTTCCAGTAGTTTAGAAGAAAACGATGTTTTTTTTTATTTGGTCGTTACAGTACGAAAGAAAAAAAAATGCTGTTATCTCCGTCAATATTTATTTTCTTCGATTTAGATAGGCTTTTCATAGCTGTTTAAGACAATCTTGATGAATTTGGTACTTTGACAACGATTTTTCCAGTAGTTTAGAAGAAAACGATGTTTTTTTTTTCTTTGGTCGTCACAGTATGATAGAAATCAAAATTTCGTTAATTTTAATTTTTTTCGATTTAGATTGGCTTTTCATAGCTGTTTAAGACAATCTTGATGTATTTTGATACTTTGACAACGATTTTTCCAGTAGTTTAGAGGAAAACAATGTTTTTTTTTATTTGGTCGTTACAGTACGAAAGAAAAAAAAAATGCTGTTATCTCCGTCAATATTAATTTTTTTTTTCTATTTAGATTGGCTTTTCATAGCTGTTTAAGACAATCTTGATGTATTTTGATACTTTGACAACGATTTTTCCAGTAGCTTAGAAGAAAACGATGTTTTTTTTCTTAGGTCGTTACAGTATGATAGAAAAAAAAATTTCGGTAATTTTAATTTTTTTTTAATTAGATTGGCTTTTCATAGCTGTTTAAGACAATCTTGATGTATTTTGATACTTTGACAACGATTTTTCCAGTAGCTAAGGAGAAAACGATGTTTTTTTTCTTTGGTCGTTACAGTAGGAAAGAAAAAAAAATTGCGTTAATATTAATTTTTTTCGATTTAGATTTGCTGTTCATAGCTGTTTAAGACAATCTTGATGTATTTTGATACTTTGACAACGATTTTTCCAGTAGCTTAGAAGAAAACGATGTTTTTTTTCTTAGGTCGTTACAGTATGATAGAAAAAAAATTTCGTTAATTTTAATTTTTTTGAATTAGATTGGCTTTTCATAGCTGTTTAAGACAATCTTGATGTATTTTGATACTTTGACAACGATTTTTCCAGTAGCTTAGAAGCAAACGATGTTTTTTTTTCTTTGGTCGTTACAGTAGGAAAGAAAACATAATTTCGTTAATTTTAATTTTTTTCGATTTAGATTGGCTTTTCATAGCTGTTTAAGACAATCTTGATGTATTTTGATACTTTGACAACGATTTTTCCAGTAGTTTAGAGGAAAACGATGTTTTTTTTTTATTTGGTCGTTACAGTACGAAAGAAAAAAAATGCTGTTATCTCCGTCAATATTAATTTTTTTTTCGATTTAGATTGGCTTTTCATAGCTGTTTAAGACAATCTTGATGTATTTTGATACTTTGACAACGATTTTTCCAGTAGCTTAGAAGCAAACGATGTTGTTTTTCTTTGGTCGTTACAGTAGGAAAGAAAACATAATTTCGTTAATTTTAATTTTTTTCGATTAAGATTGGCTTTTCATAGCTGTTTAAGACAATCTTGATGTATTTTGATACCTTGACAACGATTTTTCCAGTAGCTTAGAAGAAAACGATGTTTTTTTTCTTAGGTAGTTACAGTATGATAGAAAAAAAAATTTCGTTAATTTTATTTTTTTTTAATTAGATTGGCTTTTCATAGCTGTTTAAGACAATCTTGATGTATTTTGGTACTTTGACAACGATTTTTCCAGTAGTTTAGAAGAAAACGATGTTTTTTTTCTTTGGTCGTTACAGTACGATCGAAAAAAAAAAAGCTGTTAACTCCGTCAATATTAATTTTTTTCGATTAAGATTCGCTTTTCATAGCTGTTTAAGACAATCTTGATGAATTTGGTACTTTACAACGATTTTTCCTGTAGTTTCGAAGAAAACGATGTTTTTTTTTTCTTTGGTCGTCACAGTATGATAGAAAACAAAATTTCGTTAATTTTAATTTTTTTCGATTTAGATTGGCTTTTCATAGCTGTTTAAGACAATCTTGATGTATTTTGATACTTTGACAACGATTTTTCCAGTAGTTTAGAGGAAAACGATGTTTTTTTTATTTGGTCATTACAGTACGAAAGAAAAAAAAAATGCTGTTACCTCCGTCAATATTAATTTTTTTTTCGATTTATATTGGCTTTTCATAGCTGTTTAAGACAATCTTGATGTATTTTGATACTTTGACAACGATTTGTCCAATAGCTTAGAAGAAAACGATGTTTTTTTCTTAGGTCGTTACAGTATAATAGAAAAAAAAATTTCGTTAATTTTAATTTTTTTTTAATTAGATTGGCTTTTCATAGCTGTTTAAGACAATCTTGATGTATTTTGGTACTTTGACAACGATTTTTCCAGTAGTTTAGAAGAAAACGATGTTTTATCTTTGGTCATTACAGTACGATCGAAAAAAAAATGCTGTTAAATCCGCCAATGTTAAGTTTTTTTCGATTTAGATTTGCTTTTCATAGCTGTTTAAGACAATCTTGATGTATTTTGATACTTTGACAACGATTTTTCCAGTAGCTTAGAAGAAAACGATGTTTTTTTTCTTTGGTCGTTACAGTAGGAAAGAAAAAAAAATTGCGTTAATATTATTTTTTTTCGATTTAGATTTGCTGTTCATAGCTGTTTAAGACAATCTTGATGTATTTTGATACTTTGACAACGATTTTTCCAGTAGCATAGAAGAAAACGATGTTTTTTTTCTTAGGTCGTTACAGTATGATAGAAAAAAAAATTTCGTTAATTTTAATTTTTTTTCAAATTAGATTGGCTTTTCATAGCTGTTTAAGACAATCTTGATGTATTTTGATACTTTGACAACGATTTTTTCAGTAGCTTAGAAGAAAACGATGTTTTTTTTCTTAAGTCGTTACAATATGATAGAAAAAAAAATTTCGTTAATTTTAATTTTTTTTTAATTAGATTTTCTTTTCATAGCAGTTTAAGACAATCTTGATGTATTTTGGTACTTTGACAACGACTTTTCCAGTAGTTTAGAAGAAAACGATATTTTTTTTTATTTGGTCGTTACAGTACGAAAGAAAAAAAAATGCTGTTATCTCCGTCAATATTTATTTTCTTCGATTTAGATTGGCTTTTCATAGCTGTTTAAGACAATCTTGATGTATTTTGATACTTTGACAATGATTTTTCCAGTAGTTTAGAAGAAAACGATGATTTTTTTCTTTGGTCGTTACAGTATGAAAGAAAAAATTGCGTTAACATTTATTTTTTTTCGATTTAGATTTGCTGTTCATAGCTGTTTAAGACAATCTTGATGTATTTTGATACTTTGACAACGATTTTTCCAGTAGTTTAGAGGAAAACGATGTTTTTTTTTATTTGGTCGTTACAGTACGAAAGAAAAAAAAAATGCTGTTATCTCCGTCAATTTTAATTTTTTTTTCGATTTAGATTGGCTTTTCATAGCTGTTTAAGACAATCTTGATGTATTTTGATACTTTGACAACGATTTTTCCAGTAGCTTAGAAGAAAACGATGTTTTTTTTCTTGGGTCGTTACAGTATGAAAGAAAAAAAAATTGCGTTAATATTAATTTTTTTTCGATTAAGATTCGCTTTTCATAGCTGTTTAAGACAATCTTGATGAATTTGGTACTTTGACAACGATTTTTCCAGTAGTTTAGAAAAAAACGATGTTTTTTTTTTCTTTGTCGTCACAGTATGATAGAAAACAAAATTTCGTTAATTTTAATTTTTTTCGATTTAGATTGGCTTTTCATAGCTGTTTAAGACAATCTTGATGTATTTTGATACTTTGACAACGATTTTTCCAGTAGTTTAGAGGAAAACGATGTTTTTTTTATTTGGTCATTACAGTGCGAAAGAAAAAAAAAATGCTGTTATCTCCGTCAATATTAATTTTTTTTCGATTTAGATTGGCTTTTCATAGCTGTTTAAGACAATCTTGATGTATTTTGGTACTTTGACAACGATTTTTCCAGTAGCTTAGAAGAAAACGATGTTTTTTTTCTTAGGTCGTTACAGTATGATAGAAAAAAAAATTTCGTTAATTTTAATTTTTTTTAAATTAGATTGGCTTTTCATAGCTGTTTAAGACAATCTTGATGTATTTTGGTACTTTGACAACGATTTTTCCAGTAGTTTAGAAGAAAACGATGTTTTTTTTTTCTTTGGTCGTCACAGTATGATAGAAAACAAAATTTCGTTAATTTTAATTTTTTTCGATTTAGATTGGCTTTTCATAGCTGTTTAAGACAATCTTGATGTATTTTGATACTTTGACAACGATTTGTCCAAAAGCTTAGAAGAAAACGATGTTTTTTTCTTAGGTCGTTACAGTATAATAGAAAAAAAAATTTCGTTAATTTTAATTTTTTTTCGATTAAGATTCGCTTTTCATAGCTGTTTAAGACAATCTTGATGTATTTTGGTACTTTGACAACGATTTTTCCAGTAGTTTAGAAGAAAACGATGTTTTTTTTTCTTTGGTCATTACAGTACGATCGAAAAAAAAAGCTGTTAAATCCGCCAATGTCAAGTTTTTTTCGATATAGATTTGCTTTTCATAGCTGTTTAAGACAATCTTGATGTATTTTGATACTTTGACAACGATTTTTCCAGTAGCTTAGAAGAAAACGATGTTTTTTTTCTTAGGTCGTTACAGTAGGAAAGAAAAAAAAATTGCGTTAATATTATTTTTTTTCGATTTAGATTTGCTGTTCATAGCTGTTTAAGACAATCTTGATGTATTTTGATACTTTGACAACGATTTTTCCAGTAGCATAGAAGAAAACGATGCTTTTTTTCTTGGGTCGTTACAGTAGGAAAGAAAAAAAAATTGCGTTAATATTAATTTTTTTTCGATTAAGATTCGTTGTTCATAGCTGTTTAAGACAATCTTGATGAATTTGGTACTTTGACAACGATTTTTCCAGTAGTTTAGAAGAAAACGATGTTTTTTTTTCTTTGGTCGTCACAGTATGATAGAAATCAAAATTTCGTTAATTTTAATTTTTTTCGATTTAGATTGGCTTTTCATAGCTGTTTAAGACAATCTTGATGTATTTTGATACTTTGACAACGATTTTTCCAGTAGTTTAGAGGAAAACGATGTTTTTTTTTTATTTGGTCGTTACAGTACGAAAGAAAAAAAATGCTGTTATCTCCGTCAATATTAATTTTTTTTTCGATTAAGATTGGCTTTTCATAGCTGTTTAAGACAATCTTGATGTATTTTGATACTTTGACAACGATTTTTCAAGTAGCTTAGAAGCAAACGATGTTTTTTTTTTCTTTGGGCGTTACAGTAGGAAAGAAAACATAATTTCGTTAATATTAATTTTTTTCGATTTAGATTGGCTTTTCATAGCTGTTTAAGACAATCTTGATGTATTTTGATACCTTGACAACGATTTTTCCAGTAGCTTAGAAGAAAACGATGTTTTTTTTTCTTAGGTAGTTACAGTATGATTGAAAAAAAAATTTCGTTAATTTTATTTTTTTTTAATTAGATTGGCTTTTCATAGCTGTTTAAGACAATCTTGATGTATTTTGGTACTTTGACAACGATTTTTCCAGTAGTTTAGAAGAAAACGATGTTTTTTTTCTTTGGTCGTTACAGTACGATCGAAAAAAAAAAAGCTGTTAACTCCGTCAATATTAATTTTTTTTCGATTAAGATTCGCTTTTCATAGCTGTTTAAGACAATCTTGATGAATTTGGTACTTTGACAACGATTTTTCCTGTAGTTTAGAAGAAAACGATGTTTTTTTTTCTTTGGTCGTCACAGTATGATAGAAAACAAAATTTCGTTAATTTTAATTTTTTTCGATTTAGATTGGCTTTTCATAGCTGTTTAAGACAATCTTGATGTATTTTGATACTTTGACAACGATTTTTCCAGTAGTTTAGAGGAAAACGATGTTTTTTTTATTTGGTCATTACAGTACGAAAGAAAAAAAAAATGCTGTTATCTCCGTCAATATTAATTTTTTTTTTCGATTTAGATTGGCTTTTCATAGCTGTTTAAGACAATCTTGATGTATTTTGATACTTTGACAACGATTTGTCCAATAGCTTAGAAGAAAACGATGTTTTTTTCTTAGGTCGTTACAGTATAATAGAAAAAAAAATTTCGTTAATTTTAATTTTTTTTTAATTAGATTGGCTTTTCATAGCTGTTTAAGACAATCTTGATGTATTTTGGTACTTTGACAACGATTTTTCCAGTAGTTTAGAGGAAAACGATGTTTTTTTTTCTTTGGTCATTACAGTACGATCGAAAAAAAAAAAAGCTGTTAAATCCGCCAATGTTAAGTTTTTTTCGATTTAGATTTGCTTTTCATAGCTGTTTAAGACAATCTTGATGTATTTTGATACTTTGACAACGATTTTTCCAGTAGCTTAGAAGAAAACGATGTTTTTTTTCTTTGGTCGTTACAGTAGGAAAGAAAAAAAAATTGCGTTAATATTATTTTTTTTCGATTTAGATTTGCTGTTCATAGCTGTTTAAGACAATCTTGATGTATTTTGATACTTTGACAACGATTTTTCCAGTAGCATAGAAGAAAACGATGTTTTTTTTCTTAGGTCGTTACAGTATGATAGAAAAAAAAATTTCGTTAATTTTAATTTTTTTTTAATTAGATTGGCTTTTCATAGCTGTTTAAGACAATCTTGATGTATTTTGATACTTTGACAACGATTTTTTCAGTAGCTTAGAAGAAAACGATGTTTTTTTTCTTAAGTCGTTACAGTATGATAGAAAAAAAAATTTCGTTAATTTTAATTTTTTTTTAATTAAATTTTCTTTTCATAGCAGTTTAAGACAATCTTGATGTATTTTGATACTTTGACAACGATTTTTCCAGTAGTTTAGAGGAAAACGATGTTTTTTTTATTTGGTCATTACAGTACGAAAGAAAAAAAAATGCTGTTATCTCCGTCAATATTAATTTTTTTTTCGATTTAGATTGGCTTTTCATAGCTGTTTAAGACAATCTTGATGTATTTTGATACTTTGACAACGATTTGTCCAATAGCTTAGAAGAAAACGATGTTTTTTTCTTAGGTAGTTACAGTATGATAGAAAAAAAAATTTCGTTAATTTTATTTTTTTTTAATTAGATTGGCTTTTCATAGCTGTTTAAGACAATCTTGATGTATTTTGGTACTTTGACAACGATTTTTCCAGTAGTTTAGAAGAAAACGATGTTTTTTTTCTTTGGTCGTTACAGTACGATCGAAAAAAAAAAAGCTGTTAACTTAGTCAATATTAATTTTTTTTCGATTAAGATTCGCTTTTCATAGCTGTTTAAGACAATCTTGATGAATTTGGTACTTTGACAACGATTTTTCCAGTAGCTTAGAAGAAAACGATGTTTTTTTTTTCTTTGGTCGTCACAGTATGATAGAAAACAAAATTTCGTTAATTTTAATTTTTTTCGATTTAGATTGGCTTTTCATAGCTGTTTAAGACAATCTTGATGTATTTTGATACTTTGACAACGATTTTTCCAGTAGTTTAGAGGAAAACGATGTTTTTTTTATTTGGTCATTACAGTACGAAAGAAAAAAAAATGTTGTTATCTCCGTCAATATTAATTTTTTTTTCGATTTAGATTGGCTTTTCATAGCTGTTTAAGACAATCTTGATGTATTTTGATACTTTGACAACGATTTGTCCAATAGCTTAGAAGAAAACGATGTTTTTTTCTTAGGTCGTTACAGTATAATAGAAAAAAAAATTTCGTTAATTTTAATTTTTTTTTATTTAGATTGGCTTTTCATAGCTGTTTAAGAAAATCTTGATGTATTTTGGTACTTTGACAACGATTTTTCCAGTAGTTTAGAAGAAAACGATGTTTTTTTTTCTTTGGTCATTACAGTACGATCGAAAAAAAAAAAGCTGTTAAATCCGCCAATGTTAAGTTTTTTTCGATTTAGATTTGCTTTTCATAGCTGTTTAAGACAATCTTGATGTATTTTGATACTTTAACAACGATTTTTCCAGTAGCTTAGAAGAAAACGATGTTTTTTTTCTTTGGTCGTTACAGTAGGAAAGAAAAAAAAATTGCGTTAATATTATTTTTTTTCGATTTAGATTTGCTGTTCATAGCTGTTTAAGACAATCTTGATGTATTTTGATACTTTGACAACGATTTTTCCAGTAGCATAGAAGAAAACGATGTTTTTTTTTCTTAGGTCGTTACAGTATGATAGAAAACAAAATTTCGTTAATTTTAATTTTTTTTGAATTAGATTGGCTTTTCATAGCTGTTTAAGACAATCTTGATGTATTTTGATACTTTGACAACGACTTTTCCAGTAGTTTAGAAGAAAACGATGTTTTTTTTATTTGGTCGTTACAGTACGAAAGAAAAAAAAATGCTGTTATCTCCGTCAATATTTATTTTCTTCGATTAAGATTGGCTTTTCATAGCTGTTTAAGACAATCTTGATGTATTTTGATACTTTGACAATGATTTTTCCAGTAGTTTAGAAGAAAACGATGTTTTTTTTCTTTGGTCGTTACAGTATGAAAGAAAAAAAAATTGCGTTAACATTAATTTTTTTTCGATTTAGATTTGCTGTTCATAGCTGTTTAAGACAATCTTGATGTATTTTGATACTTTGACAACGATTTTTCTAGTAGTTTAGAGGAAAACGATGTTTTTTTTTATTTGGTCGTTACAGTACGAAAGAAAAAAAAAATGCTGTTATCTCCGTCAATTTTAATTTTTTTTTCGATTTAGATTGGCTTTTCATAGCTGTTTAAGACAATCTTGATGTATTTTGATACTTTGACAACGATTTTTCCAGTAGCTTAGAAGAAAACGATGTTTTTTTTCTTGGGTCGTTACAGTATGAAAGAAAAAAAAATTGCGTTAATATTAATTTTTTTTCGATTAAGATTCGCTTTTCATAGCTGTTTAAGACAATCTTGATGAATTTGGTACTTTGACAACGATTTTTCCAGTAGTTTAGAAGAAAACGATGTTTTTTTTTCTTTGGTCGTCACAGTATGATAGAAAACAAAATTTCGTTAATTTTAATTTTTTCGATTTAGATTGGCTTTTCATAGCTGTTTAAGACAATCTTGATGTATTTTGATACTTTGACAACGATTTTTCCAGTAGTTTAGAGGAAAACGATGTTTTTTTTATTTGGTCATTACAGTACGAAAGAAAAAAAAAATGCTGTTATCTCCGTCAATATGAATTTTTTTTCGATTTAGATTGGCTTTTCATAGCTGTTTAAGACAATCTTGATGTATTTTGATACTTTGACAACGATTTTTCCAGTAGCTTAGAAGAAAACGATGTTTTTTTTCTTGGGTCGTTACAGTATGAAAGAAAAAAAAATTGCGTTAATATTAATTTTTTTCGATTAAGATTCGCTGTTCATAGCTGTTTAAGACAATCTTGATGAATTTGGTACTTTGACAACGATTTTTCCAGTAGTTAAGAAGAAAACGATGTTTTTTTTTTCTTTGGTCGTCACAGTATGATAGAAATCAAAATTTCGTTAATTTTAATTTTTTTCGATTTAGATTGGCTTTTCATAGCTGTTTAAGACAATCTTGATGTATTTTGATACTTTGACAACGATTTTTCCAGTAGTTTAGAGGAAAACAATGTTTTTTTTTAATTGGTCGTTACAGTACGAAAGAAAAAAAAATGCAGTTATCTCCGTCAATATTAATTTTTTTTTCTATTTAGATTGGCTTTTCATAGCTGTTTAAGACAATCTTGATGTATTTTGATACTTTGACAACGATTTTTCCAGTAGCTTAGAAGAAAACGATGTTTTTTTCTTAGGTCGTTACAGTATGATAGAAAAAAAAATTTCGTTAATTTTAATTTTTTTTTTAATTAGATTGGCATTTCATAGCTGTTTAAGTCAATCTTGATGTATTTTGGTACTTTGACAACGATTTTTCCAGTAGCTAAGAAGAAAACGATGTTTTTTTTCTTTGGTCGTTACAGTAGGAAAGAAAAAAAAATTGCGTTAATATTAATTTTTTTCGATTTAGATTTGCTGTTCATAGCTGTTTAAGACAATCTTGATGTATTTTGGTACTTTGACAACGATTTTTCCAGTAGCTAAGAAGAAAACGATGTTTTTTTTCTTAGGTCGTTACAGTATGATAGAAAAAAAAATTTCGTTAATTTTAATTTTTTTTTTAATTAGATTGGCATTTCATAGCTGTTTAAGACAATCTTGATGTATTTTGATACTTTGACAACGATTTTTCCAGTAGCTAAGAAGAAAACGATGTTTTTTTTCTTTGGTCGTTACAGTAGGAAAGAAAAAAAAAATGCAGTTATCTCCGTCAATATTAATTTTTTTTTCTATTTAGATTGGCTTTTCATAGCTGTTTAAGACAATCTTGATGTATTTTGATACTTTGACAACGATTTTTCCAGTAGCTTAGAAGAAAACGATGTTTTTTTTCTTAGGTCGTTACAGTATGATAGAAAAAAAAATTTCGTTAATATTAATTTTTTTTTTAATTAGATTGGCATTTCATAGCTGTTTAAGTCAATCTTGATGTATTTTGGTACTTTGACAACGATTTTTCCAGTAGCTAAGAAGAAAACGATGTTTTTTTTCTTTGGTCGTTACAGTAGGAAAGAAAAAAAAATTGCGTTAATATTAATTTTTTTCGATTTAGATTTGCTGTTCATAGCTGTTTAAGACAATCTTGATGTATTTTGATACTTTGACAACGATTTTTCCAGTAGCTTAGAAGAAAACGATGTTTTTTTTCTTAGGTCGTTACAGTATGATAGAAAAAAAAATTTCGTTAATATTAATTTTTTTTTTAATTAGATTGGCATTTCATAGCTGTTTAAGTCAATCTTGATGTATTTTGGTACTTTGACAACGATTTTTCCAGTAGCTAAGAAGAAAACGATGTTTTTTTTCTTAGGTCGTTACAGTATGATAGAAAAAAAAATTTCGTTAATTTTAATTTTTTTTTTAATTAGATTGGCATTTCATAGCTGTTTAAGACAATCTTGATGTATTTTGGTACTTTGACAACGATTTTTCCAGTAGCTAAGAAGAAAACGATGTTTTTTTTCTTAGGTCGTTACAGTATGATAGAAAAAAAAATTTCGTTAATATTAATTTTTTTTTTAATTAGATTGGCATTTCATAGCTGTTTAAGTCAATCTTGATGTATTTTGGTACTTTGACAACGATTTTTCCAGTAGCTAAGAAGAAAACGATGTTTTTTTTATTTGGTCGTTACAGTATGATAGAAAAAAAAATTTCGTTAATATTAATTTTTTTTTTAATTAGATTGGCATTTCATAGCTGTTTAAGTCAATCTTGATGTATTTTGGTACTTTGACAACGATTTTTCCAGTAGCTAAGAAGAAAACGATGTTTTTTTTCTTTGGTCGTTACAGTATGATAGAAAAAAAAATTTCGTTAATTTTAATTTTTTTTTTAATTAGATTGGCATTTCATAGCTGTTTAAGACAATCTTGATGTATTTTGATACTTTGACAACGATTTTTCCAGTAGCTTAGAAGAAAACGATGTTTTTTTTCTTAGGTCGTTACAGTATGATAGAAAAAAAAATTTCGTTAATATTAATTTTTTTTTTAATTAGATTGGCATTTCATAGCTGTTTAAGTCAATCTTGATGTATTTTGGTACTTTGACAACGATTTTTCCAGTAGCTAAGAAGAAAACGATGTTTTTTTTCTTTGGTCGTTACAGTAGGAAAGAAAAAAAAAATGCAGTTATCTCCGTCAATATTAATTTTTTTTTCTATTTAGATTGGCTTTTCATAGCTGTTTAAGACAATCTTGATGTATTTTGATACTTTGACAACGATTTTTCCAGTAGCTTAGAAGAAAACGATGTTTTTTTTCTTAGGTCGTTACAGTATGATAGAAAAAAAAATTTCGTTAATATTAATTTTTTTTTTAATTAGATTGGCATTTCATAGCTGTTTAAGTCAATCTTGATGTATTTTGGTACTTTGACAACGATTTTTCCAGTAGCTAAGAAGAAAACGATGTTTTTTTTCTTAGGTCGTTACAGTATGATAGAAAAAAAAATTGCGTTAATTTTAATTTTTTTTTTAATTAGATTGGCATTTCATAGCTGTTTAAGACAATCTTGATGTATTTTGATACTTTGACAACGATTTTTCCAGTAGCTAAGAAGAAAACGATGTTTTTTTTCTTTGGTCGTTACAGTAGGAAAGAAAAAAAAAATGCAGTTATCTCCGTCAATATTAATTTTTTTTTCTATTTAGATTGGCTTTTCATAGCTGTTTAAGACAATCTTGATGTATTTTGGTACTTTGACAACGATTTTTCCAGTAGCTAAGAAGAAAACGATGTTTTTTTTCTTAGGTCGTTACAGTATGATAGAAAAAAAAATTTCGTTAATTTTAATTTTTTTTTTAATTAGATTGGCATTTCATAGCTGTTTAAGTCAATCTTGATGTATTTTGGTACTTTGACAACGATTTTTCCAGTAGCTAAGAAGAAAACGATGTTTTTTTTCTTTGGTCGTTACAGTAGGAAAGAAAAAAAAATTGCGTTAATATTAATTTTTTTCGATTTAGATTTGCTGTTCATAGCTGTTTAAGACAATCTTGATGTATTTTGATACTTTGACAACGATTTTTCCAGTAGCTAAGAAGAAAACGATGTTTTTTTTCTTTGGTCGTTACAGTAGGAAAGAAAAAAAAATTGCGTTAATATTAATTTTTTTCGATTTAGATTTGCTGTTCTTAGCTGTTTAAGACAATCTTGATGTATTTTGATACTTTGACAACGATTTTTCCAGTAGCTTAGAAGAAAACGATGTTTTTTTTTCTTAGGTCGTAACAGTATGATAGAAAAAAAAATTTCGTTAATTTTAATTTATTTTGAATTAGATTGGCTTTTCATAGCTGTTTAAGACAATCTTGATGTATTTTGATACTTTGACAACGATTTTTTCAGTAGCTTAGAAGAAAACGATGTTTTTTTTCTTAGGTCGTTACAGTAGGAAAGAAAAAAAAATTGCGTTAATATTATTTTTTTTCAATTTAGATTTGCTGTTCATAGCTGTTTAAGACAATCTTGATGTATTTTGATACTTTGACAACGATTTTTCCAGTAGCATAGAAAAAAACGATGTTTTTTTTCTTAGGTCGTTACAGTATGATAGAAAAAAAAATTGCGTTAATATTAATTTTTTTTGAATTAGATTGGCTTTTCATAGCTGTTTAAGACAATCTTGATGTATTTTGATACTTTGACAACGATTTTTTCAGTAGCTTAGAAGAAAACGATGTTTTTTTTCTTAAGTCGTTACAGTATGATAGAAAAAAAAATTTCGTTAATTTTAATTTTTTTAATTAGATTTTCTTTTCATAGCAGTTTAAGACAATCTTGATGTATTTTGGTACTTTGACAACGACTTTTCCAGTAGTTTAGAAGAAAACGATGTTTTTTTTTATTTGGTCGTTACAGTACGAAAGAAAAAAAAATGCTGTTATCTCCGTCAATATTTATTTTCTTCGATTTAGATTGGCTTTTCATAGCTGTTTAAGACAATCTTGATGTATTTTGATACTTTGACAACGATTTTTCCAGTAGTTTAGAGGAAAACGATGTTTTTTTTATTTGGTCATTACAGTACGAAAGAAAAAAAAAATGCTGTTATCTCCGTCAATGTGAATTTTTTTTCGATTTAGATTGGCTTTTCATAGCTGTTTAAGACAATCTTGATGTATTTTGATACTTTGACAACGATTTTTCCAGTAGCTTAGAAGAAAACGATGTTTTTTTTCTTGGGTCGTTACAGTATGAAAGAAAAAAAAATTGCGTTAATATTAATTTTTTTCGATTAAGATTCGCTGTTCATAGCTGTTTAAGACAATCTTGATGAATTTGGTACTTTGACAACGATTTTTCCAGTAGTTAAGAAGAAAACGATGTTTTTTTTTTCTTTGGTCGTCACAGTATGATAGAAATCAACATTTCGTTAATTTTAATTTTTTTCGATTTAGATTGGCTTTTCATAGCTGTTTAAGACAATCTTGATGTATTTTGATACTTTGACAACGATTTTTCCAGTAGTTTAGAGGAAAACAATGTTTTTTTTTAATTGGTCGTTACAGTACGAAAGAAAAAAAAAATGCAGTTATCTCCGTCAATATTAATTTTTTTTTCTATTTAGATTGGCTTTTCATAGCTGTTTAAGACAATCTTGATGTATTTTGATACTTTGACAACGATTTTTCCAGTAGCTTAGAAGAAAACGATGTTTTTTTTCTTTGGTCGTTACAGTATGATAGAAAAAAAAATTTCGTTAATTTTAATTTTTTTTTTAATTAGATTGGCATTTCATAGCTGTTTAAGTCAATCTTGATGTATTTTGGTACTTTGACAACGATTTTTCCAGTAGCTAAGAAGAAAACGATGTTTTTTTTCTTTGGTCGTTACAGTAGGAAAGAAAAAAAAATTGCGTTAATATTAATTTTTTTCGATTTAGATTTGCTGTTCATAGCTGTTTAAGACAATCTTGATGTATTTTGGTACTTTGACAACGATTTTTCCAGTAGCTAAGAAGAAAACGATGTTTTTTTTCTTAGGTCGTTACAGTATGATAGAAAAAAAAATTTCGTTAATTTTAATTTTTTTTTAATTAGATTGGCATTTCATAGCTGTTTAAGACAATCTTGATGTATTTTGATACTTTGACAACGATTTTTCCAGTAGCTAAGAAGAAAGCGATGTTTTTTTTCTTTGGTCGTTACAGTAGGAAAGAAAAAAAAAATGCAGTTATCTCCGTCAATATTAATTTTTTTTTCTATTTAGATTGGCTTTTCATAGCTGTTTAAGACAATCTTGATGTATTTTGATACTTTGACAACGATTTTTCCAGTAGCTTAGAAGAAAACGATGTTTTTTTTCTTAGGTCGTTACAGTATGATAGAAAAAAAAATTTCGTTAATTTTAATTTTTTTTTAATTAGATTGGCATTTCATAGCTGTTTAAGTCAATCTTGATGTATTTTGGTACTTTGACAACGATTTTTCCAGTAGCTAAGAAGAAAACGATGTTTTTTTTCTTTGGTCGTTACAGTAGGAAAGAAAAAAAAATTGCGTTAATATTAATTTTTTTCGATTTAGATTTGCTGTTCATAGCTGTTTAAGACAATCTTGATGTATTTTGGTACTTTGACAACGATTTTTCCAGTAGCTAAGAAGAAAACGATGTTTTTTTTCTTAGGTCATTACAGTATGATAGAAAAAAAAATTTCGTTAATTTTAATTTTTTTTTTAATTAGATTGGCATTTCATAGCTGTTTAAGTCAATCTTGATGTATTTTGGTACTTTGACAACGATTTTTCCAGTAGCTAAGAAGAAAACGATGTTTTTTTTCTTTGGTCGTTACAGAAGGAAAGAAAAAAAAATTGCGTTAATATTAATTTTTTTCGATTTAGATTTGCTGTTCATAGCTGTTTAAGACAATCTTGATGTATTTTGATACTTTGACAACGATTTTTCCAGTAGCTAAGAAGAAAACGATGTTTTTTTTCTTTGGTCGTTACAGTAGGAAAGAAAAAAAAATTGCGTTAATATTAATTTTTTTCGATTTAGATTTGCTGTTCATAGCTGTTTAAGACAATCTTGATGTATTTTGATACTTTGACAACGATTTTTCCAGTAGCTTAGAAGAAAACGATGTTTTTTTTTCTTAGGTCGTAACAGTATGATAGAAAAAAAAATTTCGTTAATTTTAATTTATTTTGAATTAGATTGGCTTTTCATAGCTGTTTAAGACAATTTTGATGTATTTTGATACTTTGACAACGATTTTTTCAGTAGCTTAGAAGAAAACGATGTTTTTTTTCTTAGGTCGTTACAGTAGGAAAGAAAAAAAAATTGCGTTAATATTATTTTTTTTCGATTTAGATTTGCTGTTCATAGCTGTTTAAGACAATCTTGATGTATTTTGATACTTTGACAACGATTTTTCCAGTAGCATAGAAGAAAACGATGTTTTTTTTCTTAGGTCGTTACAGTATGATAGAAAAAAAAATTGCGTTAATATTAATTTTTTTTGAATTAGATTGGCTTTTCATAGCTGTTTAAGACAATCTTGATGTATTTTGATACTTTGACAACGATTTTTTCAGTAGCTTAGAAGAAAACGATGTTTTTTTTCTTAAGTCGTTACAGTATGATAGAAAAAAAAATTTCGTTAATTTTAATTTTTTTAATTAGATTTTCTTTTCATAGCAGTTTAAGACAATCTTGATGTATTTTGGTACTTTGACAACGACTTTTCCAGTAGTTTAGAAGAAAACGATGTTTTTTTTTATTTGGTCGTTACAGTACGAAAGAAAAAAAAATGCTGTTATCTCCGTCAATATTTATTTTCTTCGATTTAGATTGGCTTTTCATAGCTGTTTAAGACAATCTTGATGTATTTTGATACTTTGACAATGATTTTTCCAGTAGTTTAGAAGAAAACGATGTTTTTTTTTTTTGGTCGTTACAGTACGATCGAAAAAAAAAAAGCTGTTAAATCCGCCAATGTTAAGTTTTTTTCGATTTAGATTTGCTTTTCATAGCTGTTTAAGACAATCTTCATGTATTTTGATACTTTGACAACGATTTTTCCAGTAGCTTAGAAGAAAACGATGTTTTTTTTCTTTGGTCGTTACAGTAGGAAAGAAAAAAAAATTGCGTTAATATTGTTTTTTTTCGATTTAGATTTGCTGTTCATAGCTGTTTAAGACAATCTTGATGTATTTTGATACTTTGACAACGATTTTTCCAGTAGCATAGAAGAAAACGATGTTTTTTTTTTCTTTGGTCGTCACAGTATGATAGAAATCAAAATTTCGTTAATTTTAATTTTTTTCGATTTAGATTGGCTTTTCAAAGCTGTCAATCTTGATGTATTTTGATACTTTGACAACGATTTTTCCAGTAGCTAAGAAGAAAACGATGTGTTTTTTCTTAGGTCGTTACAGTATGATAGAAAAAAAAATTTCGTTAATTTTAATTTTTTTTTTAATTAGATTGGCATTTCATAGCTGTTTAAGACAATCTTGATGTATTTTGATACTTTGACAACGATTTTTCCAGTAGCTTAGAAGAAAACGATGTTTTTTTTCTTAGGTCGTTACAGTATGATAGAAAAAAAAATTTCGTTAATATTAATTTTTTTTTTAATTAGATTGGCATTTCATAGCTGTTTAAGTCAATCTTGATGTATTTTGGTACTTTGACAACGATTTTTCCAGTAGCTAAGAAGAAAACGATGTTTTTTTTCTTTGGTCGTTACAGTAGGAAAGAAAAAAAAAATGCAGTTATCTCCGTCAATATTAATTTTTTTTTCTATTTAGATTGGCTTTTCATAGCTGTTTAAGACAATCTTGATGTATTTTGATACTTTGACAACGATTTTTCCAGTAGCTTAGAAGAAAACGATGTTTTTTTTCTTAGGTCGTTACAGTATGATAGAAAAAAAAATTTCGTTAATATTAATTTTTTTTTTAATTAGATTGGCATTTCATAGCTGTTTAAGTCAATCTTGATGTATTTTGGTACTTTGACAACGATTTTTCCAGTAGCTAAGAAGAAAACGATGTTTTTTTTCTTAGGTCGTTACAGTATGATAGAAAAAAAAATTTCGTTAATTTTAATTTTTTTTTTAATTAGATTGGCATTTCATAGCTGTTTAAGACAATCTTGATGTATTTTGATACTTTGACAACGATTTTTCCGGTAGCTAAGAAGAAAACGATGTTTTTTTTCTTTGGTCGTTACAGTAGGAAAGAAAAAAAAAATGCAGTTATCTCCGTCAATATTAATTTTTTTTTCTATTTAGATTGGCTTTTCATAGCTGTTTAAGACAATCTTGATGTATTTTGGTACTTTGACAACGATTTTTCCAGTAGCTAAGAAGAAAACGATGTTTTTTTTCTTAGGTCGTTACAGTATGATAGAAAAAAAAATTTCGTTAATTTTAATTTTTTTTTTAATTAGATTGGCATTTCATAGCTGTTTAAGTCAATCTTGATGTATTTTGGTACTTTGACAACGATTTTTCCAGTAGCTAAGAAGAAAACGATGTTTTTTTTCTTTGGTCGTTACAGTAGGAAAGAAAAAAAAATTGCGTTAATATTAATTTTTTTCGATTTAGATTTGCTGTTCATAGCTGTTTAAGACAATCTTGATGTATTTTGATACTTTGACAACGATTTTTCCAGTAGCTAAGAAGAAAACGATGTTTTTTTTTCTTTGGTCGTTACAGTAGGAAAGAAAAAAAAATTGCGTTAATATTAATTTTTTTCGATTTAGATTTGCTGTTCATAGCTGTTTAAGACAATCTTGATGTATTTTGATACTTTGACAACGATTTTTCCAGTAGCTTAGAAGAAAACGATGTTTTTTTTTCTTAGGTCGTAACAGTATGATAGAAAAAAAAATTTCGTTAATTTTAATTTATTTTGAATTAGATTGGCTTTTCATAGCTGTTTAAGACAATCTTGATGTATTTTGATACTTTGACAACGATTTTTTCAGTAGCTTAGAAGAAAACGATGTTTTTTTTCTTAGGTCGTTACAGTAGGAAAGAAAAAAAAATTGCGTTAATATTATTTTTTTTCGATTTAGATTTGCTGTTCATAGCTGTTTAAGACAATCTTGATGTATTTTGATACTTTGACAACGATTTTTCCAGTAGCATAGAAAAAAACGATGTTTTTTTTCTTAGGTCGTTACAGTATGATAGAAAAAAAAATTGCGTTAATATTAATTTTTTTTGAATTAGATTGGCTTTTCATAGCTGTTTAAGACAATCTTGATGTATTTTGATACTTTGACAACGATTTTTTCAGTAGCTTAGAAGAAAACGATGTTTTTTTTCTTAAGTCGTTACAGTATGATAGAAAAAAAAATTTCGTTAATTTTAATTTTTTTAATTAGATTTTCTTTTCATAGCAGTTTAAGACAATCTTGATGTATTTTGGTACTTTGACAACGACTTTTCCAGTAGTTTAGAAGAAAACGATGTTTTTTTTTATTTGGTCGTTACAGTACGAAAGAAAAAAAAATGCTGTTATCTCCGTCAATATTTATTTTCTTCGATTTAGATTGGCTTTTCATAGCTGTTTAAGACAATCTTGATGTATTTTGATACTTTGACAACGATTTTTCCAGTAGTTTAGAGGAAAACGATGTTTTTTTTATTTGGTCATTACAGTACGAAAGAAAAAAAAAATGCTGTTATCTCCGTCAATATGAATTTTTTTTCGATTTAGATTGGCTTTTCATAGCTGTTTAAGACAATCTTGATGTATTTTGATACTTTGACAACGATTTTTCCAGTAGCTTAGAAGAAAACGATGTTTTTTTTCTTGGGTCGTTACAGTATGAAAGAAAAAAAAATTGCGTTAATATTAATTTTTTTCGATTAAGATTCGCTGTTCATAGCTGTTTAAGACAATCTTGATGAATTTGGTACTTTGACAACGATTTTTCCAGTAGTTAAGAAGAAAACGATGTTTTTTTTTTCTTTGGTCGTCACAGTATGATAGAAATCAAAATTTCGTTAATTTTAATTTTTTTCGATTTAGATTGGCTTTTCATAGCTGTTTAAGACAATCTTGATGTATTTTGATACTTTGACAACGATTTTTCCAGTAGTTTAGAGGAAAACAATGTTTTTTTTTAATTGGTCGTTACAGTACGAAAGAAAAAAAAAATGCAGTTATCTCCGTCAATATTAATTTTTTTTTCTATTTAGATTGGCTTTTCATAGCTGTTTAAGACAATCTTGATGTATTTTGATACTTTGACAACGATTTTTCCAGTAGCTTCGAAGAAAACGATGTTTTTTTTCTTAGGTCGTTACAGTATGACAGAAAAAAAAATTTCGTTAATTTTAATTTTTTTTTTAATTAGATTGGCATTTCATAGCTGTTTAAGTCAATCTTGATGTATTTTGGTACTTTGACAACGATTTTTCCAGTAGCTAAGAAGAAAACGATGTTTTTTTTCTTTGGTCGTTACAGTAGGAAAGAAAAAAAAATTGCGTTAATATTAATTTTTTTCTATTTAGATTTGCTGTTCATAGCTGTTTAAGACAATCTTGATGTATTTTGGTACTTTGACAACGATTTTTCCAGTAGCTAAGAAGAAAACGATGTTTTTTTTCTTAGGTCATTACAGTATGATAGAAAAAAAAATTTCGTTAATTTTAATTTTTTTTTTAATTAGATTGGCATTTCATAGCTGTTTAAGTCAATCTTGATGTATTTTGGTACTTTGACAACGATTTTTCCAGTAGCTAAGAAGAAAACGATGTTTTTTTTCTTTGGTCGTTACAGAAGGAAAGAAAAAAAAATTGCGTTAATATTAATTTTTTTCGATTTAGATTTGCTGTTCATAGCTGTTTAAGACAATCTTGATGTATTTTGATACTTTGACAACGATTTTTCCAGTAGCTAAGAAGAAAACGATGTTTTTTTTCTTTGGTCGTTACAGTAGGAAAGAAAAAAAAATTGCGTTAATATTAATTTTTTTCGATTTAGATTTGCTGTTCATAGCTGTTTAAGACAATCTTGATGTATTTTGATACTTTGACAACGATTTTTCCAGTAGCTTAGAAGAAAACGATGTTTTTTTTTCTTAGGTCGTAACAGTATGATAGAAAAAAAAATTTCGTTAATTTTAATTTATTTTGAATTAGATTGGCTTTTCATAGCTGTTTAAGACAATTTTGATGTATTTTGATACTTTGACAACGATTTTTTCAGTAGCTTAGAAGAAAACGATGTTTTTTTTCTTAGGTCGTTACAGTAGGAAAGAAAAAAAAATTGCGTTAATATTATTTTTTTTCGATTTAGATTTGCTGTTCATAGCTGTTTAAGACAATCTTGATGTATTTTGATACTTTGACAACGATTTTTCCAGTAGCATAGAAGAAAACGATGTTTTTTTTCTTAGGTCGTTACAGTATGATAGAAAAAAAAATTGCGTTAATATTAATTTTTTTTGAATTAGATTGGCTTTTCATAGCTGTTTAAGACAATCTTGATGTATTTTGATACTTTGACAACGATTTTTTCAGTAGCTTAGAAGAAAACGATGTTTTTTTTCTTAAGTCGTTACAGTATGATAGAAAAAAAAATTTCGTTAATTTTAATTTTTTTAATTAGATTTTCTTTTCATAGCAGTTTAAGACAATCTTGATGTATTTTGGTACTTTGACAACGACTTTTCCAGTAGTTTAGAAGAAAACGATGTTTTTTTTTATTTGGTCGTTACAGTACGAAAGAAAAAAAAATGCTGTTATCTCCGTCAATATTTATTTTCTTCGATTTAGATTGGCTTTTCATAGCTGTTTAAGACAATCTTGATGTATTTTGATACTTTGACAATGATTTTTCCAGTAGTTTAGAAGAAAACGATGTTTTTTTTTCTTTGGTCGTTACAGTATGAAAGAAAAAAAAATTGCGTTAACATTAATTTTTTTTCGATTTAGATTTGCTGTTCATAGCTGTTTAAGACAATCTTGATGTATTTTGATACTTTGACAACGATTTTTCCAGTAGCTTAGAAGAAAACGATGTTTTTTTTTCTTAGGTCGTAACAGTATGATAGAAAAAAAAATTTCGTTAATTTTAATTTTTTTTGAATTAGATTGGCTTTTCATAGCTGTTTAAGACAATCTTGATGTATTTTGATACTTTGACAACGATTTTTCCAGTAGCTTAGAAGAAAACGATGTTTTTTTTCTTAAGTCGTTACAGTACGAAAGAAAAAAAAATGCTGTTATCTCCGTCAATATTTATTTTTTTTGATTTAGATTGGCTTTTCATAGCTGTTTAAGACAATCTTGATGTATTTTGATACTTTGACAACGATTTTTCCAGTAGCTAAGAAGAAAACGATGTTTTTTTTCTTTGGTCGTTACAGTATGAAAGAAAAAAAAATTGCGTTAATATTAATTTTTTTTCGATTTAGATTTGCTGTTCATAGCTGTTTAAGACAATCTTGATGTATTTTGATACTTTGACAACGATTTTTCCAGTAGCTTAGAAGCAAACGATGTTTTTTTTCTTTGGTCGTTACAGTAGGAAAGAAAAAAAAAATGCAGTTATCTCCGTCAATATTAATTTTTTTTTCTATTTAGATTGGCTTTTCATAGCTGTTTAAGACAATCTTGATGTATTTTGATACTTTGACAACGATTTTTCCAGTAGCTTCGAAGAAAACGATGTTTTTTTTCTTAGGTCGTTACAGTATGACAGAAAAAAAAATTTCGTTAATTTTAATTTTTTTTTTAATTAGATTGGCATTTCATAGCTGTTTAAGTCAATCTTGATGTATTTTGGTACTTTGACAACGATTTTTCCAGTAGCTAAGAAGAAAACGATGTTTTTTTTCTTTGGTCGTTACAGTAGGAAAGAAAAAAAAATTGCGTTAATATTAATTTTTTTCGATTTAGATTTGCTGTTCATAGCTGTTTAAGACAATCTTGATGTATTTTGGTACTTTGACAACGATTTTTCCAGTAGCTAAGAAGAAAACGATGTTTTTTTTCTTAGGTCATTACAGTATGATAGAAAAAAAAATTTCGTTAATTTTAATTTTTTTTTTAATTAGATTGGCATTTCATAGCTGTTTAAGTCAATCTTGATGTATTTTGGTACTTTGACAACGATTTTTCCAGTAGCTAAGAAGAAAACGATGTTTTTTTTCTTTGGTCGTTACAGAAGGAAAGAAAAAAAAATTGCGTTAATATTAATTTTTTTCGATTTAGATTTGCTGTTCATAGCTGTTTAAGACAATCTTGATGTATTTTGATACTTTGACAACGATTTTTCCAGTAGCTAAGAAGAAAACGATGTTTTTTTTCTTTGGTCGTTACAGTAGGAAAGAAAAAAAAATTGCGTTAATATTAATTTTTTTCGATTTAGATTTGCTGTTCATAGCTGTTTAAGACAATCTTGATGTATTTTGATACTTTGACAACGATTTTTCCAGTAGCTTAGAAGAAAACGATGTTTTTTTTTCTTAGGTCGTAACAGTATGATAGAAAAAAAAATTTCGTTAATTTTAATTTATTTTGAATTAGATTGGCTTTTCATAGCTGTTTAAGACAATTTTGATGTATTTTGATACTTTGACAACGATTTTTTCAGTAGCTTAGAAGAAAACGATGTTTTTTTTCTTAGGTCGTTACAGTAGGAAAGAAAAAAAAATTGCGTTAATATTATTTTTTTTCGATTTAGATTTGCTGTTCATAGCTGTTTAAGACAATCTTGATGTATTTTGATACTTTGACAACGATTTTTCCAGTAGCATAGAAGAAAACGATGTTTTTTTTCTTAGGTCGTTACAGTATGATAGAAAAAAAAATTGCGTTAATATTAATTTTTTTTGAATTAGATTGGCTTTTCATAGCTGTTTAAGACAATCTTGATGTATTTTGATACTTTGACAACGATTTTTTCAGTAGCTTAGAAGAAAACGATGTTTTTTTTCTTAAGTCGTTACAGTATGATAGAAAAAAAAATTTCGTTAATTTTAATTTTTTTAATTAGATTTTCTTTTCATAGCAGTTTAAGACAATCTTGATGTATTTTGGTACTTTGACAACGACTTTTCCAGTAGTTTAGAAGAAAACGATGTTTTTTTTTATTTGGTCGTTACAGTACGAAAGAAAAAAAAATGCTGTTATCTCCGTCAATATTTATTTTCTTCGATTTAGATTGGCTTTTCATAGCTGTTTAAGACAATCTTGATGTATTTTGATACTTTGACAATGATTTTTCCAGTAGTTTAGAAGAAAACGATGTTTTTTTTTCTTTGGTCGTTACAGTATGAAAGAAAAAAAAATTGCGTTAACATTAATTTTTTTTCGATTTAGATTTGCTGTTCATAGCTGTTTAAGACAATCTTGATGTATTTTGATACTTTGACAACGATTTTTCCAGTAGCTTAGAAGAAAACGATGTTTTTTTTTCTTAGGTCGTAACAGTATGATAGAAAAAAAAATTTCGTTAATTTTAATTTTTTTTGAATTAGATTGGCTTTTCATAGCTGTTTAAGACAATCTTGATGTATTTTGATACTTTGACAACGATTTTTCCAGTAGCTTAGAAGAAAACGATGTTTTTTTTCTTAAGTCGTTACAGTACGAAAGAAAAAAAAATGCTGTTATCTCCGTCAATATTTATTTTTTTTGATTTAGATTGGCTTTTCATAGCTGTTTAAGACAATCTTGATGTATTTTGATACTTTGACAACGATTTTTCCAGTAGCTAAGAAGAAAACGATGTTTTTTTTCTTTGGTCGTTACAGTATGAAAGAAAAAAAAATTGCGTTAACATTAATTTTTTTTCGATTTAGATTTGCTGTTCATAGCTGTTTAAGACAATCTTGATGTATTTTGATACTTTGACAACGATTTTTCCAGTAGCTTAGAAGCAAACGATGTTTTTTTTCTTTGGTCGTTACAGTAGGAAAGAAAACATAATTTCGTTAATTTTAATTTTTTTCGATTTAGATTGGCTTTTCATAGCTGTTTAAGACAATCTTGATGTATTTTGATACTTTGACAACGATTTTTCCAGTAGTTTAGAGGAAAACGAAGTTTTTTTTTTATTTGGTCGTTACAGTACGAAAGAAAAAAAATGCTGTTATCTCCGTCAATATTAATTTTTTTTTCGATTTAGATTGGCTTTTCATAGCTGTTTAAGACAATCTTGATGTATTTTGATACTTTGACAACGATTTTTCCAGTAGCTTAGAAGCAAACGATGTTTTTTTTTCTTTGGTCGTTACAGTAGGAAAGAAAACATAATTTCGTTAATTTTAATTTTTTTCGATTTAGATTGGCTTTTCATAGCTGTTTAAGACAATCTTGATGTATTTTGATACCTTGACAACGATTTTTCCAGTAGCTTAGAAGAAAACGATGTTTTTTTTCTTAGGTAGTTACAGTATGATAGAAAAAAAAATTTTGTTAATTTTATTTTTTTTTAATTAGATTGGCTTTTCATAGCTGTTTAAGACAATCTTGATGTATTTTGGTACTTTGACAACGATTTTTCCAGTAGTTTAGAAGAAAACGATGTTTTTTTTCTTTGGTCGTTACAGTACGATCGAAAAAAAAAAAGCTGTTAACTCCGTCAATATTAATTTTTTTTCGATTAAGATTCGCTTTTCATAGCTGTTTAAGACAATCTTGATGAATTTGGTACTTTGACAACGATTTTTCCAGTAGCTTAGAAGAAAACGATGTTTTTTTTTTCTTTGGTCGTCACAGTATGATAGAAAACAAAATTTCGTTAATTTTAATTTTTTTCGATTTAGATTGGCTTTTCATAGCTGTTTAAGACAATCTTGATGTATTTTGATACTTTGACAACGATTTTTCCAGTAGCTAAGAAGAAAACGATGTTTTTTTTCTTTGGTCGTTACAGTATGAAAGAAAAAAAAATTGCGTTAACATTAATTTTTTTTCGATTTAGATTTGCTGTTCATAGCTGTTTAAGACAATCTTGATGTATTTTGATACTTTGACAACGATTTTTCCAGTAGCTTAGAAGCAAACGATGTTTTTTTTCTTTGGTCGTTACAGTAGGAAAGAAAACATAATTTCGTTAATTTTAATTTTTTTCGATTTAGATTGGCTTTTCATAGCTTTTTAAGACAATCTTGATGTATTTTGATACTTTGACAACGATTTTTCCAGTAGTTTAGAGGAAAACGAAGTTTTTTTTTTATTTGGTCGTTACAGTACGAAAGAAAAAAAATGCTGTTATCTCCGTCAATATTAATTTTTTTTTCGATTTAGATTGGCTTTTCATAGCTGTTTAAGACAATCTTGATGTATTTTGATACTTTGACAACGATTTTTCCAGTAGCTTAGAAGCAAACGATGTTTTTTTTTCTTTGGTCGTTACAGTAGGAAAGAAAACATAATTTCGTTAATTTTAATTTTTTCGATTTAGATTGGCTTTTCATAGCTGTTTAAGACAATCTTGATGTATTTTGATACCTTGACAACGATTTTTCCAGTAGCTTAGAAGAAAACGATGTTTTTTTTCTTAGGTAGTTACAGTATGATAGAAAAAAAAAAAGCTGTTAACTCCGTCAATATTAATTTTTTTCGATTTAGATTCGCTTTTCATAGCTGTTTAAGACAATCTTGATGAATTTGGTACTTTGACAACGATTTTTCCAGTAGCTTAGAAGAAAACGATGTTTTTTTTTTCTTTGGTCGTCACAGTATGATAGAAAACAAAATTTCGTTAATTTTAATTTTTTTCGATTTAGATTGGCTTTTCATAGCTGTTTAAGACAATCTTGATGTATTTTGATACTTTGACAACGATTTTTCCAGTAGTTTAGAGGAAAACGATGTTTTTTTTATTTGGTCATTACAGTACGAAAGAAAAAAAAAATGCTGTTATCTCCGTCAATATTAATTTTTTTTTCGATTTAGATTGGCTTTTCATAGCTGTTTAAGACAATCTTGATGTATTTTGATACTTTGACAACGATTTGTCCAATAGCTTAGAAGAAAACGATGTTTTTTTCTTGGGTCGTTACAGTATAATAGAAAAAAAAATTTCGTTAATTTTAATTTTATTTTAATTAGGTTGGCTTTTCATAGCTGTTTAAGACAATCTTGATGTATTTTGGTACTTTGACAACGATTTTTCCAGTAGTTTAGAAGAAAACTTTGTTTTTTTTTCTTTGGTCATTACAGTACGATCGAAAAAAAAAAAGCTGTTAAATCCGCCAATGTTAAGTTTTTTTCGATTTAGATTTGCTTTTCATAGCTGTTTAAGACAATCTTGATGTATTTTGATACTTTGACAACGATTTTTCCAGTTGCTTAGAAGAAAACGATGTTTTTTTTCTTAGGTCGTTACAGTAGGAAAGAAAAAAAAATTGCGTTAATATTATTTTTTTTCGATTTAGATTTGCTGTTCATAGCTGTTTAAGACAATCTTGATGTATTTTGATACTTTGACAACGATTTTTCCATAAGCATAGAAGAAAACGATGTTTTTTTTCTTAGGTCGTTACAGTATGATAGAAAAAAAAATTTCGTTAATTTTAATTTTTTTTGAATTAGATTGGCTTTTCATAGCTGTTTAAGACAATCTTGATGTATTTTGATACTTTGACAACGATTTTTCCAGTAGTTTAGAAGAAAACGATGTTTTTTTTTCTTTGGTCGTCAGAGTATGATAGAAAACAAAATTTCGTTAATTTTAATTTTTTTCGATTTAGATTGGCTTTTCATAGCTGTTTAAGACAATCTTGATGTATTTTGATACTTTGACAACGATTTTTCCAGTAGTTTAAAAGAAAACGATGTTTTTTTTCTTTGGTCGTTACAGTATGATAGAAATCAAAATTTCGTTAATTTTAATTTTTTTCGATTTAGATTGGCTTTTCATAGCTGTTTAAGACAATCTTGATGTATTTTGATACTTTGACAACGATTTTTCCAGTAGTTTAGAGGAAAACAATGTTTTTTTTCTTAGGTCGTTACAGTAGGAAAGAAAAAAAAATTGCGTTAATATTATTTTTTTTCGATTTAGATTTCCGTTCATAGCTGTTTAAGACAATCTTGATGTATTTTGATACTTTGACAACGATTTTTCCAGTAGCATAGAAGAAAACGATGTTTTTTTTCTTTGGTCGTTACAGTATGATAGAAAAAAAAATTTCGTTAATTTTAATTTATTTTTAATTAGATTTTCTTTTCATAGCAGTTTAAGACAATCTTGATGTATTTTGATACTTTGACAACGATTTTTCCAGTAGTTTAGAAGAAAACGATGTTTTTTTTCTTTGGTCGTTACAGTACGATCGAAAAAAAAAAGCTGTTAACTCAGTCAATATTAATTTTTTTTCGATTAAGATTCGCTTTTCATAGCTGTTTAAGACAATCTTGATGAATTTGGTACTTTGACAACGATTTTTCCAGTAGCATAGAAGAAAACGATGTTTTTTTTCTTAGGTCGTTACAGTATGATAGAAAAAAAAATTTCGTTAATTTTAATTTTTTTTGAATTAGATTGGCTTTTCATAGCTGTTTAAGACAATCTTGATGTATTTTGGTACTTTGACAACGATTTTTCCAGTAGTTTAGAAGAAAACGATGTTTTTTTTCTTTGGTCGTTACAGTACGATCGAAAAAAAAAAAGCTGTTAACTCAGTCAATATTAATTTTTTTTCGATTAAGATTCGCTTTTCATAGCTGTTTAAGACAATCTTGATGAATTTGGTACTTTGACAACGATTTTTCCAGTAGCTTAGAAGAAAACGATGTTTTTTTTTTCTTTGGTCGTCACAGTATGATAGAAAACAAAATTTCGTTAATTTTAATTTTTTTTGAATTAGATTGGCTTTTCATAGCTGTTTAAGACAATCTTGATGTATTTTGATACTTTGACAACGATTTTTTCAGTAGCTTAGAAGAAAACGATGTTTTTTTTTCTTAAGTCGTTACAGTATGATAGAAAAAAAAAATTCGTTAATTTTAATTTTTTTTCAATTAGATTTTCTTTTCATAGCAGTTTAAGACAATCTTGATGTATTTTGATACTTTGACAACGATTTTTCCAGTAGTTTAGAAGAAAACGATGTTTTTTTTCTTTGGTCGTTACAGTATGAAAGAAAAAAAAATTGCGTTAACATTAATTTTTTTTCGATTTAGATTTGCTGTTCATAGCTGTTTAAGACAATCTTGATGTATTTTGATACTTTGACAACGATTTTTCCAGTAGTTTAGAGGAAAACGATGTTTTTTTTTATTTGGTCGTTACAGTACGAAAGAAAAAAAAAAATCTGTTATCTCCGTCAATTTTAATTTTTTTTTCGATTTAGATTGGCTTTTCATAGCTGTTTAAGACAATCTTGATGTATTTTGATACTTTGACAACGATTTTTCCAGTAGCTTAGAAGAAAACGATGTTTTTTTTCTTGGGTCGTTACAGTATGAAAGAAAAAAAAATTGCGTTAATATTAATTTTTTTTCGATTAAGATTTGCTTTTCATAGCTGTTTAAGACAATCTTGATGAATTTGGTACTTTGACAACGATTTTTCCAGTAGTTTAGAAGAAAACGATGTTTTTTTTCTTGACAGTATGAAGGAAAAAAAAATTGCGTTAATATTAATTTTTTCTTTATTTAGATATTCTGTTCATATCTGCTTAAGACAATCTTGATGTATTTTGATACTTTGACAACGATTTTTCCAGTAGCTTAGAAGAAAACGATGTTTTTTTTCTTGGGTCGTTACAGTATGAAAGAAAAAAAAATTGCGTTAATATTAATTTTTTTTCGATTAAGATTTGCTTTTCATAGCTGTTTAAGACAATCTTGATGAATTTGGTACTTTGACAACGATTTTTCCAGTAGTTTAGAAGAAAACGATGTTTTTTTTTTTTCTTTGGTCGTCACAGTATGATAGAAGACAAAATTTCGTTAATTTTAATTTTTTTCGATTTAGATTGGCTTTTCATAGCTGTTTAAGACAATCTTGATGTATTTTGATACTTTGACAACGATTTTTCCAGTAGTTTAGAGGAAAACGATGTTTTTTTTATTTGGTCATTACAGTACGAAAGAAAAAAAAAATGCTGTTATCTCCGTCAATATGAATTTTTTTTCGATTTAGATTGGCTTTTCATAGCTGTTTAAGACAATCTTGATGTATTTTGATACTTTGACAACGATTTTTCCAGTAGCTTAGAAGAAAACGATGTTTTTTTTCTTAGGTCGTTACAGTATGATAGAAAAAAAAATTTCGTTAATTTTAATTTTTTTTTTAATTAGATTGGCTTTTCATAGCTGTTTAAGACAATCTTGATGTATTTTGATACTTTGACAACGATTTTTCCAGTAGCTTAGAAGAAAACGATGTTTTTTTTTCTTAGGTCGTTACAGTAGGAAAGAAAAAAAAATTGCGTTAATATTATTTTTTTTCGATTTAGATTTGCTGTTCATAGCTGTTTAAGACAATCTTGATGTATTTTGATACTTTGACAACGATTTTTCCAGTAGCATAGAAGAAAACGATGTTTTTTTTCTTAGGTCGTTACAGTATGATAGAAAAAAAAATTTCGTTAATTTAAATTTTTTTTGAATTAGATTGGCTTTTCATAGCTGTTTAAGACAATCTTGATGTATTTTGATACTTTGACAACGATTTTTCCAGTAGCTTAGAAGAAAACGATGTTTTTTTTCTTAGGTCGTTACAGTATGATAGAAAAAAAAATTTCGTTAATTTTAATTTTTTTTTTAATTAGATTGGCTTTTCATAGCTGTTTAAGACAATCTTGATGTATTTTGGTACTTTGACAACGATTTTTCCAGTAGTTTAGAAGAAAACGATGTTTTATTTGGTCGTTACAGTATGAAAGAAAAAAAAATTGCGTTAATATTAATTTTTTTTCGATTTAGATTTGCTGTTCATAGCTGTTTAAGACAATCTTGATGTATTTTGATACTTTGACAACGATTTTTCCAGTAGCTAAGAAGAAAACGATGTTTTTTTTCTTAGGTCGTTACAGTAGGAATGAAAAAAAAATTGCGTTAATATTAATTTTTTTCGATTTAGATTTGCTGTTCATAGCTGTTTAAGACAATCTTGATGTATTTTGATACTTTGACAACGATTTTTCCAGTAGCTAAGAAGAAAACGATGTTTTTTTTCTTTGGTCGTTACAGTAGGAAAGAAAAAAAAATTGCGTTAATATTAATTTTTTTCGATTTAGATTTGCTGTTCATAGCTGTTTAAGACAATCTTGATGTATTTTGATACTTTGACAACGATTTTTCCAGTAGCTTAGAAGAAAACGATGTTTTTTTTTCTTAGGTCGTAACAGTATGATAGAAAAAAAAATTTCGTTAATTTTAATTTATTTTGAATTAGATTGGCTTTTCATAGCTGTTTAAGACAATCTTGATGTATTTTGATACTTTGACAACGATTTTTTCAGTAGCTTAGAAGAAAACGATGTTTTTTTTCTTAAGTCGTTACAGTACGAAAGAAAAAAAAATGCTGTTTCTCCGTCAATATTTATTTTTTTCGATTTAGATTGGCTTTTCATAGCTGTTTAAGACAATCTTGATGTCTTTTGATACTTTGACAACGATTTTTCCAGTAGCTAAGAAGAAAACGATGTTTTTTTTCTTTGGTCGTTACAGTAGGAAAGAAAAAAAAATTGCGTTAATATTAATTTTTTTCGATTTAGATTTGCTGTTCATAGCTGTTTAAGACAATCTTGATGTATTTTGATACTTTGACAACGATTTTTCCAGTAGCTAAGAAGAAAACGATGTTTTTTTTCTTTGGTCGTTACAGTAGGAAAGAAAAAAAAATTGCGTTAATATTAATTTTTTTCGATTTAGATTTGCTGTTCATAGCTGTTTAAGACAATCTTGATGTATTTTGATACTTTGACAACGATTTTTCCAGTAGCTTAGAAGAAAACGATGTTTTTTTTCTTAGGTCGTAACAGTATGATAGAAAAAAAAATTTCGTTAATTTTAATTTTTTTCGATTTAGATTGGCTTTTCATAGCTGTTTAAGACAATCTTGATGTATTTTGATACTTTGACAACGATTTTTCCAGTAATTTAGAGGAAAACAATGTTTTTTTTTATTTGGTCGTTACAGTACGAAAGAAAAAAAAAATGCTGTTATCTCCGTCAATATTAATTTTTTTTTCTATTTAGATTGGCTTTTCATAGCTGTTTAAGACAATCTTGATGTATTTTGATACTTTGACAACGATTTTTCCAGTAGCTTAGAAGAAAACGATGTTTTTTTTCTTAGGTCGTTACAGTATGATAGAAAAAAAAAATTCGTTAATTTTAATTTTTTTTTTAATAAGATTGGCTTTTCATAGCTGTTTAAGACAATCTTGATGTATTTTGGTACTTTGACAACGATTTTTCCAGTAGTTTAGAAGAAAACGATATTTTTTTTTCTTTGGTCGTCACAGTACGATCGAAAAAAAAAAAAGCTGTTAACTCCGTCAATGTTAAGTTTTTTTCGATTTAGATTTGCTTTTCATAGCAGTTTAAGACAATCTTGATGTATTTTGATACTTTGACAACGATTTTTCCAGTAGTTTAGAAGAAAACGATGTTTTTTTTCCTTGGTCGTTACAGTATGAAAGAAAAAAAAATTGCGTTAATATTAATTTTTTTTCGATTTAGATTTGCTGTTCATAGCTGTTTAAGACAATCTTGATGTATTTTGATACTTTGACAACGATTTTTCCAGTAGCATAGAAGAAAACGATGCTTTTTTTCTTGGGTCGTTACAGTATGCAAGAAAAAAAAAATTGCGTTAATATTAATTTTTTTTCGATTAAGATTCGCTGTTCATAGCTGTTTAAGACAATCTTGATGAATTTGGTACTTTGACAACGATTTTTCCAGTAGTTTAGAAGAAAACGATGTTTTTTTTTTTCTTTGGTCGTCACAGTATGATAGAAATCAAAATTTCGTTAATTTTAATTTTTTTCGATTTAGATTGGCTTTTCATAGCTGTTTAAGACAATCTTGATGTATTTTGATACTTTGACAACGATTTTTCCAGTAGCTTAGAAGAAAACGATGTTTTTTTTCTTAAGTCGTTACAGTACGAAAGAAAAAAAAATGCTGTTATCTCCGTCAATATTTATTTTTTTCGATTTAGATTTGCTGTTCATAGCTGTTTAAGACAATCTTGATGTATTTTGATACTTTGACAACGATTTTTCCAGTAGCTTAGAAGCAAACGATGTTTTTTTTCTTTGGTCGTTACAGTAGGAAAGAAAACATAATTTCGTTAATTTTAATTTTTTTCGATTTAGATTGGCTTTTCATAGCTGTTTAAGACAATCTTGATGTATTTTGATACTTTGACAACGATTTTTCCAGTAGTTTAGAGGAAAACGATGTTTTTTTTTTATTTGGTCGTTACAGTACGAAAGAAAAAAAATGCTGTTATCTCCGTCAATATTAATTTTTTTTTCGATTTAGATTTGCTGTTCATAGCTGTTTAAGACAATCTTGATGTATTTTGATACTTTGACAACGATTTTTCCAGTAGCTTAGAAGCAAACGATGTTTTTTTTCTTTGGTCGTTACAGTAGGAAAGAAAACATAATTTCGTTAATTTTAATTTTTTTCGATTTAGATTGGCTTTTCATAGCTGTTTAAGACAATCTTGATGTATTTTGATACCTTGACAACGATGTTTCCAGTAGCTTAGAAGAAAACGATGTTTTTTTTCTTTGGTCGTTACAGTAGGAAAGAAAACATAATTTCGTTAATTTTAATTTTTTTCGATTTAGATTGGCTTTTCATAGCTGTTTAAGACAATCTTGATGTATTTTGATACTTTGACAACGATTTTTCCAGTAGTTTAGAGGAAAACGATGTTTTTTTTTTATTTGGTCGTTACAGTACGAAAGAAAAAAAATGCTGTTATCTCCGTCAATTTTAATTTTTTTTTAATTAGATTTGCTTTTCATAGCTGTTTAAGACAATCTTGATGTATTTTGATACTTTGACAACGATTTTTCCAGTAGTTTAGAGGAAAACGATGTTTTTTTTTTATTTGGTCGTTACAGTACGAAAGAAAAAAAATGCTGTTATCTCCGTCAATATTAATTTTTTTTTCGATTTAGATTTGCTGTTCATAGCTGTTTAAGACAATCTTGATGTATTTTGATACTTTGACAACGATTTTTCCAGTAGCTTAGAAGAAAACGATGTTTTTTTTCTTAAGTCGTTACAGTACGAAAGAAAAAAAAATGCTGTTATCTCCGTCAATATTTATTTTTTTCGATTTAGATTTGCTGTTCATAGCTGTTTAAGACAATCTTGATGTATTTTGATACTTTGACAACGATTTTTCCAGTAGCTTAGAAGCAAACGATGTTTTTTTTCTTTGGTCGTTACAGTAGGAAAGAAAACATAATTTCGTTAATTTTAATTTTTTTCGATTTAGATTGGCTTTTCATAGCTGTTTAAGACAATCTTGATGTATTTTGATACTTTGACAACGATTTTTCCAGTAGTTTAGAGGAAAACGATGTTTTTTTTTTATTTGGTCGTTACAGTACGAAAGAAAAAAAATGCTGTTATCTCCGTCAATTTTAATTTTTTTTTAATTAGATTTGCTTTTCATAGCTGTTTAAGACAATCTTGATGTATTTTGATACTTTGACAACGATTTTTCCAGTAGTTTAGAGGAAAACGATGTTTTTTTTTTATTTGGTCGTTACAGTACGAAAGAAAAAAAATGCTGTTATCTCCGTCAATATTAATTTTTTTTTCGATTTAGATTGGCTTTTCATAGCTGTTTAAGACAATCTTGATGTATTTTGATACTTTGACAACGATTTTTCCAGTAGCTTAGAAGCAAACGATGTTTTTTTTCTTTGGTCGTTACAGTAGGAAACAAAACATAATTTCGTTAATTTTAATTTTTTTCGATTTAGATTGGCTTTTCATAGCTGTTTAAGACAATCTTGATGTATTTTGATACCTTGACAACGATTTTTCCAGTAGCTTAGAAGAAAACGATGTTTTTTTTCTTAGGTAGTTACAGTATGATAGAAAAAAAAATTTCGTTAATTTTATTTTTTTTTAATTAGATTTGCTGTTCATAGCTGTTTAAGACAATCTTGATGTATTTTGATACTTTGACAACGATTTTTCCAGTAGCTTAGAAGAAAACGATGTTTTTTTTTCTTAGGTCGTAACAGTATGATAGAAAAAAAAATTTCGTTAATTTTAATTTATTTTGAATTAGATTGGCTTTTCATAGCTGTTTAAGACAATCTTGATGTATTTTGATACTTTGACAACGATTTTCCAGTAGCTTAGAAGAAAACGATGTTTTTTTTCTTAAGTCGTTACAGTACGAAAGAAAAAAAAATGCTGTTATCTCCGTCAATATTTATTTTTTTCGATTTAGATTGGCTTTTCATAGCTGTTTAAGACAATCTTGATGTATTTTGATACTTTGACAACGATTTTTCCAGTAGCTAAGAAGAAAACGATGTTTTTTTTCTTTGGTCGTTACAGTATGAAAGAAAAAAAAATTGCGTTAACATTAATTTTTTTTCGATTTAGATTTGCTGTTCATAGCTGTTTAAGACAATCTTGATGTATTTTGATACTTTGACAACGATTTTTCCAGTAGCTTAGAAGCAAACGATGTTTTTTTTCTTTGGTCGTTACAGTAGGAAAGAAAACATAATTTCGTTAATTTTAATTTTTTTCGATTTAGATTGGCTTTTCATAGCTGTTTAAGACAATCTTGATGTATTTTGATACTTTGACAACGATTTTTCCAGTAGTTTAGAGGAAAACGATGTTTTTTTTTTATTTGGTCGTTACAGTACGAAAGAAAAAAAATGCTGTTATCTCCGTCAATATTAATTTTTTTTTCGATTTAGATTGGCTTTTCATAGCTGTTTAAGACAATCTTGATGTATTTTGATACTTTGACAACGATTTTTCCAGTAGCTTAGAAGCAAACGATGTTTTTTTTCTTTGGTCGTTACAGTAGGAAAGAAAACATAATTTCGTTAATTTTAATTTTTTTCGATTTAGATTGGCTTTTCATAGCTGTTTAAGACAATCTTGATGTATTTTGATACCTTGACAACGATTTTTCCAGTAGCTTAGAAGAAAACGATGTTTTTTTTCTTAGGTCGTTACAGTATGATAGAAAAAAAAATTTCGTTAATTTTATTTTTTTTTAATTAGATTGGCTTTTCATAGCTGTTTAATACAATCTTGATGTTTTTTGGTACTTTGACAACGATTTTTCCAGTAGTTTAGAAGAAAACGATGTTTTTTTTCTTTGGTCGTTACAGTACCATCCGAAAAAAAAATAGCTGTTTACTCCGTCAATATTAATTTTTTTTCGATTAAGATTCGCTTTTCATAGCTGTTTAAGCCAATCTTGATGAATTTTGATACTTTGACAACGATTTTTCCAGTAGTTTAGAGGAAAACGATGTTTTTTTTTTCTTTGGTCGTCACAGTATGATAGAAAACAAAATTTCGTTAATTTTAATTTTTTTCGATTTAGATTGGCTTTTCATAGCTGTTTAAGACAATCTTGATGTATTTTGATACTTTGACAACGATTTTTCCAGTAGTTTAGAGGAAAACGATGTTTTTTTTATTTGGTAATTACAGTACGAAAGAAAAAAAAAATGCTGTTATCTCCGTCAATATTTTTTTTTTTTCGATTTAGATTGGCTTTTCATAGCTGTTTAAGACAATCTTGATGTATTTTGATACTTTGACAACGATTTGTCCAATAGCTTAGAAGAAAACGATGTTTTTTTCTTAGGTCGTTACAGTATAATAGAAAAAAAAATTTCGTTAATTTTAATTTTTTTTTAATTAGATTGGCTTTTCATAGCTGTTTAAGACAATCTTGATGTATTTTGGTACTTTGACAACGATTTTTCCAGTAGTTTAGAAGAAAACGATGTTTTTTTTTCTTTGGTCATTACAGTACGATCGAAAAAAAAAAAGCTGTTAAATCCGCCAATGTTAAGTTTTTTTCGATTTAGATTTGCTTTTCATAGCTGTTTAAGACAATCTTGATGTATTTTGATACTTTGACAACGATTTTTCCAGTAGCTTAGAAGAAAACGATGTTTTTTTTCTTAGGTCGTTACAGTAGGAAAGAAAAAAAAATTGCGTTAATATTTTTTTTTTTCGATTTAGATTTGCTGTTCATAGCTGTTTAAGACAATCTTGATGTATTTTGATACTTTGACAACGATTTGTCCAATAGCTTAGAAGAAAACGATGTTTTTTTCTTAGGTCGTTACAGTATAATAGAAAAAAAAATTTCGTTAATTTTAATTTTTTTTTAATTAGATTGGCTTTTCATAGCTGTTTAAGACAATCTTGATGTATTTTGGTACTTTGACAACGATTTTTCCAGTAGTTTAGAAGAAAACGATGTTTTTTTTTCTTTGGTCATTACAGTACGATCGAAAAAAAAAAAGCTGTTAAATCCGCCAATGTTAAGTTTTTTTCGATTTAGATTTGCTTTCCATAGCTGTGTTAGACAATCTTGATGTATTTTGATACTTTGACAACGATTTTTCCAGTAGTTTAGAAGAAAACGATGTTTTTTTTCTTTGGTCGTTACAGTATGAAAGAAAAAAAAATTGCGTTAATATTAATTTTTTTTCGATTTAGATTTGCTGTTCATAGCTGTTTAAGACTATCTTGATGTATTTTGATACTTTGATAACGATTTTTCCAGTAGCTTAGAAGAAAACGATGTTTTTTTTCTTAGGTCGTTACAGTAGGAAAGAAAAAAAAATTGCGTTAATATTATTTTTTTTCGATTTAGATTTGCTGTTCATAGCTGTTTAAGACAATCTTGATGTATTTTGATACTTTGACAACGATTTTTCCAGAAGCTTAGAAGAAAACGATGTTTTTTTTCTTAGGTCGTTACAGTATGATAGAAAAAAAAATTTCGTTAATTTTAATTTTTTTTTAATTAGATTGGCTTTTCATAGCTGTTTAAAACAATCTTGATGTATTTTGATACTTTGACAACGATTTTTCCAGTAGCTTAGAAGAAAACGATGTTTTTTTTCTTAAGTCGTTACAGTATGATAGAAAAAAAAATTTCGTTAATTTTAATTTTTTTTTAATTAGATTTTCTTTTCATAGCTGTTTAAGACAATCTTGATGTATTTTGGTACTTTGACAACGACTTTTCCAGTAGGTTAGAAAAAAACGATGTTTTTTTTATTTGGTCGTTACAGTACGAAAGAAAAAAAAATGCTGTTATCTCCGTCAATATTTATTTTTTTCGATTTAGATTGGCTTTTCATAGCTGTTTAAGACAATCTTGATGAATTTTGATACTTTGACTACGATTTTTCCAGTAGCTTAGAAGAAAACGATGCTTTTTTTCTTGGGTCGTTACAGTATGAAAGAAAAAAAAATTGCGTTAATATTAATTTTTTTCGATTAAGATTCGCTGTTTATAGCTGTTTAAGACAATCTTGATGTATTTTGATACTTTGACAACGATTTTTCCAGTAGCTTAGAAGAAAACGATGTTTTTTTTCTTAAGTCGTTACAGTATAAAAGAAAAAAAAATTTCGTTAATTTTAATTTTTTTTTAATTAGATTTGCTTTTCATAGCTGTTTAAGACAATCTTGATGTATTTTGGTACTTTGACAACGATGTTTCCAGTAGTTTAGAAGAAAACGATGTTTTTTTTTATTTGGTCGTTACAGTACGAAAGAAAAAAAATTTTTGTTATCTCCGTCAATATTTATTTTTTTCGATTTAGATTGGCTTTTCATAGCTGTTTAAGACAATCTTGATGAATTTTGATACTTTGACAACGATTTTTCCAGAAGCTTAGAAGAAAACGATGTTTTTTTTCTTAGGTCGTTACAGTATGATAGAAAAAAAAATTGCGTTAATATTAATTTTTTTTCGATTTAGATTTGCTGTTCATAGCTGTTTAAGACTATCTTGATGTATTTTGATACTTTGACAACGATTTTTCCAGTAGCTTAAAAGAAAACGACGTTTTTTTTCTTGACAGTATGAAGGAAAAAAAAATTGCGTTAATATTAATTTTTTTTCGATTAAGATTCGCTTTTCATACCTGTTTAAGACAATCTTGATGTATTTTGACACTTTGACAACGATTTTTCCAGTAGTTTAGAAGAAAAAGATGTTTTTTTTCTTGACAGTATGAAGGAAAAAAAAATTGCGTTAATATTAATTTTTTCTTTATTTAGATATTCTGTTCATATCTGCTTAAGACAATCTTGATGTATTTTGATACTTTGACAACGATTTTTCCAGTAGCTTAGAAGAAAACGATGTTTTTTTTCTTAGGTCGTTACAGTAGGAAAGAAAAAAAAATTGCGTTAATATTTTTTTTTTTCGATTTAGATTTGCTGTTCATAGCTGTTTAAGACAATCTTGATGTATTTTGATACTTTGACAACGATTTGTCCAATAGCTTAGAAGAAAACGATGTTTTTTTCTTAGGTCGTTACAGTATAATAGAAAAAAAAATTTCGTTAATTTTAATTTTTTTTTAATTAGATTGGCTTTTCATAGCTGTTTAAGACAATCTTGATGTATTTTGGTACTTTGACAACGATTTTTCCAGTAGTTTAGAAGAAAACGATGTTTTTTTTTCTTTGGTCATTACAGTACGATCGAAAAAAAAAAAGCTGTTAAATCCGCCAATGTTAAGTTTTTTTCGATTTAGATTTGCTTTCCATAGCTGTGTTAGACAATCTTGATGTATTTTGATACTTTGACAACGATTTTTCCAGTAGTTTAGAAGAAAACGATGTTTTTTTTCTTTGGTCGTTACAGTATGAAAGAAAAAAAAATTGCGTTAATATTAATTTTTTTTCGATTTAGATTTGCTGTTCATAGCTGTTTAAGACTATCTTGATGTATTTTGATACTTTGATAACGATTTTTCCAGTAGCTTAGAAGAAAACGATGTTTTTTTTCTTAGGTCGTTACAGTAGGAAAGAAAAAAAAATTGCGTTAATATTATTTTTTTTCGATTTAGATTTGCTGTTCATAGCTGTTTAAGACAATCTTGATGTATTTTGATACTTTGACAACGATTTTTCCAGAAGCTTAGAAGAAAACGATGTTTTTTTTCTTAGGTCGTTACAGTATGATAGAAAAAAAAATTTCGTTAATTTTAATTTTTTTTTAATTAGATTGGCTTTTCATAGCTGTTTAAAACAATCTTGATGTATTTTGATACTTTGACAACGATTTTTCCAGTAGCTTAGAAGAAAACGATGTTTTTTTTCTTAAGTCGTTACAGTATGATAGAAAAAAAAATTTCGTTAATTTTAATTTTTTTTTAATTAGATTTTCTTTTCATAGCTGTTTAAGACAATCTTGATGTATTTTGGTACTTTGACAACGACTTTTCCAGTAGGTTAGAAAAAAACGATGTTTTTTTTATTTGGTCGTTACAGTACGAAAGAAAAAAAAATGCTGTTATCTCCGTCAATATTTATTTTTTTCGATTTAGATTGGCTTTTCATAGCTGTTTAAGACAATCTTGATGAATTTTGATACTTTGACTACGATTTTTCCAGTAGCTTAGAAGAAAACGATGCTTTTTTTCTTGGGTCGTTACAGTATGAAAGAAAAAAAAATTGCGTTAATATTAATTTTTTTCGATTAAGATTCGCTGTTTATAGCTGTTTAAGACAATCTTGATGTATTTTGATACTTTGACAACGATTTTTCCAGTAGTTTAGAAGAAAACGATGTTTTTTTTCTTAAGTCGTTACAGTATAAAAGAAAAAAAAATTTCGTTAATTTTAATTTTTTTTTAATTAGATTTGCTTTTCATAGCTGTTTAAGACAATCTTGATGTATTTTGGTACTTTGACAACGATGTTTCCAGTAGTTTAGAAGAAAACGATGTTTTTTTTTATTTGGTCGTTACAGTACGAAAGAAAAAAAATTTTTGTTATCTCCGTCAATATTTATTTTTTTCGATTTAGATTGGCTTTTCATAGCTGTTTAAGACAATCTTGATGAATTTTGATACTTTGACAACGATTTTTCCAGAAGCTTAGAAGAAAACGATGTTTTTTTTCTTAGGTCGTTACAGTATGATAGAAAAAAAAATTGCGTTAATATTAATTTTTTTTCGATTTAGATTTGCTGTTCATAGCTGTTTAAGACTATCTTGATGTATTTTGATACTTTGACAACGATTTTTCCAGTAGCTTAAAAGAAAACGACGTTTTTTTTCTTGACAGTATGAAGGAAAAAAAAATTGCGTTAATATTAATTTTTTTTCGATTAAGATTCGCTTTTCATACCTGTTTAAGACAATCTTGATGTATTTTGACACTTTGACAACGATTTTTCCAGTAGTTTAGAAGAAAACGATGTTTTTTTTCTTGACAGTATGAAGGAAAAAAAAATTGCGTTAATATTAATTTTTTCTTTATTTAGATATTCTGTTCATATCTGCTTAAGACAATCTTGATGTATTTTGATACTTTGACAACGATTTTTCCAGAAGTTTACAAGAAAACGATGTTTTTTTTTATTTGGTCGTTACAGTACGAAAGAAAAAAAAATGCTGTTATCTCCGTCAATATATATTTTCTTCGATTTAGATTGGCTTTTCATAGCTGTTTAAGACAATCTTGATGTATTTTGATACTTTGACAATGATTTTTCCAGTAGTTTAGAAGAAAACGATGTTTTTTTTCTTTGGTCGTTACAGTATGAAAGAAAAAAAAATTGCGTTAACATTAATTTTTTTTCGATTTAGATTTGCTGTTCATAGCTGTTTAAGACAATCTTGATGTATTTTGATACTTTGACAACGATTTTTCCAGTAGTTTAGAGGAAAACGATGTTTTTTTTATTTGGTCGTTACAGTACAAAAGAAAAAAAAAATGCTGTTATCTCCGTCAATTTTAATTTTTTTTTCGATTTAGATTGGCTTTTCATAGCTGTTTAAGACAATCTTGATGTATTTTGATACTTTGACAACGATTTTTCCAGTAGCTTAGAAGAAAACGATGTTTTTTTTCTTGGGTCGTTACAGTATGAAAGAAAAAAAAATGCGTTAATATTAATTTTTTTTCGATTAAGATTCGCTTTTCATAGCTGTTTAAGACAATCTTGATGAATTTGGTACTTTGACAACGATTTTTCTAGTAGTTTAGAAGAAAACGATGTTTTTTTTTTCTTTGGTCGTCACTGTATGATAGAAAACAAAATTTCGTTAATTTTATTTTTTTTCGATTTAGAATTGGCTTTTCATAGCTGTTTAAGACAATCTTTATGTATTTTGATACTTTGACAACGATTTTTCCAGTAGTTTAGAGGAAAACGATGTTTTTTTTATTTGGTCATTACAGTACGAAAGAAAAAAAAAATGCTGTTATCTCCGTCAATATTAATTTTTTTCGATTTAGATTGGCTTTTCATAGCTGTTTAAGACAATCTTGATGTATTTTGATACTTTGACAACGATTTGTCCAGTAGGTTAGAAGAAAACGATGTTTTTTTTCTTTGGTCGTTACAGTATGAAAGAAAAAAAAATTGCGTTACTATTAATTTTTTTTCGATTTAGATTGACTTTTCATAGCTGTTTAAGACAATCTTGATGTATTTTGATACTTTGACAACGATTTTTCCAGAAGTGTAGAAGAAAACGATGTTTTTTTTTCTTTGGTCATTACAGTACGATCGAAAAAAAAAAATCTGTTAAATTCGCCAATGTTAAGTTTTTTTCTATTTAGATTTGCTTTTCATAGCTGTTTAAGACAATCTTGATGTATTTTGATACTTTGACAACGATTTTTCCAGTAGGTTAGAAGAAAACGATGTTTTTTTTCTTTGGTCGTTACAGTATGAAAGAAAAAAAAATTGCGTTAATATTAATTTTTTTTCGATTTAGATTTGCTGTTCATAGCTGTTTAAGACTATCTTGATGTATTTTGATACTTTGACAACGATTTTTCCAGTAGCTTAGAAGAAAACGATGTTTTTTTTCTTAGGTCGTTACAGTAGGAAAGAAAAAAAAATTGCGTTAATATTATTTTTTTTCGATTTAGATTTGCTGTTCATAGCTGTTTAAGACAATCTTGATGTATTTTGATACTTTGACAACGATTTTTCCAGAAGCTTAGAAGAAAACGATGTTTTTTTTCTTAGGTCGTTACAGTATGATAGAAAAAATAATTTCGTTAATTTTAATTTTTTTTGAATTAGATTGGCTTTTCATAGCTGTTTAAAACAATCTTGATGTATTTTGATACTTTGACAACGATTTTTCCAGTAGCTTAGAAGAAAACGATGTTTTTTTTCTTAAGTCGTTACAGTATGATAGAAAAAAAAATTTCGTTAATTTTATTTTTTTTTTAATTAGATTTGATTTTCATAGCTGTTTAAGACCATCTTGATGTATTTTGGTACTTTGACTACGATTTTTCCAGTAGCTTAGAAGAAAACGATGCTTTTTTTCTTGGTTCGTTTCAGTATGAAAGAAAAAAAAATTGCGTTAATATTAATTTTTTTCGATTAAGATTCGCTGTTCATAGCTGTTTAAGACAATCTTGATGTATTTTGATACTTTGACAACGATTTTTCCAGTAGCTTAGAAGAAAACGATGTTTTTTTTCTTAAGTCGTTACAGTATAAAAGAAAAAAAAATGCGTTAATATTAATTTTTTTTCGATTAAGATTCGCTTTTCATAGCTGTTTAAGACAATCTTGATGAATTTGGTACTTTGACAACGATTTTTCCAGTAGTTTAGAAGAAAACGATGTTTTTTTTTTCTTTGGTCGTCACAGTATGATAGAAAACAAAATTTCGTTAATTTTATTTTTTTTCGATTTAGAATTGGCTTTTCATAGCTGTTTAAGACAATCTTGATGTATTTTGGTACTTTGACAACGATTTTTCCAGAAGTGTAGAAGAAAACGATGTTTTTTTTTCTTTGGTCATTACAGTACGATCGAAAAAAAAAAAACCTGTTAAATTCGCCAATGTTAAGTTTTTTTCTATTTAGATTTGCTTTTCATAGCTGTTTAAGACAATCTTGATGTATTTTGATACTTTGACAACGATTTTTCCAGTAGTTTAGAAGAAAACGATGTTTTTTTCTTTGGTCGTTACAGTATGAAAGAAAAAAAATTGCGTTAATATTAATTTTTTTTCGATTTAGATTTGCTGTTCATAGCTGTTTAAGACTATCTTGATGTATTTTGATACTTTGACAACGATTTTTCCAGTAGCTTAGAAGAAAACGATGTTTTTTTTCTTAGGTCGTTACAGTAGGAAAGAAAAAAAAATTGCGTTAATATTATTTTTTTTCGATTTAGATTTGCTGTTCATAGCTGTTTAAGACAATCTTGATGTATTTTGATACTTTGACAACGATTTTTCCAGAAGCTTAGAAGAAAACGATGTTTTTTTTCTTAGGTCGTTACAGTATGATAGAAAAAATAATTTCGTTAATTTTAATTTTTTTTGAATTAGATTGGCTTTTCATAGCTGTTTAAAACAATCTTGATGTATTTTGATACTTTGACAACGATTTTTCCAGTAGCTTAGAAGAAAACGATGTTTTTTTTCTTAAGTCGTTACAGTATGATAGAAAAAAAAATTTCGTTAATTTTAATTTTTTTTTAATTAGATTTGATTTTCATAGCTGTTTAAGACAATCTTGATGTATTTTGGTACTTTGACTACGATTTTTCCAGTAGCTTAGAAGAAAACGATGCTTTTTTTCTTGGTTCGTTACAGTATGAAAGAAAAAAAAATTGCGTTAATATTAATTTTTTTCGATTAAGATTCGCTGTTCATAGCTGTTTAAGACAATCTTGATGTATTTTGATACTTTGACAACGATTTTTCCAGTAGCTTAGAAGAAAACGATGTTTTTTTTCTTAAGTCGTTACAGTATAAAAGAAAAAAAAATGCGTTAATATTAATTTTTTTTCGATTAAGATTCGCTTTTCATAGCTGTTTAAGACAATCTTGATGAATTTGGTACTTTGACAACGATTTTTCCAGTAGTTTAGAAGAAAACGATGTTTTTTTTTTCTTTGGTCGTCACAGTATGATAGAAAACAAAATTTCGTTAATTTTATTTTTTTTCGATTTAGAATTGGCTTTTCATAGCTGTTTAAGACAATCTTGATGTATTTTGGTACTTTGACAACGATTTTTCCAGAAGTGTAGAAGAAAACGATGTTTTTTTTTCTTATGTCGTTAGAGTAGGAAAGAAAAAAAAATTGCGTTAATATTATTTTTTTTCGATTTAGATTTGCTGTTCATAGCTGTTTAAGACAATCTTGATGTATTTTGATACTTTGACAACGATTTTTCCAGTAGTTTAGAAGAAAACGATGTTTTTTTTTTCTTTGGTCGTCACAGTATGATAGAAAACAAAATTTCGTTAATTTTATTTTTTTTCGATTTAGAATTGGCTTTTCATAGCTGTTTAAGACAATCTTGATGTATTTTGATACTTTGACAACGATTTTTCCAGTAGTTTAGAGGAAAACGATGTTTTTTTTATTTGGTCATTACAGTACGAAAGAAAAAAAAAATGCTGTTATCTCCGTCAATATTAATTTTTTTCGATTTAGATTGGCTTTTCATAGCTGTTTAAGACAATCTTGATGTATTTTGATACTTTGACAACGATTTTTCCAGTAGCTTAGAAGAAAACGATGTTTTTTTTCTTGGGTCGTTACAGTATGAAAGAAAAAAAAATGCGTTAATATTAATTTTTTTTCGATTAAGATTCGCTTTTCATAGCTGTTTAAGACAATCTTGATGAATTTGGTACTTTGACAACGATTTTTCCAGTAGTTTAGAAGAAAACGATGTTTTTTTTCTTGACAGTATGAAGGAAAAAAAAATTGCGTTAATATTAATTTTTTCTTTATTTAGATATTCTGTTCATATCTGCTTAAGACAATCTTGATGTATTTTGATACTTTGACAACGATTTTTCCAGAAGTTTACAAGAAAACGATGTTTTTTTTTATTTGGTCGTTACAGTACGAAAGAAAAAAAAATGCTGTTATCTCCGTCAATATATATTTTCTTCGATTTAGATTGGCTTTTCATAGCTGTTTAAGACAATCTTGATGTATTTCGATACTTTGACAATGATTTTTCCAGTAGTTTAGAAGAAAACGATGTTTTTTTTCTTTGGTCGTTACAGTATGAAAGAAAAAAAAATTGCGTTAACATTAATTTTTTTTCGATTTAGATTTGCTGTTCATAGCTGTTTAAGACAATCTTGATGTATTTTGATACTTTGACAACGATTTTTCCAGTAGTTTAGAGGAAAACGATGTTTTTTTTATTTGGTCGTTACAGTACAAAAGAAAAAAAAAATGCTGTTATCTCCGTCAATTTTAATTTTTTTTGAATTAGATTGGCTTTTCATAGCTGTTTAAAACAATCTTGATGTATTTTGATACTTTGACAACGATTTTTCCAGTAGCTTAGAAGAAAACGATGTTTTTTTTCTTAAGTCGTTACAGTATGATAGAAAAAAAAATTTCGTTAATTTTATTTTTTTTTTAATTAGATTTGATTTTCATAGCTGTTTAAGACCATCTTGATGTATTTTGGTACTTTGACTACGATTTTTCCAGTAGCTTAGAAGAAAACGATGCTTTTTTTCTTGGTTCGTTTCAGTATGAAAGAAAAAAAAATTGCGTTAATATTAATTTTTTTCGATTAAGATTCGCTGTTCATAGCTGTTTAAGACAATCTTGATGTATTTTGATACTTTGACAACGATTTTTCCAGTAGCTTAGAAGAAAACGATGTTTTTTTTCTTAAGTCGTTACAGTATAAAAGAAAAAAAAATGCGTTAATATTAATTTTTTTTCGATTAAGATTCGCTTTTCATAGCTGTTTAAGACAATCTTGATGAATTTGGTACTTTGACAACGATTTTTCCAGTAGTTTAGAAGAAAACGATGTTTTTTTTTTCTTTGGTCGTCACAGTATGATAGAAAACAAAATTTCGTTAATTTTATTTTTTTTCGATTTAGAATTGGCTTTTCATAGCTGTTTAAGACAATCTTGATGTATTTTGGTACTTTGACAACGATTTTTCCAGAAGTGTAGAAGAAAACGATGTTTTTTTTTCTTTGGTCATTACAGTACGATCGAAAAAAAAAAAACCTGTTAAATTCGCCAATGTTAAGTTTTTTTCTATTTAGATTTGCTTTTCATAGCTGTTTAAGACAATCTTGATGTATTTTGATACTTTGACAACGATTTTTCCAGTAGTTTAGAAGAAAACGATGTTTTTTTCTTTGGTCGTTACAGTATGAAAGAAAAAAAATTGCGTTAATATTAATTTTTTTTCGATTTAGATTTGCTGTTCATAGCTGTTTAAGACTATCTTGATGTATTTTGATACTTTGACAACGATTTTTCCAGTAGCTTAGAAGAAAACGATGTTTTTTTTCTTAGGTCGTTACAGTAGGAAAGAAAAAAAAATTGCGTTAATATTATTTTTTTTCGATTTAGATTTGCTGTTCATAGCTGTTTAAGACAATCTTGATGTATTTTGATACTTTGACAACGATTTTTCCAGAAGCTTAGAAGAAAACGATGTTTTTTTTCTTAGGTCGTTACAGTATGATAGAAAAAATAATTTCGTTAATTTTAATTTTTTTTGAATTAGATTGGCTTTTCATAGCTGTTTAAGACAATCTTGATGTATTTTGGTACTTTGACAACGATTTTTCCAGTAGCTTAGAAGAAAACGATGTTTTTTTTCTTAAGTCGTTACAGTATGATAGAAAAAAAAATTTCGTTAATTTTAATTTTTTTTTAATTAGATTTGATTTTCATAGCTGTTTAAGACAATCTTGATGTATTTTGGTACTTTGACTACGATTTTTCCAGTAGCTTAGAAGAAAACGATGCTTTTTTTCTTGGTTCGTTACAGTATGAAAGAAAAAAAAATTGCGTTAATATTAATTTTTTTCGATTAAGATTCGCTGTTCATAGCTGTTTAAGACAATCTTGATGTATTTTGATACTTTGACAACGATTTTTCCAGTAGCTTAGAAGAAAACGATGTTTTTTTTCTTAAGTCGTTACAGTATAAAAGAAAAAAAAATGCGTTAATATTAATTTTTTTTCGATTAAGATTCGCTTTTCATAGCTGTTTAAGACAATCTTGATGAATTTGGTACTTTGACAACGATTTTTCCAGTAGTTTAGAAGAAAACGATGTTTTTTTTTTCTTTGGTCGTCACAGTATGATAGAAAACAAAATTTCGTTAATTTTATTTTTTTTCGATTTAGAATTGGCTTTTCATAGCTGTTTAAGACAATCTTGATGTATTTTGGTACTTTGACAACGATTTTTCCAGAAGTGTAGAAGAAAACGATGTTTTTTTTTCTTAGGTCGTTAGAGTAGGAAAGAAAAAAAAATTGCGTTAATATTATTTTTTTTCGATTTAGATTTGCTGTTCATAGCTGTTTAAGACAATCTTGATGTATTTTGATACTTTGACAACGATTTTTCCAGTAGTTTAGAAGAAAACGATGTTTTTTTTTTCTTTGGTCGTCACAGTATGATAGAAAACAAAATTTCGTTAATTTTATTTTTTTTCGATTTAGAATTGGCTTTTCATAGCTGTTTAAGACAATCTTGATGTATTTTGATACTTTGACAACGATTTTTCCAGTAGTTTAGAGGAAAACGATGTTTTTTTTATTTGGTCATTACAGTACGAAAGAAAAAAAAAATGCTGTTATCTCCGTCAATATTAATTTTTTTCGATTTAGATTGGCTTTTCATAGCTGTTTAAGACAATCTTGATGTATTTTGATACTTTGACAACGATTTGTCCAGTAGGTTAGAAGAAAACGATGTTTTTTTTCTTTGGTCGTTACAGTATGAAAGAAAAAAAAATTGCGTTAATATTAATTTTTTTTCGATTTAGATTGACTTTTCATAGCTGTTTAAGACAATCTTGATGTATTTTGGTACTTTGACAACGATTTTTCCAGAAGTGTAGAAGAAAACGATGTTTTTTTTTCTTTGGTCATTACAGTACGATCGAAAAAAAAAAAATCTGTTAAATTCGCCAATGTTAAGTTTTTTTCTATTTAGATTTGCTTTTCATAGCTGTTTAAGACAATCTTGATGTATTTTGATACTTTGACAACGATTTTTCCAGTAGCTTAGAAGAAAACGATGTTTTTTTTCTTAGGTCGTTAGAGTAGGAAAGAAAAAAAAATTGCGTTAATATTATTTTTTTTCGATTTAGATTTGCTGTTCATAGCTGTTTAAGACAATCTTGATGTATTTTGATACTTTGACAACGATTTTTCCAGAAGCTTAGAAGAAAACGATGTTTTTTTTCTTAGGTCGTTACAGTATGATAGAAAAAATAATTTCGTTTATTTTAATTTTTTTGAATTAGATTGGCTTTTCATAGCTGTTTAAAACAATCTTGATGTATTTTGATACTTTGACAACGATTTTTCCAGTAGCTTAGAAGAAAACGATGTTTTTTTTCTTAAGTCGTTACAGTATGATAGAAAAAAAAATTTCGTTAATTTTAATTTTTTTTTAATTAGATTTGATTTTCATAGCTGTTTAAGACAATCTTGATGTATTTTGGTACTTTGACTACGATTTTTCCAGTAGCTTAGAAGAAAACGATGCTTTTTTTCTTGGTTCGTTACAGTATGAAAGAAAAAAAAATTGCGTTAATATTAATTTTTTTCGATTAAGATTCGCTGTTCATAGCTGTTTAAGACAATCTTGATGTATTTTGATACTTTGACAACGATTTTTCCAGTAGCTTAGAAGAAAACGATGTTTTTTTTCTTAAGTCGTTACAGTATAAAAGAAAAAAAAATGCGTTAATATTAATTTTTTTTCGATTAAGATTCGCTTTTCATAGCTGTTTAAGACAATCTTGATGAATTTGGTACTTTGACAACGATTTTTCCAGTAGTTTAGAAGAAAACGATGTTTTTTTTTTCTTTGGTCGTCACAGTATGATAGAAAACAAAATTTCGTTAATTTTATTTTTTTTCGATTTAGAATTGGCTTTTCATAGCTGTTTAAGACAATCTTGATGTATTTTGGTACTTTGACAACGATTTTTCCAGAAGTGTAGAAGAAAACGATGTTTTTTTTTCTTTGGTCATTACAGTACGATCGAAAAAAAAAAAATCTGTTAAATTCGCCAATGTTAAGTTTTTTTCTATTTAGATTTGCTTTTCATAGCTGTTTAAGACAATCTTGATGTATTTTGATACTTTGACAACGATTTTTCCAGTAGTTTAGAAGAAAACGATGTTTTTTTCTTTGGTCGTTACAGTATGAAAGAAAAAAAAATTGCGTTAATATTAATTTTTATTCGATTTAGATTTGCTGTTCATAGCTGTTTAAGACTATCTTGATGTATTTTGATACTTTGACAACGATTTTTCCAGTAGCTTAGAAGAAAACGATGTTTTTTTTCTTAGGTCGTTACAGTAGGAAAGAAAAAAAAATTGCGTTAATATTATTTTTTTTCGATTTAGATTTGCTGTTCATAGCTGTTTAAGACAATCTTGATGTATTTTGATACTTTGACAACGATTTTTCCAGAAGCTTAGAAGAAAACGATGTTTTTTTTCTTAGGTCGTTACAGTATGATAGAAAAAATAATTTCGTTAATTTTAATTTTTTTTGAATTAGATTGGCTTTTCATAGCTGTTTAAAACAATCTTGATGTATTTTGATACTTTGACAACGATTTTTCCAGTAGCTTAGAAGAAAACGATGTTTTTTTTCTTAAGTCGTTACAGTATGATAGAAAAAAAAATTTGTTTAATTTTAATTTTTTTTTAATTAGATTTGATTTTCATAGCTGTTTAAGACAATCTTGATGTATTTTGGTACTTTGACTACGATTTTTCCAGTAGCTTAGAAGAAAACGATGCTTTTTTTCTTGGTTCGTTACAGTATGAAAGAAAAAAAAATTGCGTTAATATTAATTTTTTTCGATTAAGATTCGCTGTTCATAGCTGTTTAAGACAATCTTGATGTATTTTGATACTTTGACAACGATTTTTCCAGTAGCTTAGAAGAAAACGATGTTTTTTTTCTTAAGTCGTTACAGTATAAAAGAAAAAAAAATTTCGTTAATTTTCATTTTTTTTTAATTAGATTTGCTTTTCATAGCTGTTTAAGACAATCTTGATGAATTTTGATACTTTGACAACGATGTTTCCAGTAGTTTAGAAGAAAACGATGTTTTTTTTTATTTGGTCGTTACAGTACGAAAGAAAAAAAATTTTTGTTATCTCCGTCAATATTTATTTTTTTCGATTTAGATTTGCTGTTCATAGCTGTTTAAGACAATCTTGATGTATTTTGATACTTTGACAACGATTTTTCCAGAAGCTTAGAAGAAAACGATGTTTTTTTTCTTAGGTCGTTACAGTATGATAGAAAAAATAATTTCGTTAATTTTAATTTTTTTTGAATTAGATTGGCTTTTCATAGCTGTTTAAAACAATCTTGATGTATTTTGATACTTTGACAACGATTTTTCCAGTAGCTTAGAAGAAAACGATGTTTTTTTTCTTAAGTCGTTACAGTATGATAGAAAAAAAAATTTCGTTAATTTTAATTTTTTTTTAATTAGATTTGATTTTCATAGCTGTTTAAGACAATCTTGATGTATTTTGGTACTTTGACTACGATTTTTCCAGTAGCTTAGAAGAAAACGATGCTTTTTTTCTTGGTTCGTTACAGTATGAAAGAAAAAAAAATTGCGTTAATATTAATTTTTTTCGATTAAGATTCGCTGTTCATAGCTGTTTAAGACAATCTTGATGTATTTTGATACTTTGACAACGATTTTTCCAGTAGCTTAGAAGAAAACGATGTATTTTTTCTTAAGTCGTTACAGTATAAAAGAAAAAAAAATTTCGTTAATTTTAATTTTTTTTTAATTAGATTTGCTTTTCATAGCTGTTTAAGACAATCTTGATGAATTTTGATACTTTGACAACGATGTTTCCAGTAGTTTAGAAGAAAACGATGTTTTTTTTTATTTGGTCGTTACAGTACGAAAGAAAAAAAATTTTTGTTATCTCCGTCAATATTTATTTTTTTCGATTTAGATTTGCTGTTCATAGCTGTTTAAGACAATCTTGATGTATTTTGATACTTTGACAACGATTTTTCCAGAAGCTTAGAAGAAAACGATGTTTTTTTTCTTAGGTCGTTACAGTATGATAGAAAAAAAAATTTCGTTAATTTTAATTTTTTTTGAATTAGATTGGCTTTTCATAGCTGTTTAAAACAATCTTGATGTATTTTGATACTTTGACAACGATTTTTCCAGTAGCTTAGAAGAAAACGATGTTTTTTTTCTTAAGTCGTTAAAGTATGATAGAAAAAAAAATTTCTTTAATTTTAATTTTTTTTTAATTAGATTTTCTTTTCATAGCTGTTTAAGACAATCTTGATGTATTTTGGTACTTTGACAACGACTTTTCCAGTAGGTTAGAAGAAAACGATGTTTTTTTTTATTTGGTCGTTACAGTACGAAAGAAAAAAAAATGCTGTTATCTCCGTCAATATTTATTTTCTTCGATTTAGATTGGCTTTTCATAGCTGTTTAAGACAATCTTGATGAATTTTGATACTTTGACTACGATTTTTCCAGTAGCTTAGAAGAAAACGATGCTGTTTAAGACAATCTTGATGTATTTTGGTACTTTGACAACGATTTTTCCAGTAGTTTAGAAGAAAACGATGTTTTTTTTTCTTTGGTCATTACAGTACGATCGAAAAAAAAAAAGCTGTTAACTCCGTCAATGTTAAGTTTTTTTCGATTTAGATTTGCTTTTTATAGCTGTTTAAGACAATCTTGATGTATTTTGATACTTTGACAACGATTTTTCCAGTAGCTTAGAAGAAAACGATGTTTTTTTTCTTTGGTCGTTACAGTATGAAAGAAAAAAAAATGCGTTAATATTAATTTGTTTTCGATTTAGATTGGCTTTTCATAGCTGTTTAAGACAATCTTGATGTATTTTGATACTTTGACAACGATTTTTTCAATTGTTTAGAAGAAAACGATGTTTTTTTTCTTTGGTCGTTACAGTATGAAAGAAAAAAAAATTGCGTTAATATTAATTTTTTTCGATTAAGATTCGCTGTTCATAGCTGTTTAAGACAATCTTGATGTATTTTGATACTTTGACAACGATTTTTCCAGTAGCTTAGAAGAAAACGATGTATTTTTTCTTAAGTCGTTACAGTATGATAAAAAAAAAATTTCGTTAATTTTAATTTTTTTTTAATTAGATTTGCTTTTCATAGCTGTTTAAGACAATCTTGATGAATTTTGATACTTTGACAACGATGTTTCCAGTAGTTTAAAAGAAAACGATGTTTTTTTTTATTTGGTCGTTACAGTACGAAAGAAAAAAAATTTTTGTTATCTCCGTCAATATTTATTTTTTTCGATTTAGATTTGCTGTTCATAGCTGTTTAAGACAATCTTGATGTATTTTGATACTTTGACAACGATTTTTCCAGAAGCTTAGAAGAAAACGATGTTTTTTTTCTTAGGTCGTTACAGTATGATAGAAAAAAAAATTTCGTTAATTTTAATTTTTTTTGAATTAGATTGGCTTTTCATAGCTGTTTAAAACAATCTTGATGTATTTTGATACTTTGACAACGATTTTTCCAGTAGCTTAGAAGAAAACGATGTTTTTTTTCTTAAGTCGTTAAAGTATGATAGAAAAAAAAATTTCTTTAATTTTAATTTTTTTTTAATTAGATTTTCTTTTCATAGCTGTTTAAGACAATCTTGATGTATTTTGATACTTTGACAACGATTTTTCTAGTAGTTTAGAAGAAAACGATGTTTTTTTTCTTTGGTCGTTACAGTATGAAAGAAAAAAAAATTGCGTTAATATTAATTTTTTTTCGATTTAGATTTGCTGTTCATAGCTGTTTAAGACAATCTTGATGTATTTTGATACTTTGACAACGATTTTTCCAGTAGCTTAGCAGAAAACGATGTTTTTTTTCTTAGGTCGTAACAGTATGAAAGAAAAAAAAATTGCGTTAACATTAATTTTTTTTCGATTTAGATTTGCTGTTCATAGCTGTTTAAGACAATCTTGATGTATTTTGATACTTTGACAACGATTTTTCCAGTAGCTAAGAAGAAAACGATGTTTTTTTTCTTAAGTCGTTACAGTACGAAAGAAAAAAAAATGCTGTTATCTCCGTCAATATTTATTTTTTTCGATTTAGATTGGCTTTTCATAGCTGTTTAAAACAATCTTGATGTATTTTGATACTTTGACAACGATTTTTCCAGTAGCTAAGAAGAAAACGATGTTTTTTTTCTTTGGTCGTTACAGTATGAAAGAAAAAAAAATTGCGTTAACATTAATTTTTTTTCGATTTAGATTGGCTTTTCATAGCTGTTTAAGACAATCTTGATGTATTTTGATACTTTGACAACGATTTTTCCAGTAGTTTAGAGGAAAACGATGTTTTTTTTTATTTGGTCGTTACAGTACGAAAGAAAAAAAATGCTGTTATCTCCGTCAATATTAATTTTTTTTTCGATTTAGATTGGCTTTTCATAGCTGTTTAAGACAATCTTGATGTATTTTGATACTTTGACAACGATTTTTCCAGTAGCTAAGAAGAAAACGATGTTTTTTTTCTTAGGTAGTTACAGTATGATAGAAAAAAAAATTTCGTTAATTTTATTTTTTTTTTAATTAGATTGGCTTTTCATAGCTGTTTAAGACAATCTTGATGTATTTTGGTACTTTGACAACGATTTTTCCAGTAGTTTAGAAGAAAACGATGTTTTTTTTCTTTGGTCGTTACAGTACGATCGAAAAAAAAAAAGCTGTTAACTCCGTCAATATTAATTTTTTTTGAATAAGTTTGGCTTTTCATAGCTGTTTAAGACAATCTTGATGTATTTTGATACTTTGACAACGATTTTTCCAGTAGCTAAGAAGAAAACGATGTTTTTTTTTTTCTTTGGTCGTCACAGTATGATAGAAAACAAAATTTCGTTAATTTTAATTTTTTTTTTAATTAGATTGGCTTTTCATAGCTGTTTAAGACAATCTTGATGTATTTTGGTACTTTGACAACGATTTTTCCAGTAGTTTAGAAGAAAACGATGTTTTTTTTCTTTGGTCGTTACAGTACGATCGAAAAAAAAAAAGCTGTTAACTCCGTCAATATTAATTTTTTTTGAATTAGATTGGCTTTTCATAGCTGTTTAAGACAATCTTGATGTATTTTGATACTTTGACAACGATTTTTTCAGTAGCTTAGAAGAAAACGATGTTTTTTTTCTTAGGTCGTTACAGTATGATAGAAAAAAAAAATTCGTTAATTTTAATTTTTTTTTTAATAAGAATGGCTTTTCATAGCTGTTTAAGACAATCTTGATGTATTTTGGTACTTTGACAACGATTTTTCCAGTAGTTTAGAAGAAAACGATATTTTTTTTTCTTTGTTCGTCACAGTACGATCGAAAAAAAAAAAGCTGTTAACTCCGTCAATGTTAAGTTTTTTTCGATTTAGATTTGCTTTTCATAGCAGTTTAAGACAATCTTGATGTATTTTGATACTTTGACAACGATTTTTCCAGTAGCTTAGAAGCAAACGATGTTTTTTTTCTTTGGTCGTTACAGTAGGAAAGAAAACATAATTTCGTTAATTTTAATTTTTTTCGATTTAGATTGGCTTTTCATAGCTGTTTAAGACAATCTTGATGTATTTTGATACTTTGACAACGATTTTTCCAGTAGTTTAGAGGAAAACGATGTTTTTTTTTTATTTGGTCGTTACAGTACGAAAGAAAAAAAATGCTGTTATCTCCGTCAATATTAATTTTTTTTTCGATTTAGATTGGCTTTTCATAGCTGTTTAAGACAATCTTGATGTATTTTGATACTTTGACAACGATTTTTCCAGTAGCTTAGAAGAAAACGATGTTTTTTTTCTTAGGTAGTTACAGTATGATAGAAAAAAAAATTTCGTTAATTTTATTTTTTTTTTTAATTAGATTGGCTTTTCATAGCTGTTTAAGACAATCTTGATGTATTTTGGTACTTTGACAACGATTTTTTCAGTAGTTTAGCAGAAAACGATGTTTTTTTTCTTTGGTCGTTACAGTAGGAAAGAAAACATAATTTCGTCAATTTTAATTTTTTTCGATTTAGATTGGCTTTTCATAGCTGTTTAAGACAATCTTGATGTATTTTGATACTTTGACAACGATTTTTCCAGTAGCTTAGAAGCAAACGATGTTTTTTTTCTTTGGTCGTTACAGTAGGAAAGAAAACATAATTTCGTTAATTTTAATTTTTTTCGATTAAGATTGGCTTTTCATAGCTGTTTAAGACAATCTTGATGTATTTTGATACTTTGACAACGATTTTTCCAGTAGTTTAGAGGAAAACGATGTTTTTTTTTTATTTGGTCGTTACAGTACGAAAGAAAAAAAATGCTGTTATCTCCGTCAATATTAATTTTTTTTTCGATTTAGATTGGCTTTTCATAGCTGTTTAAGACAATCTTGATGTATTTTGATACTTTAACAACGATTTTTCCAGTAGCTTAGAAGAAAACGATGTTTTTTTTCTTAGGTAGTTACAGTATGATAGAAAAAAAAATTTCGTTAATTTTATTTTTTTTTTAATTAGATTGGCTTTTCATAGCTGTTTAAGACAATCTTGATGTATTTTGGTACTTTGACAACGATTTTTTCAGTAGTTTAGAAGAAAACGATGTTTTTTTTCTTTGGTCGTTACAGTACGATCGAAAAAAAAAAAGCTGTTAACTCCGTCAATATTAATTTTTTTTCGATTAAGATTCGCTTTTCATAGCTGTTTAAGACAATCTTGATGAATTTGGTACTTTGACAATGATTATTCCTGTAGTTTAGAAGAAAACGATGTTTTTTTTTTCTTTGTTCGTCACAGTATGATAGAAAACAAAATTTCGTTAATATTAATTTTTTTTTTAATTAGATTGGCTTTTCATAGCTGTTTAAGACAATCTTGATGTATTTTGGTACTTTGACAACGATTTTTCCAGTAGTTTAGAAGAAAACGATGTTTTTTTTTCTTTGGTCATTACAGTACGATCGAAAAAAAAAAAGCTGTTAAATCCGCCAATGTTAAGTTTTTTTCGATTTAGATTTGCTTTTCATAGCTGTTTAAGACAATCTTGATGTATTTTGATACTTTGACAACGATTTTTCCAGTAGTTTAGAGGAAAACGATGTTTTTTTTTTATTTGGTCGTTACAGTACGAAAGAAAAAAAATGCTGTTATCTCCGTCAATATTAATTTTTTTTTCGATTTAGATTGGCTTTTCATAGCTGTTTAAGACAATCTTGATGTATTTTGATACTTTGACAACGATTTGTCCAATAGCTTAGAAGAAAACGATGTTTTTTTTCATAGGTCGTTACAGTATAATAGAAAAAAAAAATTTCGTTAATTTTAATTTTTTTTTTAATTAGATTGGCTTTTCATAGCTGTTTAAGACAATCTTGATGTATTTTGGTACTTTGACAACGATTTTTCCAGTAGTTTAGAAGAAAACGATGTTTTTTTTTCTTTGGTCATTACAGTACGATCGAAAAAAAAAAGCTGTTAAATCCGCCAATGTTAAGTTTTTTTCGATTTAGATTGGCTTTTCATAGCTGTTTAAGACAATCTTGATGTATTTTGATACTTTGACAACGATTTTTCCAGTAGTTTAGAAGAAAACGATGTTTTTTTTCTTTGGTCGTTACAGTATGAAAGAAAAAAAAATTGCGTTAATATTAATTTTTTTTCGATTTAGATTTGCTGTTCATAGTTGTTTAAGACTATCTTGATGTATTTTGATACTTTGACAACGATTTTTCCAGTAGCTTAGAAGAAAACGATGTTTTTTTTTTTAGGTTGTTACAGTAGGAAAGAAAAAAAAATTGCGTTAATATTATTTTTTTTCGATTTAGATTTGCTGTTCATAGCTGTTTAAGACAATCTTGATGTATTTTGATACTTTGACAACGATTTTTCCAGTAGCATAGAAGAAAACGATGTTTTTTTTTATAGGTCGTTACAGTATGATAGAAAAAAAAAATTCGTTAATTTTAATTTTTTTTTAATAAGATTGGCTTTTCATAGCTGTTTAAGACAATCTTGATGTATTTTGATACTTTGACAACGATTTTTTCAGTAGCTTAGAAGAAAACGATATTTTTTTTCTTAAGTCGTTACAGTATGATAGAAAAAAAAATTTCGTTAATTTTAATTTTTTTTCGATTTAGATTTGCTGTTCATAGCTGTTTAAGACAATCTTGATGTATTTTGATACTTTGACAATGATTTTTCCAGTAGTTTAGAAGAAAACGATGTTTTTTTTCTTTGGTCGTTACAGTATGAAAGAAAAAAAAATTGCGTTAATATTAATTTTTTTTCGATTTAGATTTGCTGTTCATAGCTGTTTAAGACAATCTTGATGTATTTTGATACTTTGACAACGATTTTTCCAGTAGCTTAGAAGAAAACGATGTTTTTTTTCTTTGGTCGTTACAGTATGAAAGAAAAAAAAAAATGCGTTAATATTAATTTGTTTTCGATTTAGATTGGCTTTTCATAGCTGTTTAAGACAATCTTGATGTATTTTGATACTTTGACAACGATTTTTCTAGTAGTTTAGAAGAAAACGATGTTTTTTTTCTTTGGTCGTTACAGTATGAAAGAAAAAAAAATTGCGTTGATATTAATTTTTTTTCGATTTAGATTTGCTGTTCATAGCTGTTTAAGACAATCTTGATGTATTTTGATACTTTGACAACGATTTTTCCAGTAGTTTAGAAGAAAACGATGTTTTTTTTTTTCTTTGGTCGTTACAGAAGGAAAGAAAAAAAAATTGCGTTAATATTAATTTTATTTTCGATTTAGATTTGCTGTTCATAGCTGTTTAAGACAATCTTGATGTATTTTGATACTTTGACAACGATTTTTCCAGTAGCTAAGAAGAAAACGATGTTTTTTTTCTTTGGTCGTTACAGTATGAAAGAAAAAAAAATTGCGTTAATATTAATTTTTTTTCGATTTAGATTTGCTGTTCATAGCTGTTTAAGACAATCTTGATGTATTTTGATACTTTGACAACGATTTTTCCAGTAGCTTAGAAGAAAACGATGTTTTTTTTCTTTGGTCGTTACAGTATGAAAGAAAAAAAAAATGCGTTAATATTAATTTGTTTTCGATTTAGATTGGCTTTTCATAGCTGTTTAAGACAATCTTGATGTATTTTGATACTTTGACAACGATTTTTCTAGTAGTTTAGAAGAAAACGATGTTTTTTTTCTTTGGTCGTTACAGTATGAAAGAAAAAAAAATTGCGTTGATATTAATTTTTTTTCGATTTAGATTTGCTGTTCATAGCTGTTTAAGACAATCTTGATGTATTTTGATACTTTGACAACGATTTTTCCAGTAGTTTAGAAGAAAACGATGTTTTTTTTTTTCTTTGGTCGTTACAGAAGGAAAGAAAAAAAAATTGCGTTAATATTAATTTTTTTTCGATTTAGATTTGCTGTTCATAGCTGTTTAAGACAATCTTGATGTATTTTGATACTTTGACAACGATTTTTCCAGTAGCTAAGAAGAAAACGATGTTTTTTTTCTTTGGTCGTTACAGTAGAAAAGAAAAAAAAAATGCGTTAATATTAATTTTTTTCGATTAAGATTTGCTGTTCATAGCTGTTTAAGACAATCTTGATGTATTTTGATACTTTGACAACGATTTTTCCAGTAGTTTAGAAGAAAACGATGTTTTTTTTCTTAGGTCGTAACAGTATGAAAGAAAAAAAAAATTGCGTTAACATTAATTTTTTTTCGATTTAGATTTGCTGTTCATAGCTGTTTAAGACAATCTTGATGTATTTTGATACTTTGACAACGATTTTTCCAGTAGCTAAGAAGAAAACGATGTTTTTTTTCTTAAGTCGTTACAGTACGAAAGAAAAAAAAATGCTGTTATCTCCGTCAATATTTATTTTTTTCGATTTAGATTGGCTTTTCATAGCTGTTTAAGACAATCTTGATGTATTTTGATACTTTGACAACGATTTTTCCAGTAGCTAAGAAGAAAACGATGTTTTTTTTCTTTGGTCGTTACAGTATGAAAGAAAAAAAAATTGCGTTAACATTAATTTTTTTTCGATTTAGATTTGCTGTTCATAGCTGTTTAAGACAATCTTGATGTATTTTGATACTTTGACAACGATTTTTCCAGTAGCTTAGAAGCAAACGATGTTTTTTTTCTTTGGTCGTTACAGTAGGAAAGAAAACATAATTTCGTTAATTTTAATTTTTTTCGATTTAGATTGGCTTTTCATAGCTGTTTAAGACAATCTTGATGTATTTTGATACTTTGACAACGATTTTTCCAGTAGTTTAGAGGAAAACGATGTTTTTTTTTATTTGGTCGTTACAGTACGAAAGAAAAAAAATGCTGTTATCTCCGTCAATATTAATTTTTTTTTCGATTTAGATTGGCTTTTCATAGCTGTTTAAGACAATCTTGATGTATTTTGATACTTTGACAACGATTTTTCCAGTAGCTTAGAAGAAAACGATTTTTTTTTCTTAGGTAGTTACAGTATGATAGAAAAAAAAATTTCGTTAATTTTTTTTTTTTTTTTAATTAGATTGGCTTTTCATAGCTGTTTAAGACAATCTTGATGTATTTTGGTACTTTGACAACGATTTTTCCAGTAGTTTAGAAGAAAACGATGTTTTTTTTCTTTGGTCGTTACAGTGCGATCGAAAAAAAAAAAGCTGTTAACTCCGTCAATATTAATTTTTTTTCGATTAAGATTCGCTTTTCATAGCTGTTTAAGACAATCTTGATGAATTTGGTACTTTGACAATGATAATTCCTGTAGTTTAGAAGAAAACGATGTTTTTTTTTTCTTTGGTCGTCACAGTATGATAGAAAACAAAATTTCGTTAATTTTAATTTTTTTCGATTTAGATTGGCTTTTCATAGCTGTTTAAGACAATCTTGATGTATTTTGATACTTTGACAACGATTTTTCCAGTAGTTTAGAGGAAAACGATGTTTTTTTTTATTTGGTCATTACATTACGAAAGAAAAAAAAAATGCTGTTATCTCCGTCAATATTAATTTTTTTTCGATTTAGATTTGCTGTTCATAGCTGTTTAAGACTATCTTGATGTATTTTGATACTTTGACAACGATTTTTCCAGTAGCTTAGAAGAAAACGATGTTTTTTTTCTTAGGTTGTTACAGTAGGAAAGAAAAAAAAATTGCGTTAATATTATTTTTTTTCGATTTAGATTTGCTGTTCATAGCTGTTTAAGACAATCTTGATGTATTTTGATACTTTGACAACGATTTTTCCAGTAGCATAGAAGAAAACGATGTTTTTTTTCTTAGGTCGTTACAGTATGATAGAAAAAAAAATATTTCGTTAATTTTAATTTTTTTTCGATTTAGATTTGCTGTTCATAGCTGTTTAAGACAATCTTGATGTATTTTGATACTTTGACAACGATTTGTCCAATAGCTTAGAAGAAAACGATGTTTTTTTCTTAGGTCGTTACAGTATAATAGAAAAAAAAATTGCGTTAATATTAATTTTTTTTCGATTAAGATTCGCTTTTCATAGCTGTTTAAGACAATCTTGATGAATTTGGTACTTTGACAACGATTTTTCCAGTAGTTTAGAAGAAAACGATGTTTTTTTTTTCTTTGGTCGTCACAGTATGATAGAAAACAAAATTTCGTTAATTTTAATTTTTTTCGATTTAGATTGGCTTTTCATAGCTGTTTAAGACAATCTTGATGTATTTTGATACTTTGACAACGATTTGTCCAATAGCTTAGAAGAAAACGATGTTTTTTTCTTAGGTCGTTACAGTATAATAGAAAAAAAAATTGCGTTAATATTAATTTTTTTTCGATTAAGATTCGCTTTTCATAGCTGTTTAAGACAATCTTGATGAATTTGGTACTTTGACAACGATTTTTCCAGTAGTTTAGAAGAAAACGATGTTTTTTTTTTCTTTGGTCGTCACAGTATGATAGAAAACAAAATTTCGTTAATTTTAATTTTTTTCGATTTAGATTGGCTTTTCATAGCTGTTTAAGACAATCTTGATGTATTTTGATACTTTGACAACGATTTTTCCAGTAGTTTAGAGGAAAACGATGTTTTTTTTATTTGGTCATTACAGAAGGATAGAAAAAAAAATGCTGTTATCTCCGTCAATATTAATTTTTTTTTCGATTTAGATTGGCTTTTCATAGCTGTTTAAGACAATCTTGATGTATTTTGATACTTTGACAACGATTTGTCCAATAGCTTAGAAGAAAACGATGTTTTTTTCTTAGGTCGTTACAGTATAATAGAAAAAAAAATTTCATTAATTTTAATTTTTTTTTTTAATTAGATTGGCTTTTCATAGCTGTTTAAGACAATCTTGATGTATTTTGGTACTTTGACAACGATTTTTCCAGTAGTTTAGAAGAAAACGATGTTTTTTTTCTTTGGTCGTTACAGTATGAAAGAAAAAAAAATTGCGTTAATATTAATTTTTTTTCGATTTAGATTTGCTGTTCATAGCTGTTTAAGACAATCTTGATGTATTTTGGTACTTTGACAACGACTTTTCCAGTAGGTTAGAAGAAAACGATGTTTTTTTTTATTTGGTCGTTACAGTACGAAAGAAAAAAAAATGCTGTTATCTCTGTCAATATTTATTTTCTTCGATTTAGATTGGCTTTTCATAGCTGTTTAAGACAATCTTGATGTATTTTGATACTTTGACTACGATTTTTCCAGTAGCTTAGAAGAAAACGATGCTTTTTTTCTTGGGTCGTTATAGTATGAAAGAAAAAAAAATTGCGTTAATATTAATTTTTTTCGATTAAGATTCGCTGTTCATAGCTGTTTAAGACAATCTTGATGTATTTTGATACTTTGACAACGATTTTTCCAGTAGTTTAGAAGAAAACGATGTTTTTTTTCTTTGGTCGTTACAGTATGAAAGAAAAAAAAATTGCGTTAATATTAATTTTTTTTCGATTTAGATTTGCTGTTCATAGCTGTTTAAGACTATCTTGATGTATTTTGATACTTTGACAACGATTTTTCCAGTAGCTTAGAAGAAAACGAGTTTTTTTTTTCTTAGGTCGTTACAGTAGGAAAGAAAAAAAAATTGCGTTAATAATTTTTTTTTTCGATTAAGATTTGCTGTTCATAGCTGTTTAAGACAATCTTGATGTATTTTGATACTTTGACAACGATTTTTCCAGAAGCTTAGAAGAAAACGATGTTTTTTTTCTTAGGTCGTTACAGTATGATAGAAAAAAAAATTTCGTTAATTTTAATTTTTTTTTAATTAGATTTTCTTTTCATAGCTGTTTAAGACAATCTTGATGTATTTTGGTACTTTGACAACGACTTTTCCAGTAGGTTAGAAGAAAACGATGTTTTTTTTTATTTGGTCGTTACAGTACGAAAGAAAAAAAAATGCTGTTATCTCTGTCAATATTTATTTTCTTCGATTTAGATTGGCTTTTCATAGCTGTTTAAGACAATCTTGATGAATTTTGATACGTTGACTACGATTTTTCCAGTAGCTTAGAAGAAAACGATGTTTTTTTTCTTAGGTCGTTACAGTATGATAGAAAAAAAAATTTCGTTAATTTTAATTTTTTTTTAATTAGATTGGCTTTTCATAGCTGTTTAAAACAATCTTGATGTATTTTGATACTTTGACAACGATTTTTCCAGTAGCTTAGAAGAAAACGATGTTTTTTTTCTTAAGTCGTTACAGTATGAAAGAAAAAAAAATTGCGTTAATATTAATTTTTTTTCGATTTAGATTTGCTGTTCATAGCTGTTTAAGACTATCTTGATGTATTTTGATACTTTGACAACGATTTTTCCAGTAGTTTAGAAGAAAACGATGTTTTTTTTCTTTGGTCGTTACAGTATGAAAGAAAAAAAAATTGCGTTAATATTAATTTTTTTTCGATTTAGATTTGCTGTTCATAGCTGTTTAAGACTATCTTGATGTATTTTGATACTTTGACAACGATTTTTCCAGTAGCTTAGAAGAAAACGAGTTTTTTTTTTCTTAGGTCGTTACAGTAGGAAAGAAAAAAAAATTGCGTTAATAATTTTTTTTTTCGATTTAGATTTGCTGTTCATAGCTGTTTAAGACAATCTTGATGTATTTTGATACTTTGACAACGATTTTTCCAGAAGCTTAGAAGAAAACGATGTTTTTTTTCTTAGGTCGTTACAGTATGATAGAAAAAAAAATTTCGTTAATTTTAATTTTTTTTTAATTAGATTGGCTTTTCATAGCTGTTTAAAACAATCTTGATGTATTTTGATACTTTGACAACGATTTTTCCAGTAGCTTAGAAGAAAACGATGTTTTTTTTCTTAAGTCGTTACAGTATGATAGAAAAAAAAATTTCGTTAATTTTAATTTTTTTTTAATTAGATTTTCTTTTCATAGCTGTTTAAGACAATCTTGATGTATTTTGGTACTTTGACAACGACTTTTCCAGTAGGTTAGAAGAAAACGATGTTTTTTTTTATTTGGTCGTTACAGTACGAAAGAAAAAAAAATGCTGTTATCTCTGTCAATATTTATTTTCTTCGATTTAGATTGGCTTTTCATAGCTGTTTAAGACAATCTTGATGAATTTTGATACTTTGACTACGATTTTTCCAGTAGCTTAGAAGAAAACGATGCTTTTTTTCTTGGGTCGTTATAGTATGAAAGAAAAAAAAATTGCGTTAATATTAATTTTTTTCGATTAAGATTCGCTGTTCATAGCTGTTTAAGACAATCTTGATGTATTTTGATACTTTGACAATGATTTATCCAGTAGTTTAGAAGAAAACGATGTTTTTTTTTCTTTGGTCGTTACAGTACGATCGAAAAAAAAAAAGCTGTTAACTCCGTCAATGTTAAGTTTTTTTCGATTTAGATTTGCTTTTCATAGCTGTTTAAGACAATCTTGATGTATTTTGATACTTTGACAACGATTTTTCCAGTAGCTTAGAAGAAAACGATGTTTTGTTCTTTGGTCGTTACAGAAGGAAAGAAAAAAAAATTGCGTTAATATTAATTTTTTTTCGACTTAGATTTGCTGTTCATAGCTATTTAAGACAATCTTGATGTATTTTGATACTTTGACAACGATTTTTCCAGTAGTTTAGAGGAAAACGATGTTTTTTTTTATTTGGTTGTTACAGTACGAAAGAAAAAAAAAATGCTGTTATCTCCGTCAATTTTAATTTTTTTTTCGATTTAGATTGGCTTTTCATAGCTGTTTAAGACAATCTTTGTGTATTTTGATACTTTGACAACGATTTTTCCAGTAGCTTAGAAGAAAACGATGTTTTGTTCTTTGGTCGTTACAGAAGGAAAGAAAAAAAAATTACGTTAATATTAATTTTTTTTCGATTTAGATTTGCTGTTCATAGCTGTTTAAGACAATCTTGATGTATTTTGATACTTTGACAATGATTTTTCCAGTAGTTTAGAAGAAAACGATGTTTTTTTTCTTTGGTCGTTACAGTATGAAAAAAAAAAAAATTGCGTTAATATTAATTTTTTTTCGATTTAGATTTGCTGTTCATAGCTGTTTAAGACAATCTTGATGTATTTTGATACTTTGACAACGATTTTTCCAGTAGCTTAGAAGAAAACGATGTTTTGTTCTTTGGTCGTTACAGAAGGAAAGAAAAAAAAAATGCGTTAATATTAATTTTTTTTCGATTTAGATTTGCTGTTCATAGCTGTTTAAGACAATCTTGATGTATTTTGATACTTTGACAATGATTTTTCCAGTAGTTTAGAAGAAAACGATGTTTTTTTTCTTTGGTCGTTACAGTATGAAAGAAAAAAAAATTGCGTTAACATTAATTTTTTTTCGATTTAGATTTGCTGTTCATAGCTGTTTAAGACAATCTTGATGTATTTTGATACTTTGACAACGATTTTTCCAGTAGTTTAGAGGAAAACGATGTTTTTTTTTATTTGGTTGTTACAGTACGAAAGAAAAAAAAAATGCTGTTATCTCCGTCAATTTTAATTTTTTTTTCGATTTAGATTGGCTTTTCATAGCTGTTTAAGACAATCTTTGTGTATTTTGATACTTTGACAACGATTTTTCCAGTAGCTTAGAAGAAAACGATGTTTTTTTTCTTTGGTCGTTACAGTATGAAAGAAAAAAAAATTGCGTTAATATTAATTTTTTTTCGATTAAGATTCGCTTTTCATAGCTGTTTAAGACAATCTTGATGCATTTGGTACTTTGACAACGATTTTTCCAGTAGTTTAGAAGAAAACGATGTTTTTTTTTTCTTTGGTCGTCACAGTATGATAGAAAACAAAATTTCGTTAATTTAAATTTTTTCGATTTAGATTGGCTTTTCATAGCTGTTTAAGACAATCTTGATGTATTTTGATACTTTGACAACGATTTTTCTAGTAGTTTAGAGGAAAACGATGTTTTTTTTATTTGGTCATTACAGTACGAAAGAAAAAAAAAATGCTGTTATCTCCGTCAATATTAATTTTTTTTTATTTAGATTGGCTTTTCATAGCTGTTTAAGACAATCTTGATGTATTTTGATACTTTGACAACGATTTGTCCAATAGCTTAGAAGAAAACGATGTTTTTTTCTTAGGTCGTTACAGTATAATAGAAAAAAAAAATTTCGTTAATTTTAATTTTTTCGATTTAGATTGGCTTTTCATAGCTGTTTAAGACAATCTTGATGTATTTTGGTACTTTGACAACGATTTTTCCAGTAGTTTAGAAGAAAACGATGTTTTTTTTTCTTTGGTCGTCACAGTATGATAGAAAACAAAATTTCGTTAATTTTAATTTTTTCGATTTAGATTGGCTTTTCATAGCTGTTTAAGACAATCTTGATGTATTTTGATACTTTGACAACGATTTTTCCAGTAGCTTAGAAGAAACGATGTATTTTTTCTTAAGTCGTTACAGTATGATAGAAAAAAAAATTTCGTTAATTTTAATTTTTTTTTAATTAGATTTTCTTTTCATAGCTGTTTAAGACAATCTTGATGTATTTTGGTACTTTGACAACGACTTTTCCAGTAGGTTAGAAGAAAACGATGTTTTTTTTATTTGGTCGTTACAGTACGAAAGAAAAAAAAATGCTGTTATCTCCGTCAATATTTATTTTCTTCGATTTAGATTGGCTGTTCATAGCTGTTTAAGACAATCTTGATGAATTTTGATACTTTGACTACGATTTTTCCAGTAGCTTAGAAGAAAACGATGCTTTTTTTCTTGGGTCGTTACAGTATGAAAGAAAAAAAAATTGCGTTAATATTAATTTTTTTCGATTAAGATTCGCTGTTCATAGCTGTTTAAGACAATCTTGATGAATTTGGTACTTTGACAACGATTTTTCCAGTAGTTTAGAAGAAAACGATGTTTTTTTTTTCTTTGGTCGTCACAGTATGATAGAAAACAAAATTTCGTTAATTTTAATTTTTTTTTTAATTAGATTTACTTTTCATAGCTGTTTAAGACAATCTTGATGTATTTTGATACTTTGACAACGATTTTTCCAGTAGCTTAGAAGAAAACGATGTTTTTTTTCTTAAGTCGTTACAGTATGATAGAAAAAAAATGCTGTTATCTCCGTCAATATTAATTTTTTTTTCGATTTAGATTGGCTTTTCATAGCTGTTTAAGACAATCTTGATGTATTTTGATACTTTGACAACGATTTTTCCAGTAGCTTAGAAGAAAACGATGTTTTTTTTCTTAAGTCGTTACAGTATAAAAGAAAAAAAAATTGCGTTAATATTAATTTTTTTTCGATTTAGATTTGCTGTTCATAGCTGTTTAAGACAATCTTGATGTATTTTGATACTTGACAACGATTTTTCCAGTAGCTTAGAAGAAAACGATGTTTTTTTTCTTAAGACGTTACAATATAAAAGAAAAAAAAAATTCGTTAATTTTAATTTTTTTTTAATTAGATTTGCTTTTCATAGCTGTTTAAGACAATCTTGATGTATTTTGGTACTTTGACAACGATTTTTCCAGTAGTTTAGAAGAAAACGATGTTTTTTTTTATTTGGTCGTTACAGTACGAAAGAAAAAAAAATGCTGTTATCTCCGTCAATATTAATTTTTTTTGATTTAGATTGGCTTTTCATAGCTGTTTAAGACAATCTTGATGTATTTTGATACTTTGACAACGATTTTTCCAGTAGTTTAGAGGAAAACGATGTTTTTTTTTATTTGGTCGTTACAGTACGAAAGAAAAAAAAATGCTGTTATCTCCGTCAATATTAATTTTTTTTTGATTTAGATTGGCTTTTCATAGCTGTTTAAGACAATCTTGATGTATTTTGATACTTTGACAACGATTTGTCCAATAGCTTAGAAGAAAACGATGTTTTTTTCTTAGGTCGTTACAGTATAATAGAAAAAAAAATTGCGTTAATATTAATTTTTTTTCGATTAAGATTCGCTTTTCATAGCTGTTTAAGACAATCTTGATGAATTTGGTACTTTGACAACGATTTTTCCAGTAGTTTAGAAGAAAACGATGTTTTTTTTTTCTTTGGTCGTCACAGTATGATAGAAAACAAAATTTCGTTAATTTTAATTTTTTTCGATTTAGATTGGCTTTTCATAGCTGTTTAAGACAATCTTGATGTATTTTGATACTTTGACAACGATTTTTCCAGTAGTTTAGAGGAAAACGATGTTTTTTTTATTTGGTCATTACAGAAGGATAGAAAAAAAAATGCTGTTATCTCCGTCAATATTAATTTTTTTTTCGATTTAGATTGGCTTTTCATAGCTGTTTAAGACAATCTTGATGTATTTTGATACTTTGACAACGATTTGTCCAATAGCTTAGAAGAAAACGATGTTTTTTTCTTAGGTCGTTACAGTATAATAGAAAAAAAAATTGCGTTAATATTAATTTTTTTTCGATTAAGATTCGCTTTTCATAGCTGTTTAAGACAATCTTGATGAATTTGGTACTTTGACAACGATTTTTCCAGTAGTTTAGAAGAAAACGATGTTTTTTTTTTCTTTGGTCGTCACAGTATGATAGAAAACAAAATTTCGTTAATTTTAATTTTTTTCGATTTAGATTGGCTTTTCATAGCTGTTTAAGACAATCTTGATGTATTTTGATACTTTGACAACGATTTTTCCAGTAGTTTAGAGGAAAACGATGTTTTTTTTATTTGGTCATTACAGAAGGATAGAAAAAAAAATGCTGTTATCTCCGTCAATATTAATTTTTTTTTGATTTAGATTGGCTTTTCATAGCTGTTTAAGACAATCTTGATGTATTTTGATACTTTGACAACGATTTGTCCAATAGCTTAGAAGAAAACGATGTTTTTTTCTTAGGTCGTTACATTATAATAGAAAAAAAAATTGCGTTAATATTAATTTTTTTTCGATTAAGATTCGCTTTTCATAGCTGTTTAAGACAATCTTGATGAATTTGGTACTTTGACAACGATTTTTCCAGTAGTTTAGAAGAAAACGATGTTTTTTTTTTCTTTGGTCGTCACAGTATGATAGAAAACAAAATTTCGTTAATTTTAATTTTTTTCGATTTAGATTGGCTTTTCATAGCTGTTTAAGACAATCTTGATGTATTTTGATACTTTGACAACGATTTTTCCAGTAGTTTAGAGGAAAACGATGTTTTTTTTATTTGGTCATTACAGAAGGATAGAAAAAAAAATGCTGTTATCTCCGTCAATATTAATTTTTTTTTCGATTTAGATTGGCTTTTCATAGCTGTTTAAGACAATCTTGATGTATTTTGATACTTTGACAACGATTTGTCCAATAGCTTAGAAGAAAACGATGTTTTTTTCTTAGGTCGTTACAGTATAATAGAAAAAAAAATTTCATTAATTTTAATTTTTTTTTTTAATTAGATTTGCTTTTCGTAGCTGTTTAAGACAATCTTGATGTATTTTGATACTTTGACAACGATTTTTCCAGTAGTTTAGAAGAAAACGATGTTTTTTTTCTTTGGTCGTTACAGTATGAAAGAAAAAAAAATTGCGTTAATATTAATTTTTTTTCGATTTAGATTTGCTGTTCATAGCTGTTTAAGACTATCTTGATGTATTTTGATACTTTGACAACGATTTTTCCAGTAGCTTAGAAGAAAACGAGGTTTTTTTTTCTTAGGTCGTTACAGTAGGAAAGAAAAAAAAATTGCGTTAATAATTTTTTTTTTCGATTTAGATTTGCTGTTCATAGCTGTTTAAGACAATCTTGATGTATTTTGATACTTTGACAACGATTTTTCCAGAAGCTTAGAAGAAAACGATGTTTTTTTTCTTAGGTCGTTACAGTATGATAGAAAAAAAAATTTCGTTAATTTTAATTTTTTTTTAATTAGATTGGCTTTTCATAGCTGTTTAAAACAATCTTGATGTATTTTGATACTTTGACAACGATTTTTCCAGTAGCTTAGAAGAAAACGATGTTTTTTTTCTTAAGTCGTTACAGTATGATAGAAAAAAAAATTTCGTTAATTTTAATTTTTTTTTAATTAGTTTTTCTTTTCATAGCTGTTTAAGACAATCTTGATGTATTTTGGTACTTTGACAACGACTTTTCCAGTAGGTTAGAAGAAAACGATGTTTTTTTTTATTTGGTCGTTACAGTACGAAAGAAAAAAAAATGCTGTTATCTCTGTCAATATTTATTTTCTTCGATTTAGATTGGCTTTTCATAGCTGTTTAAGACAATCTTGATGAATTTTGATACTTTGACTACGATTTTTCCAGTAGCTTAGAAGAAAACGATGCTTTTTTTCTCGTTATAGTATGAAAGAAAAAAAAATTGCGTTAATATTAATTTTTTTCGATTAAGATTCGCTGTTCATAGCTGTTTAAGACAATCTTGATGTATTTTGATACTTTGACAATGATTTATCCAGTAGTTTAGAAGAAAACGATGTTTTTTTTTCTTTGGTCGTTACAGTACGATCGAAAAAAAAAAAGCTGTTAACTCCGTCAATGTTAAGTTTTTTTCGATTTAGATTTGCTTTTCATAGCTGTTTAAGACAATCTTGATGTATTTTGATACTTTGACAACGATTTTTCCAGTAGCTTAGAAGAAAACGATGTTTTGTTCTTTGGTCGTTACAGAAGGAAAGAAAAAAAAATTGCGTTAATATTAATTTTTTTTCGATTTAGATTTGCTGTTCATAGCTGTTTAAGACAATCTTGATGTATTTTGATACTTTGACAACGATTTTTCCAGTAGTTTAGAGGAAAACGATGTTTTTTTTTATTTGGTTGTTACAGTACGAAAGAAAAAAAAAATGCTGTTATCTCCGTCAATTTTAATTTTTTTTTCGATTTAGATTGGCTTTTCATAGCTGTTTAAGACAATCTTTGTGTATTTTGATACTTTGACAACGATTTTTCCAGTAGCTTAGAAGAAAACGATGTTTTGTTCTTTGGTCGTTACAGAAGGAAAGAAAAAAAAATTGCGTTAATATTAATTTTTTTTCGATTTAGATTTGCTGTTCATAGCTGTTTAAGACAATCTTGATGTATTTTGATACTTTGACAATGATTTTTCCAGTAGTTTAGAAGAAAACGATGTTTTTTTTCTTTGGTCGTTACAGTATGAAAGAAAAAAAAATTGCGTTAACATTAATTTTTTTTCGATTTAGATTTGCTGTTCATAGCTGTTTAAGACAATCTTGATGTATTTTGATACTTTGACAACGATTTTTCCAGTAGTTTAGAGGAAAACGATGTTTTTTTTTATTTGGTTGTTACAGTACGAAAGAAAAAAAAAATGCTGTTATCTCCGTCAATTTTAATTTTTTTTTCGATTTAGATTGGCTTTTCATAGCTGTTTAAGACAATCTTTGTGTATTTTGATACTTTGACAACGATTTTTCCAGTAGCTTAGAAGAAAACGATGTTTTTTTTCTTTGGTCGTTACAGTATGAAAGAAAAAAAAATTGCGTTAATATTAATTTTTTTTCGATTAAGATTCGCTTTTCATAGCTGTTTAAGACAATCTTGATGCATTTGGTACTTTGACAACGATTTTTCCAGTAGTTTAGAAGAAAACGATGTTTTTTTTTTCTTTGGTCGTCACAGTATGATAGAAAACAAAATTTCGTTAATTTTAATTTTTTCGATTTAGATTGGCTTTTCATAGCTGTTTAAGACAATCTTGATGTATTTTGATACTTTGACAACGATTTTTCCAGTAGTTTAGAGGAAAACGATGTTTTTTTTATTTGGTCATTACAGTACGAAAGAAAAAAAAAATGCTGTTATCTCCGTCAATATTAATTTTTTTTTATTTAGATTGGCTTTTCATAGCTGTTTAAGACAATCTTGATGTATTTTGATACTTTGACAACGATTTGTCCAATAGCTTAGAAGAAAACGATGTTTTTTTCTTAGGTCGTTACAGTATAATAGAAAAAAAAAATTTCGTTAATTTTAATTTTTTCGATTTAGATTGGCTTTTCATAGCTGTTTAAGACAATCTTGATGTATTTTGGTACTTTGACAACGATTTTCCAGTAGTTTAGAAGAAAACGATGTTTTTTTTTCTTTGGTCGTCACAGTATGATAGAAAACAAAATTTCGTTAATTTTAATTTTTTCGATTTAGATTGGCTTTTCATAGCTGTTTAAGACAATCTTGATGTATTTTGACACTTTGACAACGATTTTTCCAGTAGTTTAGAGGAAAACTATGTTTTTTTTTATTTGGTCATTACAGTACGAAAGAAAAAAAAATGCTGTTATCTCCGTCAATATTTATTTTCTTCGATTTAGATTGGCTGTTCATAGCTGTTTAAGACAATCTTGATGAATTTTGATACTTTGACTACGATTTTTCCAGTAGCTTAGAAGAAAACGATGCTTTTTTTCTTGGGTCGTTACAGTATGAAAGAAAAAAAAATTGCGTTAATATTAATTTTTTTCGATTAAGATTCGCTGTTCATAGCTGTTTAAGACAATCTTGATGAATTTGGTACTTTGACAACGATTTTTCCAGTAGTTTAGAAGAAAACGATGTTTTTTTTTTCTTTGGTCGTCACAGTATGATAGAAAACAAAATTTCGTTAATTTTAATTTTTTTTTAATTAGATTTACTTTTCATAGCTGTTTAAGACAATCTTGATGTATTTTGATACTTTGACAACGATTTTTCCAGTAGCTTAGAAGAAAACGATGTTTTTTTTCTTAAGTCGTTACAGTATGATAGAAAAAAAATGCTGTTATCTCCGTCAATATTAATTTTTTTTTCAATTTAGATTGGCTTTTCATAGCTGTTTAAGACAATCTTGATGTATTTTGATACTTTGACAACGATTTTTCCAGTAGCTTAGAAGAAAACGATGTTTTTTTTCTTAAGTCGTTACAGTATAAAAGAAAAAAAAATTGCGTTAATATTAATTTTTTTTCGATTTAGATTTGCTGTTCATAGCTGTTTAAGACAATCTTGATGTATTTTGATACTTGACAACGATTTTTCCAGTAGCTTAGAAGAAAACGATGTTTTTTTTCTTAAGACGTTACAATATAAAAGAAAAAAAAAATTCGTTAATTTTAATTTTTTTTTAATTAGATTTGCTTTTCATAGCTGTTTAAGACAATCTTGATGTATTTTGGTACTTTGACAACGATTTTTCCAGTAGTTTAGAAGAAAACGATGTTTTTTTTTATTTGGTCGTTACAGTACGAAAGAAAAAAAATTTTTGTTATCTCCGTCAATATTTATTTTTTTCGATTTAGATTGGCTTTTCATAGCTGTTTAAGACAATCTTGATGAATTTTGATACTTTGACTACGATTTTTCCAGAAGCTTAGAAGAAAACGATGCTTTTTTTCTTGGGTCGTTACAGTATGAAAGAAAAAAAAATTGCGTTAATATTAATTTTTTTCGATTAAGATTCGCTGTTCATAGCTGTTTAAGACAATCTTGATGAATTTGGTACTTTGACAACGATTTTTCCAGTAGTTTAGAAGAAAACGATGTTTTTTTTTTCTTTGGTCGTCACAGTATGATAGAAAACAAAATTTCGTTAATTTTAATTTTTTTTAATTAGATTTACTTTTCATAGCTGTTTAAGACAATCTTGATGTATTTTGATACTTTGACAACGATTTTTCCAGTAGCTTAGAAGAAAACGATGTTTTTTTTCTTAAGTCGTTACAGTATGATAGAAAAAAAATGCTGTTATCTCCGTCAATATTAATTTTTTTTTCGATTTAGATTGGCTTTTCATAGCTGTTTAAGACAATCTTGATGTATTTTGATACTTTGACAACGATTTTTCCAGTAGCTTAGAAGAAAACGATGTTTTTTTTCTTAAGACGTTACAGTATAAAAGAAAAAAAAAAATCGTTAATTTTAATTTTTTTTTAATTAGATTCGCTTTTCATAGCTGTCTAAGACAATCTTGATGTATTTTGATACTTGACAACGATTTTTCCAGTAGCTTAGAAGAAAACGATGTTTTTTTTCTTAAGACGTTACAGTATAAAAGAAAAAAAAAATTCGTTAATTTTAATTTTTTTTAATTAGATTCGCTTTTCATAGCTGTTTAAGACAATCTTGATGAATTTGGTACTTTGACAACGATTTTTCCAGTAGTTTAGAAGAAAACGATGTTTTTTTTTATTTGGTCGTCACAGTATGATAGAAAACAAAATTTCGTTAATTTTAATTTTTTTCGATTTAGATTGGCTTTTCATAGCTGTTTAAGACAATCTTGATGTATTTTGATACTTTGACAACGATTTTTCCAGTAGTTTAGAGGAAAACGATGTTTTTTTTATTTGGTCATTACAGTACGAAAGAAAAAAAAATGCTGTTATCTCCGTCAATATTAATTTTTTTTGATTTAGATTGGCTTTTCATAGCTGTTTAAGACAATCTTGATGTATTTTGATACTTTGACAACGATTTGTCTAATAGCTTAGAAGAAAACGATGTTTTTTTTCTTTGGTCGTTACAGAAGGAAAGAAAAAAAAATTGCGTTAATATTAATTTTTTTTCGATTTAGATTTGCTGTTCATAGCTGTTTAAGACAATCTTGATGTATTTTGATACTTGACAACGATTTTTCCAGTAGCTTAGAAGAAAACGATGTTTTTTTTCTTAAGACGTTACAGTATAAAAGAAAAAAAAAATTCGTTAATTTTAATTTTTTTTTAATTAGATTCGCTTTTCATAGCTGTTTAAGACAATCTTGATGAATTTGGTACTTTGACAACGATTTTTCCAGTAGTTTAGAAGAAAACGATGTTTTTTTTTATTTGGTCGTCACAGTATGATAGAAAACAAAATTTCGTTAATTTTAATTTTTTTCGATTTAGATTGGCTTTTCATAGCTGTTTAAGACAATCTTGATGTATTTTGATACTTTGACAACGATTTTTCCAGTAGTTTAGAGGAAAACGATGTTTTTTTTATTTGGTCATTACAGTACGAAAGAAAAAAAAATGCTGTTATCTCCGTCAATATTAATTTTTTTTGATTTAGATTGGCTTTTCATAGCTGTTTAAGACAATCTTGATGTATTTTGATACTTTGACAACGATTTGTCTAATAGCTTAGAAGAAAACGATGTTTTTTTTTTAGGTCGTTACAGTATAATAGAAAAAAAAATTTCGTTAATTTTAATTTTTCTTTTTAATTAGATTGGCTTTTCATAGCTGTTTAAGACAATCTTGATGTATTTTGGTACTTTGACAACGATTTTTCCAGTAGTTTAGAAGAAAACGATGTTTTTTTTCTTTGGTCATTACAGTACGATCGAAAAAAAAAAAATCTGTTAAATCCGCCAATGTTAAGTTTTTTTCGATTTAGATTTGCTTTTCGTAGCTGTTTAAGACAATCTTGATGTATTTTGATACTTTGACAACGATTTTTCCAGTAGTTTAGAAGAAAACGATGTTTTTTTTCTTTGGTCGTTACAGTATGAAAGAAAAAAAAATTGCGTTAATATTAATTTTTTTTCGATTTAGATTTGCTGTTCATAGTTGTTTAAGACAATCTTGATGTATTTTGATACTTTGACAACGATTTTTCCAGTAGCTTAGAAGAAAACGAGGTTTTTTTTTCTTAGGTCGTTACAGTAGGAAAGAAAAAAAAATTGCGTTAATAATTTTTTTTTTCGATTTAGATTTGCTGTTCATAGCTGTTTAAGACAATCTTGATGTATTTTGATACTTTGACAACGATTTTTCCAGAAGCTTAGAAGAAAACGATGTTTTTTTTCTTGGGTCGTTACAGTATGATAGAAAAAAAAATTTCGTTAATTTCAATTTTTTTTGAATTAGATTGGCTTTTCATAGCTGTTTAAAACAATCTTGATGTATTTTGATACTTTGACAACGATTTTTCCAGTAGCTTAGAAGAAAACGATGCTTTTTTTCTTGGGTCGTTACAGTATGAAAGAAAAAAAAATTGCGTTAATATTAATTTTTTTCGATTAAGATTCGCTGTTCATAGCTGTTTAAGACAATCTTGATGAATTTGGTACTTTGACAACGATTTTTCCAGTAGTTTAGAAGAAAACGATGTTTTTTTTTTCTTTGGTCGTCACAGTATGATAGAAAACAAAATTTCGTTAATTTTAATTTTTTTTTAATTAGATTTACTTTTCATAGCTGTTTAAGACAATCTTGATGTATTTTGATACTTTGACAACGATTTTTCCAGTAGCTTAGAAGAAAACGATGTTTTTTTTCTTAAGTCGTTACAGTATGATAGAAAAAAAATGCTGTTATCTCCGTCAATATTAATTTTTTTTTCGATTTAGATTGGCTTTTCATAGCTGTTTAAGACAATCTTGATGTATTTTGATACTTTGACAACGATTTTTCCAGTAGCTTAGAAGAAAACGATGTTTTTTTTCTTAAGTCGTTACAGTATAAAAGAAAAAAAAATTTCGTTAATTTTAATTTTTTTTTAATTAGATTGGCTTTTCATAGCTGTTTAAGACAACCTTGTAGTATTTTCGTACTTTGACAACCATTTTTCCAGTAGTTTAGAAGAAAACGATGTTTTTATTTGGTCGTTACAGAAGGAAAGAAAAAAAAATTGCGTTAATATTAATTTTTTTTCGATTTAGATTTGCTGTTCATAGCTGTTTAAGACAATCTTGATGTATTTTGATACTTTGACAACGATTTGTCCAGTAGCTTAGAAGAAAACGATGTTTTTTTTCTTTGGTCGTTACAGAAGGAAAGAAAAAAAAATTGCGTTAATATTAATTTTTTTTCGATTTAGATTTGCTGTTCATAGCTGTTTAAGACAATCTTGATGTATTTTGATACTTGACAACGATTTTTCCAGTAGCTTAGAAGAAAACGATGTTTTTTTTCTTAAGACGTTACAGTATAAAAGAAAAAAAAAATTCGTTAATTTTAATTTTTTTTTAATTAGATTCGCTTTTCATAGCTGTTTAAGACAATCTTGATGAATTTGGTACTTTGACAACGATTTTTCCAGTAGCTTAGAAGAAAACGATGTTTTTTTTCTTAAGTCGTTACAGTATAAAAGAAAAAAAAATTTCGTTAATTTTAATTTTTTTTTAATTAGATTGGCTTTTCATAGCTGTTTAAGACAATCTTGTAGTATTTTCGTACTTTGACAACCATTTTTCCAGTAGTTTAGAAGAAAACGATGTTTTTATTTGGTCGTTACAGAAGGAAAGAAAAAAAAATTGCGTTAATATTAATTTTTTTTCGATTTAGATTTGCTGTTCATAGCTGTTTAAGACAATCTTGATGTATTTTGATACTTTGACAACGATTTGTCTAATAGCTTAGAAGAAAACGATGTTTTTTTTCTTTGGTCGTTACAGAAGGAAAGAAAAAAAAATTGCGTTAATATTAATTTTTTTTCGATTTAGATTTGCTGTTCATAGCTGTTTAAGACAATCTTGATGTATTTTGATACTTGACAACGATTTTTCCAGTAGCTTAGAAGAAAACGATGTTTTTTTTCTTAAGACGTTACAGTATAAAAGAAAAAAAAAATTCGTTAATTTTAATTTTTTTTTAATTAGATTCGCTTTTCATAGCTGTTTAAGACAATCTTGATGAATTTGGTACTTTGACAACGATTTTTCCAGTAGTTTAGAAGAAAACGATGTTTTTTTTTATTTGGTCGTCACAGTATGATAGAAAACAAAATTTCGTTAATTTTAATTTTTTTCGATTTAGATTGGCTTTTCATAGCTGTTTAAGACAATCTTGATGTATTTTGATACTTTGACAACGATTTTTCCAGTAGTTTAGAGGAAAACGATGTTTTTTTTATTTGGTCATTACAGTACGAAAGAAAAAAAAATGCTGTTATCTCCGTCAATATTAATTTTTTTTGATTTAGATTGGCTTTTCATAGCTGTTTAAGACAATCTTGATGTATTTTGATACTTTGACAACGATTTGTCTAATAGCTTAGAAGAAAACGATGTTTTTTTTTAGGTCGTTACAGTATAATAGAAAAAAAAATTTCGTTAATTTTAATTTTTCTTTTTAATTAGATTGGCTTTTCATAGCTGTTTAAGACAATCTTGATGTATTTTGGTACTTTGACAACGATTTTTCCAGTAGTTTAGAAGAAAACGATGTTTTTTTTCTTTGGTCATTACAGTACGATCGAAAAAAAAAAAATCTGTTAAATCCGCCAATGTTAAGTTTTTTTCGATTTAGATTTGCTTTTCGTAGCTGTTTAAGACAATCTTGATGTATTTTGATACTTTGACAACGATTTTTCCAGTAGTTTAGAAGAAAACGATGTTTTTTTTCTTTGGTCGTTACAGTATGAAAGAAAAAAAAATTGCGTTAATATTATTTTTTTTTCGATTTAGATTTGCTGTTCATAGTTGTTTAAGACAATCTTGATGTATTTTGATACTTTGACAACGATTTTTCCAGTAGCTTAGAAGAAAACGAGGTTTTTTTTTCTTAGGTCGTTACAGTAGGAAAGAAAAAAAAATTGCGTTAATAATTTTTTTTTTCGATTTAGATTTGCTGTTCATAGCTGTTTAAGACAATCTTGATGTATTTTGATACTTTGACAACGATTTTTCCAGAAGCTTAGAAGAAAACGATGTTTTTTTTCTTGGGTCGTTACAGTATGATAGAAAAAAAAATTTCGTTAATTTCAATTTTTTTTGAATTAGATTGGCTTTTCATAGCTGTTTAAAACAATCTTGATGTATTTTGATACTTTGACAACGATTTTTCCAGTAGCTTAGAAGAAAACGATGCTTTTTTTCTTGGGTCGTTACAGTATGAAAGAAAAAAAAATTGCGTTAATATTAATTTTTTTCGATTAAGATTCGCTGTTCATAGCTGTTTAAGACAATCTTGATGAATTTGGTACTTTGACAACGATTTTTCCAGTAGTTTAGAAGAAAACGATGTTTTTTTTTTCTTTGGTCGTCACAGTATGATAGAAAACAAAATTTCGTTAATTTTAATTTTTTTTTAATTAGATTTACTTTTCATAGCTGTTTAAGACAATCTTGATGTATTTTGATACTTTGACAACGATTTTTCCAGTAGCTTAGAAGAAAACGATGTTTTTTTTCTTAAGTCGTTACAGTATGATAGAAAAAAAATGCTGTTATCTCCGTCAATATTAATTTTTTTTTCGATTAAGATTGGCTTTTCATAGCTGTTTAAGACAATCTTGATGTATTTTGATACTTTGACAACGATTTTTCCAGTAGCTTAGAAGAAAACGATGTTTTTTTTCTTAAGTCGTTACAGTATAAAAGAAAAAAAAATTTCGTTAATTTTAATTTTTTTTAATTAGATTGGCTTTTCATAGCTGTTTAAGACAACCTTGTAGTATTTTCGTACTTTGACAACCATTTTTCCAGTAGTTTAGAAGAAAACGATGTTTTTATTTGGTCGTTACAGAAGGAAAGAAAAAAAAATTGCGTTAATATTAATTTTTTTTCGATTTAGATTTGCTGTTCATAGCTGTTTAAGACAATCTTGATGTATTTTGATACTTTTACAACGATTTTTCCAGTAGCTTAGAAGAAAACGATGTTTTTTTTCTTAAGACGTTACAGTATAAAAGAAAAAAAAAATTCGTTAATTTTAATTTTTTTTTAATTAGATTCGCTTTTCATAGCTGTTTAAGACAATCTTGATGAATTTGGTACTTTGACAACGATTTTTCCAGTAGTTTAGAAGAAAACGATGTTTTTTTTTATTTGGTCGTCACAGTATGATAGAAAACAAAATTTCGTTAATTTTTTTTCGATTTAGATTGGCTTTTCATAGCTGTTTAAGACAATCTTGATGTATTTTGATACTTTGACAACGATTTTTCCAGTAGTTTAGAGGAAAACGATGTTTTTTTTATTTGGTCATTACAGTACGAAAGAAAAAAAAATGCTGTTATCTCCGTCAATATTAATTTTTTTTTATTTAGATTGGCTTTTCATAGCTGTTTAAGACAATCTTGATGTATTTTGATACTTTGACAACGATTTTTCCAGTAGTTTAGAAGAAAACGATGTTTTTTTTTCTTTGGTCATTACAGTACGATCGAAAAAAAAAATCTGTTAAATCCGCCAATGTTAAGTTTTTTTCGATTTAGATTTGCTTTTCGTAGCTGTTTAAGACAATCTTGATGTATTTTGATACTTTGACAACGATTTTTCCAGTAGTTTAGAAGAAAACGATGTTTTTTTTCTTTGGTCGTTACAGTATGAAAGAAAAAAAAATTGCGTTAATATTAATTTTTTTTCGATTTAGATTTGCTGTTCATAGCTGTTTAAGACTATCTTGATGTATTTTGATACTTTGACAACGATTTTTCCAGTAGCTTAGAAGAAAACGAGGTTTTTTTTTCTTAGGTCGTTACAGTAGGAAAGAAAAAAAAATTGCGTTAATAATATTTTTTTTCGATTTAGATTTGCTGTTCATAGCTGTTTAAGACAATCTTGATGTATTTTGATACTTTGACAACGATTTTTCCAGAAGCTTAGAAGAAAACGATGTTTTTTTTCTTGGGTCGTTACAGTATGAAAGAAAAAAAACTTGCGTTAATATTAATTTTTTTCGATTAAGATTCGCTGTTCATAGCTGTTTAAGACAATCTTGATGAAATTGGTACTTTGACAACGATTTTTCCAGTAGTTTAGAAGAAAACGATGTTTTTTTTTTCTTTGGTCGTCACAGTATGATAGAAAACAAAATTTCGTTAATTTTAATTTTTTTTTAATTAGATTTACTTTTCATAGCTGTTTAAGACAATCTTGATGTATTTTGATACTTTGACAACGATTTTTCCAGTAGCTTAGAAGAAAACGATGTTTTTTTTCTTAAGTCGTTACAGTATAAAAGAAAAAAAAATTTCGTTAATTTTAATTTTTTTTTATAAGATTGGCTTTTCATAACTGTTTAAGACAACCTTGTTGTATTTTGGTACTTTGACAACGATTTTTCCAGTAGTTTAGAAGAAAACGATGTTTTTTTTCTTTGGTCGTTACAGTACGATCGAAAAAAAAAAAGCTGTTAACTCCGTCAATATTAATTTTTTTCGATTAAGATTCGCTTTTCATAGCTGTTTAAGACAATCTTGATGAATTTGGTACTTTGACAACGATTTTTCCAGTAGCTTAGAAGAAAACGATGTTTTTTTTCTTTGGTCGTTACAGTATGAAAGAAAAAAAAAATGCGTTAATATTAATTTTTTTTCGATTTAGATTTGCTGTTCATAGCTGTTTAAGACAATCTTGATGTATTTTGATACTTTGACAATGATTTTTCCAGTAGTTTAGAAGAAAACGATGTTTTTTTTTCTTTGGTCGTTACAGTACGATCGAAAAAAAAAAAGCTTTTAACTCCGTCAATGTTAAGTTTTTTTCGATTTAGATTTGCTTTTCATAGCTGTTTAAGACAATCTTGATGTATTTTGATACTTTGACAACGATTTTTCCAGTAGCTTAGAAGAAAACGATGTTTTTTTTCTTTGGTCGTTACAGTATGAAAGAAAAAAAAAATGCGTTAATATTAATTTGTTTTCGATTTAGATTGGCTTTTCATAGCTGTTTAAGACAATCTTGATGTATTTTGATACTTTGACAACGATTTTTCCAGTAGTTTAGAAGAAAACGATGTTTTGTTCTTTGGTCGTTACAGAAGGAAAGAAAAAAAAATTGCGTTAATATTAATTTTTTTTCGATTTAGATTTGCTGTTCATAGCTGTTTAAGACAATCTTGATGTATTTTGATACTTTGACAATGATTTTTCCAGTAGTTTAGAAGAAAACGATGTTTTTTTTCTTTGGTCGTTACAGTATGAAAGAAAAAAAAATTGCGTTAACATTAATTTTTTTTCGATTTAGATTTGCTGTTCATAGCTGTTTAAGACAATCTTGATGTATTTTGATACTTTGACAACGATTTTTCCAGTAGTTTAGAGGAAAACGATGTTTTTTTTTATTTGGTTGTTACAGTACAAAAGAAAAAAAAAATGCTGTTATCTCCGTCAATTTTAATTTTTTTTTCGATTTAGATTGGCTTTTCATAGCTGTTTAAGACAATCTTTGTGTATTTTGATACTTTGACAACGATTTTTCCAGTAGCTTAGAAGAAAACGATGTTTTTTTTCTTTGGTCGTTACAGTATGAAAGAAAAAAAAATTGCGTTAATATTAATTTTTTTTCGATTAAGATTCGCTTTTCATAGCTGTTTAAGACAATCTTGATGAATTTGGTACTTTGACAACGATTTTTCCAGTAGTTTAGAAGAAAACGATGTTTTTTTTTTCTTTGGTCGTCACAGTATGATAGAAAACAAAATTTCGTTAATTTTAATTTTTTCGATTTAGATTGGCTTTTCATAGCTGTTTAAGACAATCTTGATGTATTTTGATACTTTGACAATGATTTTTCCAGTAGTTTAGAAGAAAACGATGTTTTTTTTTCTTTGGTCGTTACAGTACGATCGAAAAAAAAAAAGCTGTTAACTCCGTCAATGTTAAGTTTTTTTTGATTTAGATTTGCTTTTCATAGCTGTTTAAGACAATCTTGATGTATTTTGATACTTTGACAACGATTTTTCCAGTAGCTTAGAAGAAAACGATGTTTTTTTTCTTTGGTCGTTACAGTATGAAAGAAAAAAAAAATGCGTTAATATTAATTTGTTTTCGATTTAGATTGGCTTTTCATAGCTGTTTAAGACAATCTTGATGTATTTTGATACTTTGACAACGATTTTTCCAGTAGTTTAGAAGAAAACGATGTTTTGTTCTTTGGTCGTTACAGAAGGAAAGAAAAAAAAATTGCGTTAATATTAATTTTTTTTCGATTTAGATTTGCTGTTCATAGCTGTTTAAGACAATCTTGATGTATTTTGATACTTTGACAATGATTTTTCCAGTAGTTTAGAAGAAAACGATGTTTTTTTTCTTTGGTCGTTACAGTATGAAAGAAAAAAAAATTGCGTTAACATTAATTTTTTTTCGATTTAGATTTGCTGTTCATAGCTGTTTAAGACAATCTTGATGTATTTTGATACTTTGACAACGATTTTTCCAGAAGCTTAGAAGAAAACGATGTTTTTTTTCTTGGGTCGTTACAGTATGATAGAAAAAAAAAATGCGTTAATATTAATTTGTTTTCGATTTAGATTGGCTTTTCATAGCTGTTTAAGACAATCTTGATGTATTTTGATACTTTGACAACGATTTTTCCAGTAGTTTAGAGGAAACCGATGTTTTTTTTCTTAAGTTCGTTACAGTATGATAGAAAAAAAATGCTGTTATCTCCGTCAATATTAATTTTTTTTTCGATTTAGATTGGCTTTTCATAGCTGTTTAAGACAATCTTGATGTATTTTGATACTTTGACAACGATTTTTCCAGTAGCTTAGAAGAAAACGATGTTTTTTTTCTTAAGTCGTTACAGTATAAAAGAAAAAAAAAATGCGTTAATATTAATTTTTTTTCGATTTAGATTTGCTGTTCATAGCTGTTTAAGACAATCTTGATGTATTTTGATACTTGACAACGATTTTTCCTGTAGCTTAGAAGAAAACGATGTTTTTTTTCTTTGGTCGTTACAGTAGGAAAGAAAAAAAAATTGCGTTAATAATTTTTTTTTTCGATTTAGATTTGCTGTTCATAGCTGTTTAAGACAATCTTGATGTATTTTGATACTTTGACAACGATTTTTCCAGAAGCTTAGAAGAAAACGATGTTTTTTTTCTTGGGTCGTTACAGTATGATAGAAAAAAAAATTTCGTTAATTTCAATTTTTTTTGAATTAGATTGGCTTTTCATAGCTGTTTAAAACAATCTTGATGTATTTTGATACTTTGACAACGATTTTTCCAGTAGCTTAGAAGAAAACGATGCTTTTTTTCTTAGGTCGTTACAGTAGGAAAGAAAAAAAAATTGCGTTAATAATTTTTTTTTTCGATTTAGATTTGCTGTTCATAGCTGTTTAAGACAATCTTGATGTATTTTGATACTTTGACAACGATTTTTCCAGAAGCTTAGAAGAAAACGATGTTTTTTTTCTTGGGTCGTTACAGTATGAAAGAAAAAAAAATTGCGTTAATATTAATTTTTTTCGATTAAGATTCGCTGTTCATAGCTGTTTAAGACAATCTTGATGAATTTGGTACTTTGACAACGATTTTTCCAGTAGTTTAGAAGAAAACGATGTTTTTTTTTTCTTTGGTCGTCACAGTATGATAGAAAACAAAATTTCGTTAATTTTAATTTTTTTTAATTAGATTTACTTTTCATAGCTGTTTAAGACAATCTTGATGTATTTTGATACTTTGACAACGATTTTTCCAGTAGCTTAGAAGAAAACGATGTTTTTTTTCTTAAGTCGTTACAGTATGATAGAAAAAAAATGCTGTTATCTTCGTCAATATTAATTTTTTTTTCGATTTAGATTGGCTTTTCATAGCTGTTTAAGACAATCTTGATGTATTTTGATACTTTGACAACGATTTTTCCAGTAGCTTAGAAGAAAACGATGTTTTTTTTCTTAAGTCGTTACAGTATAAAAGAAAAAAAAATTTCGTTAATTTTAATTTTTTTTTAATTAGATTGGCTTTTCATAGCTGTTTAAGACAACCTTGTAGTATTTTCGTACTTTGACAACCATTTTTCCAGTAGTTTAGAAGAAAACGATGTTTTTTTTCTTTGGTCGTTACAGAAGGAAAGAAAAAAAAATTGCGTTAATATTAATTTTTTTTCGATTTAGATTTGCTGTTCATAGCTGTTTAAGACAATCTTGATGTATTTTGATACTTGACAACGATTTTTCCAGTAGCTAAGAAGAAAACGATGTTTTTTTTCTTAAGACGTTACAGTATAAAAGAAAAAAAAAATTCGTTAATTTTAATTTTTTTTTAATTAGATTCGCTTTTCATAGCTGTTTAAGACAATCTTGATGAATTTGGTACTTTGACAACGATTTTTCCAGTAGTTTAGAAGAAAACGATGTTTTTTTTTATTTGGTCGTCACAGTATGATAGAAAACAAAATTTCGTTAATTTTAATTTTTTTCGATTTAGATTGGCTTTTCATAGCTGTTTAAGACAATCTTGATGTATTTTGATACTTTGACAACGATTTTTCCAGTAGTTTAGAGGAAAACGATGTTTTTTTTATTTGGTCATTACAGTACGAAAGAAAAAAAAATGCTGTTATCTCCGTCAATATTAATTTTTTTTTATTTAGATTGGCTTTTCATAGCTGTTTTAGACAATCTTGATGTATTTTGATACTTTGACAACGATTTGTCCAATAGCTTAGAAGAAAACGATGTTTTTTTCTTAGGTCGTTACAGTATAATAGAAAAAAAAATTTCGTTAATTTTAATTTTTTTTTTAATTAGATTGGCTTTTCATAGCTGTTTAAGACAATCTTGATGTATTTTGGTACTTTGACAACGATTTTTCCAGTAGTTTAGAAGAAAACGATGTTTTTTTTTCTTTGGTCATTACAGTACGATCGAAAAAAAAAAAATCTGTTAAATCCGCCAATGTTAAGTTTTTTTCGATTTAGATTTGCTTTTCGTAGCTGTTTAAGACAATCTTGATGTATTTTGATACTTTGACAACGATTTTTCCAGTAGTTTAGAAGAAAACGATGTTTTTTTTCTTTGGTCGTTACAGTATGAAAGAAAAAAAAATTGCGTTAATATTAATTTTTTTTCGATTTAGATTTGCTGTTCATAGCTGTTTAAGACTATCTTGATGTATTTTGATACTTTGACAACGATTTTTCCAGTAGCTTAGAAGAAAACGATGTTTTTTTTTCTTAGGTCGTTACAGTAGGAAAGAAAAAAAAATTGCGTTAATAATATTTTTTTTCGATTTAGATTTGCTGTTCATAGCTGTTTAAGACAATCTTGATGTATTTTGATACTTTGACAACGATTTTTCCAGAAGCTTAGAAGAAAACGATGTTTTTTTTCTTGGGTCGTTACAGTATGAAAGAAAAAAAACTTGCGTTAATATTAATTTTTTTCGATTAAGATTCGCTGTTCATAGCTGTTTAAGACAATCTTGATGAAATTGGTACTTTGACAACGATTTTTCCAGTAGTTTAGAAGAAAACGATGTTTTTTTTTTCTTTGGTCGTCACAGTATGATAGAAAACAAAATTTCGTTAATTTTAATTTTTTTTTAATTAGATTTACTTTTCATAGCTGTTTAAGACAATCTTGATGTATTTTGATACTTTGACAACGATTTTTCCAGTAGCTTAAAAGATAACGATGTTTTCTTTCTTAAGTCGTTACAGTATGATAGAAAAAAAATGCTGTTATCTCCGTCAATATTAATTTTTTTTTCGATTTAGATAGGCTTTTCATAGCTGTTTAAGACAATCTTGATGTATTTTGATACTTTGACAACGATTTTTCCAGTAGCTTAGAAGAAAACGATGTTTTTTTTCTTAAGTCGTTACAGTATAAAAGAAAAAAAAATTTCGTTAATTTTAATTTTTTTTTATAAGATTGGCTTTTCATAACTGTTTAAGACAACCTTGTTGTATTTTGGTACTTTGACAACGATTTTTCCAGTAGTTTAGAAGAAAACGATGTTTTTTTTTTTTGGTCGTTACAGTACGATCGAAAAAAAAAAAGCTGTTAACTCCGTCAATATTAATTTTTTTCGATTAAGATTCGCTTTTCATAGCTGTTTAAGACAATCTTGATGAATTTGGTACTTTGACAACGATTTTTCCAGTAGCTTAGAAGAAAACGATGTTTTTTTTCTTTGGTCGTTACAGTATGAAAGAAAAAAAAAATGCGTTAATATTAATTTTTTTTCGATTTAGATTTGCTGTTCATAGCTGTTTAAGACAATCTTGATGTATTTTGATACTTTGACAATGATTTTTCCAGTAGTTTAGAAGAAAACGATGTTTTTTTTTCTTTGGTCGTTACAGTACGATCGAAAAAAAAAAAGCTGTTAACTCCGTCAATGTTAAGTTTTTTTCGATTTAGATTTGCTTTTCATAGCTGTTTAAGACAATCTTGATGTATTTTGATACTTTGACAACGATTTTTCCAGTAGCTTAGAAGAAAACGATGTTTTTTTTCTTTGGTCGTTACAGTATGAAAGAAAAAAAAAATGCGTTAATATTAATTTGTTTTCGATTTAGATTGGCTTTTCATAGCTGTTTAAGACAATCTTGATGTATTTTGATACTTTGACAACGATTTTTCCAGTAGTTTAGAAGAAAACGATGTTTTGTTCTTTGGTCGTTACAGAAGGAAAGAAAAAAAAATTGCGTTAATATTAATTTTTTTTCGATTTAGATTTGCTGTTCATAGCTGTTTAAGACAATCTTGATGTATTTTGATACTTTGACAATGATTTTTCCAGTAGTTTAGAAGAAAACGATGTTTTTTTTCTTTGGTTGTTACAGTATGAAAGAAAAAAAAATTGCGTTAACATTAATTTTTTTTCGATTTAGATTTGCTGTTCATAGCTGTTTAAGACAATCTTGATGTATTTTGATACTTTGACAACGATTTTTCCAGTAGTTTAGAGGAAAACGATGTTTTTTTTTATTTGGTTGTTACAGTACAAAAGAAAAAAAAAATGCTGTTGTCTCCGTCAATTTTAATTTTTTTTTCGATTTAGATTGGCTTTTCATAGCTGTTTAAGACAATCTTTGTGTATTTTGATACTTTGACAACGATTTTTCCAGTAGTTTAGAAGAAAACGATGTTTTTTTTCTTTGGTCGTTACAGTATGAAAGAAAAAAAAATTGCGTTAATATTAATTTTTTTTCGATTAAGATTCGCTTTTCATAGCTGTTTAAGACAATCTTGATGAATTTGGTACTTTGACAACGATTTTTCCAGTAGTTTAGAAGAAAACGATGTTTTTTTTTTCTTTGGTCGTCACAGTATGATAGAAAACAAAATTTCGTTAATTTTAATTTTTTCGATTTAGATTGGCTTTTCATAGCTGTTTAAGACAATCTTGATGTATTTTGATACTTTGACAATGATTTTTCCAGTAGTTTAGAAGAAAACGATGTTTTTTTTTCTTTGGTCGTTACAGTACGATCGAAAAAAAAAAAGCTGTTAACTCCGTCAATGTTAAGTTTTTTTCGATTTAGATTTGCTTTTCATAGCTGTTTAAGACAATCTTGATGTATTTTGATACTTTGACAACGATTTTTCCAGTAGCTTAGAAGAAAACGATGTTTTTTTTCTTTGGTCGTTACAGTATGAAAGAAAAAAAAAATGCGTTAATATTAATTTGTTTTTGATTTAGATTGGCTTTTCATAGCTGTTTAAGACAATCTTGATGTATTTTGATACTTTGACAACTATTTTTCCAGTAGTTTAGAAGAAAACGATGTTTTGTTCTTTGGTCGTTACAGAAGGAAAGAAAAAAAAATTGCGTTAATATTAATTTTTTTTCGATTTAGATTTGCTGTTCATAGCTGTTTAAGACAATCTTGATGTATTTTGATACTTTGACAATGATTTTTCCAGTAGTTTAGAAGAAAACGATGTTTTTTTTCTTTGGTCGTTACAGTATGAAAGAAAAAAAAATTGCGTTAACATTAATTTTTTTTCGATTTAGATTTGCTGTTCATAGCTGTTTAAGACAATCTTGATGTATTTTGATACTTTGACAACGATTTTTCCAGTAGTTTAGAGGAAAACGATGTTTTTTTTTATTTGGTTGTTACAGTACAAAAGAAAAAAAAAATGCTGTTATCTCCGTCAATTTTAATTTTTTTTTCGATTTAGATTGGCTTTTCATAGCTGTTTAAGACAATCTTTGTGTATTTTGATACTTTGACAACGATTTTTCCAGTAGCTTAGAAGAAAACGATGTTTTTTTTTTCTTTGGTCGTTACAGTATGAAAGAAAAAAAAATTGCGTTAATATTAATTTTTTTTCGATTAAGATTCGCTTTTCATAGCTGTTTAAGACAATCTTGATGAATTTGGTACTTTGACAACGATTTTTCCAGTAGTTTAGAAGAAAACGATGTTTTTTTTTTCTTTGGTCGTCACAGTATGATAGAAAACAAAATTTCGTTAATTTTAATTTTTTCGATTTAGATTGGCTTTTCATAGCTGTTTAAGACAATCTTGATGTATTTTGATACTTTGACAACGATTTTTCCAGTAGTTTAGAGGAAAACGATGTTTTTTTTATTTGGTCATTACAGTACGAAAGAAAAAAAAAATGCTGTTATCTCCGTCAATATTAATTTTTTTTATTTAGATTGGCTTTTCATAGCTGTTTAAGACAATCTTGATGTATTTTGATACTTTGACAACGATTTGTCCAATAGCTTAGAAGAAAACGATGTTTTTTTCTTAGGTCGTTACAGTATAATAGAAAAAAAAAATTTCGTTAATTTTAATTTTTTTTTTAATTAGATTGGCTTTTCATAGCTGTTTAAGACAATCTTGATGTATTTTGGTACTTTGACAACGATTTTTCCAGTAGTTTAGAAGAAAACGATGTTTTTTTTTCTTTGGTCATTACAGTACGATCGAAAAAAAAAAAATCTGTTAAATCCGCCAATGTTAAGTTTTTTTCGATTTAGATTTGCTGTTCATAGCTGTTTAAGACTATCTTGATGTATTTTGATACTTTGACAACGATTTTTCCAGTAGCTTAGAAGAAAACGATGTTTTTTTTCTTAGGTCGTTACAGTAGGAAAGAAAAAAAATTGCGTTAATATTTTTTTTTTTCGATTTAGATTTGCTGTTCATAGCTGTTTAAGACAATCTTGATGTATTTTGATACTTTGACAACGATTTTTCCAGAAGCTTAGAAGAAAACGATGTTTTTTTTCTTAGGTCGTTACAGTATGATAGAAAAAAAAATTTCGTTAATTTTAATTTTTTTTGAATTAGATTGGCTTTTCATAGCTGTTTAAGACAATCTTGATGTATTTTGATACTTTGACAACGATTTTTCCAGTAGCTTAGAAGAAAACGATGTATTTTTTCTTAAGTCGTTACAGTATGATAGAAAAAAAAATTTCGTTAATTTTAATTTTTTTTTAATTAGATTTTCTTTTCATAGCTGTTTAAGACAATCTTGATGTATTTTGATACTTTGACAACGATTTTTCCAGTAGTTAAGAAGAAAACGATGTATTTTTTCTTAAGTCGTCACAGTATGATAGAAAACAAAATTTCGTTAATTTTAATTTTTTCGATTTAGATTGGCTTTTCATAGCTGTTTAAGACAATCTTGATGTATTTTGATACTTTGACAACGATTTTTCCAGTAGTTTAGAGGAAAACGATGTTTTTTTTATTTGGTCATTACAGTACGAAAGAAAAAAAAAATGCTGTTATCTCCGTCAATATTAATTTTTTTTTATTTAGATTGGCTTTTCATAGCTGTTTAAGACAATCTTGATGTATTTTGATACTTTGACAACGATTTGTCCAATAGCTTAGAAGAAAACGATGTTTTTTTCTTTGGTCGTTACAGTATAATAGAAAAAAAAAATTTCGTTAATTTTAATTTTTTTTTTAATTAGATTGGCTTTTCATAGCTGTTTAAGACAATCTTGATGTATTTTGGTACTTTGACAACGATTTTTCCAGTAGTTTAGAAGAAAACGATGTTTTTTTTTCTTTGGTCATTACAGTACGATCGAAAAAAAAAAAATCTGTTAAATCCGCCAATGTTAAGTTTTTTTCGATTTAGATTTGCTGTTCATAGCTGTTTAAGACTATCTTGATGTATTTTGATACTTTGACAACGATTTTTCCAGTAGCTTAGAAGAAAACGATGTTTTTTTTCTTAGGTCGTTACAGTAGGAAAGAAAAAAAATTGCGTTAATATTTTTTTTTTTCGATTTAGATTTGCTGTTCATAGCTGTTTAAGACAATCTTGATGTATTTTGATACTTTGACAACGATTTTTCCAGAAGCTTAGAAGAAAACGATGTTTTTTTTCTTAGGTCGTTACAGTATGATAGAAAAAAAAATTTCGTTAATTTTAATTTTTTTTGAATTAGATTGGCTTTTCATAGCTGTTTAAGACAATCTTGATGTATTTTGATACTTTGACAACGATTTTTCCAGTAGCTTAGAAGAAAACGATGTATTTTTTCTTAAGTCGTTACAGTATGATAGAAAAAAAAATTTCGTTAATTTTAATTTTTTTTTAATTAGATTTTCTTTTCATAGCTGTTTAAGACAATCTTGATGTATTTTGGTACTTTGACAACGACTTTTCCAGTAGGTTAGAAGAAAACGATGTTTTTTTTTATTTGGTCGTTACAGTACGAAAGAAAAAAAAATGCTGTTATCTCCGTCAATATTTATTTTCTTCGATTTAGATTGGCTTTTCATAGCTGTTTAAGACAATCTTGATGAATTTTGATACTTTGACTACGATTTTTCCAGTAGCTTAGAAGAAAACGATGCTTTTTTTCTTGGGTCGTTACAGTATGAAAGAAAAAAAAATTGCGTTAATATTAATTTTTTTCGATTAAGATTCGCTGTTCATAGCTGTTTAAGACAATCTTGATGAATTTGGTACTTTGACAACGATTTTTCCAGTAGTTTAGAAGAAAACGATGTTTTTTTTTTCTTTGGTCGTCACAGTATGATAGAAAACAAAATTTCGTTAATTTTAATTTTTTTTTAATTAGATTTACTTTTCATAGCTGTTTAAGACAATCTTGATGTATTTTGATACTTTGACAACGATTTTTCCAGTAGCTTAGAAGAAACCGATGTTTTTTTTCTTAAGTCGTTACAGTATGATAGAAAAAAAATGCTGTTATCTCCGTCAATATTAATTTTTTTTTCGATTTAGATTGGCTTTTCATAGCTGTTTAAGACAATCTTGATGTATTTTGATACTTTGACAACGATTTTCCAGTAGCTTAGAAGAAAACGATGTTTTTTTTCTTAAGTCGTTACAGTATAAAAGAAAAAAAAATTGCGTTAATATTAATTTTTTTTCGATTTAGATTTGCTGTTCATAGCTGTTTAAGACAATCTTGATGTATTTTGATACTTGACAACGATTTTTCCTGTAGCTTAGAAGAAAACGATGTTTTTTTTCTTAAGACGTTACAGTATAAAAGAAAAAAAAATTCGTTAATTTTAATTTTTTTTTAATTAGATTTGCTTTTCATAGCTGTTTAAGACAATCTTGATGTATTTTGGTACTTTGACAACGATGTTTCCAGTAGTTTAGAAGAAAACGATGTTTTTTTTTATTTGGTCGTTACAGTACGAAAGAAAAAAAATTTTTGTTATCTCCGTCAATATTTATTTTTTTCGATTTAGATTGGCTTTTCATAGCTGTTTAAGACAATCTTGATGAATTTTGATACTTTGACTACGATTTTTCCAGAAGCTTAGAAGAAAACGATGCTTTTTTTCTTGGGTCGTTACAGTATGAAAGAAAAAAAAAATTGCGTTAATATTAATTTTTTTCGATTAAGATTCGCTGTTCATAGCTGTTTAAGACAATCTTGATGAATTTGGTACTTTGACAACGATTTTTCCAGTAGTTTAGAAGAAAACGATGTTTTTTTTTTCTTTGGTCGTTACAGTATGATAGAAAACAAAATTGCGTTAATTTTAATTTTTTTTAATTAGATTTACTTTTCATAGCTGTTTAAGACAACCTTGTTGTATTTTCGTACTTTGACAACGATTTTTCCAGTAGTTTAGAAGAAAACGATGTTTTTTTTCTTTGGTCGTTACAGAAGGAAAGAAAAAAAAATTGCGTTAATATTAATTTTTTTTCGATTTAGATTTGCTGTTCATAGCTGTTTAAGACAATCTTGATGTATTTTGATACTTTGACTACGATTTTTCCAGTAGCTTAGAAGAAAACGATGTTTTTTTTCTTAAGACGTTACAGTATAAAAGAAAAAAAAAATTCGTTAATTTTAATTTTTTTTTAATTAGATTTGCTTTTCATAGCTGTTTAAGACAATCTTGATGTATTTTGGTACTTTGACAACGATGTTTCCAGTAGTTTAGAAGAAAACGATGTTTTTTTTTATTTGGTCGTTACAGTACGAAAGAAAAAAAATTTTTGTTATCTCCGTCAATATTTATTTTTTTTTTCTATTTAGATTGGCTTTTCATAGCTGTTTAAGACAACCTTGTTGTATTTTCGTACTTTGACAACGATTTTTCTAGTAGTTTAGAAGAAAACGATGTTTTTTTTCTTTGGTCGTTACAGAAGGAAAGAAAAAAAAATTGCGTTAATATTAATTTTTTTTCGATTTAGATTTGCTGTTCATAGCTGTTTAAGACAATCTTGATGTATTTTGATACTTGACAACGATTTTTCCAGTAGCTTAGAAGAAAACGATGTTTTTTTTCTTAAGACGTTACAGTATAAAAGAAAAAAAAAATTCGTTAATTTTAATTTTTTTTTAATTAGATTTGCTTTTCATAGCTGTTTAAGACAATCTTGATGTATTTTGGTACTTTGACAACGATGTTTCCAGTAGTTTAGAAGAAAACGATGTTTTTTTTTATTTGGTCGTTACAGTACGAAAGAAAAAAAATTTTTGTTATCTCCGTCAATATTTATTTTTTTCGATTTAGATTGGCTTTTCATAGCTGTTTAAGACAATCTTGATGAATTTTGATACTTTGACTACGATTTTTCCAGTAGCTTAGAAGAAAACGATGCTTTTTTTCTTGGGTCGTTACAGTATGAAAGAAAAAAAAATTGCGTTAATATTAATTTTTTTCGATTAAGATTCGCTGTTCATAGCTGTTTAAGACAATCTTGATGTATTTTGATACTTTGACAACGATTTTTCCAGTAGCTTAGAAGAAAACGATGTTTTTTTTCTTTGGTCGTTACAGTATGAAAGAAAAAAAAATTGCGTTAATATTAATTTGTTTTCGATTTAGATTGGCTTTTCATAGCTGTTTAAGACAATCTTGATGTATTTTGATACTTTGATAACGATTTTTCCAGTAGTTTAGAAGAAAACGATGTTTTTTTTCTTTGGTCGTTACAGTATGAAAGAAAAAAAAATTGCGTTAATATTAATTTTTTTTCGATTTAGATTTGCTGTTCATAGCTGTTTAAGACAATCTTGATGTATTTTGATACTTTGACAACGATTTTTCCAGTAGCTTAGAAGAAAACGATGTTTTGTTCTTTGGTCGTTACAGAAGGAAAGAAAAAAAAATTGCGCTAATATTAATTTTTTTTCGATTTAGATTTGCTGTTCATAGCTGTTTAAGACAATCTTGATGTATTTTGATATTTTGACAACGATTTTTCCAGTAGTTTAGAAGAAAACGATGTTTTTTTTCTTTGGTCGTTACAGTATGAAAGAAAAAAAAATTGCGTTAATATTAATTTGTTTTCGATTTAGATTGGCTTTTCATAGCTGTTTAAGACAATCTTGATGTATTTTGATACTTTGACAACGATTTTTCCAGTAGTTTAGAAGAAAACGATGTTTTTTTTCTTTGGTCGTTACAGTATGAAAGAAAAAAAAATTGCGTTAATATTAATTTTTTTTCGATTAAGATTTGCTGTTCATAGCTGTTTAAGACAATCTTGATGTATTTTGATACTTTGACAACGATTTTTCCAGTAGCATAGAAGAAAACGATGTTTTTTTTCTTAGGTCGTTACAGTATGATAGAAAAAAAAATTTCATTAATTTTAATTTTTTTTCGATTTAGATTTGCTTTTCATATCTGTTTAAGACAATCTTGATGATTTTTGGTACTTTGACAACGATGTTTCCAGTAGTTTAGAAGAAAACGATGTTTTTTTTTATTTGGTCATTACAGTACGATCGAAAAAAAAAAAATCTGTTAAATCCGCCAATGTTAAGTTTTTTTCGATTTAGATTTGCTGTTCATAGCTGTTTAAGACAATCTTGATGTATTTTGATACTTTGACAACGATTTGTCCAATAGCTTAGAAGAAAACGATGTTTTTTTTTTTTGGTCGTTACAGTACGATCGAAAAAAAAAAAGCTGTTAACTCCGTCAATATTAATTTTTTTCGATTAAGATTCGCTTTTCATAGCTGTTTAAGACAATCTTGATGAATTTGGTACTTTGACAACGATTTTTCCAGTAGCTTAGAAGAAAACGATGTTTTTTTTCTTTGGTCGTTACAGTATGAAAGAAAAAAAAAATGCGTTAATATTAATTTTTTTTCGATTTAGATTTGCTGTTCATAGCTGTTTAAGACAATCTTGATGTATTTTGATACTTTGACAATGATTTTTCCAGTAGTTTAGAAGAAAACGATGTTTTTTTTTCTTTGGTCGTTACAGTACGATCGAAAAAAAAAAAGCTGTTAACTCCGTCAATATTAATTTTTTTCGATTAAGATTCGCTTTTCATAGCTGTTTAAGACAATCTTGATGAATTTGGTACTTTGACAACGATTTTTCCAGTAGCTTAGAAGAAAACGATGTTTTTTTTCTTTGGTCGTTACAGTATGAAAGAAAAAAAAAAATGCGTTAATATTAATTTTTTTTCGATTTAGATTTGCTGTTCATAGCTGTTTAAGACAATCTTGATGTATTTTGATACTTTGACAATGATTTTTCTAGTAGTTTAGAAGAAAACGATGTTTTTTTTTCTTTGGTCATTACAGTACGATCGAAAAAAAAAAAATCTGTTAAATCCGCCAATGTTAAGTTTTTTTCGATTTAGATTTGCTGTTCATAGCTGTTTAAGACAATCTTGATGTATTTTGATACTTTGACAACGATTTGTCCAATAGCTTAGAAGAAAACGATGTTTTTTTTTTTTGGTCGTTACAGTACGATCGAAAAAAAAAAGCTGTTAACTCCGTCAATATTAATTTTTTTCGATTAAGATTCGCTTTTCATAGCTGTTTAAGACAATCTTGATGAATTTGGTACTTTGACAACGATTTTTCCAGTAGCTTAGAAGAAAACGATGTTTTTTTTCTTTGGTCGTTACAGTATGAAAGAAAAAAAAAATGCGTTAATATTAATTTTTTTTCGATTTAGATTTGCTGTTCATAGCTGTTTAAGACAATCTTGATGTATTTTGATACTTTGACAATGATTTTTCCAGTAGTTTAGAAGAAAACGATGTTTTTTTTTCTTTGGTCGTTACAGTACGATCGAAAAAAAAAAAGCTGTTAACTCCGTCAATGTTAAGTTTTTTTCGATTTAGATTTGCTTTTCATAGCTGTTTAAGACAATCTTGATGTATTTTGATACTTTGACAACGATTTTTCCAGTAGCTTAGAAGAAAACGATGTTTTTTTTCTTTGGTCGTTACAGTATGAAAGAAAAAAAAAATGCGTTAATATTAATTTGTTTTCGATTTAGATTGGCTTTTCATAGCTGTTTAAGACAATCTTGATGTATTTTGATACTTTGACAACGATTTTTCCAGTAGTTTAGAAGAAAACGATGTTTTGTTCTTTGGTCGTTACAGAAGGAAAGAAAAAAAAATTGCGTTAATATTAATTTTTTTTCGATTTAGATTTGCTGTTCATAGCTGTTTAAGACAATCTTGATGTATTTTGATACTTTGACAATGATTTTTCCAGTAGTTTAGAAGAAAACGATGTTTTTTTTCTTTGGTTGTTACAGTATGAAAGAAAAAAAAATTGCGTTAACATTAATTTTTTTTCGATTTAGATTTGCTGTTCATAGCTGTTTAAGACAATCTTGATGTATTTTGATACTTTGACAACGATTTTTCCAGTAGTTTAGAGGAAAACGATGTTTTTTTTTATTTGGTTGTTACAGTACAAAAGAAAAAAAAAATGCTGTTGTCTCCGTCAATTTTAATTTTTTTTTCGATTTAGATTGGCTTTTCATAGCTGTTTAAGACAATCTTTGTGTATTTTGATACTTTGACAACGATTTTTCCAGTAGTTTAGAAGAAAACGATGTTTTTTTTCTTTGGTCGTTACAGTATGAAAGAAAAAAAAATTGCGTTAATATTAATTTTTTTTCGATTAAGATTCGCTTTTCATAGCTGTTTAAGACAATCTTGATGAATTTGGTACTTTGACAACGATTTTTCCAGTAGTTTAGAAGAAAACGATGTTTTTTTTTTCTTTGGTCGTCACAGTATGATAGAAAACAAAATTTCGTTAATTTTAATTTTTTCGATTTAGATTGGCTTTTCATAGCTGTTTAAGACAATCTTGATGTATTTTGATACTTTGACAATGATTTTTCCAGTAGTTTAGAAGAAAACGATGTTTTTTTTTCTTTGGTCGTTACAGTACGATCGAAAAAAAAAAAGCTGTTAACTCCGTCAATGTTAAGTTTTTTTCGATTTAGATTTGCTTTTCATAGCTGTTTAAGACAATCTTGATGTATTTTGATACTTTGACAACGATTTTTCCAGTAGCTTAGAAGAAAACGATGTTTTTTTTCTTTGGTCGTTACAGTATGAAAGAAAAAAAAAATGCGTTAATATTAATTTGTTTTCGATTTAGATTGGCTTTTCATAGCTGTTTAAGACAATCTTGATGTATTTTGATACTTTGACAACGATTTTTCCAGTAGTTTAGAAGAAAACGATGTTTTGTTCTTTGGTCGTTACAGAAGGAAAGAAAAAAAAATTGCGTTAATATTAATTTTTTTTCGATTTAGATTTGCTGTTCATAGCTGTTTAAGACAATCTTGATGTATTTTGATACTTTGACAATGATTTTTCCAGTAGTTTAGAAGAAAACGATGTTTTTTTTCTTTGGTCGTTACAGTATGAAAGAAAAAAAAATTGCGTTAACATTAATTTTTTTTCGATTTAGATTTGCTGTTCATAGCTGTTTAAGACAATCTTGATGTATTTTGATACTTTGACAACGATTTTTCCAGTAGTTTAGAGGAAAACGATGTTTTTTTTTATTTGGTTGTTACAGTACAAAAGAAAAAAAAAATGCTGTTATCTCCGTCAATTTTAATTTTTTTTTCGATTTAGATTGGCTTTTCATAGCTGTTTAAGACAATCTTTGTGTATTTTGATACTTTGACAACGATTTTTCCAGTAGCTTAGAAGAAAACGATGTTTTTTTTTTCTTTGGTCGTTACAGTATGAAAGAAAAAAAAATTGCGTTAATATTAATTTTTTTTCGATTAAGATTCGCTTTTCATAGCTGTTTAAGACAATCTTGATGAATTTGGTACTTTGACAACGATTTTTCCAGTAGTTTAGAAGAAAACGATGTTTTTTTTTTCTTTGGTCGTCACAGTATGATAGAAAACAAAATTTCGTTAATTTTAATTTTTTCGATTTAGATTGGCTTTTCATAGCTGTTTAAGACAATCTTGATGTATTTTGATACTTTGACAACGATTTTTCCAGTAGTTTAGAGGAAAACGATGTTTTTTTTATTTGGTCATTACAGTACGAAAGAAAAAAAAAATGCTGTTATCTCCGTCAATATTAATTTTTTTTATTTAGATTGGCTTTTCATAGCTGTTTAAGACAATCTTGATGTATTTTGATACTTTGACAACGATTTGTCCAATAGCTTAGAAGAAAACGATGTTTTTTTCTTAGGTCGTTACAGTATAATAGAAAAAAAAAATTTCGTTAATTTTAATTTTTTTTTTAATTAGATTGGCTTTTCATAGCTGTTTAAGACAATCTTGATGTATTTTGGTACTTTGACAACGATTTTTCCAGTAGTTTAGAAGAAAACGATGTTTTTTTTTCTTTGGTCATTACAGTACGATCGAAAAAAAAAAAATCTGTTAAATCCGCCAATGTTAAGTTTTTTTCGATTTAGATTTGCTGTTCATAGCTGTTTAAGACTATCTTGATGTATTTTGATACTTTGACAACGATTTTTCCAGTAGCTTAGAAGAAAACGATGTTTTTTTTCTTAGGTCGTTACAGTAGGAAAGAAAAAAAATTGCGTTAATATTTTTTTTTTTCGATTTAGATTTGCTGTTCATAGCTGTTTAAGACAATCTTGATGTATTTTGATACTTTGACAACGATTTTTCCAGAAGCTTAGAAGAAAACGATGTTTTTTTTCTTAGGTCGTTACAGTATGATAGAAAAAAAAATTTCGTTAATTTTAATTTTTTTTGAATTAGATTGGCTTTTCATAGCTGTTTAAGACAATCTTGATGTATTTTGATACTTTGACAACGATTTTTCCAGTAGCTTAGAAGAAAACGATGTATTTTTTCTTAAGTCGTTACAGTATGATAGAAAAAAAAATTTCGTTAATTTTAATTTTTTTTTAATTAGATTTTCTTTTCATAGCTGTTTAAGACAATCTTGATGTATTTTGATACTTTGACAGCGATTTTTCCAGTAGTTTAGAAGAAAACGATGTATTTTTTCTTAAGTCGTCACAGTATGATAGAAAACAAAATTTCGTTAATTTTAATTTTTTCGATTTAGATTGGCTTTTCATAGCTGTTTAAGACAATCTTGATGTATTTTGATACTTTGACAACGATTTTTCCAGTAGTTTAGAGGAAAACGATGTTTTTTTTATTTGGTCATTACAGTACGAAAGAAAAAAAAAATGCTGTTATCTCCGTCAATATTAATTTTTTTTTATTTAGATTGGCTTTTCATAGCTGTTTAAGACAATCTTGATGTATTTTGATACTTTGACAACGATTTGTCCAATAGCTTAGAAGAAAACGATGTTTTTTTCTTTGGTCGTTACAGTATAATAGAAAAAAAAAATTTCGTTAATTTTAATTTTTTTTTTAATTAGATTGGCTTTTCATAGCTGTTTAAGACAATCTTGATGTATTTTGGTACTTTGACAACGATTTTTCCAGTAGTTTAGAAGAAAACGATGTTTTTTTTTCTTTGGTCATTACAGTACGATCGAAAAAAAAAAAATCTGTTAAATCCGCCAATGTTAAGTTTTTTTCGATTTAGATTTGCTGTTCATAGCTGTTTAAGACTATCTTGATGTATTTTGATACTTTGACAACGATTTTTCCAGTAGCTTAGAAGAAAACGATGTTTTTTTTCTTAGGTCGTTACAGTAGGAAAGAAAAAAAATTGCGTTAATATTTTTTTTTTTCGATTTAGATTTGCTGTTCATAGCTGTTTAAGACAATCTTGATGTATTTTGATACTTTGACAACGATTTTTCCAGAAGCTTAGAAGAAAACGATGTTTTTTTTCTTAGGTCGTTACAGTATGATAGAAAAAAAAATTTCGTTAATTTTAATTTTTTTTGAATTAGATTGGCTTTTCATAGCTGTTTAAGACAATCTTGATGTATTTTGATACTTTGACAACGATTTTTCCAGTAGCTTAGAAGAAAACGATGTATTTTTTCTTAAGTCGTTACAGTATGATAGAAAAAAAAATTTCGTTAATTTTAATTTTTTTTTAATTAGATTTTCTTTTCATAGCTGTTTAAGACAATCTTGATGTATTTTGGTACTTTGACAACGACTTTTCCAGTAGGTTAGAAGAAAACGATGTTTTTTTTTATTTGGTCGTTACAGTACGAAAGAAAAAAAAATGCTGTTATCTCCGTCAATATTTATTTTCTTCGATTTAGATTGGCTTTTCATAGCTGTTTAAGACAATCTTGATGAATTTTGATACTTTGACTACGATTTTTCCAGTAGCTTAGAAGAAAACGATGCTTTTTTTCTTGGGTCGTTACAGTATGAAAGAAAAAAAAATTGCGTTAATATTAATTTTTTTCGATTAAGATTCGCTGTTCATAGCTGTTTAAGACAATCTTGATGAATTTGGTACTTTGACAACGATTTTTCCAGTAGTTTAGAAGAAAACGATGTTTTTTTTTTCTTTGGTCGTCACAGTATGATAGAAAACAAAATTTCGTTAATTTTAATTTTTTTTTAATTAGATTTACTTTTCATAGCTGTTTAAGACAATCTTGATGTATTTTGATACTTTGACAACGATTTTTCCAGTAGCTTAGAAGAAACCGATGTTTTTTTTCTTAAGTCGTTACAGTATGATAGAAAAAAAATGCTGTTATCTCCGTCAATATTAATTTTTTTTTCGATTTAGATTGGCTTTTCATAGCTGTTTAAGACAATCTTGATGTATTTTGATACTTTGACAACGATTTTCCAGTAGCTTAGAAGAAAACGATGTTTTTTTTCTTAAGTCGTTACAGTATAAAAGAAAAAAAAATTGCGTTAATATTAATTTTTTTTCGATTTAGATTTGCTGTTCATAGCTGTTTAAGACAATCTTGATGTATTTTGATACTTGACAACGATTTTTCCTGTAGCTTAGAAGAAAACGATGTTTTTTTTCTTAAGACGTTACAGTATAAAAGAAAAAAAAATTCGTTAATTTTAATTTTTTTTTAATTAGATTTGCTTTTCATAGCTGTTTAAGACAATCTTGATGTATTTTGGTACTTTGACAACGATGTTTCCAGTAGTTTAGAAGAAAACGATGTTTTTTTTTATTTGGTCGTTACAGTACGAAAGAAAAAAAATTTTTGTTATCTCCGTCAATATTTATTTTTTTCGATTTAGATTGGCTTTTCATAGCTGTTTAAGACAATCTTGATGAATTTTGATACTTTGACTACGATTTTTCCAGAAGCTTAGAAGAAAACGATGCTTTTTTTCTTGGGTCGTTACAGTATGAAAGAAAAAAAAAATTGCGTTAATATTAATTTTTTTCGATTAAGATTCGCTGTTCATAGCTGTTTAAGACAATCTTGATGAATTTGGTACTTTGACAACGATTTTTCCAGTAGTTTAGAAGAAAACGATGTTTTTTTTTTCTTTGGTCGTTACAGTATGATAGAAAACAAAATTGCGTTAATTTTAATTTTTTTTAATTAGATTTACTTTTCATAGCTGTTTAAGACAACCTTGTTGTATTTTCGTACTTTGACAACGATTTTTCCAGTAGTTTAGAAGAAAACGATGTTTTTTTTCTTTGGTCGTTACAGAAGGAAAGAAAAAAAAATTGCGTTAATATTAATTTTTTTTCGATTTAGATTTGCTGTTCATAGCTGTTTAAGACAATCTTGATGTATTTTGATACTTTGACTACGATTTTTCCAGTAGCTTAGAAGAAAACGATGTTTTTTTTCTTAAGACGTTACAGTATAAAAGAAAAAAAAAATTCGTTAATTTTAATTTTTTTTTAATTAGATTTGCTTTTCATAGCTGTTTAAGACAATCTTGATGTATTTTGGTACTTTGACAACGATGTTTCCAGTAGTTTAGAAGAAAACGATGTTTTTTTTTATTTGGTCGTTACAGTACGAAAGAAAAAAAATTTTTGTTATCTCCGTCAATATTTATTTTTTTTTTCTATTTAGATTGGCTTTTCATAGCTGTTTAAGACAACCTTGTTGTATTTTCGTACTTTGACAACGATTTTTCTAGTAGTTTAGAAGAAAACGATGTTTTTTTTCTTTGGTCGTTACAGAAGGAAAGAAAAAAAAATTGCGTTAATATTAATTTTTTTTCGATTTAGATTTGCTGTTCATAGCTGTTTAAGACAATCTTGATGTATTTTGATACTTGACAACGATTTTTCCAGTAGCTTAGAAGAAAACGATGTTTTTTTTCTTAAGACGTTACAGTATAAAAGAAAAAAAAAATTCGTTAATTTTAATTTTTTTTTAATTAGATTTGCTTTTCATAGCTGTTTAAGACAATCTTGATGTATTTTGGTACTTTGACAACGATGTTTCCAGTAGTTTAGAAGAAAACGATGTTTTTTTTTATTTGGTCGTTACAGTACGAAAGAAAAAAAATTTTTGTTATCTCCGTCAATATTTATTTTTTTCGATTTAGATTGGCTTTTCATAGCTGTTTAAGACAATCTTGATGAATTTTGATACTTTGACTACGATTTTTCCAGTAGCTTAGAAGAAAACGATGCTTTTTTTCTTGGGTCGTTACAGTATGAAAGAAAAAAAAATTGCGTTAATATTAATTTTTTTCGATTAAGATTCGCTGTTCATAGCTGTTTAAGACAATCTTGATGTATTTTGATACTTTGACAACGATTTTTCCAGTAGCTTAGAAGAAAACGATGTTTTTTTTCTTTGGTCGTTACAGTATGAAAGAAAAAAAAATTGCGTTAATATTAATTTGTTTTCGATTTAGATTGGCTTTTCATAGCTGTTTAAGACAATCTTGATGTATTTTGATACTTTGACAACGATTTTTCCAGTAGTTTAGAAGAAAACGATGTTTTTTTTCTTTGGTCGTTACAGTATGAAAGAAAAAAAAATTGCGTTAATATTAATTTTTTTTCGATTTAGATTTGCTGTTCATAGCTGTTTAAGACAATCTTGATGTATTTTGATACTTTGACAACGATTTTTCCAGTAGCTTAGAAGAAAACGATGTTTTGTTCTTTGGTCGTTACAGAAGGAAAGAAAAAAAAATTGCGCTAATATTAATTTTTTTTCGATTTAGATTTGCTGTTCATAGCTGTTTAAGACAATCTTGATGTATTTTGATATTTTGACAACGATTTTTCCAGTAGTTTAGAAGAAAACGATGTTTTTTTTCTTTGGTCGTTACAGTATGAAAGAAAAAAAAATTGCGTTAATATTAATTTGTTTTCGATTTAGATTGGCTTTTCATAGCTGTTTAAGACAATCTTGATGTATTTTGATACTTTGACAACGATTTTTCCAGTAGTTTAGAAGAAAACGATGTTTTTTTTCTTTGGTCGTTACAGTATGAAAGAAAAAAAAATTGCGTTAATATTAATTTTTTTTCGATTAAGATTTGCTGTTCATAGCTGTTTAAGACAATCTTGATGTATTTTGATACTTTGACAACGATTTTTCCAGTAGCATAGAAGAAAACGATGTTTTTTTTCTTAGGTCGTTACAGTATGATAGAAAAAAAAATTTCATTAATTTTAATTTTTTTTCGATTTAGATTTGCTTTTCATATCTGTTTAAGACAATCTTGATGATTTTTGGTACTTTGACAACGATGTTTCCAGTAGTTTAGAAGAAAACGATGTTTTTTTTTATTTGGTCGTTACAGTACGAAAGAAAAAAAATTTTTGTTATCTCCGTCAATATTTATTTTTTTCGATTTAGATTGGCTTTTCATAGCTGTTTAAGACAATCTTGATGAATTTTGATACTTTGACTACGATTTTTCCAGTAGCTTAGAAGAAAACGATGCTTTTTTTCTTGGGTCGTTACAGTATGAAAGAAAAAAAAATTGCGTTAATATTAATTTTTTTCGATTAAGATTCGCTGTTCATAGCTGTTTAAGACAATCTTGATGAATTTGGTACTTTGACAACGATTTTTCCAGTAGTTTAGAAGAAAACGATGTTTTTTTTTCTTTGGTCGTTACAGTACGATCGAAAAAAAAAGCTGTTAACTCCGTCAATGTTAAGTTTTTTTCGATTTAGATTTGCTTTTCATAGCTGTTTAAGACAATCTTGATGTATTTTGATACTTTGACAACGATTTTTCCAGTAGCTTAGAAGAAAACGATTTTTTTTTTCTTTGGTCGTTACAGTATGAAAGAAAAAAAAATTGCGTTAATATTAATTTGTTTTCGATTAAGATTGGCTTTTCATAGCTGTTTAAGACAATCTTGATGTATTTTGATACTTTGACAACGATTTTTCCAGTAGTTTAGAAGAAAACGATGCTTTTTTTCTTGGGTCGTTACAGTATGAAAGAAAAAAAAATTGCGTTAATATTAATTTTTTTTTCGATTAAGATTCGCTGTAATAGCTGTTTAAGACAATCTTGATGAATTTTGATACTTTGACTACGATTTTTCCAGTAGTTTAGAAGAAAACGATGTTTTTTTTTTCTTTGGTCGTCACAGTATGATAGAAAACAAAATTTCGTTAATTTTAATTTTTTTTTAATTAGATTTACTTTTCATAGCTGTTTAAGACAATCTTGATGAATTTTGATACTTTGATAAAGATTTTTCCAGTAGCTTAGAAGAAAACGATGTTTTTTTTCTTAGGTCGTCACAGTATGATAGAAAACAAAATTTCGTTAAATTCAATTTTTTTTTAATTAGATTTACTTTTCATAGCTGTTTAAGACAATCTTGATGAATTTTGATACTTTGACAACGATGTTTCCAGTAGTTTAGAAGAAAACGATGTTTTTTTTTATTTGGTCGTTACAGTACGAAAGAAAAAAAATTTTTGTTATCTCCGTCAATATTTATTTTTTTCGATTTAGATTGGCTTTTCATAGCTGTTTAAGACAATCTTGATGAATTTTGATACTTTGACTACGATTTTTCCAGTAGCTTAGAAGAAAACGATGTTTTTTTTCTTTGGTCGTTACAGTACGATCGAAAAAAAAAAAGCTGTTAACTCCGTCAATGTTAAGTTTTTTTCGATTTAGATTTGCTTTTCATAGCTGTTTAAGACAATCTTGATGTATTTTGATACTTTGACAACGATTTTTCCAGTAGCTTAGAAGAAAACGATGTTTTTTTTCTTTGGTCGTTACAGTATGAAAGAAAAAAAAAATGCGTTAATATTAATTTGTTTTCGATTTAGATTGGCTTTTCATAGCTGTTTAAGACAATCTTGATGTATTTTGATACTTTGACAACGATTTTTCCAGTAGTTTAGAAGAAAACGATGTTTTGTTCTTTGGTCGTTACAGAAGGAAAGAAAAAAAAATTGCGTTAATATTAATTTTTTTTCGATTTAGATTTGCTGTTCATAGCTGTTTAAGACAATCTTGATGTATTTTGATACTTTGACAACGATTTTTCCAGTAGTTTAGAAGAAAACGATGTTTTGTTCTTTGGTCGTTACAGAAGGAAAGAAAAAAAAATTGCGTTAATATTAATTTTTTTTCGATTTAGATTTGCTGTTCATAGCTGTTTAAGACAATCTTGATGTATTTTGATACTTTGACAATGATTTTTCCAGTAGTTTAGAAGAAAACGATGTTTTTTTTCTTTGGTCGTTACAGTATGAAAGAAAAAAAAATTGCGTTAACATTAATTTTTTTTCGATTTAGATTTGCTGTTCATAGCTGTTTAAGACAATCTTGATGTATTTTGATACTTTGACAACGATTTTTCCAGTAGTTTAGAGGAAAACGATGTTTTTTTTTATTTGGTTGTTACAGTACAAAAGAAAAAAAAAATGCTGTTATCTCCGTCAATTTTAATTTTTTTTTCGATTTAGATTGGCTTTTCATAGCTGTTTAAGACAATCTTTGTGTATTTTGATACTTTGACAACGATTTTTCCAGTAGTTTAGAAGAAAACGATGTTTTTTTTCTTTGGTCGTTACAGTATGAAAGAAAAAAAAATTGCGTTAATATTAATTTTTTTTCGATTAAGATTCGCTTTTCATAGCTGTTTAAGACAATCTTGATGAATTTGGTACTTTGACAACGATTTTTCCAGTAGTTTAGAAGAAAACGATGTTTTTTGTTCTTTGGTCGTTACAGAAGGAAAGAAAAAAAAATTGCGTTAATATTAATTTTTTTTCGATTTAGATTTGCTGTTCATAGCTGTTTAAGACAATCTTGATGTATTTTGATACTTTGACAACGATTTTTCCAGTAGTTTAGAAGAAAACGATGTTTTGTTCTTTGGTCGTTACAGAAGGAAAGAAAAAAAAATTGCGTTAATATTAATTTTTTTTCGATTTAGATTTGCTGTTCATAGCTGTTTAAGACAATCTTGATGTATTTTGATACTTTGACAATGATTTTTCCAGTAGTTTAGAGGAAAACGATGTTTTTTTTTATTTGGTTGTTACAGTACAAAAGAAAAAAAAAATGCTGTTATCTCCGTCAATTTTAATTTTTTTTTCGATTTAGATTGGCTTTTCATAGCTGTTTAAGACAATCTTGATGTATTTTGATACTTTGACAACGATTTTTCCAGTAGCTTAGAAGAAAACGATGTTTTTTTTCTTTGGTCGTTACAGTATGAAAGAAAAAAAAAATGCGTTAATATTAATTTGTTTTCGATTTAGATTGGCTTTTCATAGCTGTTTAAGACAATCTTGATGTATTTTGATACTTTGACAACGATTTTTCCAGTAGTTTAGAAGAAAACGATGTTTTGTTCTTTGGTCGTTACAGAAGGAAAGAAAAAAAAATTGCGTTAATATTAATTTTTTTTCGATTTAGATTTGCTGTTCATAGCTGTTTAAGACAATCTTGATGTATTTTGATACTTTGACAACGATTTTTCCAGTAGTTTAGAAGAAAACGATGTTTTGTTCTTTGGTCGTTACAGAAGGAAAGAAAAAAAAATTGCGTTAATATTAATTTTTTTTCGATTTAGATTTGCTGTTCATAGCTGTTTAAGACAATCTTGATGTATTTTGATACTTTGACAATGATTTTTCCAGTAGTTTAGAAGAAAACGATGTTTTTTTTCTTTGGTCGTTACAGTATGAAAGAAAAAAAAATTGCGTTAACATTAATTTTTTTTCGATTTAGATTTGCTGTTCATAGCTGTTTAAGACAATCTTGATGTATTTTGATACTTTGACAACGATTTTTCCAGTAGTTTAGAGGAAAACGATGTTTTTTTTTATTTGGTTGTTACAGTACAAAAGAAAAAAAAAATGCTGTTGTCTCCGTCAATTTTAATTTTTTTTTCGATTTAGATTGGCTTTTCATAGCTGTTTAAGACAATCTTTGTGTATTTTGATACTTTGACAACGATTTTTCCAGTAGTTTAGAAGAAAACGATGTTTTTTTTCTTTGGTCGTTACAGTATGAAAGAAAAAAAAATTGCGTTAATATTAATTTTTTTTCGATTAAGATTCGCTTTTCATAGCTGTTTAAGACAATCTTGATGAATTTGGTACTTTGACAACGATTTTTCCAGTAGTTTAGAAGAAAACGATGTTTTTTTTTTCTTTGGTCGTCACAGTATGATAGAAAACAAAATTTCGTTAATTTTAATTTTTTCGATTTAGATTGGCTTTTCATAGCTGTTTAAGACAATCTTGATGTATTTTGATACTTTGACAATGATTTTTCCAGTAGTTTAGAAGAAAACGATGTTTTTTTTTCTTTGGTCGTTACAGTACGATCGAAAAAAAAAAAGCTGTTAACTCCGTCAATGTTAAGTTTTTTTCGATTTAGATTTGCTTTTCATAGCTGTTTAAGACAATCTTGATGTATTTTGATACTTTGACAACGATTTTTCCAGTAGCTTAGAAGAAAACGATGTTTTTTTTCTTTGGTCGTTACAGTATGAAAGAAAAAAAAAATGCGTTAATATTAATTTGTTTTCGATTTAGATTGGCTTTTCATAGCTGTTTAAGACAATCTTGATGTATTTTGATACTTTGACAACGATTTTTCCAGTAGTTTAGAAGAAAACGATGTTTTGTTCTTTGGTCGTTACGGAAGGAAAGAAAAAAAAATTGCGTTAATATTAATTTTTTTTCGATTTAGATTTGCTGTTCATAGCTGTTTAAGACAATCTTGATGTATTTTGATACTTTGACAATGATTTTTCCAGTAGTTTAGAAGAAAACGATGTTTTTTTTCTTTGGTCGTTACAGTATGAAAGAAAAAAAAATTGCGTTAACATTAATTTTTTTTCGATTTAGATTTGCTGTTCATAGCTGTTTAAGACAATCTTGATGTATTTTGATACTTTGACAACGATTTTTCCAGTAGTTTAGAGGAAAACGATGTTTTTTTTTATTTGGTTGTTACAGTACAAAAGAAAAAAAAAATGCTGTTATCTCCGTCAATTTTAATTTTTTTTTCGATTTAGATTGGCTTTTCATAGCTGTTTAAGACAATCTTTGTGTATTTTGATACTTTGACAACGATTTTTCCAGTAGCTTAGAAGAAAACGATGTTTTTTTTTTCTTTGGTCGTTACAGTATGAAAGAAAAAAAAATTGCGTTAATATTAATTTTTTTTCGATTAAGATTCGCTTTTCATAGCTGTTTAAGACAATCTTGATGAATTTGGTACTTTGACAACGATTTTTCCAGTAGTTTAGAAGAAAACGATGTTTTTTTTTTCTTTGGTCGTCACAGTATGATAGAAAACAAAATTTCGTTAATTTTAATTTTTTCGATTTAGATTGGCTTTTCATAGCTGTTTAAGACAATCTTGATGTATTTTGATACTTTGACAACGATTTTTCCAGTAGTTTAGAGGAAAACGATGTTTTTTTTATTTGGTCATTACAGTACGAAAGAAAAAAAAAATGCTGTTATCTCCGTCAATATTAATTTTTTTTATTTAGATTGGCTTTTCATAGCTGTTTAAGACAATCTTGATGTATTTTGATACTTTGACAACGATTTGTCCAATAGCTTAGAAGAAAACGATGTTTTTTTCTTAGGTCGTTACAGTATAATAGAAAAAAAAAATTTCGTTAATTTTAATTTTTTTTTTAATTAGATTGGCTTTTCATAGCTGTTTAAGACAATCTTGATGTATTTTGGTACTTTGACAACGATTTTTCCAGTAGTTTAGAAGAAAACGATGTTTTTTTTTCTTTGGTCATTACAGTACGATCGAAAAAAAAAAAATCTGTTAAATCCGCCAATGTTAAGTTTTTTTCGATTTAGATTTGCTGTTCATAGCTGTTTAAGACTATCTTGATGTATTTTGATACTTTGACAACGATTTTTCCAGTAGCTTAGAAGAAAACGATGTTTTTTTTCTTAGGTCGTTACAGTAGGAAAGAAAAAAAATTGCGTTAATATTTTTTTTTTTCGATTTAGATTTGCTGTTCATAGCTGTTTAAGACAATCTTGATGTATTTTGATACTTTGACAACGATTTTTCCAGAAGCTTAGAAGAAAACGATGTTTTTTTTCTTAGGTCGTTACAGTATGATAGAAAAAAAAATTTCGTTAATTTTAATTTTTTTTGAATTAGATTGGCTTTTCATAGCTGTTTAAGACAATCTTGATGTATTTTGATACTTTGACAACGATTTTTCCAGTAGCTTAGAAGAAAACGATGTATTTTTTCTTAAGTCGTTACAGTATGATAGAAAAAAAAATTTCGTTAATTTTAATTTTTTTTTAATTAGATTTTCTTTTCATAGCTGTTTAAGACAATCTTGATGTATTTTGATACTTTGACAACGATTTTTCCAGTAGTTTAGAAGAAAACGATGTATTTTTTCTTAAGTCGTCACAGTATGATAGAAAACAAAATTTCGTTAATTTTAATTTTTTCGATTTAGATTGGCTTTTCATAGCTGTTTAAGACAATCTTGATGTATTTTGATACTTTGACAACGATTTTTCCAGTAGTTTAGAGGAAAACGATGTTTTTTTTATTTGGTCATTACAGTACGAAAGAAAAAAAAAATGCTGTTATCTCCGTCAATATTAATTTTTTTTTATTTAGATTGGCTTTTCATAGCTGTTTAAGACAATCTTGATGTATTTTGATACTTTGACAACGATTTGTCCAATAGCTTAGAAGAAAACGATGTTTTTTTCTTTGGTCGTTACAGTATAATAGAAAAAAAAAATTTCGTTAATTTTAATTTTTTTTTTAATTAGATTGGCTTTTCATAGCTGTTTAAGACAATCTTGATGTATTTTGGTACTTTGACAACGATTTTTCCAGTAGTTTAGAAGAAAACGATGTTTTTTTTTCTTTGGTCATTACAGTACGATCGAAAAAAAAAAAATCTGTTAAATCCGCCAATGTTAAGTTTTTTTCGATTTAGATTTGCTGTTCATAGCTGTTTAAGACTATCTTGATGTATTTTGATACTTTGACAACGATTTTTCCAGTAGCTTAGAAGAAAACGATGTTTTTTTTCTTAGGTCGTTACAGTAGGAAAGAAAAAAAATTGCGTTAATATTTTTTTTTTTCGATTTAGATTTGCTGTTCATAGCTGTTTAAGACAATCTTGATGTATTTTGATACTTTGACAACGATTTTTCCAGAAGCTTAGAAGAAAACGATGTTTTTTTTCTTAGGTCGTTACAGTATGATAGAAAAAAAAATTTCGTTAATTTTAATTTTTTTTGAATTAGATTGGCTTTTCATAGCTGTTTAAGACAATCTTGATGTATTTTGATACTTTGACAACGATTTTTCCAGTAGCTTAGAAGAAAACGATGTATTTTTTCTTAAGTCGTTACAGTATGATAGAAAAAAAAATTTCGTTAATTTTAATTTTTTTTTAATTAGATTTTCTTTTCATAGCTGTTTAAGACAATCTTGATGTATTTTGGTACTTTGACAACGACTTTTCCAGTAGGTTAGAAGAAAACGATGTTTTTTTTTATTTGGTCGTTACAGTACGAAAGAAAAAAAAATGCTGTTATCTCCGTCAATATTTATTTTCTTCGATTTAGATTGGCTTTTCATAGCTGTTTAAGACAATCTTGATGAATTTTGATACTTTGACTACGATTTTTCCAGTAGCTTAGAAGAAAACGATGCTTTTTTTCTTGGGTCGTTACAGTATGAAAGAAAAAAAAATTGCGTTAATATTAATTTTTTTCGATTAAGATTCGCTGTTCATAGCTGTTTAAGACAATCTTGATGAATTTGGTACTTTGACAACGATTTTTCCAGTAGTTTAGAAGAAAACGATGTTTTTTTTTTCTTTGGTCGTCACAGTATGATAGAAAACAAAATTTCGTTAATTTTAATTTTTTTTTAATTAGATTTACTTTTCATAGCTGTTTAAGACAATCTTGATGTATTTTGATACTTTGACAACGATTTTTCCAGTAGCTTAGAAGAAACCGATGTTTTTTTTCTTAAGTCGTTACAGTATGATAGAAAAAAAATGCTGTTATCTCCGTCAATATTAATTTTTTTTTCGATTTAGATTGGCTTTTCATAGCTGTTTAAGACAATCTTGATGTATTTTGATACTTTGACAACGATTTTCCAGTAGCTTAGAAGAAAACGATGTTTTTTTTCTTAAGTCGTTACAGTATAAAAGAAAAAAAAATTGCGTTAATATTAATTTTTTTTCGATTTAGATTTGCTGTTCATAGCTGTTTAAGACAATCTTGATGTATTTTGATACTTGACAACGATTTTTCCTGTAGCTTAGAAGAAAACGATGTTTTTTTTCTTAAGACGTTACAGTATAAAAGAAAAAAAAATTCGTTAATTTTAATTTTTTTTTAATTAGATTTGCTTTTCATAGCTGTTTAAGACAATCTTGATGTATTTTGGTACTTTGACAACGATGTTTCCAGTAGTTTAGAAGAAAACGATGTTTTTTTTTATTTGGTCGTTACAGTACGAAAGAAAAAAAATTTTTGTTATCTCCGTCAATATTTATTTTTTTCGATTTAGATTGGCTTTTCATAGCTGTTTAAGACAATCTTGATGAATTTTGATACTTTGACTACGATTTTTCCAGAAGCTTAGAAGAAAACGATGCTTTTTTTCTTGGGTCGTTACAGTATGAAAGAAAAAAAAAATTGCGTTAATATTAATTTTTTTCGATTAAGATTCGCTGTTCATAGCTGTTTAAGACAATCTTGATGAATTTGGTACTTTGACAACGATTTTTCCAGTAGTTTAGAAGAAAACGATGTTTTTTTTTTCTTTGGTCGTTACAGTATGATAGAAAACAAAATTGCGTTAATTTTAATTTTTTTTAATTAGATTTACTTTTCATAGCTGTTTAAGACAACCTTGTTGTATTTTCGTACTTTGACAACGATTTTTCCAGTAGTTTAGAAGAAAACGATGTTTTTTTTCTTTGGTCGTTACAGAAGGAAAGAAAAAAAAATTGCGTTAATATTAATTTTTTTTCGATTTAGATTTGCTGTTCATAGCTGTTTAAGACAATCTTGATGTATTTTGATACTTTGACTACGATTTTTCCAGTAGCTTAGAAGAAAACGATGTTTTTTTTCTTAAGACGTTACAGTATAAAAGAAAAAAAAAATTCGTTAATTTTAATTTTTTTTTAATTAGATTTGCTTTTCATAGCTGTTTAAGACAATCTTGATGTATTTTGGTACTTTGACAACGATGTTTCCAGTAGTTTAGAAGAAAACGATGTTTTTTTTTATTTGGTCGTTACAGTACGAAAGAAAAAAAATTTTTGTTATCTCCGTCAATATTTATTTTTTTTTTCTATTTAGATTGGCTTTTCATAGCTGTTTAAGACAACCTTGTTGTATTTTCGTACTTTGACAACGATTTTTCTAGTAGTTTAGAAGAAAACGATGTTTTTTTTCTTTGGTCGTTACAGAAGGAAAGAAAAAAAAATTGCGTTAATATTAATTTTTTTTCGATTTAGATTTGCTGTTCATAGCTGTTTAAGACAATCTTGATGTATTTTGATACTTGACAACGATTTTTCCAGTAGCTTAGAAGAAAACGATGTTTTTTTTCTTAAGACGTTACAGTATAAAAGAAAAAAAAAATTCGTTAATTTTAATTTTTTTTTAATTAGATTTGCTTTTCATAGCTGTTTAAGACAATCTTGATGTATTTTGGTACTTTGACAACGATGTTTCCAGTAGTTTAGAAGAAAACGATGTTTTTTTTTATTTGGTCGTTACAGTACGAAAGAAAAAAAATTTTTGTTATCTCCGTCAATATTTATTTTTTTCGATTTAGATTGGCTTTTCATAGCTGTTTAAGACAATCTTGATGAATTTTGATACTTTGACTACGATTTTTCCAGTAGCTTAGAAGAAAACGATGCTTTTTTTCTTGGGTCGTTACAGTATGAAAGAAAAAAAAATTGCGTTAATATTAATTTTTTTCGATTAAGATTCGCTGTTCATAGCTGTTTAAGACAATCTTGATGTATTTTGATACTTTGACAACGATTTTTCCAGTAGCTTAGAAGAAAACGATGTTTTTTTTCTTTGGTCGTTACAGTATGAAAGAAAAAAAAATTGCGTTAATATTAATTTGTTTTCGATTTAGATTGGCTTTTCATAGCTGTTTAAGACAATCTTGATGTATTTTGATACTTTGACAACGATTTTTCCAGTAGTTTAGAAGAAAACGATGTTTTTTTTCTTTGGTCGTTACAGTATGAAAGAAAAAAAAATTGCGTTAATATTAATTTTTTTTCGATTTAGATTTGCTGTTCATAGCTGTTTAAGACAATCTTGATGTATTTTGATACTTTGACAACGATTTTTCCAGTAGCTTAGAAGAAAACGATGTTTTGTTCTTTGGTCGTTACAGAAGGAAAGAAAAAAAAATTGCGCTAATATTAATTTTTTTTCGATTTAGATTTGCTGTTCATAGCTGTTTAAGACAATCTTGATGTATTTTGATATTTTGACAACGATTTTTCCAGTAGTTTAGAAGAAAACGATGTTTTTTTTCTTTGGTCGTTACAGTATGAAAGAAAAAAAAATTGCGTTAATATTAATTTGTTTTCGATTTAGATTGGCTTTTCATAGCTGTTTAAGACAATCTTGATGTATTTTGATACTTTGACAACGATTTTTCCAGTAGTTTAGAAGAAAACGATGTTTTTTTTCTTTGGTCGTTACAGTATGAAAGAAAAAAAAATTGCGTTAATATTAATTTTTTTTCGATTAAGATTTGCTGTTCATAGCTGTTTAAGACAATCTTGATGTATTTTGATACTTTGACAACGATTTTTCCAGTAGCATAGAAGAAAACGATGTTTTTTTTCTTAGGTCGTTACAGTATGATAGAAAAAAAAATTTCATTAATTTTAATTTTTTTTCGATTTAGATTTGCTTTTCATATCTGTTTAAGACAATCTTGATGATTTTTGGTACTTTGACAACGATGTTTCCAGTAGTTTAGAAGAAAACGATGTTTTTTTTTATTTGGTCGTTACAGTACGAAAGAAAAAAAATTTTTGTTATCTCCGTCAATATTTATTTTTTTCGATTTAGATTGGCTTTTCATAGCTGTTTAAGACAATCTTGATGAATTTTGATACTTTGACTACGATTTTTCCAGTAGCTTAGAAGAAAACGATGCTTTTTTTCTTGGGTCGTTACAGTATGAAAGAAAAAAAAATTGCGTTAATATTAATTTTTTTCGATTAAGATTCGCTGTTCATAGCTGTTTAAGACAATCTTGATGAATTTGGTACTTTGACAACGATTTTTCCAGTAGTTTAGAAGAAAACGATGTTTTTTTTTCTTTGGTCGTTACAGTACGATCGAAAAAAAAAGCTGTTAACTCCGTCAATGTTAAGTTTTTTTCGATTTAGATTTGCTTTTCATAGCTGTTTAAGACAATCTTGATGTATTTTGATACTTTGACAACGATTTTTCCAGTAGCTTAGAAGAAAACGATTTTTTTTTTCTTTGGTCGTTACAGTATGAAAGAAAAAAAAATTGCGTTAATATTAATTTGTTTTCGATTAAGATTGGCTTTTCATAGCTGTTTAAGACAATCTTGATGTATTTTGATACTTTGACAACGATTTTTCCAGTAGTTTAGAAGAAAACGATGCTTTTTTTCTTGGGTCGTTACAGTATGAAAGAAAAAAAAATTGCGTTAATATTAATTTTTTTTTCGATTAAGATTCGCTGTAATAGCTGTTTAAGACAATCTTGATGAATTTTGATACTTTGACTACGATTTTTCCAGTAGTTTAGAAGAAAACGATGTTTTTTTTTTCTTTGGTCGTCACAGTATGATAGAAAACAAAATTTCGTTAATTTTAATTTTTTTTTAATTAGATTTACTTTTCATAGCTGTTTAAGACAATCTTGATGAATTTTGATACTTTGATAAAGATTTTTCCAGTAGCTTAGAAGAAAACGATGTTTTTTTTCTTAGGTCGTCACAGTATGATAGAAAACAAAATTTCGTTAAATTCAATTTTTTTTTAATTAGATTTACTTTTCATAGCTGTTTAAGACAATCTTGATGAATTTTGATACTTTGACAACGATGTTTCCAGTAGTTTAGAAGAAAACGATGTTTTTTTTTATTTGGTCGTTACAGTACGAAAGAAAAAAAATTTTTGTTATCTCCGTCAATATTTATTTTTTTCGATTTAGATTGGCTTTTCATAGCTGTTTAAGACAATCTTGATGAATTTTGATACTTTGACTACGATTTTTCCAGTAGCTTAGAAGATAACGATGCTTTTTTTCTTGGGTCGTTACAGTATGAAAGAAAAAAAAATTGCGTTGATATTAATTTTTTTCGATTAAGATTCGCTGTTCATAGCTGTTTAAGACAATCTTGATGAATTTGGTACTTTGACAACGATTTTTCCAGTAGTTTAGAAGAAAACGATGTTTTTTTTTCTTTGGTCGTTACAGTACGATCGAAAAAAAAAAGCTGTTAACTCCGTCAATGTTAAGTTTTTTTCTATTTAGATTTGCTTTTCATAGCTGTTTAAGACAATCTTGATGTATTTTGATACTTTGACAACGATTTTTCCAGTAGCTTAGAAGAAAACGATTTTTTTTTTCTTTGGTCGTTACAGTATGAAAGAAAAAAAAATTGCGTTAATATTAATTTGTTTTCGATTAAGATTGGCTTTTCATAGCTGTTTAAGACAATCTTGATGTATTTTGATACTTTGACAACGATTTTTCCAGTAGTTTAGAAGAAAACGATGCTTTTTTTCTTGGGTCGTTACAGTATGAAAGAAAAAAAAATTGCGTTAATATTAATTTTTTTTCGATTAAGATTCGCTGTTCATAGCTATTTAAGACAATCTTGATGAATTTTGATACTTTGACTACGATTTTTCCAGTAGTTTAGAAGAAAACGACGTTTTTTTTTTCTTTGGTCGTCACAGTATGATAGAAAACAAAATTTCGTTAATTTTAATTTTTTTTTAATTAGATTTACTTTTCATAGCTGTTTAAGACAATCTTGATGTATTTTGATACTTTGACAACGATTTTTCCAGTAGCTTAGATGAAAACGATGTTTTTTTTCTTAGGTCGTTACAGAAGGAAAGAAAAAAAAATTGCGTAAATATCAATTTTTTTTTAATTAGATTTACTTTTCATAGCTATTTAAGACAATCTTGATGAATTTTGATACTTTGACTACGATTTTTCCAGTAGTTTAGAAGAAAACGACGTTTTTTTTTTCTTTGGTCGTCACAGTATGATAGAAAACAAAATTTCGTTAATTTTAATTTTTTTTTTAATTAGATTTACTTTTCATAGCTGTTTAAGACAATCTTGATGTATTTTGATACTTTGACAACGATTTTTCCAGTAGCTTAGAAGAAAATGATGTTTTTTTTCTTAGGTCGTTACAGAAGGAAAGAAAAAAAAATTGCGTAAATATCAATTTTTTTTTAATTAGATTTACTTTTCATAGCTGTTTAAGACAATCTTGATGTATTTTGATACTTTGACTACGATTTTTCCAGTAGCTTAGAAGAAAACGATGTTTTTTTTCTTAGGTCGTCACAGTATGATAGAAAACAAAATTTCGTTAAATTCAATTTTTTTTTAATTAGATTTACTTTTCATAGCTGTTTAAGACAATCTTAATGTATTTTGATACTTTGACTACGATTTTTCCAGTAGCTTAGAAGAAAACGATGTTTTTTTTCTTAGGTCGTCACAGTATGATAGAAAACAAAATTTCGTTAAATTCAATTTTTTTTTAATTAGATTTACTTTTCATAGCTGTTTAAGACAATCTTGATGTATTTTGATACTTTGACAACGATTTTTCCAGTAGCTTAGAAGAAAACGATGTTTTTTTTCTTAAGTCGTTACAGTATAAAAGAAAAAAAAATTTCGTTAATTTTAATTTTATTTTAATTAGATTTGCTTTTCATAGCTGTTTAAGACAATCTTGATGTATTTTGGTACTTTGACAATGATGTTTCCAGTAGCTTAGAAGAAAACGATGTTTTTTTTTATTTGGTCGTTACAGTACGAAAGAAAAAAAAATGTTGTTATCTCCGTCAATATTTATTTTTTTCGATTTAGATTGGCTTTTCATAGCTGTTTAAAACAATCTTGATGAATTTTGATACTTTGACTACGATTTTTCCAGTAGCTTAGAAGAAAACGATGTTTTTTTTCTTAGGTCGTTACAGAAGGAAAGAAAAAAAAATTGCGTTAATATTAATTTTTTTTCGATTTAAATTTTCTGTTCATAGCTGTTTAAGACAATCTTGATGAATTTTGATACTTTGACAACGATTTTTCCAGTAGCTTAGAAGAAAACGATGTTTTTTTTCTTAGGTCGTCACAGTATGATAGAAAACAAAATTTCGTTAAATTCAATTTTTTTTTAATTAGATTTACTTTTCATAGCTGTTTAAGACAATCTTGATGTATTTTGATACTTTGACAACGATTTTTCCAGTAGCTTAGAAGAAAACGATGTTTTTTTTCTTAAGTCGTTACAGTATAAAAGAAAAAAAAATTTCGTTAATTTTAATTTTATTTTAATTAGATTTGCTTTTCATAGCTGTTTAAGACAATCTTGATGTATTTTGGTACTTTGACAATGATGTTTCCAGTAGCTTAGAAGAAAACGATGTTTTTTTTTATTTGGTCGTTACAGTACGAAAGAAAAAAAAATGTTGTTATCTCCGTCAATATTTATTTTTTTCGATTTAGATTGGCTTTTCATAGCTGTTTAAAACAATCTTGATGAATTTTGATACTTTGACTACGATTTTTCCAGTAGCTTAGAAGAAAACGATGTTTTTTTTCTTAGGTCGTTACAGAAGGAAAGAAAAAAAAATTGCGTTAATATTATTTTTTTTTCGATTTAAATTTGCTGTTCATAGCTGTTTAAGACAATCTTGGTGAATTTTGATACTTTGACAACGATTTTTCCAGTAGCTTAGAAGAAAACGATGTTTTTTTTCTTAGGTCGTCACAGTATGATAGAAAACAAAATTTCGTTAAATTCAATTTTTTTTTAATTATATTTACTTTTCATAGCTGTTTAAGACAATCTTGATGTATTTTGATACTTTGACAACGATTTTTCCAGTAGCTTAGAAGAAAACGATGTTTTTTTTCTTTGGTCGTTACAGTATGAAAGAAAAAAAAATTGCGTTAATATTAATTTGTTTTCGATTAAGATTGGCTTTTCATAGCTGTTTAAGACAATCTTGATGTATTTTGATACTTTGACAACGATTTTTCTAGTAGTTTAGAAGAAAACGATGCTTTTTTTCTTGGGTCGTTACAGTATGAAAGAAAAAAAAATTGCGTTAATATTAATTTTTTTTCGATTAAGATTCGCTGTTCATAGCTGTTTAAGACAATCTTGATGAATTTTGATACTTTGACTACGATTTTTCCAGTAGTTTAGAAGAAAACGATGTTTTTTTTTTCTTTGGTCGTCACAGTATGATAGAAAACAAAATTTCGTTAATTTTAATTTTTTTTTAATTAGATTTACTTTTCATAGCTGTTTAAGACAATCTTGATGTATTTTGATACTTTGACAACGATTTTTCCAGTAGCTTAGAAGAAAACGATGTTTTTTTTCTTAGGTCGTTACAGAAGGAAAGAAAAAAAAATTGCGTAAATATTAATTTTTTTTCGATTTAAATTTGCTGTTCATAGCTGTTTAAGACAATCTTGATGAATTTTGATACTTTGACAACGATTTTTCCAGTAGCTTAGAAGAAAACGATGTTTTTTTTCTTAGGTCGTCACAGTATGATAGAAAACAAAATTTCGTTAAATTCAATTTTTTTTTAATTAGATTTACTTTTCATAGCTGTTTAAGACAATCTTGATGTATTTTGATACTTTGACAACGATTTTTCCAGTAGTTTAGAAGAAAACGATGCTTTTTTTCTTGGGTCGTTACAGTATGAAAGAAAAAAAAATTGCGTTAATATTAATTTTTTTTCGATTAAGATTCGCTGTTCATAGCTGTTTAAGACAATCTTGATGAATTTTGATACTTTGACTACGATTTTTCCAGTAGTTTAGAAGAAAACGATGTTTTTTTTTTCTTTGGTCGTCACAGTATGATAGAAAACAAAATTTCGTTAATTTTAATTTTTTTTAATTAGATTTACTTTTCATAGCTGTTTAAGACAATCTTGATGTATTTTGATACTTTGACAACGATTTTTCCAGTAGCTTAGAAGAAAACGATGTTTTTTTTCTTAAGTCGTTACAGTATAAAAGAAAAAAAAAATTCGTTAATTTTAATTTTATTTTAATTAGATTTGCTTTTCATAGCTGTTTAAGACAATCTTGATGTATTTTGGTACTTTGACAATGATGTTTCCAGTAGCTTAGAAGAAAACGATGTTTTTTTTTATTTGGTCGTTACAGTACGAAAGAAAAAAAAATGTTGTTATCTCCGTCAATATTTATTTTTTTCGATTTAGATTGGCTTTTCATAGCTGTTTAAGACAATCTTGATGAATTTTGATACTTTGACTACGATTTTTCCAGTAGCTTAGAAGAAAACGATGTTTTTTTTCTTAGGTCGTTACAGAAGGAAAGAAAAAAAAATTGCGTTAATATTAATTTTTTTTCGATTTAAATTAGCTGTTCATAGCTGTTTAAGACAATCTTGATGAATTTTGATACTTTGACAACGATTTTTCCAGTAGCTTAGAAGAAAACGATGTTTTTTTTCTTAGGTCGTCACAGTATGATAGAAAACAAAATTTCGTTAAATTCAATTTTTTTTAATTAGTTTTACTTTTCATAGCTGTTTAAGACAATCTTGATGTATTTTGATACTTTGACAACGATTTTTCCAGTAGCTTAGAAGAAAACGATGTTTTTTTTCTTAAGTCGTTACAGTATAAAAGAAAAAAAAATTTCGTTAATTTTAATTTTATTTTAATTAGATTTGCTTTTCATAGCTGTTTAAGACAATCTTGATGTATTTTGGTACTTTGACAATGATGTTTCCAGTAGCTTAGAAGAAAACGATGTTTTTTTTTATTTGGTCGTTACAGTACGAAAGAAAAAAAAATGTTGTTATCTCCGTCAATATTTATTTTTTTCGATTTAGATTGGCTTTTCATAGCTGTTTAAGACAATCTTGATGAATTTTGATACTTTGACTACGATTTTTCCAGTAGCTTAGAAGAAAACGATGTTTTTTTTTTCTTTGGTCGTCACAGTATGATAGAAAACAAAATTTCGTTAATTTTAATTTTTTTTTAATTAGATTTACTTTTCATAGCTGTTTAAGACAATCTTGATGTATTTTGATACTTTGACAACGATTTTTCCAGTAGCTTAGAAGAAAACGATGTTTTTTTTCTTAGGTCGTTACAGAAGGAAAGAAAAAAAAATTGCGTAAATATTAATTTTTTTTCGATTTAAATTTGCTGTTCATAGCTGTTTAAGACAATCTTGATGAATTTTGATACTTTGACAACGATTTTTCCAGTAGCTTAGAAGAAAACGATGTTTTTTTTCTTAGGTCGTCACAGTATGATAGAAAACAAAATTTCGTTAAATTCAATTTTTTTTTAATTAGATTTACTTTTCATAGCTGTTTAAGACAATCTTGATGTATTTTGATACTTTGACAACGATTTTTCCAGTAGTTTAGAAGAAAACGATGCTTTTTTTCTTGGGTCGTTACAGTATGAAAGAAAAAAAAATTGCGTTAATATTAATTTTTTTTCGATTAAGATTCGCTGTTCATAGCTGTTTAAGACAATCTTGATGTATTTTGATACTTTGACAATGATTTTTCCAGTAGTTTAGAAGAAAACGATGTTTTTTTTCTTAGGTCGTCACAGTATGATAGAAAACAAAATTTCGTTAAATTCAATTTTTTTTTAATTAGATTTACTTTTCATAGCTGTTTAAGACAATCTTGATGTATTTTGATACTTTGACAACGATTTTTCCAGTAGTTTAGAAGAAAACGATGCTTTTTTTCTTGGGTCGTTACAGTATGAAAGAAAAAAAAATTGCGTTAATATTAATTTTTTTTCGATTAAGATTCGCTGTTCATAGCTGTTTAAGACAATCTTGATGTATTTTGATACTTTGACAATGATTTTTCCAGTAGCTTAGAAGAAAACGATGTTTTTCTTCTTTGGTCGTTACAGTATGAAAGAAAAAAAAATTGCGTTGATATTAATTTTTTTCGATTAAGATTCGCTGTTCATAGCTGTTTAAGACAATCGTGATGAATTTGGTACTTTGACAACGATTTTTCCAGTAGTTTAGAAGAAAACGATGTTTTTTTTTCTTTGGTCGTTACAGTACGATCGAAAAAAAAAAGCTGTTAACTCCGTCAATGTTAAGTTTTTTTCGATTTAGATTTGCTTTTCATAGCTGTTTAAGACAATCTTGATGTATTTTGATACTTTGACAACGATTTTTCCAGTAGCTTAGAAGAAAACGATGTTTTTTTTCTTTGGTCGTTACAGTATGAAAGAAAAAAAAATTGCGTTAATATTAATTTGTTTTCGATTAAGATTGGCTTTTCATAGCTGTTTAAGACAATCTTGATGTATTTTGATACTTTGACAACGATTTTTCCAGTAGTTTAGAAGAAAACGATGCTTTTTTTCTTGGGTCGTTACAGTATGAAAGAAAAAAAAATTGCGTTAATATTAATTTTTTTTCGATTAAGATTCGCTGTTCATAGCTGTTTAAGACAATCTTGATGAATTTTGATACTTTGACTACGATTTTTCCAGTAGTTTAGAAGAAAACGATGTTTTTTTTTTCTTTGGTCGTCACAGTATGATAGAAAACAAAATTTCGTTAATTTTAATTTTTTTTTAATTAGATTTACTTTTCATAGCTGTTTAAGACAATCTTGATGTATTTTGATACTTTGACAACGATTTTTCCAGTAGCTTAGAAGAAAACGATGTTTTTTTTCTTAGGTCGTTACAGAAGGAAAGAAAAAAAAATTGCGTAAATATTAATTTTTTTTCGATTTAGATTTGCTGTTCATAGCTGTTTAAGACAATCTTGATGAATTTTGATACTTTGACAACAATTTTTCCAGTAGCTTAGAAGAAAACGATGTTTTTTTTCTTAAATCGTCACAGTATGATAGAAAACAAAATTTCGTTAAATTCAATTTTTTTTTAATTAGATTTACTTTTCATAGCTGTTTAAGACAATCTTGATGTATTTTGATACTTTGACAACGATTTTTAAGTAGTTTAGAAGAAAACGATGCTTTTTTTCTTGGGTCGTTACAGTATGAAAGAAAAAAAAATTGCGTTAATATTAATTTTTTTTCGATTAAGATTCGCTGTTCATAGCTGTTTAAGACAATCTTGATGAATTTTGATACTTTGACTACGATTTTTCCAGTAGTTTAGAAGAAAACGATGTTTTTTTTTTCTTTGGTCGTCACAGTATGATAGAAAACAAAATTTCGTTAATTTTAATTTTTTTTAATTAGATTTACTTTTCATAGCTGTTTAAGACAATCTTGATGTATTTTGATACTTTGACAACGATTTTTCCAGTAGCTTAGAAGAAAACGATGTTTTTTTTCTTAAGTCGTTACAGTATAAAAGAAAAAAAAATTTCGTTAATTTTAATTTTATTTTAATTAGATTTGCTTTTCATAGCTGTTTAAGACAATCTTGATGTATTTTGGTACTTTGACAATGATGTTTCCAGTAGCTTAGAAGAAAACGATGTTTTTTTTTATTTGGTCGTTATAGTACGAAAGAAAAAAAAATGTTGTTATCTCCGTCAATATTTATTTTTTTCGATTTAGATTGGCTTTTCATAGCTGTTTAAGACAATCTTGATGAATTTTGATACTTTGACTACGATTTTTCCAGTAGCTTAGAAGAAAACGATGTTTTTTTTCTTAGGTCGTTACAGAAGGAAAGAAAAAAAAATTGCGTTAATATTAATTTTTTTTCGATTTAAATTTGCTGTTCATAGCTGTTTAAGACAATCTTGATGAATTTTGATACTTTGACAACGATTTTTCCAGTAGCTTAGAAGAAAACGATGTTTTTTTTCTTAGGTCGTCACAGTATGATAGAAAACAAAATTTCGTTAAATTCAATTTTTTTTTAATTAGATTTACTTTTCATAGCTGTTTAAGACAATCTTGATGTATTTTGATACTTTGACAACGATTTTTCCAATAGCTTAGAAGAAAACGATGTTTTGTTCTTTGGTCGTTACAGAAGGAAAGAAAAAAAAATTGCGTTAATATAAATTTTTTTTCGATTTAAATTAGCTGTTCATAGCTGTTTAAGACAATCTTGATGAATTTTGATACTTTGACAACGATTTTTCCAGTAGCTTAGAAGAAAACGATGTTTTTTTTCTTTGGTCGTTACAGTATAAAAGAAAAAAAAATTTCGTTAAATTCAATTTTTTTTTAATTAGATTTACTTTTCATAGCTGTTTAAGACAATCTTGATGTATTTTGATACTTTGACAACGATTTTTCCAGTAGCTTAGAAGAAAACGATGTTTTTTTTCTTAAGACGCTACAGTATAAAAGAAAAAAAAATTTCGATTTAGATTGGCTTTTCATAGCTGTTTAAGACAATCTTGATGAATTTTGATACTTTGACTACGATTTTTCCAGTAGCTTAGAAGAAAACGATGTTTTTTTTCTTAGGTCGTTACAGAAGGAAAGAAAAAAAAATTGCGTTAATATTAATTTTTTTTCGATTTAAATTAGCTGTTCATAGCTGTTTAAGACAATCTTGATGAATTTTGATACTTTGACAACGATTTTTCCAGTAGCTTAGAAGAAAACGATGTTTTTTTTCTTAAGTCGCTACAGTATAAAAGAAAAAAAAATTTCGTTAATTTTAATTTTATTTTAATTAGATTTGCTTTTCATAGCTGTTTAAGACAATCTTGATGTATTTTGGTACTTTGACAATGATGTTTCCAGTAGCTTAGAAGAAAACGATGTTTTTTTTTATTTGGTCGTTACAGTACGAAAGAAAAAAAAATGTTGTTATCTCCGTCAATATTTATTTTTTTCGATTTAGATTGGCTTTTCATAGCTGTTTAAGACAATCTTGATGAATTTTGATACTTTGACTACGATTTTTCCAGTAGCTTAGAAGAAAACGATGTTTTTTTTCTACGGTCGTTACAGAAGGAAAGAAAAAAAAATTGCGTTAATATTAATTTTTTTTCGATTTAAATTAGCTGTTCATAGCTGTTTAAGACAATCTTGATGAATTTTGATACTTTGACAACGATTTTTCCAGTAGCTTAGAAGAAAACGATGTTTTTTTTCTTAGGTCGTCACAGTATGATAGAAAACAAAATTTCGTTAAATTCAATTTTTTTTTAATTAGATTTACTTTTCATAGCTGTTTAAGACAATCTTGATGTATTTTGATACTTTGACAACGATTTTTCCAGTAGCTTAGAAGAAAACGATGTTTTTTTTCTTAAGTCGCTACAGTATAAAAGAAAAAAAAATTTCGTTAATTTTAATTTTATTTTAATTAGATTTGCTTTTCATAGCTGTTTAAGACAATCTTGATGTATTTTGGTACTTTGACAATGATGTTTCCAGTAGCTTAGAAGAAAACGATGTTTTTTTTTATTTGGTCGTTACAGTACGAAAGAAAAAAAAATGTTGTTATCTCCGTCAATATTTATTTTTTTCGATTTAGATTGGCTTTTCATAGCTGTTTAAGACAATCTTGATGAATTTTGATACTTTGACTACGATTTTTCCAGTAGCTTAGAAGAAAACGATGTTTTTTTTCTTAGGTCGTTACAGAAGGAAAGAAAAAAAAATTGCGTTAATATTAATTTTTTTTCGATTTAAATTAGCTGTTCATAGCTGTTTAAGACAATCTTGATGAATTTTGATACTTTGACAACGATTTTTCCAGTAGCTTAGAAGAAAACGATGTTTTTTTTCTTAGGTCGTCACAGTATGATAGAAAACAAAATTTCGTTAAATTCAATTTTTTTTTAATTAGATTTACTTTTCATAGCTGTTTAAGACAATCTTGATGTATTTTGATACTTTGACAACGATTTTTCCAGTAGCTTAGAAGAAAACGATGTTTTTTTTCTTAAGTCGTTACAGTATAAAAGAAAAAAAAATTTCGTTAATTTTAATTTTATTTTAATTAGATTTGCTTTTCATAGCTGTTTAAGAGAATCTTGATGTATTTTGGTACTTTGACAATGATGTTTCCAGTAGCTTAGAAGAAAACGATGTTTTTTTTTATTTGGTCGTTACAGTACGAAAGAAAAAAAAATGCTGTTATCTCCGTCAATATTTATTTTTTTCGATTTAGATTGGCTTTTCATAGCTGTTTAAGACAATCTTGATGAATTTTGATACTTTGACTACGATTTTTCCAGTAGCTTAGAAGAAAACGATGTTTTTTTTCTTAGGTCGTTACAGAAGGAAAGAAAAAAAAATTGCGTTAATATTAATTTTTTTTCGATTTAAATTTGCTGTTCATAGCTGTTTAAGACAATCTTGATGAATTTTGATACTTTGACAACGATTTTTCCAGTAGCTTAGAAGAAAACGATGTTTTTTTTCTTAGGTCGTCACAGTATGATAGAAAACAAAATTTCGTTAAATTCAATTTTTTTTAAATTAGATTTACTTTTCATAGCTGTTTAAGACAATCTTGATGTATTTTGATACTTTGACAACGATTTTTCCAGTAGTTTAGAAGAAAACGATGCTTTTTTTCTTGGGTCGTTACAGTATGAAAGAAAAAAAAATTGCGTTAATATTAATTTTTTTTCGATTAAGATTCGCTGTTCATAGCTGTTTAAGACAATCTTGATGAATTTTGATACTTTGACTACGATTTTTCCAGTAGTTTAGAAGAAAACGACGTTTTTTTTTTCTTTGGTCGTCACAGTATGATAGAAAACAAAATTTCGTTAATTTTAATTTTTTTTAATTAGATTTACTTTTCATAGCTGTTTAAGACAATCTTGATGTATTTTGATACTTTGACAACGATTTTTCCAGTAGCTTAGAAGAAAACGATGTTTTGTTCTTTGGTCGTTACAGAAGGAAAGAAAAAAAAATTGCGTTAATATTAATTTTTTTTCAATTTAGATTTGCTGTTCATAGCTGTTTAAGACAATCTTGATGTATTTTGATACTTTGACAACGATTTTTCCAGTAGCTTAGAAGAAAACGATGTTTTGTTCTTTGGTCGTTACAGAAGGAAAGAAAAAAAAATTGCGTTAATATTAATTTTTTTTCGATTTAGATTTGCTGTTCATAGCTGTTTAAGACAATCTTGATGTATTTTGATACTTTGACAACGATTTTTCCAGTAGCTTAGAAGAAAACGATGTTTTTTTTCTTTGGTCGTTACAGTATGAAAGAAAAAAAAATTTCGTTAATATTATTTTTTTTCGATTTAGATTGGCTTTTCATAGCTGTTTAAGACAATCTTGATGAATTTTGATACTTTGACTACGATTTTTCCAGTAGTTTAGAAGAAAACGATGCTTTTTTTCTTAGGTCGTTACAGAAGGAAAGAAAAAAAAATTGCGTTAATATTTTTTTTTTTTCGATTTAAATTTGCTGTTCATAGCTGTTTAAGACAATCTTGATGAATTTTGATACTTTGACAACGATTTTTCCAGTAGCTTAGAAGAAAACGATGTTTTTTTTCTTAGGTCGTCACAGTATGATAGAAAACAAAATTTCGTTAAATTCAATTTTTTTTTAATTAGATTTACTTTTCATAGCTGTTTAAGACAATCTTGATGTATTTTGATACTTTGACAACGATTTTTCCAGTAGTTTAGAAGAAAACGATGCTTTTTTTCTTGGGTCGTTACAGTATGAAAGAAAGAAAAATTGCGTTAATATTAATTTTTTTTTGATTAAGATTCGCTGTTCATAGCTGTTTAAGACAATCTTGATGTATTTTGATACTTTGACAACGATTTTTCCAGTAGTTTAGAAGAAAACGATGTTTTTTTTCTTTGGTCGTTACAGTATGAAAGAAAAAAAAATTGCGTTGATATTAATTTTTTTCGATTAAGATTCGCTGTTCATAGCTGTTTAAGACAATCGTGATGAATTTGGTACTTTAACAACGATTTTTCCAGTAGTTTAGAAGAAAACGATGTTTTTTTTTCTTTGGTCGTTACAGTACGATCGAAAAAAAAAAGCTGTTAACTCCGTCAATGTTAAGTTTTTTTCGATTTAGATTTGCTTTTCATAGCTGTTTAAGACAATCTTGATGTATTTTGATACTTTGACAACGATTTTTCCAGTAGTTTAGAAGAAAACGATGCTTTTTTTCTTGGGTCGTTACAGTATGAAAGAAAAAAAAATTGCGTTAATATTAATTTTTTTTCGATTAAGATTCGCTGTTCATAGCTGTTTAAGACAATCTTGATGAATTTTGATACTTTGACAACGATTTTTCCAGTAGCTTAGAAGAAAACGATGTTTTTTTTCTTAAGTCGCTACAGTATAAAAGAAAAAAAAATTTCGTTAATTTTAATTTTATTTTAATTAGATTTGCTTTTCATAGCTGTTTAAGACAATCTTGATGTATTTTGGTACTTTGACAATGATGTTTCCAGTAGCTTAGAAGAAAACGATGTTTTTTTTTATTTGGTCGTTACAGTACGAAAGAAAAAAAAATGTTGTTATCTCCGTCAATATTTATTTTTTTCGATTTAGATTGGCTTTTCATAGCTGTTTAAGACAATCTTGATGAATTTTGATACTTTGACTACGATTTTTCCAGTAGCTTAGAAGAAAACGATGTTTTTTTTCTTAGGTCGTTACAGAAGGAAAGAAAAAAAAATTGCGTTAATATTAATTTTTTTTCGATTTAAATTAGCTGTTCATAGCTGTTTAAGACAATCTTGATGAATTTTGATACTTTGACAACGATTTTTCCAGTAGCTTAGAAGAAAACGATGTTTTTTTTCTTAGGTCGTCACAGTATGATAGAAAACAAAATTTCGTTAAATTCAATTTTTTTTTAATTATATTTACTTTTCATAGCTGTTTAAGACAATCTTGATGTATTTTGATACTTTGACAACGATTTTTCCAGTAGCTTAGAAGAAAACGATGTTTTTTTTCTTAAGTCGCTACAGTATAAAAGAAAAAAAAATTTCGTTAATTTTAATTTTATTTTAATTAGATTTGCTTTTCATAGCTGTTTAAGACAATCTTGATGTATTTTGGTACTTTGACAATGATGTTTCCAGTAGCTTAGAAGAAAACGATGTTTTTTTTTATTTGGTCGTTACAGTACGAAAGAAAAAAAAATGTTGTTATCTCCGTCAATATTTATTTTTTTCGATTTAGATTGGCTTTTCATAGCTGTTTAAGACAATCTTGATGAATTTTGATACTTTGACTACGATTTTTCCAGTAGCTTAGAAGAAAACGATGTTTTTTTTCTTAGGTCGTTACAGAAGGAAAGAAAAAAAAATTGCGTTAATATTAATTTTTTTTCGATTTAAATTAGCTGTTCATAGCTGTTTAAGACAATCTTGATGAATTTTGATACTTTGACAACGATTTTTCCAGTAGCTTAGAAGAAAACGATGTTTTTTTTCTTAGGTCGTCACAGTATGATAGAAAACAAAATTTCGTTAAATTCAATTTTTTTTTAATTAGATTTACTTTTCATAGCTGTTTAAGACAATCTTGATGTATTTTGATACTTTGACAACGATTTTTCCAGTAGCTTAGAAGAAAACGATGTTTTTTTTCTTAAGTCGTTACAGTATAAAAGAAAAAAAAATTTCGTTAATTTTAATTTTATTTTAATTAGATTTGCTTTTCATAGCTGTTTAAGAGAATCTTGATGTATTTTGGTACTTTGACAATGATGTTTCCAGTAGCTTAGAAGAAAACGATGTTTTTTTTTATTTGGTCGTTACAGTACGAAAGAAAAAAAAATGCTGTTATCTCCGTCAATATTTATTTTTTTCGATTTAGATTGGCTTTTCATAGCTGTTTAAGACAATCTTGATGTATTTTGATACTTTGACAACGATTTTTCCAGTAGCTTAGAAGAAAACGATGTTTTTTTTCTTAGGTCGTTACAGTATAAAAGAAAAAAAAATTTCGTTAATTTTAATTTTATTTTAATTAGATTTGCTTTTCATAGCTGTTTAAGACAATCTTGATGTATTTTGGTACTTTGACAATGATGTTTCCAGTAGCTTAGAAGAAAACGATGTTTTTTTTTATTTGGTCGTTATAGTACGAAAGAAAAAAAAATGTTGTTATCTCCGTCAATATTTATTTTTTTCGATTTAGATTGGCTTTTCATAGCTGTTTAAGACAATCTTGATGAATTTTGATACTTTGACTACGATTTTTCCAGTAGCTTAGAAGAAAACGATGTTTTTTTTCTTAGGTCGTTACAGAAGGAAAGAAAAAAAAATTGCGTTAATATTAATTTTTTTTCGATTTAAATTTGCTGTTCATAGCTGTTTAAGACAATCTTGATGAATTTTGATACTTTGACAACGATTTTTCCAGTAGCTTAGAAGAAAACGATGTTTTTTTTCTTAGGTCGTCACAGTATGATAGAAAACAAAATTTCGTTAAATTCAATTTTTTTTTAATTAGATTTACTTTTCATAGCTGTTTAAGACAATCTTGATGTATTTTGATACTTTGACAACGATTTTTCCAATAGCTTAGAAGAAAACGATGTTTTGTTCTTTGGTCGTTACAGAAGGAAAGAAAAAAAAATTGCGTTAATATAAATTTTTTTTCGATTTAAATTAGCTGTTCATAGCTGTTTAAGACAATCTTGATGAATTTTGATACTTTGACAACGATTTTTCCAGTAGCTTAGAAGAAAACGATGTTTTTTTTCTTTGGTCGTTACAGTATAAAAGAAAAAAAAATTTCGTTAAATTCAATTTTTTTTTAATTAGATTTACTTTTCATAGCTGTTTAAGACAATCTTGATGTATTTTGATACTTTGACAACGATTTTTCCAGTAGCTTAGAAGAAAACGATGTTTTTTTTCTTAAGACGCTACAGTATAAAAGAAAAAAAAATTTCGATTTAGATTGGCTTTTCATAGCTGTTTAAGACAATCTTGATGAATTTTGATACTTTGACTACGATTTTTCCAGTAGCTTAGAAGAAAACGATGTTTTTTTTCTTAGGTCGTTACAGAAGGAAAGAAAAAAAAATTGCGTTAATATTAATTTTTTTTCGATTTAAATTAGCTGTTCATAGCTGTTTAAGACAATCTTGATGAATTTTGATACTTTGACAACGATTTTTCCAGTAGCTTAGAAGAAAACGATGTTTTTTTTCTTAAGTCGCTACAGTATAAAAGAAAAAAAAATTTCGTTAATTTTAATTTTATTTTAATTAGATTTGCTTTTCATAGCTGTTTAAGACAATCTTGATGTATTTTGGTACTTTGACAATGATGTTTCCAGTAGCTTAGAAGAAAACGATGTTTTTTTTTATTTGGTCGTTACAGTACGAAAGAAAAAAAAATGTTGTTATCTCCGTCAATATTTATTTTTTTCGATTTAGATTGGCTTTTCATAGCTGTTTAAGACAATCTTGATGAATTTTGATACTTTGACTACGATTTTTCCAGTAGCTTAGAAGAAAACGATGTTTTTTTTCTACGGTCGTTACAGAAGGAAAGAAAAAAAAATTGCGTTAATATTAATTTTTTTTCGATTTAAATTAGCTGTTCATAGCTGTTTAAGACAATCTTGATGAATTTTGATACTTTGACAACGATTTTTCCAGTAGCTTAGAAGAAAACGATGTTTTTTTTCTTAGGTCGTCACAGTATGATAGAAAACAAAATTTCGTTAAATTCAATTTTTTTTTAATTAGATTTACTTTTCATAGCTGTTTAAGACAATCTTGATGTATTTTGATACTTTGACAACGATTTTTCCAGTAGCTTAGAAGAAAACGATGTTTTTTTTCTTAAGTCGCTACAGTATAAAAGAAAAAAAAATTTCGTTAATTTTAATTTTATTTTAATTAGATTTGCTTTTCATAGCTGTTTAAGACAATCTTGATGTATTTTGGTACTTTGACAATGATGTTTCCAGTAGCTTAGAAGAAAACGATGTTTTTTTTTATTTGGTCGTTACAGTACGAAAGAAAAAAAAATGTTGTTATCTCCGTCAATATTTATTTTTTTCGATTTAGATTGGCTTTTCATAGCTGTTTAAGACAATCTTGATGAATTTTGATACTTTGACTACGATTTTTCCAGTAGCTTAGAAGAAAACGATGTTTTTTTTCTTAGGTCGTTACAGAAGGAAAGAAAAAAAAATTGCGTTAATATTAATTTTTTTTCGATTTAAATTAGCTGTTCATAGCTGTTTAAGACAATCTTGATGAATTTTGATACTTTGACAACGATTTTTCCAGTAGCTTAGAAGAAAACGATGTTTTTTTTCTTAGGTCGTCACAGTATGATAGAAAACAAAATTTCGTTAAATTCAATTTTTTTTTAATTAGATTTACTTTTCATAGCTGTTTAAGACAATCTTGATGTATTTTGATACTTTGACAACGATTTTTCCAGTAGCTTAGAAGAAAACGATGTTTTTTTTCTTAAGTCGTTACAGTATAAAAGAAAAAAAAATTTCGTTAATTTTAATTTTATTTTAATTAGATTTGCTTTTCATAGCTGTTTAAGAGAATCTTGATGTATTTTGGTACTTTGACAATGATGTTTCCAGTAGCTTAGAAGAAAACGATGTTTTTTTTTATTTGGTCGTTACAGTACGAAAGAAAAAAAAATGCTGTTATCTCCGTCAATATTTATTTTTTTCGATTTAGATTGGCTTTTCATAGCTGTTTAAGACAATCTTGATGAATTTTGATACTTTGACTACGATTTTTCCAGTAGCTTAGAAGAAAACGATGTTTTTTTTCTTAGGTCGTTACAGAAGGAAAGAAAAAAAAATTGCGTTAATATTAATTTTTTTTCGATTTAAATTTGCTGTTCATAGCTGTTTAAGACAATCTTGATGAATTTTGATACTTTGACAACGATTTTTCCAGTAGCTTAGAAGAAAACGATGTTTTTTTTCTTAGGTCGTCACAGTATGATAGAAAACAAAATTTCGTTAAATTCAATTTTTTTTAAATTAGATTTACTTTTCATAGCTGTTTAAGACAATCTTGATGTATTTTGATACTTTGACAACGATTTTTCCAGTAGTTTAGAAGAAAACGATGCTTTTTTTCTTGGGTCGTTACAGTATGAAAGAAAAAAAAATTGCGTTAATATTAATTTTTTTTCGATTAAGATTCGCTGTTCATAGCTGTTTAAGACAATCTTGATGAATTTTGATACTTTGACTACGATTTTTCCAGTAGTTTAGAAGAAAACGACGTTTTTTTTTTCTTTGGTCGTCACAGTATGATAGAAAACAAAATTTCGTTAATTTTAATTTTTTTTAATTAGATTTACTTTTCATAGCTGTTTAAGACAATCTTGATGTATTTTGATACTTTGACAACGATTTTTCCAGTAGCTTAGAAGAAAACGATGTTTTGTTCTTTGGTCGTTACAGAAGGAAAGAAAAAAAAATTGCGTTAATATTAATTTTTTTTCAATTTAGATTTGCTGTTCATAGCTGTTTAAGACAATCTTGATGTATTTTGATACTTTGACAACGATTTTTCCAGTAGCTTAGAAGAAAACGATGTTTTGTTCTTTGGTCGTTACAGAAGGAAAGAAAAAAAAATTGCGTTAATATTAATTTTTTTTCGATTTAGATTTGCTGTTCATAGCTGTTTAAGACAATCTTGATGTATTTTGATACTTTGACAACGATTTTTCCAGTAGCTTAGAAGAAAACGATGTTTTTTTTCTTTGGTCGTTACAGTATGAAAGAAAAAAAAATTTCGTTAATATTATTTTTTTTCGATTTAGATTGGCTTTTCATAGCTGTTTAAGACAATCTTGATGAATTTTGATACTTTGACTACGATTTTTCCAGTAGTTTAGAAGAAAACGATGCTTTTTTTCTTAGGTCGTTACAGAAGGAAAGAAAAAAAAATTGCGTTAATATTTTTTTTTTTTCGATTTAAATTTGCTGTTCATAGCTGTTTAAGACAATCTTGATGAATTTTGATACTTTGACAACGATTTTTCCAGTAGCTTAGAAGAAAACGATGTTTTTTTTCTTAGGTCGTCACAGTATGATAGAAAACAAAATTTCGTTAAATTCAATTTTTTTTTAATTAGATTTACTTTTCATAGCTGTTTAAGACAATCTTGATGTATTTTGATACTTTGACAACGATTTTTCCAGTAGTTTAGAAGAAAACGATGCTTTTTTTCTTGGGTCGTTACAGTATGAAAGAAAGAAAAATTGCGTTAATATTAATTTTTTTTTGATTAAGATTCGCTGTTCATAGCTGTTTAAGACAATCTTGATGTATTTTGATACTTTGACAACGATTTTTCCAGTAGTTTAGAAGAAAACGATGTTTTTTTTCTTTGGTCGTTACAGTATGAAAGAAAAAAAAATTGCGTTGATATTAATTTTTTTCGATTAAGATTCGCTGTTCATAGCTGTTTAAGACAATCGTGATGAATTTGGTACTTTAACAACGATTTTTCCAGTAGTTTAGAAGAAAACGATGTTTTTTTTTCTTTGGTCGTTACAGTACGATCGAAAAAAAAAAGCTGTTAACTCCGTCAATGTTAAGTTTTTTTCGATTTAGATTTGCTTTTCATAGCTGTTTAAGACAATCTTGATGTATTTTGATACTTTGACAACGATTTTTCCAGTAGTTTAGAAGAAAACGATGCTTTTTTTCTTGGGTCGTTACAGTATGAAAGAAAAAAAAATTGCGTTAATATTAATTTTTTTTCGATTAAGATTCGCTGTTCATAGCTGTTTAAGACAATCTTGATGAATTTTGATACTTTGACAACGATTTTTCCAGTAGCTTAGAAGAAAACGATGTTTTTTTTCTTAAGTCGCTACAGTATAAAAGAAAAAAAAATTTCGTTAATTTTAATTTTATTTTAATTAGATTTGCTTTTCATAGCTGTTTAAGACAATCTTGATGTATTTTGGTACTTTGACAATGATGTTTCCAGTAGCTTAGAAGAAAACGATGTTTTTTTTTATTTGGTCGTTACAGTACGAAAGAAAAAAAAATGTTGTTATCTCCGTCAATATTTATTTTTTTCGATTTAGATTGGCTTTTCATAGCTGTTTAAGACAATCTTGATGAATTTTGATACTTTGACTACGATTTTTCCAGTAGCTTAGAAGAAAACGATGTTTTTTTTCTTAGGTCGTTACAGAAGGAAAGAAAAAAAAATTGCGTTAATATTAATTTTTTTTCGATTTAAATTAGCTGTTCATAGCTGTTTAAGACAATCTTGATGAATTTTGATACTTTGACAACGATTTTTCCAGTAGCTTAGAAGAAAACGATGTTTTTTTTCTTAGGTCGTCACAGTATGATAGAAAACAAAATTTCGTTAAATTCAATTTTTTTTTAATTATATTTACTTTTCATAGCTGTTTAAGACAATCTTGATGTATTTTGATACTTTGACAACGATTTTTCCAGTAGCTTAGAAGAAAACGATGTTTTTTTTCTTAAGTCGCTACAGTATAAAAGAAAAAAAAATTTCGTTAATTTTAATTTTATTTTAATTAGATTTGCTTTTCATAGCTGTTTAAGACAATCTTGATGTATTTTGGTACTTTGACAATGATGTTTCCAGTAGCTTAGAAGAAAACGATGTTTTTTTTTATTTGGTCGTTACAGTACGAAAGAAAAAAAAATGTTGTTATCTCCGTCAATATTTATTTTTTTCGATTTAGATTGGCTTTTCATAGCTGTTTAAGACAATCTTGATGAATTTTGATACTTTGACTACGATTTTTCCAGTAGCTTAGAAGAAAACGATGTTTTTTTTCTTAGGTCGTTACAGAAGGAAAGAAAAAAAAATTGCGTTAATATTAATTTTTTTTCGATTTAAATTAGCTGTTCATAGCTGTTTAAGACAATCTTGATGAATTTTGATACTTTGACAACGATTTTTCCAGTAGCTTAGAAGAAAACGATGTTTTTTTTCTTAGGTCGTCACAGTATGATAGAAAACAAAATTTCGTTAAATTCAATTTTTTTTTAATTAGATTTACTTTTCATAGCTGTTTAAGACAATCTTGATGTATTTTGATACTTTGACAACGATTTTTCCAGTAGCTTAGAAGAAAACGATGTTTTTTTTCTTAAGTCGTTACAGTATAAAAGAAAAAAAAATTTCGTTAATTTTAATTTTATTTTAATTAGATTTGCTTTTCATAGCTGTTTAAGAGAATCTTGATGTATTTTGGTACTTTGACAATGATGTTTCCAGTAGCTTAGAAGAAAACGATGTTTTTTTTTATTTGGTCGTTACAGTACGAAAGAAAAAAAAATGCTGTTATCTCCGTCAATATTTATTTTTTTCGATTTAGATTGGCTTTTCATAGCTGTTTAAGACAATCTTGATGTATTTTGATACTTTGACTACGATTTTTCCAGTAGCTTAGAAGAAAACGATGTTTTTTTTCTTAGGTCGTTACAGAAGGAAAGAAAAAAAAATTGCGTTAATATTAATTTTTTTTCGATTTAAATTTGCTGTTCATAGCTGTTTAAGACAATCTTGATGAATTTTGATACTTTGACAACGATTTTTCCAGTAGCTTAGAAGAAAACGATGTTTTTTTTCTTAGGTCGTCACAGTATGATAGAAAACAAAATTTCGTTAAATTCAATTTTTTTTAAATTAGATTTACTTTTCATAGCTGTTTAAGACAATCTTGATGTATTTTGATACTTTGACAACGATTTTTCCAGTAGTTTAGAAGAAAACGATGCTTTTTTTCTTGGGTCGTTACAGTATGAAAGAAAAAAAAATTGCGTTAATATTAATTTTTTTTCGATTAAGATTCGCTGTTCATAGCTGTTTAAGACAATCTTGATGAATTTTGATACTTTGACTACGATTTTTCCAGTAGTTTAGAAGAAAACGACGTTTTTTTTTTCTTTGGTCGTCACAGTATGATAGAAAACAAAATTTCGTTAATTTTAATTTTTTTTAATTAGATTTACTTTTCATAGCTGTTTAAGACAATCTTGATGTATTTTGATACTTTGACAACGATTTTTCCAGTAGCTTAGAAGAAAACGATGTTTTGTTCTTTGGTCGTTACAGAAGGAAAGAAAAAAAAATTGCGTTAATATTAATTTTTTTTCAATTTAGATTTGCTGTTCATAGCTGTTTAAGACAATCTTGATGTATTTTGATACTTTGACAACGATTTTTCCAGTAGCTTAGAAGAAAACGATGTTTTGTTCTTTGGTCGTTACAGAAGGAAAGAAAAAAAAATTGCGTTAATATTAATTTTTTTTCGATTTAGATTTGCTGTTCATAGCTGTTTAAGACAATCTTGATGTATTTTGATACTTTGACAACGATTTTTCCAGTAGCTTAGAAGAAAACGATGTTTTTTTTCTTTGGTCGTTACAGTATGAAAGAAAAAAAAATTGCGTTAATATTATTTTTTTTCGATTTAGATTGGCTTTTCATAGCTGTTTAAGACAATCTTGATGAATTTTGATACTTTGACTACGATTTTTCCAGTAGTTTAGAAGAAAACGATGCTTTTTTTCTTAGGTCGTTACAGAAGGAAAGAAAAAAAAATTGCGTTAATATTTTTTTTTTTTCGATTTAAATTTGCTGTTCATAGCTGTTTAAGACAATCTTGATGAATTTTGATACTTTGACAACGATTTTTCCAGTAGCTTAGAAGAAAACGATGTTTTTTTTCTTAGGTCGTCACAGTATGATAGAAAACAAAATTTCGTTAAATTCAATTTTTTTTTAATTAGATTTACTTTTCATAGCTGTTTAAGACAATCTTGATGTATTTTGATACTTTGACAACGATTTTTCCAGTAGTTTAGAAGAAAACGATGCTTTTTTTCTTGGGTCGTTACAGTATGAAAGAAAAAAAAATTGCGTTAATATTAATTTTTTTTTGATTAAGATTCGCTGTTCATAGCTGTTTAAGACAATCTTGATGTATTTTGATACTTTGACAACGATTTTTCCAGTAGTTTAGAAGAAAACGATGTTTTTTTTCTTTGGTCGTTACAGTATGAAAGAAAAAAAAATTGCGTTGATATTAATTTTTTTCGATTAAGATTCGCTGTTCATAGCTGTTTAAGACAATCGTGATGAATTTGGTACTTTAACAACGATTTTTCCAGTAGTTTAGAAGAAAACGATGTTTTTTTTTCTTTGGTCGTTACAGTACGATCGAAAAAAAAAAGCTGTTAACTCCGTCAATGTTAAGTTTTTTTCGATTTAGATTTGCTTTTCATAGCTGTTTAAGACAATCTTGATGTATTTTGATACTTTGACAACGATTTTTCCAGTAGCTTAGAAGAAAACGATGTTTTTTTTCTTTGGTCGTTACAGTATGAAAGAAAAAAAAATTGCGTTAATATTAATTTGTTTTCGATTAAGATTGGCTTTTCATAGCTGTTTAAGACAATCTTGATGTATTTTGATACTTTGACAACGATTTTTCCAGTAGTTTAGAAGAAAACGATGCTTTTTTTCTTGGGTCGTTACAGTATGAAAGAAAAAAAAATTGCGTTAATATTAATTTTTTTTCGATTAAGATCCGCTGTTCATAGCTGTTTAAGACAATCTTGATGAATTTTGATACTTTGACTACGATTTTTCCAGTAGTTTAGAAGAAAACGATGTTTTTTTTTTCTTTGGTCGTCACAGTATGATAGAAAACAAAATTTCGTTAATTTTAATTTTTTTTTAATTAGATTTACTTTTCATAGCTGTTTAAGACAATCTTGATGTATTTTGATACTTTGACAACGATTTTTCCAGTAGCTTAGAAGAAAACGATGTTTTTTTTCTTAGGTCGTTACAGAAGGAAAGAAAAAAAAATTGCGTAAATATTAATTTTTTTTCGATTTAAATTTGCTGTTCATAGCTGTTTAAGACAATCTTGATGAATTTTGATACTTTGACAACGATTTTTCCAGTAGCTTAGAAGAAAACGATGTTTTTTTTCTTAGGTCGTCACAGTATGATAGAAAACAAAATTTCGTTAAATTCAATTTTTTTTTAATTAGATTTACTTTTCATAGCTGTTTAAGACAATCTTGATGTATTTTGATACTTTGACAACGATTTTTCCAGTAGTTTAGAAGAAAACGATGCTTTTTTTCTTGGGTCGTTACAGTATGAAAGAAAAAAAAATTGCGTTAATATTAATTTTTTTTCGATTAAGATTCGCTGTTCATAGCTGTTTAAGACAATCTTGATGAATTTTGATACTTTGACTACGATTTTTCCAGTAGTTTAGAAGAAAACGATGTTTTTTTTTTCTTTGGTCGTCACAGTATGATAGAAAACAAAATTTCGTTAAATTCAATTTTTTTTTAATTAGTTTTACTTTTCATAGCTGTTTAAGACAATCTTGATGTATTTTGATACTTTGACAACGATTTTTCCAGTAGCTTAGAAGAAAACGATGTTTTTTTTCTTAAGTCGTTACAGTATAAAAGAAAAAAAAATTTCGTTAATTTTAATTTTATTTTAATTAGATTTGCTTTTCATAGCTGTTTAAGACAATCTTGATGTATTTTGGTACTTTGACAATGATGTTTCCAGTAGCTTAGAAGAAAACGATGTTTTTTTTTATTTGGTCGTTACAGTACGAAAGAAAAAAAAATTTTGTTATCTCCATCAATATTTATTTTTTTCGATTTAGATTGGCTTTTCATAGCTGTTTAAGACAATCTTGATGAATTTTGATACTTTGACTACGATTTTTCCAGTAGCTTAGAAGAAAACGATGTTTTTTTTCTTAGGTCGTTACAGAAGTAAAGAAAAAAAAATTGCGTTAATATTAATTTTTTTTCGATTTAAATTTGCTGTTCATAGCTGTTTAAGACAATCTTGATGAATTTTGATACTTTGACAACGATTTTTCCAGTAGCTTAGAAGAAAACGATGCTTTTTTTCTTGGGTCGTTACAGTATGAAAGAAAAAAAAATTGCGTTAATATTAATTTTTTTTCGATTAAGATTCGCTGTTCATAGCTGTTTAAGACAATCTTGATGAATTTTGATACTTTGACAACGATGTTTCCAGTAGTTTAGAAGAAAACGATGTTTTTTTTTATTTGGTCGTTACAGTACGAAAGAAAAAAAAAAGCTGTTAACTCCGTCAATGTTAAGTTTTTTTCGATTTAGATTTGCTTTTCATAGCTGTTTAAGACAATCTTGATGTATTTTGATACTTTGACAACGATTTTTCCAGTAGTTTAGAAGAAAACGATGCTTTTTTTCTTGGGTCGTTACAGTATGAAAGAAAAAAAAATTGCGTTAATATTAATTTTTTTTCGATTAAGATTCGCTGTTCATAGCTGTTTAAGACAATCTTGATGAATTTTGATACTTTGACAACGATGTTTCCAGTAGTTTAGAAGAAAACGATGTTTTTTTTTATTTGGTCGTTACAGTACGAAAGAAAAAAAAAAGCTGTTAACTCCGTCAATGTTAAGTTTTTTTCGATTTAGATTTGCTTTTCATAGCTGTTTAAGACTATCTTGATGTATTTTGATACTTTGACAACGATTTTTCCAGTAGCTTAGAAGAGAACGATGTTTTTTTTCTTTGGTCGTTACAGTATGAAAGAAAAAAAAATTGCGTTGATATTAATTTTTTTCGATTAAGATTCGCTGTTCATAGCTGTTTAAGACAATCGTGATGAATTTGGTACTTTGACAACGATTTTTCCAGTAGTTTAGAAGAAAACGATGTTTTTCTTTCTTTGGTCGTTACAGTACGATCGAAAAAAAAAGCTGTTAACTCCGTCAATGTTAAGTTTTTTTCGATTTAGATTTGCTTTTCATAGCTGTTTAAGACAATCTTGATGTATTTTGATACTTTGACAACGATTTTTCCAGTAGCTTAGAAGAAAACGATGTTTTTTTTCTTTGGTCGTTACAGTATGAAAGAAAAAAAAATTGCGTTAATATTAATTTGTTTTCGATTAAGATTGGCTTTTCATAGCTGTTTAAGACAATCTTGATGTATTTTGATACTTTGACAACGATTTTTCCAGTAGTTTAGAAGAAAACGATGCTTTTTTTCTTGGGTCGTTACAGTATGAAAGAAAAAAAAATTGCGTTAATATTAATTTTTTTTCGATTAAGATTCGCTGTTCATAGTTGTTTAAGACAATCTTGATGAATTTTGATACTTTGACTACGATTTTTCCAGTAGTTTAGAAGAAAACGATGTTTTTTTTTTCTTTGGTCGTCACAGTATGATAGAAAACAAAATTTCGTTAATTTTAATTTTTTTTTAATTAGATTTACTTTTCATAGCTGTTTAAGACAATCTTGATGTATTTTGATACTTTGACAACGATTTTTCCAGTAGCTTAGAAGAAAACGATGTTTTTTTTCTTAGGTCGTTACAGAAGGAAAGAAAAAAAAATTGCGTAAATATTAATTTTTTTTCTATTTAAATTTGCTGTTCATAGCTGTTTAAGACAATCTTGATGAATTTTGATACTTTGACAACGATTTTTCCAGTAGCTTAGAAGAAAACGATGTTTTTTTTCTTAGGTCGTCACAGTATGATAGAAAACAAAATTTCGTTAAATTCAATTTTTTTTTAATTAGATTTACTTTTCATAGCTGTTTAAGACAATCTTGATGTATTTTGATACTTTGACAACGATTTTTCCAGTAGTTTAGAAGAAAACGATGCTTTTTTTCTTGGGTCGTTACAGTATGAAAGAAAAAAAAATTGCGTTAATATTAATTTTTTTTCGATTAAGATTCGCTGTTCATAGCTGTTTAAGACAATCTTGATGAATTTTGATACTTTGACTACGATTTTTCCAGTAGTTTAGAAGAAAACGATGTTTTTTTTTTCTTTGGTCGTCACAGTATGATAGAAAACAAAATTTCGTTAATTTTAATTTTTTTTAATTAGATTTACTTTTCATAGCTGTTTAAGACAATCTTGATGTATTTTGATACTTTGACAACGATTTTTCCAGTAGCTTAGAAGAAAACGATGTTTTTTTTCTTAAGTCGTTACAGTATAAAAGAAAAAAAAATTTCGTTAATTTTAATTTTATTTTAATTAGATTTGCTTTTCATAGCTGTTTAAGACAATCTTGATGTATTTTGGTACTTTGACAATGATGTTTCCAGTAGCTTAGAAGAAAACGATGTTTTTTTTTATTTGGTCGTTACAGTACGAAAGAAAAAAAAATGTTGTTATCTCCGTCAATATTTATTTTTTTCGATTTAGATTGGCTTTTCATAGCTGTTTAAGACAATCTTGATGAATTTTGATACTTTGACTACGATTTTTCCAGTAGTTTAGAAGAAAACGATGTTTTTTTTCTTTGGTCGTTACAGTATGAAAGAAAAAAAAATTGCGTTAATATTAATTTGTTTTCGATTAAGATTGGCTTTTCATAGCTGTTTAAGACAATCTTGATGTATTTTGATACTTTGACAACGATTTTTCCAGTAGTTTAGAAGAAAACGATGCTTTTTTTCTTGGGTCGTTACAGTATGAAAGAAAAAAAAATTGCGTTAATATTAATTTTTTTTCGATTAAGATTCGCTGTTCATAGCTGTTTAAGACAATCTTGATGAATTTTGATACTTTGACTACGATTTTTCCAGTAGTTTAGAAGAAAACGATGTTTTTTTTTTCTTTGGTCGTCACAGTATGATAGAAAACAAAATTTCGTTAATTTTAATTTTTTTTCGATTTAAATTTGCTGTTCATAGCTGTTTAAGACAATCTTGATGTATTTTGATACTTTGACAACGATTTTTCCAGTAGCTTAGAAGAAAACGATGTTTTTTTTCTTAGGTCGTTACAGTACGATCGAAAAAAAAAAGCTGTTAACTCCGTCAATGTTAAGTTTTTTTCGATTTAGATTTGCTTTTCATAGCTGTTTAAGACAATCTTGATGTATTTTGATACTTTGACAACGATTTTTCCAGTAGCTTAGAAGAAAACGATGTTTTTTTTCTTTGGTCGTTACAGTATGAAAGAAAAAAAAATTGCGTTAATATTAATTTTTTTTCGATTAAGATTCGCTGTTCATAGCTGTTTAAGACAATCTTGATGAATTTTGATACTTTGACTACGATTTTTCCAGTAGTTTAGAAGAAAACGATGTTTTTTTTTTCTTTGGTCGTCACAGTATGATAGAAAACAAAATTTCGTTAATTTTAATTTTTTTTTAATTAGATTTACTTTTCATAGCTGTTTAAGACAATCTTGATGTATTTTGATACTTTGACAACGATTTTTCCAGTAGCTTAGAAGAAAACGATGTTTTTTTTCTTAGGTCGTTACAGTACGATCGAAAAAAAAAAGCTGTTAACTCCGTCAATGTTAAGTTTTTTTCGATTTAGATTTGCTTTTCGTAGCTGTTTAAGACAATCTTGATGTATTTTGATACTTTGACAACGATTTTTTCAGTAGCTTAGAAGAAAACGATGTTTTTTTTCTTTGGTCGTTACAGTATGAAAGAAAAAAAAATTGCGTTGATATTAATTTTTTTCGATTAAGATTCGCTGTTCATAGCTGTTTAAGACAATCGTGATGAATTTGGTACTTTGACAACGATTTTTCCAGTAGTTTAGAAGAAAACGATGTTTTTTTTTCTTTGGTCGTTACAGTACGATCGAAAAAAAAAAGCTGTTAACTCCGTCAATGTTAAGTTTTTTTCGATTTAGATTTGCTTTTCATAGCTGTTTAAGACAATCTTGATGTATTTTGATACTTTGACAACGATTTTTCCAGCAGCTTAGAAGAAAACGATGTTTTTTTTCTTTGGTCGTTACAGTATGAAAGAAAAAAAAATTGCGTTAATATTAATTTGTTTTCGATTAAGATTGGCTTTTCATAGCTGTTTAAGACAATCTTGATGTATTTTGATACTTTGACAACGATTTTTCCAGTAGTTTAGAAGAAAACGATGCTTTTTTTCTTGGGTCGTTACAGTATGAAAGAAAAAAAAATTGCGTTGATATTAATTTTTTTCGATTAAGATTCGCTGTTCATAGCTGTTTAAGACAATCGTGATGAATTTTGTACTTTGACAACGATTTTTCCAGTAGTTTAGAAGAAAACGATGTTTTTTTTTCTTTGGTCGTTACAGTACGATCGAAAAAAAATTTCGTTAATTTTAATTTTTTTTTAATTAGATTTACTTTTCATAGCTGTTTAAGACAATCTTGATGTATTTTGATACTTTGACAACGATTTTTCCAGTAGCTTAGAAGAAAACGATGTTTTTTTTCTTAGGTCGTTACAGAAGGAAAGAAAAAAAAATTGCGTAAATATTAATTTTTTTTCGATTTAAATTTGCTGTTCATAGCTGTTTAAGACAATCTTGATGAATTTTGATACTTTGACAACGATTTTTCCAGTAGCTTAGAAGAAAACGATGTTTTTTTTCTTAGGTCGTCACAGTATGATAGAAAACAAAATTTCGTTAAATTCAATTTTTTTTTAATTAGATTTACTTTTCATAGCTGTTTAAGACAATCTTGATGTATTTTGATACTTTGACAACGATTTTTCCAGTAGTTTAGAAGAAAACGATGCTTTTTTTCTTGGGTCGTTACAGTATGAAAGAAAAAAAAATTGCGTTAATATTAATTTTTTTTCGATTAAGATTCGCTGTTCATAGCTGTTTAAGACAATCTTGATGAATTTTGATACTTTGACTACGATTTTTCCAGTAGTTTAGAAGAAAACGATGTTTTTTTTTTCTTTGGTCGTCACAGTATGATAGAAAACAAAATTTCGTTAATTTTAATTTTTTTTAATTAGATTTACTTTTCATAGCTGTTTAAGACAATCTTGATGTATTTTGATACTTTGACAACGATTTTTCCAGTAGCTTAGAAGAAAACGATGTTTTTTTTCTTTGGTCGTTACAGTATGAAAGAAAAAAAAATTGCGTTGATATTAATTTTTTTCGATTAAGATTCGCTGTTCATAGCTGTTTAAGACAATCGTGATGAATTTTGTACTTTGACAACGATTTTTCCAGTAGTTTAGAAGAAAACGATGTTTTTTTTTCTTTGGTCGTTACAGTACGATCGAAAAAAAAAAGCTGTTAACTCCGTCAATGTTAAGTTTTTTTCGATTTAGATTTGCTTTTCAAAGCTGTTTAAGACAATCTTGATGTATTTTGATACTTTGACAACGATTTTTCCAGTAGCTTAGAAGAAAACGATGTTTTTTCTTTGGTCGTTACAGTATGAAAGAAAAAAAAATTGCGTTAATATTAATTTGTTTTCGATTAAGATTGGCTTTTCATAGCTGTTTAAGACAATCTTGATGTATTTTGATACTTTGACAACGATTTTTCCAGTAGCTTAGAAGAAAACGATGTTTTTTTTCTTAGGTCGTTACAGAAACAAAGAAAAAAAAATTGCGTAAATATTAATTTTTTTTCGATTTAAATTTGCTGTTCATAGCTGTTTAAGACAATCTTGATGAATTTTGATACTTTGACAACGATTTTTCCAGTAGCTTAGAAGAAAACGATGTTTTTTTTCTTAGGTCGTCACAGTATGATAGAAAACAAAATTTCGTTAAATTCAATTTTTTTTAATTAGATTTACTTTTCATAGCTGTTTAAGACAATCTTGATGTATTTTGATACTTTGACAACGATTTTTCCAGTAGTTTAGAAGAAAACGATGCTTTTTTTCTTGGGTCGTTACAGTATGAAAGAAAAAAAAATTGCGTTAATATTAATTTTTTTTCGATTAAGATTCGCTGTTCATAGCTGTTTAAGACAATCTTGATGAATTTTGATACTTTGACTACGATTTTTCCAGTAGTTTAGAAGAAAACGATGTTTTTTTTTCTTTGGTCGTCACAGTATGATAGAAAACAAAATTTCGTTAATTTTAATTTTTTTTAATTAGATTTACTTTTCATAGCTGTTTAAGACAATCTTGATGTATTTTGATACTTTGACAACGATTTTTCCAGTAGCTTAGAAGAAAACGATGTTTTTTTTCTTAAGTCGTTACAGTATAAAAGAAAAAAAAAAATTTCGTTAATTTTAATTTTATTTTAATTAGATTTGCTTTTCATAGCTGTTTAAGACAATCTTGATGTATTTTGGTACTTTTACAATGATGTTTCCAGTAGCTTAGAAGAAAACGATGTTTTTTTTTATTTGGTCGTTACAGTACGAAAGAAAAAAAAATGTTGTTATCTCCGTCAATATTTATTTTTTTCGATTTAGATTGGCTTTTCATAGCTGTTTAAGACAATCTTGATGAATTTTGATACTTTGACTACGATTTTTCCAGTAGCTTAGAAGAAAACGATGTTTTTTTTCTTAGGTCGTTACAGAAGGAAGGAAAAAAAAATTGCGTTAATATTAATTTTTTTTCGATTTAAATTAGCTGTTCATAGCTGTTTAAGACAATCTTGATGAATTTTGATACTTTGACAACGATTTTTCCAGTAGCTTAGAAGAAAACGATGTTTTTTTTCTTAGGTCGTCACAGTATGATAGAAAACAAAATTTCGTTAAATTCAATTTTTTTTTAATTAGTTTTACTTTTCATAGCTGTTTAAGACAATCTTGATGTATTTTGATACTTTGACAACGATTTTTCCAGTAGCTTAGAAGAAAACGATGTTTTTTTTTCTTAAGTCGTTACAGTATAAAAGAAAAAAAAATTTCGTTAATTTTAATTTTATTTTAATTAGATTTGCTTTTCATAGCTGTTTAAGACAATCTTGATGTATTTTGGTACTTTGACAATGATGTTTCCAGTAGCTTAGAAGAAAACGATGTTTTTTTTTATTTGGTCGTTACAGTACGAAAGAAAAAAAAATGTTGTTATCTCCATCAATATTTATTTTTTTCGATTTAGATTGGCTTTTCATAGCTGTTTAAGACAATCTTGATGAATTTTGATACTTTGACTACGATTTTTCCAGTAGCTTAGAAGAAAACGATGTTTTTTTTCTTAGGTCGTTACAGAAGTAAAGAAAAAAAAATTGCGTTAATATTAATTTTTTTTCGATTTAAATTTGCTGTTCATAGCTGTTTAAGACAATCTTGATGAATTTTGATACTTTGACAACGATTTTTCCAGTAGTTTAGAAGAAAACGATGTTTTTTTTCTTTGGTCGTCACAGTATGATAGAAAACAAAATTTCGTTAAATTCAATTTTTTTTTAATTAGATTTACTTTTCATAGCTGTTTAAGACAATCTTGATGTATTTTGATACTTTGACAACGATTTTTCCAGTAGTTTAGAAGAAAACGATGCTTTTTTTCTTGGGTCGTTACAGTATGAAAGAAAAAAAAATTGCGTTAATATTAATTTTTTTTCGATTAAGATTCGCTGTTCATAGCTGTTTAAGACAATCTTGATGAATTTTGATACTTTGACAACGATGTTTCCAGTAGTTTAGAAGAAAACGATGTTTTTTTTTATTTGGTCGTTACAGTACGAAAGAAAAAAAAAGCTGTTAACTCCGTCAATGTTAAGTTTTTTTCGATTTAGATTTGCTTTTCATAGCTGTTTAAGACAATCTTGATGTATTTTGATACTTTGACAACGATTTTTCCAGTAGCTTAGAAGAAAACGATGTTTTTTTTCTTTGGTCGTTACAGTATGAAAGAAAAAAAAATTGCGTTGATATTAATTTTTTTCGATTAAGATTCGCTGTTCATAGCTGTTTAAGACAATCGTGATGAATTTGGTACTTTGACAACGATTTTTCCAGTAGTTTAGAAGAAAACGATGTTTTTTTTTCTTTGGTCGTTACAGTACGATCGAAAAAAAAAAGCTGTTAACTCCGTCAATGTTAATTTTTTTTCGATTTAGATTTGCTTTTCATAGCTGTTTAAGACAATCTTGATGTATTTTGATACTTTGACAACGATTTTTCAAGTAGCTTAGAAGAAAACGATGTTTTTTTTCTTTGGTCGTTACAGTATGAAAGAAAAAAAAATTGCGTTAATATTAATTTGTTTTCGATTAAGATTGGCTTTTCATAGCTGTTTAAGACAATCTTGATGTATTTTGATACTTTGACAACGATTTTTCAAGTAGTTTAGAAGAAAACGATGCTTTTTTTCTTGGGTCGTTACAGTATGAAAGAAAAAAAAATTGCGTTAATATTAATTCTTTTTCGATTTAGATTCGCTGTTCATAGCTGTTTAAGACAATCTTGATGAATTTTGATACTTTGACTACGATTTTTCCAGTAGTTTAGAAGAAAACGATGTTTTTTTTTTTCTTTGGTCGTCACAGTATGATAGAAAACAAAATTTCGTTAATTTTAATTTTTTTTTAATTAGATTTACTTTTCATAGCTGTTTAAGACAATCTTGATGTATTTTGATACTTTGACAACGATTTTTCCAGTAGCTTAGAAGAAAACGATGTTTTTTTTCTTAGGTCGTTACAGAAGGAAAGAAAAAAAAATTTCGTAAATATTAATTTTTTTTCGATTTAAATTTGCTGTTCATAGCTGTTTAAGACAATCTTGATGAATTTTGATACTTTGACAACGATTTTTCCAGTAGCTTAGAAGAAAACGATGTTTTTTTTCTTAGGTCGTCACAGTATGATAGAAAACAAAATTTCGTTAAATTCAATTTTTTTTTAATTAGATTTACTTTTCATAGCTGTTTAAGACAATCTTGATGTATTTTGATACTTTGACAACGATTTTTCCAGTAGTTTAGAAGAAAACGATGCTTTTTTTCTTGGGTCGTTACAGTATGAAAGAAAAAAAAATTGCGTTAATATTAATTTTTTTTCGATTAAGATTCGCTGTTCATAGCTGTTTAAGACAATCTTGATGAATTTTGATACTTTGACTACGATTTTTCCAGTAGTTTAGAAGAAAACGATGTTTTTTTTTCTTTGGTCGTCACAGTATGATAGAAAACAAAATTTCGTTAATTTTAATTTTTTTTAATTAGATTTACTTTTCATAGCTGTTTAAGACAATCTTGATGTATTTTGATACTTTGACAACGATTTTTCCAGTAGCTTAGAAGAAAACGATGTTTTTTTTCTTAAGTCGTTACAGTATAAAAGAAAAAAAAAAATTTCGTTAATTTTAATTTTATTTTAATTAGATTTGCTTTTCATAGCTGTTTAAGACAATCTTGATGTATTTTGGTACTTTGACAATGATGTTTCCAGTAGCTTAGAAGAAAACGATGTTTTTTTTTATTTGGTCGTTACAGTACGAAAGAAAAAAAAATGTTGTTATCTCCGTCAATATTTATTTTTTTCGATTTAGATTGGCTTTTCATAGCTGTTTAAGACAATCTTGATGAATTTTGATACTTTGACTACGATTTTTCCAGTAGCTTAGAAGAAAACGATGTTTTTTTTCTTAGGTCGTTACAGAAGGAAAGAAAAAAAAATTGCGTTAATATTAATTTTTTTTCGATTTAAATTAGCTGTTCATAGCTGTTTAAGACAATCTTGATGAATTTTGATACTTTGACAACGATTTTTCCAGTAGCTTAGAAGAAAACGATGTTTTTTTTCTTAGGTCGTCACAGTATGATAGAAAACAAAATTTCGTTAAATTCAATTTTTTTTTAATTAGTTTTACTTTTCATAGCTGTTTAAGACAATCTTGATGTATTTTGATACTTTGACAACGATTTTTCCAGTAGCTTAGAAGAAAACGATGTTTTTTTTTCTTAAGTCGTTACAGTATAAAAGAAAAAAAAATTTCGTTAATTTTAATTTTATTTTAATTAGATTTGCTTTTCATAGCTGTTTAAGACAATCTTGATGTATTTTGGTACTTTGACAATGATGTTTCCAGTAGCTTAGAAGAAAACGATGTTTTTTTTTATTTGGTCGTTACAGTACGAAAGAAAAAAAAATGTTGTTATCTCCATCAATATTTATTTTTTTCGATTTAGATTGGCTTTTCATAGCTGTTTAAGACAATCTTGATGAATTTTGATACTTTGACTACGATTTTTCCAGTAGCTTAGAAGAAAACGATGTTTTTTTTCTTAGGTCGTTACAGAAGTAAAGAAAAAAAAATTGCGTTAATATTAATTTTTTTTCGATTTAAATTTGCTGTTCATAGCTGTTTAAGACAATCTTGATGAATTTTGATACTTTGACAACGATTTTTCCAGTAGCTTAGAAGAAAACGATGTTTTTTTTCTTTGGTCGTCACAGTATGATAGAAAACAAAATTTCGTTAAATTCAATTTTTTTTTAATTAGATTTACTTTTCATAGCTGTTTAAGACAATCTTGATGTATTTTGATACTTTGACAACGATTTTTCCAGTAGTTTAGAAGAAAACGATGCTTTTTTTCTTGGGTCGTTACAGTTTGAAAGAAATAAAAATTGCGTTAATATTAATTTTTTTTCGATTAAGATTCGCTGTTCATAGCTGTTTAAGACAATCTTGATGAATTTTGATACTTTGACAACGATGTTTCCAGTAGTTTAGAAGAAAACGATGTTTTTTTTTATTTGGTCGTTACAGTACGAAAGAAAAAAAAAGCTGTTAACTCCGTCAATGTTAAGTTTTTTTCGATTTAGATTTGCTTTTCATAGCTGTTTAAGACAATCTTGATGTATTTTGATACTTTGACAACGATTTTTCCAGTAGCTTAGAAGAAAACGATGTTTTTTTTCTTTGGTCGTTACAGTATGAAAGAAAAAAAAATTGCGTTGATATTAATTTTTTTCGATTAAGATTCGCTGTTCATAGCTGTTTAAGACAATCGTGATGAATTTGGTACTTTGACAACGATTTTTCCAGTAGTTTAGAAGAAAACGATGTTTTTTTTTCTTTGGTCGTTACAGTACGATCGAAAAAAAAAAGCTGTTAACTCCGTCAATGTTAATTTTTTTTCGATTTAGATTTGCTTTTCATAGCTGTTTAAGACAATCTTGATGTATTTTGATACTTTGACAACGATTTTTCAAGTAGCTTAGAAGAAAACGATGTTTTTTTTCTTTGGTCGTTACAGTATGAAAGAAAAAAAAATTGCGTTAATATTAATTTGTTTTCGATTAAGATTGGCTTTTCATAGCTGTTTAAGACAATCTTGATGTATTTTGATACTTTGACAACGATTTTTCCAGTAGTTTAGAAGAAAACGATGCTTTTTTTCTTGGGTCGTTACAGTATGAAAGAAAAAAAAATTGCGTTAATATTAATTCTTTTTCGATTTAGATTCGCTGTTCATAGCTGTTTAAGACAATCTTGATGAATTTTGATACTTTGACAACGATTTTTCCAGTAGTTTAGAAGAAAACGATGTTTTTTTTCTTAGGTCGTTACAGAAGGAAAGAAAAAAAAATTGCGTAAATATTAATTTTTTTTCGATTTAAATTTGCTGTTCATAGCTGTTTAAGACAATCTTGATGAATTTTGATACTTTGACAACGATTTTTCCAGTAGCTTAGAAGAAAACGATGTTTTTTTTCTTAGGTCGTCACAGTATGATAGAAAACAAAATTTCGTTAAATTCAATTTTTTTTTAATTAGATTTACTTTTCATAGCTGTTTAAGACAATCTTGATGTATTTTGATACTTTGACAACGATTTTTCCAGTAGTTTAGAAGAAAACGATGCTTTTTTTCTTGGATCGTTACAGTATGAAAGAAAAAAAAATTGCGTTAATATTAATTTTTTTTCGATTAAGATTCGCTGTTCATAGCTGTTTAAGACAATCTTGATGAATTTTGATACTTTGACTACGATTTTTCCAGTAGTTTAGAAGAAAACGATGTTTTTTTTTTCTTTGGTCGTCACAGTATGATAGAAAACAAAATTTCGTTAATTTTAATTTTTTTTAATTAGATTTACTTTTCATAGCTGTTTAAGACAATCTTGATGTATTTTGATACTTTGACAACGATTTTTCCAGTAGCTTAGAAGAAAACGATGTTTTTTTTCTTAAGTCGTTACAGTATAAAAGAAAAAAAAATTTCGTTAATTTTAATTTTATTTTAATTAGATTTGCTTTTCATAGCTGTTTAAGACAATCTTGATGTATTTTGGTACTTTGACAATGATGTTTCCAGTAGCTTAGAAGAAAACGATGTTTTTTTTTATTTGGTCGTTACAGTACGAAAGAAAAAAAAATGTTGTTATCTCCGTCAATATTTATTTTTTTCGATTTAGATTGGCTTTTCATAGCTGTTTAAGACAATCTTGATGAATTTTGATACTTTGACTACGATTTTTCCAGTAGCTTAGAAGAAAACGATGTTTTTTTCTTAGGTCGTTACAGAAGGAAAGAAAAAAAAATTGCGTTAATATTAATTTTTTTTCGATTTAAATTTGCTGTTCATAGCTGTTTAAGACAATCTTGATGAATTTTGATACTTTGACAACGATTTTTCCAGTAGCTTAGAAGAAAACGATGTTTTTTCTTAGGTCGTCACAGTATGATAGAAAACAAAATTTCGTTAAATTCAATTTTTTTTTAATTAGATTTACTTTTCATAGCTGTTTAAGACAATCTTGATGTATTTTGATACTTTGACAACGATTTTTTCAGTAGTTTAGAAGAAAACGATGTTTTTTTTCTAAGGTCGTTACAGTATGATAGAAAAAAAAATTTCGTTAATTTTAATTTTTTTTCGATTAAGATTCGCTGTTCATAGCTGTTTAAGACAATCTTGATGAATTTTGATACTTTGACAACGATTTTTCCAGTAGCTTAGAAGAAAACGATGTTTTTTTTCTTTGGTCGTTACAGTATGAAAGAAAAAAAAATTGCGTTAATATTAATTTGTTTTCGATTTAGATTGGCTTTTCATAGCTGTTTAAGACAATCTTGATGTATTTTGATAATTTGACAACGATTTTTCCAGTAGTTTAGAAGAAAACGATGTTTTTTTTCTTAAGTCGTTACAGTATAAAAGAAAAAAAAATTTCGTTAATTTTAATTTTATTTTAATTAGATTTGCTTTTCATAGCTGTTTAAGACAATCTTGATGTATTTTGGTACTTTGACAATGATGTTTCCAGTAGCTTAGAAGAAAACGATGTTTTTTTTTATTTGGTCGTTACAGTACGAAAGAAAAAAAAATGTTGTTATCTCCGTCAATATTTATTTTTTTCGATTTAGATTGGCTTTTCATAGCTGTTTAAGACAATCTTGATGAATTTTGATACTTTGACTACGATTTTTCCAGTAGCTTAGAAGAAAACGATGTTTTTTTTTATTTGGTCGTTACAGTACGAAAGAAAAAAAAATGTTGTTATCTCCGTCAATATTTATTTTTTTCGATTTAGATTGGCTTTTCATAGCTGTTTAAGACAATCTTGATGAATTTTGATACTTTGACTACGATTTTTCCAGTAGCTTAGAAGAAAACGATGTTTTTTTTCTTAGGTCGTTACAGAAGGAAAGAAAAAAAAATTGCGTTAATATTAATTTTTTTTCGATTTAAATTAGCTGTTCATAGCTGTTTAAGACAATCTTGATGAATTTTGATACTTTGACAACGATTTTTCCAGTAGCTTAGAAGAAAACGATGTTTTTTTTCTTAGGTCGTCACAGTATGATAGAAAACAAAATTTAGTTAAATTCAATTTTTTTTTAATTAGATTTACTTTTCATAGCTGTTTAAGACAATCTTGATGTATTTTGATACTTTGACAACGATTTTTCCAGTAGTTTAGAAGAAAACGATGCTTTTTTTCTTGGGTCGTTACAGTATGAAAGAAAAAAAAATTGCGTTAATATTAATTTTTTTTCGATTAAGATTCGCTGTTCATAGCTGTTTAAGACAATCTTGATGTATTTTGATACTTTGACAACGATTTTTCCAGTAGCTTAGAAGAAAACGATGTTTTTTTTCTTAAGTCGTTACAGTATAAAAGAAAAAAAAATTTCGTTAATTTTAATTTTATTTTAATAAGATTTGCTTTTCATAGCTGTTTAAGACAATCTTGATGTATTTTGGTACTTTGACAATGATGTTTCCAGTAGCTTAGAAGAAAACGATGTTTTTTTTTATTTGGTCGTTACAGTACGAAAGAAAAAAAAATGTTGTTATCTCCGTCAATATTTATTTTTTTCGATTTAGATTGGCTTTTCATAGCTGTTTAAGACAATCTTGATGAATTTTGATACTTTGACAACGATTTTTCCAGTAGCTTAGAAGAAAACGATGTTTTTTTTCTTTGGTCGTTACAGTATGAAAGAAAAAAAAATTGCGTTAATATTAATTTGTTTTCGATTTAGATTGGCTTTTCATAGCTGTTTAAGACAATCTTGATGTATTTTGATACTTTGACAACGATTTTTCCAGTAGTTTAGAAGAAAACGATGTTTTTTTTCTTTGGTCGTTACAGTATGAAAGAAAAAAAAATTGCGTTAATATTAATTTTTTTCGATTTAGATTTGCTGTTCATAGCTGTTTAAGACAATCTTGATGTATTTTGATACTTTGACAACGATTTTTCCAGTAGCTTAGAAGAAAACGATGTTTTGTTCTTTGGTCGTTACAGAAGGAAAGAAAAAAAAATTGCGTTAATATTAATTTTTTTTCGATTTAAATTTGCTGTTCATAGCTGTTTAAGACAATCTTGATGAATTTTGATACTTTGACAACGATTTTTCCAGTAGCTTAGAAGAAAACGATGTTTTTTTTCTTAGGTCGTCACAGTATGATAGAAAACAAAATTTCGTTAAATTCAATTTTTTTTTAATTAGATTTACTTTTCATAGCTGTTTAACACAATCTTGATGTATTTTGATACTTTGACAACGATTTTTCCAGTAGCTTAGAAGAAAACGATGTTTTTTTTCTTAAGTCGTTACAGTATAAAAGAAAAAAAAATTGCGTTAATATTAATTTTTTTTCGATTTAAATTTGCTGTTCATAGCTGTTTAAGACAATCTTGATGAATTTTGATACTTTGACAACGATTTTTCTAGTAGCTTAGAAGAAAACGATGTTTTTTTTCTTTGGTCGTTACAGTATGAAAGAAAAAAAAATTGCGTTAATATTAATTTGTTTTCGATTTAGATTGGCTTTTCATAGCTGTTTAAGACAATCTTGATGTATTTTGATACTTTGACAACGATTTTTCCAGTAGTTTAGAAGAAAACGATGTTTTTTTTCTTTGGTCGTTACAGTATGAAAGAAAAAAAAATTGCGTTAATATTAATTTTTTTCGATTTAGATTTGCTGTTCATAGCTGTTTAAGACAATCTTGATGTATTTTGATACTTTGACAACGATTTTTCCAGTAGCTTAGAAGAAAACGATGTTTTGTTCTTTGGTCGTTACAGAAGGAAAGAAAAAAAAATTGCGTTAATATTAATTTTTTTTCGATTTAGATTGGCTTTTCATAGCTGTTTAAGACAATCTTGATGTATTTTGATACTTTGACAACGATTTTTCCAGTAGCTTAGAAGAAAACGATGTTTTTTTTCTTAAGTCGTTACAGTATAAAAGAAAAAAAAATTGCGTTAATATTAATTTTTTTTCGATTTAAATTTGCTGTTCATAGCTGTTTAAGACAATCTTGATGAATTTTGATACTTTGACAACGATTTTTCCAGTAGCTTAGAAGAAAACGATGTTTTTTTTCTTAGGTCGTCACAGTATGATAGAAAACAAAATTTCGTTAAATTCAATTTTTTTTTAATTAGATTTACTTTTCATAGCTGTTTAACACAATCTTGATGTATTTTGATACTTTGACAACGATTTTTCCAGTAGTTTAGAAGAAAACGATGTTTTTTTTCTAAGGTCGTTACAGTATGATAGAAAAAAAAATTTCGTTAATTTTAATTTTTTTTCGATTAAGATTCGCTGTTCATAGCTGTTTAAGACAATCTTGATGAATTTTGATACTTTGACAACGATTTTTCCAGTAGCTTAGAAGAAAACGATGTTTTTTTTCTTTGGTCGTTACAGTATGAAAGAAAAAAAAATTGCGTTAATATTAATTTGTTTTCGATTTAGATTGGCTTTTCATAGCTGTTTAAGACAATCTTGATGTATTTTGATACTTTGACAACGATTTTTCCAGTAGTTTAGAAGAAAACGATGTTTTTTTTCTTTGGTCGTTACAGTATGAAAGAAAAAAAAATTGCGTTAATATTAATTTTTTTCGATTTAGATTTGCTGTTCATAGCTGTTTAAGACAATCTTGATGTATTTTGATACTTTGACAACGATTTTTCCAGTAGCTTAGAAGAAAACGATGTTTTGTTCTTTGGTCGTTACAGAAGGAAAGAAAAAAAAATTGCGTTAATATTAATTTTTTTTCGATTTAAATTAGCTGTTCATAGCTGTTTAAGACAATCTTGATGAATTTTGATACTTTGACAACGATTTTTCCAGTAGCTTAGAAGAAAACGATGTTTTTTTTCTTAGGTCGTTACAGTATAAAAGAAAAAAAAATTTCGTTAATATTAATTTTTTTTCGATTTAGATTTGCTGTTCATAGCTGTTTAAGACAATCTTGATGTATTTTGATACTTTGACAACGATTTTTCCAGTAGTTTAGAAGAAAACGATGTTTTTTTCTAAGGTCGTTACAGTATGATAGAAAAAAAAATTTCGTTAATTTTAATTTTTTTTCGATTAAGATTCGCTGTTCATAGCTGTTTAAGACAATCTTGATGAATTTTGATACTTTGACAACGATTTTTCTAGTAGCTTAGAAGAAAACGATGTTTTTTTTCTTTGGTCGTTACAGTATGAAAGAAAAAAAAATTGCGTTAATATTAATTTGTTTTCGATTTAGATTGGCTTTTCATAGCTGTTTAAGACAATCTTGATGTATTTTGATACTTTGACAACGATTTTTCCAGTAGTTTAGAAGAAAACGATGTTTTTTTTCTTTGGTCGTTACAGTATGAAAGAAAAAAAAATTGCGTTAATATTAATTTTTTTTCGATTTAGATTTGCTGTTCATAGCTGTTTAAGACAATCTTGATGTATTTTGATACTTTGACAACGATTTTTCCAGTAGCTTAGAAGAAAACGATGTTTTGTTCTTTGGTCGTTACAGAAGGAAAGAAAAAAAAATTGCGTTAATATTAATTTGTTTTCGATTTAGATTGGCTTTTCATAGCTGTTTAAGACAATCTTGATGTATTTTGATACTTTGACAACGATTTTTCCAGTAGTTTAGAAGAAAACGATGTTTTTTTTCTTTGGTCGTTACAGTATGAAAGAAAAAAAAATTGCGTTAATATTAATTTTTTTCGATTTAGATTTGCTGTTCATAGCTGTTTAAGACAATCTTGATGTATTTTGATACTTTGACAACGATTTTTCCAGTAGCTTAGAAGAAAACTATGTTTTGTTCTTTGGTCGTTACAGAAGGAAAGAAAAAAAAATTGCGTTAATATTAATTTTTTTTCTATTTAAATTAGCTGTTCATAGCTGTTTAAGACAATCTTGATGTATTTTGGTACTTTGACAATGATGTTTCCAGTAGCTTAGAAGAAAACGATGTTTTTTTTTATTTGGTCGTTACAGTACGAAAGAAAAAAAAATGTTGTTATCTCCGTCAATATTTATTTTTTTCGATTTAGATTGGCTTTTCATAGCTGTTTAAGACAATCTTGATGAATTTTGATACTTTGACAACGATTTTTCCAGTAGTTTAGAAGAAAACGATGCTTTTTTTCTTGGGTCGTTACAGTATGAAAGAAAAAAAAATTGCGTTAATATTAATTTTTTTTCGATTAAGATTCGCTGTTCATAGCTGTTTAAGACAATCTTGATGAATTTTGATACTTTGACTACGATTTTTCCAGTAGTTTAGAAGAAAACGATGTTTTTTTTTCTTTGGTCGTCACAGTATGATAGAAAACAAAATTTCGTTAATTTTAATTTTTTTTAATTAGATTTACTTTTCATAGCTGTTTAAGACAATCTTGATGTATTTTGATACTTTGACAACGATTTTTCCAGTAGTTTAGAAGAAAACGATGCTTTTTTTCTTGGGTCGTTACAGTATGAAAGAAAAAAAAATTGCGTTAATATTAATTTTTTTTCGATTAAGATTCGCTGTTCATAGCTGTTTAAGACAATCTTGATGAATTTTGATACTTTGACTACGATTTTTCCAGTAGTTTAGAAGAAAACGATGTTTTTTTTTCTTTGGTCGTCACAGTATGATAGAAAACAAAATTTCGTTAATTTTAATTTTTTTTAATTAGATTTACTTTTCATAGCTGTTTAAGACAATCTTGATGTATTTTGATACTTTGACAACGATTTTTCCAGTAGCTTAGAAGAAAACGATGTTTTTTTTTATTTGGTCGTTACAGTATAAAAGAAAAAAAAATTTCGTTAATATTAATTTTTTTTCGATTTAGATTTGCTGTTCATAGCTGTTTAAGACAATCTTGATGTATTTTGATACTTTGACAACGATTTTTCCAGTAGTTTAGAAGAAAACGATGTTTTTTTCTAAGGTCGTTACAGTATGATAGAAAAAAAAATTTCGTTAATTTTAATTTTTTTTCGATTAAGATTCGCTGTTCATAGCTGTTTAAGACAATCTTGATGAATTTTGATACTTTGACAACGATTTTTCCAGTAGCTTAGAAGAAAACGATGTTTTTTTTTCTTTGGTCGTCACAGTATGATAGAAAACAAAATTGCGTTAATATTAATTTTTTTCGATTTAGATTTGCTGTTCATAGCTGTTTAAGACAATCTTGATGTATTTTGATACTTTGACAACGATTTTTCCAGTAGCTTAGAAGAAAACTATGTTTTGTTCTTTGGTCGTTACAGAAGGAAAGAAAAAAAAATTGCGTTAATATTAATTTTTTTTCTATTTAAATTAGCTGTTCATAGCTGTTTAAGACAATCTTGATGTATTTTGGTACTTTGACAATGATGTTTCCAGTAGCTTAGAAGAAAACGATGTTTTTTTTTATTTGGTCGTTACAGTATAAAAGAAAAAAAAATTTCGTTAATATTAATTTTTTTTCGATTTAGATTTGCTGTTCATAGCTGTTTAAGACAATCTTGATGTATTTTGATACTTTGACAACGATTTTTCCAGTAGCTTAGAAGAAAACTATGTTTTGTTCTTTGGTCGTTACAGAAGGAAAGAAAAAAAAATTGCGTTAATATTAATTTTTTTTCTATTTAAATTAGCTGTTCATAGCTGTTTAAGACAATCTTGATGTATTTTGATACTTTGACAACGATTTTTCCAGTAGCTTAGAAGAAAACTATGTTTTGTTCTTTGGTCGTTACAGAAGGAAAGAAAAAAAAATTGCGTTAATATTAATTTTTTTTCTATTTAAATTAGCTGTTCATAGCTGTTTAAGACAATCTTGATGTATTTTGGTACTTTGACAATGATGTTTCCAGTAGCTTAGAAGAAAACGATGTTTTTTTTCTTTGGTCGTTACAGTATGAAAGAAAAAAAAATTGCGTTAATATTAATTTTTTTCGATTTAGATTTGCTGTTCATAGCTGTTTAAGACAATCTTGATGTATTTTGATACTTTGACAACGATTTTTCCAGTAGCTTAGAAGAAAACTATGTTTTGTTCTTTGGTCGTTACAGAAGGAAAGAAAAAAAAATTGCGTTAATATTAATTTTTTTTCTATTTAAATTAGCTGTTCATAGCTGTTTAAGACAATCTTGATGTATTTTGGTACTTTGACAATGATGTTTCCAGTAGCTTAGAAGAAAACGATGTTTTTTTTTATTTGGTCGTTACAGTATAAAAGAAAAAAAAATTTCGTTAATATTAATTTTTTTTCGATTTAGATTTGCTGTTCATAGCTGTTTAAGACAATCTTGATGTATTTTGATACTTTGACAACGATTTTTCCAGTAGTTTAGAAGAAAACGATGTTTTGTTCTTTGGTCGTTACAGAAGGAAAGAAAAAAAAATTGCGTTAATATTAATTTGTTTTCGATTTAGATTGGCTTTTCATAGCTGTTTAAGACAATCTTGATGTATTTTGATACTTTGACAACGATTTTTCCAGTAGTTTAGAAGAAAACGATGTTTTTTTTCTTTGGTCGTTACAGTATGAAAGAAAAAAAAATTGCGTTAATATTAATTTTTTTCGATTTAGATTTGCTGTTCATAGCTGTTTAAGACAATCTTGATGTATTTTGATACTTTGACAACGATTTTTCCAGTAGCTTAGAAGAAAACTATGTTTTGTTCTTTGGTCGTTACAGAAGGAAAGAAAAAAAAATTGCGTTAATATTAATTTTTTTTCTATTTAAATTAGCTGTTCATAGCTGTTTAAGACAATCTTGATGTATTTTGGTACTTTGACAATGATGTTTCCAGTAGCTTAGAAGAAAACGATGTTTTTTTTTATTTGGTCGTTACAGTATAAAAGAAAAAAAAATTTCGTTAATATTAATTTTTTTTCGATTTAGATTTGCTGTTCATAGCTGTTTAAGACAATCTTGATGTATTTTGATACTTTGACAACGATTTTTCCAGTAGTTTAGAAGAAAACGATGTTTTTTTCTAAGGTCGTTACAGTATGATAGAAAAAAAAATTTCGTTAATTTTAATTTTTTTTCGATTAAGATTCGCTGTTCATAGCTGTTTAAGACAATCTTGATGAATTTTGATACTTTGACAACGATTTTTCCAGTAGCTTAGAAGAAAACGATGTTTTTTTTTCTTTGGTCGTCACAGTATGATAGAAAACAAAATTTCGTTAATTTTAATTTTTTTTAATTAGATTTACTTTTCATAGCTGTTTAAGACAATCTTGATGTATTTTGATACTTTGACAACGATTTTTCCAGTAGTTTAGAAGAAAACGATGCTTTTTTTCTTGGGTCGTTACAGTATGAAAGAAAAAAAAATTGCGTTAATATTAATTTTTTTTCGATTAAGATTCGCTGTTCATAGCTGTTTAAGACAATCTTGATGAATTTTGATACTTTGACTACGATTTTTCCAGTAGTTTAGAAGAAAACGATGTTTTTTTTTCTTTGGTCGTCACAGTATGATAGAAAACAAAATTTCGTTAATTTTAATTTTTTTTAATTAGATTTACTTTTCATAGCTGTTTAAGACAATCTTGATGTATTTTGATACTTTGACAACGATTTTTCCAGTAGCTTAGAAGAAAACGATGTTTTTTTTCTTAGGTCGTTACAGAAGGAAAGAAAAAAAAATTGCGTAAATATTAATTTTTTTTCGATTTAGATTTGCTGTTCATAGCTGTTTAAGACAATCTTGATGAATTTTGATACTTTGACAACAATTTTTCCAGTAGCTTAGAAGAAAACGATGTTTTTTTTCTTAGGTCGTCACAGTATGATAGAAAACAAAATTTCGTTAAATTCAATTTTTTTTTAATTAGATTTACTTTTCATAGCTGTTTAAGACAATCTTGATGTATTTTGATACTTTGACAACGATTTTTAAGTAGTTTAGAAGAAAACGATGCTTTTTTTCTTGGGTCGTTACAGTATGAAAGAAAAAAAAATTGCGTTAATATTAATTTTTTTTCGATTAAGATTCGCTGTTCATAGCTGTTTAAGACAATCTTGATGAATTTTGATACTTTGACTACGATTTTTCCAGTAGTTTAGAAGAAAACGATGTTTTTTTTTTCTTTGGTCGTCACAGTATGATAGAAAACAAAATTTCGTTAATTTTAATTTTTTTTAATTAGATTTACTTTTCATAGCTGTTTAAGACAATCTTGATGTATTTTGATACTTTGACAACGATTTTTCCAGTAGCTTAGAAGAAAACGATGTTTTTTTTCTTAAGTCGTTACAGTATAAAAGAAAAAAAAATTTCGTTAATTTTAATTTTATTTTAATTAGATTTGCTTTTCATAGCTGTTTAAGACAATCTTGATGTATTTTGGTACTTTGACAATGATGTTTCCAGTAGCTTAGAAGAAAACGATGTTTTTTTTTATTTGGTCGTTATAGTACGAAAGAAAAAAAAATGTTGTTATCTCCGTCAATATTTATTTTTTTCGATTTAGATTGGCTTTTCATAGCTGTTTAAGACAATCTTGATGAATTTTGATACTTTGACTACGATTTTTCCAGTAGCTTAGAAGAAAACGATGTTTTTTTTCTTAGGTCGTTACAGAAGGAAAGAAAAAAAAATTGCGTTAATATTAATTTTTTTTCGATTTAAATTTGCTGTTCATAGCTGTTTAAGACAATCTTGATGAATTTTGATACTTTGACAACGATTTTTCCAGTAGCTTAGAAGAAAACGATGTTTTTTTTCTTAGGTCGTCACAGTATGATAGAAAACAAAATTTCGTTAAATTCAATTTTTTTTTAATTAGATTTACTTTTCATAGCTGTTTAAGACAATCTTGATGTATTTTGATACTTTGACAACGATTTTTCCAATAGCTTAGAAGAAAACGATGTTTTGTTCTTTGGTCGTTACAGAAGGAAAGAAAAAAAAATTGCGTTAATATAAATTTTTTTTCGATTTAAATTAGCTGTTCATAGCTGTTTAAGACAATCTTGATGAATTTTGATACTTTGACAACGATTTTTCCAGTAGCTTAGAAGAAAACGATGTTTTTTTTCTTTGGTCGTTACAGTATAAAAGAAAAAAAAATTTCGTTAAATTCAATTTTTTTTTAATTAGATTTACTTTTCATAGCTGTTTAAGACAATCTTGATGTATTTTGATACTTTGACAACGATTTTTCCAGTAGCTTAGAAGAAAACGATGTTTTTTTTCTTAAGACGCTACAGTATAAAAGAAAAAAAAATTTCGATTTAGATTGGCTTTTCATAGCTGTTTAAGACAATCTTGATGAATTTTGATACTTTGACTACGATTTTTCCAGTAGCTTAGAAGAAAACGATGTTTTTTTTCTTAGGTCGTTACAGAAGGAAAGAAAAAAAAATTGCGTTAATATTAATTTTTTTTCGATTTAAATTAGCTGTTCATAGCTGTTTAAGACAATCTTGATGAATTTTGATACTTTGACAACGATTTTTCCAGTAGCTTAGAAGAAAACGATGTTTTTTTTCTTAAGTCGCTACAGTATAAAAGAAAAAAAAATTTCGTTAATTTTAATTTTATTTTAATTAGATTTGCTTTTCATAGCTGTTTAAGACAATCTTGATGTATTTTGGTACTTTGACAATGATGTTTCCAGTAGCTTAGAAGAAAACGATGTTTTTTTTTATTTGGTCGTTACAGTACGAAAGAAAAAAAAATGTTGTTATCTCCGTCAATATTTATTTTTTTCGATTTAGATTGGCTTTTCATAGCTGTTTAAGACAATCTTGATGAATTTTGATACTTTGACTACGATTTTTCCAGTAGCTTAGAAGAAAACGATGTTTTTTTTCTACGGTCGTTACAGAAGGAAAGAAAAAAAAATTGCGTTAATATTAATTTTTTTTCGATTTAAATTAGCTGTTCATAGCTGTTTAAGACAATCTTGATGAATTTTGATACTTTGACAACGATTTTTCCAGTAGCTTAGAAGAAAACGATGTTTTTTTTCTTAGGTCGTCACAGTATGATAGAAAACAAAATTTCGTTAAATTCAATTTTTTTTTAATTAGATTTACTTTTCATAGCTGTTTAAGACAATCTTGATGTATTTTGATACTTTGACAACGATTTTTCCAGTAGCTTAGAAGAAAACGATGTTTTTTTTCTTAAGTCGCTACAGTATAAAAGAAAAAAAAATTTCGTTAATTTTAATTTTATTTTAATTAGATTTGCTTTTCATAGCTGTTTAAGACAATCTTGATGTATTTTGGTACTTTGACAATGATGTTTCCAGTAGCTTAGAAGAAAACGATGTTTTTTTTTATTTGGTCGTTACAGTACGAAAGAAAAAAAAATGTTGTTATCTCCGTCAATATTTATTTTTTTCGATTTAGATTGGCTTTTCATAGCTGTTTAAGACAATCTTGATGAATTTTGATACTTTGACTACGATTTTTCCAGTAGCTTAGAAGAAAACGATGTTTTTTTTCTTAGGTCGTTACAGAAGGAAAGAAAAAAAAATTGCGTTAATATTAATTTTTTTTCGATTTAAATTAGCTGTTCATAGCTGTTTAAGACAATCTTGATGAATTTTGATACTTTGACAACGATTTTTCCAGTAGCTTAGAAGAAAACGATGTTTTTTTTCTTAGGTCGTCACAGTATGATAGAAAACAAAATTTCGTTAAATTCAATTTTTTTTTAATTAGATTTACTTTTCATAGCTGTTTAAGACAATCTTGATGTATTTTGATACTTTGACAACGATTTTTCCAGTAGCTTAGAAGAAAACGATGTTTTTTTTCTTAAGTCGTTACAGTATAAAAGAAAAAAAAATTTCGTTAATTTTAATTTTATTTTAATTAGATTTGCTTTTCATAGCTGTTTAAGAGAATCTTGATGTATTTTGGTACTTTGACAATGATGTTTCCAGTAGCTTAGAAGAAAACGATGTTTTTTTTTATTTGGTCGTTACAGTACGAAAGAAAAAAAAATGCTGTTATCTCCGTCAATATTTATTTTTTTCGATTTAGATTGGCTTTTCATAGCTGTTTAAGACAATCTTGATGAATTTTGATACTTTGACTACGATTTTTCCAGTAGCTTAGAAGAAAACGATGTTTTTTTTCTTAGGTCGTTACAGAAGGAAAGAAAAAAAAATTGCGTTAATATTAATTTTTTTTCGATTTAAATTTGCTGTTCATAGCTGTTTAAGACAATCTTGATGAATTTTGATACTTTGACAACGATTTTTCCAGTAGCTTAGAAGAAAACGATGTTTTTTTTCTTAGGTCGTCACAGTATGATAGAAAACAAAATTTCGTTAAATTCAATTTTTTTTAAATTAGATTTACTTTTCATAGCTGTTTAAGACAATCTTGATGTATTTTGATACTTTGACAACGATTTTTCCAGTAGTTTAGAAGAAAACGATGCTTTTTTTCTTGGGTCGTTACAGTATGAAAGAAAAAAAAATTGCGTTAATATTAATTTTTTTTCGATTAAGATTCGCTGTTCATAGCTGTTTAAGACAATCTTGATGAATTTTGATACTTTGACTACGATTTTTCCAGTAGTTTAGAAGAAAACGACGTTTTTTTTTTCTTTGGTCGTCACAGTATGATAGAAAACAAAATTTCGTTAATTTTAATTTTTTTTAATTAGATTTACTTTTCATAGCTGTTTAAGACAATCTTGATGTATTTTGATACTTTGACAACGATTTTTCCAGTAGCTTAGAAGAAAACGATGTTTTGTTCTTTGGTCGTTACAGAAGGAAAGAAAAAAAAATTGCGTTAATATTAATTTTTTTTCAATTTAGATTTGCTGTTCATAGCTGTTTAAGACAATCTTGATGTATTTTGATACTTTGACAACGATTTTTCCAGTAGCTTAGAAGAAAACGATGTTTTGTTCTTTGGTCGTTACAGAAGGAAAGAAAAAAAAATTGCGTTAATATTAATTTTTTTTCGATTTAGATTTGCTGTTCATAGCTGTTTAAGACAATCTTGATGTATTTTGATACTTTGACAACGATTTTTCCAGTAGCTTAGAAGAAAACGATGTTTTTTTTCTTTGGTCGTTACAGTATGAAAGAAAAAAAAATTGCGTTAATATTATTTTTTTTCGATTTAGATTGGCTTTTCATAGCTGTTTAAGACAATCTTGATGAATTTTGATACTTTGACTACGATTTTTCCAGTAGTTTAGAAGAAAACGATGCTTTTTTTCTTAGGTCGTTACAGAAGGAAAGAAAAAAAAATTGCGTTAATATTTTTTTTTTTTCGATTTAAATTTGCTGTTCATAGCTGTTTAAGACAATCTTGATGAATTTTGATACTTTGACAACGATTTTTCCAGTAGCTTAGAAGAAAACGATGTTTTTTTTCTTAGGTCGTCACAGTATGATAGAAAACAAAATTTCGTTAAATTCAATTTTTTTTTAATTAGATTTACTTTTCATAGCTGTTTAAGACAATCTTGATGTATTTTGATACTTTGACAACGATTTTTCCAGTAGTTTAGAAGAAAACGATGCTTTTTTTCTTGGGTCGTTACAGTATGAAAGAAAGAAAAATTGCGTTAATATTAATTTTTTTTTGATTAAGATTCGCTGTTCATAGCTGTTTAAGACAATCTTGATGTATTTTGATACTTTGACAACGATTTTTCCAGTAGTTTAGAAGAAAACGATGTTTTTTTTCTTTGGTCGTTACAGTATGAAAGAAAAAAAAATTGCGTTGATATTAATTTTTTTCGATTAAGATTCGCTGTTCATAGCTGTTTAAGACAATCGTGATGAATTTGGTACTTTAACAACGATTTTTCCAGTAGTTTAGAAGAAAACGATGTTTTTTTTTCTTTGGTCGTTACAGTACGATCGAAAAAAAAAAGCTGTTAACTCCGTCAATGTTAAGTTTTTTTCGATTTAGATTTGCTTTTCATAGCTGTTTAAGACAATCTTGATGTATTTTGATACTTTGACAACGATTTTTCCAGTAGTTTAGAAGAAAACGATGCTTTTTTTCTTGGGTCGTTACAGTATGAAAGAAAAAAAAATTGCGTTAATATTAATTTTTTTTCGATTAAGATTCGCTGTTCATAGCTGTTTAAGACAATCTTGATGAATTTTGATACTTTGACAACGATTTTTCCAGTAGCTTAGAAGAAAACGATGTTTTTTTTCTTAAGTCGCTACAGTATAAAAGAAAAAAAAATTTCGTTAATTTTAATTTTATTTTAATTAGATTTGCTTTTCATAGCTGTTTAAGACAATCTTGATGTATTTTGGTACTTTGACAATGATGTTTCCAGTAGCTTAGAAGAAAACGATGTTTTTTTTTATTTGGTCGTTACAGTACGAAAGAAAAAAAAATGTTGTTATCTCCGTCAATATTTATTTTTTTCGATTTAGATTGGCTTTTCATAGCTGTTTAAGACAATCTTGATGAATTTTGATACTTTGACTACGATTTTTCCAGTAGCTTAGAAGAAAACGATGTTTTTTTTCTTAGGTCGTTACAGAAGGAAAGAAAAAAAAATTGCGTTAATATTAATTTTTTTTCGATTTAAATTAGCTGTTCATAGCTGTTTAAGACAATCTTGATGAATTTTGATACTTTGACAACGATTTTTCCAGTAGCTTAGAAGAAAACGATGTTTTTTTTCTTAGGTCGTCACAGTATGATAGAAAACAAAATTTCGTTAAATTCAATTTTTTTTTAATTAGATTTACTTTTCATAGCTGTTTAAGACAATCTTGATGTATTTTGATACTTTGACAACGATTTTTCCAGTAGCTTAGAAGAAAACGATGTTTTTTTTCTTAAGTCGCTACAGTATAAAAGAAAAAAAAATTTCGTTAATTTTAATTTTATTTTAATTAGATTTGCTTTTCATAGCTGTTTAAGACAATCTTGATGTATTTTGGTACTTTGACAATGATGTTTCCAGTAGCTTAGAAGAAAACGATGTTTTTTTTTATTTGGTCGTTACAGTACGAAAGAAAAAAAAATGTTGTTATCTCCGTCAATATTTATTTTTTTCGATTTAGATTGGCTTTTCATAGCTGTTTAAGACAATCTTGATGAATTTTGATACTTTGACTACGATTTTTCCAGTAGCTTAGAAGAAAACGATGTTTTTTTTCTTAGGTCGTTACAGAAGGAAAGAAAAAAAAATTGCGTTAATATTAATTTTTTTTCGATTTAAATTAGCTGTTCATAGCTGTTTAAGACAATCTTGATGAATTTTGATACTTTGACAACGATTTTTCCAGTAGCTTAGAAGAAAACGATGTTTTTTTTCTTAGGTCGTCACAGTATGATAGAAAACAAAATTTCGTTAAATTCAATTTTTTTTTAATTAGATTTACTTTTCATAGCTGTTTAAGACAATCTTGATGTATTTTGATACTTTGACAACGATTTTTCCAGTAGCTTAGAAGAAAACGATGTTTTTTTTCTTAAGTCGTTACAGTATAAAAGAAAAAAAAATTTCGTTAATTTTAATTTTATTTTAATTAGATTTGCTTTTCATAGCTGTTTAAGAGAATCTTGATGTATTTTGGTACTTTGACAATGATGTTTCCAGTAGCTTAGAAGAAAACGATGTTTTTTTTTATTTGGTCGTTACAGTACGAAAGAAAAAAAAATGCTGTTATCTCCGTCAATATTTATTTTTTTCGATTTAGATTGGCTTTTCATAGCTGTTTAAGACAATCTTGATGTATTTTGATACTTTGACTACGATTTTTCCAGTAGCTTAGAAGAAAACGATGTTTTTTTTCTTAGGTCGTTACAGAAGGAAAGAAAAAAAAATTGCGTTAATATTAATTTTTTTTCGATTTAAATTTGCTGTTCATAGCTGTTTAAGACAATCTTGATGAATTTTGATACTTTGACAACGATTTTTCCAGTAGCTTAGAAGAAAACGATGTTTTTTTTCTTAGGTCGTCACAGTATGATAGAAAACAAAATTTCGTTAAATTCAATTTTTTTTAAATTAGATTTACTTTTCATAGCTGTTTAAGACAATCTTGATGTATTTTGATACTTTGACAACGATTTTTCCAGTAGTTTAGAAGAAAACGATGCTTTTTTTCTTGGGTCGTTACAGTATGAAAGAAAAAAAAATTGCGTTAATATTAATTTTTTTTCGATTAAGATTCGCTGTTCATAGCTGTTTAAGACAATCTTGATGAATTTTGATACTTTGACTACGATTTTTCCAGTAGTTTAGAAGAAAACGACGTTTTTTTTTTCTTTGGTCGTCACAGTATGATAGAAAACAAAATTTCGTTAATTTTAATTTTTTTTAATTAGATTTACTTTTCATAGCTGTTTAAGACAATCTTGATGTATTTTGATACTTTGACAACGATTTTTCCAGTAGCTTAGAAGAAAACGATGTTTTGTTCTTTGGTCGTTACAGAAGGAAAGAAAAAAAAATTGCGTTAATATTAATTTTTTTTCAATTTAGATTTGCTGTTCATAGCTGTTTAAGACAATCTTGATGTATTTTGATACTTTGACAACGATTTTTCCAGTAGCTTAGAAGAAAACGATGTTTTGTTCTTTGGTCGTTACAGAAGGAAAGAAAAAAAAATTGCGTTAATATTAATTTTTTTTCGATTTAGATTTGCTGTTCATAGCTGTTTAAGACAATCTTGATGTATTTTGATACTTTGACAACGATTTTTCCAGTAGCTTAGAAGAAAACGATGTTTTTTTTCTTTGGTCGTTACAGTATGAAAGAAAAAAAAATTGCGTTAATATTATTTTTTTTCGATTTAGATTGGCTTTTCATAGCTGTTTAAGACAATCTTGATGAATTTTGATACTTTGACTACGATTTTTCCAGTAGTTTAGAAGAAAACGATGCTTTTTTTCTTAGGTCGTTACAGAAGGAAAGAAAAAAAAATTGCGTTAATATTTTTTTTTTTTCGATTTAAATTTGCTGTTCATAGCTGTTTAAGACAATCTTGATGAATTTTGATACTTTGACAACGATTTTTCCAGTAGCTTAGAAGAAAACGATGTTTTTTTTCTTAGGTCGTCACAGTATGATAGAAAACAAAATTTCGTTAAATTCAATTTTTTTTTAATTAGATTTACTTTTCATAGCTGTTTAAGACAATCTTGATGTATTTTGATACTTTGACAACGATTTTTCCAGTAGTTTAGAAGAAAACGATGCTTTTTTTCTTGGGTCGTTACAGTATGAAAGAAAAAAAAATTGCGTTAATATTAATTTTTTTTTGATTAAGATTCGCTGTTCATAGCTGTTTAAGACAATCTTGATGTATTTTGATACTTTGACAACGATTTTTCCAGTAGTTTAGAAGAAAACGATGTTTTTTTTCTTTGGTCGTTACAGTATGAAAGAAAAAAAAATTGCGTTGATATTAATTTTTTTCGATTAAGATTCGCTGTTCATAGCTGTTTAAGACAATCGTGATGAATTTGGTACTTTAACAACGATTTTTCCAGTAGTTTAGAAGAAAACGATGTTTTTTTTTCTTTGGTCGTTACAGTACGATCGAAAAAAAAAAGCTGTTAACTCCGTCAATGTTAAGTTTTTTTCGATTTAGATTTGCTTTTCATAGCTGTTTAAGACAATCTTGATGTATTTTGATACTTTGACAACGATTTTTCCAGTAGCTTAGAAGAAAACGATGTTTTTTTTCTTTGGTCGTTACAGTATGAAAGAAAAAAAAATTGCGTTAATATTAATTTGTTTTCGATTAAGATTGGCTTTTCATAGCTGTTTAAGACAATCTTGATGTATTTTGATACTTTGACAACGATTTTTCCAGTAGTTTAGAAGAAAACGATGCTTTTTTTCTTGGGTCGTTACAGTATGAAAGAAAAAAAAATTGCGTTAATATTAATTTTTTTTCGATTAAGATTCGCTGTTCATAGCTGTTTAAGACAATCTTGATGAATTTTGATACTTTGACTACGATTTTTCCAGTAGTTTAGAAGAAAACGATGTTTTTTTTTTCTTTGGTCGTCACAGTATGATAGAAAACAAAATTTCGTTAATTTTAATTTTTTTTTAATTAGATTTACTTTTCATAGCTGTTTAAGACAATCTTGATGTATTTTGATACTTTGACAACGATTTTTCCAGTAGCTTAGAAGAAAACGATGTTTTTTTTCTTAGGTCGTTACAGAAGGAAAGAAAAAAAAATTGCGTAAATATTAATTTTTTTTCGATTTAAATTTGCTGTTCATAGCTGTTTAAGACAATCTTGATGAATTTTGATACTTTGACAACGATTTTTCCAGTAGCTTAGAAGAAAACGATGTTTTTTTTCTTAGGTCGTCACAGTATGATAGAAAACAAAATTTCGTTAAATTCAATTTTTTTTTAATTAGATTTACTTTTCATAGCTGTTTAAGACAATCTTGATGTATTTTGATACTTTGACAACGATTTTTCCAGTAGTTTAGAAGAAAACGATGCTTTTTTTCTTGGGTCGTTACAGTATGAAAGAAAAAAAAATTGCGTTAATATTAATTTTTTTTCGATTAAGATTCGCTGTTCATAGCTGTTTAAGACAATCTTGATGAATTTTGATACTTTGACTACGATTTTTCCAGTAGTTTAGAAGAAAACGATGTTTTTTTTTTCTTTGGTCGTCACAGTATGATAGAAAACAAAATTTCGTTAAATTCAATTTTTTTTTAATTAGTTTTACTTTTCATAGCTGTTTAAGACAATCTTGATGTATTTTGATACTTTGACAACGATTTTTCCAGTAGCTTAGAAGAAAACGATGTTTTTTTTCTTAAGTCGTTACAGTATAAAAGAAAAAAAAATTTCGTTAATTTTAATTTTATTTTAATTAGATTTGCTTTTCATAGCTGTTTAAGACAATCTTGATGTATTTTGGTACTTTGACAATGATGTTTCCAGTAGCTTAGAAGAAAACGATGTTTTTTTTTATTTGGTCGTTACAGTACGAAAGAAAAAAAAATTTTGTTATCTCCATCAATATTTATTTTTTTCGATTTAGATTGGCTTTTCATAGCTGTTTAAGACAATCTTGATGAATTTTGATACTTTGACTACGATTTTTCCAGTAGCTTAGAAGAAAACGATGTTTTTTTTCTTAGGTCGTTACAGAAGTAAAGAAAAAAAAATTGCGTTAATATTAATTTTTTTTCGATTTAAATTTGCTGTTCATAGCTGTTTAAGACAATCTTGATGAATTTTGATACTTTGACAACGATTTTTCCAGTAGCTTAGAAGAAAACGATGCTTTTTTTCTTGGGTCGTTACAGTATGAAAGAAAAAAAAATTGCGTTAATATTAATTTTTTTTCGATTAAGATTCGCTGTTCATAGCTGTTTAAGACAATCTTGATGAATTTTGATACTTTGAAAACGATGTTTCCAGTAGTTTAGAAGAAAACGATGTTTTTTTTTATTTGGTCGTTACAGTACGAAAGAAAAAAAAAAGCTGTTAACTCCGTCAATGTTAAGTTTTTTTCGATTTAGATTTGCTTTTCATAGCTGTTTAAGACAATCTTGATGTATTTTGATACTTTGACAACGATTTTTCCAGTAGTTTAGAAGAAAACGATGCTTTTTTTCTTGGGTCGTTACAGTATGAAAGAAAAAAAAATTGCGTTAATATTAATTTTTTTTCGATTAAGATTCGCTGTTCATAGCTGTTTAAGACAATCTTGATGAATTTTGATACTTTGACAACGATGTTTCCAGTAGTTTAGAAGAAAACGATGTTTTTTTTTATTTGGTCGTTACAGTACGAAAGAAAAAAAAAAGCTGTTAACTCCGTCAATGTTAAGTTTTTTTCGATTTAGATTTGCTTTTCATAGCTGTTTAAGACTATCTTGATGTATTTTGATACTTTGACAACGATTTTTCCAGTAGCTTAGAAGAGAACGATGTTTTTTTTCTTTGGTCGTTACAGTATGAAAGAAAAAAAAATTGCGTTGATATTAATTTTTTTCGATTAAGATTCGCTGTTCATAGCTGTTTAAGACAATCGTGATGAATTTGGTACTTTGACAACGATTTTTCCAGTAGTTTAGAAGAAAACGATGTTTTTCTTTCTTTGGTCGTTACAGTACGATCGAAAAAAAAAGCTGTTAACTCCGTCAATGTTAAGTTTTTTTCGATTTAGATTTGCTTTTCATAGCTGTTTAAGACAATCTTGATGTATTTTGATACTTTGACAACGATTTTTCCAGTAGCTTAGAAGAAAACGATGTTTTTTTTCTTTGGTCGTTACAGTATGAAAGAAAAAAAAATTGCGTTAATATTAATTTGTTTTCGATTAAGATTGGCTTTTCATAGCTGTTTAAGACAATCTTGATGTATTTTGATACTTTGACAACGATTTTTCCAGTAGTTTAGAAGAAAACGATGCTTTTTTTCTTGGGTCGTTACAGTATGAAAGAAAAAAAAATTGCGTTAATATTAATTTTTTTTCGATTAAGATTCGCTGTTCATAGTTGTTTAAGACAATCTTGATGAATTTTGATACTTTGACTACGATTTTTCCAGTAGTTTAGAAGAAAACGATGTTTTTTTTTTCTTTGGTCGTCACAGTATGATAGAAAACAAAATTTCGTTAATTTTAATTTTTTTTTAATTAGATTTACTTTTCATAGCTGTTTAAGACAATCTTGATGTATTTTGATACTTTGACAACGATTTTTCCAGTAGCTTAGAAGAAAACGATGTTTTTTTTCTTAGGTCGTTACAGAAGGAAAGAAAAAAAAATTGCGTAAATATTAATTTTTTTTCTATTTAAATTTGCTGTTCATAGCTGTTTAAGACAATCTTGATGAATTTTGATACTTTGACAACGATTTTTCCAGTAGCTTAGAAGAAAACGATGTTTTTTTTCTTAGGTCGTCACAGTATGATAGAAAACAAAATTTCGTTAAATTCAATTTTTTTTTAATTAGATTTACTTTTCATAGCTGTTTAAGACAATCTTGATGTATTTTGATACTTTGACAACGATTTTTCCAGTAGTTTAGAAGAAAACGATACTTTTTTTCTTGGGTCGTTACAGTATGAAAGAAAAAAAAATTGCGTTAATATTAATTTTTTTTCGATTAAGATTCGCTGTTCATAGCTGTTTAAGACAATCTTGATGAATTTTGATACTTTGACTACGATTTTTCCAGTAGTTTAGAAGAAAACGATGTTTTTTTTCTCTTTGGTCGTCACAGTATGATAGAAAACAAAATTTCGTTAATTTTAATTTTTTTTAATTAGATTTACTTTTCATAGCTGTTTAAGACAATCTTGATGTATTTTGATACTTTGACAACGATTTTTCCAGTAGCTTAGAAGAAAACGATGTTTTTTTTCTTAAGTCGTTACAGTATAAAAGAAAAAAAAATTTCGTTAATTTTAATTTTATTTTAATTAGATTTGCTTTTCATAGCTGTTTAAGACAATCTTGATGTATTTTGGTACTTTGACAATGATGTTTCCAGTAGCTTAGAAGAAAACGATGTTTTTTTTTATTTGGTCGTTACAGTACGAAAGAAAAAAAAATGTTGTTATCTCCGTCAATATTTATTTTTTTCGATTTAGATTGGCTTTTCATAGCTGTTTAAGACAATCTTGATGAATTTTGATACTTTGACTACGATTTTTCCAGTAGTTTAGAAGAAAACGATGTTTTTTTTCTTTGGTCGTTACAGTATGAAAGAAAAAAAAATTGCGTTAATATTAATTTGTTTTCGATTAAGATTGGCTTTTCATAGCTGTTTAAGACAATCTTGATGTATTTTGATACTTTGACAACGATTTTTCCAGTAGTTTAGAAGAAAACGATGCTTTTTTTCTTGGGTCGTTACAGTATGAAAGAAAAAAAAATTGCGTTAATATTAATTTTTTTTCGATTAAGATTCGCTGTTCATAGCTGTTTAAGACAATCTTGATGAATTTTGATACTTTGACTACGATTTTTCCAGTAGTTTAGAAGAAAACGATGTTTTTTTTTTCTTTGGTCGTCACAGTATGATAGAAAACAAAATTTCGTTAATTTTAATTTTTTTTCGATTTAAATTTGCTGTTCATAGCTGTTTAAGACAATCTTGATGTATTTTGATACTTTGACAACGATTTTTCAGTAGCTTAGAAGAAAACGATGTTTTTTTTCTTAGGTCGTTACAGTACGATCGAAAAAAAAAAGCTGTTAACTCCGTCAATGTTAAGTTTTTTTCGATTTAGATTTGCTTTTCATAGCTGTTTAAGACAATCTTGATGTATTTTGATACTTTGACAACGATTTTTCCAGTAGCTTAGAAGAAAACGATGTTTTTTTTCTTTGGTCGTTACAGTATGAAAGAAAAAAAAATTGCGTTAATATTAATTTTTTTTCGATTAAGATTCGCTGTTCATAGCTGTTTAAGACAATCTTGATGAATTTTGATACTTTGACTACGATTTTTCCAGTAGTTTAGAAGAAAACGATGTTTTTTTTTTCTTTGGTCGTCACAGTATGATAGAAAACAAAATTTCGTTAATTTTAATTTTTTTTTAATTAGATTTACTTTTCATAGCTGTTTAAGACAATCTTGATGTATTTTGATACTTTGACAACGATTTTTCCAGTAGCTTAGAAGAAAACGATGTTTTTTTTCTTAGGTCGTTACAGTACGATCGAAAAAAAAAAGCTGTTAACTCCGTCAATGTTAAGTTTTTTTCGATTTAGATTTGCTTTTCGTAGCTGTTTAAGACAATCTTGATGTATTTTGATACTTTGACAACGATTTTTTCAGTAGCTTAGAAGAAAACGATGTTTTTTTTCTTTGGTCGTTACAGTATGAAAGAAAAAAAAATTGCGTTGATATTAATTTTTTTCGATTAAGATTCGCTGTTCATAGCTGTTTAAGACAATCGTGATGAATTTGGTACTTTGACAACGATTTTTCCAGTAGTTTAGAAGAAAACGATGTTTTTTTTTCTTTGGTCGTTACAGTACGATCGAAAAAAAAAAGCTGTTAACTCCGTCAATGTTAAGTTTTTTTTAATTAGATTTACTTTTCATAGCTGTTTAAGACAATCTTGATGTATTTTGATACTTTGACAACGATTTTTCCAGCAGCTTAGAAGAAAACGATGTTTTTTTTCTTTGGTCGTTACAGTATGAAAGAAAAAAAAATTGCGTTAATATTAATTTGTTTTCGATTAAGATTGGCTTTTCATAGCTGTTTAAGACAATCTTGATGTATTTTGATACTTTGACAACGATTTTTCCAGTAGTTTAGAAGAAAACGATGCTTTTTTTCTTGGGTCGTTACAGTATGAAAGAAAAAAAAATTGCGTTGATATTAATTTTTTTCGATTAAGATTCGCTGTTCATAGCTGTTTAAGACAATCGTGATGAATTTTGTACTTTGACAACGATTTTTCCAGTAGTTTAGAAGAAAACGATGTTTTTTTTTCTTTGGTCGTTACAGTACGATCGAAAAAAAATTTCGTTAATTTTAATTTTTTTTTAATTAGATTTACTTTTCATAGCTGTTTAAGACAATCTTGATGTATTTTGATACTTTGACAACGATTTTTCCAGTAGCTTAGAAGAAAACGATGTTTTTTTTCTTAGGTCGTTACAGAAGGAAAGAAAAAAAAATTGCGTAAATATTAATTTTTTTTCGATTTAAATTTGCTGTTCATAGCTGTTTAAGACAATCTTGATGAATTTTGATACTTTGACAACGATTTTTCCAGTAGCTTAGAAGAAAACGATGTTTTTTTTCTTAGGTCGTCACAGTATGATAGAAAACAAAATTTCGTTAAATTCAATTTTTTTTTAATTAGATTTACTTTTCATAGCTGTTTAAGACAATCTTGATGTATTTTGATACTTTGACAACGATTTTTCCAGTAGTTTAGAAGAAAACGATGCTTTTTTTCTTGGGTCGTTACAGTATGAAAGAAAAAAAAATTGCGTTAATATTAATTTTTTTTCGATTAAGATTCGCTGTTCATAGCTGTTTAAGACAATCTTGATGAATTTTGATACTTTGACTACGATTTTTCCAGTAGTTTAGAAGAAAACGATGTTTTTTTTTTCTTTGGTCGTCACAGTATGATAGAAAACAAAATTTCGTTAATTTTAATTTTTTTTAATTAGATTTACTTTTCATAGCTGTTTAAGACAATCTTGATGTATTTTGATACTTTGACAACGATTTTTCCAGTAGCTTAGAAGAAAACGATGTTTTTTTTCTTTGGTCGTTACAGTATGAAAGAAAAAAAAATTGCGTTGATATTAATTTTTTTCGATTAAGATTCGCTGTTCATAGCTGTTTAAGACAATCGTGATGAATTTTGTACTTTGACAACGATTTTTCCAGTAGTTTAGAAGAAAACGATGTTTTTTTTTCTTTGGTCGTTACAGTACGATCGAAAAAAAAAAGCTGTTAACTCCGTCAATGTTAAGTTTTTTTCGATTTAGATTTGCTTTTCAAAGCTGTTTAAGACAATCTTGATGTATTTTGATACTTTGACAACGATTTTTCCAGTAGCTTAGAAGAAAACGATGTTTTTTCTTTGGTCGTTACAGTATGAAAGAAAAAAAAATTGCGTTAATATTAATTTGTTTTCGATTAAGATTGGCTTTTCATAGCTGTTTAAGACAATCTTGATGTATTTTGATACTTTGATACGATTTTTCCAGTAGTTTAGAAGAAAACGATGCTTTTTTTCTTGGGTCGTTACAGTATGAAAGAAAAAAAAATTGCGTTAATATTAATTTTTTTTCGATTAAGATTCGCTGTTCATAGCTGTTTAAGACAATCTTGATGAATTTTGATACTTTGACTACGATTTTTCCAGTAGTTTAGAAGAAAACGATGTTTTGTTTTTTCTTTGGTCGTCACAGTATGATAGAAAACAAAATTTCGTTAATTTTAATTTTTTTTTAATTAGATTTACTTTTCATAGCTGTTTAAGACAATCTTGATGTATTTTGATACTTTGACAACGATTTTTTCAGTAGCTTAGAAGAAAACGATGTTTTTTTTCTTAGGTCGTTACAGAAGCAAAGAAAAAAAAATTGCGTAAATATTAATTTTTTTTCGATTTAAATTTGCTGTTCATAGCTGTTTAAGACAATCTTGATGAATTTTGATACTTTGACAACGATTTTTCCAGTAGCTTAGAAGAAAACGATGTTTTTTTTCTTAGGTCGTCACAGTATGATAGAAAACAAAATTTCGTTAAATTCAATTTTTTTTAATTAGATTTACTTTTCATAGCTGTTTAAGACAATCTTGATGTATTTTGATACTTTGACAACGATTTTTCCAGTAGTTTAGAAGAAAACGATGCTTTTTTTCTTGGGTCGTTACAGTATGAAAGAAAAAAAAATTGCGTTAATATTAATTTTTTTTCGATTAAGATTCGCTGTTCATAGCTGTTTAAGACAATCTTGATGAATTTTGATACTTTGACTACGATTTTTCCAGTAGTTTAGAAGAAAACGATGTTTTTTTTTCTTTGGTCGTCACAGTATGATAGAAAACAAAATTTCGTTAATTTTAATTTTTTTTAATTAGATTTACTTTTCATAGCTGTTTAAGACAATCTTGATGTATTTTGATACTTTGACAACGATTTTTCCAGTAGCTTAGAAGAAAACGATGTTTTTTTTCTTAAGTCGTTACAGTATAAAAGAAAAAAAAAAATTTCGTTAATTTTAATTTTATTTTAATTAGATTTGCTTTTCATAGCTGTTTAAGACAATCTTGATGTATTTTGGTACTTTTACAATGATGTTTCCAGTAGCTTAGAAGAAAACGATGTTTTTTTTTATTTGGTCGTTACAGTACGAAAGAAAAAAAAATGTTGTTATCTCCGTCAATATTTATTTTTTTCGATTTAGATTGGCTTTTCATAGCTGTTTAAGACAATCTTGATGAATTTTGATACTTTGACTACGATTTTTCCAGTAGCTTAGAAGAAAACGATGTTTTTTTTCTTAGGTCGTTACAGAAGGAAGGAAAAAAAAATTGCGTTAATATTAATTTTTTTTCGATTTAAATTAGCTGTTCATAGCTGTTTAAGACAATCTTGATGAATTTTGATACTTTGACAACGATTTTTCCAGTAGCTTAGAAGAAAACGATGTTTTTTTTCTTAGGTCGTCACAGTATGATAGAAAACAAAATTTCGTTAAATTCAATTTTTTTTTAATTAGTTTTACTTTTCATAGCTGTTTAAGACAATCTTGATGTATTTTGATACTTTGACAACGATTTTTCCAGTAGCTTAGAAGAAAACGATGTTTTTTTTTCTTAAGTCGTTACAGTATAAAAGAAAAAAAAATTTCGTTAATTTTAATTTTATTTTAATTAGATTTGCTTTTCATAGCTGTTTAAGACAATCTTGATGTATTTTGGTACTTTGACAATGATGTTTCCAGTAGCTTAGAAGAAAACGATGTTTTTTTTTATTTGGTCGTTACAGTACGAAAGAAAAAAAAATGTTGTTATCTCCATCAATATTTATTTTTTTCGATTTAGATTGGCTTTTCATAGCTGTTTAAGACAATCTTGATGAATTTTGATACTTTGACTACGATTTTTCCAGTAGCTTAGAAGAAAACGATGTTTTTTTTCTTAGGTCGTTACAGAAGTAAAGAAAAAAAAATTGCGTTAATATTAATTTTTTTTCGATTTAAATTTGCTGTTCATAGCTGTTTAAGACAATCTTGATGAATTTTGATACTTTGACAACGATTTTTCCAGTAGCTTAGAAGAAAACGATGTTTTTTTTCTTTGGTCGTCACAGTATGATAGAAAACAAAATTTCGTTAAATTCAATTTTTTTTTAATTAGATTTACTTTTCATAGCTGTTTAAGACAATCTTGATGTATTTTGATACTTTGACAACGATTTTTCCAGTAGTTTAGAAGAAAACGATGCTTTTTTTCTTGGGTCGTTACAGTATGAAAGAAAAAAAAATTGCGTTAATATTAATTTTTTTTCGATTAAGATTCGCTGTTCATAGCTGTTTAAGACAATCTTGATGAATTTTGATACTTTGACAACGATGTTTCCAGTAGTTTAGAAGAAAACGATGTTTTTTTTTATTTGGTCGTTACAGTACGAAAGAAAAAAAAAGCTGTTAACTCCGTCAATGTTAAGTTTTTTTCGATTTAGATTTGCTTTTCATAGCTGTTTAAGACAATCTTGATGTATTTTGATACTTTGACAACGATTTTTCCAGTAGCTTAGAAGAAAACGATGTTTTTTTTCTTTGGTCGTTACAGTATGAAAGAAAAAAAAATTGCGTTGATATTAATTTTTTTCGATTAAGATTCGCTGTTCATAGCTGTTTAAGACAATCGTGATGAATTTGGTACTTTGACAACGATTTTTCCAGTAGTTTAGAAGAAAACGATGTTTTTTTTTCTTTGGTCGTTACAGTACGATCGAAAAAAAAAAGCTGTTAACTCCGTCAATGTTAATTTTTTTTCGATTTAGATTTGCTTTTCATAGCTGTTTAAGACAATCTTGATGTATTTTGATACTTTGACAACGATTTTTCAAGTAGCTTAGAAGAAAACGATGTTTTTTTTCTTTGGTCGTTACAGTATGAAAGAAAAAAAAATTGCGTTAATATTAATTTGTTTTCGATTAAGATTGGCTTTTCATAGCTGTTTAAGACAATCTTGATGTATTTTGATACTTTGACAACGATTTTTCCAGTAGTTTAGAAGAAAACGATGCTTTTTTTCTTGGGTCGTTACAGTATGAAAGAAAAAAAAATTGCGTTAATATTAATTCTTTTTCGATTTAGATTCGCTGTTCATAGCTGTTTAAGACAATCTTGATGAATTTTGATACTTTGACTACGATTTTTCCAGTAGTTTAGAAGAAAACGATGTTTTTTTTTTTCTTTGGTCGTCACAGTATGATAGAAAACAAAATTTCGTTAATTTTAATTTTTTTTTAATTAGATTTACTTTTCATAGCTGTTTAAGACAATCTTGATGTATTTTGATACTTTGACAACGATTTTTCCAGTAGCTTAGAAGAAAACGATGTTTTTTTTCTTAGGTCGTTACAGAAGGAAAGAAAAAAAAATTGCGTAAATATTAATTTTTTTTCGATTTAAATTTGCTGTTCATAGCTGTTTAAGACAATCTTGATGAATTTTGATACTTTGACAAAGATTTTTCCAGTAGCTTAGAAGAAAACGATGTTTTTTTTCTTAGGTCGTCACAGTATGATAGAAAACAAAATTTCGTTAAATTCAATTTTTTTTTAATTAGATTTACTTTTCATAGCTGTTTAAGACAATCTTGATGTATTTTGATACTTTGACAACGATTTTTCCAGTAGTTTAGAAGAAAACGATGCTTTTTTTCTTGGGTCGTTACAGTATGAAAGAAAAAAAAATTGCGTTAATATTAATTTTTTTTCGATTAAGATTCGCTGTTCATAGCTGTTTAAGACAATCTTGATGAATTTTGATACTTTGACTACGATTTTTCCAGTAGTTTAGAAGAAAACGATGTTTTTTTTTCTTTGGTCGTCACAGTATGATAGAAAACAAAATTTCGTTAATTTTAATTTTTTTTAATTAGATTTACTTTTCATAGCTGTTTAAGACAATCTTGATGTATTTTGATACTTTGACAACGATTTTTCCAGTAGCTTAGAAGAAAACGATGTTTTTTTTCTTAAGTCGTTACAGTATAAAAGAAAAAAAAAAATTTCGTTAATTTTAATTTTATTTTAATTAGATTTGCTTTTCATAGCTGTTTAAGACAATCTTGATGTATTTTGGTACTTTGACAATGATGTTTCCAGTAGCTTAGAAGAAAACGATGTTTTTTTTTATTTGGTCGTTACAGTACGAAAGAAAAAAAAATGTTGTTATCTCCGTCAATATTTATTTTTTTCGATTTAGATTGGCTTTTCATAGCTGTTTAAGACAATCTTGATGAATTTTGATACTTTGACTACGATTTTTCCAGTAGCTTAGAAGAAAACGATGTTTTTTTTCTTAGGTCGTTACAGAAGGAAAGAAAAAAAAATTGCGTTAATATTAATTTTTTTTCGATTTAAATTAGCTGTTCATAGCTGTTTAAGACAATCTTGATGAATTTTGATACTTTGACAACGATTTTTCCAGTAGCTTAGAAGAAAACGATGTTTTTTTTCTTAGGTCGTCACAGTATGATAGAAAACAAAATTTCGTTAAATTCAATTTTTTTTTAATTAGTTTTACTTTTCATAGCTGTTTAAGACAATCTTGATGTATTTTGATACTTTGACAACGATTTTTCCAGTAGCTTAGAAGAAAACGATGTTTTTTTTTCTTAAGTCGTTACAGTATAAAAGAAAAAAAAATTTCGTTAATTTTAATTTTATTTTAATTAGATTTGCTTTTCATAGCTGTTTAAGACAATCTTGATGTATTTTGGTACTTTGACAATGATGTTTCCAGTAGCTTAGAAGAAAACGATGTTTTTTTTTATTTGGTCGTTACAGTACGAAAGAAAAAAAAATGTTGTTATCTCCATCAATATTTATTTTTTTCGATTTAGATTGGCTTTTCATAGCTGTTTAAGACAATCTTGATGAATTTTGATACTTTGACTACGATTTTTCCAGTAGCTTAGAAGAAAACGATGTTTTTTTTCTTAGGTCGTTACAGAAGTAAAGAAAAAAAAATTGCGTTAATATTAATTTTTTTTCGATTTAAATTTGCTGTTCATAGCTGTTTAAGACAATCTTGATGAATTTTGATACTTTGACAACGATTTTTCCAGTAGCTTAGAAGAAAACGATGTTTTTTTTCTTTGGTCGTCACAGTATGATAGAAAACAAAATTTCGTTAAATTCAATTTTTTTTTAATTAGATTTACTTTTCATAGCTGTTTAAGACAATCTTGATGTATTTTGATACTTTGACAACGATTTTTCCAGTAGTTTAGAAGAAAACGATGCTTTTTTTCTTGGGTCGTTACAGTTTGAAAGAAATAAAAATTGCGTTAATATTAATTTTTTTTCGATTAAGATTCGCTGTTCATAGCTGTTTAAGACAATCTTGATGAATTTTGATACTTTGACAACGATGTTTCCAGTAGTTTAGAAGAAAACGATGTTTTTTTTTATTTGGTCGTTACAGTACGAAAGAAAAAAAAAGCTGTTAACTCCGTCAATGTTAAGTTTTTTTCGATTTAGATTTGCTTTTCATAGCTGTTTAAGACAATCTTGATGTATTTTGATACTTTGACAACGATTTTTCCAGTAGCTTAGAAGAAAACGATGTTTTTTTTCTTTGGTCGTTACAGTATGAAAGAAAAAAAAATTGCGTTGATATTAATTTTTTTCGATTAAGATTCGCTGTTCATAGCTGTTTAAGACAATCGTGATGAATTTGGTACTTTGACAACGATTTTTCCAGTAGTTTAGAAGAAAACGATGTTTTTTTTTCTTTGGTCGTTACAGTACGATCGAAAAAAAAAAGCTGTTAACTCCGTCAATGTTAATTTTTTTTCGATTTAGATTTGCTTTTCATAGCTGTTTAAGACAATCTTGATGTATTTTGATACTTTGACAACGATTTTTCAAGTAGCTTAGAAGAAAACGATGTTTTTTTTCTTTGGTCGTTACAGTATGAAAGAAAAAAAAATTGCGTTAATATTAATTTGTTTTCGATTAAGATTGGCTTTTCATAGCTGTTTAAGACAATCTTGATGTATTTTGATACTTTGACAACGATTTTTCCAGTAGTTTAGAAGAAAACGATGCTTTTTTTCTTGGGTCGTTACAGTATGAAAGAAAAAAAAATTGCGTTAATATTAATTCTTTTTCGATTTAGATTCGCTGTTCATAGCTGTTTAAGACAATCTTGATGAATTTTGATACTTTGACAACGATTTTTCCAGTAGTTTAGAAGAAAACGATGTTTTTTTTCTTAGGTCGTTACAGAAGGAAAGAAAAAAAAATTGCGTAAATATTAATTTTTTTTCGATTTAAATTTGCTGTTCATAGCTGTTTAAGACAATCTTGATGAATTTTGATACTTTGACAACGATTTTTCCAGTAGCTTAGAAGAAAACGATGTTTTTTTTCTTAGGTCGTCACAGTATGATAGAAAACAAAATTTCGTTAAATTCAATTTTTTTTTAATTAGATTTACTTTTCATAGCTGTTTAAGACAATCTTGATGTATTTTGATACTTTGACAACGATTTTTCCAGTAGTTTAGAAGAAAACGATGCTTTTTTTCTTGGATCGTTACAGTATGAAAGAAAAAAAAATTGCGTTAATATTAATTTTTTTTCGATTAAGATTCGCTGTTCATAGCTGTTTAAGACAATCTTGATGAATTTTGATACTTTGACTACGATTTTTCCAGTAGTTTAGAAGAAAACGATGTTTTTTTTTTCTTTGGTCGTCACAGTATGATAGAAAACAAAATTTCGTTAATTTTAATTTTTTTTAATTAGATTTACTTTTCATAGCTGTTTAAGACAATCTTGATGTATTTTGATACTTTGACAACGATTTTTCCAGTAGCTTAGAAGAAAACGATGTTTTTTTTCTTAAGTCGTTACAGTATAAAAGAAAAAAAAATTTCGTTAATTTTAATTTTATTTTAATTAGATTTGCTTTTCATAGCTGTTTAAGACAATCTTGATGTATTTTGGTACTTTGACAATGATGTTTCCAGTAGCTTAGAAGAAAACGATGTTTTTTTTTATTTGGTCGTTACAGTACGAAAGAAAAAAAAATGTTGTTATCTCCGTCAATATTTATTTTTTTCGATTTAGATTGGCTTTTCATAGCTGTTTAAGACAATCTTGATGAATTTTGATACTTTGACTACGATTTTTCCAGTAGCTTAGAAGAAAACGATGTTTTTTTCTTAGGTCGTTACAGAAGGAAAGAAAAAAAAATTGCGTTAATATTAATTTTTTTTCGATTTAAATTTGCTGTTCATAGCTGTTTAAGACAATCTTGATGAATTTTGATACTTTGACAACGATTTTTCCAGTAGCTTAGAAGAAAACGATGTTTTTTCTTAGGTCGTCACAGTATGATAGAAAACAAAATTTCGTTAAATTCAATTTTTTTTTAATTAGATTTACTTTTCATAGCTGTTTAAGACAATCTTGATGTATTTTGATACTTTGACAACGATTTTTTCAGTAGTTTAGAAGAAAACGATGTTTTTTTTCTAAGGTCGTTACAGTATGATAGAAAAAAAAATTTCGTTAATTTTAATTTTTTTTCGATTAAGATTCGCTGTTCATAGCTGTTTAAGACAATCTTGATGAATTTTGATACTTTGACAACGATTTTTCCAGTAGCTTAGAAGAAAACGATGTTTTTTTTCTTTGGTCGTTACAGTATGAAAGAAAAAAAAATTGCGTTAATATTAATTTGTTTTCGATTTAGATTGGCTTTTCATAGCTGTTTAAGACAATCTTGATGTATTTTGATACTTTGACAACGATTTTTCCAGTAGTTTAGAAGAAAACGATGTTTTTTTTCTTAAGTCGTTACAGTATAAAAGAAAAAAAAATTTCGTTAATTTTAATTTTATTTTAATTAGATTTGCTTTTCATAGCTGTTTAAGACAATCTTGATGTATTTTGGTACTTTGACAATGATGTTTCCAGTAGCTTAGAAGAAAACGATGTTTTTTTTTATTTGGTCGTTACAGTACGAAAGAAAAAAAAATGTTGTTATCTCCGTCAATATTTATTTTTTTCGATTTAGATTGGCTTTTCATAGCTGTTTAAGACAATCTTGATGAATTTTGATACTTTGACTACGATTTTTCCAGTAGCTTAGAAGAAAACGATGTTTTTTTTTATTTGGTCGTTACAGTACGAAAGAAAAAAAAATGTTGTTATCTCCGTCAATATTTATTTTTTTCGATTTAGATTGGCTTTTCATAGCTGTTTAAGACAATCTTGATGAATTTTGATACTTTGACTACGATTTTTCCAGTAGCTTAGAAGAAAACGATGTTTTTTTTCTTAGGTCGTTACAGAAGGAAAGAAAAAAAAATTGCGTTAATATTAATTTTTTTTCGATTTAAATTAGCTGTTCATAGCTGTTTAAGACAATCTTGATGAATTTTGATACTTTGACAACGATTTTTCCAGTAGCTTAGAAGAAAACGATGTTTTTTTTCTTAGGTCGTCACAGTATGATAGAAAACAAAATTTAGTTAAATTCAATTTTTTTTTAATTAGATTTACTTTTCATAGCTGTTTAAGACAATCTTGATGTATTTTGATACTTTGACAACGATTTTTCCAGTAGTTTAGAAGAAAACGATGCTTTTTTTCTTGGGTCGTTACAGTATGAAAGAAAAAAAAATTGCGTTAATATTAATTTTTTTTCGATTAAGATTCGCTGTTCATAGCTGTTTAAGACAATCTTGATGTATTTTGATACTTTGACAACGATTTTTCCAGTAGCTTAGAAGAAAACGATGTTTTTTTTCTTAAGTCGTTACAGTATAAAAGAAAAAAAAATTTCGTTAATTTTAATTTTATTTTAATAAGATTTGCTTTTCATAGCTGTTTAAGACAATCTTGATGTATTTTGGTACTTTGACAATGATGTTTCCAGTAGCTTAGAAGAAAACGATGTTTTTTTTTATTTGGTCGTTACAGTACGAAAGAAAAAAAAATGTTGTTATCTCCGTCAATATTTATTTTTTTCGATTTAGATTGGCTTTTCATAGCTGTTTAAGACAATCTTGATGAATTTTGATACTTTGACTACGATTTTTCCAGTAGCTTAGAAGAAAACGATGTTTTTTTTCTTAGGTCGTTACAGAAGGAAAGAAAAAAAAATTGCGTTAATATTAATTTTTTTTCGATTTAAATTAGCTGTTCATAGCTGTTTAAGACAATCTTGATGAATTTTGATACTTTGACAACGATTTTTCCAGTAGCTTAGAAGAAAACGATGTTTTTTTTCTTAGGTCGTCACATTATGATAGAAAACAAAATTTCGTTAAATTCAATTTTTTTTTAATTAGATTTACTTTTCATAGCTGTTTAAGACAATCTTGATGTATTTTGATACTTTGACAACGATTTTTCCAGTAGCTTAGAAGAAAACGATGTTTTTTTTCTTAAGTCGTTACAGTATAAAAGAAAAAAAAATTGCGTTAATATTAATTTTTTTTCGATTTAAATTTGCTGTTCATAGCTGTTTAAGACAATCTTGATGAATTTTGATACTTTGACAACGATTTTTCCAGTAGCTTAGAAGAAAACGATGTTTTTTTTCTTAGGTCGTCACAGTATGATAGAAAACAAAATTTCGTTAAATTCAATTTTTTTTTAATTAGATTTACTTTTCATAGCTGTTTAACACAATCTTGATGTATTTTGATACTTTGACAACGATTTTTCCAGTAGTTTAGAAGAAAACGATGTTTTTTTTCTAAGGTCGTTACAGTATGATAGAAAAAAAAATTTCGTTAATTTTAATTTTTTTTCGATTAAGATTCGCTGTTCATAGCTGTTTAAGACAATCTTGATGAATTTTGATACTTTGACAACGATTTTTCCAGTAGCTTAGAAGAAAACGATGTTTTTTTTCTTTGGTCGTTACAGTATGAAAGAAAAAAAAATTGCGTTAATATTAATTTGTTTTCGATTTAGATTGGCTTTTCATAGCTGTTTAAGACAATCTTGATGTATTTTGATACTTTGACAACGATTTTTCCAGTAGTTTAGAAGAAAACGATGTTTTTTTTCTTTGGTCGTTACAGTATGAAAGAAAAAAAAATTGCGTTAATATTAATTTTTTTCGATTTAGATTTGCTGTTCATAGCTGTTTAAGACAATCTTGATGTATTTTGATACTTTGACAACGATTTTTCCAGTAGCTTAGAAGAAAACGATGTTTTGTTCTTTGGTCGTTACAGAAGGAAAGAAAAAAAAATTGCGTTAATATTAATTTTTTTTCGATTTAAATTAGCTGTTCATAGCTGTTTAAGACAATCTTGATGAATTTTGATACTTTGACAACGATTTTTCCAGTAGCTTAGAAGAAAACGATGTTTTTTTTCTTAGGTCGTTACAGTATAAAAGAAAAAAAAATTTCGTTAATATTAATTTTTTTTCGATTTAGATTTGCTGTTCATAGCTGTTTAAGACAATCTTGATGTATTTTGATACTTTGACAACGATTTTTCCAGTAGTTTAGAAGAAAACGATGTTTTTTTCTAAGGTCGTTACAGTATGATAGAAAAAAAAATTTCGTTAATTTTAATTTTTTTTCGATTAAGATTCGCTGTTCATAGCTGTTTAAGACAATCTTGATGAATTTTGATACTTTGACAACGATTTTTCTAGTAGCTTAGAAGAAAACGATGTTTTTTTTCTTTGGTCGTTACAGTATGAAAGAAAAAAAAATTGCGTTAATATTAATTTGTTTTCGATTTAGATTGGCTTTTCATAGCTGTTTAAGACAATCTTGATGTATTTTGATACTTTGACAACGATTTTTCCAGTAGTTTAGAAGAAAACGATGTTTTTTTTCTTTGGTCGTTACAGTATGAAAGAAAAAAAAATTGCGTTAATATTAATTTTTTTTCGATTTAGATTTGCTGTTCATAGCTGTTTAAGACAATCTTGATGTATTTTGATACTTTGACAACGATTTTTCCAGTAGCTTAGAAGAAAACGATGTTTTGTTCTTTGGTCGTTACAGAAGGAAAGAAAAAAAAATTGCGTTAATATTAATTTGTTTTCGATTTAGATTGGCTTTTCATAGCTGTTTAAGACAATCTTGATGTATTTTGATACTTTGACAACGATTTTTCCAGTAGTTTAGAAGAAAACGATGTTTTTTTTCTTTGGTCGTTACAGTATGAAAGAAAAAAAAATTGCGTTAATATTAATTTTTTTCGATTTAGATTTGCTGTTCATAGCTGTTTAAGACAATCTTGATGTATTTTGATACTTTGACAACGATTTTTCCAGTAGCTTAGAAGAAAACTATGTTTTGTTCTTTGGTCGTTACAGAAGGAAAGAAAAAAAAATTGCGTTAATATTAATTTTTTTTCTACTTAAATTAGCTGTTCATAGCTGTTTAAGACAATCTTGATGTATTTTGGTACTTTGACAATGATGTTTCCAGTAGCTTAGAAGAAAACGATGTTTTTTTTCTTAGGTCGTCACAGTATGATAGAAAACAAAATTTCGTTAAATTCAATTTTTTTTTAATTAGATTTACTTTTCATAGCTGTTTAAGACAATCTTGATGTATTTTGATACTTTGACAACGATTTTTCCAGTAGCTTAGAAGAAAACGATGTTTTTTTTCTTAAGTCGTTACAGTATAAAAGAAAAAAAAAATTCGTTAATTTTAATTTTATTTTAATTAGATTTGCTTTTCATAGCTGTTTAAGACAATCTTGATGTATTTTGGTACTTTGACAATGATGTTTCCAGTAGCTTAGAAGAAAACGATGTTTTTTTTTATTTGGTCGTTACAGTACGAAAGAAAAAAAAATGTTGTTATCTCCGTCAATATTTATTTTTTTCGATTTAGATTGGCTTTTCATAGCTGTTTAAGACAATCTTGATGAATTTTGATACTTTGACTACGATTTTTCCAGTAGCTTAGAAGAAAACGATGTTTTTTTTCTTAGGTCGTCACAGTATGATAGAAAATAAAATTTCGTTAAATTCAATTTTTTTTTAATTAGATTTACTTTTCATAGCTGTTTAAGACAATCTTGATGTATTTTGATACTTTGACAACGATTTTTCCAGTAGCTTAGAAGAAAACGATGTTTTTTTTCTTAAGTCGTTACAGTATAAAAGAAAAAAAAAATTCGTTAATTTTAATTTTATTTTAATTAGATTTGCTTTTCATAGCTGTTTAAGACAATCTTGATGTATTTTGATACTTTGACAACGATTTTTCCAGTAGCTTAGAAGAAAACGATGTTTTTTTTCTTAGGTCGTCACAGTATGATAGAAAACAAAATTTCGTTAAATTCAATTTTTTTTTAATTAGATTTACTTTTCATAGCTGTTTAAGACAATCTTGATGTATTTTGATACTTTGACAACGATTTTTCCAGTAGTTTAGAAGAAAACGATGCTTTTTTTCTTGGGTCGTTACAGTATGAAAGAAAAAAAAATTGCGTTAATATTAATTTTTTTTCGATTAAGATTCGCTGTTCATAGCTGTTTAAGACAATCTTGATGAATTTTAATACTTTGACTACGATTTTTTCAGTAGTTTAGAAGAAAACGATGTTTTTTTTTTCTTTGGTCGTCACAGTATGATAGAAAACAAAATTTCGTTAATTTTAATTTTTTTTAATTAGATTTACTTTTCATAGCTGTTTAAGACAATCTTGATGTATTTTGATACTTTGACAACGATTTTTCCAGTAGCTTAGAAGAAAAGATGCTTTTTTTCTTGGGTCGTTACAGTATGAAAGAAAAAAAAATTGCGTTAATATTAATTTTTTTTCGATTAAGATTCGCTGTTCATAGCTGTTTAAGACAATCTTGATGAATTTTGATACTTTGACTACGATTTTTTCAGTAGTTTAGAAGAAAACGATGTTTTTTTTCTTAGGTCGTCACAGTATGATAGAAAACAAAATTTCGTTAAATTCAATTTTTTTTTAATTAGATTTACTTTTCATAGCTGTTTAAGACAATCTTGATGTATTTTGATACTTTGACAACGATTTTTCCAGTAGTTTAGAAGAAAACGATGCTTTTTTTCTTGGGTCGTTACAGTATGAAAGAAAAAAAAATTGCGTTAATATTAATTTTTTTTCGATTAAGATTCGCTGTTCATAGCTGTTTAAGACAATCTTGATGAATTTTGATACTTTGACTACGATTTTTTCAGTAGTTTAGAAGAAAACGATGTTTTTTTTTTCTTTGGTCGTCAAAGTATGATAGAAAACAAAATTTCGTTAATTTTAATTTTTTTTAATTAGATTTACTTTTCATAGCTGTTTAAGACAATCTTGATGTATTTTGATACTTTGACAACGATTTTTCCAGTAGCTTAGAAGAAAACGATGTTTTGTTCTTTGGTCGTTACAGAAGGAAAGAAAAAAAAAATTGCGTAAATATTAATTTTTTTTCGATTTAGATTTGCTGTTCATAGCTGTTTAAGACAATCTTGATGTATTTTGATACTTTGACAACGATTTTTCCAGTAGCTTAGAAGAAAACGATGTTTTTTTTTATTTGGTCGTTACAGTACGAAAGAAAAAAAAATGTTGTTATCTCCGTCAATATTTATTTTTTTCGATTTAGATTGGCTTTTCATAGCTGTTTAAGACAATCTTGATGTATTTTGATACTTTGACAACGATTTTTCCAGCAGCTTAGAAGAAAACGATGTTTTTTTTTATTTGGTCGTTATAGTACGAAAGAAAAAAAAATTGCGTTAATATTAATTTTTTTTCGATTTAGATTTGCTGTTCATAGCTGTTTAAGACAATCTTGATGTATTTTGATACTTTGACAACGATTTTTCCAGTAGCTTAGAAGAAAACGATGTTTTGTTCTTTGGTCGTTACAGAAGGAAAGAAAAAAAAATTGCGTTAATATTAATTTTTTTTCGATTTAGATTTGCTGTTCATAGCTGTTTAAGACAATCTTGATGTATTTTGATACTTTGACAACGATTTTTCCAGTAGCTTAGAAGAAAACGATGTGTTTTTCTTTGGTCGTTACAGTATGAAAGAAAAAAAAATTGCGTTAATATTAATTTGTTTTCGATTTAGATTGGCTTTTCATAGCTGTTTAAGACAATCTTGATGTATTTTGATACTTTGACAACGATTTTTCCAGTAGTTTAGAAGAAAACGATGTTTTTTTTCTTTGGTCGTTACAGTATGAAAGAAAAAAAAATTGCGTTAATATTAATTTTTTTTCGATTTAGATTTGCTGTTCATAGCTGTTTAAGACAATCTTGATGTATTTTGATACTTGACAACGATTTTTCCAGTAGCTTAGAAGAAAACGATGTTTTTTTTCTTAAGTCGTTACATTATAAAAGAAAAAAAAATTTCGTTAATTTTAATTTTTTTTTAATTAGATTTGCTTTTCATAGCTATTTAAGACAATCTTGATGTATTTTGGTACTTTGACAACGATTTTTCCAGTATTTTAGAAGAAAACGATGTTTTTTTTTATTTGGTCGTTACAGTAAGAAAGAAAAAAAATTTTTGTTATCTCCGTCAATATTTATTTTTTTCGATTTAGATTGGCTTTTCATAGCTGTTTAAGACAATCTTGATGAATTTTGATACTTTGACTACGATTTTTCCAGTAGCTTAGAAGAAAACGATGCTTTTTTTCTTGGGTCGTTACAGTATGAAAGAAAAAAAAATTGCGTTAATATTAATTTGTTTCGATTAAGATTCGCTGTTCATAGCTGTTTAAGACAATCTTGATGAATTTGGTACTTTGACAACGATTTTTCCAGTAGTTTAGAAGAAAACGATGTTTTTTTTTCTTTGCTCGTTACAGTACGATCGAAAAAAAAAAAGCTGTTAACTCCGTCAATGTTAAGTTTTTTTCGATTTAGATTTGCTTTTCATAGCTGTTTAAGACAATCTTGATGTATTTTGATACTTTGACAACGATTTTTCCAGTAGCTTAGAAGAAAACGATGTTTTTTTTCTTTGGTCGTTACAGTATGAAAAAAAAAAAAATTGCGTTAATATTAATTTGTTTTCGATTAAGATTGGTTTTTCATAGCTGTTTAAGACAATCTTGATGTATTTTGATACTTTGACAACGATTTTTCCAGTAGTTTAGAAGAAAACGATGCTTTTTTTCTTGGGTCGTTACAGTATGAAAGAAAAAAAAATTGCGTTAATATTAATTTTTTTTCGATTAAGATTCGCTGTTCATAGCTGTTTAAGACAATCTTGATATATTTTGATACTTTGACAACGATTTTTCCAGTAGCTTAGAAGAAAACGATGTTTTTTTTCTTAAGTCGTTACAGTATAAAAGAAAAAAAAATTTCGTTAATTTTAATTTTTTTTTATTTAGATTGGCTTTTCATAGCTGTTTAAGACAATCTTGATGTATTTTGGTACTTTGACAATGATGTTTCCAGTAGTTTAGAAGAAAACGATGTTTTTTTTTCTTAGGTCGTCACAGTACGATCGAAAAAAAAAAGCTGTTAACTCCGTCAATGTTAAGTTTTTTTCGATTTAGATTTGCTTTTCATAGCTGTTTAAGACAATCTTGATGTATTTTGATACTTTGACAACGATTTTTCCAGTAGCTTAGAAGAAAACGATGTTTTTTTTCTTTGGTCGTTACAGTATGAAAGAAAAAAAAATTGCGTTAATATTAATTTGTTTTCGATTAAGATTGGCTTTTCATAGCTGTTTAAGACAATCTTGATGTATTTTGATACTTTGACAACGATTTTTCCAGTAGTTTAGAAGAAAACGATGCTTTTTTTCTTGGGTCGTTACAGTATCAAAGAAAAAAAAATTGCGTTAATATTAATTTTTTTTCGATTAAGATTCGCTGTTCATAGCTGTTTAAGACAATCTTGATATATTTTGATACTTTGACAACGATTTTTCCAGTAGCTTAGAAGAAAACGATGTTTTTTTTCTTAAGTCATTACAGTATAAAAGAAAAAAAAATTTCGTTAATTTTAATTTTTTTTTAATTAGATTTGCTTTTCATAGCTGTTTAAGACAATCTTGATGAATTTTGATACTTTGACAACGATTTTTCCAGTAGCTTAGAAGAGAACGATGTTTTTTTTCTTAGGTCGTCACAGTATGATAGAAAACAAAATTTCGTTAAATTTAATTTTTTTTTAATTAGATTTACTTTTCATAGCTGTTTAAGACAATCTTGATGTATTTTGATACTTTGACAACGATTTTTCCAGTAGTTTAGAAGAAAACGATTCTTTTTTTCTTGGGTCGTTACAGTATGAAAGAAAAAAAAATTGCGTTAATATTAATTTTTTTTCGATTAAGATTCGCTGTTCATAGCTGTTTAAGACAATCTTGATGAATTTTGATACTTTGACTACGATTTTTCCAGTAGTTTAGAAGAAAACGATGTTTTTTTTTTCTTTGGTCGTCACAGTATGATAGAAAACAAAATTTCGTTAATTTTAATTTTTTTTTAATTAGATTTACTTTTCATAGCTGTTTAAGACAATCTTGATGTATTTTGATTCTTTGACAACGATTTTTCCAGTAGCTTAGAAGAAAACGATGTTTTTTCTCTTAGGTCGTTACAGTATGATAGAAAAAAAAATTTCGTTAATTTTAATTTTTTTTTAATTAGATTGGCTTTTCATAGCTGTTTAAGACAATCTTGATGTATTTTGATACTTTGACAACGATTTTTCCAGTAGCTTAGAAGAGAACGATGTTTTTTTTCTTTGGTCGTCACAGTATGCTAGAAAACAAAATTTCGTTATATTTAATTTTTTTTAATTAGATTTACTTTTCATAGCTGTTTAAGACAATCTTGATGAATTTTGATACTTTGACAACGATTTTTCCAGTAGTTTAGAAGAAAACGATGTTTTTTTTTTCTTTGGTCGTCACAGTATGATAGAAAACAAAATTTCGTTAATTTTAATTTTTTTTTAATTAGATTTACTTTTCATAGCTGTTTAAGACAATCTTGATGTATTTTGATACTTTACAACGATTTTTCCAGTAGCTTAGAAGAAAACGATGTTTTTTCTCTTAGGTCGTTACAGTATGATAGAAAAAAAAATTTCGTTAATTTTAATTTTTTTTTAATTAGATTGGCTTTTCATAGCTGTTTAAGACAATCTTGATGTATTTTGATACTTTGACAACGATTTTTCCAGTAGCTTAGAAGAAAACGATGTTTTTTTTCTTAGGTCGTCACAGTATGATAGAAAACAAAATTCCTTATATTTAATTTTTTTTAATTAGATTTACTTTTCATAGCTGTTTAAGACAATCTTGATGTATTTTGATACTTTGACAACGATTTTTCCAGTAGTTTAGAAGAAAACGATGCTTTTTTTCTTGGGTCCTTACAGTATAAAAGAAAAAAAAATTGCGTTAATATTAATTTTTTTTCGATTAAGATTCGCTGTTCATAGCTGTTTAAGACAATCTTGATGAATTTTGATACTTTGACTACGATTTTTCCAGTAGCTTAGAAGAAAACGATGTTTTTTTTTTCTTTGGTCGTCACACTTTGGTCGTTTTTTTAATTAGATTTACTTTTCATAGCTGTTTAAGACAATCTTGATGTATTTTGATTCTTTGACAACGATTTTTCCAGTAGCTTAGAAGAAAACGATGTTTTTTCTCTTAGGTCGTTACAGTATGAAAGAAAACAAAATTTCGTTAATTTTAATTTTTTTTAATTAGATTTACTTTTCATAGCTGTTTAAGACAATCTTGATGTATTTTGATACTTTGACAACGATTTTTCCAGTAGCTTAGAAGAAAACGATGTTTTTTTTTATTTGGTCGTTACAGTACGAAAGAAAAAAAAATGTTGTTATCTCCGTCAATATTTATTTTTTTCGATTTAGATTGGCTTTTCATAGCTGTTTAAGACAATCTTGATGTATTTTGATACTTTGACAACGATTTTTCCAGTAGCTTAGAAGAAAACGATGTTTTTTCTCTTAGGTCGTTACAGTATGATAGAAAAAAAAATTTCGTTAATTTTAATTTTTTTTAAATTAGATTGGCTTTTCATAGCTGTTTAAGACAATCTTGATGTATTTTGATACTTTGACAACGATTTTTCCAGCAGCTTAGAAGAAAACGATGTTTTTTTTTATTTGGTCGTTACAGTACGAAAGAAAAAAAAATGTTGTTATCTCCGTCAATATTTATTTTTTTCGATTTAGATTGGCTTTTCATAGCTGTTTAAGACAATCTTGATGTATTTTGATACTTTGACAACGATTTTTCCAGTAGCTTAGAAGAAAACGATGTTTTTTCTCTTAGGTCGTTACAGTATGATAGAAAAAAAAATTTCGTTAATTTTAATTTTTTTTTAATTAGATTGGCTTTTCATAGCTGTTTAAGACAATCTTGATGTATTTTGATACTTTGACAACGATTTTTCCAGTAGCTTAGAAGAAAACGATTCTTTTTTTCTTGGGTCGTTACAGTATGAAAGAAAAAAAAATTGCGTTAATATTAATTTTTTTTCGATTAAGATTCGCTGTTCATAGCTGTTTAAGACAATCTTGATGAATTTTGATACTTTGACTACGATTTTTCCAGTAGTTTAGAAGAAAACGATGTTTTTTTTTTCTTTGGTCGTCACAGTATGATAGAAAACAAAATTTCGTTAATTTTAATTTTTTTTTAATTAGATTTACTTTTCATAGCTGTTTAAGACAATCTTGATGTATTTTGATACTTTGACAACGATTTTTCCAGTAGCTTAGAAGAAAACGATGTTTTTTCTCTTAGGTCGTTACAGTATGATAGAAAAAAAAATTTCGTTAATTTTAATTTTTTTTTAATTAGATTGGCTTTTCATAGCTGTTTAAGACAATCTTGATGTATTTTGATACTTTGACAACGATTTTTCCAGTAGCTTAGAAGAAAACGATGTTTTTTTTTCTTTGGTCGTTACAGTAGGAATGAAAAAAAAATTGCGTTAATATTAATTTTTTTTCGATTTAGATTTGCTGTTCATAGCTGTTTAAGACAATCTTGATGTATTTTGATACTTTGACAACGATTTTTCCAGTAGCTTAGAAGAAAACGATGTTTTTTCTCTTAGGTCGTTACAGTATGAAAGAAAACAAAATTTCGTTAATTTTAATTTTTTTTAATTAGATTTACTTTTCATAGCTGTTTAAGACAATCTTGATGTATTTTGATACTTTGACAACGATTTTTCCAGTAGCTTAGAAGAAAACGATGTTTTTTTTTATTTGGTCGTTACAGTACGAAAGAAAAAAAAATGTTGTTATCTCCGTCAATATTTATTTTTTTCGATTTAGATTGGCTTTTCATAGCTGTTTAAGACAATCTTGATGTATTTTGATACTTTGACAACGATTTTTCCAGTAGCTTAGAAGAAAACGATGTTTTTTCTCTTAGGTCGTTACAGTATGATAGAAAAAAAAATTTCGTTAATTTTAATTTTGTTTAAATTAGATTGGCTTTTCATAGCTGTTTAAGACAATCTTGATGTATTTTGATACTTTGACAACGATTTTTCCAGCAGCTTAGAAGAAAACGATGTTTTTTTTTATTTGGTCGTTACAGTACGAAAGAAAAAAAAATGTTGTTATCTCCGTCAATATTTATTTTTTTCGATTTAGATTGGCTTTTCATAGCTGTTTAAGACAATCTTGATGTATTTTGATACTTTGACAACGATTTTTCCAGTAGCTTAGAAGAAAACGATGTTTTTTCTCTTAGGTCGTTACAGTATGATAGAAAAAAAAATTTCGTTAATTTTAATTTTTTTTTAATTAGATTGGCTTTTCATAGCTGTTTAAGACAATCTTGATGTATTTTGATACTTTGACAACGATTTTTCCAGTAGCTTAGAAGAAAACGATGTTTTTTTTTCTTTGGTCGTTACAGTAGGAATGAAAAAAAAATTGCGTTAATATTAATTTTTTTTCGATTTAGATTTGCTGTTCATAGCTGTTTAAGACAATCTTGATGTATTTTGATACTTTGACAACGATTTTTCCAGTAGCTTAGAAGAAAACGATGTTTTTTCTCTTAGGTCGTTACAGTATGAAAGAAAACAAAATTTCGTTAATTTTAATTTTTTTTAATTAGATTTACTTTTCATAGCTGTTTAAGACAATCTTGATGTATTTTGATACTTTGACAACGATTTTTCCAGTAGCTTAGAAGAAAACGATGTTTTTTTTTATTTGGTCGTTACAGTACGAAAGAAAAAAAAATGTTGTTATCTCCGTCAATATTTATTTTTTTCGATTTAGATTGGCTTTTCATAGCTGTTTAAGACAATCTTGATGTATTTTGATACTTTGACAACGATTTTTCCAGTAGCTTAGAAGAAAACGATGTTTTTTCTCTTAGGTCGTTACAGTATGATAGAAAAAAAAATTTCGTTAATTTTAATTTTGTTTAAATTAGATTGGCTTTTCATAGCTGTTTAAGACAATCTTGATGTATTTTGATACTTTGACAACGATTTTTCCAGCAGCTTAGAAGAAAACGATGTTTTTTTTTATTTGGTCGTTACAGTACGAAAGAAAAAAAAATGTTGTTATCTCCGTCAATATTTATTTTTTTCGATTTAGATTGGCTTTTCATAGCTGTTTAAGACAATCTTGATGTATTTTGATACTTTGACAACGATTTTTCCAGTAGCTTAGAAGAAAACGATGTTTTTTCTCTTAGGTCGTTACAGTATGATAGAAAAAAAAATTTCGTTAATTTTAATTTTTTTTTAATTAGATTGGCTTTTCATAGCTGTTTAAGACAATCTTGATGTATTTTGATTCTTTGACAACGATTTTTCCAGTAGCTTAGAAGAAAACGATGTTTTTTTTTATTTGGTCGTTACAGTACGAAAGAAAAAAAAATGTTGTTATCTCCGTCAATATTTATTTTTTTCGATTTAGATTGGCTTTTCATAGCTGTTTAAGACAATCTTGATGTATTTTGATACTTTGACAACGATTTTTCCAGTAGCTTAGAAGAAAACGATGTTTTTTCTCTTAGGTCGTTACAGTATGATAGAAAAAAAAATTTCGTTAATTTTAATTTTGTTTAAATTAGATTGGCTTTTCATAGCTGTTTAAGACAATCTTGATGTATTTTGATACTTTGACAACGATTTTTCCAGCAGCTTAGAAGAAAACGATGTTTTTTTTTATTTGGTCGTTACAGTACGAAAGAAAAAAAAATGTTGTTATCTCCGTCAATATTTATTTTTTTCGATTTAGATTGGCTTTTCATAGCTGTTTAAGACAATCTTGATGTATTTTGATACTTTGACAACGATTTTTCCAGTAGCTTAGAAGAAAACGATGTTTTTTCTCTTAGGTCGTTACAGTATGAAAGAAAACAAAATTTCGTTAATTTTAATTTTTTTTAATTAGATTTACTTTTCATAGCTGTTTAAGACAATCTTGATGTATTTTGATACTTTGACAACGATTTTTCCAGTAGCTTAGAAGAAAACGATGTTTTTTTTTATTTGGTCGTTACAGTACGAAAGAAAAAAAAATGTTGTTATCTCCGTCAATATTTATTTTTTTCGATTTAGATTGGCTTTTCATAGCTGTTTAAGACAATCTTGATGTATTTTGATACTTTGACTACGATTTTTCCAGTAGCTTAGAAGAAAACGATGTTTTTTCTCTTAGGTCGTTACAGTATGATAGAAAAAAAAATTTCGTTAATTTTAATTTTGTTTAAATTAGATTGGCTTTTCATAGCTGTTTAAGACAATCTTGATGTATTTTGATACTTTGACAACGATTTTTCCAGCAGCTTAGAAGAAAACGATGTTTTTTTTTATTTGGTCGTTACAGTACGAAAGAAAAAAAAATGTTGTTATCTCCGTCAATATTTATTTTTTTCGATTTAGATTGGCTTTTCATAGCTGTTTAAGACAATCTTGATGTATTTTGATACTTTGACAACGATTTTTCCAGTAGCTTAGAAGAAAACGATGTTTTTTCTCTTAGGTCGTTACAGTATGATAAAAAAAAAAAATTTCGTTAATTTTAATTTTTTTTTAATTAGATTGGCTTTTCATAGCTGTTTAAGACAATCTTGATGTATTTTGATACTTTGACAACGATTTTTCCAGTAGCTTAGAAGAAAACGATGTTTTTTTTTATTTGGTCGTTACAGTACGAAAGAAAAAAAAATGTTGTTATCTCCGTCAATATTTATTTTTTTCGATTTAGATTGGCTTTTCATAGCTGTTTAAGACAATCTTGATGTATTTTGATACTTTGACAACGATTTTTCCAGTAGCTTAGAAGAAAACGATGTTTTTTCTCTTAGGTCGTTACAGTATGAAAGAAAACAAAATTTCGTTAATTTTAATTTTTTTTAATTAGATTTACTTTTCATAGCTGTTTAAGACAATCTTGATGTATTTTGATACTTTGACAACGATTTTTCCAGTAGCTTAGAAGAAAACGATGTTTTTTTATTTGGTCGTTACAGTACGAAAGAAAAAAAAATGTTGTTATCTCCGTCAATATTTATTTTTTTCGATTTAGATTGGCTTTTCATAGCTGTTTAAGACAATCTTGATGTATTTTGATACTTTGACAACGATTTTTCCAGTAGCTTAGAAGAAAACGATGTTTTTTCTCTTAGGTCGTTACAGTATGATAGAAAAAAAAATTTCGTTAATTTTAATTTTTTTTTAATTAGATTGGCTTTTCATAGCTGTTTAAGACAATCTTGATGTATTTTGATTCTTTGACAACGATTTTTCCAGTAGCTTAGAAGAAAACGATGTTTTTTTTTATTTGGTCGTTACAGTACGAAAGAAAAAAAAATGTTGTTATCTCCGTCAATATTTATTTTTTTCGATTTAGATTGGCTTTTCATAGCTGTTTAAGACAATCTTGATGTATTTTGATACTTTGACAACGATTTTTCCAGTAGCTTAGAAGAAAACGATGTTTTTTCTCTTAGGTCGTTACAGTATGAAAGAAAACAAAATTTCGTTAATTTTAATTTTTTTTAATTAGATTTACTTTTCATAGCTGTTTAAGACAATCTTGATGTATTTTGATACTTTGACAACGATTTTTCCAGTAGCTTAGAAGAAAACGATGTTTTTTTATTTGGTCGTTACAGTACGAAAGAAAAAAAAATGTTGTTATCTCCGTCAATATTTATTTTTTTCGATTTAGATTGGCTTTTCATAGCTGTTTAAGACAATCTTGATGTATTTTGATACTTTGACAACGATTTTTCCAGTAGCTTAGAAGAAAACGATGTTTTTTCTCTTAGGTCGTTACAGTATGATAGAAAAAAAAATTTCGTTAATTTTAATTTTTTTTAAATTAGATTGGCTTTTCATAGCTGTTTAAGACAATCTTGATGTATTTTGATACTTTGACAACGATTTTTCCAGCAGCTTAGAAGAAAACGATGTTTTTTTTTATTTGGTCGTTACAGTACGAAAGAAAAAAAAATGTTGTTATCTCCGTCAATATTTATTTTTTTCGATTTAGATTGGCTTTTCATAGCTGTTTAAGACAATCTTGATGTATTTTGATACTTTGACAACGATTTTTCCAGTAGCTTAGAAGAAAACGATGTTTTTTCTCTTAGGTCGTTACAGTATGATAGAAAAAAAAATTTCGTTAATTTTAATTTTTTTTAAATTAGATTGGCTTTTCATAGCTGTTTAAGACAATCTTGATGTATTTTGATACTTTGACTACGATTTTTCCAGTAGCTTAGAAGAAAACGATGTTTTTTTTCTTAGGTCGTTACAGAAGGAAAGAAAAAAAAATTGCGTTAATATTAATTTTTTTTCGATTTAAATTTGCTGTTCATAGCTGTTTAAGACAATCTTGATGAATTTTGATACTTTGACAACGATTTTTCCAGTAGCTTAGAAGAAAACGATGTTTTTTCTTAGGTCGTCACAGTATGATAGAAAACAAAATTTCGTTAAATTCAATTTTTTTTTAATTAGATTTACTTTTCATAGCTGTTTAAGACAATCTTGATGTATTTTGATACTTTGACAACGATTTTTCCAGTAGTTTAGAAGAAAACGATGTTTTTTTTCTAAGGTCGTTACAGTATGATAGAAAAAAAAATTTCGTTAATTTTAATTTTTTTTCGATTAAGATTCGCTGTTCATAGCTGTTTAAGACAATCTTGATGAATTTTGATACTTTGACAACGATTTTTCCAGTAGCTTAGAAGAAAACGATGTTTTTTTTCTTTGGTCGTTACAGTATGAAAGAAAAAAAAATTGCGTTAATATTAATTTGTTTTCGATTTAGATTGGCTTTTCATAGCTGTTTAAGACAATCTTGATGTATTTTGATACTTTGACAACGATTTTTCCAGTAGTTTAGAAGAAAACGATGTTTTTTTTCTTAAGTCGTTACAGTATAAAAGAAAAAAAAATTTCGTTAATTTTAATTTTATTTTAATTAGATTTGCTTTTCATAGCTGTTTAAGACAATCTTGATGTATTTTGGTACTTTGACAATGATGTTTCCAGTAGCTTAGAAGAAAACGATGTTTTTTTTTATTTGGTCGTTACAGTACGAAAGAAAAAAAAATGTTGTTATCTCCGTCAATATTTATTTTTTTCGATTTAGATTGGCTTTTCATAGCTGTTTAAGACAATCTTGATGAATTTTGATACTTTGACTACGATTTTTCCAGTAGCTTAGAAGAAAACGATGTTTTTTTTCTTAGGTCGTTACAGAAGGAAAGAAAAAAAAATTGCGTTAATATTAATTTTTTTTCGATTTAAATTAGCTGTTCATAGCTGTTTAAGACAATCTTGATGAATTTTGATACTTTGACAACGATTTTTCCAGTAGCTTAGAAGAAAACGATGTTTTTTTTCTTAGGTCGTCACAGTATGATAGAAAACAAAATTTCGTTAAATTCAATTTTTTTTTAATTAGATTTACTTTTCATAGCTGTTTAAGACAATCTTGATGTATTTTGATACTTTGACAACGATTTTTCCAGTAGTTTAGAAGAAAACGATGCTTTTTTTCTTGGGTCGTTACAGTATGAAAGAAAAAAAAATTGCGTTAATATTAATTTTTTTTCGATTAAGATTCGCTGTTCATAGCTGTTTAAGACAATCTTGATGAATTTTGATACTTTGACTACGATTTTTCCAGTAGTTTAGAAGAAAACGATGTTTTTTTTTTCTTTGGTCGTTACAGTATGAAAGAAAAAAAAATTGCGTTAATATTAATTTTTTTTCGATTTAGATTTGCTGTTCATAGCTGTTTAAGACAATCTTGATGTATTTTGATACTTTTACAATGATTTTTCCAGTAGCTTAGAAGAAAACGATGTTTTTTCTCTTAGGTCGTTACAGTATGATAGAAAAAAAAATTTCGTTAATTTTAATTTTTTTTAATTAGATTGGCTTTTCATAGCTGTTTAAGACAATCTTGATGTATTTTGATACTTTGACAACGATTTTTCCAGTAGCTTAGAAGAGAACGATGTTTTTTTTCTTTGGTCATCACAGTATGCTAGAAAACAAAATTTCGTTATATTTAATTTTTTTTAATTAGATTTACTTTTCATAGCTGTTTAAGACAATCTTGATGAATTTTGATACTTTGACTACGATTTTTCCAGTAGTTTAGAAGAAAACGATGTTTTTTTTTTCTTTGGTCGTCACAGTATGATAGAAAACAAAATTTCGTTAATTTTAATTTTTTTTAATTAGATTTACTTTTCATAGCTGTTTAAGACAATCTTGATGTATTTTGATACTTTGACAACGATTTTTCCAGTAGTTTAGAAGAAAACGATGCTTTTTTTCTTGGGTCGTTACAGTATGAAAGAAAAAAAAATTGCGTTAATATTAATTTTTTTTCGATTAAGATTCGCTGTTCATAGCTGTTTAAGACAATCTTGATGAATTTTGATACTTTGACTACGATTTTTCCAGTAGTTTAGAAGAAAACGATGTTTTTTTTTTCTTTGGTCGTTACAGTATGAAAGAAAAAAAAATTGCGTTAATATTAATTTTTTTTCGATTTAGATTTGCTGTTCATAGCTGTTTAAGACAATCTTGATGTATTTTGATACTTTTACAACGATTTTTCCAGTAGTTTAGAAGAAAACGATGTTTTTTTTCTTTGGTCGTTACAGTAGGAAAGAAAAAAAAATTGCGTTAATATTAATTTTTTTTCGATTTAGATTTGCTGTTCATAGCTGTTTAAGACAATCTTGATGTATTTTGATACTTTGACAACGATTTTTCCAGTAGCTTAGAAGAAAACGATGTTTTTTTATTTGGTCGTTACAGTATGAAAGAAAAAAATATTGCGGTAATATTAATTTGTTTTCGATTTAGATTTGTTTTTTATAGCTGTTTAAGACAATCTTGATGTATTTTGATACTTTGACAACGATTTTTCCAGTAGCTTAGAAGAAAACGATGTTTTTTTTCTTTGGTCGTTACAGTATGAAAGAAAAAAAAATTGCGTTAATATTAATTTGTTTTCGATTAAGATTGGCTTTTCATAGCTGTTTAAGACAATCTTGATGTATTTTGATACTTTGACAACGATTTTTCCAGTAGTTTAGAAGAAAACGATGCTTTTTTTCTTGGGTCGTTACAGTATGAAAGAAAAAAAAATTGCGTTAATATTAATTTTTTTTCGATTAAGATTCGCTGTTCATAGCTGTTTAAGACAATCTTGATGAATTTTGATACTTTGACTACGATTTTTCCAGTAGTTTAGAAGAAAACGATGTTTTTTTTTTCTTTGGTCGTCACAGTATGATAGAAAAAAAATTTCGTTAATTTTAATTTTTTTTTAATTAGATTTACTTTTCATAGCTGTTTAAGACAATCTTGATGTATTTTGATACTTTGACAACGATTTTTCCAGTAGCTTAGAAGAAAACGATGTTTTTTTTCTTAGGTCGTTACAGAAGGAAAGAAAAAAAAATTTTGTAAATATTAATTTTTTTTCGATTTAAATTTGCTGTTCATAGCTGTTTAAGACAATCTTGATGAATTTTGATACTTTGACAACGATTTTTCCAGTAGCTTAGAAGAAAACGATGTTTTTTTTCTTAGGTCGTCACAGTATGATAGAAAACAAAATTTCGTTAAATTCAATTTTTTTTTAATTAGATTTACTTTTCATAGCTGTTTAAGACAATCTTGATGTATTTTGATACTTTGACAACGATTTTTCCAGTAGTTTAGAAGAAAACGATGCTTTTTTTCTTGGGTCGTTACAGTATGAAAGAAAAAAAAATTGCGTTAATATTAATTTTTTTTCGATTAAGATTCGCTGTTCATAGCTGTTTAAGACAATCTTGATGAATTTTGATACTTTGACTACGATTTTTCCAGTAGTTTAGAAGAAAACGATGTTTTTTTTTTCTTTGGTCGTCACAGTATGATAGAAAACAAAATTTCGTTAATTTTAATTTTTTTTAATTAGATTTACTTTTCATAGCTGTTTAAGACAATCGTGATGAATTTTGTACTTTGACAACGATTTTTCCAGTAGTTTAGAAGAAAACGATGTTTTTTTTTCTTTGGTCGTTACAGTACGATCGAAAAAAAAAAGCTGTTAACTCCGTCAATGTTAAGTTTTTTTCGATTTAGATTTGCTTTTCAAAGCTGTTTAAGACAATCTTGATGTATTTTGATACTTTGACAACGATTTTTCCAGTAGCTTAGAAGAAAACGATGTTTTTTCTTTGGTCGTTACAGTATGAAAGAAAAAAAAATTGCGTTAATATTAATTTGTTTTCGATTAAGATTGGCTTTTCATAGCTGTTTAAGACAATCTTGATGTATTTTGATACTTTGACAACGATTTTTCCAGTAGTTTAGAAGAAAACGATGCTTTTTTTCTTGGGTCGTTACAGTATGAAAGAAAAAAAAATTGCGTTAATATTAATTTTTTTTCGATTAAGATTCGCTGTTCATAGCTGTTTAAGACAATCTTGATGAATTTTGATACTTTGACTACGATTTTTCCAGTAGTTTAGAAGAAAACGATGTTTTTTTTTTTCTTTGGTCGTCACAGTATGATAGAAAACAAAATTTCGTTAATTTTAATTTTTTTTTAATTAGATTTACTTTTCATAGCTGTTTAAGACAATCTTGATGTATTTTGATACTTTGACAACGATTTTTCCAGTAGCTTAGAAGAAAACGATGTTTTTTTTCTTAGGTCGTTACAGAAGGAAAGAAAAAAAAATTGCGTAAATATTAATTTTTTTTCGATTTAAATTTGCTGTTCATAGCTGTTTAAGACAATCTTGATGAATTTTGATACTTTGACAACGATTTTTCCAGTAGCTTAGAAGAAAACGATGTTTTTTTTCTTAGGTCGTCACAGTATGATAGAAAACAAAATTTCGTTAAATTCAATTTTTTTTTAATTAGATTTACTTTTCATAGCTGTTTAAGACAATCTTGATGTATTTTGATACTTTGACAACGATTTTTCCAGTAGTTTAGAAGAAAACGATGCTTTTTTTCTTGGGTCGTTACAGTATGAAAGAAAAAAAAATTGCGTTAATATTAATTTTTTTTCGATTAAGATTCGCTGTTCATAGCTGTTTTAAGACAATCTTGATGAATTTTGATACTTTGACTACGATTTTTCCAGTAGTTTAGAAGAAAACGATGTTTTTTTTTCTTTGGTCGTCACAGTATGATAGAAAACAAAATTTCGTTAATTTTAATTTTTTTTTAATTAGATTTACTTTTCATAGCTGTTTAAGACAATCTTGATGTATTTTGATACTTTGACAACGATTTTTCCAGTAGCTTAGAAGAAAACGATGTTTTTTTTCTTAAGTCGTTACAGTATAAAAGAAAAAAAAATTTCGTTAATTTTAATTTTATTTTAATTAGATTTGCTTTTCATAGCTTTTTAAGACAATCTTGATGTATTTTGGTACTTTGACAATGATGTTTCCAGTAGCTTAGAAGAAAACGATGTTTTTTTTATTTGGTCGTTACAGTACGAAAGAAAAAAAAATGTTGTTATCTCCGTCAATATTTATTTTTTTCGATTTAGATTGGCTTTTCATAGCTGTTTAAGACAATCTTGATGAATTTTGATACTTTGACTACGATTTTTCCAGTAGCTTAGAAGAAAACGATGTTTTTTTTCTTAGGTCGTTACAGAAGGAAAGAAAAAAAAATTGCGTTAATATTAATTTTTTTTCGATTTAAATTAGCTGTTCATAGCTGTTTAAGACAATCTTGATGAATTTTGATACTTTGACAACGATTTTTCCAGTAGCTTAGAAGAAAACGATGTTTTTTTTCTTAGGTCGTCACAGTATGATAGAAAACAAAATTTCGTTAAATTCAATTTTTTTTTAATTAGTTTTACTTTTCATAGCTGTTTAAGACAATCTTGATGTATTTTGATACTTTGACAACGATTTTTCCAGTAGCTTAGAAGAAAACGATGTTTTTTTTCTTAAGTCGTTACAGTATAAAAGAAAAAAAAATTTCGTTAATTTTAATTTTATTTTAATTAGATTTGCTTTTCATAGCTGTTTAAGACAATCTTGATGTATTTTGGTACTTTGACAATGATGTTTCCAGTAGCTTAGAAGAAAACGATGTTTTTTTTTATTTGGTCGTTACAGTACGAAAGAAAAAAAAATGTTGTTATCTCCATCAATATTTATTTTTTTCGATTTAGATTGGCTTTTCATAGCTGTTTAAGACAATCTTGATGAATTTTGATACTTTGACTACGATTTTTCCAGTAGCTTAGAAGAAAACGATGTTTTTTTTCTTAGGTCGTTACAGAAGTAAAGAAAAAAAAATTGCGTTAATATTAATTTTTTTTCGATTTAAATTTGCTGTTCATAGCTGTTTAAGACAATCTTGATGAATTTTGATACTTTGACAACGATTTTTCCAGTAGCTTAGAAGAAAACGATGTTTTTTTTCTTTGGTCGTCACAGTATGATAGAAAACAAAATTTCGTTAAATTCAATTTTTTTTTAATTAGATTTACTTTTCATAGCTGTTTAAGACAATCTTGATGTATTTTGATACTTTGACAACGATTTTTCCAGTAGTTTAGAAGAAAACGATGCTTTTTTTCTTGGGTCGTTACAGTATGAAAGAAAAAAAAATTGCGTTAATATTAATTTTTTTTCGATTAAGATTCGCTGTTCATAGCTGTTTACGACAATCTTGATGAATTTTGATACTTTGACAACGATGTTTCCAGTAGTTTAGAAGAAAACGATGTTTTTTTTTATTTGGTCGTTACAGTACGAAAGAAAAAAAAAGCTGTTAACTCCGTCAATGTTAACTTTTTTTCGATTTAGATTTGCTTTTCATAGCTGTTTAAGACAATCTTGATGTATTTTGATACTTTGACAACGATTTTTCCAGTAGCTTAGAAGAAAACGATGTTTTTTTTCTTTGGTCGTTACAGTATGAAAGAAAAAAAAATTGCGTTGATAATAATTTTTTTCGATTAAGATTCGCTGTTCATAGCTGTTTAAGACAATCGTGATGAATTTGGTACTTTGACAACGATTTTTCCAGTAGTTTAGAAGAAAACGATGTTTTTTTTTCTTTGGTCGTTACAGTACGATCGAAAAAAAAAAGCTGTTAACTCCGTCAATGTTAATTTTTTTTCGATTTAGATTTGCTTTTCATAGCTGTTTAAGACAATCTTGATGTATTTTGATACTTTGACAACGATTTTTCAAGTAGCTTAGAAGAAAACGATGTTTTTTTTCTTTGGTCGTTACAGTATGAAAGAAAAAAAAATTGCGTTAATATTAATTTGTTTTCGATTAAGATTGGCTTTTCATAGCTGTTTAAGACAATCTTGATGTATTTTGATACTTTGACAACGATTTTTCCAGTAGTTTAGAAGAAAACGATGCTTTTTTTCTTGGGTCGTTACAGTATGAAAGAAAAAAAAATTGCGTTAATATTAATTTTTTTTCGATTTAGATTCGCTGTTCATAGCTGTTTAAGACAATCTTGATGAATTTTGATACTTTGACTACGATTTTTCCAGTAGTTTAGAAGAAAACGATGTTTTTTTCTTTCTTTGGTCGTCACAGTATGATAGAAAACAAAATTTCGTTAATTTTAATTTTTTTTTAATTAGATTTACTTTTCATAGCTGTTTAAGACAATCTTGATGTATTTTGATACTTTGACAACGATTTTTCCAGTAGCTTAGAAGAAAACGATGTTTTTTTTCTTAGGTCGTTACAGAAGGAAAGAAAAAAAAATTGCGTAAATATTAATTTTTTTTCGATTTAAATTTGCTGTTCATAGCTGTTTAAGACAATCTTGATGAATTTTGATACTTTGACAACGATTTTTCCAGTAGCTTAGAAGAAAACGATGTTTTTTTTCTTAGGTCGTCACAGTATGATAGAAAACAAAATTTCGTTAAATTCAATTTTTTTTTAATTAGATTTACTTTTCATAGCTGTTTAAGACAATCTTGATGTATTTTGATACTTTGACAACGATTTTTCCAGTAGTTTAGAAGAAACGATGCTTTTTTTCTTGGGTCGTTACAGTATGAAAGAAAAAAAAATTGCGTTAATATTAATTTTTTTTCGATTAAGATTCGCTGTTCATAGCTGTTTAAGACAATCTTGATGAATTTTGATACTTTGACTACGATTTTTCCAGTAGTTTAGAAGAAAACGATGTGTTTTTTTTCTTTGGTCGTCACAGTATGATAGAAAACAAAATTTCGTTAATTTTAATTTTTTTTAATTAGATTTACTTTTCATAGCTGTTTAAGACAATCTTGATGTATTTTGATACTTTGACAACGATTTTTCCAGTAGCTTAGAAGAAAACGATGTTTTTTTTCTTAAGTCGTTACAGTATAAAAGAAAAAAAAATTTCGTTAATTTTATTTTAATTAGATTTGCTTTTCATAGCTGTTTAAGACAATCTTGATGTATTTTGGTACTTTGACAATGATGTTTCCAGTAGCTTAGAAGAAAACGATGTTTTTTTTTATTTGGTCGTTACAGTACGAAAGAAAAAAAAATGTTGTTATCTCCGTCAATATATATTTTTTTCGATTTAGATTGGCTTTTCATAGCTGTTTAAGACAATCTTGATGAATTTTGATACTTTGACTACGATTTTTCCAGTAGCTTAGAAGAAAACGATGTTTTTTTTCTTAGGTCGTTACAGAAGGAAAGAAAAAAAAATTGCGTTAATATTAATTTTTTTTCGATTTAAATTAGCTGTTCATAGCTGTTTAAGACAATCTTGATGAATTTTGATACTTTGACAACGATTTTTCCAGTAGCTTAGAAGAAAACGATGTTTTTTTTCTTAGGTCGTCACAGTATGATAGAAAACAAAATTTCGTTAAATTCAATTTTTTTTTAATTAGATTTACTTTTCATAGCTGTTTAAGACAATCTTGATGTATTTTGATACTTTGACAACGATTTTTCCAGTAGCTTAGAAGAAAACGATGTTTTTTTTCTTAAGTCGTTACAGTATAAAAGAAAAAAAAATTTCGTTAATTTTAATTTTATTTTAATTAGATTTGCTTTTCATAGCTGTTTAAGACAATCTTGATGTATTTTGGTACTTTGACAATGATGTTTCCAGTAGCTTAGAAGAAAACGATGTTTTTTTTTATTTGGTCGTTACAGTACAAAAGAAAAAAAAATGTTGTTATCTCCGTCAATATTTATTTTTTTCGATTAAGATTGGCTTTTCATAGCTGTTTAAGACAATCTTGATGAATTTTGATACTTTGACTACGATTTTTCCAGTAGCTTAGAAGAAAACGATGTTTTTTTTCTTAGGTCGTTACAGAAGGAAAGAAAAAAAAATTGCGTTAATATTAATTTTTTTTCGATTTAAATTTGCTGTTCATAGCTGTTTAAGACAATCTTGATGAATTTTGATACTTTGACAACGATTTTTCCAGTAGCTTAGAAGAAAACGATGTTTTTTCTTAGGTCGTCACAGTATGATAGAAAACAAAATTTCGTTAAATTCAATTTTTTTTTAATTAGATTTACTTTTCATAGCTGTTTAAGACAATCTTGATGTATTTTGATACTTTGACAACGATTTTTCCAGTAGTTTAGAAGAAAACGATGTTTTTTTTCTAAGGTCGTTACAGTATGATAGAAAAAAAAATTTCGTTAATTTTAATTTTTTTTCGATTAAGATTCGCTGTTCATAGCTGTTTAAGACAATCTTGATGAATTTTGATACTTTGACAACGATTTTTCCAGTAGCTTAGAAGAAAACGATGTTTTTTTTCTTTGGTCGTTACAGTATGAAAGAAAAAAAAATTGCGTTAATATTAATTTGTTTTCGATTTAGATTGGCTTTTCATAGCTGTTTAAGACAATCTTGATGTATTTTGATACTTTGACAACGATTTTTCCAGTAGTTTAGAAGAAAACGATGTTTTTTTTCTTAAGTCGTTACAGTATAAAAGAAAAAAAAATTTCGTTAATTTTAATTTTATTTTAATTAGATTTGCTTTTCATAGCTGTTTAAGACAATCTTGATGTATTTTGGTACTTTGACAATGATGTTTCCAGTAGCTTAGAAGAAAACGATGTTTTTTTTTATTTGGTCGTTACAGTACGAAAGAAAAAAAAATGTTGTTATCTCCGTCAATATTTATTTTTTTCGATTTAGATTGGCTTTTCATAGCTGTTTAAGACAATCTTGATGAATTTTGATACTTTGACTACGATTTTTCCAGTAGCTTAGAAGAAAACGATGTTTTTTTTTATTTGGTCGTTACAGTACGAAAGAAAAAAAAATTTCGTTAATTTTAATTTTTTTTAAATTAGATTGGCTTTTCATAGCTGTTTAAGACAATCTTGATGAATTTTGATACTTTGACTACGATTTTTCCAGTAGCTTAGAAGAAAACGATGTTTTTTTTCTTAGGTCGTTACAGAAGGAAAGAAAAAAAAATTGCGTTAATATTAATTTTTTTTCGATTTAAATTAGCTGTTCATAGCTGTTTAAGACAATCTTGATGAATTTTGATACTTTGACAACGATTTTTCCAGTAGTTTAGAAGAAAACGATGTTTTTTTTCTTAGGTCGTCACAGTATGATAGAAAACAAAATTTCGTTAAATTCAATTTTTTTTTAATTAGATTTACTTTTCATAGCTGTTTAAGACAATCTTGATGTATTTTGATACTTTGACAACGATTTTTCCAGTAGTTTAGAAGAAAACGATGTTTTTTTTCTTAGGTCGTCACAGTATGATAGAAAACAAAATTTCGTTAAATTCAATTTTTTTTTAATTAGATTTACTTTTCATAGCTGTTTAAGACAATCTTGATGTATTTTGATACTTTGACAACGATTTTTCCAGTAGTTTAGAAGAAAACGATGCTTTTTTTCTTGGGTCGTTACAGTATGAAAGAAAAAAAAATTGCGTTAATATTATTTTTTTTTCGATTAAGATTCGCTGTTCATAGCTGTTTAAGACAATCTTGATGAATTTTGATACTTTGACTACGATTTTTCCAGTAGTTTAGAAGAAAACGATGTTTTTTTTTTCTTTGGTCGTCACAGTATGATAGAAAACAAAATTTCGTTAATTTTAATTTTTTTTAATTAGATTTACTTTTCATAGCTGTTTAAGACAATCTTGATGTATTTTGATACTTTGACAACGATTTTTCCAGTAGCTTAGAAGAAAACGATGTTTTTTTTCTTAAGTCGTTACAGTATAAAAGAAAAAAAAATTTCGTTAATTTTAATTTTATTTTAATTAGATTTGCTTTTCATAGCTGTTTAAGACAATCTTGATGTATTTTGGTACTTTGACAATGATGTTTCCAGTAGCTTAGAAGAAAACGATGTTTTTTTTTATTTGGTCGTTACAGTACGAAAGAAAAAAAAATGTTGTTATCTCCGTCAATATTTATTTTTTTCGATTTAGATTGGCTTTTCATAGCTGTTTAAGACAATCTTGATGAATTTTGATACTTTGACTACGATTTTTCCAGTAGCTTAGAAGAAAACGATGTTTTTTTTCTTAGGTCGTTACAGAAGGAAAGAAAAAAAAATTGCGTTAATATTAATTTTTTTTCGATTTAAATTAGCTGTTCATAGCTGTTTAAGACAATCTTGATGAATTTTGATACTTTGACAACGATTTTTCCAGTAGCTTAGAAGAAAACGATGTTTTTTTTCTTAGGTCGTCACAGTATGATAGAAAACAAAATTTCGTTAAATTCAATTTTTTTTTAATTAGATTTACTTTTCATAGCTGTTTAAGACAATCTTGATGTATTTTGATACTTTGACAACGATTTTTCCAGTAGCTTAGAAGAAAACGATGTTTTTTTTCTTAAGTCGTTACAGTATAAAAGAAAAAAAAATTTCGTTAATTTTAATTTTATTTTAATTAGATTTGCTTTTCATAGCTGTTTAAGACAATCTTGATGTATTTTGGTACTTTGACAATGATGTTTCCAGTAGCTTAGAAGAAAACGATGTTTTTTTTTATTTGGTCGTTACAGTACAAAAGAAAAAAAAATGTTGTTATCTCCGTCAATATTTATTTTTTTCGATTTAGATTGGCTTTTCATAGCTGTTTAAGACAATCTTGATGAATTTTGATACTTTGACTACGATTTTTCCAGTAGCTTAGAAGAAAACGATGTTTTTTTTCTTAGGTCGTTACAGAAGGAAAGAAAAAAAAATTGCGTTAATATTAATTTTTTTTCGATTTAAATTTGCTGTTCATAGCTGTTTAAGACAATCTTGATGAATTTTGATACTTTGACAACGATTTTTCTAGTAGCTTAGAAGAAAACGATGTTTTTTCTTAGGTCGTCACAGTATGATAGAAAACAAAATTTCGTTAAATTCAATTTTTTTTTAATTAGATTTACTTTTCATAGCTGTTTAAGACAATCTTGATGTATTTTGATACTTTGACAACGATTTTTCCAGTAGTTTAGAAGAAAACGATGTTTTTTTTCTAAGGTCGTTACAGTATGATAGAAAAAAAAATTTCGTTAATTTTAATTTTTTTTCGATTAAGATTCGCTGTTCATAGCTGTTTAAGACAATCTTGATGAATTTTGATACTTTGACAACGATTTTTCCAGTAGTTTAGAAGAAAACGATGTTTTTTTTTTCTTTGGTCGTCACAGTATGATAGAAAACAAAATTTCGTTAATTTTAATTTTTTTTAATTAGATTTACTTTTCATAGCTGTTTAAGACAATCTTGATGTATTTTGATACTTTGACAACGATTTTTCCAGTAGCTTAGAAGAAAACGATGTTTTTTTTCTTAAGTCGTTACAGTATAAAAGAAAAAAAAATTTCGTTAATTTTAATTTTATTTTAATTAGATTTGCTTTTCATAGCTGTTTAAGACAATCTTGATGTATTTTGGTACTTTGACAATGATGTTTCCAGTAGCTTAGAAGAAAACGATGTTTTTTTTTATTTGGTCGTTACAGTACGAAAGAAAAAAAAATGTTGTTATCTCCGTCAATATTTATTTTTTTCGATTTAGATTGGCTTTTCATAGCTGTTTAAGACAATCTTGATGAATTTTGATACTTTGACTACGATTTTTCCAGTAGCTTAGAAGAAAACGATGTTTTTTTTCTTAGGTCGTTACAGAAGGAAAGAAAAAAAAATTGCGTTAATATTAATTTTTTTTCGATTTAAATTAGCTGTTCATAGCTGTTTAAGACAATCTTGATGAATTTTGATACTTTGACAACGATTTTTCCAGTAGCTTAGAAGAAAACGATGTTTTTTTTCTTAAGTCGTTACAGTATGATAGAAAACAAAATTTCGTTAAATTCAATTTTTTTTAATTAGATTTACTTTTCATAGCTGTTTAAGACAATCTTGATGTATTTTGATACTTTGACAACGATTTTTCCAGTAGTTTAGAAGAAAACGATGCTTTTTTTCTTGGGTCGTTACAGTATGAAAGAAAAAAAAATTGCGTTAATATTAATTTTTTTTCGATTAAGATTCGCTGTTCATAGCTGTTTAAGACAATCTTGATGAATTTTGATACTTTGACTACGATTTTTCCAGTAGCTTAGAAGAAAACGATGTTTTTTTTCTTAGGTCGTTACAGAAGGAAAGAAAAAAAAATTGCGTTAATATTAATTTTTTTCGATTTAAATTAGCTGTTCATAGCTGTTTAAGACAATCTTGATGAATTTTGATACTTTGACAACGATTTTTCCAGTAGCTTAGAAGAAAACGATGTTTTTTTTCTTAGGTCGTCACAGTATGATAGAAAACAAAATTTCGTTAAATTCAATTTTTTTTTAATTAGATTTACTTTTCATAGCTGTTTAAGACAATCTTGATGTATTTTGATACTTTGACAACGATTTTTCCAGTAGCTTAGAAGAAAACGATGTTTTTTTTCTTAAGTCGTTACAGTATAAAAGAAAAAAAAATTTCGTTAATTTTAATTTTATTTTAATTAGATTTGCTTTTCATAGCTGTTTAAGACAATCTTGATGTATTTTGGTACTTTGACAATGATGTTTCCAGTAGCTTAGAAGAAAACGATGTTTTTTTTTATTTGGTCGTTACAGTACAAAAGAAAAAAAAATGTTGTTATCTCCGTCAATATTTATTTTTTTCGATTTAGATTGGCTTTTCATAGCTGTTTAAGACAATCTTGATGAATTTTGATACTTTGACTACGATTTTTCCAGTAGCTTAGAAGAAAACGATGTTTTTTTTCTTAGGTCGTTACAGAAGGAAAGAAAAAAAAATTGCGTTAATATTAATTTTTTTTCGATTTAAATTTGCTGTTCATAGCTGTTTAAGACAATCTTGATGAATTTTGATACTTTGACAACGATTTTTCTAGTAGCTTAGAAGAAAACGATGTTTTTTCTTAGGTCGTCACAGTATGATAGAAAACAAAATTTCGTTAAATTCAATTTTTTTTTAATTAGATTTACTTTTCATAGCTGTTTAAGACAATCTTGATGTATTTTGATACTTTGACAACGATTTTTCCAGTAGTTTAGAAGAAAACGATGTTTTTTTTCTAAGGTCGTTACAGTATGATAGAAAAAAAAATTTCGTTAATTTTAATTTTTTTTCGATTAAGATTCGCTGTTCATAGCTGTTTAAGACAATCTTGATGAATTTTGATACTTTGACAACGATTTTTCCAGTAGCTTAGAAGAAAACGATGTTTTTTTTCTTTGGTCGTTACAGTATGAAAGAAAAAAAAATTGCGTTAATATTAATTTGTTTTCGATTTAGATTGGCTTTTCATAGCTGTTTAAGACAATCTTGATGTATTTTGATACTTTGACAACGATTTTTCCAGTAGTTTAGAAGAAAACGATGTTTTTTTTCTTAAGTCGTTACAGTATAAAAGAAAAAAAAAATTCGTTAATTTTAATTTTATTTTAATTAGATTTGCTTTTCATAGCTGTTTAAGACAATCTTGATGTATTTTGGTACTTTGACAATGATGTTTCCAGTAGCTTAGAAGAAAACGATGTTTTTTTTTATTTGGTCGTTACAGTACGAAAGAAAAAAAAATGTTGTTATCTCCGTCAATATTTATTTTTTTCGATTTAGATTGGCTTTTCATAGCTGTTTAAGACAATCTTGATGTATTTTGATACTTTGACAACGATTTTTCCAGTAGTTTAGAAGAAAACGATGTTTTTTTTCTAAGGTCGTTACAGTATGATAGAAAAAAAAATTTCGTTAATTTTAATTTTTTTTCGATTAAGATTCGCTGTTCATAGCTGTTTAAGACAATCTTGATGAATTTTGATACTTTGACTACGATTTTTCCAGTAGTTTAGAAGAAAACGATGTTTTTTTTTTCTTTGGTCGTCACAGTATGATAGAAAACAAAATTTCGTTAATTTTAATTTTTTTTAATTAGATTTACTTTTCATAGCTGTTTAAGACAATCTTGATGTATTTTGATACTTTGACAACGATTTTTCCAGTAGCTTAGAAGAAAACGATGTTTTTTTTCTTAAGTCGTTACAGTATAAAAGAAAAAAAAATTTCGTTAATTTTAATTTTATTTTAATTAGATTTGCTTTTCATAGCTGTTTAAGACAATCTTGATGTATTTTGGTACTTTGACAATGATGTTTCCAGTAGCTTAGAAGAAAACGATGTTTTTTTTTATTTGGTCGTTACAGTACGAAAGAAAAAAAAATGTTGTTATCTCCGTCAATATTTATTTTTTTCGATTTAGATTGGCTTTTCATAGCTGTTTAAGACAATCTTGATGAATTTTGATACTTTGACTACGATTTTTCCAGTAGCTTAGAAGAAAACGATGTTTTTTTTCTTAGGTCGTTACAGAAGGAAAGAAAAAAAAATTGCGTTAATATTAATTTTTTTTCGATTTAAATTAGCTGTTCATAGCTGTTTAAGACAATCTTGATGAATTTTGATACTTTGACAACGATTTTTCCAGTAGCTTAGAAGAAAACGATGTTTTTTTTCTTAGGTCGTCACAGTATGATAGAAAACAAAATTTCGTTAAATTCAATTTTTTTTTAATTAGATTTACTTTTCATAGCTGTTTAAGACAATCTTGATGTATTTTGATACTTTGACAACGATTTTTCCAGTAGTTTAGAAGAAAACGATGCTTTTTTTCTTGGGTCGTTACAGTATGAAAGAAAAAAAAATTGCTTTAATATTAATTTTTTTTCGATTAAGATTCGCTGTTCATAGCTGTTTAAGACAATCTTGATGAATTTTGATACTTTGACTACGATTTTTCCAGTAGTTTAGAAGAAAACGATGTTTTTTTTTTCTTTGGTCGTCACAGTATGATAGAAAACAAAATTTCGTTAATTTTAATTTTTTTTAATTAGATTTACTTTTCATAGCTGTTTAAGACAATCTTGATGTATTTTGATACTTTGACAACGATTTTTCCAGTAGTTTAGAAGAAAACGATGCTTTTTTTCTTGGGTCGTTACAGTATGAAAGAAAAAAAAATTGCGTTAATATTAATTTTTTTTCGATTAAGATTCGCTGTTCATAGCTGTTTAAGACAATCTTGATGAATTTTGATACTTTGACTACGATTTTTCCAGTAGCTTAGAAGAAAACGATGTTTTTTTTCTTAGGTCGTTACAGAAGGAAAGAAAAAAAAATTGCGTTAATATTAATTTTTTTCGATTTAAATTAGCTGTTCATAGCTGTTTAAGACAATCTTGATGAATTTTGATACTTTGACAACGATTTTTCCAGTAGCTTAGAAGAAAACGATGTTTTTTTTCTTAGGTCGTCACAGTATGATAGAAAACAAAATTTCGTTAAATTCAATTTTTTTTTAATTAGATTTACTTTTCATAGCTGTTTAAGACAATCTTGATGTATTTTGATACTTTGACAACGATTTTTCCAGTAGCTTAGAAGAAAACGATGTTTTTTTTCTTAAGTCGTTACAGTATAAAAGAAAAAAAAATTTCGTTAATTTTAATTTTATTTTAATTAGATTTGCTTTTCATAGCTGTTTAAGACAATCTTGATGTATTTTGGTACTTTGACAATGATGTTTCCAGTAGCTTAGAAGAAAACGATGTTTTTTTTTATTTGGTCGTTACAGTACGAAAGAAAAAAAAATGTTGTTATCTCCGTCAATATTTATTTTTTTCGATTTAGATTGGCTTTTCATAGCTGTTTAAGACAATCTTGATGAATTTTGATACTTTGACTACGATTTTTCCAGTAGCTTAGAAGAAAACGATGTTTTTTTTCTTAGGTCGTTACAGAAGGAAAGAAAAAAAAATTGCGTTAATATAAATTTTTTTTTTATTTAAATTTGCTGTTCATAGCTGTTTAAGACAATCTTGATGAATTTTGATACTTTGACAACGATTTTTCCAGTAGCTTAGAAGAAAACGATGTTTTTTTTCTTAGGTCGTCACAGTATGATAGAAAACAAAATTTCGTTAAATTCAATTTTTTTTTAATTAGATTTACTTTTCATAGCTGTTTAAGACAATCTTGATGTATTTTGATACTTTGACAACGATTTTTCCAGTAGTTTAGAAGAAAACGATGTTTTTTTTCTAAGGTCGTTACAGTATGATAGAAAAAAAAATTTCGTTAATTTTAATTTTTTTTCGATTAAGATTCGCTGTTCATAGCTGTTTAAGACAATCTTGATGAATTTTGATACTTTGACAACGATTTTTCCAGTAGCTTAGAAGAAAACGATGTTTTTTTTCTTTGGTCGTTACAGTATGAAAGAAAAAAAAATTGCGTTAATATTAATTTGTTTTCGATTTAGATTGGCTTTTCATAGCTGTTTAAGACAATCTTGATGTATTTTGATACTTTGACAACGATTTTTCCAGTAGTTTAGAAGAAAACGATGTTTTTTTTCTTTGGTCGTTACAGTATGAAAGAAAAAAAAATTGCGTTAATATTAATTTTTTTTCGATTTAGATTTGCTGTTCATAGCTGTTTAAGACAATCTTGATGTATTTTGATACTTTGACAACGATTTTTCCAGTAGCTTAGAAGAAAACGATGTTTTGTTCTTTGGTCGTTACAGAAGGAAAGAAAAAAAAATTGCGTTAATATTAATTTTTTTTCGATTTAAATTAGCTGTTCATAGCTGTTTAAGACAATCTTGATGAATTTTGATACTTTGACAACGATTTTTCCAGTAGCTTAGAAGAAAACGATGTTTTTTTTCTTAGCTCGTTACAGTATAAAAGAAAAAAAAATTTCGTTAATATTAATTTTTTTTCGATTTAGATTTGCTGTTCATAGCTGTTTAAGACAATCTTGATGTATTTTGATACTTTGACAACGATTTTTCCAGTAGTTTAGAAGAAAACGATGTTTTTTTTCTAAGGTCGTTACAGTATGATAGAAAAAAAAATTTCGTTAATTTTAATTTTTTTTCGATTAAGATTCGCTGTTCATAGCTGTTTAAGACAATCTTGATGAATTTTGATACTTTGACAACGATTTTTCCAGTAGCTTAGAAGAAAACGATGTTTTTTTTCTTTGGTCGTTACAGTATGAAAGAAAAAAAAATTGCGTTAATATTAATTTGTTTTCGATTTAGATTGGCTTTTCATAGCTGTTTAAGACAATCTTGATGTATTTTGATACTTTGACAACGATTTTTCCAGTAGTTTAGAAGAAAACGATGTTTTTTTTCTTTGGTCGTTACAGTATGAAAGAAAAAAAAATTGCGTTAATATTAATTTTTTTTCGATTTAGATTTGCTGTTCATAGCTGTTTAAGACAATCTTGATGTATTTTGATACTTTGACAACGATTTTTCCAGTAGCTTAGAAGAAAACGATGTTTTGTTCTTTGGTCGTTACAGTATGAAAGAAAAAAAAATTGCGTTAATATTAATTTTTTTTCGATTTAGATTTGCTGTTCATAGCTGTTTAAGACAATCTTGATGTATTTTGATACTTTGACAACGATTTTTCCAGTAGCTTAGAAGAAAACGATGTTTTGTTCTTTGGTCGTTACAGAAGGAAAGAAAAAAAAATTGCGTTAATATTAATTTTTTTTCGATTTAAATTAGCTGTTCATAGCTGTTTAAGACAATCTTGATGTATTTTGGTACTTTGACAATGATGTTTCCAGTAGCTTAGAAGAAAACGATGTTTTTTTTTTATTTGGTCGTTACAGTACGAAAGAAAAAAAAATGTTGTTATCTCCGTCAATATTTATTTTTTTCGATTTAGATTGGCTTTTCATAGCTGTTTAAGACAATCTTGATGAATTTTGATACTTTGACTACGATTTTTCCAGTAGCTTAGAAGAAAACGATGTTTTTTTTCTTAGGTCGTTACAGAAGGAAAGAAAAAAAAATTGCGTTAATATTAATTTTTTTTCGATTTAAATTAGCTGTTCATAGCTGTTTAAGACAATCTTGATGAATTTTGATACTTTGACAACGATTTTTCCAGTAGCTTAGAAGAAAACGATGTTTTTTTTCTTAGGTCGTCACAGTATGATAGAAAACAAAATTTCGTTAAATTCAATTTTTTTTTAATTAGATTTACTTTTCATAGCTGTTTAAGACAATCTTGATGTATTTTGATACTTTGACAACGATTTTTCCAGTAGCTTAGAAGAAAACGATGTTTTTTTTCTTAAGTCGTTACAGTATAAAAGAAAAAAAAAATTCGTTAATTTTAATTTTATTTTAATTAGATTTGCTTTTCATAGCTGTTTAAGACAATCTTGATGTATTTTGATACTTTGACAACGATTTTTCCAGTAGCTTAGAAGAAAACGATGTTTTTTTTCTTAGGTCGTCACAGTATGATAGAAAACAAAATTTCGTTAAATTCAATTTTTTTTTAATTAGATTTACTTTTCATAGCTGTTTAAGACAATCTTGATGTATTTTGATACTTTGACAACGATTTTTCCAGTAGTTTAGAAGAAAACGATGCTTTTTTTCTTGGGTCGTTACAGTATGAAAGAAAAAAAAATTGCGTTAATATTAATTTTTTTTCGATTAAGATTCGCTGTTCATAGCTGTTTAAGACAATCTTGATGAATTTTGATACTTTGACAACGATTTTTTCAGTAGTTTAGAAGAAAACGATGTTTTTTTTTTCTTTGGTCGTCACAGTATGATAGAAAACAAAATTTCGTTAATTTTAATTTTTTTTAATTAGATTTACTTTTCATAGCTGTTTAAGACAATCTTGATGTATTTTGATACTTTGACAACGATTTTTCCAGTAGCTTAGAAGAAAACGATGCTTTTTTTCTTGGGTCGTTACAGTATGAAAGAAAAAAAAATTGCGTTAATATTAATTTTTTTTCGATTAAGATTCGCTGTTCATAGCTGTTTAAGACAATCTTGATGAATTTTGATACTTTGACTACGATTTTTTCAGTAGTTTAGAAGAAAACGATGTTTTTTTTTATTTGGTCGTTACAGTACGAAAGAAAAAAAAATGTTGTTATCTCCGTCAATATTTATTTTTTTCGATTTAGATTGGCTTTTCATAGCTGTTTAAGACAATCTTGATGAATTTTGATACTTTGACTACGATTTTTCCAGTAGCTTAGAAGAAAACGATGTTTTTTTTCTTAGGTCGTCACAGTATGATAGAAAACAAAATTTCGTTAAATTCAATTTTGTTTTAATTAGATTTACTTTTCATAGCTGTTTTAGACAATCTTGATGTATTTTGATACTTTGACAACGATTTTTCCAGTAGTTTAGAAGAAAACGATGCTTTTTTTCTTGGGTCGTTACAGTATGAAAGAAAAAAAAATTGCGTTAATATTAATTTTTTTTCGATTAAGATTCGCTGTTCATAGCTGTTTAAGACAATCTTGATGAATTTTGATACTTTGACTACGATTTTTTCAGTAGTTTAGAAGAAAACGATGTTTTTTTTTTCTTTGGTCGTCACAGTATGATAGAAAACAAAATTTCGTTAATTTTAATTTTTTTTAATTAGATTTACTTTTCATAGCTGTTTAAGACAATCTTGATGTATTTTGATACTTTGACAACGATTTTTCCAGTAGCTTAGAAGAAAACGATGTTTTGTTCTTTGGTCGTTACAGAAGGAAAGAAAAAAAATTGCGTTAATATTAATTTTTTTTCGATTTAGATTTGCTGTTCATAGCTGTTTAAGACAATCTTGATGTATTTTGATACTTTGACAACGATTTTTCCAGTAGCTTAGAAGAAAACGATGTTTTTTTTTATTTGGTCGTTACAGTACGAAAGAAAAAAAAATGTTGTTATCTCCGTCAATATTTATTTTTTTCGATTTAGATTGGCTTTTCATAGCTGTTTAAGACAATCTTGATGTATTTTGATACTTTGACAACGATTTTTCCAGTAGCTTAGAAGAAAACGATGTTTTTTCTCTTAGGTCGTTACAGTATGATAGAAAAAAAAATTTCGTTAATTTTAATTTTTTTTAAATTAGATTGGCTTTTCATAGCTGTTTAAGACAATCTTGATGTATTTTGATACTTTGACAACGATTTTTCCAGCAGCTTAGAAGAAAACGATGTTTTTTTTTATTTGGTCGTTACAGTACGAAAGAAAAAAAAATTGCGTTAATATTAATTTTTTTTCGATTTAGATTTGCTGTTCATAGCTGTTTAAGACAATCTTGATGTATTTTGATACTTTGACAACGATTTTTCCAGTAGCTTAGAAGAAAACTATGTTTTGTTCTTTGGTCGTTACAGAGGGAAAGAAAAAAAAATTGCGTTAATATTAATTTTTTTTCGATTTAGATTTGCTGTTCATAGCTGTTTAAGACAATCTTGATGTATTTTGATACTTTGACAACGATTTTTCCAGTAGTTTCGAAGAAAACGATGTTTTTTTTCTTAAGTCGTTACATTATAAAAGAAAAAAAAATTTCGTTAATTTTAATTTTTTTTTAATTAGATTTGCTTTTCATAGCTATTTAAGACAATCTTGATGTATTTTGGTACTTTGACAACGATTTTTCCAGTAGTTTAGAAGAAAACGATGTTTTTTTTTATTTGGTCGTTACAGTAAGAAAGAAAAAAAATTTTTGTTATCTCCGTCAATATTTATTTTTTTCGATTTAGATTGGCTTTTCATAGCTGTTTAAGACAATCTTGATGAATTTGGTACTTTGACAACGATTTTTCCAGTAGTTTAGAAGAAAACGATGTTTTTTTTTTTTTGCTCGTTACAGTACGATCGAAAAAAAAAAAGCTGTTAACTCCGTCAATGTTAAGTTTTTTTCGATTTAGATTTGCTTTTCATAGCTGTTTAAGACAATCTTGATGTATTTTGATACTTTGACAACGATTTTTCCAGTAGCTTAGAAGAAAACGATGTTTTTTTTCTTTGGTCGTTACAGTATGAAAGAAAAAAAAATTGCGTTAATATTAATTTGTTTTCGATTAAGATTGGCTTTTCATAGCTGTTTAAGACAATCTTGATGTATTTTGATACTTTGACAACGATTTTTCCAGTAGTTTAGAAGAAAACGATGCTTTTTTTCTTGGGTCGTTACAGTATGAAAGAAAAAAAAATTGCGTTAATATTAATTTTTTTTCGATTAAGATTCGCTGTTCATAGCTGTTTAAGACAATCTTGATATATTTTGATACTTTGACAACGATTTTTCCAGTAGCTTAGAAGAAAACGATGTTTTTTTTCTTAAGTCGTTACAGTATAAAAGAAAAAAAAATTTCGTTAATTTTAATTTTTTTTTAATTAGATTTGCTTTTCATAGCTGTTTAAGACAATCTTGATGTATTTTGGTACTTTGACAATGATGTTTCCAGTAGTTTAGAAGAAAACGATGTTTTTTTTTCTTTGCTCGTTACAGTACGATCGAAAAAAAAAAAGCTGTTAACTCCGTCAATGTTAAGTTTTTTTCGATTTAGATTTGCTTTTCATAGCTGTTTAAGACAATCTTGATGTATTTTGATACTTTGACAACGATTTTTCCAGTAGCTTAGAAGAAAACGATGTTTTTTTTCTTTGGTCGTTACAGTATGAAAGAAAAAAAAATTGCGTTAATATTAATTTGTTTTCGATTAAGATTGGCTTTTCATAGCTGTTTAAGACAATCTTGATGTATTTTGATACTTTGACAACGATTTTTCCAGTAGTTTAGAAGAAAACGATGCTTTTTTTCTTGGGTCGTTACAGTATGAAAGAAAAAAAAATTGCGTTAATATTAATTTTTTTTCGATTAAGATTCGCTGTTCATAGCTGTTTAAGACAATCTTGATATATTTTGATACTTTGACAACGATTTTTCCAGTAGCTTAGAAGAAAACGATGTTTTTTTTCTTAAGTCGTTACAGTATAAAAGAAAAAAAAATTTCGTTAATTTTAATTTTTTTTTAATTAGATTTGCTTTTCATAGCTGTTTAAGACAATCTTGATGAATTTTGATACTTTGACAACGATTTTTCCAGTAGCTTAGAAGAAAACGATGTTTTTTTTCTTAGGTCGTCACAGTATGATAGAAAACAAAATTTCGTTAAATTTAATTTTTTTTTAATTAGATTTACTTTTCATAGCTGTTTAAGACAATCTTGATGTATTTTGATACTTTGACAACGATTTTTCCAGTAGTTTAGAAGAAAACGATTCTTTTTTTCTTGGGTCGTTACAGTATGAAAGAAAAAAAAATTGCGTTAATATTAATTTTTTTTCGATTAAGATTCGCTGTTCATAGCTGTTTAAGACAATCTTGATGAATTTTGATACTTTGACTACGATTTTTCCAGTAGCTTAGAAGAAAACGATGTTTTTTCTCTTAGGTCGTTACAGTATGATAGAAAAAAAAATTTCGTTAATTTTAATTTTTTTTTAATTAGATTGGCTTTTCATAGCTGTTTAAGACAATCTTGATGTATTTTGATACTTTGACAACGATTTTTCCAGTAGCTTAGAAGAGAACGATGTTTTTTTTCTTTGGTCGTCACAGTATGCTAGAAAACAAAATTTCGTTATATTTAATTTTTTTTAATTAGATTTACTTTTCATAGCTGTTTAAGACAATCTTGATGTATTTTGATTCTTTGACAACGATTTTTCCAGTAGCTTAGAAGAAAACGATGTTTTTTCTCTTAGGTCGTTACAGTATGATAGAAAAAAAAATTTCGTTAATTTTAATTTTTTTTTAATTAGATTGGCTTTTCATAGCTGTTTAAGACAATCTTGATGTATTTTGATACTTTGACAACGATTTTTCCAGTAGCTTAGAAGAGAACGATGTTTTTTTTCTTTGGTCGTCACAGTATGCTAGAAAACAAAATTTCGTTATATTTAATTTTTTTTAATTAGATTTACTTTTCATAGCTGTTTAAGACAATCTTGATGAATTTTGATACTTTGACTACGATTTTTCCAGTAGTTTAGAAGAAAACGATGTTTTTTTTTTCTTTGGTCGTCACAGTATGATAGAAAACAAAATTTCGTTAATTTTAATTTTTTTTTAATTAGATTTACTTTTCATAGCTGTTTAAGACAATCTTGATGTATTTTGATACTTTACAACGATTTTTCCAGTAGCTTAGAAGAAAACGATGTTTTTTCTCTTAGGTCGTTACAGTATGAAAGAAAAAAAAATTTCGTTAATTTTAATTTTTTTTTAATTAGATTGGCTTTTCATAGCTGTTTAAGACAATCTTGATGTATTTTGATACTTTGACAACGATTTTTCCAGTAGCTTAGAAGAAAACGATGTTTTTTTTCTTAGGTCGTCACAGTATGATAGAAAACAAAATTCCTTATATTTAATTTTTTTTAATTAGATTTACTTTTCATAGCTGTTTAAGACAATCTTGATGTATTTTGATACTTTGACAACGATTTTTCCAGTAGTTTAGAAGAAAACGATGCTTTTTTTCTTGGGTCCTTACAGTATGAAAGAAAAAAAAATTGCGTTAATATTAATTTTTTTTCGATTAAGATTCGCTGTTCATAGCTGTTTAAGACAATCTTGATGAATTTTGATACTTTGACTACGATTTTTCCAGTAGCTTAGAAGAAAACGATGTTTTTTTTTTCTTTGGTCGTCACACTTTGGTCGTTTTTTTAATTAGATTTACTTTTCATAGCTGTTTAAGACAATCTTGATGTATTTTGATTCTTTGACAACGATTTTTCCAGTAGCTTAGAAGAAAACGATGTTTTTTCTCTTAGGTCGTTACAGTATGAAAGAAAACAAAATTTCGTTAATTTTAATTTTTTTTAATTAGATTTACTTTTCATAGCTGTTTAAGACAATCTTGATGTATTTTGATACTTTGACAACGATTTTTCCAGTAGCTTAGAAGAAAACGATGTTTTTTTTTATTTGGTCGTTACAGTATGAAAGAAAAAAAAATGTTGTTATCTCCGTCAATATTTATTTTTTTCGATTTAGATTGGCTTTTCATAGCTGTTTAAGACAATCTTGATGTATTTTGATACTTTGACAACGATTTTTCCAGTAGCTTAGAAGAAAACGATGTTTTTTTCTCTTAGGTCGTTACAGTATGATAGAAAAAAAAATTTCGTTAATTTTAATTTTTTTTAAATTAGATTGGCTTTTCATAGCTGTTTAAGACAATCTTGATGTATTTTGATACTTTGACAACGATTTTTCCAGCAGCTTAGAAGAAAACGATGTTTTTTTTTATTTGGTCGTTACAGTACGAAAGAAAAAAAAATGTTGTTATCTCCGTCAATATTTATTTTTTTCGATTTAGATTGGCTTTTCATAGCTGTTTAAGACAATCTTGATGTATTTTGATACTTTGACAACGATTTTTCCAGTAGCTTAGAAGAAAACGATGTTTTTTCTCTTAGGTCGTTACAGTATGATAGAAAAAAAAATTTCGTTAATTTTAATTTTTTTTTAATTAGATTGGCTTTTCATAGCTGTTTAAGACAATCTTGATGTATTTTGATACTTTGACAACGATTTTTCCAGTAGCTTAGAAGAAAACGATGTTTTTTTTTATTTGGTCGTTACAGTACGAAAGAAAAAAAAATGTTGTTATCTCCGTCAATATTTATTTTTTTCGATTTAGATTGGCTTTTCATAGCTGTTTAAGACAATCTTGATGAATTTTGATACTTTGACTACGATTTTTCCAGTAGTTTAGAAGAAAACGATGTTTTTTTTTTCTTTGGTCGTCACAGTATGATAGAAACAAAATTTCGTTAATTTTAATTTTTTTTTAATTAGATTTACTTTTCATAGCTGTTTAAGACAATCTTGATGTATTTTGATACTTTGACAACGATTTTTCCAGTAGCTTAGAAGAAAACGATTCTTTTTTTCTTGGGTCGTTACAGTATGAAAGAAAAAAAAATTGCGTTAATATTAATTTTTTTTCGATTAAGATTCGCTGTTCATAGCTGTTTAAGACAATCTTGATGAATTTTGATACTTTGACTACGATTTTTCCAGTAGTTTAGAAGAAAACGATGTTTTTTTTTTCTTTGGTCGTCACAGTATGATAGAAAACAAAATTTCGTTAATTTTAATTTTTTTTTAATTAGATTTACTTTTCATAGCTGTTTAAGACAATCTTGATGTATTTTGATACTTTGACAACGATTTTTCCAGTAGCTTAGAAGAAAACGATGTTTTTTTTCTTAAGTCGTTACAGTATAAAAGAAAAAAAAATTTCGTTAATTTTAATTTTTTTTAATTAGATTTGCTTTTCATAGCTGTTTAAGACAATCTTGATGTATTTTGGTACTTTGACAATGATGTTTCCAGTAGTTTAGAAGAAAACGATGTTTTTTTCTTTGGCCGTTACAGTATGAAAGAAAAAAATATTGCGTTAATATTAATTTGTTTTCGATTTAGATTGGCTTTTCATAGCTGTTTAAGACAATCTTGATGTATTTTGGTACTTTGACAATGATGTTTCCAGTAGTTTAGAAGAAAACGATGCTCTTTTTCTTGGGTCGTTACAGTATGAAAGAAAAAAAAATTGCGTTAATATTAATTTTTTTTCGATTAAGATTCACTGTTCATAGCTGTTTAAGACAATCTTGATGAATTTGGTACTTTGACAACGATTTCTCCAGTAGTTTAGAAGAAAACGATGTTTTTTTTTCTTTGGTCGTCACAGTATGATAGAAAACAAAATTTCGTTAATTTTAATTTTTTTCGATTTAGATTGGCTTTTCATAGCTGTTTAAGACAATCTTGATGTATTTTGATACTTTGACAACGATTTTTCCAGTAGCTTAGAAGAAAACGATGTTTTTTTTCTTTGGTCGTTACAGTAGGAAAGAAAAAAAAATTTCGATAATTTTAATTTTTTTTTAATTAGATTTGCTTTTCATAGCTGTTTAAGACAATCTTGATGTATTTTGGTACTTTGACAATGATGTTTCCAGTAGCTTAGAAGAAAACGATGTTTTTTTTCTTAAGTCGTTACAGTATAAAAGAAAAAAAAATTTCGTTAATTTTAATTTTTTTTTAATTAGATTTGCTTTTCATAGCTGTTTAAGACAATCTTGATGTATTTTGATACTTTGACAACGATTTTTCCAGTAGTTTAGAAGAAAACGATGTTTTTTTTCTTTGGTCGTTACAGTAGGAAAGAAAAAAAAATTGCGTTAATATTAATTTTTTTTCGATTTAGATTTGCTGTTCATAGCTGTTTAAGACAATCTTGATGTATTTTGATACTTTGACAACGATTTTTCCAGTAGCTTAGAAGAAAACGATGTTTTTTTATTTGGTCGTTACAGTATGAAAGAAAAAAATATTGCGGTAATATTAATTTGTTTTCGATTTAGATTGGCGTTTCATAGCTGTTTAAGACAATCTTGATGTATTTTGATACTTTGACAACGATTTTTCCAGTAGTTTAGAAGAAAACGATGTTTTTTTTCTTTGGTCGTTACAGTATGAAAGAAAAAAAAATTGCTTTAATATTAATTTTTTTTCGATTTAGATTTGCTGTTCATAGCTGTTTAAGACAATCTTGATGTATTTTGATACTTTTACAACGATTTTTCCAGTAGCTTAGAAGAAAACGATGTTTTTTTTTCTTTGGTCGTTACAGTACGATCGAAAAAAAAAAGCTGTTAACTCCGTCAATGTTAATTTTTTTTCGATTTAGATTTGCTTTTCATAGCTGTTTAAGACAATCTTGATGTATTTTGATACTTTGACAACGATTTTTCCAGTAGCTTAGAAGAAAACGATGTTTTTTTCTTTGGTCGTTACAGTATGAAAGAAAAAAATATTGCGTTAATATTAATTTGTTTTCGATTTAGATTGGCTTTTCATAGCTGTTTAAGACAATCTTGATGTATTTTGGTACTTTGACAATGATGTTTCCAGTAGTTTAGAAGAAAACGATGCTTTTTTTCTTGGGTCGTTACAGTATGAAAGAAAAAAAAATTGCGTTAATATTAATTTTTTTTCGAATAAGATTCACTGTTCATAGCTGTTTAAGACAATCTTGATGAATTTGGTACTTTGACAACGATTTCTCCAGTAGTTTAGAAGAAAACGATGTTTTTTTTTCTTTGGTCGTCACAGTATGATAGAAAACAAAATTTCGTTAATTTTAATTTTTTTCGATTTAGATTGGCTTTTCATAGCTGTTTAAGACAATCTTGATGTATTTTGATACTTTGACAACGATTTTTCCAGTAGCTTAGAAGAAAACGATGTTTTTTTTCTTTGGTCGTTACAGTAGGAAAGAAAAAAAAATTTCGTTAATTTTAATTTTTTTTTAATTAGATTGGCTTTTCATAGCTGTTTAAGACAATCTTGATGTATTTTGGTACTTTGACAATGATGTTTCCAGTAGCTTAGAAGAAAACGATGTTTTTTTTCTTAAGTCGTTACAGTATAAAAGAAAAAAAAATTTCGTTAATTTTAATTTTTTTTTAATTAGATTTGCTTTTCATAGCTGTTTAAGACAATCTTGATGTATTTTGATACTTTGACAACGATTTTTCCAGTAGTTTAGAAGAAAACGATGTTTTTTTTCTTTGGTCGTTACAGTAGGAAAGAAAAAAAAATTGCGTTAATATTAATTTTTTTTCGATTTAGATTTGCTGTTCATAGCTGTTTAAGACAATCTTGATGTATTTTGATACTTTGACAACGATTTTTCCAGTAGCTTAGAAGAAAACGATGTTTTTTTATTTGGTCGTTACGTATGAAAGAAAAAAATATTGCGGTAATATTAATTTGTTTTCGATTTAGATTAACTTTTCATAGCTGTTTAAGACAATCTTGATGTATTTTGATACTTTGACAACGATTTTTCCAGTAGTTTAGAAGAAAACGATGTTTTTTTTCTTTGGTCGTTACAGTATGAAAGAAAAAAAAATTGCGTTAATATTAATTTTTTTTCGATTTAGATTTGCTGTTCATAGCTGTTTAAGACAATCTTGATGTATTTTGATACTTTTACAACGATTTTTCCAGTAGCTTAGAAGAAAACGATGTTTTTTCTCTTAGGTCGTTACATTATGATAGAAAAAAAAATTTCGTTAATTTTTATTTTTTTTGAATTAGATTGGCTTTTCATAGCTGTTTAAGACAATCTTGATGTATTTTGATACTTTGACAACGATTTTTCCAGTAGTTTAGAAGAAAACGATGTTTTTCTTTATTTGGTCGTTACAGTACGAAAGAAAAAAAAATGTTGTTATCTCCGTCAATATTTATTTTTTTCGATTTAGATTGGCTTTTCATAGCTGTTTAAGACAATCTTGATGAATTTTGATACTTTGACTACGATTTTTCCAGTAGCTTAGAAGAAAACGATGCTTTTTTTCTTGGATCGTTACAGTATGAAAGAAAAAAAAATTGCGTTAATATTAATTTTTTTTCGATTAAGATTTGCTGTTCATAGCTGTTTAAGACAATCTTGATGAATTTTGATACCTTGACTACGATTTTTCCAGTAGTTTAGAAGAAAACGATGCTTTTTTTTTCTTTGGTCGTCACAGTATGATAGAAAACAAAATTTCGTTAATTTTAATTTTTTTTTAATTAGATTTACTTTTCATAGCTGTTTAAGACAATCTTGATGTATTTTGATACTTTGACAACGATTTTTCCAGTAGCTTAGAAGAAAACGATGTTTTTTTTCTTAGGTCGTTACAGTATGATAGAAAAAAAAATTTCGTCAATCATAATTTTTTTTCGATTTAGATTGGCTTTTCATAGCTGTTTAAGACAATCTTGATGTATTTTGATACTTTGACAACGATTTTTCCAGTAGCTTAGAAGAAAACGATGTTTTTTTTTATTTGGTCGTTACAGTACGAAAGAAAAAAAAAATTTGTTATCTCCGTCAATATTTATTTTTTTCGATTTAGATTGGCTTTTCATAGCTGTTTAAGACAATCTTGATAAATTTTGATACTTTGACAACGATTTTTCCAGTAGCTTAGAAGAAAACGATGTTTTTTTTCATAAGTCGTTACAGTATAAAAGAAAAAAAAAATTCGTTAATTTTAATTTTTTTTGAATTAGATTTGCTTTTCATAGCTGTTTAAGACAATCTTGATGTATTTTGGTACTTTGACAATGATGTTTCCAGTAGTTTAGAAGAAAACGATGCTTTTTTTCTTGGGTCGTTACAGTATGAAAGAAAAAAAAATTGCTTTAATATTAATTTTTTTTCGATTAAGATTCGCTGTTCATAGCTGTTTAAGACAATCTTGATGAATTTGGTACTTTGGCAACGATTTTTCCAGTAGTATAAAAGAAAACGATGTTTTTTTTTCTTTGGTCGTTACAGTACGATCGAAAAAAAAAAGCTGTTAACTCCGTCAATGTTAAGTTTTTTTCGATTTAGAATTGCTTTTCATTGCTGTTTAAGACAATCTTGATGTATTTTGATACTTTGACAACGATTTTTCCAGTAGCTTAGAAGAAAACGATGTTTTTTTTCTTTGGTCGTTACAGTATGAAAGAAAAAAAAATTGCGTTAATATTAATTTGTTTTCGATTTAGATTGGCTTTTCATAGCTGTTTAAGACAATCTTGATGTATTTTGATACTTTGACAACGATTTTTCCAGTAGTTTAGAAGAAAACGATGTTGTTTTTTTCTTTGGTCGTTACAGTAGGAAAGAAAAAAAAATTGCGTTAATATTAATTTTTTTTCGATTTAGATTTGCTGTTCATAGCTGTTTAAGACAATCTTGATGTATTTTGATACTTTGACAACGATTTTTCCAGTAGCTTAGAAGAAAACGATGTTTTTTTCTTTGGTCGTTACAGTATGAAAGAAAAAAATATTGCGGTAATATTAATTTGTATTCGATTTAGATTGGCTTTTCATAGCTGTTTAAGACAATCTTGATGTATTTTGATACTTTGACAACGATTTTTCCAGTAGTTTAGAAGAAAACGATGTTTTTTTTCTTTGGTCGTTACAGTATGTAAGAAAAAAAAATTGCGTTAATATTAATTTTTTTTCGATTTAGATTTGCTGTTCATAGCTGTTTAAGACAATCTTGATGTATTTTGATACTTTGACAACGATTTTTCCAGTAGCTTAGAAGAAAACGATGTTTTTTTCTTTGGTCGTTACAGTATGAAAGAAAAAAATATTGCGGTAATATTAATTTGTATTCGATTTAGATTGGCTTTTCATAGCTGTTTAAGACAATCTTGATGTATTTTGATACTTTGACAACGATTTTTCCAGTAGTTTAGAAGAAAACGATGTTGTTTTTTTCTTTGGTCGTTACAGTAGGAAAGAAAAAAAAATTGCGTTAATATTAATTTTTTTTCGATTTAGATTTGCTGTTCATAGCTGTTTAAGACAATCTTGATGTATTTTGATACTTTGACAACGATTTTTCCAGTAGCTTAGAAGAAAACGATGTTTTTTTCTTTGGTCGTTACAGTATGAAAGAAAAAAATATTGCGGTAATATTAATTTGTATTCGATTTAGATTGGCTTTTCATAGCTGTTTAAGACAATCTTGATGTATTTTGATACTTTTACAACGATTTTTCCAGTAGCTTAGAAGAAAACGATGTTTTTTCTCTTAGGTCGTTACAGTATGACAGAAAAAAAAATTTCGTTAATTTTAATTTTTTTTGAATTAGATTGGCTTTTCATAGCTGTTTAAGACAATCTTGATGTATTTTGATACTTTGACAACGATTTTTCCTGTAGTTTAGAAGAAAACGATGTTTTTTTTTATTTGGTCGTTACAGTACGAAAGAAAAAAAAATGTTGTTATCTCCGTCAATATTTATTTTTTTCGATTTAGATTGGCTTTTCATAGCTGTTTAAGACAATCTTGATGAATTTTGATACTTTGACTACGATTTTTCCAGTAGCTTAGAGGAAAACGATGCTTTTTTTCTTGGGTCGTTACAGTATGAAAGAAAAAAAAATTGCGTTAATATTAATTTTTTTTCGATTAAGATTTGCTGTTCATAGCTGTTTAAGACAATCTTGATGAATTTTGATACCTTGATTACGATTTTTCCAGTAGTTTAAAAGAAAACGATGTTTTTTTTTTCTTTGGTCGTCACAGTATGATAGAAAACAAAATTTCGTTAATTTTAATTTTTTTTTAATTAGATTTACTTTTCATAGCTGTTTAAGACAATCTTGATGTATTTTGATACTTTGACAACGATTTTTCCAGTAGCTTAGAAGAAAACGATGTTTTTTTTCTTAGGTCGTTACAGTATGATAGAAAAAAAAATTTCGTCAATCATAATTTTTTTTCGATTTAGATTGGCTTTTCATAGCTGTTTAAGACAATCTTGATGTATTTTGATACTTTGACAACGATTTTTCCAGTAGCTTAGAAGAAAACGATGTTTTTTTTTATTTGGTCGTTACAGTACGAAAGAAAAAAAAAATTTGTTATCTCCGTCAATATTTATTTTTTTCGATTTAGATTGGCTTTTCATAGCTGTTTAAGACAATCTTGATAAATTTTGATACTTTGACAACGATTTTTCCAGTAGCTTAGAAGAAAACGATGTTTTTTTTCATAAGTCATTACAGTATAAAAGAAAAAAAAAATTCGTTAATATTAATTTTTTTTTAATTAGATTTGCTTTTCATAGCTGTTTAAGACAATCTTGATGTATTTTGGTACTTTGACAATGATGTTTCCAGTAGTTTAGAAGAAAACGATGCTTTTTTTCTTGGGTCGTTACAGTATGAAAGAAAAAAAAATTGCGTTAATATTAATTTTTTTTCGATTAAGATTCGCTGTTCATAGCTGTTTAAGACAATCTTGATGAATTTGGTACTTTGGCAACGATTTTTCCAGTAGTTTAGAAGAAAACGATGTTTTTTTTTCTTTGGTCGTTACAGTACGATCGAAAAAAAAAAGCTGTTAACTCCGTCAATGTTAAGTTTTTTTCGATTTAGAATTGCTTTTCATTGCTGTTTAAGACAATCTTGATGTATTTTGATACTTTGACAACGATTTTTCCAGTAGCTTAGAAGAAAACGATGTTTTTTTTCTTTGGTCGTTACAGTATGAAAGAAAAAAAAATTGCGTTAATATTAATTTGTTTTCGATTTAGATTGGCTTTTCATAGCTGTTTAAGACAATCTTGATGTATTTTGATACTTTGACAACGATTTTTCCAGTAGTTTAGAAGAAAACGATGTTGTTTTTTTCTTTGGTCGTTACAGTATGAAAGAAAAAAAAATTGCGTTAATACTAATTTTTTTTCGATTTAGATTTGCTGTTCATAGCTGTTTAAGACAATCTTGATGTATTTTGATACTTTGACAACGATTTTTCCAGTAGCTTAGAAGAAAACGATGTTTTGCTCTTTGGTCGTTACAGAAGGAAAGAAAAAAAAATTGCGTTAATATTAATTTTTTTTCGATTTAGATTTGCTGTTCATAGCTGTTTAAGACAATCTTGATGTATGTTGATACTTTTACAACGATTTTTCCAGTAGCTTAGAAGAAAACGATGTTTTTTCTCTTAGGTCGTTACAGTATGATAGAAAAAAAAATTTCGTTAATTTTAATTTTTTTTTAATTAGATTGGCTTTTCATAGCTGTTTAAGACAATCTTGATGTATTTTGATACTTTGACAACGATTTTTCCAGTAGCTTAGAAGAAAACGATGTTTTTTTTCTTAAGTCGTTACAGTATAATAGAAAAAAAAATTTCGTTAATTTTAAATTTTTTTTAATTAAATTTGCTTTTCATTGCTGTTTAAGACAATCTTGATGTATTTTGGTACTTTGACAACGATGTTTCCAGTAGTTTAGAAGAAAACGATGTTTTTTTTATTTGGTCGTTACAGTACGAAAGATAAAAAAATTGCGTTAATATTAATTTTTTTTCGATTAAGATTCGCTGTTCATAGCTGTTTAAGACAATCTTGATGAATTTGGTACTTTGACAACGATTTTTCCAGTAGCTTAGAAGAAAACGATGCTTTTTTTCTTGGGTCGTTACAGTATGAAAGAAAAAAAAATTGCGTTAATATTAATTTTTTTTCGATTAAGATTCGCTGTTCATAGCTGTTTAAGACAATCTTGATGAATTTGGTACTTTGACAACGATGTTTCCAGTAGTTTAGAAGAAAACGATGTTTTTTTTATTTGGTCGTTACAGTACGAAAGATAAAAAAATTGCGTTAATATTAATTTTTTTTCGATTAAGATTCGCTGTTCATAGCTGTTTAAGACAATCTTGATGTATTTTGATACTTTGACAACGATTTTTCCAGTAGTTTAGAAGAAAACGATGTTGTTTTTTTCTTTGGTCGTTACAGTATGAAAGAAAAAAAAATTGCGTTAATACTAATTTTTTTTCGATTTAGATTTGCTGTTCATAGCTGTTTAAGACAATCTTGATGTATTTTGATACTTTGACAACGATTTTTCCAGTAGCTTAGAAGAAAACGATGTTTTGCTCTTTGGTCGTTACAGAAGGAAAGAAAAAAAAATTGCGTTAATATTAATTTTTTTTCGATTTAGATTTGCTGTTCATAGCTGTTTAAGACAATCTTGATGTATGTTGATACTTTTACAACGATTTTTCCAGTAGCTTAGAAGAAAACGATGTTTTTTCTCTTAGGTCGTTACAGTATGATAGAAAAAAAAATTTCGTTAATTTTAATTTTTTTTTAATTAGATTGGCTTTTCATAGCTGTTTAAGACAATCTTGATGTATTTTGATACTTTGACAACGATTTTTCCAGTAGCTTAGAAGAAAACGATGTTTTTTTTCTTAAGTCGTTACAGTATAATAGAAAAAAAAATTTCGTTAATTTTAAATTTTTTTTAATTAAATTTGCTTTTCATTGCTGTTTAAGACAATCTTGATGTATTTTGGTACTTTGACAACGATGTTTCCAGTAGTTTAGAAGAAAACGATGTTTTTTTTATTTGGTCGTTACAGTACGAAAGATAAAAAAATTGCGTTAATATTAATTTTTTTTCGATTAAGATTCGCTGTTCATAGCTGTTTAAGACAATCTTGATGAATTTGGTACTTTGGCAACGATTTTTCCAGTAGTTTAGAAGAAAACGATGTTTTTTTTTCTTTGGTCGTTACAGTACGATCGAAAAAAAAAAGCTGTTAACTCCGTCAATGTTAAGTTTTTTTCGATTTAGAATTGCTTTTCATTGCTGTTTAAGACAATCTTGATGTATTTTGATACTTTGACAACGATTTTTCCAGTAGCTTAGAAGAAAACGATGTTTTTTTTCTTTGGTCGTTACAGTATGAAAGAAAAAAAAATTGCGTTAATATTAATTTGTTTTCGATTTAGATTGGCTTTTCATAGCTGTTTAAGACAATCTTGATGTATTTTGATACTTTGACAACGATTTTTCCAGTAGTTTAGAAGAAAACGATGTTGTTTTTTTCTTTGGTCGTTACAGTATGAAAGAAAAAAAAATTGCGTTAATACTAATTTTTTTTCGATTTAGATTTGCTGTTCATAGCTGTTTAAGACAATCTTGATGTATTTTGATACTTTGACAACGATTTTTCCAGTAGCTTAGAAGAAAACGATGTTTTGCTCTTTGGTCGTTACAGAAGGAAAGAAAAAAAAATTGCGTTAATATTAATTTTTTTTCGATTTAGATTTGCTGTTCATAGCTGTTTAAGACAATCTTGATGTATGTTGATACTTTTACAACGATTTTTCCAGTAGCTTAGAAGAAAACGATGTTTTTTCTCTTAGGTCGTTACAGTATGATAGAAAAAAAAATTTCGTTAATTTTAATTTTTTTTTAATTAGATTGGCTTTTCATAGCTGTTTAAGACAATCTTGATGTATTTTGATACTTTGACAACGATTTTTCCAGTAGCTTAGAAGAAAACGATGTTTTTTTTCTTAAGTCGTTACAGTATAATAGAAAAAAAAAATTCGTTAATTTTAAATTTTTTTTAATTAAATTTGCTTTTCATTGCTGTTTAAGACAATCTTGATGTATTTTGGTACTTTGACAACGATGTTTCCAGTAGTTTAGAAGAAAACGATGTTTTTTTTATTTGGTCGTTACAGTACGAAAGATAAAAAAATTGCGTTAATATTAATTTTTTTTCGATTAAGATTCGCTGTTCATAGCTGTTTAAGACAATCTTGATGAATTTGGTACTTTGACAACGATTTTTCCAGTAGCTTAGAAGAAAACGATGCTTTTTTTCTTGGGTCGTTACAGTATGAAAGAAAAAAAAATTGCGTTAATATTAATTTTTTTTCGATTAAGATTCGCTGTTCATAGCTGTTTAAGACAATCTTGATGAATTTGGTACTTTGACAACGATTTTTCCAGTAGTTTAGAAGAAAACGATGTTTTTTTTTCTTTGGTCGTTACAGTACGATCGAAAAAAAAAAAGCTGTTAACTCCGTCAATGTTAATTTTTTTTCGAATTAGATTTGCTTTTCATAGCTCTTTAAGACAATCTTGATGTATTTTGATACTTTGACAACGATTTTTCCAGTAGCTTAGAAGAAAACGATGTTTTTTTCTTTGGTCGTTACAGTATGAAAGAAAAAAATATTGCGTTAATATTAATTTGTTTTCGATTTAGATTGGCTTTTCATAGCTGTTTAAGACAATCTTGATGTATTTTGATACTTTGACAACGATTTTTCCAGTAGTTTAGAAGAAAACGATGTTTTTTTTCTTTGGTCGTTACAGTATGAAAGAAAAAAAAATTGCGTTAATATTAATTTTTTTTCGATTAAGATTCGCTGTTCATAGCTGTTTAAGACAATCTTGATGAATTTGGTACTTTGACAACGATTTTTCCAGTAGTTTAGAAGAAAACGATGTTTTTTTTTCTTTGGTCGTTACAGTACGATCGAAAAAAAAAAAGCTGTTAACTCCTTCAATGTTAATTTTTTTTCGAATTAGATTTGCTTTTCATAGCTCTTTAAGACAATCTTGATGTATTTTGATACTTTGACAACGATTTTTCCAGTAGCTTAGAAGAAAACGATGTTTTTTCTCTTAGGTCGTTACAGTATGATAGAAAACAAAATTTCGTTAATTTTAATTTTTTTTTAATTAGATTTACTTTTCATAGCTGTTTAAGACAATCTTGATGTATTTTGATACTTTGACAACGATTTTTCCAGTAGCTTAGAAGAAAACGATGTTTTTTTTCTTAGGTCGTTACAGTATGATAGAAAAAAAAATTTCGTCAATCATAATTTTTTTTCGATTTAGATTGGCTTTTCATAGCTGTTTAAGACAATCTTGATGTATTTTGATACTTTGACAACGATTTTTTCAGTAGCTTAGAAGAAAACGATGTTTTTTTTTATTTGGTCGTTACAGTACGAAAGATAAAAAAATTTGTTATCTCCGTCAATATTTATTTTTTTCGATTTAGATTGGCTTTTCATAGCTGTTTAAGACAATCTTGATGTATTTTGATACTTTGACAACGATTTTTCCAGTAGCTTAGAAGAAAACGATGTTTTTTTTCTTAAGTCGTTACAGTATAAAAGAAAAAAAAATTTCGTTAATTTTAATTTTATTTTAATTAGATTTGCTTTTCATAGCTGTTTAAGACAATCTTGATGTATTTTGGTACTTTGACAATGATGTTTCCAGTAGCTTAGAAGAAAACGATGTTTTTTTTTATTTGGTCGTTACAGTACGAAAGAAAAAAAAATGTTGTTATCTCCGTCAATATTTATTTTTTTCGATTTAGATTGGCTTTTCATAGCTGTTTAAGACAATCTTGATGAATTTTGATACTTTGACTACGATTTTTCCAATAGCTTAGAAGAAAACGATGTTTTTTTTCTTAGGTCGTTACAGAAGGAAAGAAAAAAAAATTGCGTTAATATTAATTTTTTTTCTATTTAAATTAGCTGTTCATAGCTGTTTAAGACAATCTTGATGAATTTTGATACTTTGACAACGATTTTTCCAGTAGCTTAGAAGAAAACGATGTTTTTTCTCTTAGGTCGTTACAGTATGATAGAAAAAAAAATTTCGTTAATTTTAATTTTTTTTTAATTAGATTGGCTTTTCATAGCTGTTTAAGACAATCTTGATGTATTTTGATACTTTGACAACGATTTTTCCAGTAGCTTAGAAGAAAACGATGTTTTTTTTCTTAAGTCGTTACAGTATAATAGAAAAAAAAATTTCGTTAATTTTAAATTTTTTTTAATTAGATTTGCTTTTCATAGCTGTTTAAGACAATCTTGATGTATTTTGGTACTTTGACAACGATGTTTCCAGTAGTTTAGAAGAAAACGATGTTTTTTTTCTTTGGTCGTTACAGTACGAAAGATAAAAAAATGTTGTTATCTCCGTCAATATTTATTTTTTTCGATTTAGATTGGCTGTTCATAGCTGTTTAAGACAATCTTGATGAATTTTGATACTTTGACAACGATTTTTCCAGTAGCTTAGAAGAGAACGGTGTTTTTTCTCTTAGGTCGTTACAGTATGATAGAAAAAAAAATTTCGTTAATTTTAATTTTTTTTAAATTAGATTGGCTTTTCATAGCTGTTTAAGACAATCTTGATGTATTTTGGGACGTTGACAATGATGTTTCCAGTAGCTTAGAAGAAAACGATGTTTTTTTTTATTTGGTCGTTACAGTACGAAAGAAAAAAAAATGTTGTTATCTCCGTCAATATTTATTTTTTTCGATTTAGATTGGCTTTTCATAGCTGTTTAAGACAATCTTGATGAATTTTGATACTTTGACTACGATTTTTCCAGTAGCTTAGAAGAAAACGATGTTTTTTTTCTTGGGTCGTTACAGAAGGAAAGAAAAAAAAATTGCGTTAATATTAATTTTTTTTCGATTTAGATTTGCTGTTCATAGCTGTTTAAGACAATCTTGATGTATGTTGATACTTTTACAACGATTTTTCCAGTAGCTTAGAAGAAAACGATGTTTTTTCTCTTAGGTCGTTACAGTATGATAGAAAAAAAAATTTCGTTAATTTTAATTTTTTTTTAATTAGATTGGCTTTTCATAGCTGTTTAAGACAATCTTGATGTATTTTGATACTTTGACAACGATTTTTCCAGTAGCTTAGAAGAAAACGATGTTTTTTTTCTTAAGTCGTTACAGTATAATAGAAAAAAAAATTTCGTTAATTTTAAATTTTTTTTAATTAGATTTGCTTTTCATAGCTGTTTAAGACAATCTTGATGTATTTTGGTACTTTGACAACGATGTTTCCAGTAGTTTAGAAGAAAACGATGTTTTTTTTATTTGGTCGTTACAGTACGAAAGATAAAAAAATGTTGTTATCTCCGACAATATTTATTTTTTTCGATTTAGATTGGCTTTTCATAGCTGTTTAAGACAATCTTGATGAATTTTGATACTTTGACTACGATTTTTCCAGTAGCTTAGAAGAAAACGATGCTTTTTTTCTTGGGTCGTTACAGTATGAAAGAAAAAAAAATTGCGTTAATATTAATTTGTTTTCGATTAAGATTTGCTGTTCATAGCTGTTTAAGACAATCTTGATGAATTTGGTACTTTGACAACGATTTTTCCAGTAGTTTAGAAGAAAACGATGTTTTTTTTTCTTTGGTCGTTACAGTACGATCGAAAAAAAAAAAGCTGTTAACTCCGTCAATGTTAATTTTTTTTCGAATTAGATTTGCTTTTCATAGCTCTTTAAGACAATCTTGATGTATTTTGATACTTTGACAACGATTTTTCCAGTAGCTTAGAAGAAAACGATGTTTTTTTCTTTGGTCGTTACAGTATGAAAGAAAAAATATTGCGTTAATATTAATTTGTTTTCGATTTAGATTGGCTTTTCATAGCTGTTTAAGACAATCTTGATGTATTTTGATACTTTGACAACGATTTTTCCAGTAGTTTAGAAGAAAACGATGTTTTTTTTCTTGGGTCGTTACAGTATGAAAGAAAAAAAAATTGCGTTAATATTAATTTTTTTTCGATTAAGATTCGCTGTTCATAGCTGTTTAAGACAATCTTGATGAATTTGGTACTTTGACAACGATTTTTCCAGTAGTTTAGAAGAAAACGATGTTTTTTTTTCTTTGGTCGTTACAGTACGATCGAAAAAAAAAAAGCTGTTAACTCCGTCAATGTTAATTTTTTTTCGAATTAGATTTGCTTTTCATAGCTCTTTAAGACAATCTTGATGTATTTTGATACTTTGACAATGATTTTTCCAGTAGCTTAGAAGAAAACGATGTTTTTTCTCTTAGGTCGTTACAGTATGATAGAAAACAAAATTTCGTTAATTTTAATTTTTTTTTAATTAGATTTACTTTTCATAGCTGTTTAAGACAATCTTGATGTATTTTGATACTTTGACAACGATTTTTCCAGTAGCTTAGAAGAAAACGATGTTTTTTTTCTTAGGTCGTTACAGTATGATAGAAAAAAAAATTTCGTCAATCATAATTTTTTTTCGATTTAGATTGGCTTTTCATAGCTGTTTAAGACAATCTTGATGTATTTTGATACTTTGACAACGATTTTTCCAGTAGCTTAGAAGAAAACGATGTTTTTTTTTATTTGGTCGTTACAGTACGAAAGATAAAAAAATTTGTTATCTCCGTCAACATTTATTTTTTTCGATTTAGATTGGCTTTTCATAGCTGTTTAAGACAATCTTGATGTATTTTGATACTTTGACAACGATTTTTCCAGTAGCTTAGAAGAAAACGATGTTTTTTTTCTTAAGTCGTTACAGTATAAAAGAAAAAAAAATTTCGTTAATTTTAATTTCATTTTAATTAGATTTGCTTTTCATAGCTGTTTAAGACAATCTTGATGTATTTTGGTACTTTGACAATGATGTTTCCAGTAGCTTAGAAGAAAACGATGTTTTTTTTTATTTGGTCGTTACAGTACGAAAGAAAAAAAAATGTTGTTATCTCCGTCAATATTTATTTTTTTCGATTTAGATTGGCTTTTCATAGCTGTTTAAGACAATCTTGATGAATTTTGATACTTTGACTACGATTTTTCCAGTAGCTTAGAAGAAAACGATGTTTTTTTTTTAGGTCGTTACAGAAGGAAAGAAAAAAAAATTGCGTTAATATTAATTTTTTTTCGATTTAAATTAGCTGTTCATAGCTGTTTAAGACAATCTTGATGAATTTTGATACTTTGACAACGATTTTTCCAGTAGCTTAGAAGAAAACGATGTTTTTTTTCTTAGGTCGTCACAGTATGATAGAAAACAAAATTTCGTTAAATTCAATTTTTTTTTAATTAGATTTACTTTTCATAGCTGTTTAAGACAATCTTGATGTATTTTGATACTTTGACAACGATTTTTCCAGTAGCTTAGAAGAAAACGATGTTTTTTTTCTTAAGTCGTTACAGTATAAAAGAAAAAAAAATTTCGTTAATTTTAATTTTATTTTAATTAGATTTGCTTTTCATAGCTGTTTAAGACAATCTTGATGTATTTTGGTACTTTGACAATGATGTTTCCAGTAGCTTAGAAGAAAACGATGTTTTTTTTTATTTGGTCGTTACAGTACGAAAGAAAAAAAAATGTTGTTATCTCCGTCAATATTTATTTTTTTCGATTTAGATTGGCTTTTCATAGCTGTTTAAGACAATCTTGATGAATTTTGATACTTTGACTACGATTTTTCCAGTAGCTTAGAAGAAAACGATGTTTTTTTTCTTAGGTCGTTACAGAAGGAAAGAAAAAAAAATTGCGTTAATATTAATTTTTTTTCGATTTAAATTTGCTGTTCATAGCTGTTTAAGACAATCTTGATGAATTTTGATACTTTGACAACGATTTTTCCAGTAGCTTAGAAGAAAACGATGTTTTTTTTCTTAGGTCGTCACAGTATGATAGAAAACAAAATTTCGTTAAATTCAATTTTTTTTCGATTAAGATTCGCTGTTCATAGCTGTTTAAGACAATCTTGATGAATTTTGATACTTTGACAACGATGTTTCCAGTAGTTTAGAAGAAAACGATGTTTTTTTTTATTTGGTTGTTACAGTACGAAAGAAAAAAAAAAGCTGTTAACTCCGTTAATGTTAAGTTTTTTTCGATTTAGATTTGCTTTTCATAGCTGTTTAAGACAATCTTGATGTATTTTGATACTTTGACAACGATTTTTCCAGTAGCTTAGAAGAAAACGATGTTTTTTTTCTTTGGTCGTTACAGTATGAAAGAAAAAAAAATTGCGTTAATATTAATTTGTTTTCGATTAAGATTGGCTTTTCATAGCTGTTTAAGACAATCTTGATGAATTTTGATACTTTGACTACGATTTTTCCAGTAGCTTAGAAGAAAACGATGTTTTTTTTCTTAGGTCGTTACAGAAGGAAAGAAAAAAAAATTGCGTTAATATTAATTTTTTTTCGATTTAAATTTGCTGTTCATAGCTGTTTAAGACAATCTTGATGAATTTTGATACTTTGACAACGATTTTTCCAGTAGCTTAGAAGAAAACGATGTTTTTTTTCTTAGGTCGTCACAGTATGATAGAAAACAAAATTTCGTTAAATTCAATTTTTTTTCGATTAAGATTCGCTGTTCATAGCTGTTTAAGACAATCTTGATGAATTTTGATACTTTGACAACGATGTTTCCAGTAGTTTAGAAGAAAACGATGTTTTTTTTTATTTGGTTGTTACAGTACGAAAGAAAAAAAAAAGCTGTTAACTCCGTCAATGTTAAGTTTTTTTCGATTTAGATTTGCTTTTCATAGCTGTTTAAGACAATCTTGATGTATTTTGATACTTTGACAACGATTTTTCCAGTAGCTTAGAAGAAAACGATGTTTTTTTTCTTTGGTCGTTACAGTATGAAAGAAAAAAAAATTGCGTTAATATTAATTTGTTTTCGATTAAGATTGGCTTTTCATAGCTGTTTAAGACAATCTTGATGTATTTTGATACTTTGACAACGATTTTTCCAGTAGTTTAGAAGAAAACGATGCTTTTTTTCTTGGGTCGTTACAGTATGAAAGAAAAAAAAATTGCGTTAATATTAATTTTTTTTCGATTTAAATTTGCTGTTCATAGCTGTTTAAGACAATCTTGATGAATTTTGATACTTTGACAACGATTTTTCCAGTAGTTTAGAAGAAAACGATGTTTTTTTTTTCTTTGGTCGTCACAGTATGATAGAAAACAAAATTTCGTTAATTTTAATTTTTTTTTAATTAGATTTACTTTTCATAGCTGTTTAAGACAATCTTGATGTATTTTGATACTTTGACAACGATTTTTCCAGTAGCTTAGAAGAAAACGATGTTTTTTTTCTTAGGTCGTTACAGAAGGAAAGAAAAAAAAATTGCGTAAATATTAATTTTTTTTCGATTTAAATTTGCTGTTCATAGCTGTTTAAGACAATCTTGATGAATTTTGATACTTTGACAACGATTTTTCCAGTAGCTTAGAAGAAAACGATGTTTTTTTTCTTAGGTCGTCACAGTATGATAGAAAACAAAATTTCGTTAAATTCAATTTTTTTTTAATTAGATTTACTTTTCATAGCTGTTTAAGACAATCTTGATGTATTTTGATACTTTGACAACGATTTTTCCAGTAGTTTAGAAGAAAACGATGCTTTTTTTCTTGGGTCGTTACAGTATGAAAGAAAAAAAAATTGCGTTAATATTAATTTTTTTTCGATTAAGATTCGCTGTTCATAGCTGTTTAAGACAATCTTGATGAATTTTGATACTTTGACAACGATTTTTCCAGTAGTTTAGAAGAAAACGATGTTTTTTTTTTCTTTGGTCGTCACAGTATGTTAGAAAACAAAATTTCGTTAATTTTAATTTTTTTTAATTAAATTTACTTTTCATAGCTGTTTAAGACAATCTTGATGTATTTTGATACTTTGACAACGATTTTTCCAGTAGCTTAGAAGAAAACGATGTTTTTTTTCTTAGGTCGTTACAGAAGGAAAGAAAAAAAAATTGCGTAAATATTAATTTTTTTTCGATTTAAATTTGCTGTTCATAGCTGTTTAAGACAATCTTGATGTATTTTGATACTTTGACAATGATGTTTCCAGTAGCTTAGAAGAAAACGATGTTTTTTTTTATTTGGTCGTTACAGTACGAAAGAAAAAAAAATGTTGTTATCTCCGTCAATATTTATTTTTTTCGATTTAGATTGGCTTTTCATAGCTGTTTAAGACAATCTTGATGAATTTTGATACTTTGACTACGATTTTTCCAGTAGCTTAGAAGAAAACGATGTTTTTTTTCTTAGGTCGTTACAGAAGGAAAGAAAAAAAAATTGCGTTAATATTAATTTTTTTTCGATTTAAATTAGTTGTTCATAGCTGTTTAAGACAATCTTGATGAATTTTGATACTTTGACAACGATTTTTCCAGTAGCTTAGAAGAAAACGATGTTTTTTTTTCTTAGGTCGTCACAGTATGATAGAAAACAAAATTTCGTTAAATTCAATTTTTTTTTAATTAGATTTACTTTTCATAGCTGTTTAAGACAATCTTGATGTATTTTGATACTTTGACAACGATTTTTCCAGTAGCTTAGAAGAAAACGATGTTTTTTTTTATTTGGTCGTTACAGTACGAAAGAAAGAAAAATGTTGTTATCTCCGTCAATATTTATTTTTTTCGATTTAGATTGGCTTTTCATAGCTGTTTAAGACAATCTTGATGAATTTTGATACTTTGACTACGATTTTTCCAGTAGCTTAGAAGAAAACGATGTTTTTTTTCTTAGGTCGTTACAGAAGGAAAGAAAAAAAAATTGCGTTAATATTAATTTTTTTTCGATTTAAATTTGCTGTTCATAGCTGTTTAAGACAATCTTGATGAATTTTGATACTTTGACAACGATTTTTCCAGTAGCTTAGAAGAAAACGATGTTTTTTTTCTTTGGTCGTTACAGTATGATAGAAAACAAAATTTCGTTAAATTCAATTTTTTTTTAATTAGATTTACTTTTCATAGCTGTTTAAGACAATCTTGATGTATTTTGATACTTTGACAACGATTTTTCCAGTAGTTTAGAAGAAAACGATGCTTTTTTTCTTGGGTCTTTACAGTATGAAAGAAAAAAAAATTGCGTTAATATTAATTTTTTTTCGATTAAGATTCGCTGTTCATAGCTGTTTAAGACAATCTTGATGAATTTTGATACTTTGACTACGATTTTTCCAGTAGTTTAGAAGAAAACGATGTTTTTTTTTTCTTTGGTCGTCACAGTATGATAGAAAACAAAATTTCGTTAATTTTAATTTTTTTTAATTAGATTTACTTTTCATAGCTGTTTAAGACAATCTTGATGTATTTTGATACTTTGACAACGATTTTTCCAGTAGCTTAGAAGAAAACGATGTTTTGTTCTTTGGTCGTTACAGAAGGAAAGAAAAAAAAATTGCGTTAATATTAATTTTTTTTCGATTTAGATTTGCTGTTCATAGCTGTTTAAGACAATCTTGATGTATTTTGATACTTTGACAACGATTTTTCCAGTAGCTTAGAAGAAAACGATGTTTTGTTCTTTGGTCGTTACAGAAGGAAAGAAAAAAAAATTGCGTTAATATTAATTTTTTTTCGATTTAGATTTGCTGTTCATAGCTGTTTAAGACAATCTTGATGTATTTTGATACTTTGACAACGATTTTTCCAGTAGCTTAGAAGAAAACGATGTTTTTTTTCTTTGGTCGTTACAGTATGAAAGAAAAAAAAATTGCGTTAATATTATTTGTTTTCGATTTAGATTGGCTTTTCATAGCTGTTTAAGACAATCTTGATGTATTTTGATACTTTGACAACGATTTTTCCAGTAGTTTAGAAGAAAACTATGTTTTTTTTCTTTGGTCGTTACAGTATGAAAGAAAAAAAAATTGCGTTAATATTAATTTTTTTTCGATTTAGATTTGCTGTTCATAGCTGTTTAAGACAATCTTGATGTATTTTGATACTTTGACAACGATTTTTCCAGTAGCTTAGAAGAAAACGATGTTTTGTTCTTTGGTCGTTACAGAAGGAAAGAAAAAAAAATTGCGTTAATATTAATTTTTTTTCGATTTAGATTTGCTGTTCATAGCTCTTTAAGACAATCTTGATGTATTTTGATACTTTGACAACGATTTTTCCAGTAGTTTAGAAGAAAACGATGTTTTTTTTCTTTGGTCGTTACAGTATGAAAGAAAAAAAAATTGCGTTAATATTAATTTGTTTTCGATTTAGATTGGCTTTTCATAGCTGTTTAAGACAATCTTGATGTATTTTGATACTTTGACAACGATTTTTCCAGTAGCTTAGAAGAAAACGATGTTTTTTTTCTTTGGTCGTTACAGTATGAAAGAAAAAAAAATTGCGTTAATATTAATTTTTTTTCGATTTAGATTGGCTTTTCATAGCTGTTTAAGACAATCTTGATGTATTTTGATACTTGACAACGATTTTTCCAGTAGCTTAGAAGAAAACGATGTTTTTTTTCTTAAGTCGTTACAGTATAAAAGAAAAAAAAATTTCGTTAATTTTAATTTTTTTTTAATTAGATTTGCTTTTCATAGCTATTTAAGACAATCTTGATGTATTTTGGTACTTTGTCAACGATTTTTCCAGTAGTTTAGAAGAAAACGATGTTTTTTTTTATTTGGTCGTTACAGTATGAAAGAAAAAAAAATTGCGTTAATATTAATTTGTTTTCGATTAAGATTGGCTTTTCATAGCTGTTTAAGACAATCTTGATGTATTTTGATACTTTGACAACGATTTTTCCAGTAGTTTAGAAGAAAACGATGCTTTTTTTCTTGGGTCGTTACAGTATGAAAGAAAAAAAAATTGCGTTAATATTAATTTTTTTTCGATTAAGATTCGCTGTTCATAGCTGTTTAAGACAATCTTGATGTATTTTGATACTTTGACAACGATTTTTCCAGTAGCTTAGAAGAAAACGATGTTTTTTTTCTTAAGTCGTTACAGTATAAAAGAAAAAAAAATTTCGTTAATTTTAATTTTTTTTTAATTAGATTTGCTTTTCATAGCTGTTTAAGACAATCTTGATGTATTTTGGTACTTTGACAATGATGTTTCCAGTAGCTTAGAAGAAAACGATGTTTTTTTTTATTTGGTCGTTACAGTACGAAAGAAAAAAAAATGTTGTTATCTCCGTCAATATTTATTTTTTTCGATTTAGATTGACTTTTCATAGCTGTTTAAGACAATCTTGACGAATTTTGATACTTTGACTACGATTTTTCCAGTAGCTTAGAAGAAAACGATGTTTTTTTTCTTAGGTCGTTACAGAAGGAAAGAAAAAAAAATTGCGTTAATATTTATTTTTTTTCGATTTAAATTTGCTGTTCATAGCTGTTTAAGACAATCTTGATGAATTTTGATACTTTGACAACGATTTTTCCAGTAGCTTAGAAGAAAACGATGTTTTTTTTCTTAGGTCGTCACAGTATGATAGAAAACAAAATTTCGTTAAATTTAATTTTTTTTAATTAGATTTACTTTTCATAGCTGTTTAAGACAATCTTGATGTATTTTGATACTTTGACAACGATTTTTCCAGTAGTTTAGAAGAAAACGATGTTTTTTTTTTCTTTGGTCGTCACAGTATGATAGAAAACAAAATTTCGTTAATTTTAATTTTTTTTTAATTAGATTTACTTTTCATAGCTGTTTAAGACAATCTTGATGTATTTTGATTCTTTGACAACGATTTTTCCAGTAGCTTAGAAGAAAACGATGTTTTTTCTCTTAGGTCGTTACAGTATGATAGAAAAAAAAATTTCGTTAATTTTAATTTTTTTTAAATTAGATTGGCTTTTCATAGCTGTTTAAGACAATCTTGATGTATTTTGATACTTTGACAACGATTTTTCCAGTAGCTTAGAAGAAAACGATGTTTTTTTTCTTGGGTCGTCACAGTATGCTAGAAAACAAAATTTCGTTATATTTAATTTTTTTTAATTAGATTTACTTTTCATAGCTGTTTAAGACAATCTTGATGAATTTTGATACTTTGACTACGATTTTTCCAGTAGCTTAGAAGAAAACGATTTTTTTTTTTTCTTTGGTCGTCACAGTATGATAGAAAACAAAATTTCGTTAATTTTAATTTTTTTTTTAATTAGATTTACTTTTCATAGCTGTTTAAGACAATCTTGATGTATTTTGATTATTTGACAACGATTTTTCCAGTAGCTTAGAAGAAAACGATGTTTTTTCTCTTAGGTCGTTACAGTATGATAGAAAAAAAAATTTCGTTAATTTTAATTTTTTTTTCGATTTAGATTGGCTTTTCATAGCTGTTTAAGACAATCTTGATGTATTTTGATACTTTGACAACGATTTTTCCAGTAGCTTAGAAGAAAACGATGATTTTTTTCTTTGGTCGTCACAGTATGCTAGAAAACAAAATTTCGTTATATTTAATTTTTTTTAATTAGATTTACTTTTCATAGCTGTTTAAGACAATCTTGATGAATTTTGATACTTTGACTACGATTTTTCCAGTAGTTTAGAAGAAAACGATGTTTTTTTTTTCTTTGGTCGTCACAGTATGATAGAAAACAAAATTTCGTTAATTTTAATTTTTTTTTAATTAGATTTACTTTTCATAGCTGTTTAAGACAATCTTGATGTATTTTGATACTTTACAACGATTTTTCCAGTAGCTTAGAAAAACGATGCTTTTTTTCTTGGGTCTTTACAGTATGAAAGAAAAAAAAATTGCGTTAATATTAATTTTTTTTCGATTAAGATTCGCTGTTCATAGCTGTTTAAGACAATCTTGATGAATTTTGATACTTTGACAACGATTTTTCCAGTAGCTTAGAAGAAAACGATGTTTTTTTTCTTAGGTCGTCACAGTATGATAGAAAACAAAATTTCGTTATATTTAATTTTTTTTAATTAGATTTACTTTTCATAGCTGTTTAAGACAATCTTGATGTATTTTGATACTTTGACAACGATTTTTCTAGTAGTTTAGAAGAAAACGATGCTTTTTTTCTTGGGTCGTTACAGTATGAAAGAAAAAAAAATTGCGTTAATATTAATTTTTTTTCGATTAAGATTCGCTGTTCATAGCTGTTTAAGACAATCTTGATGAATTTTGATACTTTGACTACGATTTTTCCAGTAGTTTAGAAGAAAACGATGTTTTTTTTTTCTTTGGTCGTCACAGTATGATAGAAAACAAAATTTCGTTAATTTTAATTTTTTTTTAATTAGATTTACTTTTCATAGCTGTTTAAGACAATCTTGATGTATTTTGATTCTTTGACAACGATTTTTCCAGTAGCTTAGAAGAAAACGATGTTTTTTCTCTTAGGTCGTTACAGTATGAAAGAAAACAAAATTGCGTTAATTTTAATTTTTTTTAATTAGATTTACTTTTCATAGCTGTTTAAGACAATCTTGATGTATTTTGATACTTTGACAACGATTTTTCCAGTAGCTTAGAAGAAAACGATGTTTTTTCTCTTAGGTCGTTACAGTATGATAGAAAAAAAAATTTCGTTAAATTTAATTTTTTTTAAATTAGATTGGCTTTTCATAGCTGTTTAAGACAATCTTGATGTATTTTGATACTTTGACAACGATTTTTCCAGTAGCTTAGAAGAAAACGATGTTTTTTTTTATTTGGTCGTTACAGTACGAAAGAAAAAAAAATGTTTTTATCTCCGTCAATATTTATTTTTTTCGATTTAGATTGGCTTTTCATAGCTGTTTAAGACAATCTTGATGTATTTTGATACTTTGACAACGATTTTTCCAGTAGCTTAGAAGAAAACGATGTTTTTTCTCTTAGGTCGTTACAGTATGATAGAAAAAAAAATTTCGTTAATTTTAATTTTTTTTTAATTAGATTGGCTTTTCATAGCTGTTTAAGACAATCTTGATGTATTTTGATACTTTGACAACGATTTTTCCAGCAGCTTAGAAGAAAACGATGTTTTTTCTCTTAGGTCGTTACAGTATGATAGAAAAAAAAATTTCGTTAAATTTAATTTTTTTTTAATTAGATTTGCTTTTTATAGCTATTTAAGACAATCTTGATGTATTTTGGTACTTTGTCAACGATTTTTCCAGTAGTTTAGAAGAAAACGATGTTTTTTTTTATTTGGTCGTTACAGTAAGAAAGAAAAAAAATTTTTGTTATCTCCGTCAATATTTATTTTTTTCGATTTAGATTGGCTTTTCATAGCTGTTTAAGACAATCTTGATGAATTTTGATACTTTGACTACGATTTTTCCAGTAGCTTAGAAGAAAACGATGCTTTTTTTCTTGGGTCGTTACAGTATGAAAGAAAAAAAAATTGCGTTGATATTAATTTTTTTCGATTAAGATTCGCTGTTCATAGCTGTTTAAGACAATCTTGATGAATTTGGTACTTTGACAACGATTTTTCCAGTAGTTTAGAAGAAAACGATGTTTTTTTTTCTTTGCTCGTTACAGTACGATCGAAAAAAAAAAAGCTGTTAACTCCGTCAATGTTAAGTTTTTTTCGATTTAGATTTGCTTTTCATAGCTGTTTAAGACAATCTTGATGTATTTTGATACTTTGACAACGATTTTTCCAGTAGCTTAGAAGAAAACGATGTTTTTTTTCTTTGGTCGTTACAGTATGAAAGAAAAAAAAATTGCGTTAATATTAATTTGTTTTCGATTAAGATTGGCTTTTCATAGCTGTTTAAGACAATCTTGATGTATTTTGATACTTTGACAACGATTTTTCCAGTAGTTTAGAAGAAAACGATGCTTTTTTTCTTGGGTCGTTACAGTATGAAAGAAAAAAAAATTGCGTTAATATTAATTTTTTTTCGATTAAGATTCGCTGTTCATAGCTGTTTAAGACAATCTTGATGTATTTTGATACTTTGACAACGATTTTTCCAGTAGCTTAGAAGAAAACGATGTTTTTTTTCTTAAGTCGTTACAGTATAAAAGAAAAAAAAATTTCGTTAATTTTAATTTTTTTTTAATTAGATTTGCTTTTCATAGCTGTTTAAGACAATCTTGATGTATTTTGGTACTTTGACAATGATGTTTCCAGTAGCTTAGAAGAAAACGATGTTTTTTTTTATTTGGTCGTTACAGTACGAAAGAAAAAAAAATGTTTTTATCTCCGTCAATATTTATTTTTTTCGATTTAGATTGACTTTTCATAGCTGTTTAAGACAATCTTGACGAATTTTGATACTTTGACTACGATTTTTCCAGTAGCTTAGAAGAAAACGATGTTTTTTTTCTTAGGTCGTTACAGAAGGAAAGAAAAAAAAATTGCGTTAATATTAATTTTTTTTCGATTTAAATTTGCTGTTCATAGCTGTTTAAGACAATCTTGATGAATTTTGATACTTTGACAACGATTTTTCCAGTAGCTTAGAAGAAAACGATGTTTTTCTTCTTAGGTCGTCACAGTATGATTGAAAACAAAATTTCGTTAAATTTAATTTTTTTTAATTAGATTTACTTTTCATAGCTGTTTAAGACAATCTTGATGTATTTTGATACTTTGACAACGATTTTTCCAGTAGTTTAGAAGTAAACGATGTTTTTTTTTTCTTTGGTCGTCACAGTATGATAGAAAACAAAATTTCGTTAATTTTAATTTTTTTTTAATTAGATTTACTTTTCATAGCTGTTTAAGACAATCTTGATGTATTTTGATTCTTTGACAACGATTTTTCCAGTAGCTTAGAAGAAAACGATGTTTTTTCTCTTAGGTCGTTACAGTATGATAGAAAAAAAAATTTCGTTAATTTTAATTTTTTTTTAATTAGATTGGCTTTTCATAGCTGTTTAAGACAATCTTGATGTATTTTGATACTTTGACAACGATTTTTCCAGTAGCTTAGAAGAAAACGATGTTTTTTTTCTTTGGTCGTCACAGTATGCTAGAAAACAAAATTTCGTTATATTTAATTTTTTTTAATTAGATTTACTTTTCATAGCTGTTTAAGACAATCTTGATGAATTTTGATACTTTGACTACGATTTTTCCAGTAGTTTAGAAGAAAACGATTTTTTTTTTTCTTTGGTCGTCACAGTATGATAGAAAACAAAATTTCGTTAATTTTAATTTTTTTTTTAATTAGATTTACTTTTCTTAGCTGTTTAAGACAATCTTGATGTATTTTGATTCTTTGACAACGATTTTTCCAGTAGCTTAGAAGAAAACGATGTTTTTTCTCTTAGGTCGTTACAGTATGAAAGAAAAAAAAATTTCGTTAATTTTAATTTTTTTTTAATTAGATTGGCTTTTCATAGCTGTTTAAGACAATCTTGATGTATTTTGATACTTTGACAACGATTTTTCCAGTAGCTTAGAAGAAAACGATGTTTTTTTTCTTTGGTCGTCACAGTATGCTAGAAAACAAAATTTCGTTATATTTAATTTTTTTTAATTAGATTTACTTTTCATAGCTGTTTAAGACAATCTTGATGAATTTTGATACTTTGACTACGATTTTTCCAGTAGTTTAGAAGAAAACGATGTTTTTTTTTTCTTTGGTCGTCACAGTATGATAGAAAACAAAATTTCGTTAATTTTAATTTTTTTTTAATTAGATTTACTTTTCATAGCTGTTTAAGACAATCTTGATGTATTTTGATACTTTGACAACGATTTTTCTAGTAGTTTAGAAGAAAACGATGTTTTTTTTCTTGGGTCGTTACAGTATGAAAGAAAAAAAAATTGCGTTAATATTAATTTTTTTTCGATTAAGATTCGCTGTTCATAGCTGTTTAAGACAATCTTGATGAATTTTGATACTTTGACAACGATTTTTCCAGTAGCTTAGAAGAAAACGATGTTTTTTTTCTTAGGTCGTCACAGTATGATAGAAAACAAAATTTCGTTATATTTAATTTTTTTAATTAGATTTACTTTTCATAGCTGTTTAAGACAATCTTGATGTATTTTGATACTTTGACAACGATTTTTCCAGTAGGTTAGAAGAAAACGATGTTTTTTTTCTTAGGTCGTCACAGTATGATAGAAAACAAAATTTCGTTATATTTAATTTTTTTTAATTAGATTTACTTTTCATAGCTGTTTAAGACAATCTTGATGTATTTTGATACTTTGACAACGATTTTTCCAGTAGTTTAGAAGAAAACGATGCTTTTTTTCTTGGGTCGTTACAGTATGAAAGAAAAAAAAATTGCGTTAATATTAATTTTTTTTCGATTAAGATTCGCTGTTCATAGCTGTTTAAGACAATCTTGATGAATTTTGATACTTTGACTACGATTTTTCCAGTAGTTTAGAAGAAAACGATGTTTTTTTTTTTTCTTTGGTCGTCACAGTATGATAGAAAACAAAATTTCGTTAATTTTAATTTTTTTTTAATTAGATTTACTTTTCATAGCTGTTTAAGACAATCTTGATGTATTTTGATACTTTGACAACGATTTTTCCAGTAGCTTAGAAGAAAACGATGTTTTTTTTTATTTGGTCGTTACAGTACGAAAGAAAAAAAAATGTTGTTATCTCCGTCAATATTTATTTTTTTCGATTTAGATTGGCTTTTCATAGCTGTTTAAGACAATCTTGATGTATTTTGATACTTTGACAACGATTTTTCCAGTAGCTTAGAAGAAAACGATGTTTTTTCTCTTAGGTCGTTACAGTATGATAGAAAAAAAAATTTCGTTAATTTTAATTTTTTTTAAATTAGATTGGCTTTTCATAGCTGTTTAAGACAATCTTGATGTATTTTGATACTTTGACAACGATTTTTCCAGCAGCTTAGAAGAAAACGATGTTTTTTTTTATTTGGTCTTTACAGTACGAAAGAAAAAAAAATGTTGTTATTTCCGTCAATATTTATTTTTTTCGATTTAGATTGGCTTTTCATAGCTGTTTAAGACAATCTTGATGTATTTTGATACTTTGACAACGATTTTTCCAGTAGCTTAGAAGAAAACGATGTTTTTTCTCTTAGGTCGTTACAGTATGATAGAAAAAAAAATTTCGTTAATTTTAATTTTTTTTTAATTAGATTGGCTTTTCATAGCTGTTTAAGACAATCTTGATGTATTTTGATACTTTGACAACGATTTTTCCAGTAGCTTTGAAGAAAACGATGTTATTTTTTATTTGGTCGTTACAGTACGAAAGAAAAAAAAATGTTGTTATCTCCGTCAATATTTATTTTTTTCGATTTAGATTGGCTTTTCATAGCTGTTTAAGACAATCTTGATGAATTTTGATACTTTGACTACGATTTTTTCAGTAGCTTAGAAGAAAACGATGTTTTTTCTCTTAGGTCGTTACAGTATGATAGAAAAAAAAATTTCGTTAATTTTAATTTTTTTTTAATTAGATTGGCTTTTCATAGCTGTTTAAGACAATCTTGATGTATTTTGATACTTTGACAACGATTTTTCCAGTAGCTTAGAAGAAAACGATGTTTTTTCTCTTAGGTCGTTACAGTATGATAGAAAAAAAAATTTAGTTAATTTTAATTTTTTTAAATTAGATTGGCTTTTCATAGCTGTTTAAGACAATCTTGATGTATTTTGATACTTTGACAACGATTTTTCCAGTAGCTTAGAAGAAAACGATGTTTTTTCTCTTAGGTCGTTACAGTATGATAGAAAAAAAAATTTCGTTAATTTTAATTTTTTTAAATTAGATTGGCTTTTCATAGCTGTTTAAGACAATCTTGATGTATTTTGATACTTTGACAACGATTTTTCCAGCAGCTTAGAAGAAAACGATGTTTTTTTTCATAAGTCGTTACAGTACGAAAGAAAAAAAAATGTTGTTATTTCCGTCAATATTTATTTTTTTCGATTTAGATTGGCTTTTCATAGCTGTTTAAGACAATCTTGATGAATTTTGATACTTTGACTACGATTTTTTCAGTAGCTTAGAAGAAAACGATGTTTTTTCTCTTAGGTCGTTACAGTATGATAGAAAAAAAAATTTCGTTAATTTTAATTTTTTTTTAATTAGATTGGCTTTTCATAGCTGTGTAAGACAATCTTGATGTATTTTGATACTTTGACAACGATTTTTCCAGTAGCTTAGAAGAAAACGATGTTTTTTCTCTTAGGTCGTTACAGTATGATAGAAAAAAAAATTTCGTTAATTTTAATTTTTTTAAATTAGATTGGCTTTTCATAGCTGTTTAAGACAATCTTGATGTATTTTGATACTTTGACAACGATTTTTCCAGTAGCTTAGAAGAAAACGATGTTTTTTCTCTTAGGTCGTTACAGTATGATAGAAAAAAAAATTTCGTTAATTTTAATTTTTTTAAATTAGATTGGCTTTTCATAGCTGTTTAAGACAATCTTGATGTATTTTGATACTTTGACAACGATTTTTCCAGCAGCTTAGAAGAAAACGATGTTTTTTTTTATTTGGTCGTTACAGTACGAAAGAAAAAAAAATGTTGTTATTTCCGTCAATATTTATTTTTTTCGATTTAGATTGGCTTTTCATAGCTGTTTAAGACAATCTTGATGAATTTTGATACTTTTTTTTCTCTTAGGTCGTTACAGTATGATAGAAAAAAAAATTTCGTTAATTTTAATTTTTTTTTAATTAGATTGGCTTTTCATAGCTGTTTAAGACAATCTTGATGTATTTTGATACTTTGACAACGATTTTTCCAGTAGCTTAGAAGAAAACGATGTTTTTTCTCTTAGGTCGTTACAGTATGATAGAAAAAAAAATTTCGTTAATTTTAATTTTTTTAAATTAGATTGGCTTTTCATAGCTGTTTAAGACAATCTTGATGTATTTTGATACTTTGACAACGATTTTTCCAGCAGCTTAGAAGAAAACGATGTTTTTTTTTATTTGGTCGTTACAGTACGAAAGAAAAAAAAATGTTGTTATTTCCGTCAATATTTATTTTTTTCGATTTAGATTGGCTTTTCATAGCTGTTTAAGACAATCTTGATGAATTTTGATACTTTGACTACGATTTTTTCAGTAGCTTAGAAGAAAACGATGTTTTTTCTCTTAGGTCGTTACAGTATGATAGAAAAAAAAATTTCGTTAATTTTAATTTTTTTTTAATTAGATTGGCTTTTCATAGCTGTTTAAGACAATCTTGATGTATTTTGATACTTTGACAACGATTTTTCCAGTAGCTTAGAAGAAAACGATGTTTTTTCTCTTAGGTCGTTACAGTATGATAGAAAAAAAAATTTCGTTAATTTTAATTTTTTTAAATTAGATTGGCTTTTCATAGCTGTTTAAGACAATCTTGATGTATTTTGATACTTTGACAACGATTTTTCCAGTAGCTTAGAAGAAAACGATGTTTTTTCTCTTAGGTCGTTACAGTATGATAGAAAAAAAAATTTCGTTAATTTTAATTTTTTTAAATTAGATTGGCTTTTCATAGCTGTTTAAGACAATCTTGATGTATTTTGATACTTTGACAACGATTTTTCCAGTAGCTTAGAAGAAAACGATGTTTTTTCTCTTAGGTCGTTACAGTATGATAGAAAAAAAAATTTCGTTAATTTTAATTTTTTTTAAATTAGATTGGCTTTTCATAGCTGTTTAAGACAATCTTGATGAATTTTGATACTTTGACTACGATTTTTCCAGTAGCTTAGAAGAAAACGATGTTTTTTTTTATTTGGTCGTTACAGTACGAAAGAAAAAAAAATGTTGTTATTTCCGTCAATATTTATTTTTTTCGATTTAGATTGGCTTTTCATAGCTGTTTAAGACAATCTTGATGTATTTTGATACTTTGACAACGATTTTTCCAGTAGCTTAGAAGAAAACGATGTTTTTTTTCTTGGGTCGTTACAGTATGAAAGAAAAAAAAATTGCGTTAATATTAATTTTTTTTCGATTAAGATTCGCTGTTCATAGCTGTTTAAGACAATCTTGATGAATTTTGATACTTTGACTACGATTTTTCCAGTAGCTTAGAAGAAAACGATGTTTTTTTTTTTCTTTGGTCGTCACAGTATGATAGAAAACAAAATTTCGTTAATTTTAATTTTTTTTTAATTAGATTTACTTTTCATAGCTGTTTAAGACAATCTTGATGTATTTTGATTCTTTGACAACGATTTTTCCAGTAGCTTAGAAGAAAACGATGTTTTTTCTCTTAGGTCGTTACAGTATGAAAGAAAACAAAATTTCGTTAATTTTAATTTTTTTTAATTAGATTTACTTTTCATAGCTGTTTAAGACAATCTTGATGTATTTTGATACTTTGACAACGATTTTTCCAGTAGCTTAGAAGAAAACGATGTTTTTTCTCTTAGGTCGTTACAGTATGATAGAAAAAAAAATTTCGTTTATTTTAATTTTTTTAAATTAGATTGGCTTTTCATAGCTGTTTAAGACAATCTTGATGTATTTTGATACTTTGACAACGATTTTTCCAGTAGCTTAGAAGAAAACGATGTTTTTTCTCTTAGGTCGTTACAGTATGATAGAAAAAAAAATTTCGTTAATTTTAATTTTTTTTAAATTAGATTGGCTTTTCATAGCTGTTTAAGACAATCTTGATGTATTTTGATACTTTGACAACGATTTTTCCAGCAGCTTAGAAGAAAACGATGTTTTTTTTTATTTGGTCGTTACAGTACGAAAGAAAAAAAAATGTTGTTATTTCCGTCAATATTTATTTTCTTCGATTTAGATTGGCTTTTCATAGCTGTTTAAGACAATCTTGATGTATTTTGATACTTTGACAACGATTTTTCCAGAAGCTTAGAAGAAAACGATGTTTTTTTTCTTGGGTCATTACAGTATGAAAGAAAAAAAAATTGCGTTAATATTAATTTTTTTTCGATTAAGATTCGCTGTTCATAGCTGTTTAAGACAATCTTGATGAATTTTGATACTTTGACTACGATTTTTCCAGTAGTTTAGAAGAAAACGATGTTTTTTTTTTCTTTGGTCGTCACAGTATGATAGAAAACAAAATTTCGTTAATTTTATTTTTTTTTTAATTAGATTTACTTTTCATAGCTGTTTAAGACAATCTTGATGTATTTTGATTCTTTGACAACGATTTTTCCAGTAGCTTAGAAGAAAACGATGTTTTTTCTCTTAGGTCGTTACAGTATGAAAGAAAACAAAATTTCGTTAATTTTAATTTTTTTTAATTAGATTTACTTTTCATAGCTGTTTAAGACAATCTTGATGTATTTTGATACTTTGACAACGATTTTTCCAGTAGCTTAGAAGAAAACGATGTTTTTTCTCTTAGGTCGTTACAGTATGATAGAAAAAAAAATTTCGTTAATTTTAATTTTTTTTAAATTAGATTGGCTTTTCATAGCTGTTTAAGACAATCTTGATGTATTTTGATACTTTGACAACGATTTTTCCAGCAGCTTAGAAGAAAACGATGTTTTTTTTTATTTGGTCGTTACAGTACGAAAGAAAAAAAAATGTTGTTATTTCCGTCAATATTTATTTTTTTCGATTTAGATTGGCTTTTCATAGCTGTTTAAGACAATCTTGATGTATTTTGATACTTTGACTACGATTTTTCCAGTAGCTTAGAAGAAAACGATGTTTTTTCTCTTAGGTCGTTACAGTATGATAGAAAAAAAAATTTCGTTAATTTTAATTTTTTTTAAATTAGATTGGCTTTTCATAGCTGTTTAAGACAATCTTGATGTATTTTGATACTTTGACAACGATTTTTCCAGTAGCTTAGAAGAAAACGATGTTTTTTTTTATTTGGTCGTTACAGTACGAAAGAAAAAAAAATGTTGTTATTTCCGTCAATATTTATTTTTTTCGATTTAGATTGGCTTTTCATAGCTGTTTAAGACAATCTTGATGTATTTTGATACTTTGACAACGATTTTTCCAGTAGCTTAGAAGAAAACGATGTTTTTTTTCTTGGGTCGTTACAGTATGAAAGAAAAAAAAATTGCATTAATATTAATTTTTTTTCGATTAAGATTCGCTGTTCATAGCTGTTTAAGACAATCTTGATGAATTTTGATACTTTGACTACGATTTTTCCAGTAGTTTAGAAGAAAACGATGTTTTTTTTTTTCTTTGGTCGTCACAGTATGATAGAAAACAAAATTTCGTTAATTTTAATTTTTTTTTAATTAGATTTACTTTTCATAGCTGTTTAAGACAATCTTGATGTATTTTGATTGTTTGACAACGATTTTTCCAGTAGCTTAGAAGAAAACGATGTTTTTTCTCTTAGGTCGTTACAGTATGAAAGAAAACAAAATTTCGTTAATTTTAATTTTTTTTAATTAGATTTACTTTTCATAGCTGTTTAAGACAATCTTGATGTATTTTGATACTTTGACAACGATTTTTCCAGTAGCTTAGAAGAAAACGATGTTTTTTCTCTTAGGTCGTTACAGTATGATAGAAAAAAAAATTTCGTTAATTTTAATTTTTTTTAAATTAGATTGGCTTTTCATAGCTGTTTAAGACAATCTTGATGTATTTTGATACTTTGACAACGATTTTTCCAGTAGCTTAGAAGAAAACGATGTTTTTTTTTATTTGGTCGTTACAGTACGAAAGAAAAAAAAATGTTGTTATCTCCGTCAATATTTATTTTTTTCGATTTAGATTGGCTTTTCATAGCTGTTTAAGACAATCTTGATGTATTTTGATACTTTGACAACGATTTTTCCAGTAGCTTAGAAGAAAACGATGTTTTTTCTCTTAGGTCGTTACAGTATGATAGAAAAAAAAATTTCGTTAATTTTAATTTTTTTAAAATTAGATTGGCTTTTCATAGCTGTTTAAGACAATCTTGATGTATTTTGATACTTTGACAACGATTTTTCCAGCAGCTTAGAAGAAAACGATGTTTTTTTTTATTTGGTCGTTACAGTACGAAAGAAAAAAAAATGTTGTTATCTCCGTCAATATTTATTTTTTTCGATTTAGATTGGCTTTTCATAGCTGTTTAAGACAATCTTGATGTATTTTGATACTTTGACAACGATTTTTCCAGTAGCTTAGAAGAAAACGATGTTTTTTCTCTTAGGTCGTTACAGTATGATAGAAAAAAAAATTTCGTTAATTTTAATTTTTTTTTAATTAGATTGGCTTTTCATAGCTGTTTAAGACAATCTTGATGTATTTTGATACTTTGACAACGATTTTTCCAGTAGCTTAGAAGAAAACGATGTTTTTTTTTATTTGGTCGTTACAGTACGAAAGAAAAAAAAATGTTGTTATCTCCGTCAATATTTATTTTTTTCGATTTAGATTGGCTTTTCATAGCTGTTTAAGACAATCTTGATGAATTTTGATACTTTGACTACAATTTTTCCAGTAGTTTAGAAGAAAACGATGTTTTTTTTTTCTTTGGTCGTCACAGTATGATAGAAAACAAAATTTCGTTAATTTTAATTTTTTTTTAATTAGATTTACTTTTCATAGCTGTTTAAGACAATCTTGATGTATTTTGATACTTTGACAACGATTTTTCCAGTAGCTTAGAAGAAAACGATGCTTTTTTTCTTGGGTCGTTACAGTATGAAAGAAAAAAAAATTGCGTTAATATTAATTTTTTTTCGATTAAGATTCGCTGTTCATAGCTGTTTAAGACAATCTTGATGAATTTTGATACTTTGACTACGATTTTTCCAGTAGTTTAGAAGAAAACGATGTTTTTTTTTTCTTTGGTCGTCACAGTATGATAGAAAACAAAATTTCGTTAATTTTAATTTTTTTTTAATTAGATTTACTTTTCATAGCTGTTTAAGACAATCTTGATGTATTTTGATACTTTGACAACGATTTTTCCAGTAGCTTAGAAGAAAACGATGTTTTTTTTCTTAAGTCGTTACAGTATAAAAGAAAAAAAAATTTCGTTAATTTTAATTTTTTTTAATTAGATTTGCTTTTCATAGCTGTTTAAGACAATCTTGATGTATTTTGGTACTTTGACAATGATGTTTCCAGTAGTTTAGAAGAAAACGATGCTTTTTTTCTTGGGTCGTTACAGTATGAAAGAAAAAAAAATTGCGTTAATATTAATTTTTTTTCTATTAAGATTCGCTGTTCATAGCTGTTTAAGACAATCTTGATGAATTTGGTACTTTGACAACGATTTTTCCAGTAGTTTAGAAGAATACGATGTTTTTTTTTCTTTGGTCGTTACAGTACGATCGAAAAAAAAAAGCTGTTAACTCCGTCAATGTTAATTTTTTTTCGATTTAGATTTGCTTTTCATAGCTGTTTAAGACAATCTTGATGTATTTTGATACTTTGACAACGATTTTTCCAGTAGCTTAGAAGAAAACGATGTTTTTTTCTTTGGTCGTTACAGTATGAAAGAAAAAAATATTGCGTTAATATTAATTTGTTTTCGATTAAGATTGGCTTTTCATAGCTGTTTAAGACAATCTTGATGTATTTTGGTACTTTGACAATGATGTTTCCAGTAGTTTAGAAGAAAACGATGCTTTTTTTCTTGGGTCGTTACAGTATGAAAGAAAAAAAAATTGCGTTAATATTAATTTTTTTTCGATTAAGATTCACTGTTCATAGCTGTTTAAGACAATCTTGATGAATTTGGTACTTTGACAACGATTTCTCCAGTAGTTTAGAAGAAAACGATGTTTTTTTTTCTTTGGTCGTCACAGTATGATAGAAAACAAAATTTCGTTAATATTAATTTTTTTCTATTTAGATTGGCTTTTCATAGCTGTTTAAGACAATCTTGATGTATTTTGATACTTTGACAACGATTTTTCCAGTAGCTTAGAAGAAAACGATGTTTTTTTTCTTTGGTCGTTACAGTAGGAAAGAAAAAAAAATTTCGTTAATTTTAATTTTTTTTTAATTAGATTTGCTTTTCATAGCTGTTTAAGACAATCTTGATGTATTTTGGTACTTTGACAATGATGTTTCCAGTAGCTTAGAAGAAAACGATGTTTTTTTTCTTAAGTCGTTACAGTATAAAAGAAAAAAAAATTTCGTTAATTTTAATTTTTTTTTAATTAGATTTGCTTTTCATAGCTGTTTAAGACAATCTTGATGTATTTTGATACTTTGACAACGATTTTTCCAGTAGTTTAGAAGAAAACGATGTTTTTTTTCTTTGGTCGTTACAGTAGGAAAGAAAAAAAAATTGCGTTAATATTAATTTTTTTTCGATTTAGATTTGCTGTTCATAGCTGTTTAAGACAATCTTGATGTATTTTGATACTTTGACAACGATTTTTCCAGTAGCTTAGAAGAAAACGATGTTTTTTTCTTTGGTCGTTACAGTATGAAAGAAAAAAATATTGCGGTAATATTAATTTGTTTTCGATTTAGATTGGCTTTTCATAGCTGTTTAAGACAATCTTGATGTATTTTGATACTTTGACAACGATTTTTCCAGTAGTTTAGAAGAAAACGATGTTTTTTTTCTTTGGTCGTTACAGTATGAAAGAAAAAAAAATTGCGTTAATATTAATTTTTTTTCGATTTAGATTTGCTGTTCATAGCTGTTTAAGACAATCTTGATGTATTTTGATACTTTTACAACGATTTTTCCAGTAGCTTAGAAGAAAACGATGTTTTTTCTCTTAGGTCGTTACAGTATGATAGAAAAAAAAATTTCGTTAATTTTAATTTTTTTTGAATTAGATTGGCTTTTCATAGCTGTTTAAGACAATCGTGATGTATTTTGATACTTTGACAACGATTTTTCCTGTAGTTTAGAAGAAAACGATGTTTTTTTTTATTTGGTCGTTACAGTACGAAAGAAAAAAAAATGTTGTTATCTCCGTCAATATTTATTTTTTTCGATTTAGATTGGCTTTTCATAGCTGTTTAAGACAATCTTGATGAATTTTGATACTTTGACTACGATTTTTCCAGTAGCTTAGAAGAAAACGATGCTTTTTTTCTTAGGTCGTTACAGTATGAAAGAAAAAAAAATTGCGGTAATATTAATTTTTTTTCGATTAAGATTTGCTGTTCATAGCTGTTTAAGACAATCTTGATGAATTTTGATACCTTGACTACGATTTTTCCAGTAGTTTAGAAGAAAACGATGCTTTTTTTTTCTTTGGTCGTCACAGTATGATAGAAAACAAAATTTCGTTAATTTTAATTTTTTTAATTAGATTTACTTTTCATAGCTGTTTAAGACAATCTTGATGTATTTTGATACTTTGACAACGATTTTTCCAGTAGCTTAGAAGAAAACGATGTTTTTTTTCTTAGGTCGTTACAGTATGATAGAAAAAAAAATTTCGTCAATCATAATTTTTTTTCGATTTAGATTGGCTTTTCATAGCTGTTTAAGACAATCTTGATGTATTTTGATACTTTGACAACGATTTTTCCAGTAGCTTAGAAGAAAACGATGTTTTTTTTTATTTGGTCGTTACAGTACGAAAGAAAAAAAAAATTTGTTATCTCCGTCAATATTTATGTTTTTCGATTTAGATTGGCTTTTCATAGCTGTTTAAGACAATCTTGATAAATTTTGATACTTTGACAACGATTTTTCCAGTAGCTTAGAAGAAAACGATGTTTTTCTTCATAAGTCGTTACAGTATAAAAGAAAAAAAAAATTCGTTAATTTTAATTTTTTTTGAATTAGATTTGCTTTTCATAGCTGTTTAAGACAATCTTGATGTATTTTGGTACTTTGACAATGATGTTTCCAGTAGTTTAGAAGAAAACGATGCTTTTTTTCTTGGGTCGTTACAGTATGAAAGAAAAAAAAATTGCGTTAATATTAATTTTTTTTCGATTAAGATTCGCTGTTCATAGCTGTTTAAGACAATCTTGATGAATTTGGTACTTTGACAACGATTTTTCCAGTAGTTTAGAAGAAAACGATGTTTTTTTTTCTTTGGTCGTTACAGTACGATCGAAAAAAAAAAGCTGTTAACTCCGTCAATGTTAAGTTTTTTTCGATTTAGAATTGCTTTTCATTGCTGTTTAAGACAATCTTGATGTATTTTGATACTTTGACAACGATTTTTCCAGTAGCTTAGAAGAAAACGATGTTTTTTTTCTTTGGTCGTTACAGTATGAAAGAAAAAAAAATTGCGTTAATATTAATTTGTTTTCGATTTAGATTGGCCTTTCATAGCTGTTTAAGACAATCTTGATGTATTTTGATACTCTGACAACGATTTTTCCAGTAGTTTAGAAGAAAACGATGTTGTTTTTTTCTTTGGTCGTTACAGTACGAAAGAAAAAAAAAATTTGTTATCTCCGTCAATATTTATTTTTTTCGATTTAGATTGGCTTTTCATAGCTGTTTAAGACAATCTTGATAAATTTTGATACTTTGACAACGATTTTTCCAGTAGCTTAGAAGAAAACGATGTTTTTTTTCATAAGTCGTTACAGTATAAAAGAAAAAAAAAATTCGTTAATTTTAATTTTTTTTGAATTAGATTTGCTTTTCATAGCTGTTTAAGACAATCTTGATGTATTTTGGTACTTTGACAATGATGTTTCCAGTAGTTTAGAAGAAAACGATGCTTTTTTTCTTGGGTCGTTACAGTATGAAAGAAAAAAAAATTTCGTTAATATTAATTTTTTTTCGATTAAGATTCGCTGTTCATAGCTGTTTAAGACAATCTTGATGTATTTTGATACTTTGACAACGATTTTTCCAGCAGCTTAGAAGAAAACGATGTTTTTTTTTATTTGGTCGTTACAGTACGAAAGAAAAAAAAATGTTGTTATTTCCGTCAATATTTATTTTTTTCGATTTAGATTGGCTTTTCATAGCTGTTTAAGACAATCTTGATGTATTTTGATACTTTGACAACGATTTTTCCAGTAGCTTAGAAGAAAACGATGTTTTTTTTCTTGGGTCGTTACAGTATGAAAGAAAAAAAAATTGCGTTAATATTAATTTTTTTTCGATTAGGATTCGCTGTTCATAGCTGTTTAAGACAATCTTGATGAATTTTGATACTTTGACTACGATTTTTCCAGTAGCTTAGAAGAAAACGATGTTTTTTCTCTTAGGTCGTTACAGTATGATAGAAAAAAAAATTTCGTTAATTTTAATTTTTTTTTAATTAGATTGGCTTTTCATAGCTGTTTAAGACAATCTTGATGTATTTTGATACTTTGACAACGATTTTTCCAGTAGCTTAGAAGAAAACGATGTTTTTTTTTATTTGGTCGTTACAGTACGAAAGAAAAAAAAATGTTGTTATTTCCGTCAATATTTATTTTTTTCGATTTAGATTGGCTTTTCATAGCTGTTTAAGACAATCTTGATGTATTTTGATACTTTGACAACGATTTTTCCAGTAGCTTAGAAGAAAACGATGTTTTTTTTCTTGGGTCGTTACAGTATGAAAGAAAAAAAAATTGCGTTAATATTAATTTTTTTTCGATTTAGATTCGCTGTTCATAGCTGTTTAAGACAATCTTGATGTATTTTGATACTTTGACAACGATTTTTCCAGTAGCTTAGAAGAAAACGATGTTTTTTTTTATTTGGTCGTTACAGTACGAAAGAAAAAAAAATGTTGTTATCTCCGTCAATATTTATTTTTTTCGATTTAGATTGGCTTTTCATAGCTGTTTAAGACAATCTTGATGTATTTTGATACTTTGACAACGATTTTTCCAGTAGCTTAGAAGAAAACGATGTTTTTCTCTTAGGTCGTTACAGTATGATAGAAAAAAAAATTTCGTTAATTTTAATTTTTTTTAAATTAGATTGGCTTTTCATAGCTGTTTAAGACAATCTTGATGTATTTTGATACTTTGACAATGATTTTTCCAGTAGTTTAGAAGAAAACGATGTTTTTTTTCTTGGGTCGTTACAGTATGAAAGAAAAAAAAATTGCGTTAATATTAATTTTTTTTCGATTAGGATTCGCTGTTCATAGCTGTTTAAGACAATCTTGATGAATTTTGATACTTTGACTACGATTTTTCCAGTAGCTTAGAAGAAAACGATGTTTTTTCTCTTAGGTCGTTACAGTATGATAGAAAAAAAAATTTCGTTAATTTTAATTTTTTTTTAATTAGATTGGCTTTTCATAGCTGTTTAAGACAATCTTGATGTATTTTGATACTTTGACAACGATTTTTCCAGTAGCTTAGAAGAAAACGATGTTTTTTTTTATTTGGTCGTTACAGTACGAAAGAAAAAAAAATGTTGTTATTTCCGTCAATATTTATTTTTTTCGATTTAGATTGGCTTTTCATAGCTGTTTAAGACAATCTTGATGTATTTTGATACTTTGACAACGATTTTTCCAGTAGCTTAGAAGAAAACGATGTTTTTTTTTATTTGGTCGTTACAGTACGAAAGAAAAAAAAATGTTGTTATTTCCGTCAATATTTATTTTTTTCGATTTAGATTGGCTTTTCATAGCTGTTTAAGACAATCTTGATGTATTTTGATACTTTGACAACGATTTTTCCAGTAGCTTAGAAGAAAACGATGTTTTTTCTCTTAGGTCGTTACAGTATGAAAGAAAACAAAATTTCGTTAATTTTAAATTTTTTTTAATTAGATTTACTTTTCATAGCTGTTTAAGACAATCTTGATGTATTTTGATACTTTGACAACGATTTTTCCAGTAGCTTAGAAGAAAACGATGTTTTTTCTCTTAGGTCGTTACAGTATGATAGAAAAAAAAATTTCGTTAATTTTAATTTTTTTTAAATTAGATTGGCTTTTCATAGCTGTTTAAGACAATCTTGATGTATTTTGATACTTTGACAACGATTTTTCCAGTAGCTTAGAAGAAAACGATGTTTTTTTTTATTTGGTCGTTACAGTACGAAAGAAAAAAAAATGTTGTTATCTCCGTCAATATTTATTTTTTTCGATTTAGATTGGCTTTTCATAGCTGTTTAAGACAATCTTGATGTATTTTGATACTTTGACAACGATTTTTCCAGTAGCTTAGAAGAAAACGATGTTTTTCTCTTAGGTCGTTACAGTATGATAGAAAAAAAAATTTCGTTAATTTTAATTTTTTTTAAATTAGATTGGCTTTTCATAGCTGTTTAAGACAATCTTGATGTATTTTGATACTTTGACAACGATTTTTCCAGCAGCTTAGAAGAAAACGATGTTTTTTTTTATTTGGTCGTTACAGTACGAAAGAAAAAAAAATGTTGTTATCTCCGTCAATATTTATTTTTTTCGATTTAGATTGGCTTTTCATAGCTGTTTAAGACAATCTTGATGTATTTTGATACTTTGACAACGATTTTTCCAGTAGCTTAGAAGAAAACGATGTTTTTTCTCTTAGGTCGTTACAGTATGATAGAAAAAAAAATTTCGTTAATTTTAATTTTTTTTAAATTAGATTGGCTTTTCATAGCTGTTTAAGACAATCTTGATGTATTTTGATACTTTGACAACGATTTTTCCAGTAGCTTAGAAGAAAACGATGTTTTTTTTTATTTGGTCGTTACAGTACGAAAGAAAAAAAAATGTTGTTATCTCCGTCAATATTTATTTTTTTCGATTTAGATTAGCTTTTCATAGCTGTTTAAGACAATCTTGATGAATTTTGATACTTTGACTACGATTTTTCCAGTAGTTTAGAAGAAAACGATGTTTTTTTTTTCTTTGGTCGTCACAGTATGATAGAAAACAAAATTTCGTTAATTTTAATTTTTTTTTAATTAGATTTACTTTTCATAGCTGTTTAAGACAATCTTGATGTATTTTGATACTTTGACAACGATTTTTCCAGTAGTTTAGAAGGAAACGATGTTTTTTTTCTTTGGTCGTTACAGTAGGAAAGAAAAAAAAATTGCGTTAATATTAATTTTTTTTCGATTTAGATTTGCTGTTCATAGCTGTTTAAGACAATCTTGATGTATTTTGATACTTTGACAACGATTTTTCCAGTAGCTTAGAAGAAAACGATGTTTTTTTCTTTGGTCGTTACAGTATGAAAGAAAAAAATATTGCGGTAATATTAATTTGTTTTCGATTTAGATTGGCTTTTCATAGCTGTTTAAGACAATCTTGATGTATTTTGATACTTTGACAACGATTTTTCCAGTAGTTTAGAAGAAAACGATGTTTTTTTTCTTGGGTCGTTACAGTATGAAAGAAAAAAAAATTGCGTTAATATTAATTTTTTTTCGATTAAGATTCGCTGTTCATAGCTGTTTAAGACAATCTTGATGAATTTTGATACTTTGACTACGATTTTTCCAGTAGTTTAGAAGAAAACGATGTTTTTATTTTCTTTGGTCGTCACAGTATGAAAGAAAACAAAATTTCGTTAATTTTAATTTTTTTTTAATTAGATTTACTTTTCATAGCTGTTTAAGACAATCTTAATGAATTTTGATACTTTGACTACGATTTTTCCAGTAGTTTAGAAGAAAACGATGTTTTTTTTTTCTTTGGTCGTCACAGTATGATAGAAAACAAAATTTCGTTAATTTTAATTTTTTTTTAATTAGATTTACTTTTCATAGCTGTTTAAGACAATCTTGATGTATTTTGATACTTTGACAACGATTTTTCCAGTAGCTTAGAAGAAAACGATGTTTTTTTTCTTAAGTCGTTACAGTATAAAAGAAAAAAAAATTTCGTTAATTTTAATTTTTTTTAATTAGATTTGCTTTTCATAGCTGTTTAAGACAATCTTGATGTATTTTGGTACTTTTCTTAAGTCGTTACAGTATAAAAGAAAAAAAAATGGCGTTAATATTAATTTTTTTTTAATTAGATTTGCTTTTCATAGCTGTTTAAGACAATCTTGATGTATTTTGATACTTTGACAACGATTTTTCCAGTAGTTTAGAAGAAAACGATGTTTTTTTCTTTGGTCGTTACAGTATGAAAGAAAAAAATATTGCGGTAATATTAATTTGTTTTCGATTTAGATTGGCTTTTCATAGCTGTTTAAGACAATCTTGATGTATTTTGATACTTTGACAACGATTTTTCCAGTAGTTTAGAAGAAAACGATGTTTTTTTTCTTTGGTCGTTACAGTATGAAAGAAAAAAAAATTGCGTTAATATTAATTTTTTTTCGATTTAGATTTGCTGTTCATAGCTGTTTAAGACAATCTTGATGTATTTTGATACTTTTACAACGATTTTTCCAGTAGCTTAGAAGAAAACGATGTTTTTTCTCTTAGGTCGTTACAGTATGATAGAAAAAAAAATTTCGTTAATTTTTATTTTTTTTGAATTAGATTGGCTTTTCATAGCTGTTTAAGACAATCTTGATGTATTTTGATACTTTGACAACGATTTTTCCTGTAGTTTAGAAGAAAACGATGTTTTTTTTTATTTGGTCGTTACAGTACGAAAGAAAAAAAAATGTTGTTATCTCCGTCAATATTTATTTTTTTCGATTTAGATTAGCTTTTCATAGCTGTTTAAGACAATCTTGATGTATTTTGATACTTTGACAACGATTTTTCCAGTAGCTTAGAAGAAAACGATGTTTTTTTCTTTGGTCGTTACAGTATGAAAGAAAAAAATATTGCGGTAATATTAATTTGTTTTCGATTTAGATTGGCTTTTCATAGCTGTTTAAGACAATCTTGATGTATTTTGATACTTTGACAACGATTTTTCCAGTAGTTTAGAAGAAAACGATGTTTTTTTTCTTTGGTCGTTACAGTATGAAAGAAAAAAAAATTGCGTTAATATTAATTTTTTTTCGATTTAGATTTGCTGTTCATAGCTGTTTAAGACAATCTTGATGTATTTTGATACTTTTACAACGATTTTTCCAGTAGCTTAGAAGAAAACGATGTTTTTTCTCTTAGGTCGTTACAGTATGATAGAAAAAAAAATTTCGTTAATTTTTATTTTTTTTGAATTAGATTGGCTTTTCATAGCTGTTTAAGACAATCTTGATGTATTTTGATACTTTGACAACGATTTTTCCTGTAGTTTAGAAGAAAACGATGTTTTTTTTTATTTGGTCGTTACAGTACGAAAGAAAAAAAAATGTTGTTATCTCCGTCAATATTTATTTTTTTCGATTTAGATTAGCTTTTCATAGCTGTTTAAGACAATCTTGATGTATTTTGATACTTTGACAACGATTTTTCCAGTAGCTTAGAAGAAAACGATGTTTTTTTCTTTGGTCGTTACAGTATGAAAGAAAAAAATATTGCGGTAATATTAATTTGTTTTCGATTTAGATTGGCTTTTCATAGCTGTTTAAGACAATCTTGATGTATTTTGATACTTTGACAACGATTTTTCCAGTAGCTTAGAAGAAAACGATGTTTTTTTTCTTTGGTCGTTACAGTAGGAAAGAAAAAAAAATTGCGTTAATATTAATTTTTTTTCGATTTAGATTTGCTGTTCATAGCTGTTTAAGACAATCTTGATGTATTTTGATACTTTGACAACGATTTTTCCAGTAGCTTAGAAGAAAACGATGTTTTTTTCTTTGGTCGTTACAGTATGAAAGAAAAAAATATTGCGGTAATATTAATTTGTTTTCGATTTAGATTGGCTTTTCATAGCTGTTTAAGACAATCTTGATGTATTTTGATACTTTGACAACGATTTTTCCAGTAGTTTAGAAGAAAAAGATGTTTTTTTTCTTTGGTCGTTACAGTATGAAAGAAAAAAAAATTGCGTTAATATTAATTTTTTTTCGATTTAGATTTGCTGTTCATAGCTGTTTAAGACAATCTTGCTGTATTTTGATACTTTTACAACGATTTTTCCAGTAGCTTAGAAGAAAACGATGTTTTTTCTCTAAGGTCGTTACAGTATGATAGAAAACAAAATTTCGTTAATTTTAATTTTTTTTGAATTAGATTGGCTTTTCATAGCTGTTTAAGACAATCTTGATGTATTTTGATACTTTGACAACGATTTTTCCTGTAGTTTAGAAGAAAACGATGTTTTTTTTTATTTGGTCGTTACAGTACGAAAGAAAAAAAAATGTTGTTATCTCCGTCAATATTTATTTTTTTCGATTTAGATTGGCTTTTCATAGCTGTTTAAGACAATCTTGATGAATTTTGATACTTTGACTACGATTTTTCCAGTAGCTTAGAAGAAAACGATGCTTTTTTTCTTGGGTCGTTACAGTATGAAAGAAAAAAAAATTGCGTTAATATTAATTTTTTTTCGATTAAGATTTGCTGTTCATAGCTGTTTAAGACAATCTTGATGAATTTTGATACCTTGACTACGATTTTTCCAGTAGTTTAGAAGAAAACGATGCTTTTTTTTTCTTTGGTCGTTACAGTAGGAAAGAAAAAAAAATTGCGTTAATATTAATTTTTTTTCGATTTAGATTTGCTGTTCATAGCTGTTTAAGACAATCTTGATGTATTTTGATACTTTGACAACGATTTTTCCAGTAGCTTAGAAGAAAACGATGTTTTTTTCTTTGGTCGTTACAGTATGAAAGAAAAAAATATTGCGGTAATATTAATTTGTTTTCGATTTAGATTGGCTTTTCATAGCTGTTTAAGACAATCTTGATGTATTTTGATACTTTGACAACGATTTTTCCAGTAGTTTAGAAGAAAACGATGTTTTTTTTCTTGGGTCGTTACAGTATGAAAGAAAAAAAAATTGCGTTAATATTAATTTTTTTTCGATTAAGATTCGCTGTTCATAGCTGTTTAAGACAATCTTGATGAATTTTGATACTTTGACTACGATTTTTCCAGTAGTTTAGAAGAAAACGATGTTTTTTTTTTCTTTGGTCGTCACAGTATGAAAGAAAACAAAATTTCGTTAATTTTAATTTTTTTTTAATTAGATTTACTTTTCATAGCTGTTTAAGACAATCTTAATGAATTTTGATACTTTGACTACGATTTTTCCAGTAGTTTAGAAGAAAACGATGTTTTTTTTTTCTTTGGTCGTCACAGTATGATAGAAAACAAAATTTCGTTAATTTTAATTTTTTTTTAATTAGATTTACTTTTCATAGCTGTTTAAGACAATCTTGATGTATTTTGATACTTTGACAACGATTTTTCCAGTAGCTTAGAAGAAAACGATGTTTTTTTTCTTAAGTCGTTACAGTATAAAAGAAAAAAAAATTTCGTTAATTTTAATTTTTTTTAATTAGATTTGCTTTTCATAGCTGTTTAAGACAATCTTGATGTATTTTGGTACTTTGACAATGATGTTTCCAGTAGTTTAGAAGAAAACGATGCTTTTTTTCTTGGGTCGTTACAGTATGAAAGAAAAAAAAATTGCGTTAATATTAATTTTTTTTCGATTAAGATTCACTGTTCATAGCTGTTTAAGACAATCTTGATGAATTTGGTACTTTGACAACGATTTCTCCAGTAGTTTAGAAGAAAACGATGTTTTTTTTTCTTTGGTCGTCACAGTATGATAGAAAACAAAATTTCGTTAATATTAATTTTTTTCGATTTAGATTGGCTTTTCATAGCTGTTTAAGACAATCTTGATGTATTTTGATACTTTGACAACGATTTTTCCAGTAGCTTAGAAGAAAACGATGTTTTTTTTCTTTGGTCGTTACAGTAGGAAAGAAAAAAAAATTTCGTTAATTTTAATTTTTTTTTAATTAGATTTGCTTTTCATAGCTGTTTAAGACAATCTTGATGTATTTTGGTACTTTGACAATGATGTTTCCAGTAGCTTAGAAGAAAACGATGTTTTTTTTCTTAAGTCGTTACAGTATAAAAGAAAAAAAAATTTCGTTAATTTTAATTTTTTTTTAATTAGATTTGCTTTTCATAGCTGTTTAAGACAATCTTGATGTATTTTGATACTTTGACAACGATTTTTCCAGTAGTTTAGAAGGAAACGATGTTTTTTTTCTTTGGTCGTTACAGTAGGAAAGAAAAAAAAATGGCGTTAATATTAATTTTTTTTCGATTTAGATTTGCTGTTCATTGCTGTTTAAGACAATCTTGATGTATTTTGATACTTTGACAACGATTTTTCCAGTAGCTTAGAAGAAAACGATGTTTTTTTCTTTGGTCGTTACAGTATGAAAGAAAAAAATATTGCGGTAATATTAATTTGTTTTCGATTTAGATTGGCTTTTCATAGCTGTTTAAGACAATCTTGATGTATTTTGATACTTTGACAACGATTTTTCCAGTAGTTTAGAAGAAAACGATGTTTTTTTTCTTTGGTCGTTACAGTATGAAAGAAAAAAAAATTGCGTTAATATTAATTTTTTTTCGATTTAGATTTGCTGTTCATAGCTGTTTAAGACAATCTTGATGTATTTTGATACTTTTACAACGATTTTTCCAGTAGCTTAGAAGAAAACGATGTTTTTTCTCTTAGGTCGTTACAGTATGATAGAAAAAAAAATTTCGTTAATTTTTATTTTTTTTGAATTAGATTGGCTTTTCATAGCTGTTTAAGACAATCTTGATGTATTTTGATACTTTGACAACGATTTTTCCTGTAGTTTAGAAGAAAACGATGTTTTTTTATTTGGTCGTTACAGTACGAAAGAAAAAAAAATGTTGTTATCTCCGTCAATATTTATTTTTTTCGATTTAGATTAGCTTTTCATAGCTGTTTAAGACAATCTTGATGAATTTTGATACTTTGACTACGATTTTTCCAGTAGCTTAGAAGAAAACGATGTTTTTTTTCTTTGGTCGTTACAGTAGGAAAGAAAAAAAAATTGCGTTAATATTAATTTTTTTTCGATTTAGATTTGCTGTTCATAGCTGTTTAAGACAATCTTGATGTATTTTGATACTTTGACAACGATTTTTCCAGTAGCTTAGAAGAAAACGATGTTTTTTTCTTTTGTCGTTACAGTATGAAAGAAAAAAATATTGCGCTAATATTAATTTGTTTTCGATTTAGATTGGCTTTTCATAGCTGTTTAAGACAATCTTGATGTATTTTGATACTTTGACAACGATTTTTCCAGTAGTTTAGAAGAAAAAGATGTTTTTTTTCTTTGGTCGTTACAGTATGAAAGAAAAAAAAATTGCGTTAATATTAATTTTTTTTCGATTTAGATTTGCTGTTCATAGCTGTTTAAGACAATCTTGATGTATTTTGATACTTTTACAACGATTTTTCCAGTAGCTTAGAAGAAAACGATGTTTTTTCTCTTAGGTCGTTACAGTATGATAGAAAACAAAATTTCGTTAATTTTAATTTTTTTTGAATTAGATTGGCTTTTCATAGCTGTTTAAGACAATCTTGATGTATTTTGATACTTTGACAACGATTTTTCCTGTAGTTTAGAAGAAAACGATGTTTTTTTTTATTTGGTCGTTACAGTACGAAAGAAAAAAAAATGTTGTTATCTCCGTCAATATTTATTTTTTTCGATTTAGATTGGCTTTTCATAGCTGTTTAAGACAATCTTGATGAATTTTGATACTTTGACTACGATTTTTCCAGTAGCTTAGAAGAAAACGATGCTTTTTTTCTTGGGTCGTTACAGTATGAAAGAAAAAAAAATTGCGTTAATATTAATTTTTTTTCGATTAAGATTTGCTGTTCATAGCTGTTTAAGACAATCTTGATGAATTTTGATACCTTGACTACGATTTTTCCAGTAGTTTAGAAGAAAACGATGCTTTTTTTTTCTTTGGTCGTCACAGTATGATAGAAAACAAAATTTCGTTAATTTTAATTTTTTTTAATTAGATTTACTTTTCATAGCTGTTTAAGACAATCTTGATGTATTTTGATACTTTGACAACGATTTTTCCAGTAGCTTAGAAGAAAACGATGTTTTTTTTCTTAGGTCGTTACAGTATGATAGAAAAAAAAATTTCGTCAATCATAATTTTTTTTCGATTTAGATTGGCTTTTCATAGCTGTTTAAGACAATCTTGATGTATTTTGATACTTTGACAACGATTTTTCCAGTAGCTTAGAAAAAAACGATGTTTTTTTTTATTTGGTCGTTACAGTACGAAAGAAAAAAAAAATTTGTTATCTCCGTCAATATTTATTTTTTTCGATTTAGATTGGCTTTTCATAGCTGTTTAAGACAATCTTGATAAATTTTGATACTTTGACAACGATTTTTCCAGTAGCTTAGAAGAAAACGATGTTTTTTTTCATAAGTCGTTACAGTATAAAAGAAAAAAAAAATTCGTTAATTTTAATTTTTTTTGAATTAGATTTGCTTTTCATAGCTGTTTAAGACAATCTTGATGTATTTTGATACTTTGACAATGATGTTTCCAGTAGTTTAGAAGAAAACGATGCTTTTTTTCTTGGGTCGTTACAGTATGAAAGAAAAAAAAATTGCGTTAATATTAATTTTTTTTCGATTAAGATTCGCTGTTCATAGCTGTTTAAGACAATCTTGATGAATTTGGTACTTTGACAACGATTTTTCCAGTAGTTTAGAAGAAAACGATGTTTTTTTTTCTTTGGTCGTCACAGTATGATAGAAAACAAAATTTCGTTAATTTTAATTTTTTTTTAATTAGATTTACTTTTCATAGCTGTTTAAGACAATCTTGATGTATTTTGATACTTTGACAACGATTTTTCCAGTAGCTTAGAAGAAAACGATGCTTTTTTTCTTGGGTCGTTACAGTATGAAAGAAAAAAAAATTGCGTTAATATTAATTTTTTTTCGATTAAGATTCGCTGTTCATAGCTGTTTAAGACAATCTTGATGAATTTTGATACTTTGACTACGATTTTTCCAGTAGTTTAGAAGAAAACGATGTTTTTTTTTTCTTTGGTCGTCACAGTATGATAGAAAACAAAATTTCGTTAATTTTAATTTTTTTTTAATTAGATTTTTTTTCGATTAAGATTTGCTGTTCATAGCTGTTTAAGACAATCTTGATGTATTTTGATACTTTGACAACGATTTTTCCAGCAGCTTAGAAGAAAACGATGTTTTTTTTTATTTGGTCGTTACAGTACGAAAGAAAAAAAAATGTTGTTATCTCCGTCAATATTTATTTTTTTCGATTTAGATTAGCTTTTCATAGCTGTTTAAGACAATCTTGATGAATTTTGATACTTTGACTACGATTTTTCCAGTAGCTTAGAAGAAAACGATGTTTTTTTTCTTTGGTCGTTACAGTAGGAAAGAAAAAAAAATTGCGTTAATATTAATTTTTTTTCGATTTAGATTTGCTGTTCATAGCTGTTTAAGACAATCTTGATGTATTTTGATACTTTGACAACGATTTTTCCAGTAGCTTAGAAGAAAACGATGTTTTTTTCTTTTGTCGTTACAGTATGAAAGAAAAAAATATTGCGGTAATATTAATTTGTTTTCGATTTAGATTGGCTTTTCATAGCTGTTTAAGACAATCTTGATGTATTTTGATACTTTGACAACGATTTTTCCAGTAGTTTAGAAGAAAAAGATGTTTTTTTTCTTTGGTCGTTACAGTATGAAAGAAAAAAAAATTGCGTTAATATTAATTTTTTTTCGATTTAGATTTGCTGTTCATAGCTGTTTAAGACAATCTTGATGTATTTTGATACTTTTACAACGATTTTTCCAGTAGCTTAGAAGAAAACGATGTTTTTTCTCTTAGGTCGTTACAGTATGATAGAAAACAAAATTTCGTTAATTTTAATTTTTTTTGAATTAGATTGGCTGTTCATAGCTGTTTAAGACAATCTTGATGTATTTTGATACTTTGACAACGATTTTTCCTGTAGTTTAGAAGAAAACGATGTTTTTTTTTATTTGGTCGTTACAGTACGAAAGAAAAAAAAATGTTGTTATCTCCGTCAATATTTATTTTTTTCGATTTAGATTGGCTTTTCATAGCTGTTTAAGACAATCTTGATGAATTTTGATACTTTGACTACGATTTTTCCAGTAGCTTAGAAGAAAACGATGCTTTTTTTCTTGGGTCGTTACAGTATGAAAGAAAAAAAAATTGCGTTAATATTAATTTTTTTTCGATTAAGATTTGCTGTTCATAGCTGTTTAAGACAATCTTGATGAATTTTGATACCTTGACTACGATTTTTCCAGTAGTTTAGAAGAAAACGATGCTTTTTTTTTCTTTGGTCGTCACAGTATGATAGAAAACAAAATTTCGTTAATTTTAATTTTTTTTAATTAGATTTACTTTTCATAGCTGTTTAAGACAATCTTGATGTATTTTGATACTTTGACAACGATTTTTCCAGTAGCTTAGAAGAAAACGATGTTTTTTTTCTTAGGTCGTTACAGTATGATAGAAAAAAAAATTTCGTCAATCATAATTTTTTTTCGATTTAGATTGGCTTTTCATAGCTGTTTAAGACAATCTTGATGTATTTTGATACTTTGACAACGATTTTTCCAGTAGCTTAGAAAAAAACGATGTTTTTTTTTATTTGGTCGTTACAGTACGAAAGAAAAAAAAAATTTGTTATCTCCGTCAATATTTATTTTTTTCGATTTAGATTGGCTTTTCATAGCTGTTTAAGACAATCTTGATAAATTTTGATACTTTGACAACGATTTTTCCAGTAGCTTAGAAGAAAACGATGTTTTTTTTCATAAGTCGTTACAGTATAAAAGAAAAAAAAAATTCGTTAATTTTAATTTTTTTTGAATTAGATTTGCTTTTCATAGCTGTTTAAGACAATCTTGATGTATTTTGATACTTTGACAATGATGTTTCCAGTAGTTTAGAAGAAAACGATGCTTTTTTTCTTGGGTCGTTACAGTATGAAAGAAAAAAAAATTGCGTTAATATTAATTTTTTTTCGATTAAGATTCGCTGTTCATAGCTGTTTAAGACAATCTTGATGAATTTGGTACTTTGACAACGATTTTTCCAGTAGTTTAGAAGAAAACGATGTTTTTTTTTCTTTGGTCGTCACAGTATGATAGAAAACAAAATTTCGTTAATTTTAATTTTTTTTTAATTAGATTTACTTTTCATAGCTGTTTAAGACAATCTTGATGTATTTTGATACTTTGACAACGATTTTTCCAGTAGCTTAGAAGAAAACGATGCTTTTTTTCTTGGGTCGTTACAGTATGAAAGAAAAAAAAATTGCGTTAATATTAATTTTTTTTCGATTAAGATTCGCTGTTCATAGCTGTTTAAGACAATCTTGATGAATTTTGATACTTTGACTACGATTTTTCCAGTAGTTTAGAAGAAAACGATGTTTTTTTTTTCTTTGGTCGTCACAGTATGATAGAAAACAAAATTTCGTTAATTTTAATTTTTTTTTAATTAGATTTTTTTTCGATTAAGATTTGCTGTTCATAGCTGTTTAAGACAATCTTGATGTATTTTGATACTTTGACAACGATTTTTCCAGCAGCTTAGAAGAAAACGATGTTTTTTTTTATTTGGTCGTTACAGTACGAAAGAAAAAAAAATGTTGTTATCTCCGTCAATATTTATTTTTTTCGATTTAGATTGGCTTTTCATAGCTGTTTAAGACAATCTTGATGTATTTTGATACTTTGACAACGATTTTTCCAGTAGCTTAGAAGAAAACGATGTTTTTTCTCTTAGGTCGTTACAGTATGATAGAAAAAAAAATTTCGTTTATTTTAATTTTTTTTAAATTAGATTGGCTTTTCATAGCTGTTTAAGACAATCTTGATGTATTTTGATACTTTGACAACGATTTTTCCAGTAGCTTAGAAGAAAACGGTGTTTTTTTTTATTTGGTCGTTACAGTACGAAAGAAAAAAAAATGTTGTTATCTCCGTCAATATTTATTTTTTTCGATTTATATTGGCTTTTCATAGCTGTTTAAGACAATCTTGATGAATTTTGATACTTTGACTACGATTTTTCCAGTAGTTTAGAAGAAAACGATGTTTTTTTTTTCTTTGGTCGTCACAGTATGATAGAAAACAAAATTTCGTTAATTTTAATTTTTTTTTAATTAGATTTACTTTTCATAGCTGTTTAAGACAATCTTGATGTATTTTGATACTTTGACAACGATTTTTTCAGTAGCTTAGAAGAAAACGATGCTTTTTTTCTTGGGTCGTTACAGTATGAAAGAAAAAAAAATTGCGTTAATATTAATTTTTTTTCGATTAAGATTCGCTGTTCATAGCTGTTTAAGACAATCTTGATGAATTTTGATACTTTGACTACGATTTTTCCAGTAGTTTAGAAGAAAACGATGTTTTTTTTTTCTTTGGTCGTCACAGTATGATAGAAAACAAAATTTCGTTAATTTTAATTTTTTTTTAATTAGATTTACTTTTCATAGCTGTTTAAGACAATCTTGATGTATTTTGATACTTTGACAACGATTTTTCCAGTAGCTTAGAAGAAAACGATGTTTTTTTTCTTAGGTCGTTACAGTATGATAGAAAAAAAAATTTCGTCAATCATAATTTTTTTTCGATTTAGATTGGCTTTTCATAGCTGTTTAAGACAATCTTGATGTATTTTGATACTTTGACAACGATTTTTCCAGTAGCTTAGAAGAAAACGATGTTTTTTTTTATTTGGTCGTTACAGTACGAAAGAAAAAAAAAATTTGTTATCTCCGTCAATATTTATTTTTTTCGATTTAGATTGGCTTTTCATAGCTGTTTAAGACAATCTTGATAAATTTTGATACTTTGACAACGATTTTTCCAGTAGCTTAGAAGAAAACGATGTTTTTTTTCATAAGTCGTTACAGTATAAAAGAAAAAAAAAATTCGTTAATTTTAATTTTTTTTGAATTAGATTTGCTTTTCATAGCTGTTTAAGACAATCTTGATGTATTTTGGTACTTTGACAATGATGTTTCCAGTAGTTTAGAAGAAAACGATGCTTTTTTTTCTTTGGTCGTTACAGTACGATCGAAAAAAAAAAGCTGTTAACTCCGTCAATGTTAAGTTTTTTTCGATTTAGAATTGCTTTTCATTGCTGTTTAAGACAATCTTGATGTATTTTGATACTTTGACAACGATTTTTCCAGTAGTTTAGAAGAAAACGATGTTTTTTTTCTTTGGTCGTTACAGTATGAAAGAAAAAAAAATTGCGTTAATATTAATTTTTTTTCGATTAAGATTCGCTGTTCATAGCTGTTTAAGACAATCTTGATGAATTTGGTACTTTGACAACGATTTTTCCAGTAGTTTAGAAGAAAACGATGTTTTTTTTTCTTTGGTCGTTACAGTACGATCGAAAAAAAAAAGCTGTTAACTCCGTCAATGTTAAGTTTTTTTCGATTTAGAATTGCTTTTCATTGCTGTTTAAGACAATCTTGATGTATTTTGATACTTTGACAACGATTTTTCCAGTAGTTTAGAAGAAAACGATGTTTTTTTTCTTTGGTCGTTACAGTATGAAAGAAAAAAAAATTGCGTTAATATTAATTTGTTTTCGATTTAGATTGGCTTTTCATAGCTGTTTAAGACAATCTTGATGTATTTTGATACTTTGACAACGATTTTTCCAGTAGTTTAGAAGAAAACGATGTTGTTTTTTTCTTTGGTCGTTACAGTATGAAAGAAAAAAAAATTGCGTTGATACTAATTTTTTTTCGATTAAGATTTGCTGTTCATAGCTGTTTAAGACAATCTTGATGTATTTTGATACTTTGACAACGATTTTTCCAGTAGCTTAGAAGAAAACGATGTTTTTTCTCTTAGGTCGTTACAGTATGATAGAAAAAAAAATTTCGTTAATTTTAATTTTTTTTTAATTAGATTGGCTTTGCATAGCTGTTTAAGACAATCTTGATGTATTTTGATACTTTGACAACGATTTTTCCAGTAGCTTAGAAGAAAACGATGTTTTTTTTCTTAAGTCGTTACAGTATAATAGAAAAAAAAATTTCGTTAATTTTAAATTTTTTTTAATTAGATTTGCTTTTCATAGCTGTTTAAGACAATCTTGATGTATTTTGGTACTTTGACAACGATGTTTCCAGTAGTTTAGAAGAAAACGATGTTTTTTTTATTTGGTCGTTACAGTACGAAAGATAAAAAAATGTTGTTATCTCCGTCAATATTTATTTTTTTCGATTTAGATTGGCTTTTCATAGCTGTTTAAGACAATCTTGATGAATTTTGATACTTTGACTACGATTTTTCCAGTAGCTTAGAAGAAAACGATGCTTTTTTTCTTGGGTCGTTACAGTATGAAAGAAAAAAAAATTGCGTTAATATTAATTTTTTTTCGATTAAGATTCGCTGTTCATAGCTGTTTAAGACAATCTTGATGAATTTGGTACTTTGACAACGATTTTTCCAGTAGTTTAGAAGAAAACGATGTTTTTTTTTCTTTGGTCGTTACAGTATGATAGAAAAAAAAAAAGCTGTTAACTCCGTCAATGTTAATTTTTTTTCGAATTAGATTTGCTTTTCATAGCTCTTTAAGACAATCTTGATGTATTTTGATACTTTGACAACGATTTTTCCAGTAGCTTAGAAGAAAACGATGTTTTTTTCTTTGGTCGTTACAGTATAAAAGAAAAAAATATTGCGTTAATATTAATTTGTTTTCGATTTAGATTGGCTTTTCATAGCTGTTTAAGACAATCTTGATGTATTTTGATACTTTGACAACGATTTTTCCAGTAGTTTAGAAGAAAACGATGTTTTTTTTCTTTGGTCGTTACAGTATGAAAGAAAAAAAAATTGCGTTAATATTAATTTTTTTCGATTAAGATTCGCTGTTCATAGCTGTTTAAGACAATCTTGATGAATTTGGTACTTTGACAACGATTTTTCCAGTAGCTTAGAAGAAAACGATGTTTTTTTTTATTTGGTCGTTACAGTACGAAAGAAAAAAAAATGTTGTTATCTCCGCCAATATTTATTTTTTTCGATTTAGATTGGCTTTTCATAGCTGTTTAAGACAATCTTGATGTATTTTGATACTTTGACAACGATTTTTCCAGTAGCTTAGAAGAAAACGATGTTTTTTCTCTTAGGTCGTTACAGTATGATAGAAAAAAAAATTTCGTTAATTTTAATTTTTTTTAAATTAGATTGGCTTTTCATAGCTGTTTAAGACAATCTTGACGTATTTTGATACTTTGACAACGATTTTTCCAGCAGCTTAGAAGAAAACGATGTTTTTTTTTATTTGGTCGTTACAGTACGAAAGAAAAAAAAATGTTGTTATCTCCGTCAATATTTATTTTTTTCGATTTAGATTGGCTTTTCATAGCTGTTTAAGACAATCTTGATGAATTTTGATACTTTGACTACGATTTTTCCAGTAGCTTAGAAGAAAACGATGCTTTTTTTCTTGGGTCGTTACAGTATGAAAGAAAAAAAAAATTGCGTTAATATTAATTTTTTTTCGATTAAGATTCGCTGTTCATAGCTGTTTAAGACAATCTTGATGTATTTTGATACTTTGACAACGATTTTTCCAGTAGTTTAGAAGAAAACGATGTTGTTTTTTTCTTTGGTCGTTACAGTATGAAAGAAAAAAAAATTGCGTTAATATTAATTTGTTTTCGAATTAGATTGGCTTTTCATAGCTGTTTAAGACAATCTTGATGTATTTTGATACTTTGACAACGATTTTTCCAGTAGCTTAGAAGAAAACGATGTTTTTTCTCTTAGGTCGTTACAGTATGATAGAAAAAAAAATTTCGTTAATTTTAATTTTTTTTTAATTAGATTGGCTTTTCATAGCTGTTTAAGACAATCTTGATGTATTTTGATACTTTGACAACGATTTTTCCAGTAGCTTAGAAGAAAACGATGTTTTTTTTTATTTGGTCGTTACAGTACGAAAGATAAAAAAATTTGTTATCTCCGTCAATATTTATTTTTTTCGATTTAGATTGGCTTTTCATAGCTGTTTAAGACAATCTTGATGTATTTTGATACTTTGACAACGATTTTTCCAGTAGCTTAGAAGAAAACGATGTTTTTTTTCATAAGTCGTTACAGTATAAAAGAAAAAAAAATTTCGTTAATTTTAATTTTTTTTTTATTAGATTTGCTTTTCATAGCTGTTTAAGACAATCTTGATGTATTTTGGTACTTTGACAATGATGTTTCCAGTAGTTTAGAAGAAAACGATGCTTTTTTTCTTGGGTCGTTACAGTATGAAAGAAAAAAAAATTGCGTTAATATTAATTTTTTTTCGATTAAGATTCGCTGTTCATAGCTGTTTAAGACAATCTTGATGAATTTGGTACTTTGACAACGATTTTTCCAGTAGTTTAGAAGAAAACGATGTTTTTTTTTCTTTGGTCGTTACAGTACGATCGAAAAAAAAAAGCTGTTAACTCCGTCAATGTTAAGTTTTTTTCGATTTAGAATTGCTTTTCATTGCTGTTTAAGACAATCTTGATGTATTTTGATACTTTGACAACGATTTTTCCAGTAGCTTAGAAGAAAACGATGTTTTTTTTCTTTGGTCGTTACAGTATGAAAGAAAAAAAAATTGCGTTAATATTAATTTGTTTTCGATTTAGATTGGCTTTTCATAGCTGTTTAAGACAATCTTGATGTATTTTGATACTTTGACAACGATTTTTCCAGTAGTTTAGAAGAAAACGATGTTGTTTTTTTCTTTGGTCGTTACAGTATGAAAGAAAAAAAAATTGCGTTGATACTAATTTTTTTTCGATTAAGATTTGCTGTTCATAGCTGTTTAAGACAATCTTGATGTATTTTGATACTTTGACAACGATTTTTCCAGTAGCTTAGAAGAAAACGATGTTTTTTCTCTTAGGTCGTTACAGTATGATAGAAAAAAAAATTTCGTTAATTTTAATTTTTTTTTAATTAGATTGGCTTTTCATAGCTGTTTAAGACAATCTTGATGTATTTTGATACTTTGACAACGATTTTTCCAGTAGCTTAGAAGAAAACGATGTTTTTTTTCTTAAGTCGTTACAGTATAATAGAAAAAAAAATTTCGTTAATTTTAAATTTTTTTTAATTAGATTTGCTTTTCATAGCTGTTTAAGACAATCTTGATGTATTTTGGTACTTTGACAACGATGTTTCCAGTAGTTTAGAAGAAAACGATGTTTTTTTTATTTGGTCGTTACAGTACGAAAGATAAAAAAATGTTGTTATCTCCGTCAATATTTATTTTTTTCGATTTAGATTGGCTTTTCATAGCTGTTTAAGACAATCTTGATGAATTTTGATACTTTGACTACGATTTTTCCAGTAGCTTTGAAGAAAACGATGCTTTTTTTCTTGGGTCGTTACAGTATGAAAGAAAAGAAAATTGCGTTAATATTAATTTTTTTTCGATTAAGATTCGCTGTTCATAGCTGTTTAAGACAATCTTGATGAATTTGGTACTTTGACAACGATTTTTCCAGTAGTTTAGAAGAAAACGATGTTTTTTTTTCTTTGGTCGTTACAGTACGATAGAAAAAAAAAAAGCTGTTAACTCCGTCAATGTTAATTTTTTTTCGAATTAGATTTGCTTTTCATAGCTCTTTAAGACAATCTTGATGTATTTTGATACTTTGACAACGATTTTTCCAGTAGCTTAGAAGAAAACGATGTTTTTTTCTTTGGTCGTTACAGTATGAAAGAAAAAAATATTGCGTTAATATTAATTTGTTTTCGATTTAGATTGGCTTTTCATAGCTGTTTAAGACAATCTTGATGTATTTTGATACTTTGACAACGATTTTTCCAGTAGTTTAGAAGAAAACGATGTTTTTTTTCTTTGGTCGTTACAGTATGAAAGAAAAAAAAATTGCGTTAATATTAATTTTTTTCGATTAAGATTCGCTGTTCATAGCTGTTTAAGACAATCTTGATGAATTTGGTACTTTGACAACGATTTTTCCAGTAGCTTAGAAGAAAACGATGTTTTTTTTTATTTGGTCGTTACAGTACGAAAGAAAAAAAAATGTTGTTATCTCCGTCAATATTTATTTTTTTCGATTTAGATTGGCTTTTCATAGCTGTTTAAGACAATCTTGATGAATTTTGATACTTTGACTACGATTTTTCCAGTAGTTTAGAAGAAAACGATGTTTTTTTTTTCTTTGGTCGTCACAGTATGATAGAAAACAAAATTTCGTTAATTTTAATTTTTTTTTAATTAGATTTACTTTTCATAGCTGTTTAAGACAATCTTGATGTATTTTGATACTTTGACAACGATTTTTCCAGTAGCTTAGAAGAAAACGATGCTTTTTTTCTTGGGTCGTTACAGTATGAAAGAAAAAAAAATTGCGTTAATATTATTTTTTTTCGATTAAGATTCGCTGTTCATAGCTGTTTAAGACAATCTTGATGAATTTTGATACTTTGACTACGATTTTTCCAGTAGTTTAGAAGAAAACGATGTTTTTTTTTTCTTTGGTCGTCACAGTATGATAGAAAACAAAATTTCGTTAATTTTAATTTTTTTTTAATTAGATTTACTTTTCATAGCTGTTTAAGACAATCTTGATGTATTTTGATACTTTGACAACGATTTTTCCAGTAGCTTAGAAGAAAACGATGTTTTTTTTCTTAAGTCGTTACAGTATGAAAGAAAAAAAAATTGCGTTAATATTAATTTTTTTCTATTAAGATTCGCTGTTCATAGCTGTTTAAGACAATCTTGATGAATTTGGTACTTTGACAACGATTTTTCCAGTAGTTTAGAAGAAAACGATGTTTTTTTTTCTTTGGTCGTTACAGTACGATCGAAAAAAAAAAGCTGTTAACTCCGTCAATGTTAATTTTTTTTCGATTTAGATTTGCTGTTCATAGCTGTTTAAGACAATCTTGATGTATTTTGATACTTTGACAACGATTTTTCCAGTAGCTTAGAAGAAAACGATGTTTTTTTCTTTGGTCGTTACAGTATGAAAGAAAAAAATATTGCGTTAATATTAATTTGTTTTCGATTTAGATTGGCTTTTCATAGCTGTTTAAGACAATCTTGATGTATTTTGGTACTTTGACAATGATGTTTCCAGTAGTTTAGAAGAAAACGATGCTTTTTTTCTTGGGTCGTTACAGTATGAAAGAAAAAAAAATTGCGTTAATATTAATTTTTTTTCGATTAAGATTCACTGTTCATAGCTGTTTAAGACAATCTTGATGAATTTGGTACTTTGACAACGATTTCTCCAGTAGTTTAGAAGAAAACGATGTTTTTTTTTCTTTGGTCGTCACAGTATGATAGAAAACAAAATTTCGTTAATATTAATTTTTTTCGATTTAGATTGGCTTTTCATAGCTGTTTAAGACAATCTTGATGTATTTTGATACTTTGACAATGATTTTTCCTGTAGTTTAGAAGAAAACGATGTTTTTTTTCTTTGGTCGTTACAGTATGATAGAAAAAAAAATTTCGTTAATTTTAATTTTTTTTTAATTAGATTTGCTTTTCATAGCTGTTTAAGACAATCTTGATGTATTTTGGTACTTTGACAATGATGTTTCCAGTAGCTTAGAAGAAAACGATGTTTTTTTTCTTAAGTCGTTACAGTATAAAAGAAAAAAAAATTTCGTTAATTTTAATTTTTTTTTAATTAGATTTGTTGTTCATAGCTGTTTAAGACAATCTTGATGTATTTTGATACTTTGACAACGATTTTTCCAGTAGTTTAGAAGAAAACGATGTTTTTTTTCTTTGGTCGTTACAGTAGGAAAGAAAAAAAAATTGCGTTAATATTAATTTTTTTTCGATTTAGATTTGCTGTTCATAGCTGTTTAAGACAATCTTGATGTATTTTGATACTTTGACAACGATTTTTCCAGTAGCTTAGAAGAAAACGATGTTTTTTTCTTTGGTCGTTACAGTATGAAAGAAAAAAATATTGCGGTAATATTAATTTGTTTTCGATTAAGATTGGCTTTTCATAGCTGTTTAAGACAATCTTGATGTATTTTGGTACTTTGACAATGATGTTTCCAGTAGTTTAGAAGAAAACGATGCTTTTTTTCTTGGGTCGTTACAGTATGAAAGAAAAAAAAATTGCGTTAATATTAATTTTTTTTCGATTAAGATTCACTGTTCATAGCTGTTTAAGACAATCTTGATGAATTTGGTACTTTGACAACGATTTCTCCAGTAGTTTAGAAGAAAACGATGTTTTTTTTTCTTTGGTCGTCACAGTATGATAGAAAACAAAATTTCGTTAATATTAATTTTTTTCGATTTAGATTGGCTTTTCATAGCTGTTTAAGACAATCTTGATGTATTTTGATACTTTGACAACGATTTTTCCAGTAGCTTAGAAGAAAACGATGTTTTTTTTCTTTGGTCGTTACAGTAGGAAAGAAAAAAAAATTTCGTTAATTTTAATTTTTTTTTAATTAGTTTTGCTTTTCATAGCTGTTTAAGACAATCTTGATGTATTTTGGTACTTTGACAATGATGTTTCCAGTAGCTTAGAAGAAAACGATGTTTTTTTTCTTAAGTCGTTACAGTATAAAAGAAAAAAAAAATTCGTTAATTTTAATTTTTTTTTAATTAGATTTGCTGTTCATAGCTGTTTTAGACAATCTTGATGTATTTTGATACTTTGACAACGATTTTTCCAGTAGTTTAGAAGAAAACGATGTTTTTTTTCTTTGGTCGTTACAGTAGGAAAGAAAAAAAAATTGCGTTAATATTAATTTTTTTTCGATTTAGATTTGCTGTTCATAGCTGTTTAAGACAATCTTGATGTATTTTGATACTTTGACAACGATGTTTCCAGTAGCTTAGAAGAAAACGATGTTTTTTTCTTTGGTCGTTACAGTATGAAAGAAAAAAATATTGCGGTAATATTAATTTGTTTTCGATTAAGATTGGCTTTTCATAGCTGTTTAAGACAATCTTGATGTATTTTGATACTTTGACAACGATTTTTCCAGTAGTTTAGAAGAAAACGATGTTTTTTTTCTTTGGTCGTTACAGTATGAAAGAAAAAAAAATTGCGTTAATATTAATTTTTTTTCGATTTAGATTTGCTGTTCATAGCTGTTTAAGACAATCTTGATGTATTTTGATACTTTTACAACGATTTTTCCAGTAGCTTAGAAGAAAACGATGTTTTTTCTCTTAGGTCGTTACAGTATGATAGAAAAAAAAATTTCGTTAATTTTAATTTTTTTTGAATTAGATTGGCTTTTCATAGCTGTTTAAGACAATCTTGATGTATTTTGATACTTTGACAACGATTTTTCCTGTAGTTTAGAAGAAAACGATGTTTTTTTTTATTTGGTCGTTACAGTACGAAAGAAAAAAAAATGTTGTTATCTCCGTCAATATTTATTTTTTTCGATTTAGATTGGCTTTTCATAGCTGTTTAAGACAATCTTGATGAATTTTGATACTTTGACTACGATTTTTCCAGTAGCTTAGAAGAAAACGATGCTTTTTTTCTTGGGTCGTTACAGTATGAAAGAAAAAAAAATTGCGTTAATATTAATTTTTTTTCGATTAAGATTTGCTGTTCATAGCTGTTTAAGACAATCTTGATGAATTTTGATACCTTGACTACGATTTTTCCAGTAGTTTAGAAGAAAACGATGCTTTTTTTTTCTTTGGTCGTCACAGTATGATAGAAAACAAAATTTCGTTAATTTTAATTTTTTTCGATTAGATTTACTTTTCATAGCTGTTTAAGACAATCTTGATGTATTTTGATACTTTGACAACGATTTTTCCAGTAGCTTAGAAGAAAACGATGTTTTTTTTCTTAGGTCGTTACAGTATGATAGAAAAAAAAATTTCGTCAATCATAATTTTTTTTCGATTTAGATTGGCTTTTCATAGCTGTTTAAGACAATCTTGATGTATTTTGATACTTTGACAACGATTTTTCCAGTAGCTTAGAAGAAAACGATGTTTTTTTTTATTTGGTCGTTACAGTACGAAAGAAAAAAAAAATTTGTTATCTCCGTCAATATTTATTTTTTTCGATTTAGATTGGCTTTTCATAGCTGTTTAAGACAATCTTGATAAATTTTGATACTTTGACAACGATTTTTCCAGTAGCTTAGAAGAAAACGATGTTTTTTTTCATAAGTCGTTACAGTATAAAAGAAAAAAAAAATTCGTTAATTTTAATTTTTTTTTAATTAGATTTGCTTTTCATAGCTGTTTAAGACAATCTTGATGTATTTTGGTACTTTGACAATGATGTTTCCAGTAGTTTAGAAGAAAACGATGCTTTTTTTTTTCTTGGGTCGTTACAGTATGAAGGAAAAAAAAAATTGCGTTAATATTAATTTTTTTTCGATTAAGATTCGCTGTTCATAGCTGTTTAAGACAATCTTGATGAATTTGGTACTTTGACAACGATTTTTCCAGTAGTTTAGAAGAAAACGATGTTTTTTTTTCTTTGGTCGTTACAGTACGATCGAAAAAAAAAAGCTGTTAACTCCGTCAATGTTAAGTTTTTTTCGATTTAGAATTGCTTTTCATTGCTGTTTAAGACAATCTTGATGTATTTTGATACTTTGACAACGATTTTTCCAGTAGCTTAGAAGAAAACGATGTTTTTTTTCTTTGGTCGTTACAGTATGAAAGAAAAAAAAATTGCGTTAATATTAATTTGTTTTCGATTTAGATTGGCTTTTCATAGCTGTTTAAGACAATCTTGATGTATTTTGATACTTTGACAACGATTTTTCCAGTAGTTTAGAAGAAAACGATGTTGTTTTTTTCTTTGGTCGTTACAGTATGAAAGAAAAAAAAATTGCGTTAATACTAATTTTTTTTCGATTAAGATTTGCTGTTCATAGCTGTTTAAGACAATCTTGATGTATTTTGATACTTTGACAACGATTTTTCCAGTAGCTTAGAAGAAAACGATGTTTTTTCTCATAGGTCGTTACAGTATGATAGAAAAAAAAATTTCGTTAATTTTAATTTTTTTTTAATTAGATTGGCTTTTCATAGCTGTTTAAGACAATCTTGATGTATTTTGATACTTTGACAACGATTTTTCCTGTAGTTTAGAAGAAAACGATGTTTTTTTTTATTTGGTCGTTACAGTACGAAAGAAAAAAAAATGTTGTTATCTCCGTCAATATTTATTTTTTTCGATTTAGATTGGCTTTTCATAGCTGTTTAAGACAATCTTGATGAATTTTGATACTTTGACTACGATTTTTCCAGTAGCTTAGAAGAAAACGATGCTTTTTTTCTTGGGTCGTTACAGTATGAAAGAAAAAAAAATTGCGTTAATATTAATTTTTTTTCGATTAAGATTTGCTGTTCATAGCTGTTTAAGACAATCTTGATGAATTTTGATACCTTGACTACGATTTTTCCAGTAGTTTAGAAGAAAACGATGCTTTTTTTTTCTTTGGTCGTCACAGTATGATAGAAAACAAAATTTCGTTAATTTTAATTTTTTTCGATTAGATTTACTTTTCATAGCTGTTTAAGACAATCTTGATGTATTTTGATACTTTGACAACGATTTTTCCAGTAGCTTAGAAGAAAACGATGTTTTTTTTCTTAGGTCGTTACAGTATGATAGAAAAAAAAATTTCGTCAATCATAATTTTTTTTCGATTTAGATTGGCTTTTCATAGCTGTTTAAGACAATCTTGATGTATTTTGATACTTTGACAACGATTTTTCCAGTAGCTTAGAAGAAAACGATGTTTTTTTTTATTTGGTCGTTACAGTACGAAAGAAAAAAAAAATTTGTTATCTCCGTCAATATTTATTTTTTTCGATTTAGATTGGCTTTTCATAGCTGTTTAAGACAATCTTGATAAATTTTGATACTTTGACAACGATTTTTCCAGTAGCTTAGAAGAAAACGATGTTTTTTTTCATAAGTCGTTACAGTATAAAAGAAAAAAAAAATTCGTTAATTTTAATTTTTTTTAATTAGATTTGCTTTTCATAGCTGTTTAAGACAATCTTGATGTATTTTGGTACTTTGACAATGATGTTTCCAGTAGTTTAGAAGAAAACGATGCTTTTTTTTTTCTTGGGTCGTTACAGTATGAAAGAAAAAAAAATTGCGTTAATATTAATTTTTTTTCGATTAAGATTCGCTGTTCATAGCTGTTTAAGACAATCTTGATGAATTTAGTACTTTGACAACGATTTTTCCAGTAGTTTAGAAGAAAACGATGTTTTTTTTTCTTTGGTCGTTACAGTACGATCGAAAAAAAAAAGCTGTTAACTCCGTCAATGTTAAGTTTTTTTCGATTTAGAATTGCTTTTCATTGCTGTTTAAGACAATCTTGATGTATTTTGATACTTTGACAACGATTTTTCCAGTAGCTTAGAAGAAAACGATGTTTTTTTTCTTTGGTCGTTACAGTATGAAAGAAAAAAAAATTGCGTTAATATTAATTTGTTTTCGATTTAGATTGGCTTTTCATAGCTGTTTAAGACAATCTTGATGTATTTTGATACTTTGACAACGATTTTTCCAGTAGTTTAGAAGAAAACGATGTTGTTTTTTTCTTTGGTCGTTACAGTATGAAAGAAAAAAAAATTGCGTTAATACTAATTTTTTTTCGATTAAGATTTGCTGTTCATAGCTGTTTAAGACAATCTTGATGTATTTTGATACTTTGACAACGATTTTTCCAGTAGCTTAGAAGAAAACGATGTTTTTTCTCTTAGGTCGTTACAGTATGATAGAAAAAAAAATTTCGTTAATTTTAATTTTTTTTTAATTAGATTGGCTTTTCATAGCTGTTTAAGACAATCTTGATGTATTTTGATACTTTGACAACGATTTTTCCAGTAGCTTAGAAGAAAACGATGTTTTTTTTCTTAAGTCGTTACAGTATAATAGAAAAAAAAATTTCGTTAATTTTAAATTTTTTTTAATTAGATTTTCTTTTCATAGCTGTTTAAGACAATCTTGATGTATTTTGGTACTTTGACAACGATGTTTCCAGTAGTTTAGAAGAAAACGATGTTTTTTTTATTTGGTCGTTACAGTACGAAAGATAAAAAAATGTTGTTATCTCCGTCAATATTTATTTTTTTTGATTTAGATTGGCTTTTCATAGCTGTTTAAGACAATCTTGATGAATTTTGATACTTTGACTACGATTTTTCCAGTAGCTTAGAAGAAAACGATGCTTTTTTTCTTGGGTCGTTACAGTATGAAAGAAAAAAAAATTGCGTTAATATTAATTTTTTTTCGATTAAGATTCGCTGTTCATAGCTGTTTAAGACAATCTTGATGAATTTGGTACTTTGACAACGATTTTTCCAGTAGTTTAGAAGAAAACGATGTTTTTTTTTCTTTGGTCGTTACTGGACGATCGAAAAAAAAAAAGCTGTTAACTCCGTCAATGTTAATTTTTTTTCGAATTAGATTTGCTTTTCATAGCTCTTTAAGACAATCTTGATGTATTTTGATACTTTGACAACGATTTTTCCAGTAGCTTAGAAGAAAACGATGTTTTTTTCTTTGGTCGTTACAGTATGAAAGAAAAAAATATTGCGTTAATATTAATTTGTTTTCGATTTAGATTGGCTTTTCATAGCTGTTTAAGACAATCTTGATGTATTTTGATACTTTGACAACGATTTTTCCAGTAGCTTAGAAGAAAACGATGCTTTTTTTCTTGGGTCGTTACAGTATGAAAGAAAAAAAAATTGCGTTAATATTAATTTTTTTTCGATTTAGATTGGCTTTTCATAGCTGTTTAAGACAATCTTGATGTATTTTGGTACTTTGACAATGATGTTTCCAGTAGTTTAGAAGAAAACGATGTTTTTTTTTCTTTGGTCGTTACAGTACGATCGAAAAAAAAAAGCTGTTAACTCCGTCAATGTTAATTTTTTTTCGATTTAGATTTGCTGTTCATAGCTGTTTAAGACAATCTTGATGTATTTTGATACTTTGACAACGATTTTTCCAGTAGCTTAGAAGAAAACGATGTTTTTTTCTTTGGTCGTTACAGTATGAAAGAAAAAAATATTGCGTTAATATTAATTTGTTTTCGATTTAGATTGGCTTTTCATAGCTGTTTAAGACAATCTTGATGTATTTTGATACTTTGACTACGATTTTTCCAGTAGTTTAGAAGAAAACGATGTTTTTTTTTTCTTTGGTCGTCACAGTATGATAGAAAACGAAATTTCGTTAATTTTAATTTTTTTTTAATTAGATTTACTTTTCATAGCTGTTTAAGACAATCTTGATGTATTTTGATACTTTGACAACGATTTTTCCAGTAGCTTAGAAGAAAACGATGTTTTTTTCTTTGGTCGTTACAGTATGAAAGAAAAAAATATTGCGTTAATATTAATTTGTTTTCGATTTAGATTGGCTTTTCATAGCTGTTTAAGACAATCTTGATGTATTTTGGTACTTTGACAATGATGTTTCCAGTAGTTTAGAAGAAAACGATGTTTATTTTTCTTTGGTCGTTACAGTACGATCGAAAAAAAAAAAGCTGTTAACTCCGTCAATGTTAATTTTTTTTCGAATTAGATTTGCTTTTCATAGCTCTTTAAGACAATCTTGATGTATTTTGATACTTTGACAACGATTTTTCCAGTAGCTTAGAAGAAGACGATGTTTTTTTCTTTGGTCGTTACAGTATGAAAGAAAAAAATATTGCGTTAATATTAATTTGTTTTCGATTTAGATTCGCTGTTCATAGCTGTTTAAGACAATCTTGATGAATTTTGATACTTTGACTACGATTTTTCCAGTAGTTTAGAAGAAAACGATGTTTTTTTTTTCTTTGGTCGTCACAGTATGATAGAAAACAAAATTTCGTTAATTTTAATTTTTTTTTAATTAGATTTACTTTTCATAGCTGTTTAAGACAATCTTGATGTATTTTGATACTTTGACAACGATTTTTCCAGTAGCTTAGAAGAAAACGATGTTTTTTTTCTTAAGTCGTTACAGTATGAAAGAAAAAAAAATTGCGTTAATATTAATTTTTTTTCTATTAAGATTCGCTGTTCATAGCTGTTTAAGACAACCTTGTTGTATTTTGGTACTTTGACAACGATTTTTCCAGTAGTTTAGAAGAAAACGATGTTTTTTTTTCTTTGGTCGTTACAGTACGATCGAAAAAAAAAAGCTGTTAACTCCGTCAATGTTAATTTTTTTTCGATTTAGATTTGCTGTTCATAGCTGTTTAAGACAATCTTGATGTATTTTGATACTTTGACAACGATTTTTCCAGTAGCTTAGAAGAAAACGATGTTTTTTTCTTTGGTCGTTACAGTATGAAAGAAAAAAATATTGCGTTAATATTAATTTGTTTTCGATTTAGATTGGCTTTTCATAGCTGTTTAAGACAATCTTGATGTATTTTGGTACTTTGACAATGATGTTTCCAGTAGTTTAGAAGAAAACGATGCTTTTTTTCTTGGGTCGTTACAGTATGAAAGAAAAAAAAATTGCGTTAATATTAATTTTTTTTCGATTAAGATTCACTGTTCATAGCTGTTTAAGACAATCTTGATGAATTTGGTACTTTGACAACGATTTCTCCAGTAGTTTAGAAGAAAACGATGTTTTTTTTTCTTTGGTCGTTACAGTAGGAAAGAAAAAAAAATTTCGTTAATTTTAATTTTTTTTTAATTAGATTTGCTTTTCATAGCTGTTTAAGACAATCTTGATGTATTTTGGTACTTTGACAATGATGTTTCCAGTAGCTTAGAAAAAAACGATGTTTTTTTTCTTAAGTCGTTACAGTATAAAAGAAAAAAAAATTTCGTTAATTTTAATTTTTTTTTAATTAGATTTGCTGTTCATAGCTGTTTAAGACAATCTTGATGTATTTTGATACTTTGACAACGATTTTTCCAGTAGCTTAGAAGAAAACGATGTTTTTTTCTTTGGTCGTTACAGTATGAAAGAAAAAAATATTGCGGTAATATTAATTTGTTTTCGATTAAGATTGGCTTTTCATAGCTGTTTAAGACAATCTTGATGTATTTTGGTACTTTGACAATGATGTTTCCAGTAGTTTAGAAGAAAACGATGCTTTTTTTCTTGGGTCGTTACAGTATGAAAGAAAAAAAAATTGCGTTAATATTAATTTTTTTTCGATTAAGATTCACTGTTCATAGCTGTTTAAGACAATCTTGATGAATTTGGTACTTTGACAACGATTTCTCCAGTAGTTTAGAAGAAAACGATGTTTTTTTTTCTTTGGTCGTCACAGTATGATAGAAAACAAAATTTCGTTAATATTAATTTTTTTCGATTTAGATTGGCTTTTCATAGCTGTTTAAGACAATCTTGATGTATTTTGATACTTTGACAACGATTTTTCCAGTAGCTTAGAAGAAAACGATGTTTTTTTTCTTTGGTCGTTACAGTAGGAAAGAAAAAAAAATTTCGTTAATTTTAATTTTTTTTTAATTAGATTTGCTTTTCATAGCTGTTTAAGACAATCTTGATGTATTTTGGTACTTTGACAACGATTTTTCCAGTAGTTTAGAAGAAAACGATGTTTTTTTTCTTTGGTCGTTACAGTAGGAAAGAAAAAAAAATTGCGTTAATATTAATTTTTTTTCGATTTAGATTTGCTGTTCATAGCTGTTTAAGACAATCTTGATGTATTTTGATACTTTGACAACGATTTTTCCAGTAGCTTAGAAGAAAACGATGTTTTTTTCTTTGGTCGTTACAGTATGAAAGAAAAAAATATTGCGGTAATATTAATTTGTTTTCGATTAAGATTGGCTTTTCATAGCTGTTTAAGACAATCTTGATGTATTTTGGTACTTTGACAATGATGTTTCCAGTAGTTTAGAAGAAAACGATGCTTTTTTTCTTGGGTCGTTACAGTATGAAAGAAAAAAAAATTGCGTTAATATTAATTTTTTTTCGATTAAGATTCACTGTTCATAGCTGTTTAAGACAATCTTGATGAATTTGGTACTTTGACAACGATTTCTCCAGTAGTTTAGAAGAAAACGATGTTTTTTTTTCTTTGGTCGTCACAGTATGATATAAAACAAAATTTCGTTAATATTAATTTTTTTCGATTTAGATTGGCTTTTCATAGCTGTTTAAGACAATCTTGATGTATTTTGATACTTTGACAACGATTTTTCCAGTAGCTTAGAAGAAAACGATGTTTTTTTTCTTTGGTCGTTACAGTAGGAAAGAAAAAAAAATTTCGTTAATTTTAATTTTTTTTTAATTAGATTTGCTTTTCATAGCTGTTTAAGACAATCTTGATGTATTTTGATACTTTGACAATGATGTTTCCAGTAGCTTAGAAGAAAACGATGTTTTTTTTCTTAAGTCGTTACAGTATAAAAGAAAAAAAAATTTCGTTAATTTTAATTTTTTTTTAATTAGATTTGCTGTTCATAGCTGTTTAAGACAATCTTGATGTATTTTGATACTTTGACAACGATTTTTCCAGTAGTTTAGAAGAAAACGATGTTTTTTTTCTTTGGTCGTTACAGTAGGAAAGAAAAAAAAATTGCGTTAATATTAATTTTTTTTCGATTTAGATTTGCTGTTCATAGCTGTTTAAGACAATCTTGATGTATTTTGATACTTTTACAACGATTTTTCCAGTAGCTTAGAAGAAAACGATGTTTTTTCTCTTAGGTCTTTACAGTATGATAGAAAAAAAAATTTCGTTAATTTTAATTTTTTTTGAATTAGATTGGCTTTTCATAGCTGTTTAAGACAATCTTGATGTATTTTGATACTTTGACAACGATTTTTCCTGTAGTTTAGAAGAAAACGATGTTTTTTTTTATTTGGTCGTTACAGTACGAAAGAAAAAAAAATGTTGTTATCTCCGTCAATATTTATTTTTTTCGATTTAGATTGGCTTTTCATAGCTGTTTAAGACAATCTTGATGAATTTTGATACTTTGACTACGATTTTTCCAGTAGCTTAGAAGAAAACGATGCTTTTTTTCTTGGGTCGTTACAGTATGAAAGAAAAAAAAATTGCGTTAATATTAATTTTTTTTCGATTAAGATTTGCTGTTCATAGCTGTTTAAGACAATCTTGATGAATTTTGATACCTTGACTACGATTTTTCCAGTAGTTTAGAAGAAAACGATGCTTTTTTTTTCTTTGGTCGTCACAGTATGATAGAAAACAAAATTTCGTTAATTTTAATTTTTTTCGATTAGATTTACTTTTCATAGCTGTTTAAGACAATCTTGATGTATTTTGATACTTTGACAACGATTTTTCCAGTAGCTTAGAAGAAAACGATGTTTTTTTTCTTAGGTCGTTACAGTATGATAGAAAAAAAAATTTCGTCAATCATAATTTTTTTTCGATTTAGATTGGCTTTTCATAGCTGTTTAAGACAATCTTGATGTATTTTGATACTTTGACAACGATTTTTCCAGTAGCTTAGAAGAAAACGATGTTTTTTTTCTTTGGTCGTTACAGTATGAAAGAAAAAAAAATTGCGTTAATATTAATTTGTTTTCGATTTAGATTGGCTTTTCATAGCTGTTTAAGACAATCTTGATGTATTTTGATACTTTGACAACGATTTTTCCAGTAGTTTAGAAGAAAACGATGTTTTTTTCTTTGGTCGTTACAGTATGAAAGAAAAAAAAATTGCGTTAATATTAATTTTTTTTCGATTAAGATTTGCTGTTCATAGCTGTTTAAGACAATCTTGATGTATTTTGATACTTTGACAACGATTTTTCCAGTAGCTTAGAAGAAAACGATGTTTTTTTCTTTGGTCGTTACAGTATGAAAGAAAAAAATATTGCGTTAATATTAATTTGTTTTCGATTTAGATTGGCTTTTCATAGCTGTTTAAGACAATCTTGATGTATTTTGATACTTTGACAACGATTTTTCCAGTCGTTTAGAAGCAAACGATGTTTTTTTTCTTTGGTCGTTACAGTATGAAAGAAAAAAAAATTGCGTTAATATTAATTTTTTTTCGATTTAGATTTGCTGTTCATAGCTGTTTAAGACAATCTTGATGTATTTTGATACTTTTACAACGATTTTTCCAGTAGCTTAGAAGAAAACGATGTTTTTTCTCTTAGGTCGTTACAGTATGATAGAAAAAAAAATTTCGTTAATTTTAATTTTTTTTGAATTAGATTGGCTTTTCATAGCTGTTTAAGACAATCTTGTTGTATTTTGATACTTTGACAACGATTTTTCCAGTAGTTTAGAAGAAAACGATGCTTTTTTTTTTCTTGGGTCGTTACAGTATGAAGGAAAAAAAAAATTGCGTTAATATTAATTTTTTTTCGATTAAGATTCGCTGTTCATAGCTGTTTAAGACAATCTTGATGAATTTGGTACTTTGACAACGATTTTTCCAGTAGTTTAGAAGAAAACGATGTTTTTTTTTCTTTGGTCGTTACAGTACGATCGAAAAAAAAAAGCTGTTAACTCCGTCAATGTTAAGTTTTTTTCGATTTAGAATTGCTTTTCATTGCTGTTTAAGACAATCTTGATGTATTTTGATACTTTGACAACGATTTTTCCAGTAGCTTAGAAGAAAACGATGTTTTTTCTCTTAGGTCGTTACAGTATGATAGAAAAAAAAATTTCGTTAATTTTAATTTTTTTTTAATTAGATTGGCTTTTCATAGCTGTTTAAGACAATCTTGATGTATTTTGATACTTTGACAACGATTTTTCCAGTAGCTTAGAAGAAAACGATGTTTTTTTTCTTAAGTCGTTACAGTATAATAGAAAAAAAAATTTCGTTAATTTAAAATTTTTTTTAATTAGATTTTCTTTTCATAGCTGTTTAAGACAATCTTGATGTATTTTGGTACTTTGACAACGATGTTTCCAGTAGTTTAGAAGAAAACGATGTTTTTTTTATTTGGTCGTTACAGTACGAAAGATAAAAAAATGTTGTTATCTCCGTCAATATTTATTTTTTTTGATTTAGATTGGCTTTTCATAGCTGTTTAAGACAATCTTGATGAATTTTGATACTTTGACTACGATTTTTCCAGTAGCTTAGAAGAAAACGATGCTTTTTTTCTTGGGTCGTTACAGTATGAAAGAAAAAAAAATTGCGTTAATATTAATTTTTTGCGATTAAGATTCGCTGTTCATAGCTGTTTAAGACAATCTTGATGAATTTGGTACTTTGACAACGATTTTTCCAGTAGTTTAGAAGAAAACGATGTTTTTTTTTCTTTGGTCGTTACAGTACGATCGAAAAAAAAAAAGCTGTTAACTCCGTCAATGTTAATTTTTTTTCGAATTAGATTTGCTTTTCATAGCTCTTTAAGACAATCTTGATGTATTTTGATACTTTGACAACGATTTTTCCAGTAGCTTAGAAGAAAACGATGTTTTTTTCTTTGGTCGTTACAGTATGAAAGAAAAAAATATTGCGTTAATATTAATTTGTTTTCGATTTAGATTGGCTTTTCATAGCTGTTTAAGACAATCTTGATGTATTTTGATACTTTGACAACGATTTTTCCAGTAGTTTAGAAGAAAACGATGTTTTTTTTCTTTGGTCGTTACAGTATGAAAGAAAAAAAAATTGCGTTAATATTAATTTTTTTCGATTAAGATTCGCTGTTCATAGCTGTTTAAGACAATCTTGATGAATTTGGTACTTTGACAACGATTTTTCCAGTAGTTTAGAAGAAAACGATGTTTTTTTTTCTTTGGTCGTTACAGGACGATCGAAAAAAAAAAAGCTGTTAACTCCGTCAATGTTAATTTTTTTTCGAATTAGATTTGCTTTTCATAGCTCTTTAAGACAATCTTGATGTATTTTGATTCTTTGACAACGATTTTTCCAGTAGCTTAGAAGAAAACGATGTTTTTTCTCTTAGGTCGTTACAGTATGATAGAAAACAAAATTTCGTTAATTTTAATTTTTTTTTAATTAGATTTACTTTTCATAGCTGTTTAAGACAATCTTGATGTATTTTGATACTTTGACAACGATTTTTCCAGTAGCTTAGAAGAAAACGATGTTTTTTTTCTTAGGTCGTTACAGTATGATAGAAAAAAAATTTCGTCAATCATAATTTTTTTTCGATTTAGATTGGCTTTTCATAGCTGTTTAAGACAATCTTGATGTATTTTGATACTTTGACAACGATTTTTCCAGTAGCTTAGAAGAAAACGATGTTTTTTTTTATTTGGTCGTTACAGTACGAAAGATAAAAAAATTTGTTATCTCCGTCAATATTTATTTTTTTCGATTTAGATTGGCTTTTCATAGCTGTTTAAGACAATCTTGATGTATTTTGATACTTTGACAACGATTTTTCCAGTAGCTTAGAAGAAAACGATGTTTTTTTTCATAAGTCGTTACAGTATAAAAGAAAAAAAAATTTCGTTAATTTTAATTTTTTTTTTATTAGATTTGCTTTTCATAGCTGTTTAAGACAATCTTGATGTATTTTGGTACTTTGACAATGATGTTTCCAGTAGTTTAGAAGAAAACTATGCTTTTTTTCTTGGGTCGTTACAGTATGAAAGAAAAAAAAATTGCGTTAATATTAATTTTTTTTCGATTAAGATTCGCTGTTCATAGCTGTTTAAGACAATCTTGATGAATTTTGATACTTTGACAACGATTTTTCCAGTAGTTTAGAAGAAAACGATGTTTTTTTTTCTTTGGTCGTTACAGTACGATCGAAAAAAAAAAGCTGTTAACTCCGTCAATGTCAAGTTTTTTTCGATTTAGATTTGCTTTTCATTGCTGTTTAAGACAATCTTGATGTATTTTGATACTTTGACAACGATTTTTCCAGTAGCTTAGAAGAAAACGATGTTTTTTTTCTTTGGTCGTTACAGTATGAAAGAAAAAAAAATTGCGTTAATATTAATTTGTTTTCGATTTAGATTGGCTTTTCATAGCTGTTTAAGACAATCTTGATGTATTTTGATACTTTGACAACGATTTTTCCAGTAGTTTAGAAGAAAACGATGTTTTTTTCTTTGGTCGTTACAGTATGAAAGAAAAAAAAATTGCGTTAATATTAATTTTTTTTCGATTAAGATTTGCTGTTCATAGCTGTTTAAGACAATCTTGATGTATTTTGATACTTTGACAACGATTTTTCCAGTAGCTTAGAAGAAAACGATGTTTTTTTCTTTGGTCGTTACAGTATGAAAGAAAAAAATATTGCGTTAATATTAATTTGTTTTCGATTTAGATTGGCTTTTCATAGCTGTTTAAGACAATCTTGATGTATTTTGATACTTTGACAACGATTTTTCCAGTCGTTTAGAAGCAAACGATGTTTTTTTTCTTTGGTCGTTACAGTATGAAAGAAAAAAAAATTGCGTTAATATTAATTTTTTTTCGATTTAGATTTGCTGTTCATAGCTGTTTAAGACAATCTTGATGTATTTTGATACTTTGACAACGATTTTTCCAGTAGCTTAGAAGAAAACGATGTTTTTTCTCTTAGGTCGTTACAGTATGATAGAAAAAAAAATTTCGTTAATTTTAATTTTTTTTGAATTAGATTGGCTTTTCATAGCTGTTTAAGACAATCTTGTTGTATTTTGATACTTTGACAACGATTTTTCCAGTAGTTTAGAAGAAAACAATGTTTTTTTTTATTTGGTCGTTACAGTATGAAAGAAAAAAAAATGTTGTTATCTCCGTCAATATTTATTTTTTTCGATTTAGATTGGCTTTTCATAGCTGTTTAAGACAATCTTGATGTATTTTGATACTTTGACAACGATTTTTCCAGTAGTTTAGAAGAAAACGATGTTTTTTTTCTTTGGTCGTTACAGTAGGAAAGAAAAAAAAATTTCGTTAATTTTAATTTTTTTTTAATTAGTTTTGCTTTTCATAGCTGTTTAAGACAATCTTGATGTATTTTGGTACTTTGACAATGATGTTTCCAGTAGCTTAGAAGAAAACGATGTTTTTTTTCTTAAGTCGTTACAGTATAAAAGAAAAAAAAAATTCGTTAATTTTAATTTTTTTTTAATTAGATTTGCTGTTCATAGCTGTTTAAGACAATCTTGATGTATTTTGATACTTTGACAACGATTTTTCCAGTAGCTTAGAAGAAAACGATGTTTTTTTTTATTTGGTCGTTACAGTACGAAAGATAAAAAAATTTGTTATCTCCGTCAATATTTATTTTTTTCGATTTAGATTGGCTTTTCATAGCTGTTTAAGACAATCTTGATGTATTTTGATACTTTGACAACGATTTTTCCAGTAGTTTAGAAGAAAACGATGCTTTTTTTCTTGGGTCGTTACAGTATGAAAGAAAAAAAAATTACGTTAATATTAATTTTTTTTCGATTAAGATTTGCTGTTCATAGCTGTTTAAGACAATCTTGATGTATTTTGATACTTTGACAACGATTTTTCCAGTAGCTTAGAAGAAAACGATGTTTTTTTTTTCTTTGGTCGTCACAGTATGATAGAAAACAAAATTTCGTTAATTTTAATTTTTTTTTAATTAGATTTACTTTTCATAGCTGTTTAAGACAATCTTGATGTATTTTGATACTTTGACAACGATTTTTCCAGTAGCTTAGAAGAAAACGATGTTTTTTTTCTTAGGTCGTTACAGTATGATAGAAAAAAAAATTTCGTCAATCATAATTTTTTTTCGATTTAGATTGGCTTTTCATAGCTGTTTAAGACAATCTTGATGTATTTTGATACTTTGACAACGATTTTTCCAGTAGCTTAGAAGAAAACGATGTTTTTTCTCTTAGGTCGTTACAGTATGATAGAAAAAAAAATTTCGTTAATTTTAATTTTTTTTGAATTAGATTGGCTTTTCATAGCTGTTTAAGACAATCTTGATGTATTTTGATACTTTTACAACGATTTTTCCAGTAGCTTAGAAGAAAACGATGTTTTTTCTCTTAGGTCGTTACAGTATGATAGAAAAAAAAATTTCGTTAATTTTAATTTTTTTTTAATTAGATTGGCTTTTCATAGCTGTTTAAGACAATCTTGATGTATTTTGATACTTTGACAACGATTTTTCCAGTAGTTTAGAAGAAAACGATGTTTTTTTTTATTTGGTCGTTACAGTACGAAAGAAAAAAAAATGTTGTTATCTCCGTCAAAATTTATTTTTTTCGATTTAGATTTGCTTTTCATAGCTGTTTAAGACAATCTTGATGAATTTTGATACTTTGACTACGATTTTTCCAGTAGCTTAGAAGAAAACGATGCTTTTTTTCTTGGGTCGTTACAGTATGAAAGAAAAAAAAATTGCGGTAATATTAATTTTTTTTTAATTAGATTTACTTTTCATAGCTGTTTAAGACAATCTTGATGTATTTTGATACTTTGACAACGATTTTTCCAGTAGCTTAGAAGAAAACGATGTTTTTTTTCTTAGGTCGTTACAGTATGAAAGAAAAAAAAATTTCGTCAATCATAATTTTTTTTCGATTTAGATTGGCTTTTCATAGCTGTTTAAGACAATCTTGATGTATTTTGATACTTTGACAACGATTTTTCCAGTAGCTTAGAAGAAAACGATGTTTTTTTTTATTTGGTCGTTACAGTACGAAAGATAAAAAAATTTGTTATCTCCGTCAATATTTATTTTTTTCGATTTAGATTGGCTTTTCATAGCTGTTTAAGACAATCTTGATAAATTTTGATACTTTGACAACGATTTTTCCAGTAGCTTAGAAGAAAACGATGTTTTTTTTCATAAGTCGTTACAGTATAAAAGAAAAAAAAATTTCGTTAATTTTAATTTTTTTTTTATTAGATTTGCTTTTCATAGCTGTTTAAGACAATCTTGATGTATTTTGGTACTTTGACAATGATGTTTCCAGTAGTTTAGAAGAAAACTATGCTTTTTTTCTTGGGTCGTTACAGTATGAAAGAAAAAAAAATTGCGTTAATATTAATTTTTTTTCGATTAAGATTCGCTGTTCATAGCTGTTTAAGACAATCTTGATGAATTTTGATACTTTGACAACGATTTTTCCAGTAGTTTAGAAGAAAACGATGTTTTTTTTTCTTTGGTCGTTACAGTACGATCGAAAAAAAAAAGCTGTTAACTCCGTCAATGTTAAGTTTTTTTCGATTTAGATTTGCTTTTCATTGCTGTTTAAGACAATCTTGATGTATTTTGATACTTTGACAACGATTTTTCCAGTAGCTTAGAAGAAAACGATGTTTTTTTTTTTTGGTCGTTACAGTATGAAAGAAAAAAAAATTGCGTTAATATTAATTTGTTTTCGATTTAGATTTGCTTTTCATAGCTGTTTAAGACAATCTTGATGAATTTTGATACTTTGACTACGATTTTTCCAGTAGCTTAGAAGAAAACGATGCTTTTTTTCTTGGGTCGTTACAGTATGAAAGAAAAAAAAATTGCGGTAATATTAATTTTTTTTCGATTAAGATTTGCTGTTCATAGCTGTTTAAGACAATCTTGATGTATTTTGATGCTTTGACAACGATTTTTCCAGTAGTTTAGAAGAAAACGATGTTTTTTTTTCTTTGGTCGTCACAGTATGAAAGAAAAAAAAATTGCGTTAATATTAATTTGTTTTCGATTTAGATTGGCTTTTCATAGCTGTTTAAGACAATCTTGATGTATTTTGATACTTTGACAACGATTTTTCCAGTAGCTTAGAAGAAAACGATGTTTTTTTTTTTTGGTCGTTACAGTATGAAAGAAAAAAAAATTGCGTTAATATTAATTTGTTTTCGATTTAGATTGGCTTTTCATAGCTGTTTAAGACAATCTTGATGTATTTTGATACTTTGACAACGATTTTTCCAGTAGCTTAGAAGAAAACGATGTTTTTTTTCTTAAGTCGTTACAGTATAATAGAAAAAAAAATTTCGTTAATTTTAAATTTTTTTTAATTAGATTTGCTTTTCATAGCTGTTTAAGACAATCTTGATGTATTTTGGTACTTTGACAACGATGTTTCCAGTAGTTTAGAAGAATACGATGCTTTTTTTCTTGGGTCGTTACAGTATGAAAGAAAAAAAAATTGCGTTAATATTAATTTTTTTTCGATTAAGATTCGCTGTTCATAGCTGTTTAAGACAATCTTGATGAATTTTGATACTTTGACAACGATTTTTCCAGTAGTTTAGAAGAAAACGATGTTTTTTTTTCTTTGGTCGTTACAGTACGATCGAAAAAAAAAAGCTGTTAACTCCGTCAATGTTAAGTTTTTTTCGATTTAGATTTGCTTTTCATTGCTGTTTAAGACAATCTTGATGTATTTTGATACTTTGACAACGATTTTTCCAGTAGCTTAGAAGAAAACGATGTTTTTTTTCTTAGGTCGTTACAGTATGATAGAAAAAAAAATTTCGTCAATCATAATTTTTTTTCGATTTAGATTGGCTTTTCATAGCTGTTTAAGACAATCTTGATAAATTTTGATACTTTGACAACGATTTTTCCAGTAGCTTAGAAGAAAACGATGTTTTTTTTTCATAAGTCGTTACAGTATAAAAGACAAAAAAATTTCGTTAATTTTAATTTTTTTTTTATTAGATTTGCTTTTCATAGCTGTTTAAGACAATCTTGATGTATTTTGGTACTTTGACAATGATGTTTCCAGTAGTTTAGAAGAAAACTATGCTTTTTTTCTTGGGTCGTTACAGTATGAAAGAAAAAAAAATTGCGTTAATATTAATTTTTTTTCGATTAAGATTCGCTGTTCATAGCTGTTTAAGACAATCTTGATGAATTTTGATACTTTGACAACGATTTTTCCAGTAGTTTAGAAGAAAACGATGTTTTTTTTTCTTTGGTCGTTACAGTACGATCGAAAAAAAAAAGCTGTTAACTCCGTCAATGTTAAGTTTTTTTCGATTTAGATTTGCTTTTCATTGCTGTTTAAGACAATCTTGATGTATTTTGATACTTTGACAACGATTTTTCCAGTAGCTTAGAAGAAAACGATGTTTTTTTTTTTTGGTCGTTACAGTATGAAAGAAAAAAAAATTGCGTTAATATTAATTTGTTTTCGATTTAGATTGGCTTTTCATAGCTGTTTAAGACAATCTTGATGTATTTTGATACTTTGACAACGATTTTTCCAGTAGTTTAGAAGAAAACGATGTTTTTTTCTTTGGTCGTCACAGTATGAAAGAAAAAAAAATTGCGTTAATATTTTTTTTTTTTCGATTAAGATTTGCTGTTCATAGCTGTTTAAGACAATCTTGATGTATTTTGATACTTTGACAACGATTTTTCCAGTAGCTTAGAAGAAAACGATGTTTTTTTCTTTTGTCGTTACAGAAGGAAAGAAAAAAAAATTGCGTTAATATTAATTTTTTTTCGATTTAGATTTGCTGTTCATAGCTGTTTAAGACAATCTTGATGTATGTTGATACTTTTACAACGATTTTTCCAGTAGCTTAGAAGAAAACGATGTTTTTTCTCTTAGGTCGTTACAGTATGATAGAAAAAAAAATTTCGTTAATTTTAATTTTTTTTTAATTAGATTGGCTTTTCATAGCTGTTTAAGACAATCTTGATGTATTTTGATACTTTGACAACGATTTTTCCAGTAGCTTAGAAGAAAACGATGTTTTTTTTCTTAAGTCGTTACAGTATAATAGAAAAAAAAATTTCGTTAATTTTAAATTTTTTTTAATTAGATTTGCTTTTCATAGCTGTTTAAGACAATCTTGATGTATTTTGGTACTTTGACAACGATGTTTCCAGTAGTTTAGAAGAATACGATGCTTTTTTTCTTGGGTCGTTACAGTATGAAAGAAAAAAAAATTGCGTTAATATTAATTTTTTTTCGATTAAGATTCGCTGTTCATAGCTGTTTAAGACAATCTTGATGAATTTTGATACTTTGACAACGATTTTTCCAGTAGTTTAGAAGAAAACGATGTTTTTTTTTCTTTGGTCGTTACAGTACGATCGAAATAAAAAAGCTGTTAACTCCGTCAATGTTAAGTTTTTTTCGATTTAGATTTGCTTTTCATTGCTGTTTAAGACAATCTTGATGTATTTTGATACTTTGACAACGATTTTTCCAGTAGCTTAGAAGAAAACGATGTTTTTTTTTTTTGGTCGTTACAGTATGAAAGAAAAAAAAATTGCGTTAATATTAATTTGTTTTCGATTTAGATTGGCTTTTCATAGCTGTTTAAGACAATCTTGATGTATTTTGGTACTTTGACAACGATGTTTCCAGTAGTTTAGAAGAATACGATGTTTTTTTTATTTGGTCGTTACAGTACGAAAGATAAAAAAATGTTGTTATCTCCGTCAATATTTATTTTTTTCGATTTAGATTGGCTTTTCATAGCTGTTTAAGACAATCTTGATGAATTTTGATACTTTGACTACGATTTTTCCAGTAGCTTAGAAGAAAACGATGCTTTTTTTCTTGGGTCGTTACAGTATGAAAGAAAAAAAAATTGCGTTAATATTAATTTTTTTTCGATTAAGATTCGCTGTTCATAGCTGTTTAAGACAATCTTGATGAATTTGGTACTTTGACAACGATTTTTCCAGTAGTTTAGAAGAAAACGATGTTTTTTTTTATTTGGTCGTTACAGTACGAAAGAAAAAAAAAATTTGTTATCTCCGTCAATATTTTTTTTTTTCGATTTAGATTGGCTTTTCATAGCTGTTTAAGACAATCTTGATGAATTTTGATACTTTAACTAGGATTTGTCCAGTAGCTTAGAAGAAAACGATGTTTTTTTTCTTTGGTCGTCACAGTATGATAGAAAACAAAATTTCGTTAATTTTAATTTTTTTTAATCAGATTTACTTTTCATAGCTGTTTAAGACAATCATGATGTATTTTGATACTTTGACAACGATTTTTCCAGTAGCTTAGAAGAAAACGATGTTTTTTTTCTTAGGTCGTTACAGTATGATAGAAAAAAAAATTTCGTCAATTATAATTTTTTTTCGATTTAGATTGGCTTTTCATAGCTGTTTAAGACAATCTTGATGTATTTTGATACTTTGACAACGATTTTTCCAATAGCTTAGAAGAAAACGATGTTTTTTTTTTATTTGGTCGTTACAGTACGAAAGAAAAAAAAAATTTGTTATCTCCGTCAATATTTATTTTTTTCGATTTAGATTGGCTTTTCATAGCTGTTTAAGACAATCTTGATGAATTTTGATACTTTGACTACGATTTTTCCAGTAGCTTAGAAGAAAACGATGTTTTTTTTTATTTGGTCGTTACAGTACGAAAGAAAAAAAAATGCTGTTATCTCCGTCAATATTTATTTTTTTCGATTTAGATTGGCTTTTCATAGCTGTTTAAGACAATCTTGATGAATTTTGATACTTTGACTACGATTTTTCCAGTAGCTTAGAAGAAAACGATGTTTTTTTCTTAGGTCGTTACAGAAGGAAAGAAAAAAAAATTGCGTTAATATTAATTTTTTTTCGATTTAAATTTGCTGTTCATAGCTGTTTAAGACAATCTTGATGTATTTTGATACTTTGACAACGATTTTTCCAGTAGCTTAGAAGAAAACGATGTTTTTTTTCTTAGGTCGTCACAGTATGATAGAAAACAAAATTTCGTTAATTTTAATTTTTTTTTAAGTATATTTACTTTTCATAGCTGTTTAAGACAATCTTGATGTATTTTGATACTTTGACAACGATTTTTCCAGTAGCTTAGAAGAAAACGATGTTTTTTTCTTAAGTCGTTACAGTATAAAAGAAAAAAAAATTTCGTTAATTTTAATTTTTTTTAAATTATATTTGCTTTTCATAGCTGTTTAAGACAATCTTGATGTATTTTGGTACTTTGACAACGATGTTTCCAGTAGTTTAGAAGAAAACGATGTTTTTTTTATTTGGTCGTTACAGTACGAAAGAAAAAAAAATTTTGTTATCTCCGTCAATATTTATTTTTTTCGATTTAGATTGGCTTTTCATAGCTGTTTAAGACAATCTTGATGAATTTTGATACTTTGACTACGATTTTTCCAGTAGCTTAGAAGAAAACGATGCTTTTTTTCTTGGGTCGTTACAGTATGCAAGAAAAAAAAATTGCGTTAATATTAATTTTTTTTCGATTAAGATTCGCTGTTCATAGCTGTTTAAGACAATCTTGATGAATTTGGTACTTTGACAACGATTTTTCCAGTAGTTTAGAAGAAAACGATGTTTTTTTTTCTTTGGTCGTTACAGTACGATCGAAAAAAAAAAAGCTGTTAACTCCGTCAATGTTAAGTTTTTTTCGATTTAGATTTGCTTTTCATAGCTGTTTAAGACAATCTTGATGTATTTTGATACTTTGACAACAATTTTTCCAGTAGCTTAGAAGAAAACGATGTTTTTTTCTTTGGTCGTTACAGTATGAAAGAAAAAAATATTGCGTTAATATTAATTTGTTTTCGATTTAGATTGGCTTTTCATAGCTGTTTAAGACAATCTTGATGTATTTTAATACTTTGACAACGATTTTTCCAGTAGTTTAGAAGAAAACGATTTTTTTTTTCTTTGGTCGTTACAGTATGAAAGAAAAAAAAATTGCGTTAATATTAATTTTTTTTCGATTTAGATTTGCTGTTCATAGCTGTTTAAGACAATCTTGATGTATTTTGATACTTTTACAACGATTTTTCCAGTAGCTTAGAAGAAAACGATGTTTTTTCTCTTAGGTCGTTACAGTATGATAGAGAAAAAAATTTCGTTAATTTTAATTTTTTTTGAATTAGATTGGCTTTTCATAGCTGTTTAAGACAATCTTGATGTATTTTGATACTTTGACAACGATTTTTCCAGTAGTTTAGAAGAAAACGATGTTTTTTTTTATTTGGTCGTTACAGTACGAAAGAAAAAAAAATGTTGTTATCTCCGTCAATATTTATTTTTTTCGATTTAGATTGGCTTTTCATAGCTGTTTAAGACAATCTTGATGAATTTTGATACTTTGACTACGATTTTTCCAGTAGCTTAGAAGAAAACGATGTTTTTTTTTATTTGGTCGTTACAGTACGAAAGAAAAAAAAATGCTGTTATCTCCGTCAATATTTATTTTTTTCGATTTAGATTGGCTTTTCATAGCTGTTTAAGACAATCTTGATGAATTTTGATACTTTGACTACGATTTTTCCAGTAGCTTAGAAGAAAACGATGTTTTTTTCTTAGGTCGTTACAGAAGGAAAGAAAAAAAAATTGCGTTAATATTAATTTTTTTCGATTTAAATTTGCTGTTCATAGCTGTTTAAGACAATCTTGATGAATTTTGATACTTTGACAACGATTTTTCCAGTAGCTTAGAAGAAAACGATGTTTTTTTTCTTAGGTCGTCACAGTATGATAGAAAACAAAATTTCGTTAATTTTAATTTTTTTTTAATTAGATTTACTTTTCATAGCTGTTTAAGACAATCTTGATGTATTTTGATACTTTGACAACGATTTTTCCAGTAGCTTAGAAGAAAACGATGTTTTTTTCGTAAGTCGTTACAGTATAAAAGAAAAAAAAATTTCGTTAATTTTAATTTTTTTTAATTAGATTTGCTTTTCATAGCTGTTTAAGACAATCTTGATGTATTTTGGTACTTTGACAACGATGTTTCCAGTAGTTTAGAAGAAAACGATGTTTTTTTTATTTGGTCGTTACAGTACGAAAGAAAAAAAAATTTTGTTATCTCCGTCAATATTTATTTTTTTCGATTTAGATTGGCTTTTCATAGCTGTTTAAGACAATCTTGATGAATTTTGATACTTTGACTACGATTTTTCCAGTAGCTTAGAAGAAAACGATGCTTTTTTTCTTGGGTCGTTACAGTATGAAAGAAAAAAAAATTGCGTTAATATTAATTTTTTTTCGATTAAGATTCGCTGTTCATAGCTGTTTAAGACAATCTTGATGAATTTGGTACTTTGACAACGATTTTTCCAGTAGTTTAGAAGAAAACGATGTTTTTTTTTCTGTGGTCGTTACAGTACGATCGAAAAAAAAAAAGCTGTTAACTCCGTCAATGTTAAGTTTTTTTCGATTTAGATTTGCTTTTCATAGCTGTTTAAGACAATCTTGATGTATTTTGATACTTTGACAACAATTTTTCCAGTAGCTTAGAAGAAAACGATGTTTTTTTCTTTGGTCGTTACAGTATGAAAGAAAAAAATATTGCGTTAATATTAATTTGTTTTCGATTTAGATTGGCTTTTCATAGCTGTTTAAGACAATCTTGATGTATTTTAATACTTTGACAACGATTTTTCCAGTAGTTTAGAAGAAAACGATTTTTTTTTTCTTTGGTCGTTACAGTATGAAAGAAAAAAAAATTGCGTTAATATTAATTTTTTTTCGATTTAGATTTGCTGTTCATAGCTGTTTAAGACAATCTTGATGTATTTTGATACTTTTACAACGATTTTTCCAGTAGCTTAGAAGAAAACGATGTTTTTTCTCTTAGGTCGTTACAGTATGATAGAAAAAAAAATTTCGTTAATTTTAATTTTTTTTGAATTAGATTGGCTTTTCATAGCTGTTTAAGACAATCTTGATGTATTTTGATACTTTGACAACGATTTTTCCAGTAGTTTAGAAGAAAACGATGTTTTTTTTTATTTGGTCGTTACAGTACGAAAGAAAAAAAAATGTTGTTATCTCCGTCAATATTTATTTTTTTCGATTTAGATTGGCTTTTCATAGCTGTTTAAGACAATCTTGATGAATTTTGATACTTTGACTACGATTTTTCCAGTAGCTTAGAAGAAAACGATGCTTTTTTTCTTGGGTCGTTACAGTATGAAAGAAAAAAAAATTGCGTTAATATTAATTTTTTTTCGATTAAGATTTGCTGTTCATAGCTGTTTAAGACAATCTTGATGAATTTTGATACCTTGACTACGATTTTTCCAGTAGTTTAGAAGAAAACGATGTTTTTTTTTTCTTTCGTCGTCACAGTATGATAGAAAACAAAATTTCGTTAATTTTAATTTTTTTTAATTAGATTTACTTTTCATAGCTGTTTAAGACAATCTTGATGTATTTTGATACTTTGACAACGATTTTTCCAGTAGCTTAGAAGAAAACGATGTTTTTTTTCTTAAGTCGTTACAGTATGATAGAAAAAAAAATTTCGTCAATCATAATTTTCTTTCGATTTAGATTGGCTTTTCATAGCTGTTTAAGACAATCTTGATGTATTTTGATACTTTGACAACGATTTTTCCAGTAGCTTAGAAGAAAACGATGTTTTTTTTTATTTGGTCGTTACAGTACGAAAGAAAAAAAAAATTTGTTATCTCCGTCAATATTTATTTTTTTCGATTTAGATTGGCTTTTCATAGCTGTTTTAGACAATCTTGATAAATTTTGATACTTTGACAACGATTTTTCCAGTAGCTTAGAAGAAAACGATGTTTTTTTTCATAAGTCGTTACAGTATAAAAGAAAAAAAAATTTCGTTAATTTTAATTTTTTTTTATTAGATTTGCTTTTCATAGCTGTTTAAGACAATCTTGATGTATTTTGGTACTTTGACAATGATGTTTCCAGTAGTTTAGAAGAAAACGATGCTTTTTTTCTTGGGTCGTTACAGTATGAAAGAAAAAAAAATTGCGTTAATATTAATTTTTTTCGATTAAGATTCGCTGTTCATAGCTGTTTAAGACAATCTTGATGAATTTGGTACTTTGACAACGATTTTTCCAGTAGTTTAGAAGAAAACGATGTTTTTTTTTCTTTGGTCGTTACAGTACGATCGAAAAAAAAAAGCTGTTAACTCCGTCAATGTTAAGTTTTTTTCGATTTAGATTTGCTTTTCATTGCTGTTTAAGACAATCTTGATGTATTTTGATACTTTGACAACGATTTTTCCAGTAGCTTAGAAGAAAACGATGTTTTTTTTCTTTGGTCGTTACAGTATGAAAGAAAAAAAAAAAGCTGTTAACTCCGTCAATGTTAATTTTTTTTCGATTTAGATTTGCTTTTCATAGCTGTTTAAGACAATCTTGATGTATTTTGATAATTTGACAACGATTTTTCAGTAGCTTAGAAGAAAACGATGTTTTTTTCTTTGGTTGTTACAGTATGAAAGAAAAAAATATTGCGTTAATATTAATTTGTTTTCGATTAAGATTGGCTTTTCATAGCTGTTTAAGACAATCTTGATGTATTTTGATACTTTGACAACGATTTTTCCAGTAGTTTAGAAGAAAACGATGTTTTTTTTCTTTGGTCGTTACAGTATGAAAGAAAAAAAAATTGCGTTAATATTAATTTTTTTTCGATTTAGATTTGCTGTTCATAGCTGTTTAAGACAATCTTGATGTATTTTGATACTTTTACAACGATTTTTCCAGTAGCATAGAAGAAAACGATGTTTTTTCTCTTAGGTCGTTACAGTATGATAGAAAAAAAAATTTCGTTAATTTTAATTTTTTTTGAATTAGATTGGCTTTTCATAGCTGTTTAAGACAATCTTGATGTATTTTGATACTTTGACAACGATTTTTCCAGTAGTTTAGAAGAAAACGATGTTTTTTTTTATTTGGTCGTTACAGTACGAAAGAAAAAAAAATGTTGTTATCTCCGTCAATATTTATTTTTTTCTATTTAGATTGGCTTTTCATAGCTGTTTAAGACAATCTTGATGAATTTTGATACTTTGACTACGATTTTTCCAGTAGCTTAGAAGAAAACGATGCTTTTTTTCTTGGGTCGTTACAGTATGAAAGAAAAAAAAATTGCGTTAATATTAATTTTTTTTCGATTAAGATTTGCTGTTCATAGCTGTTTAAGACAATCTTGATAAATTTTGATACCTTGACTACGATTTTTCCAGTAGTTTAGAAGAAAACGATGTTTTTTTTTCTTTGGTCGTCACAGTATGATAGAAAACAAAATTTCGTTAATTTAAATTTTTTTTTAATTAGATTTACTTTTCATAGCTGTTTAAGACAATCTTGATGTATTTTGATACTTTGACAACGATTTTTCCAGTAGCTTAGAAGAAAACGATGTTTTTTTTCTTAGGTCGTTACAGTATGATAGAAAAAAAAATTTCGTCAATCATAATTTTTTTTCTATTTAGATTGGCTTTTCATAGCTGTTTAAGACAATCTTGATGTATTTTGATACTTTGACAACGATTTTTCCAGTAGCTTAGAAGAAAACGATGTTTTTTTTTATTTGGTCGTTACAGTACGAAAGAAAAAAAAAATTTGTTATCTCCGTCAATATTTATTTTTTTCGATTTAGATTGGCTTTTCATAGCTGTTTAAGACAATCTTGATAAATTTTGATACTTTGACAACGATTTTTCCAGTAGCTTAGAAGAAAACGATGTTTTTTTTTCTTTGGTCGTTACAGTACGATCGAAAAAAAAAAGCTGTTAACTCCGTCAATGTTAAGTTTTTTTCGATTTAGATTTGCTTTTCATTGCTGTTTAAGACAATCTTGATGTATTTTGATACTTTGACAACGATTTTTCCAGTAGCTAAGAAGAAAACGATGTTTTTTTTCTTTGGTCGTTACAGTATGAAAGAAAAAAAAATTGCGTTAATATTAATTTGTTTTCGATTAAGATTGGCTTTTCATCGCTGTTTAAGACAATCTTGATGTATTTTGATACTTTGACAACGATTTTTCCAGTAGTTTAGAAGAAAACGATGTTTTTTTTCTTTGGTCGTTACAGTATGAAAGAAAAAAAAATTGCGTTAATATTAATTTTTTTTCGATTAAGATTTGCTGTTCATAGCTGTTTAAGACAATCTTGACGTATTTTGATACTTTGACAACGATTTTTCCAGTAGCTTAGAAGAAAACGATGTTTTTTTTTATTTGGTCGTTACAGTACGAAAGAAAAAAAAATTGCGTTAATATTAATTTTTTTTCGATTTAGATTTGCTGTTCATAGCTGTTTAAGACAATCTTGATGTATGTTGATACTTTTACAACGATTTTTCCAGTAGCTTAGAAGAAAACGATGTTTTTTCTCTAAGGTCGTTACAGTATGATAGAAAAAAAAATTTCGTTAATTTTAAATTTTTTTTTAATTAGATTGGCTTTTCATAGCTGTTTAAGACAATCTTGATGTATTTTGATACTTTGACAACGATTTTTCCAGTAGCTTAGAAGAAAACGATGTTTTTTTTCTTTGGTCGTTACAGTATAATAGAAAAAAAAATTTCGTTAATTTTAAATTTTTTTAAATTAGATTTGCTTTTCATAGCTGTTTAAGACAATCTTGATATATTTTGGTACTTTGACAACGATGTTTCCAGTAGTTTAGAAGAAAACGATGTTCTTTTTATTTGGTCGTTACAGTACGAAAGATAAAAAAATGTTGTTATCTCCGTCAATATTTATTTTTTTCGATTTAGATTGGCTTTTCATAGCTGTTTAAGACAATCTTGATGAATTTTGATACTTTGACTACGATTTTTCCAGTAGCTTAGAAGAAAACGATGCTTTTTTTCTTGGGTCGTTACAGTATGAAAGAAAAAAAAATTGCGTTAATATTAATTTTTTTTCGATTAAGATTCGCTGTTCATAGCTATTTAAGACAATCTTGATGAATTTGGTACTTTGACAACGATTTTTCCAGTAGCTTAGAAGAAAACGATGTTTTTTTTTATTTGGTCGTTACAGTACGAAAGAAAAAAAAAATTTGTTATCTCCGTCAATATTTTTTTTTTTCGATTTAGATTGGCTTTTCATAGCTGTTTAAGACAATCTTGATGAATTTTGATACTTTGACTAGGATTTTTCCAGTAGCTTAGAAGAAAACGATGTTTTTTTTCTTTGGTCGTCACAGTATGATAGAAAACAAAATTTCGTTAATTTTAATTTTTTTTTAATTAGATTTACTTTTCATAGCTGTTTAAGACAATCTTGATGTATTTTGATACTTTGACAACGATTTTTCCAGTAGCTTAGAAGAAAACGATGTTTTTTTTCTTAGGTCGTTACAGTATGATAGAAAAAAAAATTTCGTCAATTATAATTTTTTTTCGATTTAGATTGGCTTTTCATAGCTGTTTAAGACAATCTTGATGTATTTTGATACTTTGACAACGATTTTTCCAGTAGCTTAGAAGAAAACGATATTTTTTTTTTATTTGGTCGTTACAGTACGAAAGAAAAAAAAAATTTGTTATCTCCGTCAATTTTTATTTTTTTCGATTTAGATTGGCTTTTCATAGCTGTTTAAGACAATCTTGATGAATTTTGATACTTTGACTACGATTTTTCCAGTAGCTTAGAAGAAAACGATGTTTTTTTTTATTTGGTCGTTACAGTACGAAAGAAAAAAAAATGCTGTTATCTCCGTCAATATTTTTTTTTTTCGATTTAGATTGGCTTTTCATAGCTGTTTAAGACAATCTTGATGAATTTTGATACTTTGACAACGATTTTTCTAGTAGCTTAGAAGAAAACGATGTTTTTTTTCTTAGGTCGTCACAGTATGATAGAAAACAAAATTTCGTTAATTTTAATTTTTTTTTAATTAGATTTACTTTTCATAGCTGTTTAAGACAATCTTGATGTATTTTGATACTTTGACAACGATTTTTCCAGTAGCTTAGAAGAAAACGATGTTTTTTTTCTTAAGTCGTTACAGTATAAAAGAAAAAAAAATTTCGTTAATTTTAATTTTTTTTTAATTAGATTTGCTTTTCGTAGCTGTTTAAGACAATCTTGATGTATTTTGGTACTTTGACAACGATGTTTCCAGTTGTTTAGAAGAAAACGATGTTTTTTTTATTTGGTCGTTACAGTACGAAAGAAAAAAAAATGTTGTTATCTCCGTCAATATTTATTTTTTTCGATTTAGATTGGCTTTTCATAGCTGTTTAAGACAATCTTGATGAATTTTGATACTTTGACTACGATTTTTCCAGTAGCTTAGAAGAAAACGATGCTTTTTTTCTTGGGTCGTTACAGTATGAAAGAAAAAAAAATTGCGTTAATATTAATTTTTTTTCGATTAAGATTCGCTGTTCATAGCTGTTTAAGACAATCTTGATGAATTTGGTACTTTGACAACGATTTTTCCAGTAGTTTAGAAGAAAACGATGTTTTTTTTCTTTGGTCGTTACAGTACGATCGAAAAAAAAAAAGCTGTTAACTCCGTCAATGTTAAGTTTTTTTCGATTTAGATTTGCTTTTCATAGCTGTTTAAGACAATCTTGATGTATTTTGATACTTTGACAACGATTTTTCTAGAAGAAAACGATGTTTTTTTTCTTTGGTCGTTACAGTATGAAAGAAAAAAAAATTGCGTTAATATTAATTTGTTTTCGATTTAGATTGGCTTTTCATAGCTGTTTAAGACAATCTTGATGTATTTTGATACTTTGACAACGATTTTTCCAGTAGTTTAGAAGAAAACGATGTTTTTTTTCTTTGGTCGTTACAGTATAAAAGAAAAAAAAATTTCGTTAATTTTAATTATTTTTTAATTAGATTGGCTTTTCATAGCTGTTTAAGACAATCTTGATGTATTTTGATACTTTGACAACGATTTTTCCAGTAGCTTAGAAGAAAACGATGTTATTTTTCTTAAGTCGTTACAGTATAATAGAAAAAAAAATTTCGTTAATTTTAAATTTTTTTAAATTAGATTTGCTTTTCATAGCTGTTTAAGACAATCTTGATGTATTTTGGTACTTTGACAACGATGTTTCCAGTAGTTTAGAAGAAAACGATGTTTTTTTTATTTGGTCGTTACAGTACGAAAGATAAAAAAATGTTGTTATCTCCGTCAATATTTATTTTTTTCGATTTAGATTGGCTTTTCATAGCTGTTTAAGACAATCTTGATGAATTTTGATACTTTGACTACGATTTTTCCAGTAGCTTAGAAGAAAACGATGCTTTTTTTCTTGGGTCGTTACAGTATGAAAGAAAAAAAAATTGCGTTAATATTAATTTTTTTTCGATTAAGATTCGCTGTTCATAGCTGTTTAAGACAATCTTGATGAATTTGGTACTTTGACAACGATTTTTCCAGTAGTTTAGAAGAAAACGATGTTTTTTTTTTATTTGGTCGTTACAGTACGAAAGAAAAAAAAAATTTGTTATCTCCGTCAATATTTATTTTTTTCGATTTAGATTGGCTTTTCATAGCTGTTTAAGACAATCTTGATGAATTTTGATACTTTGACTACGATTTTTCCAGTAGCTTAGAAGAAAACGATGTTTTTTTTTATTTGGTCGTTACAGTACGAAAGAAAAAAAAATGCTGTTATCTCCGTCAATATTTATTTTTTTCGATTTAGATTTGCTGTTCATAGCTGTTTAAGACAATCTTGATGAATTTTGATACTTTGACAACGATTTTTCCAGTAGCTTAGAAGAAAACGATGTTTTTTTTCTTAGGTCGTCACAGTATGATAGAAAACAAAATTTCGTTAATTTTAATTTTTTTTAAATTAGATTTACTTTTCATAGCTGTTTAAGACAATCTTGATGTATTTTGATACTTTGACAACGATTTTTTCCAGTAGCTTAGATGAAAACGATGTTTTTTTTCTTAAGTCGTTACAGTATAAAAGAAAAAAAAATTTCGTTAATTTTAATTTTTTTTTAATTAGATTTACTTTTCATAGCTGTTTAAGACAATCTTGATGTATTTTGATACTTTGACAACGATTTTTCCAGTAGCTTAGAAGAAAACGATGTTTTTTTTCTTAAGTCGTCACAGTATGATAGAAAACAAAATTTCGTTAATATTAATTTTTTTTTAATTAGATTTACTTTTCATAGCTGTTTAAGACAATCTTGATGTATTTTGATACTTTGACAACGATTTTTCCAGTAGCTTAGAAGAAAACGATGTTTTTTTTCTTAAGTCGTTACAGTATAAAAGAAAAAAAAATTTCGTTAATTTTAATTTTTTTTTAATTAGATTTGCTTTTCATAGCTGTTTAAGACAATCTTGATGTATTTTGATACTTTGACAACGATTTTTCCAGTAGCTTAGAAGAAAACGATGTTTTTTTTTTATTTGGTCGTTACAGTACGAAAGAAAAAAAAATGCTGTTATCTCCGTCAATATTTATTTTTTTCGATTTAGATTGGCTTTTCATAGCTGTTTAAGACAATCTCGATGAATTTTGATACTTTGACTCAGATTTTTCCAGTAGCTTAGAAGAAAACGATGTTTTTTTTTATTTGGTCGTTACAGTACGAAAGAAAAAAAAATGCTGTTATCTCCGTCAATATTTATTTTTTTAGATTTAGATTGGCTTTTCATAGCTGTTTAAGACAATCTTGATGAATTTTGATACTTTGACAACGATTTTTCCAGTAGCTTAGAAGAAAACGATGTTTTTTTTCTTAGGTCGTCACAGTATGATAGAAAACAAAATTTCGTTAATTTTAATTTTTTTTTAATTAGATTTACTTTTCATAGCTGTTTAAGACAATCTTGATGTATTTTGATACTTTGACAACGATTTTTCCAGTAGCTTAGAAGAAAACGATGTTTTTTTTCTTAAGTCGTTACAGTATAAAAGAAAAAAAAATTTCGTTAATTTTAATTTTTTTTTAATTAGATTGGCTTTTCATAGCTGTTTAAGACAATCTTGATGTATTTTGGTACTTTGACAACTATGTTTCCTGTAGTTTAGAAGAAAACGATGTTTTTTTTATTTGGTCGTTACAGTACGAAAGAAAAAAAAATTTTGTTATCTGCGTCAATATTTATTTTTTTCGATTTAGATTGGCTTTTCATAGCTGTTTAAGACAATCTTGATGAATTTTGATACTTTGACTACGATTTTTCCAGTAGCTTAGAAGAAAACGATGTTTTTTTTTATTTGGTCGTTACAGTACGAAAGAAAAAAAAATGCTGTTATCTCCGTCAATATTTATTTTTTTCGATTTAGATTGGCTTTTCATAGCTGTTTAAGACAATCTTGATGAATTTTGATACTTTGACAACGATTTTTCCAGTAGCTTAGAAGAAAACGATGTTTTTTTTCTTAGGTCGTCACAGTATGATAGAAAACAAAATTTCGTTAATTTTAATTTTTTTTCGATTAAGATTCGCTGTTCATAGCTGTTTAAGACAATCTTGATGAATTTGGTACTTTGACAACGATTTTTCCAGTAGTTTAGAAGAAAACGATGTTTTTTTTTCTTTGGTCGTTACAGTACGATCGAAAAAAAAAAAGCTGTTAACTCCGTCAATGTTAAGTTTTTTTCGATTTAGATTTGCTTTTCATAGCTGTTTAAGACAATCTTGATGTATTTTGATACTTTGACAACGATTTTTCTAGAAGAAAACGATGTTTTTTTTCTTTGGTCGTTACAGTATGAAAGAAAAAAAAATTGCGTTAATATTAATTTGTTTTCGATTTAGATTGGCTTTTCATAGCTGTTTAAGACAATCTTGATGTATTTTGATACTTTGACAACGATTTTTCTAGTAGTTTAGAAGAAAACGATGTTATTTTTCTTTGGTCGTTACAGTATAAAAGAAAAAAAAATTTCGTTAATTTTAATTATTTTTTAATTAGATTGGCTTTTCATAGCTGTTTAAGACAATCTTGATGTATTTTGATACTTTGACAACGATTTTTCCAGTAGCTTAGAAGAAAACGATGTTATTTTTCTTAAGTCGTTACAGTATAATAGAAAAAAAAATTTCGTTAATTTTAAATTTTTTTAAATTAGATTTGCTTTTCATAGCTGTTTAAGACAATCTTGATGTATTTTGGTACTTTGACAACGATGTTTCCAGTAGTTTAGAAGAAAACGATGTTTTTTTTATTTGGTCGTTACAGTACGAAAGATAAAAAAATGTTGTTATCTCCGTCAATATTTATTTTTTTCGATTTAGATTGGCTTTTCATAGCTGTTTAAGACAATCTTGATGAATTTTGATACTTTGACTACGATTTTTCCAGTAGCTTAGAAGAAAACGATGCTTTTTTTCTTGGGTCGTTACAGTATGAAAGAAAAAAAAATTGCGTTAATATTAATTTTTTTTCGATTAAGATTCGCTGTTCATAGCTGTTTAAGACAATCTTGATGAATTTGGTACTTTGACAACGATTTTTCCAGTAGTTTAGAAGAAAACGATGTTTTTTTTTTATTTGGTCGTTACAGTACGAAAGAAAAAAAAAATTTGTTATCTCCGTCAATATTTATTTTTTTCGATTTCGATTGGCTTTTCATAGCTGTTTAAGACAATCTTGATGAATTTTGATACTTTGACTACGATTTTTCCAGTAGCTTAGAAGAAAACGATGTTTTTTTTTATTTGGTCGTTACAGTACGAAAGAAAAAAAAATGCTGTTATCTCCGTCAATATTTATTTTTTTCGATTTAGATTGGCTTTTCATAGCTGTTTAAGACAATCTCGATGAATTTTGATACTTTGACTCAGATTTTTCCAGTAGCTTAGAAGAAAACGATGTTTTTTTTTATTTGGTCGTTACAGTACGAAAGAAAAAAAATGCTGTTATCTCCGTCAATATTTATTTTTTTCGATTTAGATTGGCTTTTCATAGCTGTTTAAGACAATCTTGATGAATTTTGATACTTTGACAACGATTTTTCCAGTAGCTTAGAAGAAAACGATGTTTTTTTTCTTAGGTCGTCACAGTATGATAGAAAACAAAATTTCGTTAATTTTAATTTTTTTTTAATTAGATTTACTTTTCATAGCTGTTTAAGACAATCTTGATGTATTTTGATACTTTGACAACGATTTTTCCAGTAGCTTAGAAGAAAACGATGTTTTTTTTCTTAAGTCGTTACAGTATAAAAGAAAAAAAAATTTCGTTAATTTTAATTTTTTTTTAATTAGATTGGCTTTTCATAGCTGTTTAAGACAATCTTGATGTATTTTGGTACTTTGACAACGATGTTTCTAGTAGTTTAGAAGAAAACGATGTTTTTTTTATTTGGTCGTTACAGTACGAAAGAAAAAAAAATTTTGTTATCTCCGTCAATATTTATTTTTTTCGATTTAGATTGGCTTTTCATAGCTGTTTAAGACAATCTTGATGAATTTTGATACTTTGACTACGATTTTTCCAGTAGCTTAGAAGAAAACGATGTTTTTTTTTATTTGGTCGTTACAGTACGAAAGAAAAAAAAATGCTGTTATCTCCGTCAATATTTATTTTTTTCGATTTAGATTGGCTTTTCATAGCTGTTTAAGACAATCTTGATGAATTTTGATACTTTGACAACGATTTTTCCAGTAGCTTAGAAGAAAACGATGTTTTTTTTCTTAGGTCGTCACAGTATGATAGAAAACAAAATTGCGTTAATTTTAATTTTTTTTCGATTAAGATTCGCTGTTCATAGCTGTTTAAGACAATCTTGATGAATTTGGTACTTTGACAACGATTTTTCCAGTAGTTTAGAAGAAAACGATGTTTTTTTTTCTTTGGTCGTTACAGTACGATCGAAAAAAAAAAAGCTGTTAACTCCGTCAATGTTAAGTTTTTTTCGATTTAGATTTGCTTTTCATAGCTGTTTAAGACAATCTTGATGTATTTTGATACTTTGACAACGATTTTTCTAGAAGAAAACGATGTTTTTTTTCTTTGGTCGTTACAGTATGAAAGAAAAAAAAATTGCGTTAATATTAATTTGTTTTCGATTTAGATTGGCTTTTCATAGCTGTTTAAGACAATCTTGATGTATTTTGATACTTTGACAACGATTTTTCCAGTAGTTTAGAAGAAAACGATGTTTTTTTTCTTTGGTCGTTACAGTATAAAAGAAAAAAAAATTTCGTTAATTTTAATTATTTTTTAATTAGATTGGCTTTTCATAGCTGTTTAAGACAATCTTGATGTATTTTGATACTTTGACAACGATTTTTCCAGTAGCTTAGAAGAAAACGATGTTATTTTTCTTTGGTCGTTACAGTATAATAGAAAAAAAAATTTCGTTAATTTTAAATTTTTTTAAATTAGATTTGCTTTTCATAGCTGTTTAAGACAATCTTGATGTATTTTGGTACTTTGACAACGATGTTTCCAGTAGTTTAGAAGAAAACGATGTTTTTTTTATTTGGTCGTTACAGTACGAAAGATAAAAAAATGTTGTTATCTCCGTCAATATTTATTTTTTTCGATTTAGATTGGCTTTTCATAGCTGTTTAAGACAATCTTGATGAATTTTGATACTTTGACTACGATTTTTCCAGTAGCTTAGAAGAAAACGATGCTTTTTTTCTTGGGTCGTTACAGTATGAAAGAAAAAAAAATTGCGTTAATATTAATTTTTTTTCGATTAAGATTCGCTGTTCATAGCTGTTTAAGACAATCTTGATGAATTTGGTACTTTGACAACGATTTTTCCAGTAGTTTAGAAGAAAACGATGTTTTTTTTTTATTTGGTCGTTACAGTACGAAAGAAAAAAAAAATTTGTTATCTCCGTCAATATTTATTTTTTTCGATTTCGATTGGCTTTTCATAGCTGTTTAAGACAATCTTGATGAATTTTGATACTTTGACTACGATTTTTCCAGTAGCTTAGAAGAAAACGATGTTTTTTTTTATTTGGTCGTTACAGTACGAAAGAAAAAAAAATGCTGTTATCTCCGTCAATATTTATTTTTTTCGATTTAGATTGGCTTTTCATAGCTGTTTAAGACAATCTCGATGAATTTTGATACTTTGACTCAGATTTTTCCAGTAGCTTAGAAGAAAACGATGTTTTTTTTTATTTGGTCGTTACAGTACGAAAGAAAAAAAATGCTGTTATCTCCGTCAATATTTATTTTTTTCGATTTAGATTGGCTTTTCATAGCTGTTTAAGACAATCTTGATGAATTTTGATACTTTGACAACGATTTTTCCAGTAGCTTAGAAGAAAACGATGTTTTTTTTCTTAGGTCGTCACAGTATGATAGAAAACAAAATTTCGTTAATTTTAATTTTTTTTTAATTAGATTTACTTTTCATAGCTGTTTAAGACAATCTTGATGTATTTTGATACTTTGACAACGATTTTTCCAGTAGCTTAGAAGAAAACGATGTTTTTTTTCTTAAGTCGTTACAGTATAAAAGAAAAAAAAATTTCGTTAATTTTAATTTTTTTTTAATTAGATTGGCTTTTCATAGCTGTTTAAGACAATCTTGATGTATTTTGGTACTTTGACAACGATGTTTCTAGTAGTTTAGAAGAAAACGATGTTTTTTTTATTTGGTCGTTACAGTACGAAAGAAAAAAAAATTTTGTTATCTCCGTCAATATTTATTTTTTTCGATTTAGATTGGCTTTTCATAGCTGTTTAAGACAATCTTGATGAATTTTGATACTTTGACTACGATTTTTCCAGTAGCTTAGAAGAAAACGATGTTTTTTTTTATTTGGTCGTTACAGTACGAAAGAAAAAAAAATGCTGTTATCTCCGTCAATATTTATTTTTTTCGATTTAGATTGGCTTTTCATAGCTGTTTAAGACAATCTTGATGAATTTTGATACTTTGACAACGATTTTTCCAGTAGCTTAGAAGAAAACGATGTTTTTTTTCTTAGGTCGTCACAGTATGATAGAAAACAAAATTTCGTTAATTTTAATTTTTTTTCGATTAAGATTCGCTGTTCATAGCTGTTTAAGACAATCTTGATGAATTTGGTACTTTGACAACGATTTTTCCAGTAGTTTAGAAGAAAACGATGTTTTTTTTTCTTTGGTCGTTACAGTACGATCGAAAAAAAAAAAGCTGTTAACTCCGTCAATGTTAAGTTTTTTTCGATTTAGATTTGCTTTTCATAGCTGTTTAAGACAATCTTGATGTATTTTGATACTTTGACAACGATTTTTCTAGAAGAAAACGATGTTTTTTTTCTTTGGTCGTTACAGTATGAAAGAAAAAAAAATTGCGTTAATATTAATTTGTTTTCGATTTAGATTGGCTTTTCATAGCTGTTTAAGACAATCTTGATGTATTTTGATACTTTGACAACGATTTTTCCAGTAGTTTAGAAGAAAACGATGTTTTTTTTCTTTGGTCGTTACAGTATAAAAGAAAAAAAAATTTCGTTAATTTTAATTATTTTTTAATTAGATTGGCTTTTCATAGCTGTTTAAGACAATCTTGATGTATTTTGATACTTTGACAACGATTTTTCCAGTAGCTTAGAAGAAAACGATGTTATTTTTCTTTGGTCGTTACAGTATAATAGAAAAAAAAATTTCGTTAATTTTAAATTTTTTTAAATTAGATTTGCTTTTCATAGCTGTTTAAGACAATCTTGATGTATTTTGGTACTTTGACAACGATGTTTCCAGTAGTTTAGAAGAAAACGATGTTTTTTTTATTTGGTCGTTACAGTACGAAAGATAAAAAAATGTTGTTATCTCCGTCAATATTTATTTTTTTCGATTTAGATTGGCTTTTCATAGCTGTTTAAGACAATCTTGATGAATTTTGATACTTTGACTACGATTTTTCCAGTAGCTTAGAAGAAAACGATGCTTTTTTTCTTGGGTCGTTACAGTATGAAAGAAAAAAAAATGCTGTTATCTCCGTCAATATTTATTTTTTTCGATTTAGATTGGCTTTTCATAGCTGTTTAAGACAATCTTGATGAATTTTGATACTTTGACAACGATTTTTCCAGTAGCTTAGAAGAAAACGATGTTTTTTTTCTTAGGTCGTCACAGTATGATAGAAAACAAAATTTCGTTAATTTTAATTTTTTTTAAATTAGATTTACTTTTCATAGCTGTTTAAGACAATCTTGATGTATTTTGATACTTTGACAACGATTTTTTCCAGTAGCTTAGATGAAAACGATGTTTTTTTTCTTAAGTCGTTACAGTATAAAAGAAAAAAAAATTTCGTTAATTTTAATTTTTTTTTAATTAGATTTACTTTTCATAGCTGTTTAAGACAATCTTGATGTATTTTGATACTTTGACAACGATTTTTCCAGTAGCTTAGAAGAAAACGATGTTTTTTTTCTTAAGTCGTCACAGTATGATAGAAAACAAAATTTCGTTAATATTAATTTTTTTTTAATTAGATTTACTTTTCATAGCTGTTTAAGACAATCTTGATGTATTTTGATACTTTGACAACGATTTTTCCAGTAGCTTAGAAGAAAACGATGTTTTTTTTCTTAAGTCGTTACAGTATAAAAGAAAAAAAAATTTCGTTAATTTTAATTTTTTTTTAATTAGATTTGCTTTTCATAGCTGTTTAAGACAATCTTGATGTATTTTGATACTTTGACAACAATTTTTCCAGTAGCTTAGAAGAAAACGATGTTTTTTTTTTATTTGGTCGTTACAGTACGAAAGAAAAAAAAAATTTGTTATCTCCGTCAATATTTATTTTTTTCGATTTAGATTGGCTTTTCATAGCTGTTTAAGACAATCTTGATGAATTTTGATACTTTGACTCAGATTTTTCCAGTAGCTTAGAAGAAAACGATGTTTTTTTTTATTTGGTCGTTACAGTACGAAAGAAAAAAAAATGCTGTTATCTCCGTCAATATTTATTTTTTTCGATTTAGATTGGCTTTTCATAGCTGTTTAAGACAATCTTGATGAATTTTGATACTTTGACAACGATTTTTCCAGTAGCTTAGAAGAAAACGATGTTTTTTTTCTTAGGTCGTCACAGTATGATAGAAAACAAAATTTCGTTAATTTTAAATTTTTTAAAATTAGACTTGCTTTTCATAGCTGTTTAAGACAATCTTGATGTATTTTGGTACTTTGACAACGATGTTTCCAGTAGTTTAGAAGAAAACGATGTTTTTTTTATTTGGTCGTTACAGTACGAAAGATAAAAAAATGTTGTTATCTCCGTCAATATTTATTTTTTTCGATTTAGATTGGCTTTTCATAGCTGTTTAAGACAATCTTGATGAATTTTGATACTTTGACTACGATTTTTCCAGTAGCTTAGAAGAAAACGATGCTTTTTTTCTTGGGTCGTTACAGTATGAAAGAAAAAAAAATTGCGTTAATATTAATTTTTTTTCGATTAAGATTCGCTGTTCATAGCTGTTTAAGACAATCTTGATGAATTTGGTACTTTGACAACGATTTTTCCAGTAGTTTAGAAGAAAACGATGTTTTTTTTTTATTTGGTCGTTACAGTAGGAAAGAAAAAAAAAATTTGTTATCTCCGTCAATATTTATTTTTTTCGATTTAGATTGGCTTTTCATAGCTGTTTAAGACAATCTTGATGAATTTTGATACTTTGACTACGATTTTTCCAGTAGCTTAGAAGAAAACGATGTTTTTTTTTCTTTGGTCGTTACAGTACGAAAGAAAAAAAAATGCTGTTATCTCCGTCAATATTTATTTTTTTCGATTTAGATTGGCTTTTCATAGCTGTTTAAGACAATCTTGATGAATTTTGATACTTTGACAACGATTTTTCCAGTAGCTTAGAAGAAAACGATGTTTTTTTTCTTAGGTCGTCACAGTATGATAGAAAACAAAATTTCGTTAATTTTAATTTTTTTTAAATTAGATTTACTTTTCATAGCTGTTTAAGACAATCTTGATGTATTTTGATACTTTGACAACGATTTTTTCCAGTAGCTTAGATGAAAATGATGTTTTTTTTCTTAAGTCGTTACAGTATAAAAGAAAAAAAAATTTCGTTAATTTTAATTTTTTTTTAATTAGATTTACTTTTCATAGCTGTTTAAGACAATCTTGATGTATTTTGATACTTTGACAACGATTTTTCCAGTAGCTTAGAAGAAAACGATGTTTTTTTTCTTAAGTCGTCACAGTATGATAGAAAACAAAATTTCGTTAATATTAATTTTTTTTTAATTAGATTTACTTTTCATAGCTGTTTAAGACAATCTTGATGTATTTTGATACTTTGACAACGATTTTTCCAGTAGCTTAGAAGAAAACGATGTTTTTTTTCTTAAGTCGTTACAGTATAAAAGAAAAAAAAATTTCGTTAATTTTAATTTTTTTTTAATTAGATTTGCTTTTCATAGCTGTTTAAGACAATCTTGATGTATTTTGATACTTTGACAACAATTTTTCCAGTAGCTTAGAAGAAAACGATGTTTTTTTTTTATTTGGTCGTTACAGTACGAAAGAAAAAAAAAAATTTGTTATCTCCGTCAATATTTATTTTTTTCGATTTAGATTGGCTTTTCATAGCTGTTTGAGACAATCTTGATGAATTTTGATACTTTGACTCAGATTTTTCCAGTAGCTTAGAAGAAAACGATGTTTTTTTTTATTTGGTCGTTACAGTACGAAAGAAAAAAAAATGCTGTTATCTCCGTCAATATTTATTTTTTTCGATTTAGATTGGCTTTTCATAGCTGTTTAAGACAATCTTGATGAATTTTGATACTTTGACAACGATTTTTCCAGTAGCTTAGAAGAAAACGATGTTTTTTTTCTTAGGTCGTCACAGTATGATAGAAAACAAAATTTCGTTAATTTTAATTTTTTTTTAATTAGATTTACTTTTCATAGCTGTTTAAGACAATCTTGATGTATTTTGATACTTTGACAACGATTTTTCCAGTAGCTTAGAAGAAAACGATGTTTTTTTTCTTTGGTCGTTACAGTATAAAAGAAAAAAAAATTTCGTTAATTTTAATTTTTTTTAAATTAGATTGGCTTTTCATAGCTGTTTAAGACAATCTTGATGTATTTTGGTACTTTGACAACGATGTTTCCAGTAGTTTAGAAGAAAACGATGTTTTTTTTATTTGGTCGTTACAGTACGAAAGAAAAAAAAATTTTGTTATCTCCGTCAATATTTATTTTTTTCGATTTAGATTGGCTTTTCATAGCTGTTTAAGACAATCTTGATGAATTTTGATACTTTGACTACGATTTTTCCAGTAGCTTAGAAGAAAACGATGTTTTTTTTTATTTGGTCGTTACAGTACGAAAGAAAAAAAAATGCTGTTATCTCCGTCAATATTTATTTTTTTCGATTTAGATTGGCTTTTCATAGCTGTTTAAGACAATCTTGATGAATTTTGATACTTTGACAACGATTTTTCCAGTAGCTTAGAAGAAAACGATGTTTTTTTTCTTAGGTCGTCACAGTATGATAGAAAACAAAATTTCGTTAATTTTAATTTTTTTTTAATTAGATTTACTTTTCATAGCTGTTTAAGACAATCTTGATGTATTTTGATACTTTGACAACGATTTTTCCAGTAGCTTAGAAGAAAACGATGTTTTTTTTCTTAAGTCGTTACAGTATAAAAGAAAAAAAAATTTCGTTAATTTTAATTTTTTTTTAATTAGATTTGCTTTTCATAGCTGTTTAAGACAATCTTGATGTATTTTGATACTTTGACAACGATGTTTCCAGTAGTTTAGAAGAAAACGATGTTTTTTTTATTTGGTCGTTACAGTACGAAATAAAAAAAATTTTGTTATCTCCGTCAATATTTATTTTTTTCGATTTAGATTTGCTTTTCATAGCTGTTTAAGACAATCTTGATGAATTTTGATACTTTGACTTCGATTTTTCCAGTAACTTAGAAGAAAAAGATGTTTTTTTTTATTTGGTCGTTACAGTACGAAAGAAAAAAAAATGCTGTTATCTCCGTCAATATTTATTTTTTTCGATTTAGATTGGCTTTTCATAGCTGTTTAAGACAATCTTGATGAATTTTGATACTTTGACAACGATTTTTCCAGTAGCTTAGAAGAAAACGATGTTTTTTTTCTTAGGTCGTCACAGTATGATAGAAAACAAAATTTCGTTAATTTTAATTTTTTTTAATTAGATTTACTTTTCATAGCTGTTTAAGACAATCTTGATGTATTTTGATACTTTAACAACGATTTTTCCAGTAGTTTAGAAGAAAACGATGTTTTTTTTCTTAAGTCGTTACAGTATAAAAGAAAAAAAAATTTCGTTAATTTTAATTTTTTTTTAATTAGATTTGCTTTTCATAGCTGTTTAAGACAATCTTGATGAATTTTGATACTTTGACAACGATTTTTCCAGTAGCTTAGAAGAAAACGATGTTTTTTTTCTTAGGTCGTCACAGTATGATAGAAAACAAAATTTCGTTAATTTTAATTTTTTTTTAATTAGATTTACTTTTCATAGCTGTTTAAGACAATCTTGATGTATTTTGATACTTTGACAACGATTTTTCCAGTAGCTTAGAAGAAAACGATGTTTTTTTTCTTAAGTCGTTACAGTATAAAAGAAAAAAAAAATTCGTTAATTTTAATTTTTTTTTAATAAGATTTGCTTTTCATAGCTGTTTAAGACAATCTTGATGAATTTTGATACTTTGACTTCGATTTTTCCAGTAGCTTAGAAGAAAACGATGTTTTTTTTCTTAAGTCGTTACAGTACGATCGAAAAAAAAAAATTCGTTAATTTTAATTTTTTTTTAATTAGATTTGCTTTTCATAGCTGTTTAAGACAATCTTGATGTATTTTGGTACTTTGACAACGATGTTTCCAGTAGTTTAGAAGAAAACGATGTTTTTTTTATTTGGTCGTTACAGTACGAAAGAAAAAAAAATTTTGTTATCTCCGTCAATATTTATTTTTTTCGATTTAGATTAGCTTTTCATAGCTGTTTAAGACAATCTTGATGTATTTTGATACTTTGACTACGATTTTTCCAGTAGCTTAGAAGAAAACGATGCTTTTTTTCTTGGGTCGTTACAGTATGAAAGAAAAAAAAATTGCGTTAATATTAATTTTTTTTCGATTAAGATTCGCTGTTCATAGCTGTTTAAGACAATCTTGATGAATTTGGTACTTTGACAACGATTTTTCCAGTAGTTTAGAGGAAAACGATGTTTTTTTTTCTTTGGTCGTTACAGTACGAAAGAAAAAAAAATTTGTTATCTCCGTCAGTATTTATTTTTTTCGATTTAGATTGGCTTTTCATAGCTGTTTAAGACAATCTTGATGAATTTTGATACTTTGACTACGATTTTTCCAGTAGCTTAGAAGAAAACGATGTTTTTTTTTATTTGGTCGTTACAGTACGAAAGAAAAAAAAATGCTGTTATCTCCGTCAATATTTATTTTTTTCGATTTAGATTGGCTTTTCATAGCTGTTTAAGACAATCTTGATGAATTTTGATACTTTGACAACGATTTTTCCAGTAGCTTAGAAGAAAACGATGTTTTTTTTCTTAGGTCGTCACAGTATGATAGAAAACAAAATTTCGTTAATTTTAATTTTTTTTTAATTAGATTTACTTTTCATAGCTGTTTAAGACAATCTTGATGTATTTTGATACTTTGACAACGATTTTTCCAGTAGCTTAGAGGAAAACGATGTTATTTTTCTTAAGTCGTTACAGTATAAAAGAAAAAAAAAATTCGTTAATTTTAATTTTTTTTGTTAATTAAATTTGCTTTTCATAGCTGTTTAAGACAATCTTGATGTATTTTGATACTTTGACAACGATTTTTCCAGTAGCTTAGAAGAAAACGATGTTTTTTTTTTATTTGGTCGTTACAGTACGAAAGAAAAAAAAAATTTGTTATCTCCGTCAATATTTATTTTTTTCGATTTAGATTGGCTTTTCATAGCTGTTTAAGACAATCTTGATGAATTTTGATACTTTGACTACGATTTTTCCAGTAGCTTAGAAGAAAACGATGTTTTTTTTTATTTGGTCGTTACAGTACGAAAGAAAAAAAAATGCTGTTATCTCCGTCAATATTTATTTTTTTCGATTTAGATTGGCTTTTCATAGCTGTTTAAGACAATCTTGATGAATTTTGATACTTTGACAACGATTTTTCCAGTAGCTTAGAAGAAAACGATGTTTTTTTTCTTAGGTCGTCACAGTATGATAGAAAACAAAATTTCGTTAATTTTAATTTTTTTTTAATTAGATTTACTTTTCATAGCTGTTTAAGACAATCTTGATGTATTTTGATACTTTGACAACGATTTTTCCAGTAGCTTAGAAGAAAACGATGTTTTTTTTCTTAAGTCGTTACAGTATAAAAGAAAAAAAAATTTCGTTAATTTTAATTTTTTTTAATTAGATTTGCTTTTCATAGCTGTTTAAGACAATCTTGATGTATTTTGGTACTTTGACAACGATGTTTCCAGTAGTTTAGAAGAAAACGATGTTTTTTTTATTTGGTCGTTACAGTACGAAAGAAAAAAAAATTTTGTTATCTCTGTCAATATTTTTTTTTTTCGATTTAGATTGGCTTTTCATAGCTGTTTAAGACAATCTTGATGAATTTTGATACTTTGACTACGATTTTTCCAGTAGCTTAGAAGAAAACGATGCTTTTTTTCTTGGGTCGTTACAGTATGAAAGAAAAAAAAATTGCGTTAATATTAATTTTTTTTCGATTAAGATTCGCTGTTCATAGCTGTTTAAGACAATCTTGATGAATTTGGTACTTTGACAACGATTTTTCCAGTAGTTTAGAAGAAAACAATGTTTTTTTTTCTTTGGTCGTTACAGTACGATCGAAAAAAAAAAAGCTGTTAACTCCGTCAATGTTAAGTTTTTTTCGATTTAGATTTGGTTTTCATAGCTGTTTAAGACAATCTTGATGTATTTTGATACTTTGACAACGATTTTTCTAGAAGAAAACGATGTTTTTTTTTTTTGGTCGTTACAGTATGAAAGAAAAAAAAATTGCGTTAATATTAATTTGTTTTCGATTTAGATTGTCTTTTCATAGCTGTTTAAGACAATCTTGATGTATTTTGATACTTTGACAACGATTTTTCCAGTAGTTTAGAAGAAAAAGATGTTTTTTTACTTTGGTCGTTACAGTATGATAGAAAACAAAATTTCGTTAATTTTAATTTTTTTTTAATTAGATTTACTTTTCATAGCTGTTTAAGACAATCTTGATGTATTTTGATACTTTGACAACGATTTTTCCAGTAGCTTAGAAGAAAACGATGTTTTTTTTCTTAGGTCGTTACAGTATGATAGAAAAAAAAATTTCGTTAATTTTAAATTTTTTTGAATTAGATTGGCTTTTCATAGCTGTTTAAGACAATCTTGATGTATTTTGATACTTTGACAATGATTTTTCCAGTAGCTTAGAAGAAAACGATGTTTTTTTTCTTTGGTCGTTACAGTAGGAAAGAAAAAAAAATTGCGTTAATATTAATTTTTTTCGATTTAGATTTGCTGTTCATAGCTGTTTAAGACAATCTTGATGTATTTTGATACTTTGACAACGATTTTTCCAGTAGTTTAGAAGAAAACGATGTTTTTTTTTCTTTGGTCGTTACAGTACGATCGAAAAAAAAAAAATTGTTTACTCCGTCAATGTTAAGTTTTTTTCGATTTAGATTTGCTTTTCATAGCTGTTTAAGACAATCTTGATGTATTTTGATACTTTGACAACGATTTTTCTAGAAGAAAACGATGTTTTTTTTCTTTGGTCGTTACAGTATGAAAGAAAAAAAAATTGCGTTAATATTAATTTGTTTTCGATTTAGATTGGCTTTTCATAGCTGTTTAAGACAATCTTGATGTATTTTGATACTTTGACAACGATTTTTCCAGTAGTTTAGAAGAAAACGATGTTTTTTTACTTTGGTCGTTACAGTATGATAGAAAACAAAATTTCGTTAATTTTAATTTTTTTTTAATTAGATTTACTTTTCATAGCTGTTTAAGACAATCTTGATGTATTTTGATACTTTGACAACGATTTTTCCAGTAGTTTAGAAGAAAACGATGTTGTTTTTTTCTTTGGTCGTTACAGTATGATAGAAAAAAAAATTTCGTTAATTTTAAATTTTTTTGAATTAGATTGGCTTTTCATAGCTGTTTAAGACAATCTTGATGTATTTTGATACTTTGACAATGATTTTTCCAGTAGCTTAGAAGAAAACGATGTTTTTTTTCTTTGGTCGTTACAGTAGGAAAGAAAAAAAAATTGCGTTAATTTTAATTTTTTTTTATAAGATTGGCTTTTCATAACTGTTTAAGACAACCTTGTTGTATTTTGGTACTTTGACAACGATTTTTCCAGTAGTTTAGAAGAAAACGATGTTTTTTTTTCTTTGGTCGTTACAGTACGATCGAAAAAAAAAAAGTTGTTTACTCCGTCAATGTTAAGTTTTTTTCGATTTAGATTTGCTTTTCATAGCTGTTTAAGACAATCTTGATGTATTTTGATACTTTGACAACGATTTTTCCAATAGCTTAGAAGAAAACGATGTTTTTTTTCTTTGGTCGTTACAGTATGAAAGAAAAAAAAATTGCGTTAATATTAATTTGTTTTCGATTTAGATTGGCTTTTCATAGCTGCTTAAGACAATCTTGATGTATTTTGATACTTTGACAACGATTTTTCCAGTAGCTTAGAAGAAAACGATGTTTTTTTTCTTTGGTCGTTACAGTAGGAAAGAAAAAAAAATTGCGTTAATATTAATTTTTTTTCGATTTAGATTTGCTGTTCATAGCTGTTTAAGACAATCTTGATGAATTTGGTACTTTGACAACGATTTTTCCAGTAGTTTAGAAAAAAACGATGTTTTTTTTTTCTTTGGTCGTCACAGTAGGAAAGAAAAAAAAATTGCGTTAATTTTAATTTTTTTCGATTTAGATTGGCTTTTCATAGCTGTTTAAGACAATCTTGATGTATTTTGATACTTTGACAACGATTTTTCCAGTAGTTTAGAGGAAAACGATGTTTTTTTTTATTTGGTCGTTACAGTACGAAAGAAAAAAAATGCTGTTATCTCCGTCAATATTTATTTTTTTTTCGATTTAGATTGGCTTTTCATAGCTGTTTAAGACAATCTTGATGTATTTGGTACTTTGACAACGATTTTTCCAGTAGTTTAGAAAAAAACGATGTTTTTTTTCTTTGGTCGTTACAGTATGAAAGAAAAAAAAATTGCGTTAATATTAATTTGTTTTCGATTTAGATTGGCTTTTCATAGCTGCTTAAGACAATCTTGATGTATTTTGATACTTTGACAACGATTTTTCCAGTAGCTTAGAAGAAAACGATGTTTTTTTTCTTTGGTCGTTACAGTAGGAAAGAAAAAAAAATTGCGTTAATATTAATTTTTTTTCGATTTAGATTTGCTGTTCATAGCTGTTTAAGACAATCTTGATGAATTTGGTACTTTGACAACGATTTTTCCAGTAGTTTAGAAAAAAACGATGTTTTTTTTTTCTTTGTTCGTCACAGTAGGAAAGAAAAAAAAATTGCGTTAATTTTAATTTTTTTCGATTTAGATTGGCTTTTCATAGCTGTTTAAGACAATCTTGATGTATTTTGATACTTTGACAACGATTTTTCCAGTAGTTTAGAGGAAAACGATGTTTTTTTTTATTTGGTCGTTACAGTACGAAAGAAAAAAAATGCTGTTATCTCTGTCAATATTAATTTTTTTTTCAATTTAGATTGGCTTTTCATAGCTGTTTAAGACAATCTTGATGTATTTTGATACTTTGACAACGATTTTTCCAGTAGCTTAGAAGAAAACTATGTTTTTTTTCTTAGGTCGTTACAGTATGATAGAAAAAAAAATTTCGTTAATTTTAATTTTTTTTTAATTAGATTGGCTTTTCATAGCTGTTTAAGACAATCTTGATGTATTTTGGTACTTTGACAACGATTTTTCCAGTAGTTTAGAAGAAAACGATGTTTTTTTTTATTTGGTCGTTACATTACGATCGAAAAAAAAAAGCTGTTAACTCCGTCAATGTTAAGTTTTTTTCGATTAAGATTTGCTTTTCATAGCTGTTTAAGACAATCTTGATGTATTTTAATACTTTGACAATGATTTTTCCAGTAGTTTTGAAGAAAACGATGTTTTTTTTCTTTGGTCGTTACAGTATGAAAGAAAAAAAAATTGCATTAACATTAATTTTTTTTCGATTTAGATTTGCTGTTCATATCTGTTTAAGACAATCTTGATGTATTTTGATACTTTGACAACGATTTTTCCAGTAGCTTAGAAGAAAACGATGTTTTTTTTCTTAGGTCGTTACAGTATGATAGAAAAAAAAATTTCGTTAATTTTAATTTTTTTTGAATTAGATTGGCTTTTCATAGCTGTTTAAGACAATCTTGATGTATTTTGATACTTTGACAATGATTTTTCCAGTAGCTTAGAAGAAAACGATGTTTTTTTTCTTTGGTCGTTACAGTAGGAAAGAAAAAAAAATTGCGTTAATATTAATTTTTTTCGATTTAGATTTGCTGTTCATAGCTGTTTAAGACAATCTTGATGTATTTTGATACTTTGACAACGATTTTTCCAGTAGTTTAGAAGAAAACGATGTTTTTTTTTCTTTGGTCGTTACAGTACGATCGAAAAAAAAAAGTTGTTTACTCCGTCAATGTTAAGTTTTTTTCGATTTAGATTTGCTTTTCATAGCTGTTTAAGACAATCTTGATGTATTTTGATACTTTGACAACGATTTTTCCAATAGCTTAGAAGAAAACGATGTTTTTTTTCTTTGGTCGTTACAGTAGGAAAGAAAAAAAAATTGCGTTAATATTAATTTTTTTTCGATTTAGATTGGCTTTTCATAGCTGTTTAAGACAATCTTGATGTATTTTGATACTTTGACAACGATTTTTCCAGTAGCTTAGAAGAAAACGATGTTTTTTTTCTTAGGTCGTTACAGTATGATAGAAAAAAAAATTTCGTTAATTTTAATTTTTTTTTAATTAGATTGGCTTTTCATAGCTGTTTAAGACAATCTTGATGTATTTTGATACTTTGACAATGATTTTTCCAGTAGCTTAGAAGAAAACGATGTTTTTTTTCTTTGGTCGTTACAGTAGGAAAGAAAAAAAAATTGCGTTAATATTAATTTTTTTCGATTTAGATTTGCTGTTCATAGCTGTTTAAGACAATCTTGATGTATTTTGATACTTTGACAACGATTTTTCCAGTAGTTTAGAAGAAAACGATGTTTTTTTTTCTTTGGTCGTTACAGTACGATCGAAAAAAAAAAGTTGTTTACTCCGTCAATGTTAAGTTTTTTTCGATTTAGATTTGCTTTTCATAGCTGTTTAAGACAATCTTGATGTATTTTGATACTTTGACAACGATTTTTCCAATAGCTTAGAAGAAAACGATGTTTTTTTTCTTTGGTCGTTACAGTAGGAAAGAAAAAAAAATTGCGTTAATATTAATTTGTTTTCGATTTAGATTGGCTTTTCATAGCTGCTTAAGACAATCTTGATGTATTTTGATACTTTGACAACGATTTTTCCAGTAGCTTAGAAGAAAACGATGTTTTTTTTATTTGGTCGTTACAGTAGGAAAGAAAAAAAAATTGCGTTAATATTAATTTTTTTTCGATTTAGATTTGCTGTTCATAGCTGTTTAAGACAATCTTGATGAATTTGGTACTTTGACAACGATTTTTCCAGTAGTTTAGAAAAAAACGATGTTTTTTTTTATTTGGTCGTTACAGTAGGAAAGAAAAAAAAATTGCGTTAATTTTAATTTTTTTCGATTTAGATTGGCTTTTTATAGCTGTTTAAGACAATCTTGATGTATTTTGATACTTTGACAACGATTTTTCCAGTAGCTTAGAAGAAAACGATGTTTTTTTTCTTAGGTCGTTACAGTATGATAGAAAAAAAAATTTCGTTAATTTTAATTTTTTTTTAATTAGATTGGCTTTTCATAGCTGTTTAAGACAATCTTGATGTATTTTGGTACTTTGACAACGATTTTTCCAGTAGTTTAGAAGAAAACGATGTTTTTTTTTATTTGGTCGTTACATTACGATCGAAAAAAAAAAGCTGTTAACTCCGTCAATGTTAAGTTTTTTTCGATTAAGATTTGCTGTTCATAGCTGTTTAAGACAATCTTGATGTATTTTGATACTTTGACAATGATTTTTCCAATAGTTTTGAAGAAAACGATGTTTTTTTTCTTTGGTCGTTACAGTATGAAAGAAAAAAAAATTGCGTTAATTTTAATTTTTTTTTAATTAGATTTACTTTTCATAGCTGTTTAAGACAATCTTGATGTATTTTGATACTTTGACAACGATTTTTCCAGTAGTTTAGAAGAAAACGATGTTGTTTTTTTCTTTGGTCGTTACAGTATGATAGAAAAAAAAATTTCGTTAATTTTAAATTTTTTTGAATTAGATTGGCTTTTCATAGCTGTTTAAGACAATCTTGATGTATTTTGATACTTTGACAATGATTTTTCCAGTAGCTTAGAAGAAAACGATGTTTTTTTTCTTTGGTCGTTACAGTAGGAAAGAAAAAAAAATTGCGTTAATTTTAATTTTTTTTTATAAGATTGGCTTTTCATAACTGTTTAAGACAACCTTGTTGTATTTTGGCACTTTGACAACGATTTTTCCAGTAGTTTAGAAGAAAACGATGTTTTTTTTTCTTTGGTCGTTACAGTACGATCGAAAAAAAAAAAGTTGTTTACTCCGTCAATGTTAAGTTTTTTTCGATTTAGATTTGCTTTTCATAGCTGTTTAAGACAATCTTGATGTATTTTGATACTTTGACAACGATTTTTCCAATAGCTTAGAAGAAAACGATGTTTTTTTTCTTTGGTCGTTACAGTATGAAAGAAAAAAAAATTGCGTTAATATTAATTTGTTTTCGATTTAGATTGGCTTTTCATAGCTGCTTAAGACAATCTTGATGTATTTTGATACTTTGACAACGATTTTTCCAGTAGCTTAGAAGAAAACGATGTTTTTTTTCTTTGGTCGTTACAGTAGGAAAGAAAAAAAAATTGCGTTAATATTAATTTTTTTTCGATTTAGATTTGCTGTTCATAGCTGTTTAAGACAATCTTGATGAATTTGGTACTTTGACAACGATTTTTCCAGTAGTTTAGAAAAAAACGATGTTTTTTTTTTCTTTGGTCGTCACAGTAGGAAAGAAAAAAAAATTGCGTTAATTTTAATTTTTTTCGATTTAGATTGGCTTTTCATAGCTGTTTAAGACAATCTTGATGTATTTTGATACTTTGACAACGATTTTTCCAGTAGTTTAGAGGAAAACGATGTTTTTTTTTATTTGGTCGTTACAGTACGAAAGAAAAAAAATGCTGTTATCTCCGTCAATATTTTTTTTTTTTTCGATTTAGATTGGCTTTTCATAGCTGTTTAAGACAATCTTGATGTATTTGGTACTTTGACAACGATTTTTCCAGTAGTTTAGAAAAAAACGATGTTTTTTTTCTTTGGTCGTTACAGTATGAAAGAAAAAAAAATTGCGTTAATATTAATTTGTTTTCGATTTAGATTGGCTTTTCATAGCTGCTTAAGACAATCTTGATGTATTTTGATACTTTGACAACGATTTTTCCAGTAGCTTAGAAGAAAACGATGTTTTTTTTCTTTGGTCGTTACAGTAGGAAAGAAAAAAAAATTGCGTTAATATTAATTTTTTTTCGATTTAGATTTGCTGTTCATAGCTGTTTAAGACAATCTTGATGAATTTGGTACTTTGACAACGATTTTTCCAGTAGTTTAGAAAAAAACGATGTTTTTTTTTTCTTTGTTCGTCACAGTAGGAAAGAAAAAAAAATTGCGTTAATTTTAATTTTTTTCGATTTAGATTGGCTTTTCATAGCTGTTTAAGACAATCTTGATGTATTTTGATACTTTGACAACGATTTTTCCAGTAGTTTAGAGGAAAACGATGTTTTTTTTTATTTGGTCGTTACAGTACGAAAGAAAAAAAATGCTGTTATCTCTGTCAATATTAATTTTTTTTTCAATTTAGATTGGCTTTTCATAGCTGTTTAAGACAATCTTGATGTATTTTGATACTTTGACAACGATTTTTCCAGTAGCTTAGAAGAAAACTATGTTTTTTTTCTTAGGTCGTTACAGTATGATAGAAAAAAAAATTTCGTTAATTTTAATTTTTTTTTAATTAGATTGGCTTTTCATAGCTGTTTAAGACAATCTTGATGTATTTTGGTACTTTGACAACGATTTTTCCAGTAGTTTAGAAGAAAACGATGTTTTTTTTTATTTGGTCGTTACATTACGATCGAAAAAAAAAAGCTGTTAACTCCGTCAATGTTAAGTTTTTTTCGATTAAGATTTGCTTTTCATAGCTGTTTAAGACAATCTTGATGTATTTTGATACTTTGACAATGATTTTTCCAGTAGTTTTGAAGAAAACGATGTTTTTTTTCTTTGGTCGTTACAGTATGAAAGAAAAAAAAATTGCATTAACATTAATTTTTTTTCGATTTAGATTTGCTGTTCATATCTGTTTAAGACAATCTTGATGTATTTTGATACTTTGACAACGATTTTTCCAGTAGCTTAGAAGAAAACGATGTTTTTTTTCTTAGGTCGTTACAGTATGATAGAAAAAAAAATTTCGTTAATTTTAATTTTTTTTGAATTAGATTGGCTTTTCATAGCTGTTTAAGACAATCTTGATGTATTTTGATACTTTGACAATGATTTTTCCAGTAGCTTAGAAGAAAACGATGTTTTTTTTCTTTGGTCGTTACAGTAGGAAAGAAAAAAAAATTGCGTTAATATTAATTTTTTTCGATTTAGATTTGCTGTTCATAGCTGTTTAAGACAATCTTGATGTATTTTGATACTTTGACAACGATTTTTCCAGTAGTTTAGAAGAAAACGATGTTTTTTTTTCTTTGGTCGTTACAGTACGATCGAAAAAAAAAAGTTGTTTACTCCGTCAATGTTAAGTTTTTTTCGATTTAGATTTGCTTTTCATAGCTGTTTAAGACAATCTTGATGTATTTTGATACTTTGACAACGATTTTTCCAATAGCTTAGAAGAAAACGATGTTTTTTTTCTTTGGTCGTTACAGTAGGAAAGAAAAAAAAATTGCGTTAATATTAATTTTTTTTCGATTTAGATTGGCTTTTCATAGCTGTTTAAGACAATCTTGATGTATTTTGATACTTTGACAACGATTTTTCCAGTAGCTTAGAAGAAAACGATGTTTTTTTTCTTAGGTCGTTACAGTATGATAGAAAAAAAAATTTCGTTAATTTTAATTTTTTTTTAATTAGATTGGCTTTTCATAGCTGTTTAAGACAATCTTGATGTATTTTGATACTTTGACAATGATTTTTCCAGTAGCTTAGAAGAAAACGATGTTTTTTTTCTTTGGTCGTTACAGTAGGAAAGAAAAAAAAATTGCGTTAATATTAATTTTTTTCGATTTAGATTTGCTGTTCATAGCTGTTTAAGACAATCTTGATGTATTTTGATACTTTGACAACGATTTTTCCAGTAGTTTAGAAGAAAACGATGTTTTTTTTTCTTTGGTCGTTACAGTACGATCGAAAAAAAAAAGTTGTTTACTCCGTCAATGTTAAGTTTTTTTCGATTTAGATTTGCTTTTCATAGCTGTTTAAGACAATCTTGATGTATTTTGATACTTTGACAACGATTTTTCCAATAGCTTAGAAGAAAACGATGTTTTTTTTCTTTGGTCGTTACAGTAGGAAAGAAAAAAAAATTGCGTTAATATTAATTTGTTTTCGATTTAGATTGGCTTTTCATAGCTGCTTAAGACAATCTTGATGTATTTTGATACTTTGACAACGATTTTTCCAGTAGCTTAGAAGAAAACGATGTTTTTTTTATTTGGTCGTTACAGTAGGAAAGAAAAAAAAATTGCGTTAATATTAATTTTTTTTCGATTTAGATTTGCTGTTCATAGCTGTTTAAGACAATCTTGATGAATTTGGTACTTTGACAACGATTTTTCCAGTAGTTTAGAGGAAAACGATGTTTTTTTTTATTTGGTCGTTACAGTACGAAAGAAAAAAAATGCTGTTATCTCCGTCAATATTAATTTTTTTTTCGATTTAGATTGGCTTTTCATAGCTGTTTAAGACAATCTTGATGTATTTTGATACTTTGACAACGATTTTTCCAGTAGCTTAGAAGAAAACGATGTTTTTTTTCTTAGGTCGTTACAGTATGATAGAAAAAAAAATTTCGTTAATTTTAATTTTTTTTTAATTAGATTGGCTTTTCATAGCTGTTTAAGACAATCTTGATGTATTTTGGTACTTTGACAACGATTTTTCGGTAGTTTAGAAGAAAACGATGTTTTTTTTCTTTGGTCGTTACAGTATGAAAGAAAAAAAAATTGCGTTAACATTAATTTTTTTTCGATTTAGATTTGCTGTTCATATCTGTTTAAGACAATCTTGATGTATTTTGATACTTTGACAACGATTTTTCCAGTAGCTTAGAAGAAAACGATGTTTTTTTTCTTTGGTCGTTACAGTATGAAAGAAAAAAAAATTGCGTTAATATTAATTTTTTTTAAATTAGATTGGCTTTTCATAGCTGTTTAAGACAATCTTGATGTATTTTGATACTTTGACAACGATTTTTCCAGTAGTTTAGAGGAAAACGATGTTTTTTTTTATTTGGTCGTTACAGTACGAAAGAAAAAAATGCTGTTATCTCCGTCAATATTAATTTTTTTTTCGATTGAGATTGGCTTTTCATAGCTGTTTAAGACAATCTTGATGTATTTTGATACTTTGACAACGATTTTTCCAGTAGCTTAGAAGAACCGATGTTTTTTTTCTTTGGTCGTTACAGTAGGAAAGAAAAAAAAATTGCGTTAATATTAATTTTTTTTCGATTTAGATTTGCTGTTCATAGCTGTTTAAGACAATCTTGATGTATTTTGATACTTTGACAATGATTTTTCCTGTAGTTTTGAAGAAAACGATGTTTTTTTTCTTTGGTCGTTACAGTATGAAAGAAAAAAAAATTGCGTTAATTTTAATTTTTTTTAAATTAGATTGGCTTTTCATAGCTGTTTAAGACAATCTTGATGTATTTTGATACTTTGACAACGATTTTTCCAGTAGTTTAGAGGAAAACGATGTTTTTTTTTATTTGGTCGTTACAGTACGAAAGAAAAAAATGCTGTTATCTCCGTCAATATTAATTTTTTTTTCGATTTAGATTGGCTTTTCATAGCTGTTTAAGACAATCTTGATGTATTTTGATACTTTGACAACGATTTTTCCAGTAGCTTAGAAGAGAACGATGTTTTTTTTCTTAGGTCGTTACAGTATGATAGAAAAAAAAATTTCGTTAATTTTAATTTTTTTTTAATTAGATTGGCTTTTCATAGCTGTTTAAGACAATCTTGATGTATTTTGGTACTTTGACAACGATTTTTCCGGTAGTTTAGAAGAAAACGATGTTTTTTTTTATTTGGTCGTTACATTACGATCGAAAAAAAAAAGCTGTTAACTCCGTCAATGTTAAGTTTTTTTCTATTAAGATTTGCTTTTCATAGCTGTTTAAGACAATCTTGATGTATTTTGATACTTTGACAATGATTTTTCCAGTAGTTTTGAAGAAAACGATGTTTTTTTACTTTGGTCGTTACAGTATGAAAGAAAAAAAAATTGCGTTAACATTAATTTTTTTTCGATTTAGAATTGCTGTTCATATCTGTTTAAGACAATCTTGATGTATTTTGATACTTTGACAACGATTTTTCCAGTAGCTTAGAAGAAAACGATGTTTTTTTTCTTAGGTCGTTACAGTATGATAGAAAAAAAAATTTCGTTAATTTTAATTTTTTTTGAATTAGATTGGCTTTTCGTAGCTGTTTAAGACAATCTTGATGTATTTTGATACTTTGACAACGATTTTTCCAGTAGTTTAGAGGAAAACGATGTTTTTTTTTATTTGGTCGTTACAGTAGAAAAGAAAAAAAAATTGCGTTAATATTAATTTTTTTTCGATTTAGATTTGCTGTTCATAGCTGTTTAAGACAATCTTGATGTATTTTGATACTTTGACAACGATTTTTCCAGTAGTTTAGAAGAAAACGATGTTTTTTTTTCTTTGGTCGTCACAGTAGGAAAGAAAAAAAAATTGCGTTAATTTTAATTTTTTTTTAATTAGATTGGCTTTTCATAGCTGTTTAAGACAATCTTGATGTATTTTGATACTTTGACAATGATTTTTCCAGTAGTTTTGAAGAAAACGATGTTTTTTTTTCTTTGGTCGTTACAGTATGAAAGAAAAAAAAATTGCGTTAATTTTAATTTTTTTTTAATTAGATTGGCTTTTCATAGCTGTTTAAGATAATCTTGATGTATTTTGATACTTTGACAACGATTTTTCCAGTAGTTTAGAGGAAAACGATGTTTTTTTTTATTTGGTCGTTACAGTACGAAAGAAAAAAATGCTGTTATCTCCGTCAATATTAATTTTTTTTTCGATTTAGATTGGCTTTTCATAGCTGTTTAAGACAATCTTGATGTATTTTGATACTTTGACAACGATTTTTCCAGTAGCTTAGAAGAAAACGATGTTTTTTTTCTTAGGTCGTTACAGTATGATAGAAAAAAAAATTTCGTTAATTTTAATTTTTTTTTAATTAGATTGGCTTTTCATAGCTGTTTAAGACAATCTTGATGTATTTTGGTACTTTGACAACGATTTTTCGGTAGTTTAGAAGAAAACGATGTTTTTTTTTATTTGGTCGTTACATTACGATCGAAAAAAAAAAGCTGTTAACTCCGTCAATGTTAAGTTTTTTTCGATTAAGATTTGCTTTTCATGGCTGTTTAAGACAATCTTGATGTATTTTGATACTTTGACAATGATTTTTCCAGTAGCTTAGAAGAAAACGATGTTTTTTTTCTTTGGTCGTTGCAGTAGGAAAGAAAAAAAAATTGCGTTAATATTAATTTTTTTTCGATTTAGATTTGCTGTTCATATCTGTTTAAGACAATCTTGATGTATTTTGATACTTTGACAATGATTTTTCCAGTAGTTTTGAAGAAAACGATGTTTTTTTTCTTTGGTCGTTACAGTATGAAAGAAAAAAAAATTGCGTTAATTTTAATTTTTTTTAAATTAGATTGGCTTTTCATAGCTGTTTAAGACAATCTTGATGTATTTTGATACTTTGACAACGATTTTTCCAGTAGTTTAGAGGAAAACGATGTTTTTTTTTATTTGGTCGTTACAGTACGAAAGAAAAAAATGCTGTTATCTCCGTCAATATTAATTTTTTTTTCGATTTAGATTGGCTTTTCATAGCTGTTTAAGACAATCTTGATGTATTTTGATACTTTGACAACGATTTTTCCAGTAGCTTAGAAGAGAACGATGTTTTTTTTCTTAGGTCGTTACAGTATGATAGAAAAAAAAATTTCATTAATTTTAATTTTTTTTTAATTAGATTGGCTTTTCATAGCTGTTTAAGACAATCTTGATGTATTTTGGTACTTTGACAACGATTTTTCCGGTAGTTTAGAAGAAAACGATGTTTTTTTTTATTTGGTCGTTACATTACGATCGAAAAAAAAAAGCTGTTAACTCCGTCAATGTTAAGTTTTTTTCTATTAAGATTTGCTTTTCATAGCTGTTTAAGACAATCTTGATGTATTTTGATACTTTGACAATGATTTTTCCAGTAGTTTTGAAGAAAACGATGTTTTTTTACTTTGGTCGTTACAGTATGAAAGAAAAAAAAATTGCGTTAACATTAATTTTTTTTCGATTTAGAATTGCTGTTCATATCTGTTTAAGACAATCTTGATGTATTTTGATACTTTGACAACGATTTTTCCAGTAGCTTAGAAGAAAACGATGTTTTTTTTCTTAGGTCGTTACAGTATGATAGAAAAAAAAATTTCGTTAATTTTAATTTTTTTTGAATTAGATTGGCTTTTCGTAGCTGTTTAAGACAATCTTGATGTATTTTGATACTTTGACAACGATTTTTCCAGTAGTTTAGAGGAAAACGATGTTTTTTTTTATTTGGTCGTTACAGTAGAAAAGAAAAAAAAATTGCGTTAATATTAATTTTTTTTCGATTTAGATTTGCTGTTCATAGCTGTTTAAGACAATCTTGATGTATTTTGATACTTTGACAACGATTTTTCCAGTAGTTTAGAAGAAAACGATGTTTTTTTTTCTTTGGTCGTCACAGTAGGAAAGAAAAAAAAATTGCGTTAATTTTAATTTTTTTTTAATTAGATTGGCTTTTCATAGCTGTTTAAGACAATCTTGATGTATTTTGATACTTTGACAATGATTTTTCCAGTAGTTTTGAAGAAAACGATGTTTTTTTTTCTTTGGTCGTTACAGTATGAAAGAAAAAAAAATTGCGTTAATTTTAATTTTTTTTTAATTAGATTGGCTTTTCATAGCTGTTTAAGATAATCTTGATGTATTTTGATACTTTGACAACGATTTTTCCAGTAGTTTAGAGGAAAACGATGTTTTTTTTTATTTGGTCGTTACAGTACGAAAGAAAAAAATGCTGTTATCTCCGTCAATATTAATTTTTTTTTCGATTTAGATTGGCTTTTCATAGCTGTTTAAGACAATCTTGATGTATTTTGATACTTTGACAATGATTTTTCCAGTAGCTTAGAAGAAAACGATGTTTTTTTTCTTTGGTCGTTACAGTATGAAAGAAAAAAAAATTGCGTTAACATTAATTTTTTTTCGATTTAGATTTGCTGTTCATATCTGTTTAAGACAATCTTGATGTATTTTGATACTTTGACAACGATTTTTCCAGTAGCTTAGAAGAAAACGATGTTTTTTTTCTTTGGTCGTTACAGTATGAAAGAAAAAAAAATTGCGTTAATATTAATTTTTTTTAAATTAGATTGGCTTTTCATAGCTGTTTAAGACAATCTTGATGTATTTTGATACTTTGACAACGATTTTTCCAGTAGTTTAGAGGAAAACGATGTTTTTTTTTATTTGGTCGTTACAGTACGAAAGAAAAAAATGCTGTTATCTCCGTCAATATTAATTTTTTTTTCGATTTAGATTGGCTTTTCATAGCTGTTTAAGACAATCTTGATGTATTTTGATACTTTGACAACGATTTTTCCAGTAGCTTAGAAGAAAACGATGTTTTTTTTCTTAGGTCGTTACAGTATGATAGAAAAAAAAATTTCGTTAATTTTAATTTTTTTTTAATTAGATTGGCTTTTCATAGCTGTTTAAGACAATCTTGATGTATTTTGGTACTTTGACAACGATTTTTCGGTAGTTTAGAAGAAAACGATGTTTTTTTTTATTTGGTCGTTACATTACGATCGAAAAAAAAAAGCTGTTAACTCCGTCAATGTTAAGTTTTTTTCGATTAAGATTTGCTTTTCATGGCTGTTTAAGACAATCTTGATGTATTTTGATACTTTGACAATGATTTTTCCAGTAGCTTAGAAGAAAACGATGTTTTTTTTCTTTGGTCGTTACAGTAGGAAAGAAAAAAAAATTGCGTTAATATTAATTTTTTTTCGATTTAGATTTGCTGTTCATATCTGTTTAAGACAATCTTGATGTATTTTGATACTTTGACAATGATTTTTCCAGTAGTTTTGAAGAAAACGATGTTTTTTTTTCTTTGGTCGTCACAGTAGGAAAGAAAAAAAAATTGCGTTAATTTTAATTTTTTTTTAATTAGATTGGCTTTTCATAGCTGTTTAAGACAATCTTGATGTATTTTGATACTTTGACAATGATTTTTCCAGTAGTTTTGAAGAAAACGATGTTTTTTTTTCTTTGGTCGTTACAGTATGAAAGAAAAAAAAATTGCGTTAATTTTAATTTTTTTTTAATTAGATTGGCTTTTCATAGCTGTTTAAGATAATCTTGATGTATTTTGATACTTTGACAACGATTTTTCCAGTAGTTTAGAGGAAAACGATGTTTTTTTTTATTTGGTCGTTACAGTACGAAAGAAAAAAATGCTGTTATCTCCGTCAATATTAATTTTTTTTTCGATTTAGATTGGCTTTTCATAGCTGTTTAAGACAATCTTGATGTATTTTGATACTTTGACAACGATTTTTCCAGTAGCTTAGAAGAAAACGATGTTTTTTTTCTTAGGTCGTTACAGTATGATAGAAAAAAAAATTTCGTTAATTTTAATTTTTTTTTAATTAGATTGGCTTTTCATAGCTGTTTAAGACAATCTTGATGTATTTTGGTACTTTGACAACGATTTTTCGGTAGTTTAGAAGAAAACGATGTTTTTTTTTATTTGGTCGTTACATTACGATCGAAAAAAAAAAGCTGTTAACTCCGTCAATGTTAAGTTTTTTTCGATTAAGATTTGCTTTTCATGGCTGTTTAAGACAATCTTGATGTATTTTGATACTTTGACAATGATTTTTCCAGTAGCTTAGAAGAAAACGATGTTTTTTTTCTTTGGTCGTTACAGTAGGAAAGAAAAAAAAATTGCGTTAATATTAATTTTTTTTCGATTTAGATTTGCTGTTCATATCTGTTTAAGACAATCTTGATGTATTTTGATACTTTGACAATGATTTTTCCAGTAGTTTTGAAGAAAACGATGTTTTTTTTCTTTGGTCGTTACAGTATGAAAGAAAAAAAAATTGCGTTAATTTTAATTTTTTTTAAATTAGATTGGCTTTTCATAGCTGTTTAAGACAATCTTGATGTATTTTGATACTTTGACAACGATTTTTCCAGTAGTTTAGAGGAAAACGATGTTTTTTTTTATTTGGTCGTTACAGTACGAAAGAAAAAAATGCTGTTATCTCCGTCAATATTAATTTTTTTTTCGATTTAGATTGGCTTTTCATAGCTGTTTAAGACAATCTTGATGTATTTTGATACTTTGACAACGATTTTTCCAGTAGCTTAGAAGAGAACGATGTTTTTTTTCTTAGGTCGTTACAGTATGATAGAAAAAAAAATTTCATTAATTTTAATTTTTTTTTAATTAGATTGGCTTTTCATAGCTGTTTAAGACAATCTTGATGTATTTTGGTACTTTGACAACGATTTTTCCGGTAGTTTAGAAGAAAACGATGTTTTTTTTTATTTGGTCGTTACATTACGATCGAAAAAAAAAAGCTGTTAACTCCGTCAATGTTAAGTTTTTTTCTATTAAGATTTGCTTTTCATAGCTGTTTAAGACAATCTTGATGTATTTTGATACTTTGACAATGATTTTTCCAGTAGTTTTGAAGAAAACGATGTTTTTTTACTTTGGTCGTTACAGTATGAAAGAAAAAAAAATTGCGTTAACATTAATTTTTTTTCGATTTAGAATTGCTGTTCATATCTGTTTAAGACAATCTTGATGTATTTTGATACTTTGACAACGATTTTTCCAGTAGCTTAGAAGAAAACGATGTTTTTTTTCTTAGGTCGTTACAGTATGATAGAAAAAAAAATTTCGTTAATTTTAATTTTTTTTGAATTAGATTGGCTTTTCGTAGCTGTTTAAGACAATCTTGATGTATTTTGATACTTTGACAACGATTTTTCCAGTAGTTTAGAGGAAAACGATGTTTTTTTTTATTTGGTCGTTACAGTAGAAAAGAAAAAAAAATTGCGTTAATATTAATTTTTTTTCGATTTAGATTTGCTGTTCATAGCTGTTTAAGACAATCTTGATGTATTTTGATACTTTGACAACGATTTTTCCAGTAGTTTAGAAGAAAACGATGTTTTTTTTTCTTTGGTCGTCACAGTAGGAAAGAAAAAAAAATTGCGTTAATTTTAATTTTTTTTTAATTAGATTGGCTTTTCATAGCTGTTTAAGACAATCTTGATGTATTTTGATACTTTGACAATGATTTTTCCAGTAGTTTTGAAGAAAACGATGTTTTTTTTTCTTTGGTCGTTACAGTATGAAAGAAAAAAAAATTGCGTTAATTTTAATTTTTTTTTAATTAGATTGGCTTTTCATAGCTGTTTAAGATAATCTTGATGTATTTTGATACTTTGACAACGATTTTTCCAGTAGTTTAGAGGAAAACGATGTTTTTTTTTATTTGGTCGTTACAGTACGAAAGAAAAAAATGCTGTTATCTCCGTCAATATTAATTTTTTTTTCGATTTAGATTGGCTTTTCATAGCTGTTTAAGACAATCTTGATGTATTTTGATACTTTGACAATGATTTTTCCAGTAGCTTAGAAGAAAACGATGTTTTTTTTCTTTGGTCGTTACAGTATGAAAGAAAAAAAAATTGCGTTAACATTAATTTTTTTTCGATTTAGATTTGCTGTTCATATCTGTTTAAGACAATCTTGATGTATTTTGATACTTTGACAACGATTTTTCCAGTAGCTTAGAAGAAAACGATGTTTTTTTTCTTTGGTCGTTACAGTATGAAAGAAAAAAAAATTGCGTTAATATTAATTTTTTTTAAATTAGATTGTCTTTTCATAGCTGTTTAAGACAATCTTGATGTATTTTGATACTTTGACAACGATTTTTCCAGTAGTTTAGAGGAAAACGATGTTTTTTTTTATTTGGTCGTTACAGTACGAAAGAAAAAAATGCTGTTATCTCCGTCAATATTAATTTTTTTTTCGATTTAGATTGGCTTTTCATAGCTGTTTAAGACAATCTTGATGTATTTTGATACTTTGACAATGATTTTTCCAGTAGCTTAGAAGAAAACGATGTTTTTTTTCTTTGGTCGTTACAGTATGAAAGAAAAAAAAATTGCGTTAACATTAATTTTTTTTCGATTTAGATTTGCTGTTCATATCTGTTTAAGACAATCTTGATGTATTTTGATACTTTGACAACGATTTTTCCAGTAGCTTAGAAGAAAACGATGTTTTTTTTCTTTGGTCGTTACAGTATGAAAGAAAAAAAAATTGCGTTAATATTAATTTTTTTTAAATTAGATTGTCTTTTCATAGCTGTTTAAGACAATCTTGATGTATTTTGATACTTTGACAACGATTTTTCCAGTAGTTTAGAGGAAAACGATATTTTTTTTTATTTGGTCGTTACAGTACGAAAGAAAAAAATGCTGTTATCTCCGTCAATATTAATTTTTTTTTCGATTGAGATTGGCTTTTCATAGCTGTTTAAGACAATCTTGATGTATTTTGATACTTTGACAACGATTTTTCCAGTAGCTTAGAAGAACCGATGTTTTTTTTCTTTGGTCGTTACAGTAGGAAAGAAAAAAAAATTGCGTTAATATTAAGTTTTTTTCGATTTAGATTTGCTTTTCATAGCTGTTTAAGACAATCTTGATGTATTTTGATACTTTGACAACGATTTTTCCAGTAGCTTAGAAGAAAACGATGTTTTTTTTCTTTGGTCGTTACAGTATGAAAGAAAAAAAAATTGCGTTAACATTAATTTTTTTTCGATTTAGATTTGCTGTTCATATCTGTTTAAGACAATCTTGATGTATTTTGATACTTTGACAACGATTTTTCCAGTAGCTTAGAAGAAAACGATGTTTTTTTTCTTTGGTCGTTACAGTATGAAAGAAAAAAAAATTGCGTTAATATTAATTTTTTTTAAATTAGATTGGCTTTTCATAGCTGTTTAAGACAATCTTGATGTATTTTGATACTTTGACAACGATTTTTCCAGTAGTTTAGAGGAAAACGATGTTTTTTTTTATTTGGTCGTTACAGTACGAAAGAAAAAAATGCTGTTATCTCCGTCAATATTAATTTTTTTTTCGATTTAGATTGGCTTTTCATAGCTGTTTAAGACAATCTTGATGTATTTTGATACTTTGACAACGATTTTTCCAGTAGCTTAGAAGAGAACGATGTTTTTTTTCTTAGGTCGTTACAGTATGATAGAAAAAAAAATTTCGTTAATTTTAATTTTTTTTTAATTAGATTGGCTTTTCATAGCTGTTTAAGACAATCTTGATGTATTTTGGTACTTTGACAACGATTTTTCCGGTAGTTTAGAAGAAAACGATGTTTTTTTTTATTTGGTCGTTACATTACGATCGAAAAAAAAAAGCTGTTAACTCCGTCAATGTTAAGTTTTTTTCTATTAAGATTTGCTTTTCATAGCTGTTTAAGACAATCTTGATGTATTTTGATACTTTGACAATGATTTTTCCAGTAGTTTTGAAGAAAACAATGTTTTTTTACTTTGGTCGTTACAGTATGAAAGAAAAAAAAATTGCGTTAACATTAATTTTTTTTCGATTTAGAATTGCTGTTCATATCTGTTTAAGACAATCTTGATGTATTTTGATACTTTGACAACGATTTTTCCAGTAGCTTAGAAGAAAACGATGTTTTTTTTCTTAGGTCGTTACAGTATGATAGAAAAAAAAATTTCGTTAATTTTAATTTTTTTTGAATTAGATTGGCTTTTCGTAGCTGTTTAAGACAATCTTGATGTATTTTGATACTTTGACAACGATTTTTCCAGTAGTTTAGAGGAAAACGATGTTTTTTTTTATTTGGTCGTTACAGTAGAAAAGAAAAAAAAATTGCGTTAATATTAATTTTTTTTCGATTTAGATTTGCTGTTCATAGCTGTTTAAGACAATCTTGATGTATTTTGATACTTTGACAACGATTTTTCCAGTAGTTTAGAAGAAAACGATGTTTTTTTTTCTTTGGTCGTCACAGTAGGAAAGAAAAAAAAATTGCGTTAATTTTAATTTTTTTTTAATTAGATTGGCTTTTCATAGCTGTTTAAGACAATCTTGATGTATTTTGATACTTTGACAATGATTTTTCCAGTAGTTTTGAAGAAAACGATGTTTTTTTTTCTTTGGTCGTTACAGTATGAAAGAAAAAAAAATTGCGTTAATTTTAATTTTTTTTTAATTAGATTGGCTTTTCATAGCTGTTTAAGATAATCTTGATGTATTTTGATACTTTGACAACGATTTTTCCAGTAGTTTAGAGGAAAACGATGTTTTTTTTTATTTGGTCGTTACAGTACGAAAGAAAAAAATGCTGTTATCTCCGTCAATATTAATTTTTTTTTCGATTTAGATTGGCTTTTCATAGCTGTTTAAGACAATCTTGATGTATTTTGATACTTTGACAACGATTTTTCCAGTAGCTTAGAAGAAAACGATGTTTTTTTTCTTAGGTCGTTACAGTATGATAGAAAAAAAAATTTCGTTAATTTTAATTTTTTTTTAATTAGATTGGCTTTTCATAGCTGTTTAAGACAATCTTGATGTATTTTGGTACTTTGACAACGATTTTTCGGTAGTTTAGAAGAAAACGATGTTTTTTTTTATTTGGTCGTTACATTACGATCGAAAAAAAAAAGCTGTTAACTCCGTCAATGTTAAGTTTTTTTCGATTAAGATTTGCTTTTCATGGCTGTTTAAGACAATCTTGATGTATTTTGATACTTTGACAATGATTTTTCCAGTAGCTTAGAAGAAAACGATGTTTTTTTTCTTTGGTCGTTACAGTAGGAAAGAAAAAAAAATTGCGTTAATATTAATTTTTTTTCGATTTAGATTTGCGGTTCATATCTGTTTAAGACAATCTTGATGTATTTTGATACTTTGACAATGATTTTTCCAGTAGTTTTGAAGAAAACGATGTTTTTTTTCTTTGGTCGTTACAGTATGAAAGAAAAAAAAATTGCGTTAATTTTAATTTTTTTTTAATTAGATTGGCTTTTCATAGCTGTTTAAGACAATCTTGATGTATTTTGATACTTTGACATCGATTTTTCCAAAAGTTTAGAGGAAAACGATGTTTTTTTTATTTGGTCGTTACAGTACGAAAGAAAAAAATGCTGTTATCTCCGTCAATATTAATTTTTTTTTCGATTTAGATTGGCTTTTCATAGCTGTTTAAGACAATCTTGATGTATTTTGATACTTTGACAACGATTTTTCCAGTAGCTTAGAAGAAAACGATGTTTTTTTTCTTAGGTCGTTACAGTATGATAGAAAAAAAAATTTCGTTAATTTTAATTTTTTTTTAATTAGATTGGCTTTTCATAGCTGTTTAAGACAATCTTGATGTATTTTGGTACTTTGACAACGATTTTTCCGGTAGTTTAGAAGAAAACGATGTTTTTTTTTATTTGGTCGTTACATTACGATCGAAAAAAAAAAGCTGTTAACTCCGTCAATGTTAAGTTTTTTTCGATTAAGATTTGCTTTTCATAGCTGTTTAAGACAATCTTGATGTATTTTGATACTTTGACAATGATTTTTCCAGTAGTTTTGAAGAAAACGATGTTTTTTTTCTTTGGTCGTTACAGTATGATAGAAAAAAAAATTGCGTTAACATTAATTTTTTTTCGATTTAGATTTGCTGTTCATATCTGTTTAAGACAATCTTGATGTATTTTGATACTTTGACAACGATTTTTCCAGTAGCTTAGAAGAAAACGATGTGTTTTTTTCTTAGGTCGTTACAGTATGATAGAAAAAAAAATTTCGTTAATTTTAATTTTTTTTGAATTAGATTGGCTTTTCATAGCTGTTTAAGACAATCTTGATGTATTTTGATACTTTGACAATGATTTTTCCAGTAGCTTAGAAGAAAACGATGTTTTTTTTCTTTGGTCGTTACAGTATGAAAGAAAAAAAAATTGCGTTAACATTAATTTTTTTTCGATTTAGATTTGCTGTTCATATCTGTTTAAGACAATCTTGATGTATTTTGATACTTTGACAACGATTTTTCCAGTAGCTTAGAAGAAAACGATGTTTTTTTTCTTAGGTCGTTACAGTATGATAGAAAAAAAAATTTCGTTAATTTTAATTTTTTTTGAATTAGATTGGCTTTTCATAGCTGTTTAAGACAATCTTGATGTATTTTGATACTTTGACAATGATTTTTCCAGTAGCTTAGAAGAAAACGATGTTTTTTTTCTTTGGTCGTTACAGTATGAAAGAAAAAAAAATTGCGTTAACATTAATTTTTTTTCGATTTAGATTTGCTGTTCATATCTGTTTAAGACAATCTTGATGTATTTTGATACTTTGACAACGATTTTTCCAGTAGCTTAGAAGAAAACGATGTTTTTTTTCTTAGGTCGTTACAGTATGATAGAAAAAAAAATTTCGTTAATTTTAATTTTTTTTGAATTAGATTGGCTTTTCATAGCTGTTTAAGACAATCTTGATGTATTTTGATACTTTGACAACGATTTTTCCAGTAGTTTAGAAGAAAACGATGTTTTTTTTTATTTGGTCGTTACAGTACGAAAGAAAAAAAATGCTGTTATCTCCGTCAATATTAATTTTTTTTTCGATTTAGATTGGCTTTTCATAGCTGTTTAAGACAATCTTGATGTATTTTGGTACTTTGACAACGATTTTTCCAGTAGCTTAGAAGAAAACGATGTTTTTTTTCTTAGGTCGTTACAGTATGATAGAAAAAAAAATTTCGTTAATTTTAATTTTTTTTAATAAGATTGGCTTTTCATAGCTGTTTAAGACAATCTTGATGTATTTTGGTACTTTGACAACGATTTTTCCAGTAGTTTAGAAGAAAACGATGTTTTTTTTTATTTGGTCGTTACATTACGATCGAAAAAAAAAAGCTGATAACTCCGTCAATGTTAAGTTTTTTTCGATTAAGATTTGCTTTTCATATCTATTTAAGACAATCTTGATGTATTTTGATACTTTGACAACGATTTTTGCAGTATCTTAGAAGAAAACGATGTTTTTTTTCTTAAGTCGTTACAGTATAATAGAAAAAAAAAATTGCGTTAACATTAATTTTTTTTCGATTTAGATTTGCTGTTCATATCTGTTTAAGACAATCTTGATGTATTTTGATACTTTGACAACGATTTTTCCAGTAGCTTAGAAGAAAACGATGTTTTTTTTCTTAGGTCGTTACAGTATGATAGAAAAAAAAATTGCGTTAATTTTAATTTTTTTTGAATAAGATTGGCTTTTCATAGCTGTTTAAGACAATCTTGATGTATTTTGATACTTTGACAACGATTTTTCCAGTAGTTTAGAAGAAAACGATGTTTTTTTTTCTTTGGTCGTTACAGTACGATCGAAAAAAAAAAAGTTGTTTACTCCGTCAATGTTAAGTTTTTTTCGATTTAGATTTGCTTTTCATAGCTGTTTAAGACAATCTTGATGTATTTTGATACTTTGACAACGATTTTTCCAGTAGCTTAGAAGAAAACGATGTTTTTTTTTTCTTTGGTCGTCACAGTAGGAAAGAAAAAAAAATTGCGTTTATTTTAATTTTTTTTAAATTAGATTGGCTTTTCATAGCTGTTTAAGACAATCTTGATGTATTTTGATACTTTGACAACGATTTTTCCAGTAGTTTAGAAGAAAACGATGTTTTTTTTTATTTGGTCGTTACAGTACGAAAGAAAAAAAATGCTGTTATCTCCGTCAATATTAATTTTTTTTTCGATTTAGATTGGCTTTTCATAGCTGCTTAAGACAATCTTGATGTATTTTGGTACTTTGACAACGATTTTTCCAGTAGCTTAGAAGAAAACGATGTTTTTTTTCTTAGGTCGTTACAGTATGATAGAAAAAAAAATTTCGTTAATTTTAATTTTTTTTTCGATTTAGATTGGCTTTTCATAGCTGTTTAAGACAATCTTGATGTATTTTGGTACTTTGACAACGATTTTTCCAGTAGTTTAGAAGAAAACGATGTTTTTTTTTATTTGGTCGTTACATTACGATCGAAAAAAAAAGCTGTTAACTCCGTCAATGTTAAGTTTTTTTCGATTTAGATTTGCTTTTCATAGCTGTTTAAGACAATCTTGATGTATTTTGATACTTTGACAATGATTTTTCCAGTAGTTTTGAAGAAAACGATGTTTTTTTTCTTTGGTCGTTACAGTATGAAAGAAAAAAAAATTGCGTTAACATTAATTTTTTTTCGATTTAGATTTGCTGTTCATATCTGTTTAAGACAATCTTGATGTATTTTGATACTTTGACAACGATTTTTCCAGTAGCTTAGAAGAAAACGATGTTTTTTTTCTTAGGTCGTTACAGTATGATAGAAAAAAAAATTGCGTTAATTTTAATTTTTTTTGAATAAGATTGGCTTTTCATAGCTGTTTAAGACAATCTTGATGTATTTTGATACTTTGACAACGATTTTTCCAGTAGTTTAGAAGAAAACGATGTTTTTTTATCTTTGGTCGTTACAGTACGATCGAAAAAAAAAAAGTTGTTTACTCCGTCAATGTTAAGTTTTTTTCGATTTAGATTTGCTTTTCATAGCTGTTTAAGACAATCTTGATGTATTTTGATACTTTGACAACGATTTTTCCAGTAGCTTAGAAGAAAACGATGTTTTTTTTTTCTTTGGTCGTCACAGTAGGAAAGAAAAAAAAATTGCGTTAATTTTAATTTTTTTTAAATTAGATTGGCTTTTCATAGCTGTTTAAGACAATCTTGATGTATTTTGATACTTTGACAATGATTTTTCCAGTAGTTTTGAAGAAAACGATGTTTTTTTTCTTTGGTCGTTACAGTATGAAAGAAAAAAAAATTGCGTTAACATTAATTTTTTTTCGATTTAGATTTGCTGTTCATATCTGTTTAAGACAATCTTGATGTATTTTGATACTTTGTCAATGATTTTTCCAGTAGCTTAGAAGAAAACGATGTTTTTTTTCTTTGGTCGTTACAGTAGGAAAGAAAAAAAAATTGCGTTAATATTAATTTTTTTTCGATTTAGATTTGCTGTTCATAGCTGTTTAAGACAATCTTGATGTATTTTGATACTTTGACAACGATTTTTCCAGTAGTTTAGAAGAAAACGATGTTTTTTTTTCTTTGGTCGTTACAGTACGATCGAAAAAAAAAAAGTTGTTTACTCCGTCAATGTTAAGTTTTTTTCGATTTAGATTTGCTTTTCATAGCTGTTTAAGACAATCTTGATGTATTTTGATACTTTGACAACGATTTTTCCAGTAGCTTAGAAGAAAACGATGTTTTTTTTTTCTTTGGTCGTCACAGTAGGAAAGAAAAAAAAATTGCGTTAATTTTAATTTTTTTTAAATTAGATTGGCTTTTCATAGCTGTTTAAGACAATCTTGATGTATTTTGATACTTTGACAACGATTTTTCCAGTAGCTTAGAGGAAAACGATGTTTTTTTTTATTTGGTCGTTACAGTACGAAAGAAAAAAATGCTGTTATCTCCGTCAATATTAATTTTTTTTTCGATTTAGATTGGCTTTTCATAGCTGTTTAAGACAATCTTGATGTATTTTGATACTTTGACAACGATTTTTCCAGTAGCTTAGAAGAAAACGATGTTTTTTTTCTTAGGTCGTTACAGTATGATAAAAAAAAAAATTTCGTTAATTTTAATTTTTTTTTAATTAGATTGGCTTTTCATAGCTGTTTAAGACAATCTTGATGTATTTTGGTACTTTGACAACGATTTTTCCAGTAGTTTAGAAGAAAACGATGTTTTTTTTTATTTGGTCGTTACATTACGATCGAAAAAAAAAAGCTGTTAACTCCGTCAATGTTAAGTTTTTTTCGATTAAGATTTGCTTTTCATAGCTGTTTAAGACAATCTTGATGTATTTTGATACTTTGACAATGATTTTTTCAGTAGTTTTGAAGAAAACGATGTTTTTTTTCTTTGGTCGTTACAGTATGAAAGAAAAAAAAATTGCGTTAACATTAATTTTTTTTCGATTTAGATTTGCTGTTCATATCTGTTTAAGACAATCTTGATGTATTTTGATACTTTGACAACGATTTTTCCAGTAGCTTAGAAGAAAACGATGTTTTTTTTCTTAGGTCGTTACAGTATGATAGAAAAAAAAATTTCGTTAATTTTAATTTTTTTTTAATTAGATTGGCTTTTCATAGCTGTTTAAGACAATCTTGATGTATTTTGATACTTTGACAATGATTTTTCCAGTAGCTTAGAAGAAAACGATGTTTTTTTTCTTTGGTCGTTACAGTATGAAAGAAAAAAAAATTGCGTTAACATTAATTTTTTTTCGATTTAGATTTGCTGTTCATATCTGTTTAAGACAATCTTGATGTATTTTGATACTTTGACAACGATTTTTCCAGTAGCTTAGAAGAAAACGATGTTTTTTTTCTTAGGTCGTTACAGTATGATAGAAAAAAAAATTTCGTTAACTTTAATTTTTTTTTAATTAGATTGGCTTTTCATAGCTGTTTAAGACAATCTTGATGTATTTTGATACTTTGACAATGATTTTTCCAGTAGTTTAGAAGAAAACGATGTTTTTTTTTATTTGGTCGTTACAGTACGAAAGAAAAAAAATGCTGTTATCTCCGTCAATATTAATTTTTTTTTCGATTTAGATTGGCTTTTCATAGCTGTTTAAGACAATCTTGATGTATTTTGATACTTTGACAACGATTTTTCCAGTAGCTTAGAAGAAAACGATGTTTTTTTTTCTTTGGTCGTCACAGTAGGAAAGAAAAAAAAATTGCGTTAATTTTAATTAGATTGGCTTTTCATAGCTTTTTAAGACAATCTTGATGTATTTTGATACTTTGACAACGATTTATCCAGTAGTTTAGAGGAGAACGATGTTTTTTTTTATTTGGTCGTTACAGTACGAAAGAAAAAAAATGCTGTTATCTCCGTCAATTTTAATTTTTTTTTTCGATTTAGATTGGCTTTTCATAGCTGTTTAAGACAATCTTGATGTATTTTGATACTTTGACAACGATTTTTCCAGTAGCTTAGAAGAAAACGATGTTTTTTTCTTAGATCGTTACAGTATGATAGAAAAAAAAATTTCGTTAATTTTAATTTTTTTTTAATTAGATTGGCTTTTCATAGCTGTTTAAGACAATCTTGATGTATTTTGGTACTTTGACAACGATTTTTCCAGTAGTTTAGAAGAAAACGATGTTTTTTTTTATTTGGTCGTTACATTACGATCGAAAAAAAAAAGCTGTTAACTCCGTCAATGTTAAGTTTTTTTCGATTAAGATTTGCTTTTCATAGCTGTTTAAGACAATCTTGATGTATTTTGATACTTTGACAATGATTTTTCCAGTAGTTTTGAAGAAAACGATGTTTTTTTTCTTTGGTCGTTACAGTATGAAAGAAAAAAAAATTGCGTTAACATTAATTTTTTTTTCGATTTAGATTTGCTGTTCATATCTGTTTAAGACAATCTTGATGTATTTTGATACTTTGACAACGATTTTTCCAGTAGCTTAGAAGAAAACGATGTTTTTTTTCTTAGGTCGTTACAGTATGATAGAAAAAAAAATTTCGTTAATTTTAATTTTTTTTGAATTAGATTGGCTTTTCATAGCTGTTTAAGACAATCTTGATGTATTTTGATACTTTGACAATGATTTTTCCAGTAGCTTAGAAGAAAACGATGTTTTTTTTCTTTGGTCGTTACAGTAGGAAAGAAAAAAAAATTGCGTTAATATTAATTTTTTTTCGATTTAGATTTGCTGTTCATAGCTGTTTAAGACAATCTTGATGTATTTTGATACTTTGACAACGATTTTTCCAGTAGTTTAGAAGAAAACGATGTTTTTTTTTCTTTGGTGGTTACAGTACGATCGAAAAAAAAAAAGTTGTTTATTCCGTCAATGTTAAGTTTTTTTCGATTTAGATTTGCTTTTCATAGCTGTTTAAGACAATCTTGATGTATTTTGATACTTTGACAACGATTTTTCCAGTAGCTTAGAAGAAAACGATGTTTTTTTTCTTTGGTCGTTACAGTATGAAAGAAAAAAAAATTGCGTTAATATTAATTTGTTTTCGATTTAGATTGGCTTTTCATAGCTGTTTAAGACAATCTTGATGTATTTTGATACTTTGACAACGATCTTTCCAGTAGCTTAGAAGAAAACGATGTTTTTTTTCTTTGGTCGTTACAGTAGGAAAGAAAAAAAAATTGCGTTAATATTAATTTTTTTTCGATTTAGATTTGCTGTTCATAGCTGTTTAAGACAATCTTGATGAATTTGGTACTTTGACAACGATTTTTCCAGTAGTTTAGAAAAAAACGATGTTTTTTTTTTCTTTGGTCGTCACAGTAGGAAAGAAAAAAAAATTGCGTTAATTTTAATTTTTTTCGATTTAGATTGGCTTTTCATAGCTGTTTAAGACAATCTTGATGTATTTTGATACTTTGACAACGATTTTTCCAGTAGTTTAGAGGAAAACGATGTTTTTTTTTATTTGGTCGTTACAGTACGAAAGAAAAAAAAATTTCGTTAATTTGAATTTTTTTTTAATTAGATTGGCTTTTCATAGCTGTTTAAGACAATCTTGATGTATTTTGGTACTTTGACAACGATTTTTCCAGTAGTTTAGAAGAAAACGATGTTTTTTTTTATTTGATCGTTACAGTATGATAGAAAAAAAAATTTCGTTAATTTGAATTTTTTTTTAAATTAGATTGGCTTTTCATAGCTGTTTAAGACAATCTTGATGTATTTTGATACTTTGACAACGATTTTTCCTGTAGCTTAGAAGAAAACGATGTTTTTTTTCTTAGGTCGTTACAGTATGATAGAAAAAAAAATTTCGTTAATTTTAATTTTTTTTAAATTAGATTGGCTTTTCATAGCTGTTTAAGACAATCTTGATGTATTTTGGTACTTTGACAACGATTTTTCCAGTAGTTTAGAAGAAAACAATGTTTTTTTTTATTTGGTCGTTACATTACGATCGAAAAAAAAAAGCTGTTAACTCCGTCAATGTTAAGTTTTTTTCGATTAAGATTTGCTTTTCATAGCTGTTTAAGACAATCTTGATGTATTTTGATACTTTGACAATGATTTTTCCAGTAGTTTTGAAGAAAACGATGTTTTTTTTCTTTGGTCGTTACAGTAGGAAAGAAAAAAAAATTGCGTTAACATTAATTTTTTTTCGATTTAGATTTGCTGTTCATATCTGTTTAAGACAATCTTGATGTATTTTGATACTTTGACAACGATTTTTCCAGTAGCTTAGAAGAAAACGATGTTTTTTTTCTTTGGTCGTTACAGTAGGAAAGAAAAAAAAATTGCGTTAATAATAATTTTTTTTCGATTTAGATTTGCTGTTCATAGCTGTTTAAGACAATCTTGATGTATTTTGATACTTTGACAACGCTTTTTCCAGTAGCTTAGAAGAAAACGATGTTTTTTTTCTTAGGTCGTTACAGTATGATAGAAAAAAAAAATTCGTTAATTTTATTTTTTTTTGAATTAGATTGGCTTTTCATAGCTGTTTAAGACAATCTTGATGTATTTTGATACATTGACAACGATTTTTCCAGTAGCTTAGAAGAAAACGATGTTTTTTTTCTTAAGTCGTTACAGTACGAAAGAAAAAAAAAATGCTGTTATCTCCGTCAATATTTATTTTTTTCGATTTAGATTGGCTTTTCATAGCTGTTTAAGACAATCTTGATGAATTTTGATACTTTGACAACGATTTTTCCAGTAGTTTAGAAGAAAACGATGTTTTTTTTTCTTTGGTCGTCACAGTATGATAGAAAACAAAATTTCGTTAATTTTAATTTTTTTCGATTTAGATTGGCTTTTCATAGCTGTTTAAGACATTCTTGATGTATTTTGATACTTTGACAACGATTTTTCCAGTAGTTTAGAGGAAAACGATGTTTTTTTTTATTTGGTCGTTACAGTACGAAAGAAAAAAAATGCTGTTATCTCCGTCAATTTTAATTTTTTTTTCGATTTAGATTGGCTTTTCATAGCTGTTTAAGACAATCTTGATGTATTTTGATACTTTGACAACGATTTTTCCAGTAGCTTAGAAGAAAACGATGTTTTTTTTCTTAGATCGTTACAGTATGATAGAAAAAAAAATTTCGTTAATTTTAATTTTTTTTTAATTAGATTGGCTTTTCATAGCTGTTTAAGACAATCTTGATGTATTTTGGTACTCTGACAACGATTTTTCCAGTAGTTTAGAAGAAAACGATGTTTTTTTTTATTTGGTCGTTACAGTACGATCGAAAAAAAAAAGCTGTTAACTCCGTCAATGTTAAGTTTTTTTCGATTAAGATTTGCTTTTCATAGCTGTTTAAGACAATCTTGATGTATTTTGATACTTTGACAATGTTTTTTCTAGTAGTTTAGAAGAAAACGATGTTTTTTTTCTTTGGTCGTTACAGTATGAAAGAAAAAAAAATTGCGTTAACATTAATTTTTTTTCGATTTAGATTTGCTGTTCATAGCTGTTTAAGACAATCTTGATGTATTTTGATACTTTGACAACGATTTTTCCAGTAGCTTAGAAGAAAACGATGTTTTTTTTCTTAAGTCGTTACAGTATTATAGAAAAAAAAATTTCGTTAATATTAATTTTTTTTAATTAGATTTGCTTTTCATAGCTGTTTAAGACAATCTTGATGTATTTTGGTACTTTGACAACGATTTTTTAGTAGTTTAGAAGAAAACGATGTTTTTTTTTTATTTAGGTCGTTACAGTACGAAAGAAAAAAAAATGCTGTTATCTCCGTCAATTATAATTTGTTTTCGATTTAGATTGGCTTTTCATAGCTGTTTAAGACAATCTTGATGTATTTTGATACTTTGACAATGATTTTTCCAGTAGTTTTGAAGAAAACGATGTTTTTTTTTCTTTGGTAGTTACAGTACGATCGAAAAAAAAAATGCTGTTATCTCCGTCAATTTTAATTTTTTTTTCGATTTAGATTGGCTTTTCATAGCTGTTTAAGACAATCTTGATGTATTTTGATACTTTGACAACGATTTTTCCAGTAGTTTAGAGGAAAACGATGTTTTTTTTTATTTGGTCGTTACAGTACGAAAGAAAAAAAAAATGCTGTTATCTCCGTCAATTTTAATTTTTTTTTCGATTTAGATTGGCTGTTCATAGCTGTTTAAGACAATCTTGATGTATTTTGGTACTTTGACAACGTTTTTTCCAGTAGTTTAGAAGAAAACGATATTTTTTTTTATTTGGTCGTTACAGTACGAAAGAAAAAAAAATGCTGTTATCTCCGTCAATTTTAATTTTTTATTTTGATACTTTGACAATGATTTTTTCAGTAATTTAGAAGAAAACGATGTTTTTTTTCTTTGGTCGTTACAATATGAAAGAAAAAAAAATTGCGTTAACATTAATTTTTTTTCGATTTAGATTTGCTGTTCATAGCTGTTTAAGACAATCTTGATGTATTTTGATACTTTGACAACGATTTTTCCAGTAGCTTAGAAGAAAACGATGTTTTTTTTATTTGGTCGTTACAGTATGATAGAAAAAAAAATTTCGTTAATTTTAATTTTTTTTTAATTAGATTGGCTTTTCATAGCTGTTTAAGACAATCTTGATTTATTTTGATATTTTGACAATGATTTTTCCAGTAATTTAGAAGAAAACGATGTTTTTTTTCTTTGGTCGTTACAATATGAAAGAAAAAAAAATTGCGTTAACATTAATTTTTTTTCGATTTAGATTTGCTGTTCATAGCTGTTTAAGACAATCTTGATGTATTTTGATACTTTGACAACGATTTTTCCAGTAGCTTAGAAGAAAACGATGTTTTTTTTATTTGGTCGTTACAGTATGATAGAAAAAAAAATTTCGTTAATATTAATTTTTTTTAATTAGATTTGCTTTTCATAGCTGTTTAAGACAATCTTGATGTATTTTGGTACTTTGACAACGATTTTTCCAGTAGTTTAGAAGAAAACGATGTTTTTTTTTATTTGGTCGTTACAGTACGAAAGAAAAAAAAATGCTGTTATCTCCGTCAATTTTAATTTTTTTTTCGATTTAGATTGGCTTTTCATAGCTGTTTAAGACAATCTTGATGTATTTTGATACTTTGACAACGATTTTTCCAGTAGCTTAGAAGAAAACGATGTTTTTTTTTCTTTGGTCGTTACAGTAGGAAAGAAAAAAAAATTGCGTTAATATTAATTTTTTTTCGATTTAGATTTGCTGTTCATAGCTGTTTAAGACAATCTTGATGAATTTGGATACTTTGACAACGATTTTTCCAGTAGTTTAGAAAAAAACGATGTTTTTTTTTTCTTTGGTCGTCACAGTAGGAAAGAAAAAAAAATTGCGTTAATTTTAATTTTTTTCGATTTAGATTGGCTTTTCATAGCTGTTTAAGACAATCTTGATGTATTTTGATACTTTGACAACGATTTTTCCAGTAGTTTAGAGGAAAACGATGTTTTTTTTTATTTGGTCGTTACAGTACGAAAGAAAAAAAAATTTCGTTAATTTGAATTTTTTTTTAATTAGATTGGCTTTTCATAGCTGTTTAAGACAATCTTGATGTATTTTGGTACTTTGACAACGATTTTTCCAGTAGTTTAGAAGAAAACAATGTTTTTTTTTATTTGCTCGTTACAGTATGATAGAAAAAAAAATTTCGTTAATTTGAATTTTTTTTAAATTAGATTGGCTTTTCATAGCTGTTTAAGACAATCTTGATGTATTTTGATACTTTGACAACGATTTTTCCTGTAGCTTAGAAGAAAACGATGTTTTTTTTCTTAGGTCGTTACAGTATGATAGAAAAAAAAATTTCGTTAATTTGAATTTTTTTTAAATTAGATTGGCTTTTCATAGCTGTTTAAGACAATCTTGATGTATTTTGGTACTTTGACAACGATTTTTCCAGTAGTTTAGAAGAAAACAATGTTTTTTTTTATTTGGTCGTTACATTACGATCGAAAAAAAAAAGCTGTTAACTCCGGTAATGTTAAGTTTTTTTCGATTAAGATTTGCTTTTCATAGCTGTTTAAGACAATCTTGATGTATTTTGATACTTTGACAATGATTTTTCCAGTAGTTTTGAAGAAAACGATGTTTTTTTTCTTTGGTCGTTACAGTAGGAAAGAAAAAAAAATTGCGTTAACATTAATTTTTTTTCGATTTAGATTTGCTGTTCATATCTGTTTAAGACAATCTTGATGTATTTTGATACTTTGACAACGATTTTTCCAGTAGCTTAGAAGAAAACGATGTTTTTTTTCTTTGGTCGTTACAGTAGGAAAGAAAAAAAAATTGCGTTAATATTAATTTTTTTTCGATTTAGATTTGCTGTTCATAGCTGTTTAAGACAATCTTGATGTATTTTGATACTTTGACAACGATTTTTCCAGTAGTTTAGAAGAAAACGATGTTTTTTTTTCTTTGGTGGTTACAGTACGATCGAAAAAAAAAAAGTTGTTTATTCCGTCAATGTTAAGTTTTTTTCGATTTAGATTTGCTTTTCATAGCTGTTTAAGACAATCTTGATGTATTTTGATACTTTGACAACGATTTTTCCAGTAGCTTAGAAGAAAACGATGTTTTTTTTATTTGGTCGTTACAGTATGATAGAAAAAAAAATTTCGTTAATTTTAATTTTTTTTTAATTAGATTGGCTTTTCATAGCTGTTTAAGACAATCTTGATGTATTTTGATATTTTGACAATGATTTTTCCAGTAATTTAGAAGAAAACGATGTTTTTTTTCTTTGGTCGTTACAATATGAAAGAAAAAAAAATTGCGTTAACATTAATTTTTTTTCGATTTAGATTTGCTGTTCATAGCTGTTTAAGACAATCTTGATGTATTTTGATACTTTGACAACGATTTTTCCAGTAGCTTAGAAGAAAACGATGTTTTTTTTATTTGGTCGTTACAGTATGATAGAAAAAAAAATTTCGTTAATATTAATTTTTTTTAATTAGATTTGCTTTTCATAGCTGTTTAAGACAATCTTGATGTATTTTGGTACTTTGACAACGATTTTTCCAGTAGTTTAGAAGAAAACGATGTTTTTTTTTATTTGGTCGTTACAGTACGAAAGAAAAAAAAATGCTGTTATCTCCGTCAATTTTAATTTTTTTTTCGATTTAGATTGGCTTTTCATAGCTGTTTAAGACAATCTTGATGTATTTTGATACTTTGACAACGATTTTTCCAGTAGCTTAGAAGAAAACGATGTTTTTTTTCTTAGATCGTTACAGTATGATAGAAAAAAAAATTTCGTTAATTTTAATTTTTTTTTAATTAGATTGGCTTTTCATAGCTGTTTAAGACAATCTTGATGTATTTTGATACTTTGACAACGATTTTTCCAGTAGCTTAGAAGAAAACGATGTTTTTTTTCTTAGGTCGTTACAGTATGATAGAAAAAAAAATTTCGTTAATTTTAATTTTTTTTGAATTAGATTGGCTTTTCATAGCTGTTTAAGACAATCTTGATGTATTTTGATACTTTGACAATGATTTTTCCAGTAGCTTAGAAGAAAACGATGTTTTTTTTCTTTGGTCGTTACAGTAGGAAAGAAAAAAAAATTGCGTTAATATTAATATTTTTTCGATTTAGATTTGCTGTTCATAGCTGTTTAAGACAATCTTGATGTATTTTGATACTTTGACAACGATTTTTCCAGTAGTTTAGAAGAAAACGATGTTTTTTTTTCTTTGGTGGTTACAGTACGATCGAAAAAAAAAAAGTTGTTTATTCCGTCAATGTTAAGTTTTTTTCGATTTAGATTTGCTTTTCATAGCTGTTTAAGACAATCTTGATGTATTTTGATACTTTGACAACGATTTTTCCAGTAGCTTAGAAGAAAACGATGTTTTTTTTCTTTGGTCGTTACAGTATGAAAGAAAAAAAAATTGCGTTAATATTAATTTGTTTTCGATTTAGATTGGCTTTTCATAGCTGTTTAAGACAATCTTGATGTATTTTGATACTTTGACAACGATCTTTCCAGTAGCTTAGAAGAAAACGATGTTTTTTTTCTTTGGTCGTTACAGTAGGAAAGAAAAAAAAATTGCGTTAATATTAATTTTTTTTCGATTTAGATTTGCTGTTCATAGCTGTTTAAGACAATCTTGATGAATTTGGTACTTTGACAACGATTTTTCCAGTAGTTTAGAAAAAAACGATGTTTTTTTTTTCTTTGGTCGTCACAGTAGGAAAGAAAAAAAAATTGCGTTAATTTTAATTTTTTTCGATTTAGATTGGCTTTTCATAGCTGTTTAAGACAATCTTGATGTATTTTGATACTTTGACAACGATTTTTCCAGTAGTTTAGAGGAAAACGATGTTTTTTTTTATTTGGTCGTTACAGTACGAAAGAAAAAAAAATTTCGTTAATTTGAATTTTTTTTTAATTAGATTGGCTTTTCATAGCTGTTTAAGACAATCTTGATGTATTTTGGTACTTTGACAACGATTTTTCCAGTAGTTTAGAAGAAAACGATGTTTTTTTTTATTTGATCGTTACAGTATGATAGAAAAAAAAATTTCGTTAATTTGAATTTTTTTTAAATTAGATTGGCTTTTCATAGCTGTTTAAGACAATCTTGATGTATTTTGATACTTTGACAACGATTTTTCCTGTAGCTTAAAAGAAAACGATGTTTTTTTTCTTAGGTCGTTACAGTATGATAGAAAAAAAAATTTCGTTAATTTTAATTTTTTTTAAATTAGATTGGCTTTTCATAGCTGTTTAAGACAATCTTGATGTATTTTGGTACTTTGACAACGATTTTTCCAGTAGTTTAGAAGAAAACAATGTTTTTTTTTATTTGGTCGTTACATTACGATCGAAAAAAAAAAGCTGTTAACTCCGTCAATGTTAAGTTTTTTTCGATTAAGATTTGCTTTTCATAGCTGTTTAAGACAATCTTGATGTATTTTGATACTTTGACAATGATTTTTCCAGTAGTTTTGAAGAAAACGATGTTTTTTTTCTTTGGTCGTTACAGTAGGAAAGAAAAAAAAATTGCGTTAACATTAATTTTTTTTCGATTTAGATTTGCTGTTCATATCTGTTTAAGACAATCTTGATGTATTTTGATACTTTGACAACGATTTTTCCAGTAGCTTAGAAGAAAACGATGTTTTTTTTCTTAGATCGTTACAGTATGATAGAAAAAAAAATTTCGTTAATTTTAATTTTTTTTAATAAGATTGGCTTTTCATAGCTGTTTAAGACAATCTTGATGTATTTTGGTACTTTGACAACGATTTTTCCAGTAGTTTAGAAGAAAACGATGTTTTTTTTTATTTGGTCGTTACATTACGATCGAAAAAAAAAAGCTGATAACTCCGTCAATGTTAAGTTTTTTTCGATTAAGATTTGCTTTTCATATCTATTTAAGACAATCTTGATGTATTTTGATACTTTGACAACGATTTTTGCAGTATCTTAGAAGAAAACGATGTTTTTTTTCTTAAGTCGTTACAGTATAATAGAAAAAAAAAATTGCGTTAACATTAATTTTTTTTCGATTTAGATTTGCTGTTCATATCTGTTTAAGACAATCTTGATGTATTTTGATACTTTGACAACGATTTTTCCAGTAGCTTAGAAGAAAACGATGTTTTTTTTCTTAGGTCGTTACAGTATGATAGAAAAAAAAATTGCGTTAATTTTAATTTTTTTTGAATAAGATTGGCTTTTCATAGCTGTTTAAGACAATCTTGATGTATTTTGATACTTTGACAACGATTTTTCCAGTAGTTTAGAAGAAAACGATGTTTTTTTTTCTTTGGTCGTTACAGTACGATCGAAAAAAAAAAAGTTGTTTACTCCGTCAATGTTAAGTTTTTTTCGATTTAGATTTGCTTTTCATAGCTGTTTAAGACAATCTTGATGTATTTTGATACTTTGACAACGATTTTTCCAGTAGCTTAGAAGAAAACGATGTTTTTTTTTTCTTTGGTCGTCACAGTAGGAAAGAAAAAAAAATTGCGTTTATTTTAATTTTTTTTAAATTAGATTGGCTTTTCATAGCTGTTTAAGACAATCTTGATGTATTTTGATACTTTGACAACGATTTTTCCAGTAGTTTAGAAGAAAACGATGTTTTTTTTTATTTGGTCGTTACAGTACGAAAGAAAAAAAATGCTGTTATCTCCGTCAATATTAATTTTTTTTTCGATTTAGATTGGCTTTTCATAGCTGCTTAAGACAATCTTGATGTATTTTGGTACTTTGACAACGATTTTTCCAGTAGCTTAGAAGAAAACGATGTTTTTTTTCTTAGGTCGTTACAGTATGATAGAAAAAAAAATTTCGTTAATTTTAATTTTTTTTTCGATTTAGATTGGCTTTTCATAGCTGTTTAAGACAATCTTGATGTATTTTGGTACTTTGACAACGATTTTTCCAGTAGTTTAGAAGAAAACGATGTTTTTTTTTATTTGGTCGTTACATTACGATCGAAAAAAAAAGCTGTTAACTCCGTCAATGTTAAGTTTTTTTCGATTTAGATTTGCTTTTCATAGCTGTTTAAGACAATCTTGATGTATTTTGATACTTTGACAATGATTTTTCCAGTAGTTTTGAAGAAAACGATGTTTTTTTTCTTTGGTCGTTACAGTATGAAAGAAAAAAAAATTGCGTTAACATTAATTTTTTTTCGATTTAGATTTGCTGTTCATATCTGTTTAAGACAATCTTGATGTATTTTGATACTTTGACAACGATTTTTCCAGTAGCTTAGAAGAAAACGATGTTTTTTTTCTTAGGTCGTTACAGTATGATAGAAAAAAAAATTGCGTTAATTTTAATTTTTTTTGAATAAGATTGGCTTTTCATAGCTGTTTAAGACAATCTTGATGTATTTTGATACTTTGACAACGATTTTTCCAGTAGTTTAGAAGAAAACGATGTTTTTTTATCTTTGGTCGTTACAGTACGATCGAAAAAAAAAAAGTTGTTTACTCCGTCAATGTTAAGTTTTTTTCGATTTAGATTTGCTTTTCATAGCTGTTTAAGACAATCTTGATGTATTTTGATACTTTGACAACGATTTTTCCAGTAGCTTAGAAGAAAACGATGTTTTTTTTTTCTTTGGTCGTCACAGTAGGAAAGAAAAAAAAATTGCGTTAATTTTAATTTTTTTTAAATTAGATTGGCTTTTCATAGCTGTTTAAGACAATCTTGATGTATTTTGATACTTTGACAATGATTTTTCCAGTAGTTTTGAAGAAAACGATGTTTTTTTTCTTTGGTCGTTACAGTATGAAAGAAAAAAAAATTGCGTTAACATTAATTTTTTTTCGATTTAGATTTGCTGTTCATATCTGTTTAAGACAATCTTGATGTATTTTGATACTTTGTCAATGATTTTTCCAGTAGCTTAGAAGAAAACGATGTTTTTTTTCTTTGGTCGTTACAGTAGGAAAGAAAAAAAAATTGCGTTAATATTAATTTTTTTTCGATTTAGATTTGCTGTTCATAGCTGTTTAAGACAATCTTGATGTATTTTGATACTTTGACAACGATTTTTCCAGTAGTTTAGAAGAAAACGATGTTTTTTTTTCTTTGGTCGTTACAGTACGATCGAAAAAAAAAAAGTTGTTTACTCCGTCAATGTTAAGTTTTTTTCGATTTAGATTTGCTTTTCATAGCTGTTTAAGACAATCTTGATGTATTTTGATACTTTGACAACGATTTTTCCAGTAGCTTAGAAGAAAACGATGTTTTTTTTTTCTTTGGTCGTCACAGTAGGAAAGAAAAAAAAATTGCGTTAATTTTAATTTTTTTTAAATTAGATTGGCTTTTCATAGCTGTTTAAGACAATCTTGATGTATTTTGATACTTTGACAACGATTTTTCCAGTAGCTTAGAGGAAAACGATGTTTTTTTTTATTTGGTCGTTACAGTACGAAAGAAAAAAATGCTGTTATCTCCGTCAATATTAATTTTTTTTTCGATTTAGATTGGCTTTTCATAGCTGTTTAAGACAATCTTGATGTATTTTGATACTTTGACAACGATTTTTCCAGTAGCTTAGAAGAAAACGATGTTTTTTTTCTTAGGTCGTTACAGTATGATAAAAAAAAAAATTTCGTTAATTTTAATTTTTTTTTAATTAGATTGGCTTTTCATAGCTGTTTAAGACAATCTTGATGTATTTTGGTACTTTGACAACGATTTTTCCAGTAGTTTAGAAGAAAACGATGTTTTTTTTTATTTGGTCGTTACATTACGATCGAAAAAAAAAAGCTGTTAACTCCGTCAATGTTAAGTTTTTTTCGATTAAGATTTGCTTTTCATAGCTGTTTAAGACAATCTTGATGTATTTTGATACTTTGACAATGATTTTTTCAGTAGTTTTGAAGAAAACGATGTTTTTTTTCTTTGGTCGTTACAGTATGAAAGAAAAAAAAATTGCGTTAACATTAATTTTTTTTCGATTTAGATTTGCTGTTCATATCTGTTTAAGACAATCTTGATGTATTTTGATACTTTGACAACGATTTTTCCAGTAGCTTAGAAGAAAACGATGTTTTTTTTCTTAGGTCGTTACAGTATGATAGAAAAAAAAATTTCGTTAATTTTAATTTTTTTATATTAGATTGGCTTTTCATAGCTGTTTAAGACAATCTTGATGTATTTTGATACTTTGACAATGATTTTTCCAGTAGCTTAGAAGAAAACGATGTTTTTTTTCTTTGGTCGTTACAGTATGAAAGAAAAAAAAATTGCGTTAACATTAATTTTTTTTCGATTTAGATTTGCTGTTCATATCTGTTTAAGACAATCTTGATGTATTTTGATACTTTGACAACGATTTTTCCAGTAGCTTAGAAGAAAACGATGTTTTTTTTCTTAGGTCGTTACAGTATGATAGAAAAAAAAATTTCGTTAACTTTAATTTTTTTTTAATTAGATTGGCTTTTCATAGCTGTTTAAGACAATCTTGATGTATTTTGATACTTTGACAATGATTTTTCCAGTAGTTTAGAAGAAAACGATGTTTTTTTTTATTTGGTCGTTACAGTACGAAAGAAAAAAAATGCTGTTATCTCCGTCAATATTAATTTTTTTTTCGATTTAGATTGGCTTTTCATAGCTGTTTAAGACAATCTTGATGTATTTTGATACTTTGACAACGATTTTTCCAGTAGCTTAGAAGAAAACGATGTTTTTTTTTCTTTGGTCGTCACAGTAGGAAAGAAAAAAAAATTGCGTTAATTTTAATTAGATTGGCTTTTCATAGCTTTTTAAGACAATCTTGATGTATTTTGATACTTTGACAACGATTTATCCAGTAGTTTAGAGGAGAACGATGTTTTTTTTTATTTGGTCGTTACAGTACGAAAGAAAAAAAATGCTGTTATCTCCGTCAATTTTAATTTTTTTTTTCGATTTAGATTGGCTTTTCATAGCTGTTTAAGACAATCTTGATGTATTTTGATACTTTGACAACGATTTTTCCAGTAGCTTAGAAGAAAACGATGTTTTTTTCTTAGATCGTTACAGTATGATAGAAAAAAAAATTTCGTTAATTTTAATTTTTTTTTAATTAGATTGGCTTTTCATAGCTGTTTAAGACAATCTTGATGTATTTTGGTACTTTGACAACGATTTTTCCAGTAGTTTAGAAGAAAACGATGTTTTTTTTTATTTGGTCGTTACATTACGATCGAAAAAAAAAAGCTGTTAACTCCGTCAATGTTAAGTTTTTTTCGATTAAGATTTGCTTTTCATAGCTGTTTAAGACAATCTTGATGTATTTTGATACTTTGACAATGATTTTTCCAGTAGTTTTGAAGAAAACGATGTTTTTTTTCTTTGGTCGTTACAGTATGAAAGAAAAAAAAATTGCGTTAACATTAATTTTTTTTTCGATTTAGATTTGCTGTTCATATCTGTTTAAGACAATCTTGATGTATTTTGATACTTTGACAACGATTTTTCCAGTAGCTTAGAAGAAAACGATGTTTTTTTTCTTAGGTCGTTACAGTATGATAGAAAAAAAAATTTCGTTAATTTTAATTTTTTTTGAATTAGATTGGCTTTTCATAGCTGTTTAAGACAATCTTGATGTATTTTGATACTTTGACAATGATTTTTCCAGTAGCTTAGAAGAAAACGATGTTTTTTTTCTTTGGTCGTTACAGTAGGAAAGAAAAAAAAATTGCGTTAATATTAATTTTTTTTCGATTTAGATTTGCTGTTCATAGCTGTTTAAGACAATCTTGATGTATTTTGATACTTTGACAACGATTTTTCCAGTAGTTTAGAAGAAAACGATGTTTTTTTTTCTTTGGTGGTTACAGTACGATCGAAAAAAAAAAAGTTGTTTATTCCGTCAATGTTAAGTTTTTTTCGATTTAGATTTGCTTTTCATAGCTGTTTAAGACAATCTTGATGTATTTTGATACTTTGACAACGATTTTTCCAGTAGCTTAGAAGAAAACGATGTTTTTTTTCTTTGGTCGTTACAGTATGAAAGAAAAAAAAATTGCGTTAATATTAATTTGTTTTCGATTTAGATTGGCTTTTCATAGCTGTTTAAGACAATCTTGATGTATTTTGATACTTTGACAACGATCTTTCCAGTAGCTTAGAAGAAAACGATGTTTTTTTTCTTTGGTCGTTACAGTAGGAAAGAAAAAAAAATTGCGTTAATATTAATTTTTTTTCGATTTAGATTTGCTGTTCATAGCTGTTTAAGACAATCTTGATGAATTTGGTACTTTGACAACGATTTTTCCAGTAGTTTAGAAAAAAACGATGTTTTTTTTTTCTTTGGTCGTCACAGTAGGAAAGAAAAAAAAATTGCGTTAATTTTAATTTTTTTCGATTTAGATTGGCTTTTCATAGCTGTTTAAGACAATCTTGATGTATTTTGATACTTTGACAACGATTTTTCCAGTAGTTTAGAGGAAAACGATGTTTTTTTTTATTTGGTCGTTACAGTACGAAAGAAAAAAAAATTTCGTTAATTTGAATTTTTTTTTAATTAGATTGGCTTTTCATAGCTGTTTAAGACAATCTTGATGTATTTTGGTACTTTGACAACGATTTTTCCAGTAGTTTAGAAGAAAACGATGTTTTTTTTTATTTGATCGTTACAGTATGATAGAAAAAAAAATTTCGTTAATTTGAATTTTTTTTTAAATTAGATTGGCTTTTCATAGCTGTTTAAGACAATCTTGATGTATTTTGATACTTTGACAACGATTTTTCCTGTAGCTTAGAAGAAAACGATGTTTTTTTTCTTAGGTCGTTACAGTATGATAGAAAAAAAAATTTCGTTAATTTTAATTTTTTTTAAATTAGATTGGCTTTTCATAGCTGTTTAAGACAATCTTGATGTATTTTGGTACTTTGACAACGATTTTTCCAGTAGTTTAGAAGAAAACAATGTTTTTTTTTATTTGGTCGTTACATTACGATCGAAAAAAAAAAGCTGTTAACTCCGTCAATGTTAAGTTTTTTTCGATTAAGATTTGCTTTTCATAGCTGTTTAAGACAATCTTGATGTATTTTGATACTTTGACAATGATTTTTCCAGTAGTTTTGAAGAAAACGATGTTTTTTTTCTTTGGTCGTTACAGTAGGAAAGAAAAAAAAATTGCGTTAACATTAATTTTTTTTCGATTTAGATTTGCTGTTCATATCTGTTTAAGACAATCTTGATGTATTTTGATACTTTGACAACGATTTTTCCAGTAGCTTAGAAGAAAACGATGTTTTTTTTCTTTGGTCGTTACAGTAGGAAAGAAAAAAAAATTGCGTTAATAATAATTTTTTTTCGATTTAGATTTGCTGTTCATAGCTGTTTAAGACAATCTTGATGTATTTTGATACTTTGACAACGCTTTTTCCAGTAGCTTAGAAGAAAACGATGTTTTTTTTCTTAGGTCGTTACAGTATGATAGAAAAAAAAAATTCGTTAATTTTATTTTTTTTTGAATTAGATTGGCTTTTCATAGCTGTTTAAGACAATCTTGATGTATTTTGATACATTGACAACGATTTTTCCAGTAGCTTAGAAGAAAACGATGTTTTTTTTCTTAAGTCGTTACAGTACGAAAGAAAAAAAAAATGCTGTTATCTCCGTCAATATTTATTTTTTTCGATTTAGATTGGCTTTTCATAGCTGTTTAAGACAATCTTGATGAATTTTGATACTTTGACAACGATTTTTCCAGTAGTTTAGAAGAAAACGATGTTTTTTTTTCTTTGGTCGTCACAGTATGATAGAAAACAAAATTTCGTTAATTTTAATTTTTTTCGATTTAGATTGGCTTTTCATAGCTGTTTAAGACATTCTTGATGTATTTTGATACTTTGACAACGATTTTTCCAGTAGTTTAGAGGAAAACGATGTTTTTTTTTATTTGGTCGTTACAGTACGAAAGAAAAAAAATGCTGTTATCTCCGTCAATTTTAATTTTTTTTTCGATTTAGATTGGCTTTTCATAGCTGTTTAAGACAATCTTGATGTATTTTGATACTTTGACAACGATTTTTCCAGTAGCTTAGAAGAAAACGATGTTTTTTTTCTTAGATCGTTACAGTATGATAGAAAAAAAAATTTCGTTAATTTTAATTTTTTTTTAATTAGATTGGCTTTTCATAGCTGTTTAAGACAATCTTGATGTATTTTGGTACTCTGACAACGATTTTTCCAGTAGTTTAGAAGAAAACGATGTTTTTTTTTATTTGGTCGTTACAGTACGATCGAAAAAAAAAAGCTGTTAACTCCGTCAATGTTAAGTTTTTTTCGATTAAGATTTGCTTTTCATAGCTGTTTAAGACAATCTTGATGTATTTTGATACTTTGACAATGTTTTTTCTAGTAGTTTAGAAGAAAACGATGTTTTTTTTCTTTGGTCGTTACAGTATGAAAGAAAAAAAAATTGCGTTAACATTAATTTTTTTTCGATTTAGATTTGCTGTTCATAGCTGTTTAAGACAATCTTGATGTATTTTGATACTTTGACAACGATTTTTCCAGTAGCTTAGAAGAAAACGATGTTTTTTTTCTTAAGTCGTTACAGTATTATAGAAAAAAAAATTTCGTTAATATTAATTTTTTTTAATTAGATTTGCTTTTCATAGCTGTTTAAGACAATCTTGATGTATTTTGGTACTTTGACAACGATTTTTTAGTAGTTTAGAAGAAAACGATGTTTTTTTTTTATTTAGGTCGTTACAGTACGAAAGAAAAAAAAATGCTGTTATCTCCGTCAATTATAATTTGTTTTCGATTTAGATTGGCTTTTCATAGCTGTTTAAGACAATCTTGATGTATTTTGATACTTTGACAATGATTTTTCCAGTAGTTTTGAAGAAAACGATGTTTTTTTTTCTTTGGTAGTTACAGTACGATCGAAAAAAAAAATGCTGTTATCTCCGTCAATTTTAATTTTTTTTTCGATTTAGATTGGCTTTTCATAGCTGTTTAAGACAATCTTGATGTATTTTGATACTTTGACAACGATTTTTCCAGTAGTTTAGAGGAAAACGATGTTTTTTTTTATTTGGTCGTTACAGTACGAAAGAAAAAAAAAATGCTGTTATCTCCGTCAATTTTAATTTTTTTTTCGATTTAGATTGGCTGTTCATAGCTGTTTAAGACAATCTTGATGTATTTTGGTACTTTGACAACGTTTTTTCCAGTAGTTTAGAAGAAAACGATATTTTTTTTTATTTGGTCGTTACAGTACGAAAGAAAAAAAAATGCTGTTATCTCCGTCAATTTTAATTTTTTATTTTGATACTTTGACAATGATTTTTTCAGTAATTTAGAAGAAAACGATGTTTTTTTTCTTTGGTCGTTACAATATGAAAGAAAAAAAAATTGCGTTAACATTAATTTTTTTTCGATTTAGATTTGCTGTTCATAGCTGTTTAAGACAATCTTGATGTATTTTGATACTTTGACAACGATTTTTCCAGTAGCTTAGAAGAAAACGATGTTTTTTTTATTTGGTCGTTACAGTATGATAGAAAAAAAAATTTCGTTAATTTTAATTTTTTTTTAATTAGATTGGCTTTTCATAGCTGTTTAAGACAATCTTGATTTATTTTGATATTTTGACAATGATTTTTCCAGTAATTTAGAAGAAAACGATGTTTTTTTTCTTTGGTCGTTACAATATGAAAGAAAAAAAAATTGCGTTAACATTAATTTTTTTTCGATTTAGATTTGCTGTTCATAGCTGTTTAAGACAATCTTGATGTATTTTGATACTTTGACAACGATTTTTCCAGTAGCTTAGAAGAAAACGATGTTTTTTTTATTTGGTCGTTACAGTATGATAGAAAAAAAAATTTCGTTAATATTAATTTTTTTTAATTAGATTTGCTTTTCATAGCTGTTTAAGACAATCTTGATGTATTTTGGTACTTTGACAACGATTTTTCCAGTAGTTTAGAAGAAAACGATGTTTTTTTTTATTTGGTCGTTACAGTACGAAAGAAAAAAAAATGCTGTTATCTCCGTCAATTTTAATTTTTTTTTCGATTTAGATTGGCTTTTCATAGCTGTTTAAGACAATCTTGATGTATTTTGATACTTTGACAACGATTTTTCCAGTAGCTTAGAAGAAAACGATGTTTTTTTTTCTTTGGTCGTTACAGTAGGAAAGAAAAAAAAATTGCGTTAATATTAATTTTTTTTCGATTTAGATTTGCTGTTCATAGCTGTTTAAGACAATCTTGATGAATTTGGATACTTTGACAACGATTTTTCCAGTAGTTTAGAAAAAAACGATGTTTTTTTTTTCTTTGGTCGTCACAGTAGGAAAGAAAAAAAAATTGCGTTAATTTTAATTTTTTTCGATTTAGATTGGCTTTTCATAGCTGTTTAAGACAATCTTGATGTATTTTGATACTTTGACAACGATTTTTCCAGTAGTTTAGAGGAAAACGATGTTTTTTTTTATTTGGTCGTTACAGTACGAAAGAAAAAAAAATTTCGTTAATTTGAATTTTTTTTTAATTAGATTGGCTTTTCATAGCTGTTTAAGACAATCTTGATGTATTTTGGTACTTTGACAACGATTTTTCCAGTAGTTTAGAAGAAAACAATGTTTTTTTTTATTTGCTCGTTACAGTATGATAGAAAAAAAAATTTCGTTAATTTGAATTTTTTTTAAATTAGATTGGCTTTTCATAGCTGTTTAAGACAATCTTGATGTATTTTGATACTTTGACAACGATTTTTCCTGTAGCTTAGAAGAAAACGATGTTTTTTTTCTTAGGTCGTTACAGTATGATAGAAAAAAAAATTTCGTTAATTTGAATTTTTTTTAAATTAGATTGGCTTTTCATAGCTGTTTAAGACAATCTTGATGTATTTTGGTACTTTGACAACGATTTTTCCAGTAGTTTAGAAGAAAACAATGTTTTTTTTTATTTGGTCGTTACATTACGATCGAAAAAAAAAAGCTGTTAACTCCGGTAATGTTAAGTTTTTTTCGATTAAGATTTGCTTTTCATAGCTGTTTAAGACAATCTTGATGTATTTTGATACTTTGACAATGATTTTTCCAGTAGTTTTGAAGAAAACGATGTTTTTTTTCTTTGGTCGTTACAGTAGGAAAGAAAAAAAAATTGCGTTAACATTAATTTTTTTTCGATTTAGATTTGCTGTTCATATCTGTTTAAGACAATCTTGATGTATTTTGATACTTTGACAACGATTTTTCCAGTAGCTTAGAAGAAAACGATGTTTTTTTTCTTTGGTCGTTACAGTAGGAAAGAAAAAAAAATTGCGTTAATATTAATTTTTTTTCGATTTAGATTTGCTGTTCATAGCTGTTTAAGACAATCTTGATGTATTTTGATACTTTGACAACGATTTTTCCAGTAGTTTAGAAGAAAACGATGTTTTTTTTTCTTTGGTGGTTACAGTACGATCGAAAAAAAAAAAGTTGTTTATTCCGTCAATGTTAAGTTTTTTTCGATTTAGATTTGCTTTTCATAGCTGTTTAAGACAATCTTGATGTATTTTGATACTTTGACAACGATTTTTCCAGTAGCTTAGAAGAAAACGATGTTTTTTTTATTTGGTCGTTACAGTATGATAGAAAAAAAAATTTCGTTAATTTTAATTTTTTTTTAATTAGATTGGCTTTTCATAGCTGTTTAAGACAATCTTGATGTATTTTGATATTTTGACAATGATTTTTCCAGTAATTTAGAAGAAAACGATGTTTTTTTTCTTTGGTCGTTACAATATGAAAGAAAAAAAAATTGCGTTAACATTAATTTTTTTTCGATTTAGATTTGCTGTTCATAGCTGTTTAAGACAATCTTGATGTATTTTGATACTTTGACAACGATTTTTCCAGTAGCTTAGAAGAAAACGATGTTTTTTTTATTTGGTCGTTACAGTATGATAGAAAAAAAAATTTCGTTAATATTAATTTTTTTTAATTAGATTTGCTTTTCATAGCTGTTTAAGACAATCTTGATGTATTTTGGTACTTTGACAACGATTTTTCCAGTAGTTTAGAAGAAAACGATGTTTTTTTTTATTTGGTCGTTACAGTACGAAAGAAAAAAAAATGCTGTTATCTCCGTCAATTTTAATTTTTTTTTCGATTTAGATTGGCTTTTCATAGCTGTTTAAGACAATCTTGATGTATTTTGATACTTTGACAACGATTTTTCCAGTAGCTTAGAAGAAAACGATGTTTTTTTTCTTAGATCGTTACAGTATGATAGAAAAAAAAATTTCGTTAATTTTAATTTTTTTTTAATTAGATTGGCTTTTCATAGCTGTTTAAGACAATCTTGATGTATTTTGATACTTTGACAACGATTTTTCCAGTAGCTTAGAAGAAAACGATGTTTTTTTTCTTAGGTCGTTACAGTATGATAGAAAAAAAAATTTCGTTAATTTTAATTTTTTTTGAATTAGATTGGCTTTTCATAGCTGTTTAAGACAATCTTGATGTATTTTGATACTTTGACAATGATTTTTCCAGTAGCTTAGAAGAAAACGATGTTTTTTTTCTTTGGTCGTTACAGTAGGAAAGAAAAAAAAATTGCGTTAATATTAATTTTTTTTCGATTTAGATTTGCTGTTCATAGCTGTTTAAGACAATCTTGATGTATTTTGATACTTTGACAACGATTTTTCCAGTAGTTTAGAAGAAAACGATGTTTTTTTTTCTTTGGTGGTTACAGTACGATCGAAAAAAAAAAAGTTGTTTATTCCGTCAATGTTAAGTTTTTTTCGATTTAGATTTGCTTTTCATAGCTGTTTAAGACAATCTTGATGTATTTTGATACTTTGACAACGATTTTTCCAGTAGCTTAGAAGAAAACGATGTTTTTTTTCTTTGGTCGTTACAGTATGAAAGAAAAAAAAATTGCGTTAATATTAATTTGTTTTCGATTTAGATTGGCTTTTCATAGCTGTTTAAGACAATCTTGATGTATTTTGATACTTTGACAACGATCTTTCCAGTAGCTTAGAAGAAAACGATGTTTTTTTTCTTTGGTCGTTACAGTAGGAAAGAAAAAAAAATTGCGTTAATATTAATTTTTTTTCGATTTAGATTTGCTGTTCATAGCTGTTTAAGACAATCTTGATGAATTTGGTACTTTGACAACGATTTTTCCAGTAGTTTAGAAAAAAACGATGTTTTTTTTTTCTTTGGTCGTCACAGTAGGAAAGAAAAAAAAATTGCGTTAATTTTAATTTTTTTCGATTTAGATTGGCTTTTCATAGCTGTTTAAGACAATCTTGATGTATTTTGATACTTTGACAACGATTTTTCCAGTAGTTTAGAGGAAAACGATGTTTTTTTTTATTTGGTCGTTACAGTACGAAAGAAAAAAAAATTTCGTTAATTTGAATTTTTTTTTAATTAGATTGGCTTTTCATAGCTGTTTAAGACAATCTTGATGTATTTTGGTACTTTGACAACGATTTTTCCAGTAGTTTAGAAGAAAACGATGTTTTTTTTTATTTGATCGTTACAGTATGATAGAAAAAAAAATTTCGTTAATTTGAATTTTTTTTAAATTAGATTGGCTTTTCATAGCTGTTTAAGACAATCTTGATGTATTTTGATACTTTGACAACGATTTTTCCTGTAGCTTAAAAGAAAACGATGTTTTTTTTCTTAGGTCGTTACAGTATGATAGAAAAAAAAATTTCGTTAATTTTAATTTTTTTTAAATTAGATTGGCTTTTCATAGCTGTTTAAGACAATCTTGATGTATTTTGGTACTTTGACAACGATTTTTCCAGTAGTTTAGAAGAAAACAATGTTTTTTTTTATTTGGTCGTTACATTACGATCGAAAAAAAAAAGCTGTTAACTCCGTCAATGTTAAGTTTTTTTCGATTAAGATTTGCTTTTCATAGCTGTTTAAGACAATCTTGATGTATTTTGATACTTTGACAATGATTTTTCCAGTAGTTTTGAAGAAAACGATGTTTTTTTTCTTTGGTCGTTACAGTAGGAAAGAAAAAAAAATTGCGTTAACATTAATTTTTTTTCGATTTAGATTTGCTGTTCATATCTGTTTAAGACAATCTTGATGTATTTTGATACTTTGACAACGATTTTTCCAGTAGCTTAGAAGAAAACGATGTTTTTTTTCTTAGATCGTTACAGTATGATAGAAAAAAAAATTTCGTTAATTTTAATTTTTTTTTAATTAGATTGGCTTTTCATAGCTGTTTAAGACAATCTTGATGTATTTTGATACTTTGACAACGATTTTTCCAGTAGCTTAGAAGAAAACGATGTTTTTTTTCTTAGGTCGTTACAGTATGATAGAAAAAAAAATTTCGTTAATTTTAATTTTTTTTGAATTAGATTGGCTTTTCATAGCTGTTTAAGACAATCTTGATGTATTTTGATACTTTGACAATGATTTTTCCAGTAGCTTAGAAGAAAACGATGTTTTTTTTCTTTGGTCGTTACAGTAGGAAAGAAAAAAAAATTGCGTTAATATTAATTTTTTTTCGATTTAGATTTGCTGTTCATAGCTGTTTAAGACAATCTTGATGTATTTTGATACTTTGACAACGATTTTTCCAGTAGTTTAGAAGAAAACGATGTTTTTTTTTCTTTGGTGGTTACAGTACGATCGAAAAAAAAAAAGTTGTTTATTCCGTCAATGTTAAGTTTTTTTCGATTTAGATTTGCTTTTCATAGCTGTTTAAGACAATCTTGATGTATTTTGATACTTTGACAACGATTTTTCCAGTAGCTTAGAAGAAAACGATGTTTTTTTTCTTTGGTCGTTACAGTATGAAAGAAAAAAAAATTGCGTTAATATTAATTTGTTTTCGATTTAGATTGGCTTTTCATAGCTGTTTAAGACAATCTTGATGTATTTTGATACTTTGACAACGATCTTTCCAGTAGCTTAGAAGAAAACGATGTTTTTTTTCTTTGGTCGTTACAGTAGGAAAGAAAAAAAAATTGCGTTAATATTAATTTTTTTTCGATTTAGATTTGCTGTTCATAGCTGTTTAAGACAATCTTGATGAATTTGGTACTTTGACAACGATTTTTCCAGTAGTTTAGAAAAAAACGATGTTTTTTTTTTCTTTGGTCGTCACAGTAGGAAAGAAAAAAAAATTGCGTTAATTTTAATTTTTTTCGATTTAGATTGGCTTTTCATAGCTGTTTAAGACAATCTTGATGTATTTTGATACTTTGACAACGATTTTTCCAGTAGTTTAGAGGAAAACGATGTTTTTTTTTATTTGGTCGTTACAGTACGAAAGAAAAAAAAATTTCGTTAATTTGAATTTTTTTTTAATTAGATTGGCTTTTCATAGCTGTTTAAGACAATCTTGATGTATTTTGGTACTTTGACAACGATTTTTCCAGTAGTTTAGAAGAAAACGATGTTTTTTTTTATTTGATCGTTACAGTATGATAGAAAAAAAAATTTCGTTAATTTGAATTTTTTTTAAATTAGATTGGCTTTTCATAGCTGTTTAAGACAATCTTGATGTATTTTGATACTTTGACAACGATTTTTCCTGTAGCTTAGAAGAAAACGATGTTTTTTTTCTTAGGTCGTTACAGTATGATAGAAAAAAAAATTTCGTTAATTTTAATTTTTTTTAAATTAGATTGGCTTTTCATAGCTGTTTAAGACAATCTTGATGTATTTTGGTACTTTGACAACGATTTTTCCAGTAGTTTAGAAGAAAACAATGTTTTTTTTTATTTGGTCGTTACATTACGATCGAAAAAAAAAAGCTGTTAACTCCGTCAATGTTAAGTTTTTTTCGATTAAGATTTGCTTTTCATAGCTGTTTAAGACAATCTTGATGTATTTTGATACTTTGACAATGATTTTTCCAGTAGTTTTGAAGAAAACGATGTTTTTTTTCTTTGGTCGTTACAGTAGGAAAGAAAAAAAAATTGCGTTAACATTAATTTTTTTTCGATTTAGATTTGCTGTTCATATCTGTTTAAGACAATCTTGATGTATTTTGATACTTTGACAACGATTTTTCCAGTAGCTTAGAAGAAAACGATGTTTTTTTTCTTTGGTCGTTACAGTAGGAAAGAAAAAAAAATTGCGTTAATAATAATTTTTTTTCGATTTAGATTTGCTGTTCATAGCTGTTTAAGACAATCTTGATGTATTTTGATACTTTGACAACGCTTTTTCCAGTAGCTTAGAAGAAAACGATGTTTTTTTTCTTTGGTCGTTACAGTATGATAGAAAAAAAAAATTCGTTAATTTTATTTTTTTTTGAATTAGATTGGCTTTTCATAGCTGTTTAAGACAATCTTGATGTATTTTGATACATTGACAACGATTTTTCCAGTAGCTTAGAAGAAAACGATGTTTTTTTTCTTAAGTCGTTACAGTACGAAAGAAAAAAAAAATGCTGTTATCTCCGTCAATATTTATTTTTTTCGATTTAGATTGGCTTTTCATAGCTGTTTAAGACAATCTTGATGAATTTTGATACTTTGACAACGATTTTTCCAGTAGCTTAGAAGAAAACGATGTTTTTTTTTCTTTGGTCGTCACAGTATGATAGAAAACAAAATTTCGTTAATTTTAATTTTTTTCGATTTAGATTGGCTTTTCATAGCTGTTTAAGACATTCTTGATGTATTTTGATACTTTGACAACGATTTTTCCAGTAGTTTAGAGGAAAACGATGTTTTTTTTTATTTGGTCGTTACAGTACGAAAGAAAAAAAATGCTGTTATCTCCGTCAATTTTAATTTTTTTTTCGATTTAGATTGGCTTTTCATAGCTGTTTAAGACAATCTTGATGTATTTTGATACTTTGACAACGATTTTTCCAGTAGCTTAGAAGAAAACGATGTTTTTTTTCTTAGATCGTTACAGTATGATAGAAAAAAAAATTTCGTTAATTTTAATTTTTTTTTAATTAGATTGGCTTTTCATAGCTGTTTAAGACAATCTTGATGTATTTTGGTACTCTGACAACGATTTTTCCAGTAGTTTAGAAGAAAACGATGTTTTTTTTTATTTGGTCGTTACAGTACGATCGAAAAAAAAAAGCTGTTAACTCCGTCAATGTTAAGTTTTTTTCGATTAAGATTTGCTTTTCATAGCTGTTTAAGACAATCTTGATGTATTTTGATACTTTGACAATGTTTTTTCTAGTAGTTTAGAAGAAAACGATGTTTTTTTTCTTTGGTCGTTACAGTATGAAAGAAAAAAAAATTGCGTTAACATTAATTTTTTTTCGATTTAGATTTGCTGTTCATAGCTGTTTAAGACAATCTTGATGTATTTTGATACTTTGACAACGATTTTTCCAGTAGCTTAGAAGAAAACGATGTTTTTTTTCTTAAGTCGTTACAGTATTATAGAAAAAAAAATTTCGTTAATATTAATTTTTTTTAATTAGATTTGCTTTTCATAGCTGTTTAAGACAATCTTGATGTATTTTGGTACTTTGACAACGATTTTTTAGTAGTTTAGAAGAAAACGATGTTTTTTTTTTATTTAGGTCGTTATAGTACGAAAGAAAAAAAAATGCTGTTATCTCCGTCAATATTTATTTTTTTCGATTTAGATTGGCTTTTCATAGCTGTTTAAGACAATCTTGATGTATTTTGATACTTTGACAATGATTTTTCCAGTAGTTTTGAAGAAAACGATGTTTTTTTTTCTTTGGTAGTTACAGTACGATCGAAAAAAAAAATGCTGTTATCTCCGTCAATTTTAATTTTTTTTTCGATTTAGATTGTCTTTTCATAGCTGTTTAAGACAATCTTGATGTATTTTGATACTTTGACAACGATTTTTCCAGTAGTTTAGAGGAAAACGATGTTTTTTTTTATTTGGTCGTTACAGTACGAAAGAAAAAAAAAATGCTGTTATCTCCGTCAATTTTAATTTTTTTTTCGATTTAGATTGGCTGTTCATAGCTGTTTAAGACAATCTTGATGTATTTTGGTACTTTGACAACGTTTTTTCCAGTAGTTTAGAAGAAAACGATATTTTTTTTTATTTGGTCGTTACAGTACGAAAGAAAAAAAAATGCTGTTATCTCCGTCAATTTTAATTTTTTATTTTGATACTTTGACAATGATTTTTTCAGTAATTTAGAAGAAAACGATGTTTTTTTTCTTTGGTCGTTACAATATGAAAGAAAAAAAAATTGCGTTAACATTAATTTTTTTTCGATTTAGATTTGCTGTTCATAGCTGTTTAAGACAATCTTGATGTATTTTGATACTTTGACAACGATTTTTCCAGTAGCTTAGAAGAAAACGATGTTTTTTTTATTTGGTCGTTACAGTATGATAGAAAAAAAAATTTCGTTAATTTTAATTTTTTTTTAATTAGATTGGCTTTTCATAGCTGTTTAAGACAATCTTGATGTATTTTGATATTTTGACAATGATTTTTCCAGTAATTTAGAAGAAAACGATGTTTTTTTTCTTTGGTCGTTACAATATGAAAGAAAAAAAAATTGCGTTAACATTAATTTTTTTTCGATTTAGATTTGCTGTTCATAGCTGTTTAAGACAATCTTGATGTATTTTGATACTTTGACAACGATTTTTCCAGTAGCTTAGAAGAAAACGATGTTTTTTTTATTTGGTCGTTACAGTATGATAGAAAAAAAAATTTCGTTAATATTAATTTTTTTTAATTAGATTTGCTTTTCATAGCTGTTTAAGACAATCTTGATGTATTTTGGTACTTTGACAACGATTTTTCCAGTAGTTTAGAAGAAAACGATGTTTTTTTTTATTTGGTCGTTACAGTACGAAAGAAAAAAAAATGCTGTTATCTCCGTCAATTTTAATTTTTTTTTCGATTTAGATTGGCTTTTCATAGCTGTTTAAGACAATCTTGATGTATTTTGATACTTTGACAACGATTTTTCCAGTAGCTTAGAAGAAAACGATGTTTTTTTTTCTTTGGTCGTTACAGTAGGAAAGAAAAAAAAATTGCGTTAATATTAATTTTTTTTCGATTTAGATTTGCTGTTCATAGCTGTTTAAGACAATCTTGATGAATTTGGTACTTTGACAACGATTTTTCCAGTAGTTTAGAAAAAAACGATGTTTTTTTTTTCTTTGGTCGTCACAGTAGGAAAGAAAAAAAAATTGCGTTAATTTTAATTTTTTTCGATTTAGATTGGCTTTTCATAGCTGTTTAAGACAATCTTGATGTATTTTGATACTTTGACAACGATTTTTCCAGTAGTTTAGAGGAAAACGATGTTTTTTTTTATTTGGTCGTTACAGTACGAAAGAAAAAAAAATTTCGTTAATTTGAATTTTTTTTTAATTAGATTGGCTTTTCATAGCTGTTTAAGACAATCTTGATGTATTTTGGTACTTTGACAACGATTTTTCCAGTAGTTTAGAAGAAAACAATGTTTTTTTTTATTTGCTCGTTACAGTATGATAGAAAAAAAAATTTCGTTAATTTGAATTTTTTTTTAAATTAGATTGGCTTTTCATAGCTGTTTAAGACAATCTTGATGTATTTTGATACTTTGACAACGATTTTTCCTGTAGCTTAGAAGAAAACGATGTTTTTTTTCTTAGGTCGTTACAGTATGATAGAAAAAAAAATTTCGTTAATTTGAATTTTTTTTAAATTAGATTGGCTTTTCATAGCTGTTTAAGACAATCTTGATGTATTTTGGTACTTTGACAACGATTTTTCCAGTAGTTTAGAAGAAAACAATGTTTTTTTTTATTTGGTCGTTACATTACGATCGAAAAAAAAAAGCTGTTAACTCCGGTAATGTTAAGTTTTTTTCGATTAAGATTTGCTTTTCATAGCTGTTTAAGACAATCTTGATGTATTTTGATACTTTGACAATGATTTTTCCAGTAGTTTTGAAGAAAACGATGTTTTTTTTCTTTGGTCGTTACAGTAGGAAAGAAAAAAAAATTGCGTTAACATTAATTTTTTTTCGATTTAGATTTGCTGTTCATATCTGTTTAAGACAATCTTGATGTATTTTGATACTTTGACAACGATTTTTCCAGTAGCTTAGAAGAAAACGATGTTTTTTTTCTTTGGTCGTTACAGTAGGAAAGAAAAAAAAATTGCGTTAATAATAATTTTTTTTCGATTTAGATTTGCTGTTCATAGCTGTTTAAGACAATCTTGATGTATTTTGATACTTTGACAACGCTTTTTCCAGTAGCTTAGAAGAAAACGATGTTTTTTTTCTTTGGTCGTTACAGTATGATAGAAAAAAAAAATTCGTTAATTTTATTTTTTTTTGAATTAGATTGGCTTTTCATAGCTGTTTAAGACAATCTTGATGTATTTTGATACAATGACAACGATTTTTCCAGTAGCTTAGAAGAAAACGATGTTTTTTTTCTTAAGTCGTTACAGTACGAAAGAAAAAAAAATTTCGTTAATTTGAATTTTTTTTTAATTAGATTGGCTTTTCATAGCTGTTTAAGACAATCTTGATGAATTTTGATACTTTGACAACGATTTTTCCAGTAGTTTAGAAGAAAACGATGTTTTTTTTTCTTTGGTCGTCACAGTATGATAGAAAACAAAATTTCGTTAATTTTAATTTTTTTCGATTTAGATTGGCTTTTCATAGCTGTTTAAGACATTCTTGATGTATTTTGATACTTTGACAACGATTTTTCCAGTAGTTTAGAGGAAAACGATGTTTTTTTTTATTTGGTCGTTACAGTACGAAAGAAAAAAAATGCTGTTATCTCCGTCAATATTAATTTTTTTTTCGATTTAGATTGGCTTTTCATAGCTGTTTAAGACAATCTTGATGTGTTTTGATACTTTGACAACGATTTTTCCAGTAGCTTAGAAGAAAACGATGTTTTTTTTCTTAGGTCGTTACACTATGATAGAAAAAAAAATTTCGTTAATTTTAATTTTTTTTAAATTAGATTGGCTTTTCATAGCTGTTTAAGACAATCTTGATGTATTTTGGTACTCTGACAACGATTTTTCCAGTAGTTTAGAAGAAAACGATGTTTTTTTTTATTTGGTCGTTACAGTACGATCGAAAAAAAAAAGCTGTTAACTCCGTCAATGTTAAGTTTTTTTCGATTAAGATTTGCTTTTCATAGCTGTTTAAGACAATCTTGATGTATTTTGATACTTTGACAATGTTTTTTCTAGTAGTTTAGAAGAAAACGATGTTTTTTTTCTTTGGTCGTTACAGTATGAAAGAAAAAAAAATTGCGTTAACATTAATTTTTTTTCGATTTAGATTTGCTGTTCATAGCTGTTTAAGACAATCTTGATGTATTTTGATACTTTGACAACGATTTTTCCAGTAGCTTAGAAGAAAACGATGTTTTTTTACTTAAGTCGTTACAGTATTATAGAAAAAAAAATTTCGTTAATATTAATTTTTTTTAATTAGATTTGCTTTTCATAGCTGTTTAAGACAATCTTGATGTATTTTGGTACTTTGACAACGATTTTTTAGTAGTTTAGAAGAAAACGATGTTTTTTTTTTATTTAGGTCGTTACAGTACGAAAGAAAAAAAAATGCTGTTATCTCCGTCAATATTTATTTTTTTCGATTTAGATTGGCTTTTCATAGCTGTTTAAGACAATCTTGATGTATTTTGATACTTTGACAATGATTTTTCCAGTAGTTTTGAAGAAAACGATGTTTTTTTTTCTTTGGTAGTTACAGTACGATCGAAAAAAAAAATCTGTTATCTCCGTCAATTTTAATTTTTTTTTCGATTTAGATTGGCTTTTCATAGCTGTTTAAGACAATCTTGATGTATTTTGATACTTTGACAATGATTTTTCCAGTAGTTTAGAGGAAAACGATGTTTTTTTTTATTTGGTCGTTACAGTACGAAAGAAAAAAAAAATGCTGTTATCTCCGTCAATTTTAATTTTTTTTTCGATTTAGATTGGCTGTTCATAGCTGTTTAAGACAATCTTGATGTATTTTGGTACTTTGACAACGTTTTTTCCAGTAGTTTAGAAGAAAACGATGTTTTTTTTTATTTGGTCGTTACAGTACGAAAGAAAAAAAAATGCTGTTATCTCCGTCAATTTTAATTTTTTATTTTGATACTTTGACAATGATTTTTCCAGTAATTTAGAAGAAAACGATGTTTTTTTTCTTTGGTCGTTACAATATGAAAGAAAAAAAAATTGCGTTAACATTAATTTTTTTTCGATTTAGATTTGCTGTTCATAGCTGTTTAAGACAATCTTGATGTATTTTGATACTTTGACAACGATTTTTCCAGTAGCTTAGAAGAAAACGATGTTTTTTTTATTTGGTCGTTACAGTATGATAGAAAAAAAAATTTCGTTAATTTTAATTTTTTTTTAATTAGATTGGCTTTTCATAGCTGTTTAAGACAATCTTGATGTATTTTGATATTTTGACAATGATTTTTCCAGTAATTTAGAAGAAAACGATGTTTTTTTTCTTTGGTCGTTACAATATGAAAGAAAAAAAAATTGCGTTAACATTAATTTTTTTTCGATTTAGATTTGCTGTTCATAGCTGTTTAAGACAATCTTGATGTATTTTGATACTTTGACAACGATTTTTCCAGTAGCTTAGAAGAAAACGATGTTTTTTTTATTTGGTCGTTACAGTATGATAGAAAAAAAAATTTCGTTAATATTAATTTTTTTTAATTAGATTTGCTTTTCATAGCTGTTTAAGACAATCTTGATGTATTTTGGTACTTTGACAACGATTTTTCCAGTAGTTTAGAAGAAAACGATGTTTTTTTTTATTTGGTCGTTACTGTACGAAAGAAAAAAAAATGCTGTTATCTCCGTCAATTTTAATTTTTTTTTCGATTTAGATTGGCTTTTCATAGCTGTTTAAGACAATCTTGATGTATTTTGATACTTTGACAACGATTTTTCCAGTAGCTTAGAAGAAAACGATGTTTTTTTTTATTTGGTCGTTACAGTATGATAGAAAAAAAAATTGCGTTAATATTAATTTTTTTTCGATTTAGATTTGCTGTTCATAGCTGTTTAAGACAATCTTGATGTATTTTGATACTTTGACAACGATTTTTCCAGTAGTTTAGAAGAAAACGATGTTTTTTTTTCTTTGGTCGTTACAATATGAAAGAAAAAAAAATTGCGTTAACATTAATTTTTTTTCGATTTAGATTTGCTGTTCATAGCTGTTTAAGACAATCTTGATGTATTTTGATACTTTGACAACGATTTTTCCAGTAGCTTAGAAGAAAACGATGTTTTTTTTATTTGGTCGTTACAGTATGATAGAAAAAAAAATTTCGTTAATATTAATTTTTTTTAATTAGATTTGCTTTTCATAGCTGTTTAAGACAATCTTGATGTATTTTGGTACTTTGACAACGATTTTTCCAGTAGTTTAGAAGAAAACGATGTTTTTTTTTATTTGGTCGTTACAGTACGAAAGAAAAAAAAATGCTGTTATCTCCGTCAATTTTAATTTTTTTTTCGATTTAGATTGGCTTTTCATAGCTGTTTAAGACAATCTTGATGAATTTTGATACTTTGACTACGATTTTTCCAGTAGCTTAGAAGAAAACGATGTTTTTTTTTCTTTGGTCGTTACAGTACGATCGAAAAAAAAAAGTTGTTTACTCCGTCAATGTTAAGTTTTTTTCGATTTAGATTTGCTTTTCATAGCTGTTTAAGACAATCTTGATGTATTTTGATACTTTGACAACGATTTTTCCAGTAGTTTAGAGGAAAACGATGTTTTTTTTTATTTGGTCGTTACAGTACGAAAGAAAAAAAAAATGCTGTTATCTCCGTCAATTTTAATTTTTTTTTTCGATTTAGATTGGCTGTTCATAGCTGTTTAAGACAATCTTGATGTATTTTGATACTTTGACAACGATTTTTCCAGTAGCTTAGAAGAAAAAGATGTTTTTTTTCTTAGGTCGTTACAGTATGATAGAAAAAAAAAATTCGTTAATTTTAATTTTTTTTCGATTTAGATTGGCTTTTCATAGCTGTTTAAGACAATCTTGATGTATTTTGGTACTTTGACAACGATTTTTCCAGTAGTTTAGAAGAAAACGATGTTTTTTTTTCTTTGGTCGTTACAGTACGATCGAAAAAAAAAAAGTTGTTTACTCCGTCATTGTTAAGTTTTTTTCGATTTAGATTTGCTTTTCATAGCTGTTTAAGACAATCTTGATGTATTTTGGTACTTTGACAACGATTTTTCCAGTAGTTTAGAAGAAAACGATGTTCTTTTTTCTTTGGTCGTTACAGTACGATCGAAAAAAAAAAGTTGTTTACTCCGTCAATGTTAAGTTTTTTTCGATTTAGATTTGCTTTTCATAGCTGTTTAAGACAATCTTGATGTATTTTGATACTTTGACAACGATTTTTCCAGTAGTTTAGAGGAAAACGATGTTTTTTTTATTTGGTCGTTACAGTACGAAAGAAAAAAAAAATGCTGTTATCTCCGTCAATTTTAATTTTTTTTTTCGATTTAGATTGGCTGTTCATAGCTGTTTAAGACAATCTTGATGTATTTTGATACTTTGACAACGATTTTTCCAGTAGCTTAGAAGAAAAAGATGTTTTTTTTCTTAGGTCGTTACAGTATGATAGAAAAAAAAAATTCGTTAATTTTAATTTTTTTTCGATTTAGATTGGCTTTTCATAGCTGTTTAAGACAATCTTGATGTATTTTGGTACTTTGACAACGATTTTTCCAGTAGTTTAGAAGAAAACGATGTTTTTTTTTCTTTGGTCGTTACAGTACGATCGAAAAAAAAAAAGTTGTTTACTCCGTCATTGTTAAGTTTTTTTCGATTTAGATTTGCTTTTCATAGCTGTTTAAGACAATCTTGATGTATTTTGATACTTTGACAACGATTTTTCCAGTAGTTTAGAGGAAAACGATGTTTTTTTTTATTTAATCGTTACAGTACGAAAGAAAAAAAAAATGCTGTTAACTCCGTCAATGTTAAGTTTTTTTCGATTTAGATTGGCTTTTCATCGCTGTTTAAGACAATCTTGATGAATTTTGATACTTTGACTACGATTTTTCCAGTAGCTTAGAAGAAAACGATGTTTTTTTTCTTAAGTCGTTACAGTATGATAGAAAAAAAAATTGCGTTAATATTAATTTTTTTCGATTTAGATTTGCTGTTCATAGCTGTTTAAGACAATCTTGATGTATTTTGATACTTTGACAACGATTTTTCCAGTAGTTTAGAAGAAAACGATGTTTTTTTTTCTTTGGACGTTACAGTATGAAAGAAAAAAAAATTGCGTTAACATTAATTTTTTTTCGATTTAGATTTGCTGTTCATAGCTGTTTAAGACAATCTTGATGTATTTTGATACTTTGACAACGATTTTTCCAGTAGCTTAGAAGAAAACGATGTTTTTTTTCTTTGGTCGTTACAGTAGGAAATAAAAAAAAATTGCGTTAATATTAATTTTTTTCGATTTAGATTTGCTGTTCATAGCTGTTTAAGACAATCTTGATGTATTTTGATACTTTGACAACGATTTTTCCAGTAGCTTAGAAGAAAACGATGTTTTTTTTCTTAGGTCGTTACAGTATGAAAGAAAAAAAAATTTCGTTAATTTTAATTTTTTTTTAATTAGATTGGCTTTTCATAGCTGTTTAAGACAATCATGATGTATTTTGATACTTTGACAACGATTTTTCCAGTAGCTTAGAAGAAAAAGATGTTTTTTTTCTTAGGTCGTTACAGTATGATAGAAAAAAAAATTTCGTTAATTTTAATTTTTTTTTTAATTAGATTGGCTTTTCATAGCTGTTTAAGACAATCTTGATGTATTTTGGTACTTTGACAACGATTTTTCCAGTAGTTTAGAAGCAAACGATGTTTTTTTTTCTTTGGTCGTTACAGTACGATCGAAAAAAAAAAAGCTGTTAACTCCGTCAATGTTAAGTTTTTTTCGATTAAGATTTTCTTTTCATAGCTGTTTAAGACAATCTTGATGTATTTTGATACTTTGACAATGTTTTTTCCAGTAGTTTAGAAGAAAACGATGTTTTTTTTCTTTGGACGTTACAGTATGAAAGAAAAAAAAATTCCGTTAACATTAATTTTTTTTCGATTTAGATTTGCTGTTCATAGCTGTTTAAGACAATCTTGATGTATTTTGATACTTTGACAACGATTTTTCCAGTAGCTTAGAAGAAAACGATGTTTTTTTTCTTTGGTCGTTACAGTAGGAAATAAAAAAAAATTGCGTTAATATTAATTTTTTTCGATTAAGATTTGCTGTTCATAGCTGTTTAAGACAATCTTGATGTATTTTGATACTTTGACAACGATTTTTCCAGTAGCTTAGAAGAAAACGATGTTTTTTTTCTTAGGTCGTTACAGTATGATAGAAAAAAAAATTTCGTTAATTTTAATTTTTTTTTAATTAGATTGGCTTTTCATAGCTGTTTAAGACAATCTTGATGTATTTTGATACTTTGACAACGATTTTTCCAGTAGCTTAGAAGAAAACGATGTTTTTTTTCTTAAGTCGTTACAGTATGATAGAAAAAAAAAATTTCGTTAATATTAATTTTTTTAATTAGATTTGCTTTTCATAGCTGTTTAAGACAATCTTGATGTATTTTGGTACTTTGACAACGATTTTCCAGTAGTTTAGAAGAAAACGATGTTTTTTTTTATTTGGTCGTTACAGTACGAAAGAAAAAAAAAATGCTGTTATCTCCGTCAATATTTATTTTTTTCGATTTAGATTGGCTTTTCATAGCTGTTTAAGACAATCTTGATGAATTTTGATACTTTGACAACGATTTTTCCAGTAGCTTAGAAGAAAACGATGTTATTTTTATTTGGTCGTTACAGTACGAAAGAAAAAAAAAATGCTGTTATCTCCGTCAATTTTAATTTTTTTTTCGATTTAGATTGGCTGTTCATAGCTGTTTAAGACAATCTTGATGTATTTTGATACTTTGACAACGATTTTTCCAGTAGCTTAGAAGAAAAAGAGCTTTTTTTTCTTAGGTCGTTACAGTATGATAGAAAAAAAAATTTCGTTAATTTTAATTTTTTTTAATTAGATTGGCTTTTCATAGCTGTTTAAGACAATCTTGATGAATTTGGTACTTTGACTACGATTTTTCCAGTAGCTTAGAAGAAAACGATGTTTTTTTTTCTTTGGTCGTTACAGTACGATCGAAAAAAAAAAGCTGTTAACTCCGTCAATGTTAAGTTTTTTTCGATTTAGATTTGCTGTTCATAGCTGTTTAAGACAATCTTGATGTATTTTGATACTTTGACAACGATTTTTCCAGTAGCTTAGAAGAAAACGATGTTTTTTTCTTTGGTCGTTACAGTAGGAAAGAAAAAAAAATTGCGTTAATATTAATTTTTTTTCGATTTAGATTTGCTGTTCATAGCTGTTTAAGACAATCTTGATGTATTTTGATACTTTGACAACGATTTTTCCAGTAGCTTAGAAGAAAACGATGTTTTTTTTCTTAGGTCGTTACAGTATGATAGAAAAAAAAATTTCGTTAATTTTAATTTTTTTTTTAATTAGATTGGCTTTTCATAGCTGTTTAAGACAATCTTGATGTATTTTGATACTTTGACAACGATTTTTCCAGTAGCTTAGAAGAAAACGATGTTTTTTTTGTTTGGTCGTTACAGTACGAAAGAAAAAAAAATGCTGTTATCTCCGTCAATATTTATTTTTTTCGATTTAGATTGGCTTTTCATAGCTGTTTAAGACAATCTTGATGTATTTTGGTACTTTTACTACGATTTTTCCAGTAGCTTAGAAGAAAACGATGTTTTTTTTTCTTTGGTCGTTACAGTACGATCGAAAAAAAAAAGTTGTTTACTCCGTCAATGTTAAGTTTTTTTCGATTTAGATTTGCTTTTCATAGCTGTTTAAGACAATCTTGATGTATTTTGATACTTTGACAACGATTTTTCCAGTAGCTTAGAAGAAAACGATGTTTTTTTTTCTTTGGTCGTTACAGTAGGAAAAAAAAAAAAATTGCGTTAATATTAATTTTTTTTCGATTTAGATTTGCTGTTCATAGCTGTTTAAGACAATCTTGATGTATTTTGATACTTTGACAACAATTTTTCCAGTAGTTTAGAGGAAAACGATGTTTTTTTTTATTTGGTCGTTACAGTACGAAAGAAAAAAAAATGCTGTTATCTCCGTCAATTTTAATTTTTTTTTCGATTAAGATTCGCTGTGCATAGCTGTTTAAGACAATCTTGATGAATTTTGATACTTTGACAACGATTTTTCCAGTAGCTTAGAAGAAAACGATGTTTTTTTTTTCTTTGGTCGTCACAGTATGATAGAAAACAAAATTTCGTTAATTTTAATTTTTTTCGATTTAGATTTGCTTTTCATAGCTGTTTAAGACAATCTTGATGTATTTTGACACTTTGACAACGATTTTTCCAGTAGTTTAGAGGAAAACGATGTTTTTTTTTATTTGGTCATTACAGTACGAAAGAAAAAAAAATGCTGATATCTCCGTCAATATTAATTTTTTTTTCGATTTAGATTGGCTTTTCATAGCTGTTTAAGACAATCTTGATGTATTTTGATACTTTGACAACGATTTTTCCAGTAGCTTAGAAGAAAACGATGTTTTTTTCTTAGGTCGTTGCAGTATAATAGAAAAAAAAATTTCGTTAATATTAATTTTTTTAAAATTAGATTGGCTTTTCATAGCTGTTTAAGACAATCTTGATGTATTTTGGTACTTTGACAACGATTTTTCTAGTAGTTTAGAAGAAAACGATGTTTTTTTTTATTTGGTCATTACAGTACGAAAGAAAAAAAAAAAGCTGTTAACTCCGCCAATGTTAAGTTTTTTTCGAATAAGATTTGCTTTTCATAGCTGTTTAAGACAATCTTGATGTATTTTGACACTTTGACAACGATTTTTCCAGTAGTTTAGAGGAAAACGATGTTTTTTTTTATTTGGTCATTACAGTACGAAAGAAAAAAAAATGCTGTTATCTCCGTCAATATTAATTTTTTTTTCGATTTAGATTGGCTTTTCATAGCTGTTTAAGACAATCTTGATGTATTTTGATACTTTGACAACGATTTTTCCAGTAGCTTAGAAGAAAACGATGTTTTTTTCTTAGGTCGTTACAGTATAATAGAAAAAAAAATTTTGTTAATTTCAATTTTTTTTGAATTAGATTGGCTTTTCATAGCTGTTTAAGACAATCTTGATGTATTTTGGTACTTTGACAACGATTTTTCCAGTAGTTTAGAAGAAAACGATGTTTTTTTTTATTTGGTCATTACAGTACGAAAGAAAAAAAAAAGCTGTTAACTCCGCCAATGTTAAGTGTTTTTCGAATAAGATTTGCTTTTCATAGCTGTTTAAGACAATCTTGATGTATTTTGATACTTTGACAATGATTTTTCCAGTAGTTTAGAAGAAAACGATGTTTTTTTTCTTTGGTCGTTACAGTATGAAAGAAAAAAAAATTGCGTAAACATTAATTTTTTTTCGATTTAGATTCGCTGTTCATAGCTGTTTAAGACAATCTTGATGTATTTTGATACTTTGACAATGATTTTTCCATTAGTTTAGAAGAAAACGATGTTTTTTTTCTTTGGTCGTTACAGTATGAAAGAAAAAAAAATTGCGTTAATATTAATTTTTTTTCGATTAAGATTTGCTGTTCATAGCTGTTTAAGACAATCTTGATGTATTTTGATACTTTGACAACGATTTTTCCAGTAGCTTAGAAGAAAACGATGTTTTTTTTCTTAGGTCGTTACAGTATGATAGAAAAAAAATTTCGTTAATTTTAATTTTTTTTTTAATTAGATTGGCTTTTCATAGCTGTTTAAGACAATCTTGATGTATTTTGATACTTTGACAACGATTTTTCCAGTATCTTAGAAGAAAACGATGTTTCTTTTTATTTGGTCGTTACAGTACGAAAGAAAAAAAAATGCTGTTATCTCCGTCAATATTTATTTTTTTCGATTTAGATTGGCTTTTCATAGCTGTTTAAGACAATCTTGATGAATTTTGATACTTTGACTACGATTTTTCCAGTAGCTTAGAAGAAAACGATGTTTTTTTTTCTTTGGTCGTTACAGTACGATCGAAAAAAAAAAGTTTTTTACTCCGTCAATGTTAAGTTTTTTTCGATTTAGATTTGCTTTTCATAGCTGTTTAAGACAATCTTGATGTATTTTGATACTTTGACAACGATTTTTCCAGTAGCTTAGAAGAAAACGATGTTTTTTTTTCTTTGGTCGTTACAGTAGGAAAGAAAAAAAATTGCGTTAATATTAATTTTTTTTCGATTTAGATTTGCTGTTCATAGCTGTTTAAGACAATCTTGATGTCTTTTGATACTTTGACAACGATTTTTCCAGTAGTTTAGAGGAAAACGATGTTTTTTTTCTTGGGTCGTTACAGTACGAAAGAAAAAAAAATGCTGTTATCTCCGTCAATTTTAATTTTTTTTTCGATTTAGATTGGCTGTTCATAGCTGTTTAAGACAATCTTGATGTATTTTGATACTTTGACAACGATTTTTCCAGTAGCTTAGAAGAAAAAGATGTTTTTTTTCTTGGGTCGTTACAGTATGAAAAAAAAAAATTGCGTTAATATTAATTTTTTTTCGATTAAGATTCGCTGTGCATAGCTGTTTAAATTAATCTTGATGAATTTGGTACTTTGACAACGATTTTTCCAGTAGCTTAGAAGAAAACGATGTTTTTTTTTTCTTTGGTCGTCACAGTATTATAGAAAACAAAATTTCGTTAATTTTAATTTTTTTCGATTTAGATTTGCTTTTCATAGCTGTTTAAGACAATCTTGATGTATTTTGACACTTTGACAACGATTTTTCCAGTAGTTTAGAGGAAAACGATGTTTGTTTTTATTTGGTCATTACAGTACGAAAGAAAAAAAAATGCTGTTATCTCCGTCAATATTAATTTTTTTTTCGATTTAGATTGGCTTTTCATAGCTGTTTAAGACAATCTTGATGTATTTTGATACTTTGACAACGATATTTCCAGTAGCTTAGAAGAAAACGATGTTTTTTTTTCTTTGGTCGTTACAGTAGGATCGAAAAAAAAATGGCGTTAATATTAATTTTTTTTCGATTTAGATTTGCTGTTCATAGCTGTTTAAGACAATCTTGATGTCTTTTGATACTTTGACAACGATTTTTCCAGCAGTTTAGAGGAAAACGATGTTTTTTTTTATTTGGTCGTTACAGTACGAAAGAAAAAAAAATGCTGTTATCTCCGTCAATTTTAATTTTTTTTTCGATTTAGATTGGCTGTTCATAGCTGTTTAAGACAATCTTGATGTATTTTGATACTTTGACAACGATTTTTCCAGTAGCTTAGAAGAAAAAGATGTTTTTTTTCTTGGGTCGTTACAGTATGAAAAAAAAAAAAATTGCGTTAATATTAATTTTTTTTCGATTAAGATTCGCTGTGTATAGCTGTTTAAATTAATCTTGATGAATTTGGTACTTTGACAACGATTTTTCCAGTAGCTTAGAAGAAAACGATGTTTTTTTTTTTTTTGGTCGTCACAGTATGATAGAAAACAAAATTTCGTTAATTTTAATTTTTTTCGATTTAGATTTGCTTTTCATAGCTGTTTAAGACAATCTTGATGTATTTTGACACTTTGACAACGATTTTTCCAGTAGTTTAGAGGAAAACGATGTTTTTTTTTATTTGGTCATTACAGTACGAAAGAAAAAAAAATGCTGTTATCTCCGTCAATATTAATTTTTTTTTCGATTTAGATTGGCTTTTCATAGCTGTTTAAGACAATCTTGATGTATTTTGATACTTTGACAACGATTTTTCCAGTAGCTTAGAAGAAAACGATGTTTTTTTTTCTTTGGTCGTTACAGTAGGAAAGAAAAAAAAATTGCGTTAATATTAATTTTTTTTCGATTTAGATTTGCTGTTCATAGCTGTTTAAGACAATCTTGATGTCTTTTGATACTTTGACAACGATTTTTCCAGTAGTTTAGAGGAAAACGATGTTTTTTTTCTTGGGTCGTTACAGTACGAAAGAAAAAAAAATGCTGTTATCTCCGTCAATTTTAATTTTTTTTTCGATTTAGATTGGCTGTTCATAGCTGTTTAAGACAATCTTGATGTATTTTGATACTTTGACAACGATTTTTCCAGTAGCTTAGAAGAAAAAGATGTTTTTTTTCTTGGGTCGTTACAGTATGAAAAAAAAAAATTGCGTTAATATTAATTTTTTTTCGATTAAGATTCGCTGTGCATAGCTGTTTAAATTAATCTTGATGTATTTTGATACTTTGACAACGATTTTTCCAGTAGTTTAGATGAAAACGATGTTTTTTTTCTTTGGTCGTTACAGTATGATAGAAAAAAAAAAGCTGTTAACTCCGTCAATGGTAAGTTTTTTTCGATTTAGATTTGCTTTTCATAGCTGTTTAAGACAATCTTGATGTATTTTGACACTTTGACAACGATTTTTCCAGTAGTTTAGAGGAAAACGATGTTTGTTTTTATTTGGTCATTACAGTACGAAAGAAAAAAAAATGCTGTTATCTCCGTCAATATTAATTTTTTTTTCGATTTAGATTGGCTTTTCATAGCTGTTTAAGACAATCTTGATGTATCTTGATACTTTGACAACGATTTTTCCAGTAGCTTAGAAGAAAAAGATGTTTTTTTCTTGGGTCGTTACAGTATGAAAACAAAAAAAATTGCGTTAATATTAATTTTTTTTCGATTAAGATTCGCTGTGTATAGCTGTTTAAATAAATCTTGATGAATTTGGTACTTTGACAACGATTTTTCCAGTAGCTTAGAAGAAAACGATGTTTTTTTTTTTTTTGGTCGTCACAGTATGATAGAAAACAAAATTTCGTTAATTTTAATTTTTTTCGATTTAGATTTGCTTTTCATAGCTGTTTAAGACAATCTTGATGTCTTTTGATACTTTGACAACGATTTTTCCAGTAGTTTAGAGGAAAACGATGTTTTTTTTTATTTGGTCGTTACAGTACGAAAGAAAAAAAAATGCTGTTATCTCCGTCAATTTTAATTTTTTTTTCGATTTAGATTGGCTGTTCATAGCTGTTTAAGACAATCTTGATGTATTTTGATACTTTGACAACGATTTTTCCAGTAGCTTAGAAGAAAAAGATGTTTTTTTCTTGGGTCGTTACAGTATGAAAAAAAAAAAAATTGCGTTAATATTAATTTTTTTTCGATTAAGATTCGCTGTGTATAGCTGTTTAAATTAATCTTGATGAATTTGGTACTTTGACAACGATTTTTCCAGTAGCTTAGAAGAAAACGATGTTTTTTTTTTTTTGGTCGTCACAGTATGATAGAAAACAAAATTTCGTTAATTTTAATTTTTTTCGATTTAGATTTGCTTTTCATAGCTGTTTCACAATCTTGATGTATTTTGACACTTTGACAACGATTTTTCCAGTAGTTTAGAGGAAAACGATGTTTGTTTTTATTTGGTCATTACAGTACGAAAGAAAAAAAAATGCTGTTATCTCCGTCAATATTAATTTTTTTTTCGATTTAGATTGGCTTTTCATAGCTGTTTAAGACAATCTTGATGTATCTTGATACTTTGACAACGATTTTTCCAGTAGCTTAGAAGAAAAAGATGTTTTTTTCTTGGGTCGTTACAGTATGAAAACAAAAAAAATTGCGTTAATATTAATTTTTTTTCGATTAAGATTCGCTGTGTATAGCTGTTTAAATAAATCTTGATGAATTTGGTACTTTGACAACGATTTTTCCAGTAGCTTAGAAGAAAACGATGTTTTTTTTTTTTTTGGTCGTCACAGTATGATAGAAAACAAAATTTCGTTAATTTTAATTTTTTTCGATTTAGATTTGCTTTTCATAGCTGTTTAAGACAATCTTGATGTCTTTTGATACTTTGACAACGATTTTTCCAGTAGTTTAGAGGAAAACGATGTTTTTTTTTATTTGGTCGTTACAGTACGAAAGAAAAAAAAATGCTGTTATCTCCGTCAATTTTAATTTTTTTTTCGATTTAGATTGGCTGTTCATAGCTGTTTAAGACAATCTTGATGTATTTTGATACTTTGACAACGATTTTTCCAGTAGCTTAGAAGAAAAAGATGTTTTTTTCTTGGGTCGTTACAGTATGAAAAAAAAAAAAATTGCGTTAATATTAATTTTTTTTCGATTAAGATTCGCTGTGTATAGCTGTTTAAATTAATCTTGATGAATTTGGTACTTTGACAACGATTTTTCCAGTAGCTTAGAAGAAAACGATGTTTTTTTTTTTTTTGGTCGTCACAGTATGATAGAAAACAAAATTTCGTTAATTTTAATTTTTTTCGATTTAGATTTGCTTTTCATAGCTGTTTCAGACAATCTTGATGTATTTTGACACTTTGACAACGATTTTTCCAGTAGTTTAGAGGAAAACGATGTTTTTTTTTATTTGGTCATTACAGTACGAAAGAAAAAAAAATGCTGTTATCTCCGTCAATTTTAATTTTTTTTTCGATTAAGATTGGCTGTTCATTGCTGTTTAAGACAATCTTGATGTATTTTGATACTTTGACAACGATTTTTCCAGTAGCTTAGAAGAAAAAGATGTTTTTTTCTTGGGTCGTTACAGTATGAAAAAAAAAAAAATTGCGTTAATATTAATTTTTTTTCGATTAAGATTCGCTGTGTATAGCTGTTTAAATTAATCTTGATGAATTTGGTACTTTGACAACGATTTTTCCAGTAGCTTAGAAGAAAACGATGTTTTTTTTCTTTGGTCGTTACAGTACGAAAGAAAAAAAAATTGCGTTAATATTAATTTTTTTTCGATTTAGATTTGCTGTTCATAGCTGTTTAAGACAATCTTGATGTATTTTGATACTTTGACAACGATTTTTCCAGTAGCTTAGAAGAAAACGATGTTTTTTTTCTTCAGTCGTTACAGTATGATAGAAAAAAAAATTGCGTTAAAATTAATTTTTTTTAATTAGATTTGCTTTTCATAGCTGTTTAAGACAATCTTGATGTATTTTGACACTTTGACAACGATTTTTCCAGTAGTTTAGAGGAAAACGATATTTGTTTTTATTTGGTCGTCACAGTACGAAAGAAAAAAAATGCTGTTATCTCCGTCAATATTAATTTTTTTTTCGATTTAGATTGGCTTTTCATAGCTGTTTAAGACAATCTTGATGTATTTTGATACTTTGACAACGGTTTTTCCAGTAGCTTAGAAGAAAACGATGTTTTTTTCTTAGGTCGTTACAGTATAATAGAAAAAAAAATTTCGTTAATATTAATTTTTTTTCGATTAAGATTCGCTGTGCATAGCTGTTTAAATTAATCTTGATGAATTTGGTACTTTGACAACGATTTTTCCAGTAGCTTAGAAGAAAACGATGTTTTTTTTCTTAGGTCATTACAGTATGATAGAAAAAAAAATTTCGTTAATTTTAATTTTTTTCGATTTAGATTTTCTTTTCATAGCTGTTTAAGACAATCTTGATGTATTTTGACACTTTGACAACGATTTTTCCAGTAGTTTAGAGGAAAACGATGTTTGTTTTTATTTGGTCATTACAGTACGAAAGAAAAAAAAATGCTGTTATCTCCGTCAATAGTAATTTTTTTTTCGATTTAGATTGGCTGTTCATAGCTGTTTAAGACAATCTTGATGTATTTTGATACTTTGACAACGATTTTTCCAGTAGCTTAGAAGAAAACGATGTTTTTTTCTTAGGTCGTTACAGTATAATAGAAAAAAAAATTTCGTTAATATTAATTTTTTTTCGATTAAGATTCGCTGTGCATAGCTGTTTAAATTAATCTTGATGAATTTGGTACTTTGACAACGATTTTTCCAGTAGCTTAGAAGAAAACGATGTTTTTTTTTTCTTTGGTCGTCACAGTATGATAGAAAACAAAATTTCGTTAATTTTAATTTTTTTCGATTTAGATTTGCTTTTCATAGCTGTTTAAGACAATCTTGATGTATTTTGACACTTTGACAACGATTTTTCCAGTAGTTTAGAGGAAAACGATGTTTGTTTTTATTTGGTCATTACAGTACGAAAGAAAAAAAAATGCTGTTATCTCCGTCAATATTAATTTTTTTTTCGATTTAGATTGGCTGTTCATAGCTGTTTAAGACAATCTTGATGTATTTTGACACTTTGACAACGATTTTTCCAGTAGTTTAGAGGAAAACGATGTTTGTTTTTATTTGGTCATTACAGTACGAAAGAAAAAAAAATGCTGTTATCTCCGTCAATTTTAATTTTTTTTTCGATTCAGATTGGCTGTTCATAGCTGTTTAAGACAATCTTGATGTATTTTGATACTTTGACAACGATTTTTCTAGTAGCTTACAAGAAAAAGATGTTTTTTTTCTTGGGTCGTTACAGTATGAAAAAAAAAAATTGCGTTAATATTAATTTTTTTTCGATTAAGATTCATTAAGAAAACAAAATTTCGTTAATTTTAATTTTTTTCGATTTAGATTTGCTTTTCATAGCTGTTTAAGACAATCTTGATGTATTTTGACACTTTGACAACGATTTTTCCAGTAGTTTAGAGGAAAACGATGTTTGTTTTTATTTGGTCATTACAGTACGAAAGAAAAAAAAATGCTGTTATCTCCGTCAATATTATTTTTTTTTTCGATTTAGATTGGCTTTTCATAGCTGTTTAAGACAATCTTGATGTATTTTAATACTTTGACAACGATTTTTCCAGTAGCTTAGAAGAAAACGATGTTTTTTTCTTAGGTCGTTACAGTATAATAGAAAAAAAAATTTCGTTAATATTAATTTTTTTTCGATTAAGATTCGCTGTGCATAGCTGTTTAAATTAATCTTGATGAATTTGGTACTTTGACAACGATTTTTCCAGTAGCTTAGAAGAAAACGATGTTTTTTTTTTCTTTGGTCGTCACAGTATGATAGAAAACAAAATTTCGTTAATTTTAATTTTTTTCGATTTAGATTTGCTTTTCATAGCTGTTTAAGACAATCTTGATGTATTTTGACACTTTGACAACGTTTTTTCCAGTAGTTTAGAGGAAAACGATGTTTGTTTTTATTTGGTCATTACAGTACGAAAGAAAAAAAAATGCTGTTATCTCCGTCAATATTAATTTTTTTTTCGATTTAGATTGGCTTTTCATAGCTGTTTAAGACAATCTTGATGTATTTTGATACTTTGACAACGATTTTTCCAGTAGCTTAGAAGAAAACGATGTTTTTTTTTCTTTGGTCGTTACAGTAGGAAAGAAAAAAAAATTGCGTTAATATTAATTTTTTTTCGATTTAGATTTGCTGTTCATAGCTGTTTAAGACAATCTTGATGTCTTTTGATACTTTGACAACGATTTTTCCAGTAGTTTAGAGGAAAACGATGTTTTTTTTCTTGGGTCGTTACAGTACGAAAGAAAAAAAAATGCTGTTATCTCCGTCAATTTTAATTTTTTTTTCGATTTAGATTGGCTGTTCATAGCTGTTTAAGACAATCTTGATGTATTTTGATACTTTGACAACGATTTTTCCAGTAGCTTAGAAGAAAAAGATGTTTTTTTTCTTGGGTCGTTACAGTATGAAAAAAAAAAATTGCGTTAATATTAATTTTTTTTCGATTAAGATTCGCTGTGCATAGCTGTTTAATTTAATCTTGATGAATTTGGTACTTTGACAACGATTTTTCCAGTAGCTTAGAAGAAAACGATGTTTTTTTTTTCTTTGGTCGTCACAGTTTGATAGAAAACAAAATTTCGTTAATTTTAATTTTTTTCGATTTAGATTTGCTTTTCATAGCTGTTTAAGACAATCTTGATGTATTTTGACACTTTGACAACGATTTTTCCAGTAGTTTAGAGGAAAACGATGTTTGTTTTTATTTGGTCATTACAGTACGAAAGAAAAAAAAATGCTGTTATCTCCGTCAATATTATTTTTTTTTTCGATTTAGATTGGCTTTTCATAGCTGTTTAAGACAATCTTGATGTATTTTGATACTTTGACAACGATTTTTCCAGTAGCTTAGAAGAAAACGATGTTTTTTTCTTAGGTCGTTACAGTATAATAGAAAAAAAAATTTCGTTAATATTAATTTTTTTTCGATTAAGATTCGCTGTGCATAGCTGTTTAAATTAATCTTGATGAATTTGGTACTTTGACAACGATTTTTCCAGTAGCTTAGAAGAAAACGATGTTTTTTTTTTCTTTGGTCGTCACAGTATGATAGAAAACAAAATTTCGTTAATTTTAATTTTTTTCGATTTAGATTTGCTTTTCATAGCTGTTTAAGACAATCTTGATGTATTTTGACACTTTGACAACGATTTTTCCAGTAGTTTAGAGGAAAACGATGTTTGTTTTTATTTGGTCATTACAGTACGAAAGAAAAAAAAATGCTGTTATCTCCGTCAATATTATTTTTTTTTTCGATTTAGATTGGCTTTTCATAGCTGTTTAAGACAATCTTGATGTATTTTGATACTTTGACAACGATTTTTCCAGTAGCTTAGAAGAAAAAGATGTTTTTTTTCTTAGGTCGTTACAGTATAATAGAAAAAAAAATTTCGTTAATATTAATTTTTTTTCGATTAAGATTCGCTGTGCATAGCTGTTTAAATTAATCTTGATGAATTTGGTACTTTGACAACGATTTTTCCAGTAGCTTAGAAGAAAACGATGTTTTTTTTTTCTTTGGTCGTCACAGTATGATAGAAAACAAAATTTCGTTAATTTTAATTTTTTTCGATTTATATTTGCTTTTCATAGCTGTTTAAGACAATCTTGATGTATTTTGACACTTTGACAACGTTTTTTCCAGTAGTTTAGAGGAAAACGATGTTTGTTTTTATTTGGTCATTACAGTACGAAAGAAAAAAAAATGCTGTTATCTCCGTCAATATTAATTTTTTTTTCGATTTAGATTGGCTTTTCATAGCTGTTTAAGACAATCTTGATGTATTTTGATACTTTGACAACGATTTTTCCAGTAGCTTAGAAGAAAACGATGTTTTTTTTTCTTTGGTCGTTACAGTAGGAAAGAAAAAAAAATTGCGTTAATATTAATTTTTTTTCGATTTAGATTTGCTGTTCATAGCTGTTTAAGACAATCTTGATGTCTTTTGATACTTTGACAACGATTTTTCCAGTAGTTTAGAGGAAAACGATGTTTTTTTTCTTGGGTCGTTACAGTACGAAAGAAAAAAAAATGCTGTTATCTCCGTCAATTTTAATTTTTTTTTCGATTTAGATTGGCTTTTCATAGCTGTTTAAGACAATCTTGATGTATTTTGATACTTTGACAACGATTTTTCCAGTAGCTTAGAAGAAAACGATGTTTTTTTTCTTGGGTCGTTACAGTATGAAAAAAAAAAAATTGCGTTAATATTAATTTTTTTTCGATTAAGATTCGCTGTGCATAGCTGTTTAATTTAATCTTGATGAATTTGGTACTTTGACAACGATTTTTCCAGTAGCTTAGAAGAAAACGATGTTTTTTTTTTCTTTGGTCGTCACAGTATGATAGAAAACAAAATTTCGTTAATTTTAATTTTTTTCGATTTAGATTTGCTTTTCATAGCTGTTTAAGACAATCTTGATGTATTTTGACACTTTGACAACGATTTTTCCAGTAGTTTAGAGGAAAACGATGTTTGTTTTTATTTGGTCATTACAGTACGAAAGAAAAAAAAATGCTGTTATCTCCGTCAATATTAATTTTTTTTTCGATTTAGATTGGCTTTTCATAGCTGTTTAAGACAATCTTGATGTATTTTGATACTTTGACAACGATTTTTCCAGTAGCTTAGAAGAAAACGATGTTTTTTTCTTAGGTCGTTACAGTAGGAAAGAAAAAAAAATTGCGTTAATATTAATTTTTTTTAAATTAGATTGGCTTTTCATAGCTGTTTAAGACAATCTTGATGTATTTTTGTACTTTGACAACGATTTTTCCAGTAGTTTAGAAGAAAACGATGTTTTTTTTTATTTGGTCATTACAGTACGAAAGAAAAAAAAAAAAGCTGTTAACTCCGCCAATGTTAAGTTTTTTTCGAATAAGATTTGCTTTTCATAGCTGTTTAAGACAATCTTGATGTATTTTGATACTTTGACAACGATATTTCCAGTAGCTTAGAAGAAAACGATGTTTTTTTTTCTTTGGTCGTTACAGTAGGAAAGAAAAAAAAATTGCGTTAATATTAATTTTTTTTCGATTTAGATTTGCTGTTCATAGCTGTTTAAGACAATCTTGATGTCTTTTGATACTTTGACAACGATTTTTCCAGTAGTTTAGAGGAAAACGATGTTTGTTTTTATTTGGTCGTTACAGTACGAAAGAAAAAAAAATGCTGTTATCTCCGTCAATTTTAATTTTTTTTTCGATTTAGATTGGCTGTTCATAGCTGTTTAAGACAATCTTGATGTATTTTGATACTTTGACAACGATTTTTCCAGTAGCTTAGAAGAAAACGATGTTTTTTTCTTAGGTCGTTACAGTATAATAGAAAAAAAAATTTCGTTAATTTTAATTTTTTTTAAATTAGATTGGCTTTTCATAGCTGTTTAAGACAATCTTGATGTATTTTGGTACTTTGACAACGATTTTTCCAGTAGTTTAGAAGAAAACGATGTTTTTTTTTTTTTTGGTCGTCACAGTATGATAGAAAACAAAATTTCGTTAATTTTAATTTTTTTCGATTTAGATTTGCTTCTCATAGCTGTTTAAGACAATCTTGATGTATTTTGACACTTTGACAACGATTTTTTCAGTAGTTTAGAGGAAAACGATGTTTTTTTTTATTTGGTCATTACAGTACGAAAGAAAAAAAAATGCTGTTAACTCCGCCAATGTTAAGTGTTTTTCGAATAAGATTTGCTTTTCATAGCTGTTTAAGACAATCTTGATGTATTTTGATACTTTGACAATGATTTTTCCAGTAGTTTAGAAGAAAACGATGTTTTTTTTTTCTTTGGTCGTTACAGTATAATAGAAAAAAAAATTTCGTTAATTTTAATTTTTTTTAAATTAGATTGGCTTTTCATAGCTGTTTAAGACAATCTTGATGTATTTGGGTACTTTGACAACGATTTTTCCAGTAGTTTAGAAGAAAACGATGTTTTTTTTATTTGGTCATTACAGTACGAAAGAAAAAAAAAAGCTGTTAACTCCGCCAATGTTAAGTGTTTTTCGAATAAGATTTGCTTTTCATAGCTGTTTAAGACAATCTTGATGTATTTTGATACTTTGACAATGATTTTTCCAGTAGTTTAGAAGAAAACGATGTTTTTTTCTTTGGTCGTTACAGTATGAAAGAAAAAAAAATTGCGTTAACATTAATTTTTTTTCGATTTAGATTCGCTGTTCATAGCTGTTTAAGACAATTTTGATGTATTTTGATACTTTGACAATGATTTTTCCAGTAGTTTAGAGGAAAACGATGTTTGTTTTTATTTGGTCATTACAGTACGAAAGAAAAAAAAATGCTGTTATCTCCGTCAATTTTAATTTTTTTTTCGATTCAGATTGGCTGTTCATAGCTGTTTAAGACAATCTTGATGTATTTTGATACTTTGACAACGATTTTTCCAGTAGCTTAGAAGAAAAAGATGTTTTTTTTCTTGGGTCGTTACAGTATGAAAAAAAAATATTGCGTTAATATTAATTTTTTTTCGATTAAGATTCGCTGTGCATAGCTGTTTAAATTAATCTTGATGAATTTGGTACTTTGACAACGATTTTTCCAGTAGCTTAGAAGAAAACGATGTTTTTTTTTTCTTTGGTCGTCACAGTATGATAGAAAACAAAATTTCGTTAATTTTAATTTTTTTCGATTTAGATTTGCTTTTCATAGCTGTTTAAGACAATCTTGATGTATTTTGACACTTTGACAACGATTTTTCCAGTAGTTTAGAGGAAAACGATGTTTGTTTTTATTTGGTCATTACAGTACGAAAGAAAAAAAAATGCTGTTATCTCCGTCAATATTATTTTTTTTTTCGATTTAGATTGGCTTTTCATAGCTGTTTAAGACAATCTTGATGTATTTTGATACTTTGACAACGATTTTTCCAGTAGCTTAGAAGAAAACGATGTTTTTTTCTTAGGTCGTTACAGTATAATAGAAAAAAAAATTTCGTTAATATTAATTTTTTTTCGATTAAGATTCGCTGTGCATAGCTGTTTCAATTAATCTTGATGAATTTGGTACTTTGACAACGATTTTTCCAGTAGCTTAGAAGAAAACGATGTTTTTTTTTTCTTTGGTCGTCACAGTATGATAGAAAACAAAATTTCGTTAATTTTAATTTTTTTCGATTTAGATTTGCTTTTCATAGCTGTTTAAGACAATCTTGATGTATTTTGACACTTTGACAACGATTTTTCTAGTAGTTTAGAGGAAATGATGTTTGTTTTTATTTGGTCATTACAGTACGAAAGAAAAAAAAATGCTGTTATCTCCGTCAATATTAATTTTTTTTTCGATTTAGATTGGCTTTTCATAGCTGTTTAAGACAATCTTGATGTATTTTGATACTTTGACAACGATTTTTCCAGTAGCTTAGAAGAAAACGATGTTTTTTTCTTAGGTCGTTACAGTATAATAGAAAAAAAAATTTCGTTAATATTAATTTTTTTTCGATTAAGATTCGCTGTGCATAGCTGTTTCAATTAATCTTGATGAATTTGGTACTTTGACAACGATTTTTCCAGTAGCTTAGAAGAAAACGATGTTTTTTTTTTCTTTGGTCGTCACAGTATGATAGAAAACAAAATTTCGTTAATTTTAATTTTTTTCGATTTAGATTTGCTTTTCATAGCTGTTTAAGACAATCTTGATGTATTTTGACACTTTGACAACGATTTTTCTAGTAGTTTAGAGGAAATGATGTTTGTTTTTATTTGGTCATTACAGTACGAAAGAAAAAAAAATGCTGTTATCTCCGTCAATATTAATTTTTTTTTCGATTTAGATTGGCTTTTCATAGCTGTTTAAGACAATCTTGATGTATTTTGATACTTTGACAACGATTTTTCCAGTAGCTTAGAAGAAAACGATGTTTTTTTCTTAGGTCGTTACAGTATAATAGAAAAAAAAATTTCGTTAATATTAATTTTTTTTCGATTAAGATTCGCTGTGCATAGCTGTTTCAATTAATCTTGATGAATTTGGTACTTTGACAACGATTTTTCCAGTAGCTTAGAAGAAAACGATGTTTTTTTTTTCTTTGGTCGTCACAGTATGATAGAAAACAAAATTTCGTTAATTTTAATTTTTTTCGATTTAGATTTGCTTTTCATAGCTGTTTAAGACAATCTTGATGTATTTTGACACTTTGACAACGATTTTTCTAGTAGTTTAGAGGAAATGATGTTTGTTTTTATTTGGTCATTACAGTACGAAAGAAAAAAAAATGCTGTTATCTCCGTCAATATTAATTTTTTTTTCGATTTAGATTGGCTTTTCATAGCTGTTTAAGACAATCTTGATGTATTTTGATACTTTGACAACGATTTTTCCAGTAGCTTAGAAGAAAACGATGTTTTTTTTTCTTTGGTCGTTACAGTATAATAGAAAAAAAAATTTCGTTAATATTAATTTTTTTTCGATTTAGATTTGCTGTTCATAGCTGTTTAAGACAATCTTGATGTCTTTTGATACTTTGACAACGATTTTTCCAGTAGTTTAGAGGAAAACGATGTTTTTTTTCTTGGGTCGTTACAGTACGAAAGAAAAAAAAATGCTGTTATCTCCGTCAATTTTAATTTTTTTTTTGATTTAGATTGGCTGTTCATAGCTGTTTAAGACAATCTTTTTGTATTTTGATACTTTGACAACGATTTTTCCAGTAGCTTAGAAGAAAAAGATGTTTTTTTTCTTGGGTCGTTACAGTACGAAAGAAAAAAAAATGCTGTTTTCTCCGTCAATTTTATTTTTTTTTTCGATTCAGATTGGCTGTTCATAGCTGTTTAAGACAATCTTGATGTATTTTGATACTTTGACAACGATTTTTCTAGTAGCTTAGAAGAAAAAGATGTTTTTTTTCTTGGGTCGTTACAGTATGAAAAAAAAAAATTGCGTTAATATTAATTTTTTTTCGATTAAGATTCGCTGTGCATAGCTGTTTAAATTAATCTTGATGACTTTGGTACTTTGACAACGATTTTTCCAGTAGCTTAGAAGAAAACGATGTTTTTTTTTCTTTGGTCGTCACAGTATGATAGAAAACAAAATTTCGTTAATTTTAATTTTTTTCGATTTAGATTTGCTTTTCATAGCTGTTTAAGACAATCTTGATGTATTTTGACACTTTGGCAACGATTTTTCCAGTAGTTTAGAGGAAAACGATGTTTGTTTTTATTTGGTCATTACAGTACGAAAGAAAAAAAAATGCTGTTATCTCCGTCAATTTTAATTTTTTTTTCGATTCAGACTGGCTGTTCATAGCTGTTTAAGACAATCTTGATGTATTTTGATACTTTGACAACGATTTTTCTAGTAGCTTAGAAGAAAAAGATGTTTTTTTTCTTGGGTCGTTACAGTATGAAAAAAAAAAATTGCGTTAATATTAATTTTTTTTCGATTAAGATTCGCTGTGCATAGCTGTTTAAATTAATCTTGATGAATTTGGTACTTTGACAACGATTTTTCCAGTAGCTTAGAAGAAAACGATGTTTTTTTCTTAGGTCGTTACAGTATAATAGAAAAAAAAATTTCGTTAATATTAATTTTTTTTCGATTAAGATTCGCTGTGCATAGCTGTTTAAATTAATCTTGATGAATTTGGTACTTTGACAACGATTTTTCCAGTAGCTTAGAAGAAAACGATGTTTTTTTTTTCTTTGGTCGTCACAGTATGATAGAAAACAAAATTTCGTTAATTTTAATTTTTTTCGATTTAGATTTGCTTTTCATAGCTGTTTAAGACAATCTTGATGTATTTTGACACTTTGACAACGTTTTTTCCAGTAGTTTAGAGGAAAACGATGTTTGTTTTTATTTGGTCATTACAGTACGAAAGAAAAAAAAAATGCTGTTATCTCCGTCAATATTAATTTTTTTTTCGATTTAGATTGGCTTTTCATAGCTGTTTAAGACAATCTTGATGTATTTTGATACTTTGACAACGATTTTTCCAGTAGCTTAGAAGAAAACGATGTTTTTTTTTCTTTGGTCGTTACAGTAGGAAAGAAAAAAAAATTGCGTTAATATTAATTTTTTTTCGATTTAGATTTGCTGTTCATAGCTGTTTAAGACAATCTTGATGTCTTTTGATACTTTGACAACGATTTTTCCAGTAGTTTAGATAAAAACGATGTTTTTTTTCTTGGGTCGTTACAGTACGAAAGAAAAAAAAATGCTGTTATCTCCGTCAATTTTAATTTTTTTTTCGATTTAGATTGGCTGTTCATAGCTGTTTAAGACAATCTTGATGTATTTTGATACTTTGACAACGATTTTTCCAGTAGCTTAGAAGAAAAAGATGTTTTTTTTCTTGGGTCGTTACAGTATGAAAAAAAAAAATTGCGTTAATATTAATTTTTTTTCGATTAAGATTCGCTGTGCATAGCTGTTTAATTTAATCTTGATGAATTTGGTACTTTGACAACGATTTTTCCAGTAGCTTAGAAGAAAACGATGTTTTTTTTTTCTTTGGTCGTCACAGTTTGATAGAAAACAAAATTTCGTTAATTTTAATTTTTTTCGATTTAGATTTGCTTTTCATAGCTGTTTAAGACAATCTTGATGTATTTTGACACTTTGACAACGATTTTTCCAGTAGTTTAGAGGAAAACGATGTTTGTTTTTATTTGGTCATTACAGTACGAAAGAAAAAAAAATGCTGTTATCTCCGTCAATATTAATTTTTTTTTCGATTTAGATTGGCTTTTCATAGCTGTTTAAGACAATCTTGATGTATTTTGATACTTTGACAACGATTTTTCCAGTAGCTTAGAAGAAAACGATGTTTTTTTCTTAGGTCGTTACAGTAGGAAAGAAAAAAAAATTGCGTTAATATTAATTTTTTTTAAATTAGATTGGCTTTTCATAGCTGTTTAAGACAATCTTGATGTATTTTGGTACTTTGACAACGATTTTTCCAGAAGTTTAGAAGAAAACGATGTTTTTTTTTATTTGGTCATTACAGTACGAAAGAAAAAAAAAAAAGCTGTTAACTCCGCCAATGTTAAGTTTTTTTCGAATAAGATTTGCTTTTCATAGCTGTTTAAGACAATCTTGATGTATTTTGATACTTTGACAACGATATTTCCAGTAGCTTAGAAGAAAACGATGTTTTTTTTTCTTTGGTCGTTACAGTAGGAAAGAAAAAAAAATTGCGTTAATATTAATTTTTTTTCGATTTAGATTTGCTGTTCATAGCTGTTTAAGACAATCTTGATGTCTTTTGATACTTTGACAACGATTTTTCCAGTAGTTTAGAGGAAAACGATGTTTTTTTTTATTTGGTCGTTACAGTACGAAAGAAAAAAAAATGCTGTTATCTCCGTCAATTTTAATTTTTTTTTCGATTTAGATTGGCTGTTCATAGCTGTTTAAGACAATCTTGATGTATTTTGATACTTTGACAACGATTTTTCCAGTAGCTTAGAAGAAAACGATGTTTTTTTCTTAGGTCGTTACAGTATAATAGAAAAAAAAATTTCGTTAATTTTAATTTTTTTTAAATTAGATTGGCTTTTCATAGCTGTTTAAGACAATCTTGATGTATTTTGGTACTTTGACAACGATTTTTCCAGTAGTTTAGAAGAAAACGATGTTTTTTTTTTTTTTGGTCGTCACAGTATGATAGAAAACAAAATTTCGTTAATTTTAATTTTTTTCGATTTAGATTTGCTTTTCATAGCTGTTTAAGACAATCTTGATGTATTTTGACACTTTGACAACGATTTTTCCAGTAGTTTAGAGGAAAACGATGTTTTTTTTTATTTGGTCATTACAGTACGAAAGAAAAAAAAATGCTGTTATCTCCGTCAATATTAATTTTTTTTTCGATTTAGATTGGCTTTTCATAGCTGTTTAAAACAATCTTGATGTATTTTGATACTTTGACAACGATTTTTCCAGTAGCTTAGAAGAAAACGATGTTTTTTTCTTAGGTCGTTACAGTATAATAGAAAAAAAAATTTCGTTAATTTTAATTTTTTTTCGATTTAGATTCGCTGTTCATAGCTGTTTAAGACAATCTTGATGTATTTGGGTACTTTGATAACGATTTTTCCAGTAGTTTAGAAGAAAACGATGTTTTTTTTATTTGGTCATTACAGTACGAAAGAAAAAAAAAAAGCTGTTAACTCCGCCAATGTTAAGTGTTTTTCGAATAAGATTTGCTTTTCATAGCTGTTTAAGACAATCTTGATGTATTTTGATACTTTGACAATGATTTTTCCAGTAGTTTAGAAGAAAACGATGTTTTTTTCTTTGGTCGTTACAGTATGAAAGAAAAAAAAATTGCGTTAACATTAATTTTTTTTCGATTTAGATTCGCTGTTCATAGCTGTTTAAGACAATTTTGATGTATTTTGATACTTTGACAATGATTTTTCCAGTAGTTTAGAGGAAAACGATGTTTGTTTTTATTTGGTCATTACAGTACGAAAGAAAAAAAAATGCTGTTATCTCCGTCAATTTTAATTTTTTTTTCGATTCAGATTGGCTGTTCATAGCTGTTTAAGACAATCTTGATGTATTTTGATACTTTGACAACGATTTTTCCAGTAGCTTAGAAGAAAAAGATGTTTTTTTTCTTGGGTCGTTACAGTATGAAAAAAAAAAATTGCGTTAATATTAATTTTTTTTCGATTAAGATTCGCTGTGCATAGCTGTTTAAATTAATCTTGATGAATTTGGTACTTTGACAACGATTTTTCCAGTAGCTTAGAGAAAACGATGTTTTTTTTTTCTTTGGTCGTCACAGTATGATAGAAAACAAAATTTCGTTAATTTTAATTTTTTTCGATTTAGATTTGCTTTTCATAGCTGTTTAAGACAATCTTGATGTATTTTGACACTTTGACAACGATTTTTCCAGTAGTTTAGAGGAAAACGATGTTTGTTTTTATTTGGTCATTACAGTACGAAAGAAAAAAAAATGCTGTTATCTCCGTCAATATTATTTTTTTTTTCGATTTAGATTGGCTTTTCATAGCTGTTTAAGACAATCTTGATGTATTTTGATACTTTGACAACGATTTTTCCAGTAGCTTAGAAGAAAACGATGTTTTTTTCTTAGGTCGTTACAGTATAATAGAAAAAAAAATTTCGTTAATATTAATTTTTTTTCGATTAAGATTCGCTGTGCATAGCTGTTTAAATTAATCTTGATGAATTTGGTACTTTGACAACGATTTTTCCAGTAGCTTAGAAGAAAACGATGTTTTTTTTTTCTTTGGTCGTCACAGTATGATAGAAAACAAAATTTCGTTAATTTTAATTTTTTTCGATTTAGATTTGCTTTTCATAGCTGTTTAAGACAATCTTGATGTATTTTGACACTTTGACAACGATTTTTCTAGTAGTTTAGAGGAAAACGATGTTTGTTTTTATTTGGTCATTACAGTACGAAAGAAAAAAAAATGCTGTTATCTCCGTCAATATTAATTTTTTTTTCGATTTAGATTGGCTTTTCATAGCTGTTTAAGACAATCTTGATGTATTTTGATACTTTGACAACGATTTTTCCAGTAGCTTAGAAGAAAACGATGTTTTTTTTTCTTTGGTCGTTACAGTAGGAAAAAAAAAAAATTGCGTTAATATTAATTTTTTTTCGATTTAGATTTGCTGTTCATAGCTGTTTAAGACAATCTTGATGTCTTTTGATACTTTGACAACGATTTTTCCAGTAGTTTAGAGGAAAACGATGTTTTTTTTCTTGGGTCGTTACAGTACGAAAGAAAAAAAAATGCTGTTATCTCCGTCAATTTTAATTTTTTTTTCGATTTAGATTGGCTGTTCATAGCTGTTTAAGACAATCTTGATGTATTTTGATACTTTGACAACGATTTTTCCAGTAGCTTAGAAGAAAAAGATGTTTTTTTTCTTGGGTCGTTACAGTATGAAAAAAAAAAATTGCGTTAAAATTAATTTTTTTTCGATTAAGATTCGCTGTGCATAGCTGTTTAATTTAATCTTGATGAATTTGGTACTTTGACAACGATTTTTCCAGTAGCTTAGAAGAAAACGATGTTTTTTTTTTCTTTGGTCGTCACAGTTTGATAGAAAACAAAATTTCGTTAATTTTAATTTTTTTCGATTTAGATTTGCTTTTCATAGCTGTTTAAGACAATCTTGATGTATTTTGACACTTTGACAACGATTTTTCCAGTAGTTTAGAGGAAAACGATGTTTGTTTTTATTTGGTCATTACAGTACGAAAGAAAAAAAAATGCTGTTATCTCCGTCAATATTAATTTTTTTTTCTATTTAGATTGGCTTTTCATAGCTGTTTAAGACAATCTTGATGTATTTTGATACTTTGACAACGATTTTTCCAGTAGCTTAGAAGAAAACGATGTTTTTTTCTTAGGTCGTTACAGTAGGAAAGAAAAAAAAATTGCGTTAATATTAATTTTTTTTCGATTTAGATTTGCTGTTCATAGCTGTTTAAGACAATCTTGATGTCTTTTGATACTTTGACAACGATTTTTCCAGTAGTTTAGAGGAAAACGATGTTTTTTTTTATTTGGTCGTTACAGTACGAAAGAAAAAAAAATGCTGTTATCTCCGTCAATTTTAATTTTTTTTTCGATTTAGATTGGCTGTTCATAGCTGTTTAAGACAATCTTGATGTATTTTGATACTTTGACAACGATTTTTCCAGTAGCTTAGAAGAAAACGATGTTTTTTTCTTAGGTCGTTACAGTATAATAGAAAAAAAAATTTCGTTAATTTTAATTTTTTTTAAATTAGATTGGCTTTTCATAGCTGTTTAAGACAATCTTGATGTATTTTGGTACTTTGACAACGATTTTTCCAGTAGTTTAGAAGAAAACGATGTTTTTTTTTTTTTTGGTCGTCACAGTATGATAGAAAACAAAATTTCGTTAATTTTAATTTTTTTCGATTTAGATTTGCTTTTCATAGCTGTTTAAGACAATCTTGATGTATTTTGACACTTTGACAACGATTTTTCCAGTAGTTTAGAGGAAAACGATGTTTTTTTTTATTTGGTCATTACAGTACGAAAGAAAAAAAAATGCTGTTATCTCCGTCAATATTAATTTTTTTTTCGATTTAGATTGGCTTTTCATAGCTGTTTAAGACAATCTTGATGTATTTTGATACTTTGACAACGATTTTTCCAGTAGCTTAGAAGAAAACGATGTTTTTTTCTTAGGTCGTTACAGTATAATAGAAAAAAAAATTTCGTTAATTTTAATTTTTTTTAAATTAGATTGGCTTTTCATAGCTGTTTAAGACAATCTTGATGTATTTTGGTACTTTGACAACGATTTTTCCAGTAGTTTAGAAGAAAACGATGTTTTTTTTTTTTTTGGTCGTCACAGTATGATAGAAAACAAAATTTCGTTAATTTTAATTTTTTTCGATTTAGATTTGCTTTTCATAGCTGTTTAAGACAATCTTGATGTATTTTGACACTTTGACAACGATTTTTCCAGTAGTTTAGAGGAAAACGATTTTTTTTTTTATTTGGTCATTACAGTACGAAAGAAAAAAAAATGCTGTTATCTCCGTCAATATTAATTTTTTTTTCGATTTAGATTGGCTTTTCATAGCTGTTTAAGACAATCTTGATGTATTTTGATACTTTGACAACGATTTTTCCAGTAGCTTAGAAGAAAACGATGTTTTTTTCTTAGGTCGTTACAGTATAATAGAAAAAAAAATTTCGTTAATTTTAATTTTTTTTTAATTAGATTGGCTTTTCATAGCTGTTTAAGACAATCTTGATGTATTTTGGTACTTTGACAACGATTTTTCCAGTAGTTTAGAAAAAAACGATGTTTTTTTCTTTGGTCGTTACAGTATGAAAGAAAAAAAAAATTGCGTTAACATTAATTTTTTTTCGATTTAGATTTGCTGTTCATAGCTGTTTAAGACAATCTTGATGTATTTTGATACTTTGACAACGATTTTTCCAGTAGCTTAGAAGAAAACGATGTTTTTTTTCTTTGGTCATTACAGTACGAAAGAAAAAAAAAAAGCTGTTAACTCCGCCAATGTTAAGTGTTTTTCGAATAAGATTTGCTTTTCATAGCTGTTTAAGACAATCTTGATGTATTTTGATACTTTGACAATGATTTTTCCAGTAGTTTAGAAGAAAACGATGTTTTTTTCTTTGGTCGTTACAGTATGAAAGAAAAAAAAAATTGCGTTAACATTAATTTTTTTTCGATTTAGATTCGCTGTTCATAGCTGTTTAAGACAATCTTGATGTATTTTGATACTTTGACAATGATTTTTCCAGTAGTTTAGAAGAAAACGATGTTTTTTTTCTTTGGTCGTTACAGTATGAAAGAAAAAAAAATTGCGTTAACATTAATTTTTTTTCGATTTAGATTTGCTGTTCATAGCTGTTTAAGACAATCTTGATGTATTTTGATACTTTGACAACGATTTTTCCAGTAGCTTAGAAGAAAACGATGTTTTTTTTCTTAGGTCGTTACAGTATGATAGAAAAAAAAATTTCGTTAATTTTAATTTTTTTTTTTAATTAGATTGGCTTTTCATAGCTGTTTAAGACAATCTTGATGTATTTTGATACTTTGACAACGATTTTTCCAGTAGCTTAGAAGAAAACGATGTTTTTTTTTATTTGGTCGTTACAGTACGAAAGAAAAAAAAATGCTGTTATCTCCGTCAATATTTATTTTTTTCGATTTAGATTGGCTTTTCATAGCTGTTTAAGACAATCTTGATGAATTTTGATACTTTGACTACGATTTTTCCAGTAGCTTAGAAGAAAACGATTTTTTTTTCTTTGGTCGTTACAGTACGATCGAAAAAAAAAAGTTGTTTACTCCGTCAATGTTAAGTTTTTTTCGATTGAGATTTGCTTTTCATAGCTGTTTAAGACAATCTTGATGTATTTTGATACTTTGACAACGATTTTTCCAGTAGCTTAGAAGAAAAAGATGTTTTTTTTCTTGGGTCGTTACAGTATGAAAAAAAAAAAAATTGCGTTAATATTAATTTTTTTTCGATTAAGATTCGCTGTGCATAGCTGTTTAAATTAATCTTGATGAATTTGGTACTTTGACAACGTTTTTTCCAGTAGCTTAGAAGAAAACGATGTTTTTTTTCTTTGGTCGTCACAGTATGATAGAAAACAAAATTTCGTTAATTTTAATTTTTTTCGATTTAGATTTGCTTTTCATAGCTGTTTAAGACAATCTTGATGTATTTTGACACTTTGACAACGATTTTTCCAGTAGTTTAGAGGAAAACGATGTTTTTTTTTATTTGGTCATTACAGTACGAAAGAAAAAAAAATGCTGTTATCTCCGTCAATATTAATTTTTTTTTCGATTTAGATTGGCTTTTCATAGCTGTTTAAGACAATCTTGATGTATTTTGATACTTTGACAACGATTTTTCCAGTAGCTTAGAAGAAAACGATGTTTTTTTTTCTTTGGTCGTTACAGTAGGAAAGAAAAAAAATTTGCGTTAATATTAATTTTTTTTCGATTTAGATTTGCTGTTCATAGCTGTTTAAGACAATCTTGATGTCTTTTGATACTTTGACAACGATTTTTCCAGTAGTTTAGAGGAAAACGATGTTTTTTTTTATTTGGTCGTTACAGTACGAAAGAAAAAAAAATGCTGTTATCTCCGTCAATTTTAATTTTTTTTTCGATTTAGATTGGCTGTTCATAGCTGTTTAAGACAATCTTGATGTATTTTGATACTTTGACAACGATTTTTCCAGTAGCTTAGAAGAAAAAGATGTTTTTTTTCTTGGGTCGTTACAGTATGAAAAAAAAAAATTGCGTTAATATTAATTTTTTTTCGATTAAGATTCGCTGTGCATAGCTGTTTAATTTAATCTTGATGAATTTGGTACTTTGACAACGATTTTTCCAGTAGCTTAGAAGAAAACGATGTTTTTTTTTTCTTTGGTCGTCACAGTTTGATAGAAAACAAAATTTCGTTAATTTTAATTTTTTTCGATTTAGATTTGCTTTTCATAGCTGTTTAAGACAATCTTGATGTATTTTGACACTTTGACAACGATTTTTCCAGTAGTTTAGAGGAAAACGATGTTTGTTTTTATTTGGTCATTACAGTACGAAAGAAAAAAAAATGCTGTTATCTCCGTCAATATTAATTTTTTTTTCGATTTAGATTGGCTTTTCATAGCTGTTTAAGACAATCTTGATGTATTTTGATACTTTGACAACGATTTTTCCAGTAGCTTAGAAGAAAACGATGTTTTTTTCTTAGGTCGTTACAGTAGGAAAGAAAAAAAAATTGCGTTAATATTAATTTTTTTTAAATTAGATTGGCTTTTCATAGCTGTTTAAGACAATCTTGATGTATTTTGGTACTTTGACAACGATTTTTCCAGTAGTTTAGAAGAAAACGATGTTTTTTTTTATTTGGTCATTACAGTACGAAAGAAAAAAAAAAAGCTGTTAACTCCGCCAATGTTAAGTTTTTTTCGAATAAGATTTGCTTTTCATAGCTGTTTAAGACAATCTTGATGTATTTTGATACTTTGACAACGATATTTCCAGTAGCTTAGAAGAAAACGATGTTTTTTTTTCTTTGGTCGTTACAGTAGGAAAGAAAAAAAAATTGCGTTAATATTAATTTTTTTTCGATTTAGATTTGCTGTTCATAGCTGTTTAAGACAATCTTGATGTCTTTTGATACTTTGACAACGATTTTTCCAGTAGTTTAGAGGAAAACGATGTTTTTTTTTATTTGGTCGTTACAGTACGAAAGAAAAAAAAATGCTGTTATCTCCGTCAATTTTAATTTTTTTTTCGATTTAGATTGGCTGTTCATAGCTGTTTAAGACAATCTTGATGTATTTTGATACTTTGACAACGATTTTTCCAGTAGCTTAGAAGAAAACGATGTTTTTTTCTTAGGTCGTTACAGTATAATAGAAAAAAAAATTTCGTTAATTTTAATTTTTTTTAAATTAGATTGGCTTTTCATAGCTGTTTAAGACAATATTGATGTATTTTGGTACTTTGACAACGATTTTTCCAGTAGTTTAGAAGAAAACGATGTTTTTTTTTTTTTTGGTCGTCACAGTATGATAGAAAACAAAATTTCGTTAATTTTAATTTTTTTCGATTTAGATTTGCTTTTCATAGCTGTTTAAGACAATCTTGATGTATTTTGACACTTTGACAACGATTTTTCCAGTAGTTTAGAGGAAAACGATTTTTTTTTTTATTTGGTCATTACAGTACGAAAGAAAAAAAAATGCTGTTATCTCCGTCAATATTAATTTTTTTTTCGATTTAGATTGGCTTTTCATAGCTGTTTAAGACAATCTTGATGTATTTTGATACTTTGACAACGATTTTTCCAGTAGCTTAGAAGAAAACGATGTTTTTTTCTTAGGTCGTTACAGTATAATAGAAAAAAAAATTTCGTTAATTTTAATTTTTTTTTAATTAGATTGGCTTTTCATAGCTGTTTAAGACAATCTTGATGTATTTTGGTACTTTGACAACGATTTTTCCAGTAGTTTAGAAGAAAACGATGTTTTTTTTATTTGGTCATTACAGTACGAAAGAAAAAAAAAAAGCTGTTAACTCCGCCAATGTTAAGTGTTTTTCGAATAAGATTTGCTTTTCATAGCTGTTTAAGACAATCTTGATGTATTTTGATACTTTGACAATGATTTTTCCAGTAGTTTAGAAGAAAACGATGTTTTTTTCTTTGGTCGTTACAGTATGAAAGAAAAAAAAAATTGCGTTAACATTAATTTTTTTTCGATTTAGATTCGCTGTTCATAGCTGTTTAAGACAATCTTGATGTATTTTGATACTTTGACAATGATTTTTCCAGTAGTTTAGAAGAAAACGATGTTTTTTTTCTTTGGTCGTTACAGTATGAAAGAAAAAAAAATTGCGTTAACATTAATTTTTTTTCGATTTAGATTTGCTGTTCATAGCTGTTTAAGACAATCTTGATGTATTTTGATACTTTGACAACGATTTTTCCAGTAGCTTAGAAGAAAACGATGTTTTTTTTCTTAGGTCGTTACAGTATGATAGAAAAAAAAATTTCGTTAATTTTAATTTTTTTTTTTAATTAGATTGGCTTTTCATAGCTGTTTAAGACAATCTTGATGTATTTTGATACTTTGACAACGATTTTTCCAGTAGCTTAGAAGAAAACGATGTTTTTTTTTATTTGGTCGTTACAGTACGAAAGAAAAAAAAATGCTGTTATCTCCGTCAATATTTATTTTTTTCGATTTAGATTGGCTTTTCATAGCTGTTTAAGACAATCTTGATGAATTTTGATACTTTGACTACGATTTTTCCAGTAGCTTAGAAGAAAACGATTTTTTTTTCTTTGGTCGTTACAGTACGATCGAAAAAAAAAAGTTGTTTACTCCGTCAATGTTAAGTTTTTTTCGATTGAGATTTGCTTTTCATAGCTGTTTAAGACAATCTTGATGTATTTTGATACTTTGACAACGATTTTTCCAGTAGCTTAGAAGAAAAAGATGTTTTTTTTCTTGGGTCGTTACAGTATGAAAAAAAAAAAAATTGCGTTAATATTAATTTTTTTTCGATTAAGATTCGCTGTGCATAGCTGTTTAAATTAATCTTGATGAATTTGGTACTTTGACAACGTTTTTTCCAGTAGCTTAGAAGAAAACGATGTTTTTTTTCTTTGGTCGTCACAGTATGATAGAAAACAAAATTTCGTTAATTTTAATTTTTTTCGATTTAGATTTGCTTTTCATAGCTGTTTAAGACAATCTTGATGTATTTTGACACTTTGACAACGATTTTTCCAGTAGTTTAGAGGAAAACGATGTTTTTTTTTATTTGGTCATTACAGTACGAAAGAAAAAAAAATGCTGTTATCTCCGTCAATATTAATTTTTTTTTCGATTTAGATTGGCTTTTCATAGCTGTTTAAGACAATCTTGATGTATTTTGATACTTTGACAACGATTTTTCCAGTAGCTTAGAAGAAAACGATGTTTTTTTCTTAGGTCGTTACAGTATAATAGAAGAAAAAATTTCGTTAATTTTAATTTTTTTTAAATTAGATTGGCTTTTCATAGCTGTTTAAGACAATCTTGATGTATTTTGGTACTTTGACAACGATTTTTCCAGTAGTTTAGAAGAAAACGATGTTTTTTTTATTTGGTCATTACAGTACGAAAGAAAAAAAAAAAGCTGTTAACTCCGCCAATGTAAAGTTTTTTTCGAATAAGATTTGCTTTTCATAGCTGTTTAAGACAATCTTGATGTATTTTGATACTTTGACAACGATTTTTCCAGTAGCTTAGAAGAAAACGATGTTTTTTTTTCTTTGGTCGTTACAGTAGGAAAGAAAAAAAAATTGCGTTAATATTAATTTTTTTTCGATTTAGATTTGCTGTTCATAGCTGTTTAAGACAATCTTGATGTCTTTTGATACTTTGACAACGATTTTTCCAGTAGTTTAGAAGAAAACGATGTTTTTTTTTATTTGGTCGTTACAATATAATAGAAAAAAAAATGCTGTTATCTCCGTCAATTTTAATTTTTTTTTCGATTTATATTGGCTGTTCATAGCTGTTTAAGACAATCTTGATGTATTTTGATACTTTGACAACGATTTTTCCAGTAGCTTAGAAGAAAACGATGTTTTTTTTTATTTGGTCGTTACAGTAGGAAAGAAAAAAAAATTGCGTTAATATTAATTTTTTTCGATTTAGATTTGCTTTTCATAGCTGTTTAAGACAATCTTGATGTATTTTGACACTTTGACAACGATTTTCCAGTAGTTTAGAAGAAAACGATGTTTTTTTTTATTTGGTCATTACAGTAAGAAAGAAAAAAAAATGCTGTTATCTCCGTCAATATTTATTTTTTTCGATTTAGATTGGCTTTTCATAGCTGTTTAAGACAATCTTGATGAATTTTGATACTTTGACTACGATTTTTCCAGTAGCTTAGAAGAAAACGATTTTTTTTTCTTTGGTCGTTACAGTACGATCGAAAAAAAAAAGTTGTTTACTCCGTCAATGTTAAGTTTTTTTCGATTGAGATTTGCTTTTCATAGCTGTTTAAGACAATCTTGATGTATTTTGATACTTTGACAACGATTTTTCCAGTAGCTTAGAAGAAAACGATGTTTTTTTTCTTGGGTCGTTACAGTATGAAAAAAAAAAAAATTGCGTTAATATTAATTTTTTTTCGATTAAGATTCGCTGTGCATAGCTGTTTAAATTAATCTTGATGAATTTGGTACTTTGACAACGTTTTTTCCAGTAGCTTAGAAGAAAACGATGTTTTTTTTCTTTGGTCGTCACAGTATGATAGAAAACAAAATTTCGTTAATTTTAATTTTTTTCGATTTAGATTTGCTTTTCATAGCTGTTTAAGACAATCTTGATGTATTTTGACACTTTGACAACGATTTTTCCAGTAGTTTAGAGGAAAACGATGTTTTTTTTTATTTGGTCATTACAGTACGAAAGAAAAAAAAATGCTGTTATCTCCGTCAATATTAATTTTTTTTTCGATTTAGATTGGCTTTTCATAGCTGTTTAAGACAATCTTGATGTATTTTGATACTTTGACAACGATTTTTCCAGTAGCTTAGAAGAAAACGATGTTTTTTTCTTAGGTCGTTACAGTATAATAGAAGAAAAAATTTCGTTAATTTTAATTTTTTTTAAATTAGATTGGCTTTTCATAGCTGTTTAAGACAATCTTGATGTATTTTGGTACTTTGACAACGATTTTTCCAGTAGTTTAGAAGAAAACGATGTTTTTTTTATTTGGTCATTACAGTACGAAAGAAAAAAAAAAAGCTGTTAACTCCGCCAATGTAAAGTTTTTTTCGAATAAGATTTGCTTTTCATAGCTGTTTAAGACAATCTTGATGTATTTTGATACTTTGACAACGATTTTTCCAGTAGCTTAGAAGAAAACGATGTTTTTTTTTCTTTGGTCGTTACAGTAGGAAAGAAAAAAAAATTGCGTTAATATTAATTTTTTTTCGATTTAGATTTGCTGTTCATAGCTGTTTAAGACAATCTTGATGTCTTTTGATACTTTGACAACGATTTTTCCAGTAGCTTAGAAGAAAACGATGTTTTTTTTTCTTTGGTCGTTACAGTAGGAAAGAAAAAAAAATTGCGTTAATATTAATTTTTTTCGATTTAGATTTGCTTTTCATAGCTGTTTAAGACAATCTTGATGTATTTTGATACTTTGACAACGATTTTTCCAGTAGCTTAGAAGAAAACGATGTTTTTTTCTTAGGTCGTTACAGTATAATAGAAAAACAAATTTCGTTAATTTTAATTTTTTTTAAATTAGATTGGCTTTTCATAGCTGTTTAAGACAATCTTGATGTATTTTGGTACTTTGACAACGATTTTTCCAGTAGCTTAGAAGAAAAAGATGTTTTTTTTCTTGGGTCGTTACAGTATGAAAAAAAAAAAAATTGCGTTAATATTAATTTTTTTTCGATTAAGATTCGCTGTGCATAGCTGTTTAAATTAATCTTGATGAATTTGGTACTTTGACAACGTTTTTTCCAGTAGCTTAGAAGAAAACGATGTTTTTTTTCTTTGGTCGTTACAGTAGGAAAGAAAAAAAAATTGCGTTAATATTAATTTTTTTTCGATTTAGATTTTCTGTTCATAGCTGTTTAAGACAATCTTGATGTCTTTTGATACTTTGACAACGATTTTTCCAGTAGTTTAGAGGAAAACGATGTTTTTTTTTATTTGGTCGTTACAGTACGAAAGAAAAAAAATGCTGTTATATCCGTCAATTTTAATTTTTTTTTCGATTTAGATTGGCTGTTCATAGCTGTTTAAGACAATCTTGATGTATTTTGATACTTTGACAACGATTTTTCCAGTAGCTTAGAAGAAAAAGATGTTTTTTTTCTTGGGTCGTTACAGTATGAAAAAAAAAAAATTGCGTTAACATTAATTTTTTTTCGATTAAGATTCGCTGTTGATAGCTGTTTAAAACAATCTTGATGAATTTGGTACTTTGACAACGATTTTTCCAGTAGCTTAGAAGAAAACGATGTTTTTTTTTCTTTGGTCGTCACAGTATGATAGAAAACAAAATTTCGTTAATTTTAATTTTTTTCGATTTAGATTTGCTTTTCATAGCTGTTTAAGACAATCTTGATGTATTTTGTCACTTTGACAACGATTTTTCCAGTAGTTTAGAAGAAAACGATGTTTTTTTTTATTTGGTCATTACAGTACGAAAGAAAAAAAAAAAGCTGTTAACTCCGCCAATGTTAAGTTTTTTTCGAATAAGATTTGCTTTTCATAGCTGTTTAAGACAATCTTGATGTATTTTGATACTTTGACAACGATTTTTCCAGTAGCTTAGAAGAAAACGATGTTTTTTTTCTTTGGTCGTTACAGTAGGAAAGAAAAAAAAATTGCGTTAATATTAATTTTTTTTCGATTTAGATTTTCTGTTCATAGCTGTTTAAGACAATCTTGATGTCTTTTGATACTTTGACAACGATTTTTCCAGTAGTTTAGAGGAAAACGATGTTTTTTTTTATTTGGTCGTTACAGTACGAAAGAAAAAAAATGCTGTTATATCCGTCAATTTTAATTTTTTTTTCGATTTAGATTGGCTGTTCATAGCTGTTTAAGACAATCTTGATGTATTTTGATACTTTGACAACGATTTTTCCAGTAGCTTAGAAGAAAAAGATGTTTTTTTTCTTGGGTCGTTACAGTATGAAAAAAAAAAAATTGCGTTAACATTAATTTTTTTTCGATTAAGATTCGCTGTTGATAGCTGTTTAAAACAATCTTGATGAATTTGGTACTTTGACAACGATTTTTCCAGTAGCTTAGAAGAAAACGATGTTTTTTTTTCTTTGGTCGTCACAGTATGATAGAAAACAAAATTTCGTTAATTTTAATTTTTTTCGATTTAGATTTGCTTTTCATAGCTGTTTAAGACAATCTTGATGTATTTTGTCACTTTGACAACGATTTTTCCAGTAGTTTAGAGGAAAACGATGTTTTTTTTTATTTGGTCATTACAGTACGAAAGAAAAAAAAATGCTGTTATATCCGTCAATTTTATTTTTTTTTTCGATCTAGATTGGCTGTTCATAGCTGTTTAAGACAATCTTGATGTATTTTGATACTTTGACAACGATTTTTCCAGTAGCTTAGAAGAAAAAGATGTTTTTTTTCTTGGGTCGTTACAGTATGAAAAAAAAAAAATTGCGTTAATATTTTTTTTTTTTCGATTAAGATTCGCTGTTGATAGCTGTTTAAAACAATCTTGATGAATTTGGTACTTTGACAACGATTTTTCCAGTAGTTTAGAAGAAAACGATGTTTTTTTTTTCTTTGGTCGTCACAGTATAATAGAAAACAAAATTTCGTTAATTTTAATTTTTTTCGATTTAGATTGGCTTTTCATAGCTGTTTAAGACAATCTTGATGTATTTTGACACTTTGACAACGATTTTTCCAGTAGTTTAGAGGAAAACTATGTTTTTTTTTATTTGGTCATTACAGTACGAAAGAAAAAAAAATGCTGTTATCTCCGTCAATATTAATTTTTTTTTCGATTTAGATTGGCTTTTCATAGCTGTTTAAGACAATCTTGATGTATTTTGATACTTTGACAACGATTTTTCCAGTAGCTTAGAAGAAAACGATGTTTTTTTCTTTGGTCGTTACAGTATAATAGAAAAAAAAATTTCGTTAATTTTAATTTTTTTTAAATTAGATTGGCTTTTCATAGCTGTTTAAGACAATCTTGATGTATTTTGGTACTTTGACAACGATTTTTCCAGTAGTTTAGAAGAAAACGATGTTTTTTTTTATTTGGTCATTACAGTACGAAAGAAAAAAAAAAAGCTGTTAACTCCGCCAATGTTAAGTTTTTTTCGAATAAGATTTGCTTTTCATAGCTGTTTAAGACAACCTTGATGTATTTTGATACTTTGACAACGATATTTCCAGTAGCTTAGAAGAAAACGATGTTTTTTTTTTATTTGGTCGTCACAGTATGATAGAAAACAAAATTTCGTTAATATTAATTTTTTTCGATTTAGATTGGCTTTTCATAGCTGTTTAAGACAATCTTGATGTATTTTGATACTTTGACAACGATTTTTCCAGTAGTTTAGAAGAAAACGATGTTTTTTTTTCTTGGGTCGTTACAGTATGAAAAAAAAAAAAATTGCGTTAATATTATTTTTTTTTCGATTAAGATTCGCTGTTGATAGCTGTTTAAAACAATCTTGATGAATTTGGTACTTTGACAACGATTTTTCCAGTAGCTTAGAAGAAAACGATGTTTTTTTTTTCTTTGGTCGTCACAGTATGATAGAAAACAAAATTTCGTTAATTTTAATTTTTTTCGATTTAGATTGGCTTTTCATAGCTGTTTAAGACAATCTTGATGTATTTTGACACTTTGACAACGATTTTTCCAGTAGTTTAGAGGAAAACTATGTTTTTTTTTATTTGGTCATTACAGTACGAAAGAAAAAAAAATGCTGTTATATCCGTCAATTTTATTTTTTTTTTCGATCTAGATTGGCTGTTCATAGCTGTTTAAGACAATCTTGATGTATTTTGATACTTTGACAACGATTTTTCCAGTAGCTTAGAAGAAAAAGATGTTTTTTTTCTTGGGTCGTTACAGTATGAAAAAAAAAAAATTGCGTTAATATTATTTTTTTTTCGATTAAGATTCGCTGTTGATAGCTGTTTAAAACAATCTTGATGAATTTGGTACTTTGACAACGATTTTTCCAGTAGCTTAGAAGAAAACGATGTTTTTTTTTTCTTTGGTCGTCACAGTATAATAGAAAACAAAATTTCGTTAATTTTAATTTTTTTCGATTTAGATTGGCTTTTCATAGCTGTTTAAGACAATCTTGATGTATTTTGACACTTTGACAACGATTTTTCCAGTAGTTTAGAGGAAAACTATGTTTTTTTTTATTTGGTCATTACAGTACGAAAGAAAAAAAAATGCTGTTATCTCCGTCAATTTTAATTTTTTTTTAAATTAGATTGGCTTTTCATAGCTGTTTAAGACAATCTTGATGTATTTTGGTACTTTGACAACGATTTTTCCAGTAGTTTAGAAGAAAACGATGTTTTTTTTTATTTGGTCATTACAGTACGAAAGAAAAAAAAAAAGCTGTTAACTCCGCCAATGTTAAGTTTTTTTCGAATAAGATTTGCTTTTCATAGCTGTTTAAGACAATCTTGATGTATTTTGATACTTTGACAACGATATTTCCAGTAGCTTAGAAGAAAACGATGTTTTTTTTTTATTTGGTCGTCACAGTATGATAGAAAACAAAATTTCGTTAATATTAATTTTTTTCGATTTAGATTGGCTTTTCATAGCTGTTTAAGACAATCTTGATGTATTTTGACACTTTGACAACGATTTTTCCAGTAGTTTAGAGGAAAACTATGTTTTTTTTTATTTGGTCATTACAGTACGAAAGAAAAAAAAAAAGCTGTTAACTCCGCCAATGTTAAGTTTTTTTCGAATAAGATTTGCTTTTCATAGCTGTTTAAGACAATCTTGATGTATTTTGATACTTTGACAACGATTTTTCCAGTAGTTTAGAAGAAAACGATGTTTTTTTTTCTTGGGTCGTTACAGTATGAAAAAAAAAAAAATTGCGTTAATATTATTTTTTTTTCGATTAAGATTCGCTGTTGATAGCTGTTTAAAACAATCTTGATGAATTTGGTACTTTGACAACGATTTTTCCAGTAGCTTAGAAGAAAACGATGTTTTTTTTTATTTGGTCATTACAGTACGAAAGAAAAAAAAAAAGCTGTTAACTCCGCCAATGGTAAGTTTTTTTCGAATAAGATTTGCTTTTCATAGCTGTTTAAGACAATCTTGATGTATTTTGATACTTTGACAACGATTTTTCCAGTAGTTTAGAAGAAAACGATGTTTTTTTTTCTTGGGTCGTTACAGTATGAAAAAAAAAAAAATTGCGTTAATATTTTTTTTTTTTCGATTAAGATTCGCTGTTGATAGCTGTTTAAAACAATCTTGATGAATTTGGTACTTTGACAACGATTTTTCCAGTAGCTTAGAAGAAAACGATGTTTTTTTTTTCTTTGGTCGTCACAGTATGATAGAAAACAAAATTTCGTTAATTTTAATTTTTTTCGATTTAGATTGGCTTTTCATAGCTGTTTAAGACAATCTTGATGTATTTTGGTACTTTGACAACGATTTTTCCAGTAGTTTAGAAGAAAACGATGTTTTTTTTTATTTGGTCATTACAGTACGAAAGAAAAAAAAAAAGCTGTTAACTCCGCCAATGTTAAGTTTTTTTCGAATAAGATTTGCTTTTCATAGCTGTTTAAGACAATCTTGATGTATTTTGATACTTTGACAACGATATTTCCAGTAGCTTAGAAGAAAACGATGTTTTTTTTTTATTTGGTCGTCACAGTATGATAGAAAACAAAATTTCGTTAATATTAATTTTTTTCGATTTAGATTGGCTTTTCATAGCTGTTTAAGACAATCTTGATGTATTTTGACACTTTGACAACGATTTTTCCAGTAGTTTAGAGGAAAACTATGTTTTTTTTTATTTGGTCATTACAGTACGAAAGAAAAAAAAAAAGCTGTTAACTCCGCCAATGTTAAGTTTTTTTCGAATAAGATTTGCTTTTCATAGCTGTTTAAGACAATCTTGATGTATTTTGATACTTTGACAACGATTTTTCCAGTAGTTTAGAAGAAAACGATGTTTTTTTTTCTTGGGTCGTTACAGTATGAAAAAAAAAAAATTGCGTTAATATTATTTTTTTTTCGATTTAGATTGGCTTTTCATAGCTGTTTAAGACAATCTTGATGTATTTTGACACTTTGACAACGATTTTTCCAGTAGTTTAGAGGAAAACTATGTTTTTTTTTATTTGGTCATTACAGTACGAAAGAAAAAAAAAAAGCTGTTAACTCCGCCAATGTTAAGTTTTTTTCGAATAAGATTTGCTTTTCATAGCTGTTTAAGACAATCTTGATGTATTTTGATACTTTGGCAACGATTTTTCCAGTAGTTTAGAAGAAAACGATGTTTTTGTTCTTAGGTCGTTACAGTATGATAGAAAAAAAAATTTCGGCAATTATAATTTGTTTACGATTTAGATTTGCTGTTCATAGCTGTTTAAGACAATCTTGATGTATTTTGATACTTTGACAACGATTTTTCCAGTAGCTTAGAAGAAAACGATGTTTTTTTTTCTTTGGTCGTTACAGTACGAAAGAAAAAAAAAACTGTTATCTCCGTCAATTATAATTTTTTTTCGATTTAGATTTGCTGTTCATAGCTGTTTAAGACAATCTTGATGTATTTTGATACTTTGACAATGATTTTTCCAGTAGCTTAGAAGAAAACGATGTTTTTTTTTTATTTGATCGTTACAGTACGAAAGAAAAAAAAACTGTTATCTCCGTCAATTATAATTTTTTTTCGATTTAGATTTGCTGTTCATAGCTGTTTAAGACAATCTTGATGTATTTTGATACTTTGACAACGATTTTTCCAGTAGCTTAGAAGAAAACGATGTTTTTTTTCTTTGGTCGTTACAGTACGAAAGAAAAAAAAATGCTGTTAACTCCGTAAATGTTAATTTTTTTTCTATTTAGATTTGCTTTTCATAGCTGTTTAAGACAATCTTGATGTATTTTGATACTTTGACAACGATTTTTCCAGTAGCTTATAAGAAAACGATGTTTCTGTTCTTAGGTCTTTACAGTATGATAGAAAAAAAAATTTCGGCAATTATAATTTGTTTACGATTTAGATTTGCTGTTCATAGCTGTTTAAGACAATCTTGATGTATTTTGATACTTTGACAACGATTTTTCCAGTAGCTTAGAAGAAAACGATGTTTTTTTTTCTTTGGTCGTTACAGTACGAAAGAAAAAAAAAACTGTTATCTCCGTCAATTATAATTTTTTTTCGATTTAGATTTGCTGTTCATAGCTGTTTAAGACAATCTTGATGTATTTTGATACTTTGACAATGATTTTTCCAGTAGCTTAGAAGAAAACGATGTTTTTTTTTTATTTGATCGTTACAGTACGAAAGAAAAAAAAACTGTTATCTCCGTCAATTATAATTTTTTTTCGATTTAGATTTGCTGTTCATAGCTGTTTAAGACAATCTTGATGTATTTTGATACTTTGACAACGATTTTTCCAGTAGCTTAGAAGAAAACGATGTTTTTTTTTCTTTGGTCGTTACAGTACGAAAGAAAAAAAAAAGCTGTTATCTCCGTCAATTATAATTTTTTTTCGATTTAGATTTGCTGTTCATAGCTGTTTAAGACAATCTTGATGTATTTTGATACTTTGACAATGATTTTTCCAGTAGCTTAGAAGAAAACGATGTTTTTTTTTTATTTGATCGTTACAGTACGAAAGAAAAAAAAACTGTTATCTCCGTCAATTATAATTTTTTTTCGATTTAGATTTGCTGTTCATAGCTGTTTAAGACAATCTTGATGTATTTTGATACTTTGACAACGATTTTTCCAGTAGCTTAGAAGAAAACGATGTTTTTTTTTCTTGGGTCGTTACAGTATGAAAAAAAAAAAAATTGCGTTAATATTATTTTTTTTTCGATTAAGATTCGCTGTTGATAGCTGTTTAAAACAATCTTGATGAATTTGGTACTTTGACAACGATTTTTCCAGTAGCTTAGAAGAAAACGATGTTTTTTTTTATTTGGTCATTACAGTACGAAAGAAAAAAAAAAAGCTGTTAACTCCGCCAATGGTAAGTTTTTTTCGAATAAGATTTGCTTTTCATAGCTGTTTAAGACAATCTTGATGTATTTTGATACTTTGACAACGATTTTTCCAGTAGTTTAGAAGAAAACGATGTTTTTTTTTCTTGGGTCGTTACAGTATGAAAAAAAAAAAAATTGCGTTAATATTTTTTTTTTTTCGATTAAGATTCGCTGTTGATAGCTGTTTAAAACAATCTTGATGAATTTGGTACTTTGACAACGATTTTTCCAGTAGCTTAGAAGAAAACGATGTTTTTTTTTTCTTTGGTCGTCACAGTATGATAGAAAACAAAATTTCGTTAATTTTAATTTTTTTCGATTTAGATTGGCTTTTCATAGCTGTTTAAGACAATCTTGATGTATTTTGGTACTTTGACAACGATTTTTCCAGTAGTTTAGAAGAAAACGATGTTTTTTTTTATTTGGTCATTACAGTACGAAAGAAAAAAAAAAAGCTGTTAACTCCGCCAATGTTAAGTTTTTTTCGAATAAGATTTGCTTTTCATAGCTGTTTAAGACAATCTTGATGTATTTTGATACTTTGACAACGATATTTCCAGTAGCTTAGAAGAAAACGATGTTTTTTTTTTATTTGGTCGTCACAGTATGATAGAAAACAAAATTTCGTTAATATTAATTTTTTTCGATTTAGATTGGCTTTTCATAGCTGTTTAAGACAATCTTGATGTATTTTGACACTTTGACAACGATTTTTCCAGTAGTTTAGAGGAAAACTATGTTTTTTTTTATTTGGTCATTACAGTACGAAAGAAAAAAAAAAAGCTGTTAACTCCGCCAATGTTAAGTTTTTTTCGAATAAGATTTGCTTTTCATAGCTGTTTAAGACAATCTTGATGTATTTTGATACTTTGACAACGATTTTTCCAGTAGTTTAGAAGAAAACGATGTTTTTTTTTCTTGGGTCGTTACAGTATGAAAAAAAAAAAATTGCGTTAATATTATTTTTTTTTCGATTTAGATTGGCTTTTCATAGCTGTTTAAGACAATCTTGATGTATTTTGACACTTTGACAACGATTTTTCCAGTAGTTTAGAGGAAAACTATGTTTTTTTTTATTTGGTCATTACAGTACGAAAGAAAAAAAAAAAGCTGTTAACTCCGCCAATGTTAAGTTTTTTTCGAATAAGATTTGCTTTTCATAGCTGTTTAAGACAATCTTGATGTATTTTGATACTTTGGCAACGATTTTTCCAGTAGTTTAGAAGAAAACGATGTTTTTGTTCTTAGGTCGTTACAGTATGATAGAAAAAAAAATTTCGGCAATTATAATTTGTTTACGATTTAGATTTGCTGTTCATAGCTGTTTAAGACAATCTTGATGTATTTTGATACTTTGACAACGATTTTTCCAGTAGCTTAGAAGAAAACGATGTTTTTTTTTCTTTGGTCGTTACAGTACGAAAGAAAAAAAAAACTGTTATCTCCGTCAATTATAATTTTTTTTCGATTTAGATTTGCTGTTCATAGCTGTTTAAGACAATCTTGATGTATTTTGATACTTTGACAATGATTTTTCCAGTAGCTTAGAAGAAAACGATGTTTTTTTTTTATTTGATCGTTACAGTACGAAAGAAAAAAAAACTGTTATCTCCGTCAATTATAATTTTTTTTCGATTTAGATTTGCTGTTCATAGCTGTTTAAGACAATCTTGATGTATTTTGATACTTTGACAACGATTTTTCCAGTAGCTTAGAAGAAAACGATGTTTTTTTTCTTTGGTCGTTACAGTACGAAAGAAAAAAAAATGCTGTTAACTCCGTAAATGTTAATTTTTTTTCTATTTAGATTTGCTTTTCATAGCTGTTTAAGACAATCTTGATGTATTTTGATACTTTGACAACGATTTTTCCAGTAGCTTATAAGAAAACGATGTTTCTGTTCTTAGGTCTTTACAGTATGATAGAAAAAAAAATTTCGGCAATTATAATTTGTTTACGATTTAGATTTGCTGTTCATAGCTGTTTAAGACAATCTTGATGTATTTTGATACTTTGACAACGATTTTTCCAGTAGCTTAGAAGAAAACGATGTTTTTTTTTCTTTGGTCGTTACAGTACGAAAGAAAAAAAAAACTGTTATCTCCGTCAATTATAATTTTTTTTCGATTTAGATTTGCTGTTCATAGCTGTTTAAGACAATCTTGATGTATTTTGATACTTTGACAATGATTTTTCCAGTAGCTTAGAAGAAAACGATGTTTTTTTTTTATTTGATCGTTACAGTACGAAAGAAAAAAAAACTGTTATCTCCGTCAATTATAATTTTTTTTCGATTTAGATTTGCTGTTCATAGCTGTTTAAGACAATCTTGATGTATTTTGATACTTTGACAACGATTTTTCCAGTAGCTTAGAAGAAAACGATGTTTTTTTTTCTTTGGTCGTTACAGTACGAAAGAAAAAAAAAAGCTGTTATCACCGTCAATTATAATTTTTTTTCGATTTAGATTTGCTGTTCATAGCTGTTTAAGACAATCTTGATGTATTTTGATACTTTGACAACGATTTTTCCAGTAGCTTAGAAGAAAACGATGTTTTTGTTCTTTGGTCGTTACAGTATGATAGAAAAAAAAATTTCGTCAATTATAATTTGTTTTCGATTTAGATTTGCTGTTCATAGCTGTTTAAGACAATCTTGATGTATTTTGACACTTTGACAACGATTTTTCCAGTAGCTTAGAAGAAAACGATGTTTTTTTTCTTTAGTCGTTACAGTACGAAAGAAAAAAAAATGCTGTTATCTCCGTCAATATTAATTTTTTCTATTTAGATTTGCTTTTCATAGCTGTTTAAGACAATCTTGATGTATTTTGATACTTTGACAACGATTTTTCCAGTAGCTTATAAGAAAACGATGTTTCTGTTCTTAGGTCTTTACAGTATGATAGAAAAAAAAATTTCGGCAATTATAATTTGTTTACGATTTAGATTTGCTGTTCATAGCTGTTTAAGACAATCTTGATGTATTTTGATACTTTGACAACGAATTTTCCAGTAGCTTAGAAGAAAACGATGTTTTTTTTCTTTGGTCGTTACAGTACGAAAGAAAAAAAAATGCTGTTAACTGCGTAAATGTTAATTTTTTTTCGATTAAGATTTGCTTTTCATAGCTGTTTAAGACAATCTTGAAGTATTTTGATACTTTGACAACGATTTTTCCAGTAGCTTAGAAGAAAACGATGTTTTTTTTCTTTGGTCGTTACAGTACGAAAGAAAAAAAAATGCTGTTATCTCCGTCAATATTAATTTTTTTCGATTTAGCTGTTTAAGACAACCTTGATGTATTTTGATACTTTGACAACGATTTTTCCAGTAGTTTAGAAGAAAACGATGTTTTTTTTCTTTGGTCGTTACAGTACGAAAGAAAAAAAAAAGCTATTATCTCCGTCAATTATAATTTGTTTTCGATTTAGATTTGCTTTTCATAGCTGTTTAAGACAATCTTGATGTATTTTGATACTTTGACAACGATTTTTCCAGTAGCTTAGAAGAAAACGATGTTTTTGTTCTTAGGTCGTTACAGTATGATAGAAAAAAAAATTTCGTCAATTATAATTTGTTTTCGATTTAGATTTGCTTTTCATAGCTGTTTAAGACAATCTTGATGTATTTTGATACTTTGGCAACGATTTTTCCAGTAGTTTAGAAGAAAACGATGTTTTTTTTCTTTGGTCGTTACAGTACGAAAGAAAAAAAAAAGCTGTTATCTCAGTCAATATTAATTTTTTTTCGATTTAGATTTGCTTTTCATAGCTGTTTAAGACAATCTTGATGTATTTTGACACTTTGACAACGATTTTTCCAGTAGTTTAGAAGAAAACGATGTTTTTTTTATTTGGTGGTTACAGTACGAAAGAAAAAAAAATGCTGTTATCTCCGTCAATATTAATTTTTTTCGATTTAGATTGGCTTTTCGTAGCTGTTTAAGACAATCTTGATGTATTTTGATACTTTGACAACGATTTTTCCAGTAGCTTAGAAGAAAACGATGTTTATTTTTATTTGGTCGTTACAGTACGAAAGAAAAAAAAAAGCTGTTATCTCAGTCAATTATAATTTGTTTTCGATTTAGATTTGCTTTTCATAGCTGTTTAAGACAATCTTGATGTATTTTGATACTTTGACAACGATTTTTCCAGTAGCTTAGAAGAAAACGATGTTTTTTTTCTTTGGTCGTTACAGTACGAAAGAAAAAAAAATGCTGTTATCTCCGTCAATATTAATTTTTTTCTATAAAGATTTGCTGTTCATAGCTGTTTAAGACAATTTTGATGTATTTTGATACTTTGACAACGATTTTTCCAGTAGCTTAGAAGAAAACGATGTTTTTTTTCTTTGGTCGTTACAGTACGAAAGAAAAAAAAATGCTGTTAACTCAGTAAATGTTTTTTTTTTTTCTATTTAGATTTGCTTTTCATAGCTGTTTAAGACAATCTTGATGTATTTTGATACTTTGACAACGATTTTTCCAGTAGCTTATAAGAAAACGATGTTTCTGTTCTTAGGTCTTTACAGTATGATAGAAAAAAAAATTTCGGCAATTATAATTTGTTTACGATTTAGATTTGCTGTTCATAGCTGTTTAAGACAATCTTGATGTATTTTGATACTTTGACAACGATTTTTCCAGTAGCTTAGAAGAAAACGATGTTTTTTTTTCTTTGGTCGTTACAGTACGAAAGAAAAAAAAAACTGTTATCTCCGTCAATTATAATTTTTTTTCGATTTAGATTTGCTGTTCATAGCTGTTTAAGACAATCTTGATGTATTTTGATACTTTGACAACGATTTTTCCAGTAGTTTAGAAGAAAACGATGTTTTTTTTTCTTTGGTCGTTACAGTACGAAAGAAAAAAAAATGCTGTTATCTCCGTCAATATTAATTTTTTTCGATTAAGATTTGCTGTTCATAGCTGTTTAAGACAATCTTGATGTATTTTGACACTTTGACAACGATTTTTCCAGTAGCTTAGAAGAAAACGATGTTTTTTTTCTTTGGTCGTTACAGTACGAAAGAAAAAAAAATGCTGTTATCTCCGTCAATATTAATTTTTTCTATTTAGATTTGCTTTTCATAGCTGTTTAAGACAATCTTGATGTATTTTGATACTTTGACAACGATTTTTCCAGTAGCTTATAAGAAAACGATGTTTCTGTTCTTAGGTCTTTACAGTATGATAGAAAAAAAAATTTCGGCAATTATAATTTGTTTACGATTTAGATTTGCTGTTCATAGCTGTTTAAGACAATCTTGATGTATTTTGATACTTTGACAACGAATTTTCCAGTAGCTTAGAAGAAAACGATGTTTTTTTTCTTTGGTCGTTACAGTACGAAAGAAAAAAAAATGCTGTTAACTCCGTAAATGTTAATTTTTTTTCTATTTAGATTTGCTTTTCATAGCTGTTTAAGACAATCTTGATGTATTTTGATACTTTGACAACGATTTTTCCAGTAGCTTAGAAGAAAACGATGTTTTTTTTTCTTTGGTCGTTACAGTACGAAAGAAAAAAAAAAGCTGTTATCACCGTCAATTATAATTTTTTTTCGATTTAGATTTGCTGTTCATAGCTGTTTAAGACAATCTTGATGTATTTTGATACTTTGACAACGATTTTTCCAGTAGCTTAGAAGAAAACGATGTTTTTTTTTCTTTGGTCGTTACAGTATGAAAGAAAAAAAAATTTCGTTAATATTAATTTTTTTTCGATTTGGATTTGCTGTTCATAGCTGTTTAAGACAATCTTGATGTATTTTGATACTTTGACAACGATTTTTCCTGTAGCTTAGAAGAAAACGATATTTTTGTTCTTAGGTCGTTATAGTATGATAGAAATAAAAATTTCGTCAATATTAATTTTTTTTCGATTTAGATTTGCTGTTCATAGCTGTTTAAGACAATCTTGATGTATTTTGATACTTTGACAACGATTTTTCCAGTAGCTTAGAAGAAAACGATGTTTTTTTTTCTTTGGTCGTTACAGTACGAAAGAAAAAAAAAAGCTGTTATCACCGTCAATTATAATTTTTTTTCGATTTAGATTTGCTGTTCATAGCTGTTTAAGACAATCTTGATGTATTTTGATACTTTGACAACGATTTTTCCAGTAGCTTAGAAGAAAACGATGTTTTTGTTCTTAGGTCGTTACAGTATGATAGAAAAAAAAATTTCGGCAATTATAATTTGTTTACGATTTAGATTTGCTGTTCATAGCTGTTTAAGACAATCTTGATGTATTTTGATACTTTGACAACGATTTTTCCAGTAGCTTAGAAGAAAACGATGTTTTTTTTTCTTTGGTCGTTACAGTACGAAAGAAAAAAAAAACTGTTATCTCCGTCAATTATAATTTTTTTTCGATTTAGATTTGCTGTTCATAGCTGTTTAAGACAATCTTGATGTATTTTGATACTTTGACAATGATTTTTCCAGTAGCTTAGAAGAAAACGATGTTTTTTTTTATTTGATCGTTACAGTACGAAAGAAAAAAAAACTGTTATCTCCGTCAATTATAATTTTTTTTCGATTTAGATTTGCTGTTCATAGCTGTTTAAGACAATCTTGATGTATTTTGATACTTTGACAACGATTTTTCCAGTAGCTTAGAAGAAAACGATGTTTTTGTTCTTAGGTCGTTACAGTATGATAGAAAAAAAAATTTCGTCAATTATAATTTGTTTTCGATTTAGATTTGCTGTTCATAGCTGTTTAAGACAATCTTGATGTATTTTGATACTTTGACAACGATTTTTCCAGTAGCTTAGAAGAAAACGATGTTTTTTTTTCTTTGGTCGTTACAGTATGAAAGAAAAAAAAATTTCGTTAATATTAATTTTTTTTCGATTTGGATTTGCTGTTCATAGCTGTTTAAGACAATCTTGATGTATTTTGATACTTTGACAACGATTTTTCCTGTAGCTTAGAAGAAAACGATATTTTTGTTCTTAGGTCGTTATAGTATGATAGAAATAAAAATTTCGTCAATATTAATTTTTTTTCGATTTAGATTTGCTGTTCATAGCTGTTTAAGACAATCTTGATGTATTTTGACACTTTGACAACGATTTTTCCAGTAGCTTAGAAGAAAACGATGTTTTTTTTTCTTTGGTCGTTACAGTACGAAAGAAAAAAAAAAGCTGTTATCACCGTCAATTATAATTTTTTTTCGATTTAGATTTGCTGTTCATAGCTGTTTAAGACAATCTTGATGTATTTTGATACTTTGACAACGATTTTTCCAGTAGCTTAGAAGAAAACGATGTTTTTGTTCTTAGGTCGTTACAGTATGATAGAAAAAAAAATTTCGTCAATTATAATTTGTTTTCGATTTAGATTTGCTGTTCATAGCTGTTTAAGACAATCTTGATGTATTTTGACACTTTGACAACGATTTTTCCAGTAGTTTAGAAGAAAACGATGTTTTTTTTTATTTGGTGGTTACAGTACGAAAGAAAAAAAAAAGCTGTTATCTCCGTCAATATTAATTTTTTTTCGATTTAGATTTGCTGTTCATAGCTGTTTAAGACAATCTTGATGTATTTTGATACTTTGACAACGATTTTTCCAGTAGCTTAGAAGAAAACGATGTTTTTGATCTTAGGTCGTTACAGTATGATAGAAAAAAAAATTTCGTCAATTATAATTTGTTTTCGATTTAGATTTGCTTTTCATAGCTGTTTAAGACAATCTTGATGTATTTTGATACTTTGGCAACGATTTTTCCAGTAGTTTAGAAGAAAACGATGTTTTTTTTCTTTGGTCGTTACAGTACGAAAGAAAAAAAAAAGCTGTTATCTCAGTCAATATTAATTTTTTTCTATTTAGATTTGCTTTTCATAGCTGTTTCATACAATCTTGATGTATTTTGATACTTTGACAACGATTTTTCCAGTAGCTTAGAAGAAAACGATGTTTCTGTTATATGGTCGTTACAGTATGATAGAAATAAAAATTTCGTCAATATTAATTTTTTTTCTATTTAGATTTGCTTTTCATAGCTGTTTAAGACAATCTTGATGTATTTTGACACTTTCACAACGATTTTTCCAGTAGTTTAGAAGAAAACGATGTTTTTTTTTATTTGGTGGTTACAGTACGAAAGAAAAAAAAATGCTGTTAACTCCATCAATGTTAATTTTTTTCGATTTAGATTTGCTTTTCGTAGCTGTTTAAGACAATCTTGATGTATTTTGATACTTTGACAACGATTTTTCCAGTAGCTTAGAAGAAAACGATGTTTATTTTTATTTGGTCGTTACAGTACGAAAGAAAAAAAAAAGCTGTTATCTCCGTCAATTATAATTTTTTTTCGATTTAGATTTGCTTTTCATAGCTGTTTAAGACAATCTTGATGTATTTTGATACTTTGACAACGATTTTTCCAGTAGCTTAGAAGAAAACGATGTTTTTGTTCTTAGGTCGTTACAGTATGATAGAAAAAAAAATTTCGTCAATTATAATTTGTTTTCGATTTAGATTTGCTGTTCATAGCTGTTTAAGACAATCTTGATGTATTTTGATACTTTGACAACGATTTTTCCAGTAGCTTAGAAGAAAACGATGTTTTTTTTTCTTTGGTCGTTACAGTATGAAAGAAAAAAAAATTTCGTTAATATTAATTTTTTTTCGATTTGGATTTGCTGTTCATAGCTGTTTAAGACAATCTTGATGTATTTTGATACTTTGACAACGATTTTTCCTGTAGCTTAGAAGAAAACGATATTTTTGTTCTTAGGTCGTTATAGTATGATAGAAATAAAAATTTCGTCAATATTAATTTTTTTTCGATTTAGATTTGCTGTTCATAGCTGTTTAAGACAATCTTGATGTATTTTGATACTTTGACAACGATTTTTCCAGTAGCTTAGAAGAAAACGATGTTTTTTTTTCTTTGGTCGTTACAGTACGAAAGAAAAAAAAAAGCTGTTATCACCGTCAATTATAATTTTTTTTCGATTTAGATTTGCTGTTCATAGCTGTTTAAGACAATCTTGATGTATTTTGATACTTTGACAACGATTTTTCCAGTAGCTTAGAAGAAAACGATGTTTTTGTTCTTAGGTCGTTACAGTATGATAGAAAAAAAAATTTCGGCAATTATAATTTGTTTACGATTTAGATTTGCTGTTCATAGCTGTTTAAGACAATCTTGATGTATTTTGATACTTTGACAACGATTTTTCCAGTAGCTTAGAAGAAAACGATGTTTTTTTTTCTTTGGTCGTTACAGTACGAAAGAAAAAAAAAAGCTGTTATCACCGTCAATTATAATTTTTTTTCGATTTAGATTTGCTGTTCATAGCTGTTTAAGACAATCTTGATGTATTTTGATACTTTGACAACGATTTTTCCAGTAGCTTAGAAGAAAACGATGTTTTTGTTCTTAGGTCGTTACAGTATGATAGAAAAAAAAATTTCGTCAATTATAATTTGTTTTCGATTTAGATTTGCTGTTCATAGCTGTTTAAGACAATCTTGATGTATTTTGACACTTTGACAACGATTTTTCCAGTAGTTTAGAAGAAAACGATGTTTTTTTTTATTTGGTGGTTACAGTACGAAAGAAAAAAAAAAGCTGTTATCTCCGTCAATATTATTTTTTTTTCGATTTAGATTTGCTGTTCATAGCTGTTTAAGACAATCTTGATGTATTTTGATACTTTGACAACGATTTTTCCAGTAGCTTAGAAGAAAACGATGTTTTTGATCTTAGGTCGTTACAGTATGATAGAAAAAAAAATTTCGTCAATTATAATTTGTTTTCGATTTAGATTTGCTTTTCATAGCTGTTTAAGACAATCTTGATGTATTTTGATACTTTGGCAACGATTTTTCCAGTAGTTTAGAAGAAAACGATGTTTTTGTTCTTAGGTCGTTACAGTATGATAGAAAAAAAAATTTCGGCAATTATAATTTGTTTACGATTTAGATTTGCTGTTCATAGCTGTTTAAGACAATCTTGATGTATTTTGATACTTTGACAACGATTTTTCCAGTAGCTTAGAAGAAAACGATGTTTTTTTTTCTTTGGTCGTTACAGTACGAAAGAAAAAAAAAACTGTTATCTCCGTCAATTATAATTTTTTTTCGATTTAGATTTGCTGTTCATAGCTGTTTAAGACAATCTTGATGTATTTTGATACTTTGACAATGATTTTTCCAGTAGCTTAGAAGAAAACGATGTTTTTTTTTTATTTGATCGTTACAGTACGAAAGAAAAAAAAACTGTTATCTCCGTCAATTATAATTTTTTTTCGATTTAGATTTGCTGTTCATAGCTGTTTAAGACAATCTTGATGTATTTTGATACTTTGACAACGATTTTTCCAGTAGCTTAGAAGAAAACGATGTTTTTTTTCTTTGGTCGTTACAGTACGAAAGAAAAAAAAATGCTGTTAACTCCGTAAATGTTAATTTTTTTTCTATTTAGATTTGCTTTTTATAGCTGTTTAAGACAATCTTGATGTATTTTGATACTTTGACAACGATTTTTCCAGTAGCTTATAAGAAAACGATGTTTCTGTTCTTAGGTCTTTACAGTATGATAGAAAAAAAAAATTTCGGCAATTATAATTTGTTTACGATTTAGATTTGCTGTTCATAGCTGTTTAAGACAATCTTGATGTATTTTGATACTTTGACAACGATTTTTCCAGTAGCTTAGAAGAAAACGATGTTTTTTTTTCTTTGGTCGTTACAGTACGAAAGAAAAAAAAAACTGTTATCTCCGTCAATTATAATTTTTTTTCGATTTAGATTTGCTGTTCATAGCTGTTTAAGACAATCTTGATGTATTTTGATACTTTGACAACGATTTTTCCAGTAGCTTAGAAGAAAACGATGTTTTTTTTTCTTTGGTCGTTACAGTACGAAAGAAAAAAAAAAGCTGTTATCACCGTCAATTATAATTTTTTTTCGATTTAGATTTGCTGTTCATAGCTGTTTAAGACAATCTTGATGTATTTTGATACTTTGACAACGATTTTTCCAGTAGCTTAGAAGAAAACGATGTTTTTGTTCTTAGGTCGTTACAGTATGATAGAAAAAAAAATTTCGTCAATTATAATTTGTTTTCGATTTAGATTTGCTGTTCATAGCTGTTTAAGACAATCTTGATGTATTTTGATACTTTGACAACGATTTTTCCAGTAGCTTAGAAGAAAACGATGTTTTTTTTTCTTTGCTCGTTACAGTATGAAAGAAAAAAAAATTTCGTTAATATTAATTTTTTTTCGATTTGGATTTGCTGTTCATAGCTGTTTAAGACAATCTTGATGTATTTTGATACTTTGACAACGATTTTTCCTGTAGCTTAGAAGAAAACGATATTTTTGTTCTTAGGTCGTTATAGTATGATAGAAATAAAAATTTCGTCAATATTAATTTTTTTTCGATTTAGATTTGCTGTTCATAGCTGTTTAAGACAATCTTGATGTATTTTGACACTTTGACAACGATTTTTCCAGTAGTTTAGAAGAAAACGATGTTTTTTTTTATTTGGTCGTTACAGTATGATAGAAAAAAAAAAGCTGTTATCTCCGTCAATTATAATTTTTTTTCGATTTAGATTTGCTGTTCATAGCTGTTTAAGACAATCTTGATGTATTTTGATACTTTGACAACGATTTTTCCAGTAGTTTAGAAGAAAACGATGTTTTTTTTTCTTTGGTCGTTACAGTACGAAAGAAAAACAAATGCTGTTATCTCCGTCAATTATAATTTTTTTCGATTAAGATTTGCTGTTCATAGCTGTTTAAGACAATCTTGATGTATTTTGACACTTTGACAACGATTTTTCCAGTAGCTTAGAAGAAAACGATGTTTTTTTTCTTTGGTCGTTACAGTACGAAAGAAAAAAAAATGCTGTTATCTCCGTCAATATTAATTTTTTTCAATTAAGATTGGCTTTTCATAGCTGTTTAAGAAAATCTTGATGTATTTTGACACTTTGACAACGATTTTTCTAGAAGTTTAGAAGAAAACGATGTTTTTTTTTCTTTGGTCGTTACAGTACGAAAGAAAAAAAAAAGCTGTTATCTCCGTCAATTATAATTTTTTTTCGATTTAGATTTGCTTTTCATAGCTGTTTAAGACAATCTTGATGTATTTTGATACTTTGACAACGATTTTTCCAGTAGCTTAGAAGAAAACAATGTTTTTTTTTCTTTGGTCGTTACAGTACGAAAGAAAAAAAAAACTGTTATCTCCGTCAATTATAATTTTTTTTCGATTTAGATTTGCTGTTCATAGCTGTTTAAGACAATCTTGATGTATTTTGATACTTTGACAATGATTTTTCCAGTAGCTTAGAAGAAAACGATGTTTTTTTTTCTTTGGTCGTTACAGTACGAAAGAAAAAAAAAAGCTGTTATCACCGTCAATTATAATTTTTTTTCGATTTAGATTTGCTGTTCATAGCTGTTTAAGACAATCTTGATGTATTTTGATACTTTGACAACGATTTTTCCAGTAGCTTAGAAGAAAACGATGTTTTTGTTCTTAGGTCGTTACAGTATGATAGAAAAAAAAATTTCGTCAATTATAATTTGTTTTCGATTTAGATTTGCTGTTCATAGCTGTTTAAGACAATCTTGATGTATTTTGACACTTTGACAACGATTTTTCCAGTAGTTTAGAAGAAAACGATGTTTTTTTTTATTTGGTGGTTACAGTACGAAAGAAAAAAAAAAAGCTGTTATCTCCGTCAATATTAATTTTTTTTCGATTTAGATTTGCTGTTCATAGCTGTTTAAGACAATCTTGATGTATTTTGATACTTTGACAACGATTTTTCCAGTAGCTTAGAAGAAAACGATGTTTTTGATCTTAGGTCGTTACAGTATGATAGAAAAAAAAATTTCGTCAATTATAATTTGTTTTCGATTTAGATTTGCTTTTCATAGCTGTTTAAGACAATCTTGATGTATTTTGATACTTTGGCAACGATTTTTCCAGTAGTTTAGAAGAAAACGATGTTTTTGTTCTTAGGTCGTTACAGTATGATAGAAAAAAAAATTTCGGCAATTATAATTTGTTTACGATTTAGATTTGCTGTTCATAGCTGTTTAAGACAATCTTGATGTATTTTGATACTTTGACAACGATTTTTCCAGTAGCTTAGAAGAAAACGATGTTTTTTTTTCTTTGGTCGTTACAGTACGAAAGAAAAAAAAAACTGTTATCTCCGTCAATTATAATTTTTTTTCGATTTAGATTTGCTGTTCATAGCTGTTTAAGACAATCTTGATGTATTTTGATACTTTGACAATGATTTTTCCAGTAGCTTAGAAGAAAACGATGTTTTTTTTTTATTTGATCGTTACAGTACGAAAGAAAAAAAAACTGTTATCTCCGTCAATTATAATTTTTTTTCGATTTAGATTTGCTGTTCATAGCTGTTTAAGACAATCTTGATGTATTTTGATACTTTGACAACGATTTTTCCAGTAGCTTAGAAGAAAACGATGTTTTTTTTCTTTGGTCGTTACAGTACGAAAGAAAAAAAAATGCTGTTAACTCCGTAAATGTTAATTTTTTTTCTATTTAGATTTGCTTTTTATAGCTGTTTAAGACAATCTTGATGTATTTTGATACTTTGACAACGATTTTTCCAGTAGCTTATAAGAAAACGATGTTTCTGTTCTTAGGTCTTTACAGTATGATAGAAAAAAAAAATTTCGGCAATTATAATTTGTTTACGATTTAGATTTGCTGTTCATAGCTGTTTAAGACAATCTTGATGTATTTTGATACTTTGACAACGATTTTTCCAGTAGCTTAGAAGAAAACGATGTTTTTTTTTCTTTGGTCGTTACAGTACGAAAGAAAAAAAAAACTGTTATCTCCGTCAATTATAATTTTTTTTCGATTTAGATTTGCTGTTCATAGCTGTTTAAGACAATCTTGATGTATTTTGATACTTTGACAACGATTTTTCCAGTAGCTTAGAAGAAAACGATGTTTTTTTTTCTTTGGTCGTTACAGTACGAAAGAAAAAAAAAAGCTGTTATCACCGTCAATTATAATTTTTTTTCGATTTAGATTTGCTGTTCATAGCTGTTTAAGACAATCTTGATGTATTTTGATACTTTGACAACGATTTTTCCAGTAGCTTAGAAGAAAACGATGTTTTTGTTCTTAGGTCGTTACAGTATGATAGAAAAAAAAATTTCGTCAATTATAATTTGTTTTCGATTTAGATTTGCTGTTCATAGCTGTTTAAGACAATCTTGATGTATTTTGATACTTTGACAACGATTTTTCCAGTAGCTTAGAAGAAAACGATGTTTTTTTTTCTTTGCTCGTTACAGTATGAAAGAAAAAAAAATTTCGTTAATATTAATTTTTTTTCGATTTGGATTTGCTGTTCATAGCTGTTTAAGACAATCTTGATGTATTTTGATACTTTGACAACGATTTTTCCTGTAGCTTAGAAGAAAACGATATTTTTGTTCTTAGGTCGTTATAGTATGATAGAAATAAAAATTTCGTCAATATTAATTTTTTTTCGATTTAGATTTGCTGTTCATAGCTGTTTAAGACAATCTTGATGTATTTTGACACTTTGACAACGATTTTTCCAGTAGTTTAGAAGAAAACGATGTTTTTTTTTATTTGGTCGTTACAGTATGATAGAAAAAAAAAAGCTGTTATCTCCGTCAATTATAATTTTTTTTCGATTTAGATTTGCTGTTCATAGCTGTTTAAGACAATCTTGATGTATTTTGATACTTTGACAACGATTTTTCCAGTAGTTTAGAAGAAAACGATGTTTTTTTTTCTTTGGTCGTTACAGTACGAAAGAAAAACAAATGCTGTTATCTCCGTCAATTATAATTTTTTTCGATTAAGATTTGCTGTTCATAGCTGTTTAAGACAATCTTGATGTATTTTGACACTTTGACAACGATTTTTCCAGTAGCTTAGAAGAAAACGATGTTTTTTTTCTTTGGTCGTTACAGTACGAAAGAAAAAAAAATGCTGTTATCTCCGTCAATATTAATTTTTTTCAATTAAGATTGTCTTTTCATAGCTGTTTAAGAAAATCTTGATGTATTTTGACACTTTGACAACGATTTTTCTAGAAGTTTAGAAGAAAACGATGTTTTTTTTTCTTTGGTCGTTACAGTACGAAAGAAAAAAAAAAGCTGTTATCTCCGTCAATTATAATTTTTTTTCGATTTAGATTTGCTTTTCATAGCTGTTTAAGACAATCTTGATGTATTTTGATACTTTGACAACGATTTTTCCAGTAGCTTAGAAGAAAACAATGTTTTTTTTTCTTTGGTCGTTACAGTACGAAAGAAAAAAAAAACTGTTATCTCCGTCAATTATAATTTTTTTTCGATTTAGATTTGCTGTTCATAGCTGTTTAAGACAATCTTGATGTATTTTGATACTTTGACAATGATTTTTCCAGTAGCTTAGAAGAAAACGATGTTTTTTTTTTATTTGGTCGTTACAGTACGAAAGAAAAAAAAACTGTTATCTCCGTCAATTATAATTTTTTTTCGATTTAGATTTGCTGTTCATAGCTGTTTAAGACAATCTTGATGTATTTTGATACTTTGACAACGATTTTTCCAGTAGCTTAGAAGAAAACGATGTTTTTTTTTCTTTGGTCGTTACAGTACGAAAGAAAAAAAAAAGCTGTTATCTCCGTCAATTATAATTTTTTTTCGATTTAGATTTGCTGTTCATAGCTGTTTAAGACAATCTTGATGTATTTTGATACTTTGACAACGATTTTTCCAGTAGCTTAGAAGAAAACGATGTTTTTGTTCTTAGGTCGTTACAGTATGATAGAAAAAAAAATTTCGTCAATTATAATTTGTTTTCGATTTAGATTTGCTGTTCATAGCTGTTTAAGACAATCTTGATGTATTTTGATACTTTGACAACGATTTTTCCAGTAGCTTAGAAGAAAACGATGTTTTTTTTTCTTTGGTCGTTACAGTATGAAAGAAAAAAAAATTTCGTTAATATTAATTTTTTTTCGATTTGGATTTGCTGTTCATAGCTGTTTAAGACAATCTTGATGTATTTTGATACTTTGACAACGATTTTTCCTGTAGCTTAGAAGAAAACGATATTTTTGTTCTTAGGTCGTTATAGTATGATAGAAATAAAAATTTCGTCAATATTAATTTTTTTTCGATTTAGATTTGCTGTTCATAGCTGTTTAAGACAATCTTGATGTATTTTGATACTTTGACAACGATTTTTCCAGTAGCTTAGAAGAAAACAATGTTTTTTTTCTTTGGTCGTTACAGTACGAAAGAAAAAAAAAACTGTTATCTCCGTCAATTATAATTTTTTTTCGATTTAGATTTGCTGTTCATAGCTGTTTAAGACAATCTTGATGTATTTTGATACTTTGACAATGATTTTTCCAGTAGCTTAGAAGAAAACGATGTTTATTTTTTATTTGGTCGTTACAGTACGAAAGAAAAAAAAACTGTTATCTCCGTCAATTATAATTTTTTTTCGATTTAGATTTGCTGTTCATAGCTGTTTAAGACAATCTTGATGTATTTTGATACTTTGACAATGATTTTTCCAGTAGCTTAGAAGAAAACGATGTTTTTTTTTTATTTGGTCGTTACAGTACGAAAGAAAAAAAAACTGTTATCTCCGTCAATTATAATTTTTTTTCGATTTAGATTTGCTGTTCATAGCTGTTTAAGACAATCTTGATGTATTTTGATACTTTGACAACGATTTTTCCAGTAGCTTAGAAGAAAACGATGTTTTTTTTTCTTTGGTCGTTACAGTACGAAAGAAAAAAAAAAGCTGTTATCACCGTCAATTATAATTTTTTTTCGATTTAGATTTGCTGTTCATAGCTGTTTAAGACAATCTTGATGTATTTTGATACTTTGACAACGATTTTTCCAGTAGCTTAGAAGAAAACGATGTTTTTGTTCTTAGGTCGTTACAGTACGAAAGAAAAAAAAAAGCTGTTATCTCCGTCAATTATATTTTTTTTTCGATTTAGATTTGCTGTTCATAGCTGTTTAAGACAATCTTGATGTATTTTGATACTTTGACAACGATTTTTCCAGTAGCTTAGAAGAAAACGATGTTTCTGTTCTTAGGTCGTTACAGTATGATAGAAAAAAAAATTTCGTCAATTATAATTTGTTTTCGATTTAGATTTGCTGTTCATAGCTGTTTAAGACAATCTTGATGTATTTTGATACTTTGACAACGATTTTTCCAGTAGCTTAGAAGAAAACGATGTTTTTTTTTTATTTGGTCGTTACAGTACGAAAGAAAAAAAAACTGTTATCTCCGTCAATTATAATTTTTTTTCGATTTAGATTTGCTGTTCATAGCTGTTTAAGACAATCTTGATGTATTTTGATACTTTGACAACGATTTTTCCAGTAGCTTAGAAGAAAACGATGTTTTTTTTTCTTTGGTCGTTACAGTACGAAAGAAAAAAAAAAGCTGTTATCACCGTCAATTATAATTTTTTTTCGATTTAGATTTGCTGTTCATAGCTGTTTAAGACAATCTTGATGTATTTTGAAACTTTGACAACGATTTTTCCAGTAGCTTAGAAGAAAACGATGTTTTTGTTCTTAGGTCGTTACAGTATGATAGAAAAAAAAATTTCGTCAATTATAATTTGTTTTCGATTTAGATTTGCTGTTCATAGCTGTTTAAGACAATCTTGATGTATTTTGATACTTTGACAACGATTTTTCCAGTAGCTTAGAAGAAAACGATGTTTTTTTTTCTTTGGTCGTTACAGTATGAAAGAAAAAAAAATTTCGTTAATATTAATTTTTTTTCGATTTGGATTTGCTGTTCATAGCTGTTTAAGACAATCTTGATGTATTTTGATACTTTGACAACGATTTTTCCTGTAGCTTAGAAGAAAACGATATTTTTGTTCTTAGGTCGTTATAGTATGATAGAAATAAAAATTTCGTCAATATTAATTTTTTTTCGATTTAGATTTGCTGTTCATAGCTGTTTAAGACAATCTTGATGTATTTTGATACTTTGACAACGATTTTTCCAGTAGCTTAGAAGAAAACAATGTTTTTTTTCTTTGGTCGTTACAGTACGAAAGAAAAAAAAAACTGTTATCTCCGTCAATTATAATTTTTTTTCGATTTAGATTTGCTGTTCATAGCTGTTTAAGACAATCTTGATGTATTTTGATACTTTGACAATGATTTTTCCAGTAGCTTAGAAGAAAACGATGTTTTTTTTTTTATTTGGTCGTTACAGTACGAAAGAAAAAAAAACTGTTATCTCCGTCAATTATAATTTTTTTTCGATTAAGATTGGCTTTTCATAGCTGTTTAAGAAAATCTTGATGTATTTTGACACTTTGACAACGATTTTTCTAGAAGTTTAGAAGAAAACGATGTTTTTTTTTCTTTGGTCGTTACAGTACGAAAGAAAAAAAAAAGCTGTTATCTCCGTCAATTATAATTTTTTTTCGATTTAGATTTGCTTTTCATAGCTGTTTAAGACAATCTTGATGTATTTTGATACTTTGACAACGATTTTTCCAGTAGCTTAGAAGAAAACAATGTTTTTTTTTCTTTGGTCGTTACAGTACGAAAGAAAAAAAAAACTGTTATCTCCGTCAATTATAATTTTTTTTCGATTTAGATTTGCTGTTCATAGCTGTTTAAGACAATCTTGATGTATTTTGATACTTTGACAATGATTTTTCCAGTAGCTTAGAAGAAAACGATGTTTTTTTTTTATTTGGTCGTTACAGTACGAAAGAAAAAAAAACTGTTATCTCCGTCAATTATAATTTTTTTTCGATTTAGATTTGCTGTTCATAGCTGTTTAAGACAATCTTGATGTATTTTGATACTTTGACAACGATTTTTCCAGTAGCTTAGAAGAAAACGATGTTTTTTTTTCTTTGGTCGTTACAGTACGAAAGAAAAAAAAAAGCTGTTATCACCGTCAATTATAATTTTTTTTCGATTTAGATTTGCTGTTCATAGCTGTTTAAGACAATCTTGATGTATTTTGATACTTTGACAACGATTTTTCCAGTAGCTTAGAAGAAAACGATGTTTTTGTTCTTAGGTCGTTACAGTATGATAGAAAAAAAAATTTCGTCAATTATAATTTGTTTTCGATTTAGATTTGCTGTTCATAGCTGTTTAAGACAATCTTGATGTATTTTGATACTTTGACAACGATTTTTCCAGTAGCTTAGAAGAAAACGATGTTTTTTTTTCTTTGGTCGTTACAGTATGAAAGAAAAAAAAATTTCGTTAATATTAATTTTTTTTCGATTTGGATTTGCTGTTCATAGCTGTTTAAGACAATCTTGATGTATTTTGATACTTTGACAACGATTTTTCCTGTAGCTTAGAAGAAAACGATATTTTTGTTCTTAGGTCGTTATAGTATGATAGAAATAAAAATTTCGTCAATATTAATTTTTTTTCGATTTAGATTTGCTGTTCATAGCTGTTTAAGACAATCTTGATGTATTTTGATACTTTGACAACGATTTTTCCAGTAGCTTAGAAGAAAACGATGTTTTTTTTTCTTTGGTCGTTACAGTACGAAAGAAAAAAAAAAGCTGTTATCACCGTCAATTATAATTTTTTTTCGATTTAGATTTGCTGTTCATAGCTGTTTAAGACAATCTTGATGTATTTTGATACTTTGACAACGATTTTTCCAGAAGCTTAGAAGAAAACGATGTTTTTGTTCTTAGGTCGTTACAGTATGATAGAAAAAAAAATTTCGTCAATTATAATTTTTTTTCGATTTAGATTTGCTCTTCATAGCTGTTTAAGACAATCTTGATGTATTTTGACACTTTGACAACGATTTTTCCAGTAGCTTAGAAGAAAACGATGTTTTTTTTTATTTGGTGGTTACAGTACGAAAGAAAAAAAAAAGCTGTTATCTCCGTCAATATTAATTTTTTTTCGATTTAGATTTGCTGTTCATAGCTGTTTAAGACAATCTTGATGTATTTTGATACTTTGACAACGATTTTTCCAGTAGCTTAGAAGAAAACGATGTTTTTGATCTTAGGTCGTTACAGTATGATAGAAAAAAAAATTTCGTCAATTATAATTTGTTTTCGATTTAGATTTGCTTTTCATAGCTGTTTAAGACAATCTTGATGTATTTTGATACTTTGGCAACGATTTTTCCAGTAGTTTAGAAGAAAACGATGTTTTTTTTCTTTGGTCGTTACAGTACGAAAGAAAAAAAAAAGCTGTTATCTCAGTCAATATTAATTTTTTTCTATTTAGATTTGCATTTCATAGCTGTTTCATACAATCTTGATGTATTTTGATACTTTGACAACGATTTTTCCAGTAGCTTAGAAGAAAACGATGTTTCTGTTATATGGTCGTTACAGTATGATAGAAATAAAAATTTCGTCAATATTAATTTTTTTTCTATTTAGATTTGCTTTTCATAGCTGTTTAAGACAATCTTGATGTATTTTGACACTTTCACAACGATTTTTCCAGTAGTTTAGAAGAAAACGATGTTTTTTTTTATTTGGTGGTTACAGTACGAAAGAAAAAAAAATGCTGTTAACTCCATCAATGTTAATTTTTTTCGATTTAGATTTGCTTTTCGTAGCTGTTTAAGACAATCTTGATGTATTTTGATACTTTGACAACGATTTTTCCAGTAGCTTAGAAGAAAACGATGTTTATTTTTATTTGGTCGTTACAGTACGAAAGAAAAAAAAAAGCTGTTATCTCCGTCAATTATAATTTTTTTTCGATTTAGATTTGCTTTTCATAGCTGTTTAAGACAATCTTGATGTATTTTGATACTTTGACAACGATTTTTCCAGTAGCTTAGAAGAAAACGATGTTTTTTTTCTTTGGTCGTTACAGTACGAAAGAAAAAAAAAATGCTGTTATCTCCGTCAATATTAATTTTTTTCTATTAAGATTTGCTTTTCATAGCTGTTTAAGACAATCTTGATGTATTTTGATACTTTGACAACGATTTTTCCAGTAGCTTAGAAGAAAACGATGTTTCTGTTCTTAGGTCATTACAGTATGATAGAAAAAAAATTTCGTCAATTATAATTTGTTTTCGATTTAGATTTGCTGTTCATAGCTGTTTAAGACAATCTTGATGTATTTTGATACTTTGACAACGATTTTTCCAGTAGTTTAGAAGAAAACGATGTTTTTTTTTATTTGGTGGTTACAGTACGAAAGAAAAAAAAATGCTGTTAACTCCGTCAATGTTAATTTTTTTCGATTTAGATTTGCTTTTCGTAGCTGTTTAAGACAATCTTGATGTATTTTGATACTTTGACAACGATTTTTCCAGTAGCTTAGAAGAAAACGATGTTTTTTTTCTTTGGTCGTTACAGTACGAAAGAAAAAAAAATGCTGTTAACTCCGTAAATGTTAATTTTTTTTCTATTTAGATTTGCTTTTCATAGCTGTTTAAGACAATCTTGATGTATTTTGACACTTTGACAACGATTTTTCCAGTAGCTTAGAAGAAAACGATGTTTTTTTTTCTTTGGTCGTTACAGTACGAAAGAAAAAAAAATGCTGTTATCTCCGTCAATATTAATTTTTTTCGATTAAGATTTGCTGTTCATAGCTGTTTAAGACAACCTTGATGTATTTTGACACTTTGACAACGATTTTTCCAGTAGCTTAGAAGAAAACGATGTTTTTTTTCTTTGGTCGTTACAGTACGAAAGAAAAAAAATGCTGTTAACTCCGTAAATGTTAATTTTTTTTCTATTTAGATTTGCTTTTCATAGCTGTTTAAGACAATCTTGATGTATTTTGACACTTTGACAACGATTTTTCCAGTAGCTTAGAAGAAAACGATGTTTTTTTTTCTTTGGTCGTTACAGTACGAAAGAAAAAAAAATGCTGTTATCTCCGTCAATATTAATTTTTTTCGATTAAGATTTGCTGTTCATAGCTGTTTAAGACAACCTTGATGTATTTTGACACTTTGACAACGATTTTTCCAGTAGCTTAGAAGAAAACGATGTTTTTTTTCTTTGGTAGTTACAGAACGAAAGAAAAAAAAATGCTGTTATCTCCGTCAATATTAATTTTTTTCGATTTAGATTGGCTTTTCATAGCTGTTTAAGACAATTTTGATGTATTTTGACACTTTGACAACGATTTTTCCAGAAGTTTAGAAGAAAACGATGTTTCTGTTCTTAGGTCGTTACAGTATGATAGAAAAAAAATTTCGTCAATTATAATTTGTTTTCGATTTAGATTTGCTGTTCATAGCTGTTTAAGACAATCTTGATGTATTTTGATACTTTGACAACGATTTTTCCAGTAGTTTAGAAGAAAACGATGTTTTTTTTTATTTGGTGGTTACAGTACGAAAGAAAAAAAAATGCTGTTAACTCCGTCAATGTTAATTTTTTTCGATTTAGATTTGCTTTTCGTAGCTGTTTAAGACAATCTTGATGTATTTTGATACTTTGACAACGATTTTTCCAGTAGCTTAGAAGAAAACGATGTTTTTTTTCTTTGGTCGTTACAGTACGAAAGAAAAAAAAATGCTGTTAACTCCGTAAATGTTAATTTTTTTTCTATTTAGATTTGCTTTTCATAGCTGTTTAAGACAATCTTGATGTATTTTGACACTTTGACAACGATTTTTCCAGTAGCTTAGAAGAAAACGATGTTTTTTTTTCTTTGGTCGTTACAGTACGAAAGAAAAAAAAATGCTGTTATCTCCGTCAATATTAATTTTTTTCGATTTAGATTGGCTTTTCATAGCTGTTTAAGACAATTTTGATGTATTTTGACACTTTGACAACGATTTTTCCAGAAGTTTAGAAGAAAACGATGTTTCTGTTCTTAGGTCGTTACAGTATGATAGAAAAAAAATTTCGTCAATTATAATTTGTTTTCGATTTAGATTTGCTGTTCATAGCTGTTTAAGACAATCTTGATGTATTTTGATACTTTGACAACGATTTTTCCAGTAGTTTAGAAGAAAACGATGTTTTTTTTTATTTGGTGGTTACAGTACGAAAGAAAAAAAAATGCTGTTAACTCCGTCAATGTTTATTTTTTTCGATTTAGATTTGCTTTTCGTAGCTGTTTAAGACAATCTTGATGTATTTTGATACTTTGACAACGATTTTTACAGTAGCTTAGAAGAAAACGATGTTTTTTTTCTTTGGTCGTTACAGTACGAAAGAAAAAAAAATGCTGTTAACTCCGTAAATGTTAATTTTTTTTCTATTTAGATTTGCTTTTCATAGCTGTTTAAGACAATCTTGATGTATTTTGACACTTTGACAACGATTTTTCCAGTAGCTTAGAAGAAAACGATGTTTTTTTTTATTTGGTCGTTACAGTACGAAAGAAAAAAAAATGCTGTTATCTCCGTCAATATTAATTTTTTTCGATTAAGATTTGCTGTTCATAGCTGTTTAAGACAACCTTGATGCATTTTGACACTTTGACAACGATTTTTCCAGTAGCTTAGAAGAAAACGATGTTTTTTTTCTTTGGTAGTTACAGAACGAAAGAAAAAAAAATGCTGTTATCTCCGTCAATATTAATTTTTTTCGATTTAGATTGGCTTTTCATAGCTGTTTAAGACAATTTTGAAGTATTTTGACACTTTGACAACGATTTTTCCAGAAGTTTAGAAGAAAACGATGTTTTTTTTATTTGGTCGTTACAGTATTATAGAAAAAAAAATTTCGTTAATTTTAATTTTTTTTTAATTAGATTGGCTTTTCATAACTGTTTAAGACAATCTTGATGTATTTTGACACTTTGACAACGATTTTTCCAGTAGCTTAGAAGAAAACGATGTTTTTTTTTTATTTGGTCGTTACAGTACGAAAGAAAAAAAAAACTGTTATCTCCGTCAATTATAATTTTTTTTCGATTTAGATTTGCTGTTCATAGCTGTTTAAGACAATCTTGATGTATTTTGATACTTTGACAACGATTTTTCCAGTAGCTTAGAAGAAAACGATGTTTTTTTTTCTTTGGTCGTTACAGTACGAAAGAAAAAAAAAAGCTGTTATCACCGTCAATTATAATTTTTTTTCGATTAAGATTTGCTGTTCATAGCTGTTTAAGACAATCTTGATGTATTTTGATACTTTGACAACGATTTTTCCAGTAGCTTAGAAGAAAACGATGTTTTTGTTCTTAGGTCGTTACAGTATGATAGAAAAAAAAATTTCGTCAATTATAATTTGTTTTCGATTTAGATTTGCTGTTCATAGCTGTTTAAGACAATCTTGATGTATTTTGATACTTTGACAACGATTTTTCCAGTAGCTTAGAAGAAAACGATGTTTTTTTTTCTTTGGTCGTTACAGTATGAAAGAAAAAAAAATTTCGTTAATATTAATTTTTTTTCGATTTGGATTTGCTGTTCATAGCTGTTTAAGACAATCTTGATGTATTTTGATACTTTGACAATGATTTTTCCAGTAGTTTAGAAGAAAACGATGTTTTTTTTTTCTTTGGTCGTTACAGTACGAAAGAAAAAAAACTGCTGTTAACTCCGTCAATGTTAATTTTTTTTCGATTTAGATTTGCTTTTCATAGCTGTTTAAGACAATCTTGATGTATTTTGACACTTTGACAACGATTTTTCCAGTAGTTTAGAAGAAAACGATGTTTTTTTTATTTGGTCGTTACAGTATGATAGAAAAAAAAATGCTGTTAACTCCGTCAATTATAATTTTTTTTTCGATTTAGATTTGCTTTTCATAGCTGTTTAAGACAATCTTGATGTATTTTGACACTTTGACAACGATTTTTCCAGCAGTTTAGAAGAAAACGATGTTTTTTTTTATTTGGTAGTTACAGTACGAAAGAAAAAAAAAAGCTGTTATCTCCGTCAATTATAATTTGTTTTCGATTTAGATTTGCTTTTCATAGCTGTTTAAGACAATCTTGATGTATTTTGATACTTTGACAACGATTTTTCCAGTAGCTTAGAAGAAAACGATGTTTTTGTTCTTAGGTCGTTACAGTATGATAGAAAAAAAAATTTCGTCAATTATAATTTGTTTTCGATTTAGATTTGCTGTTCATAGCTGTTTAAGACAATCTTGATGTATTTTGATACTTTGACAACGATTTTTCCAGTAGTTTAGAAGAAAACGATGTTTTTTTTTATTTGGTGGTTACAGTACGAAAGAAAAAAAAATGCTGTTAACTCCGTCAATGTTAATTTTTTTCGATTTAGATTTGCTTTTCATAGCTGTTTAAGACAATCTTGATGTATTTTGATACTTTGACAACGATTTTTCCAGTAGCTTAGAAGAAAACGATGTTTTTTTTCTTTGGTCGTTACAGTACGAAAGAAAAAAAAATGCTGTTAACTCCGTAAATGTTAATTTTTTTTCTATTTAGATTTGCTTTTCATAGCTGTTTAAGACAATCTTGATGTATTTTGACACTTTGACAACGATTTTTCCAGTAGTTTAGAAGAAAACGATGTTTTTTTTTCTTTGGTCGTTACAGTACGAAAGAAAAAAAAATGCTGTTATCTCCGTCAATATTAATTTTTTTCGATTAAGATTTGCTGTTCATAGCTGTTTAAGACAACCTTGATGTATTTTGACACTTTGACAACGATTTTTCCAGTAGCTTAGAAGAAAACGATGTTTTTTTTCATGGTAGTTACAGAACGAAAGAAAAAAAAATGCTGTTATCTCCGTCAATATTAATTTTTTTCGATTTAGATTGGCTTTTCATAGCTGTTTAAGACAATTTTGATGTAATTTGACACTTTGACAACGATTTTTCCAGAAGTTTAGAAGAAAACGATGTTTTTTTTATTTGATCGTTACAGTATTATAGAAAAAAAAATTTCGTTAATTTTAATTTTTTTTTAATTAGATTGGCTTTTCATAACTGTTTAAGACAATCTTGATGTATTTTGACACTTTGACAACGATTTTTCCAGTAGCTTAGAAGAAAACGATGTTTTTTTTTATTTGGTCGTTACAGTACGAAAGAAAAAAAAAAACTGTTATCACCGTCAATTATAATTTTTTTTCTATTTAGATTTGCTTTTCATAGCTGTTTAAGACAATCTTGATGTATTTTGACACTTTGACAACGATTTTTCCAGTAGCTTAGAAGAAAACGATGTTTTTTTTCATGGTAGTTACAGAACGAAAGAAAAAAAAATGCTGTTATCTCCGTCAATATTAATTTTTTTCGATTTAGATTGGCTTTTCATAGCTGTTTAAGACAATTTTGATGTATTTTGACACTTTGACAACGATTTTTCCAGAAGTTTAGAAGAAAACGATGTTTTTTTTATTTGATCGTTACAGTATTATAGAAAAAAAAATTTCGTCAATTATAATTTGTTTTCGATTTAGATTTGCTGTTCATAGCTGTTTAAGACAATCTTGATGTATTTTGATACTTTGACAACGATTTTTCCAGTAGCTTAGAAGAAAACGATGTTTTTTTTTCTTTGGTCGTTACAGTATGAAAGAAAAAAAAATTTCGTTAATATTAATTTTTTTTCGATTTGGATTTGCTGTTTATAGCTGTTTAAGACAATCTTGATGTATTTTGATACTTTGACAACGATTTTTCCAGTAGTTTAGAAGAAAACGATGTTTTTTTTTTCTTTGGTCGTTACAGTACGAAAGAAAAAAAACTGCTGTTAACTCCGTCAATGTTAATTTTTTTTCGATTTAGATTTGCTTTTCATAGCTGTTTAAGACAATCTTGATGTATTTTGACACTTTGACAACGATTTTTCCAGTAGTTTAGAAGAAAACGTTGTTTTTTTTATTTGGTCGTTACAGTATGATAGAAAAAAAAATGCTGTTAACTCCGTCAATTATAATTTTTTTTTCGATTTAGATTTGCTTTTCATAGCTGTTTAAGACAATCTTGATGTATTTTGACACTTTGACAACGATTTTTCCAGTAGTTTAGAAGAAAACGATGTTTTTTTTTATTTGGTAGTTACAGTACGAAAGAAAAAAAAAAGCTGTTATCTCCGTCAATGTTAATTTGTTTTCGATTTAGATTTGCTTTTCATAGCTGTTTAAGACAATCTTGATGTATTTTGATACTTTGACAACGATTTTTCCAGTAGCTTAGAAGAAAACGATGTTTTTGTTCTTAGGTCGTTACAGTATGATAGAAAAAAAAATTTCGTCAATTATAATTTGTTTTCGATTTAGATTTGCTTTTCATAGCTGTTTAAAACAATCTTGATGTATTTTGATACTTTGACAACGATTTTTCCAGTAGTTTAGAAGAAAACGATGTTTTTTTTTATTTGGTCGTTACAGTACGAAAGAAAAAAAAATGCTGTTATCTCCGTCAATATTAATTTTTTTCGATTTAGATTGGCTTTTCAAAGCTGTTTAAGACAATCTTGATGTATTTTAAAACTTTGACAACGATTTTTCCAGTAGCTTAGAAGAAAACGATGTTTTTTTTTCTTTGGTCGTTACAGTACGAAAGAAAAAAAAATGCTGTTAACTCCGTAAATGTTAATTTTTTTTCTATTTAGATTTGCTTTTCATAGCTGTTTAAGACAATCTTGATGTATTTTGATACTTTGACAACGATTTTTCCAGTAGTTTAGAAGAAAACGATGTTTTTTTTTCTTTGGTCGTTACAGTACGAAAGAAAAAAAAATGCTGTTAACTCCGTCAATGTTAATTTTTTTCGATTTAGATTTGCTTTTCGTAGCTGTTTAAGACAATCTTGATGTATTTTGATACTTTGACAACGATTTTTCCAGTAGCTTAGAAGAAAACGATGTTTTTTTTCTTTGGTCGTTACAGTACGAAAGAAAAAAAAATGCTGTTAACTCCGTAAATGTTAATTTTTTTTCTATTTAGATTTGCTTTTCATAGCAGTTTAAGACAATCTTGATGTATTTTGACACTTTGACAACGATTTTTCCAGTAGTTTAGAAGAAAACGATGTTTTTTTTTCTTTGGTCGTTACAGTACGAAAGAAAAAAAAATGCTGTTATCTCCGTCAATATTAATTTTTTTCGATTAAGATTTGCTGTTCATAGCTGTTTAAGACAACCTTGATGTATTTTGGTACTTTGACAACGATTTTTCCAGTAGTTTAGAAGAAAACGATGTTTTTTTTATTTGGTCGTTAAAGTATTATAGAAAAAAAAATTTCGTTAATTTTAATTTTTTTTTAATTAGATTGGCTTTTCATAACTGTTTAAGACAATCTTGATGTATTTTGACACTTTGACAACGATTTTTCCAGTAGTTTAGAAGAAAACGATGTTTTTTTTTCTTTGGTCGTTACAGTACGAAAGAAAAAAAAATGCTGTTATCTCCGTCAATATTAATTTTTTTCGATTTAGATTGGCTTTTCATAGCTGTTTAAGACAATTTTGATGTATTTTGACACTTTGACAACGATTTTTCCAGAAGTTTAGAAGAAAACGATGTTTTTTTTTATTTGGTCGTTAAAGTATTATAGAAAAAAAAATTTCGTTAATTTTAATTTTTTTCTATTTAGATTTGCTTTTCATAGCTGTTTAAGACAATCTTGATGTATTTTGACACTTTGACAACGATTTTTCCAGTAGTTTAGAAGAAAACGATGCTTTTTTTTCTTTGGTCATTACAGTACGAAAGAAAAAAAAATGCTGTTATCTCCGTCAATATTAATTTTTTTCGATTTAGATTGGCTTTTCATAGCTGTTTAAGACAATTTTGATGTATTTTGACACTTTGACAACGATTTTTCCAGAAGTTTAGAAGAAAACGATGTTTTTGTTCTTAGGTCGTTACAGTATGATAGAAAAAAAAATTTCGTCAATTATAATTTGTTTTCGATTTAGATTTGCTGTTCATAGCTATTTAAGACAATCTTGATGTATTTTGATACTTTGACAACGATTTTTCCAGTAGCTTAGAAGAAAACGATGTTTTTTTTTCTTTGGTCGTTACAGTATGAAAGAAAAAAAAATTTCGTTAATATTATTTTTTTTTCGATTTGGATTTGCTGTTCATAGCTGTTTAAGACAATCTTGATGTATTTTGATACTTTGACAACGATTTTTCCAGTAGTTTAGAAGAAAACGATGTTTTTTTTTCTTTGGTCGTTACAGTACGAAAGAAAAAAAAATGCTGTTATCTCCGTCAATATTAATTTTTTTCGATTTAGATTGGCTTTTCATAGCTGTTTAAGACAATTTTGATGTATTTTGACACTTTGACAACGATTTTTCCAGAAGTTTAGAAGAAAACGATGTTTTTTTTATTTGGTCGTTAAAGTATTATAGAAAAAAAAATTTCGTTAATTTTAATTTTTTTCTATTTAGATTTGCTTTTCATAGCTGTTTAAGACAATCTTGATGTATTTTGACACTTTGACAACGATTTTTCCAGTAGTTTAGAAGAAAACGATGTTTTTTTTTCTTTGGTCGTTACAGTACGAAAGAAAAAAAAATGCTGTTATCTCCGTCAATATTAATTTTTTTCGATTTAGATTGGCTTTTCATAGCTGTTTAAGACAATTTTGATGTATTTTGACACTTTGACAACGATTTTTCCAGAAGTTTAGAAGAAAACGATGTTTTTTTTATTTGGTCGTTAAAGTATTATAGAAAAAAAAATTTCGTTAATTTTAATTTTTTTCTATTTAGATTTGCTTTTCATAGCTGTTTAAGACAATCTTGATGTATTTTGACACTTTGACAACGATTTTTCCAGAAGTTTAGAAGAAAACGATGTTTTTGTTCTTAGGTCGTTACAGTATGATAGAAAAAAAAATTTCGTCAATTATAATTTGTTTTCGATTTAGATTTGCTGTTCATAGCTATTTAAGACAATCTTGATGTATTTTGATACTTTGACAACGATTTTTCCAGAAGTTTAGAAGAAAACGATGTTTTTTTTATTTGGTCGTTAAAGTATTATAGAAAAAAAAATTTCGTTAATTTTAATTTTTTTTTAATTAGATTGGCTTTTCATAACTGTTTAAGACAATCTTGATGTATTTTGACACTTTGACAACGATTTTTCTGGTAGCTTAGAAGAAAACGATGTTTTTTTTTTATTTGGTCGTTACAGTACGAAAGAAAAAAAAAACTGTTATCTCCGTCAATTATAATTTTTTTTCGATTTAGATTTGCTGTTCATAGCTGTTTAAGACAATCTTGATGTATTTTGATACTTTGACAACGATTTTTCCAGTAGCTTAGAAGAAAACGATGTTTTTTTTTCTTTGGTCGTTACAGTACGAAAGAAAAAAAAAAGCTGTTATCACCGTCAATATTAATTTTTTTTCGATTAAGATTTGCTGTTCATAGCTGTTTAAGACAATCTTGATGTATTTTGATACTTTGACAACGATTTTTCCAGTAGCTTAGAAGAAAACGATGTTTTTGTTCTTAGGTCGTTACAGTATGATAGAAAAAAAAATTTCGTCAATTATAATTTGTTTTCGATTTAGATTTGCTGTTCATAGCTATTTAAGACAATCTTGATGTATTTTGATACTTTGACAACGATTTTTCCAGTAGCTTAGAAGAAAACGATGTTTTTTTTTCTTTGGTCGTTACAGTATGAAAGAAAAAAAAATTTCGTTAATATTATTTTTTTTTCGATTTGGATTTGCTGTTCATAGCTGTTTAAGACAATCTTGATGTATTTTGATACTTTGACAACGATTTTTCCAGTAGTTTAGAAGAAAATGATGTTTTTTTTTTCTTTGGTCGTTACAGTACGAAAGAAAAAAAACTGCTGTTAACTCCGTCAATGTTAATTTTTTTTCGATTTAGATTTGCTTTTCATAGCTGTTTAAGACAATCTTGATGTATTTTGACACTTTGACAACGATTTTTCCAGTAGTTTAGAAGAAAACGATGTTTTTTTTATTTGGTCGTTACAGTATGATAGAAAAAAAAATTTTGTTAATTTTAATTTTTTTTTAATTAGATTAGCTTTTCATAACTGTTTAAGACAATCTTGATGTATTTTGACAATTTGACAACGATTTTTCCAGTAGCTTAGAAGAAAACGATGTTTTTTTTTATTTGGTCGTTACAGTACGAAAGAAAAAAAAAAGCTGTTATCTCCGCCAATGTTAATTTTTTTTCGATTTAGATTTGCTGTTCATAGCTGTTTAAGACAATCTTGAAGTATTTTGATACTTTGACAACGATTTTTCCAGTAGCTTAGAAGAAAACGATGTTTTTTTTCTTTGGTCGTTACAGTACGAAAGAAAAAAAAATGCTGTTATCTCCGTCAATATTAATTTTTTTCGATTTAGATTGACTTTTCAAAGCTGTTTAAGACAATCTTGATGTATTTTAAAACTTTGACAACGATTTTTCCAGTAGCTTAGAAGAAAACGATGTTTTTTTTTGTCTTTGGTCGTTACAGTACGATAGAAAAAAAAAATTTCGTCAATTATAATTTGTTTTCGATTTAGATTTGCTTTTCATAGCTGTTTAAGACAACCTTGATGTATTTTGATACTTTGACAACGATTTTTCCAGTAGTTTAGAAGAAAACGATGTTTTTTTTCTTTGGTCGTTACAGTACGAAAGAAAAAAAAATGCTGTTAACTCCGTCAATGTTAATTTTTTTTTCGAATTAGATTTGCTTTTCATAGCTGTTTAAGACAATCTTGATGTATTTTGACACTTTGACAACGATTTTTCCAGTAGTTTAGAAGAAAACGATGTTTTTTTTTATTTGGTAGTTACAGTACGAAAGAAAAAAAAAAGCTGTTATCTCCGTCAATGTTAATTTGTTTTCGATTTAGATTTGCTTTTCATAGCTGTTTAAGACAATCTTGATGTATTTTGATACTTTGACAACGATTTTTCCAGTAGCTTAGAAGAAAACGATGTTTTTGTTCTTAGGTCGTTACAGTATGATAGAAAAAAAAATTTCGTCAATTATAATTTGTTTTCGATTTAGATTTGCTTTTCATAGCTGTTTAAGACAATCTTGATGTATTTTGATACTTTGGCAACGATTTTTCCAGTAGTTTAGAAGAAAACGATGTTTTTTTTCTTTGGTCGTTACAGTACGAAAGAAAAAAAAAAGCTGTTATCTCAGTCAATATTAATTTTTTTCTATTAAGATTTGCTTTTCATAGCTGTTTCAGACAATCTTGATGTATTTTGATACTTTGACAACGATTTTTCCAGTAGCTTAGAAGAAAACGATGTTTCTGTTCTTAGGTCGTTACAGTATGATAGAAATAAAAATTTCGTCAATATTAATTTTTTTTCGATTTAGATTTGCTTTTCATAGCTGTTTAAGACAATCTTGATGTATTTTGACACTTTGACAACGATTTTTCCAGTAGTTTAGAAGAAAACGATGTTTTTTTTATTTGGTGGTTACAGTACGAAAGAAAAAAAAATGCTGTTAACTTCGTCAATGTTATTTTTTTCGATTTAGATTGGCTTTTCGTAGCTGTTTAAGACAATCTTGATGTATTTTGATACTTTGACAACGATTTTTCCAGTAGCTTAGAAGAAAACGATGTTTATTTTTATTTGGTCGTTACAGTACGAAAGAAAAAAAAAAGCTGTTATCTCAGTCAATTATAATATGTTTTCGATTTAGATTTGCTTTTCATAGCTGTTTAAGACAATCTTGATGTATTTTGATACTTTGACAACGATTTTTCCAGTAGCTTAGAAGAAAACGATGTTTTTTTTCTTTGGTCGTTACAGTACGAAAGAAAAAAAAATGCTGTTATCTCCGTCAATATTAATTTTTTTCTATTAAAATTTGCTTTTCATAGCTGTTTAAGACAATCTTGATGTATTTTGATACTTTGACAACGATTTTTCCAGTAGTTTAGAAGAAAACGATGTTTTTTTTTCTTTGGTCGTTACAGTACGAAAGAAAAAAAAAAGCTGTTATCTCCGTCAATTATAATTTGTTTTCGAATTAGATTTGCTGTTCATAGCTGTTTAAGACAATCTTGATGTATTTTGATACTTTGACAACGATTTTTCCAGTAGCTTAGAAGAAAACGATGTTTTTTTTCTTTGGTCGTTACAGTACGAAAGAAAAAAAAATGCTGTTAACTCAGTAAATGTTAATTTTTTCTATTTTGATTTGCTTTTCATAGCTGTTTACGACAATCTTGATGTATTTTGACACTTTGACAACGATTTTTCCAGTAGTTTAGAAGAAAACGATGTTTTTTTTTATTTGGTCGTTACAGTACGAAAAAAAAAAAACAAGCTGTTATCTCCGTCAATTATAATTTTTTTTCGATTTAGATTTGCTGTTCATAGCTGTTTAAGACAATCTTGATGTATTTTGATACTTTGACAACGATTTTTCCAGTAGTTTAGAAGAAAACGATGTTTTTTTTTCTTTGGTCGTTACAGTACGAAAGAAAAAAAAATGCTGTTATCTCCGTCAATATTAACTTTTTTTCGATTAAGATTTGCTGTTCATAGCTGTTTAAGACAATCTTGATGTATTTTGACACTTTGACAACGATTTTTCCAGTAGCTTAGAAGAAAACGATGTTTTTTTTCTTTGGTCGTTACAGTACGAAAGAAAAAAAAATGCTGTTATCTCCGTCAATATTAATTTTTTCTATTTAGATTTGCTTTTCATAGCTGTTTAAGACAATCTTGATGTATTTTGATACTTTGACAACGATTTTTCCAGTAGCTTATAAGAAAACGATGTTTCTGTTCTTAGGTCTTTACAGTATGATAGAAAAAAAAATTTCGGCAATTATAATTTGTTTACGATTTAGATTTGCTGTTCATAGCTGTTTAAGACAATCTTGATGTATTTTGATACTTTGACAACGATTTTTCCAGTAGCTTAGAAGAAAACGATGTTTTTTTTCTTTGGTCGTTACAGTACGAAAGAAAAAAAAATGCTGTTAACTCCGTAAATGTTAATTTTTTTTCTATTAAGATTTGCTTTTCATAGCTGTTTAAGACAATCTTGATGTATTTTGACACTTTGACAACGATTTTTCCAGTAGTTTAGAAGAAAACGATGTTTTTTTTTATTTGGTCGTTACAGTATGATAGAAAAAAAAAAGCTGTTATCTCCGTCAATTATTATTTTTTTTCGATTTAGATTTGCTGTTCATAGCTGTTTAAGACAATCTTGATGTATTTTGATACTTTGACAACGATTTTTCCAGTAGTTTAGAAGAAAACGATGTTTTTTTTTCTTTGGTCGTTACAGTACGAAAGAAAAAAAAATGCTGTTATCTCCGTCAATATTAATTTTTTTCGATTAAGATTTGCTGTTCATAGCTGTTTAAGACAATCTTGATGTATTTTGACACTTTGACAACGATTTTTCCAGTAGCTTAGAAGAAAACGATGTTTTTTTTCTTTGGTCGTTACAGTACGAAAGAAAAAAAAATGCTGTTATCTCCGTCAATATTAATTTTTTTCAATTAAGATTGGCTTTTCATAGCTGTTTAAGACAATCTTGATGTATTTTGACACTTTGACAACGATTTTTCTAGAAGTTTAGAAGAAAACGATGTTTTTTTTCTTTGGTCGTTACAGTACGAAAGAAAAAAAAAAGCTGTTATCTCCGTCAATTATAATTTTTTTTCGATTTAGATTTGCTGTTCATAGCTGTTTAAGACAATCTTGATGTATTTTGATACTTTGACAACGATTTTTCCAGTAGCTTAGAAGAAAACGATGTTTTTTTTTCTTTGGTCGTTACAGTACGAAAGAAAAAAAAAAGCTGTTATCTCCGTCAATTATAACTTTTTTTCGATTAAGATTTGCTGTTCATAGCTGTTTAAGACAATCTTGATGTATTTTGATACTTTGACAACGATTTTTCCAGTAGCTTAGAAGAAAACGATGTTTTTGTTCTTAGGTCGTTACAGTATGATAGAAAAAAAAATTTCGTCAATTATAATTTGTTTTCGATTTAGATTTGCTTTTCATAGCTGTTTAAGACAATCTTGATGTATTTTGATACTTTGGCAACGATTTTTCCAGTAGTTTAGAAGAAAACGATGTTTTTTTTTTCTATGGTCGTTACAGAACGAAAGAAAAAAAAATGCTGTTATCTCCGTCAATATTAATTTTTTTCGATTTAGATTGGCTTTTCATAGCTGTTTAAGACAATCTTGATGTATTTTGATACTTTGACAACGATTTTTCCAGTAGCTTAGAAGAAAACGATGTTTTTTTTCTTTGGTCGTTACAGTACGAAAGAAAAAAAAACTGTTATCTCCGTCAATTATAATTTTTTTTCGATTTAGATTTGCTGTTCATAGCTGTTTAAGACAATCTTGATGTATTTTGATACTTTGACAACGATTTTTCCAGTAGTTTAGAAGAAAACGATGTTTTTTTTTATTTGGTCGTTACAGTATGATAGAAAAAAAAAAGCTGTTATCTCCGTCAATTATAATTTTTTTTCGATTTAGATTTGCTGTTCATAGCTGTTTAAGACAATCTTGATGTATTTTGATACTTTGACAACGATTTTTCCAGTAGTTTAGAAGAAAACGATGTTTTTTTTTCTTTGGTCGTTACAGTACGAAAGAAAAAAAAATGCTGTTATCTCCGTCAATATTAATTTTTTTCGATTAAGATTTGCTGTTCATAGCTGTTTAAGACAATCTTGATGTATTTTGACACTTTGACAACGATTTTTCCAGTAGCTTAGAAGAAAACGATGTTTTTTTTCTTTGGTCGTTACAGTACGAAAGAAAAAAAAATGCTGTTATCTCCGTCAATATTAATTTTTTTCAATTAAGATTGGCTTTTCATAGCTGTTTAAGACAATCTTGATGTATTTTGATACTTTGACAACGATTTTTCCAGTAGCTTAGAAGAAAACGATGTTTTTTTTTCTTTGGTCGTTACAGTACGAAAGAAAAAAAAAAGCTGTTATCTCCGTCAATTATAATTTTTTTTCGATTTAGATTTGCTGTTCATAGCTGTTTAAGACAATCTTGATGTATTTTGATACTTTGACAACGATTTTTCCAGTAGCTTAGAAGAAAACGATGTTTTTGTTCTTAGGTCGTTACAGTATGATAGAAAAAAAAATTTCGTCAATTATAATTTGTTTTCGATTTAGATTTGCTTTTCATAGCTGTTTAAGACAATCTTGATGTATTTTGATACTTTGGCAACGATTTTTCCAGTAGTTTAGAAGAAAACGATGTTTTTTTTTATTTGGTGGTTACAGTACGAAAGAAAAAAAAATGCTGTTATCTCCGTCAATATTAATTTTTTTCGATTTAGATTGGCTTTTCATAGCTGTTTAAGACAATCTTGATGTATTTTGATACTTTGACAACGATTTTTCCAGTAGCTTAGAAGAAAACGATGTTTTTTTTTCTTAGGTCGTTACAGTATGATAGAAAAAAAAATTTCGTCAATGTTAATTTTTTTTCTATTTAGATTTGCTTTTCATAGCTGTTTGAGACAATCTTGATGTATTTTGACACTTTGACAACGATTTTTCCAGTAGTTTAGAAGAAAACGATGTTTTTTTTTATTTGGTCGTTACAGTATGATAGAAAAAAAAAAGCTGTTATCTCCGTCAATTATAATTTTTTTTCGATTTAGATTTGCTGTTCATAGCTGTTTAAGACAATCTTGATGTATTTTGATACTTTGACAACGATTTTTCCAGTAGTTTAGAAGAAAACGATGTTTTTTTTTCTTTGGTCATTACAGTACGAAAGAAAAAAAAATGCTGTTATCTCCGTCAATATTAATTTTTTTCGATTAAGATTTACTGTTCATAGCTGTTTAAGACAATCTTGATGTATTTTGACACTTTGACAACGATTTTTCCAGTAGCTTAGAAGAAAACGATGTTTTTTTTCTTTGGTCGTTACAGTACGAAAGAAAAAAAAATGCTGTTATCTCCGTCAATATTAATTTTTTTCAATTAAGATTGGCTTTTCATAGCTGTTTAAGACAATCTTGATGTATTTTGACACTTTGACAACGATTTTTCTAGAAGTTTAGAAGAAAACGATGTTTTTTTTTCTTTGGTCGTTACAGTACGAAAGAAAAAAAAAAGCTGTTATCTCCGTCAATTATAATTTTTTCCGATTTAGATTTGCTGTTCATAGCTGTTTAAGACAATCTTGATGTATTTTGATACTTTGACAACGATTTTTCCAGTAGCTTAGAAGAAAACGATGTTTTTTTTTCTTTGGTCGTTACAGTACGAAAGAAAAAAAAAAGCTGTTATCTCCGTCAATTATAATTTTTTTTCGATTTAGATTTGCTGTTCATAGCTGTTTAAGACAATCTTGATGTATTTTGATACTTTGACAACGATTTTTCCAGTAGCTTAGAAGAAAACGATGTTTTTTTTCTTAGGTCGTTACAGTATGATAGAAAAAAAAATTTCGTCAATTATAATTTGTTTTCGATTTAGATTTGCTTTTCATAGCTGTTTAAGACAATCTTGATGTATTTTGATACTTTGGCAACGATTTTTCCAGTAGTTTAGAAGAAAACGATGTTTTTTTTTTCTATGGTCGTTACAGTACGAAAGAAAAAAAAATGCTGTTATCTCCGTCAATATTAATTTTTTTCGATTTAGATTGGCTTTTCATAGCTGTTTAAGACAATCTTGATGTATTTTGATACTTTGACAACGATTTTTCCAGTAGCTTAGAAGAAAACGAGGTTTTTTTTTCTTATGTCGTTACAGTATGATAGAAAAAAAAATTTCGTCAATGTTAATTTTTTTTCTATTTAGATTTGCTTTTCATAGCTGTTTAAGACAATCTTGATGTATTATGATACTTTGACAACGATTTTTCCAGTAGCTTAGAAGAAAACGAGGTTTTTTTTTCTTTGGTCGTTACAGTACGAAAGAAAAAAAAATGCTGTTATCTCCGTCAATATTAATTTTTTTCGATTAAGATTTGCTGTTCATAGCTGTTTAAGACAATCTTGATGTATTTTGACACTTTGACAACGATTTTTCCAGTAGCTTAGAAGAAAACGATGTTTTTTTTCTTTGGTCGTTACAGTACGAAAGAAAAAAAAATGCTGTTATCTCCGTCAATATTAATTTTTTTCAATTAAGATTGGCTTTTCATAGCTGTTTAAGACAATCTTGATGTATTTTGATACTTTGACAACGATTTTTCCAGTAGCTTAGAAGAAAACGATGTTTTTTTTTCTTTGGTCGTTACAGTACGAAAGAAAAAAAAAAGCTGTTATCTCCGTCAATTATAATTTTTTTTCGATTTAGATTTGCTGTTCATAGCTGTTTAAGACAATCTTGATGTATTTTGATACTTTGACAACGATTTTTCCAGTAGCTTAGAAGAAAACGATGTTTTTGTTCTTAGGTCGTTACAGTATGATAGAAAAAAAAATTTCGTCAATTATAATTTGTTTTCGATTTAGATTTGCTTTTCATAGCTGTTTAAGACAATCTTGATGTATTTTGATACTTTGGCAACGATTTTTCCAGTAGTTTAGAAGAAAACGATGTTTTTTTTTATTTGGTGGTTACAGTACGAAAGAAAAAAAAATGCTGTTATCTCCGTCAATATTAATTTTTTTCGATTTAGATTGGCTTTTCATAGCTGTTTAAGACAATCTTGATGTATTTTGATACTTTGACAACGATTTTTCCAGTAGCTTAGAAGAAAACGATGTTTTTTTTTCTTAGGTCGTTACAGTATGATAGAAAAAAAAATTTCGTCAATGTTAATTTTTTTTCTATTTAGATTTGCTTTTCATAGCTGTTTGAGACAATCTTGATGTATTTTGACACTTTGACAACGATTTTTCCAGTAGTTTAGAAGAAAACGATGTTTTTTTTTATTTGGTCGTTACAGTATGATAGAAAAAAAAAAGCTGTTATCTCCGTCAATTATAATTTTTTTTCGATTTAGATTTGCTGTTCATAGCTGTTTAAGACAATCTTGATGTATTTTGATACTTTGACAACGATTTTTCCAGTAGTTTAGAAGAAAACGATGTTTTTTTTTCTTTGGTCATTACAGTACGAAAGAAAAAAAAATGCTGTTATCTCCGTCAATATTAATTTTTTTCGATTAAGATTTACTGTTCATAGCTGTTTAAGACAATCTTGATGTATTTTGACACTTTGACAACGATTTTTCCAGTAGCTTAGAAGAAAACGATGTTTTTTTTCTTTGGTCGTTACAGTACGAAAGAAAAAAAAATGCTGTTATCTCCGTCAATATTAATTTTTTTCAATTAAGATTGGCTTTTCATAGCTGTTTAAGACAATCTTGATGTATTTTGACACTTTGACAACGATTTTTCTAGAAGTTTAGAAGAAAACGATGTTTTTTTTTCTTTGGTCGTTACAGTACGAAAGAAAAAAAAAAGCTGTTATCTCCGTCAATTATAATTTTTTCCGATTTAGATTTGCTGTTCATAGCTGTTTAAGACAATCTTGATGTATTTTGATACTTTGACAACGATTTTTCCAGTAGCTTAGAAGAAAACGATGTTTTTTTTTCTTTGGTCGTTACAGTACGAAAGAAAAAAAAAAGCTGTTATCTCCGTCAATTATAATTTTTTTTCGATTTAGATTTGCTGTTCATAGCTGTTTAAGACAATCTTGATGTATTTTGATACTTTGACAACGATTTTTCCAGTAGCTTAGAAGAAAACGATGTTTTTGTTCTTAGGTCGTTACAGTATGATAGAAAAAAAAATTTCGTCAATTATAATTTGTTTTCGATTTAGATTTGCTTTTCATAGCTGTTTAAGACAATCTTGATGTATTTTGATACTTTGGCAACGATTTTTCCAGTAGTTTAGAAGAAAACGATGTTTTTTTTTTCTATGGTCGTTACAGTACGAAAGAAAAAAAAATGCTGTTATCTCCGTCAATATTAATTTTTTTCGATTTAGATTGGCTTTTCATAGCTGTTTAAGACAATCTTGATGTATTTTGATACTTTGACAACGATTTTTCCAGTAGCTTAGAAGAAAACGAGGTTTTTTTTTCTTATGTCGTTACAGTATGATAGAAAAAAAAATTTCGTCAATGTTAATTTTTTTTCTATTTAGATTTGCTTTTCATAGCTGTTTAAGACAATCTTGATGTATTTTGATACTTTGACAACGATTTTTCCAGTAGCTTAGAAGAAAACGAGGTTTTTTTTTCTTTGGTCGTTACAGTACGAAAGAAAAAAAAATGCTGTTATCTCCGTCAATATTAATTTTTTTCGATTTAGATTGGCTTTTCATAGCTGTTTAAGACAATCTTGATGTATTTTGACACTTTGACAACGATTTTTCTAGAAGTTTAGAAGAAAAAGATGTTTTTTTTTCTTTGGTCGTTACAGTACGAAAGAAAAAAAAAGCTGTTATCTCCGTCAATTATAATTTTTTTTCGATTTAGATTTGCTGTTCATAGCTGTTTAAGACAATCTTGATGTATTTTGATACTTTGACAACGATTTTTCCAGTAGCTTAGAAGAAAACGATGTTTTTTTTTCTTTGGTCGTTACAGTACGAAAGAAAAAAAAAAGCTGTTATCTCCGTCAATTATATTTTTTTTTCGATTTAGATTTGCTGTTCATAGCTGTTTAAGACAATCTTGATGTATTTTGATACTTTGACAACGATTTTTCCAGTAGCTTAGAAGAAAACGATGTTTCTGTTCTTAGGTCGTTACAGTATGATAGAAAAAAAAATTTCGCCAATTATAATTTGTTTTCGATTTAGATTTGCTGTTCATAGCTGTTTAAGACAATCTTGATGTATTTTGATATTTTGACAACGATTTTTCCAGTAGCTTAGAAGCGATGTTTTTTTTCTTTGGACGTTACAGTACGAAAAAAAAAAAAAATGCTGTTAACTCCGTAAATGTTAATTTTTTTCTATTAAGATTTGCTTTTCATAGCTGTTTAAGACAATCTTGATGTATTTTGACACTTTGACAACGATTTTTCCAGTAGTTTAGAAGAAAACGATGTTTTTTTTTATTTGGTCGTTACAGTACGAAAGAAAAAAAAATCTGTTATCTCCGTCAATTATAATTTTTTTTCGATTTATATTTGCTGTTCATAGCTGTTTAAGACAATCTTGATGTATTTTGATACTTTGACAACAATTTTTCCAATAGCTTAGAAGAAAACGATGTTTTTTTTTATTTGGTCGTTACAGTACGAAAGAAAAAAAAATGCTGTTAACTCCGTCAATGTTAATTTTTTTTCGATTTAGATTTGCTGTTCATAGCTGTTTAAGACAATCTTGATGTATTTTGATACTTTGACAACGATTTTTCCAGTAGCTTAGAAGAAAACGATGTTTTTTTTCTTTGGTCGTTACAGTACGAAAGAAAAAAAAATGGTGTTAACTCCGTCAATGTTAATTTTTTTTCGATTTAGATTTGCTGTTCATAGCTGTTTAAGACAATCTTGATGTATTTTGATACTTTGACAACGATTTTTCCAGTAGCTTAGAAGAAAACGATGTTTTTTTTTCTTTGGTCGTTACAGTACGAAAGAAAAAAAAAAGCTGTTATCTCCGTCAATTATAATTTTTTTTCGATTTAGATTTGCTGTTCATAGCTGTTTAAGATAATCTTGATGTATTTTGATACTTTGACAACGATTTTTCCAGTAGCTTAGAAGAAAACGATGTTTTTGTTCTTAGGTCGTTACAGTATGATAGAAAAAAAAATTTCGTCAATTATAATTTGTTTTCGATTTAGATTTGCTTTTCATAGCTGTTTAAGACAATCTTGATGTATTTTGATACTTTGGCAACGATTTTTCCAGTAGTTTAGAAGAAAACGATGTTTTTTTTTTCTATGGTCGTTACAGTACGAAAGAAAAAAAAATGCTGTTATCTCCGTCAATATTAATTTTTTTCGATTTAGATTGGCTTTTCATAGCTGTTTAAGACAATCTTGATGTATTTTGATACTTTGACAACGATTTTTCCAGTAGCTTAGAAGAAAACGATGTTTTTAATTTCTTAGGTCGTTACAGTATGATAGAAAAAAAAATTTCGTCAATGTTAATTTTTTTTCTATTTAGATTTGCTTTTCATAGCTGTTTAAGACAATCTTGATGTATTTTGATACTTTGACAACGATTTTTCCAGTAGCTTAGAAGAAAACGAGGTTTTTTTTTCTTTGGTCGTTACAGTACGAAAGAAAAAAAAATGCTGTTATCTCCGTCAATATTAATTTTTTTCGATTTAGATTGGCTTTTCATAGCTGTTTAAGACAATCTTGATGTATTTTGACACTTTGACAACGATTTTTCTAGAAGTTTAGAAGAAAAAGATGTTTTTTTTTCTTTGGTCGTTACAGTACGAAAGAAAAAAAAAGCTGTTATCTCCGTCAATTATAATTTTTTTTCGATTTAGATTTGCTGTTCATAGCTGTTTAAGACAATCTTGATGTATTTTGATACTTTGACAACGATTTTTCCAGTAGCTTAGAAGAAAACGATGTTTTTTTTTCTTTGGTCGTTACAGTACGAAAGAAAAAAAAAAGCTGTTATCTCCGTCAATTATATTTTTTTTTCGATTTAGATTTGCTGTTCATAGCTGTTTAAGACAATCTTGATGTATTTTGATACTTTGACAACGATTTTTCCAGTAGCTTAGAAGAAAACGATGTTTCTGTTCTTAGGTCGTTACAGTATGATAGAAAAAAAAATTTCGTCAATTATAATTTGTTTTCGATTTAGATTTGCTGTTCATAGCTGTTTAAGACAATCTTGATGTATTTTGATATTTTGACAACGATTTTTCCAGTAGCTTAGAAGCGATGTTTTTTTTCTTTGGTCGTTACAGTACGAAAAAAAAAAAAATGCTGTTAACTCCGTAAATGTTAATTTTTTTCTATTAAGATTTGCTTTTCATAGCTTTTTAAGACAATCTTGATGTATTTTGACACTTTGACAACGATTTTTCCAGTAGTTTAGAAGAAAACGATGTTTTTTTTTATTTGGTCGTTACAGTACGAAAGAAAAAAAAATCTGTTATCTCCGTCAATTATAATTTTTTTTCGATTTATATTTGCTGTTCATAGCTGTTTAAGACAATCTTGATGTATTTTGATACTTTGGCAACGATTTTTCCAGTAGTTTAGAAGAAAACGATGTTTTTTTTTTCTATGGTCGTTACAGTACGAAAGAAAAAAAAATGCTGTTATCTCCGTCAATATTAATTTTTTTCGATTTAGATTTGCTGTTCATAGCTGTTTAAGACAATCTTGATGTATTTTGATACTTTGACAACGATTTTTCCAGTAGTTTAGAAGAAAACGATGTTTTTGTTCTTAGGTCGTTACAGTATGATAGAAAAAAAAATTTCGTCAATTATAATTTGTTTTCAATTTAGATTTGCTGTTCATAGCTGTTTAAGACAATCTTGATGTATTTTGATACTTTGACAACGATTTTTTCAGTAGCTTAGAAGAAAACGATGTTTTTTTTCTTTGGTCGTTACAGTATTATAGAAAAAAAAATGCTGTTATCTCCGTCAATATTAATTTTTTTCGATTTAGATTGGCTTTTCATAGCTGTTTAAGACAATCTTGATGTATTTTGACACTTTGACAACGATTTTTCTAGAAGTTTAGAAGAAAAAGATGTTTTTTTTTCTTTGGTCGTTACAGTACGAAAGAAAAAAAAAGCTGTTATCTCCGTCAATTATAATTTTTTTTCGATTTAGATTTGCTGTTCATAGCTGTTTAAGACAATCTTGATGTATTTTGATACTTTGACAACGATTTTTCCAGTAGCTTAGAAGAAAACGATGTTTTTTTTTCTTTGGTCGTTACAGTACGAAAGAAAAAAAAAAGCTGTTATCTCCGTCAATTATATTTTTTTTTCGATTTAGATTTGCTGTTCATAGCTGTTTAAGACAATCTTGATGTATTTTGATACTTTGACAACGATTTTTCCAGTAGCTTAGAAGAAAACGATGTTTCTGTTCTTAGGTCGTTACAGTATGATAGAAAAAAAAATTTCGTCAATTATAATTTGTTTTCGATTTAGATTTGCTGTTCATAGCTGTTTAAGACAATCTTGATGTATTTTGATATTTTGACAACGATTTTTCCAGTAGCTTAGAAGCGATGTTTTTTTTCTTTGGTCGTTACAGTACGAAAAAAAAAAAAATGCTGTTAACTCCGTAAATGTTAATTTTTTTCTATTAAGATTTGCTTTTCATAGCTTTTTAAGACAATCTTGATGTATTTTGACACTTTGACAACGATTTTTCCAGTAGTTTAGAAGAAAACGATGTTTTTTTTTATTTGGTCGTTACAGTACGAAAGAAAAAAAAATCTGTTATCTCCGTCAATTATAATTTTTTTTCGATTTATATTTGCTGTTCATAGCTGTTTAAGACAATCTTGATGTATTTTGATACTTTGACAACGATTTTTCCAGTAGTTTAGAAGAAAACGATGTTTTTTTTTCTTTGGTCGTTACAGTACGAAAGAAAAAAAAATGCTGTTATCTCCGTCAATATTAATTTTTTTCGATTTAGATTTGCTGTTCATAGCTGTTTAAGACAATCTTGATGTATTTTGATACTTTGACAACGATTTTTCCAGTAGTTTAGAAGAAAACGATGTTTTTGTTCTTAGGTCGTTACAGTATGATAGAAAAAAAAATTTCGTCAATTATAATTTGTTTTCAATTTAGATTTGCTGTTCATAGCTGTTTAAGACAATCTTGATGTATTTTGATACTTTGACAACGATTTTTTCAGTAGCTTAGAAGAAAACGATGTTTTTTTTCTTTGGTCGTTACAGTATTATAGAAAAAAAAATTTCGTTAATTTTAATTTTTTTTTAATTAGATTGGCTTTTCATAACTGTTTAAGACAATCTTGATGTATTTTGACACTTTGACAACGATTTTTCCAGTAGCTTAGAAGAAAACGATGTTTTTTTTTATTTGGTCGTTACAGTACGAAAGAAAAAAAACTGCTGTTAACTCCGTCAATTAAAATTTTTTTTCGATTTAGATTTGCTTTTCATAGCTGTTTAAGACAATCTTGATGTATTTTGATACTTTGACAACGATTTTTCCAGTAGCTTAGAAGAAAACGATGTTTTTTTTTCTTTAGTCGTTACAGTACGAAAGAAAAAAAAATGCTGTTATCTGCGTCAATATTAATTTGTTTTCGATTTAGATTTGCTGTTCATAGCTGTTTAAGACAATCTTGATGTATTTTGATACTTTGACAACGATTTTTCCAGTAGCTTAGAAGAAAACGATGTTTTTTTTCTTTGGTCGTTACAGTACGAAAGAAAAAAAAATAGTGTTAACTCCGTCAATGTTAATTTTTTTTCTATTTAGATTTGCTGTTCATAGCTGTTTAAGACAATCTTGATGTATTTTGATACTTTGACAACGATTTTTCCAGTAGCTTAGAAGAAAACGATGTTTTTTTTTATTTGGTCGTTACAGTACGAAAGAAAAAAAAATGCTGTTAACTCCGTCAATGTTAATTTTTTTTCGATTTAGATTTGCTGTTCATAGCTGTTTAAGACAATCTTGATGTATTTTGATACTTTGACAACGATTTTTCCAGTAGCTTAGAAGAAAACGATGTTTTTTTTTATTTGGTCGTTACAGTACGAAAGAAAAAAAAATGCTGTTAACTCCGTCAATGTTAATTTTTTTTCGATTAAGATTTGCTTTTCATAGCTGTTTAAGACAATCTTGATGTATTTTGACACTTTGACAACGATTTTTCTAGTAGTTTAGAAGAAAACAATGTTTTTTTTTTATTTGGTCGTTACAGTACGAAAGAAAAAAAAATGCTGTTAACTCCGTCAATGTTAATTTTTTTTCTATTTAGATTTGCTGTTCATAGCTGTTTAAGACAATCTTGATGTATTTTGATACTTTGACAACGATTTTTCCAGTAGCTTAGAAGAAAACGATGTTTTTTTTTATTTGGTCGTTACAGTACGAAAGAAAAAAAAATGCTGTTAACTCCGTCAATGTTAATTTTTTTTCGATTAAGATTTGCTTTTCATAGCTGTTTAAGACAATCTTGATGTATTTTGACACTTTGACAACGATTTTTCCAGTAGTTTAGAAGAAAACGATGTTTTTTTTTATTTGGTCGTTACAGTACGAAAGAAAAAAAAAAGTTGTTATCTCCGTCAATTATAATTTTTTTTCGATTTAGATTTGCTGTTCATAGCTGTTTAAGACAATCTTGATGTATTTTGATACTTTGACAACGATTTTTCCAGTAGTTTAGAAGAAAACGATGTTTTTTTTTTCTTTGGTCGTTACAGTACGAAAGAAAAAAAAATGCTGTTATCTCCGTCAATATTAATTTTTTTCGATTTAGATTTGCTGTTCGTAGCTGTTTAAGACAATCTTGATGTATTTTGACACTTTGACAACGATTTTTCCAGTAGCTTAGAAGAAAACGATGTTTTTTTTCTTTGGTCGTTACAGTACGAAAGAAAAAAAAATGCTGTTATCTCCGTCAATATTAATTTTTTTCGATTTAGATTGGCTTTTCATAGCTGTTTAAGACAATCTTGAAGTATTTTGACACTTTGACAACGATTTTTCCAGTAGCTTAGAAGAAAACTATGTTTTTTTTTATTTGGTCGTTACAGTACGAAAGAAAAAAAAAGCTGTTATCTCCGTCAATTATAATTTTTTATCGATTTAGATTTGCTGTTCATAGCTGTTTAAGACAATCTTGATGTATTTTGATACTTTGACAACGATTTTTCCAGTAGCTTAGAAGAAAACGATGTTTTTTTTTCTTAGGTCGTTACAGTATGATAGAAAAAAAAATTTCGTCAATGTTAATTTTTTTTCTATTAAGATTTGCTTTTCATAGCTGTTTAAGACAATCTTGATGTATTTTGATACTTTGACAACGATTTTTCCAGTAGCTTAGAAGAAAACGAGGTTTTTTTTTCTTTGGTCGTTACAGTACGAAAGAAAAAAAAATGCTGTTATCTCCGTCAATATTAATTTTTTTCGATTTAGATTGGCTTTTCATAGCTGTTTAAGACAATCTTGATATATTTTGACACTTTGACAACGATTTTTCTAGAAGTTTAGAAGAAAAAGATGTTTTTTTTTATTTGGTCGTTACAGTACGAAAGAAAAAAAAAGCTGTTATCTCCGTCAATTATAATTTTTTTTCGATTTAGATTTGCTGTTCATAGCTGTTTAAGACAATCTTGATGTATTTTGATACTTTGACAACGATTTTTCCAGTAGCTTAGAAGAAAACGATGTTTTTTTTTCTTTGGTCGTTACAGTACGAAAGAAAAAAAAAAGCTGTTATCTCCGTCAATTATATTTTTTTTTCGATTTAGATTTGCTGTTCATAGCTGTTTAAGACAATCTTGATGTATTTTGATACTTTGACAACGATTTTTCCAGTAGCTTAGAAGAAAACGATGTTTCTGTTCTTAGGTCGTTACAGTATGATAGAAAAAAAAATTTCGTCAATTATAATTTGTTTTCGATTTAGATTTGCTGTTCATAGCTGTTTAAGATAATCTTGATGTATTTTGATATTTTGACAACGATTTTTCCAGTAGCTTAGAAGCGATGTTTTTTTTCTTTGGTCGTTACAGTACGAAAAAAAAAAAAAATGCTGTTAACTCCGTAAATGTTAATTTTTTTCTTTTAAGATTTGCTTTTCATAGCTGTTTAAGACAATCTTGATGTATTTTGACACTTTGACAACGATTTTTCCAGTAGTTTAGAAGAAAACGATGTTTTTTTTTATTTGGTCGTTACAGTACGAAAGAAAAAAAAATCTGTTATCTCCGTCAATTATAATTTTTTTTCGATTTATATTTGCTGTTCATAGCTGTTTAAGACAATCTTGATGTATTTTGATACTTTGACAACGATTTTTCCAGTAGTTTAGAAGAAAACGATGTTTTTTTTTCTTTGGTCGTTACAGTACGAAAGAAAAAAAAATGCTGTTATCTCCGTCAATATTAATTTTTTTCGATTTAGATTTGCTGTTCATAGCTGTTTAAGACACTCTTGATGTATTTTGATACTTTGACAACGATTTTTCCAGTAGTTTAGAAGAAAACGATGTTTTTGTTCTTAGGTCGTTACAGTATGATAGAAAAAAAAATTTCGTCAATTATAATTTGTTTTCAATTTAGATTTGCTGTTCATAGCTGTTTAAGACAATCTTGATGTATTTTGATACTTTGACAACGATTTTTTCAGTAGCTTAGAAGAAAACGATGTTTTTTTTCTTTGGTCGTTACAGTATTATAGAAAAAAAAATTTCGTTAATTTTAATTTTTTTTTAATTAGATTGGCTTTTCATAACTGTTTAAGACAATCTTGATGTATTTTGACACTTTGACAACGATTTTTCCAGTAGCTTAGAAGAAAACGATGTTTTTTTTTATTTGGTCGTTACAGTACGAAAGAAAAAAAACTGCTGTTAACTCCGTCAATTAAAATTTTTTTTCGATTTAGATTTGCTTTTCATAGCTGTTTAAGACAATCTTGATGTATTTTGATACTTTGACAACGATTTTTCCAGTAGCTTAGAAGAAAACGATGTTTTTTTTTCTTTAGTCGTTACAGTACGAAAGAAAAAAAAATGCTGTTATCTGCGTCAATATTAATTTGTTTTCGATTTAGATTTGCTGTTCATAGCTGTTTAAGACAATCTTGATGTATTTTGATACTTTGACAACGATTTTTCCAGTAGCTTAGAAGAAAACGATGTTTTTTTTCTTTGGTCGTTACAGTACGAAAGAAAAAAAAATAGTGTTAACTCCGTCAATGTTAATTTTTTTTCTATTTAGATTTGCTGTTCATAGCTGTTTAAGACAATCTTGATGTATTTTGATACTTTGACAACGATTTTTCCAGTAGCTTAGAAGAAAACGATGTTTTTTTTTATTTGGTCGTTACAGTACGAAAGAAAAAAAATGCTGTTAACTCCGTCAATGTTAATTTTTTTTCTATTTAGATTTGCTGTTCATAGCTGTTTAAGACAATCTTGATGTATTTTGATACTTTGACAACGATTTTTCCAGTAGCTTAGAAGAAAACGATGTTTTTTTTCTTTGGTCGTTACAGTACGAAAGAAAAAAAAATGGTGTTAACTCCGTCAATGTTAATTTTTTTTCGATTTAGATTTGCTGTTCATAGCTGTTTTAGACAATCTTGATGTATTTTGATAGTTTGACAACGATTTTTCCAGTAGCTTTGAAGAAAACGATGTTTTTTTTTATTTGGTCGTTACAGTACGAAAGAAAAAAAAATGCAGTTAACTCCGTCAATGTTAATTTTTTTTCGATTAAGATTTGCTTTTCATAGCTGTTTAAGACAATCTTGATGTATTTTGACACTTTGACAACGATTTTTCCAGTAGTTTAGAAGAAAACAATGTTTTTTTTTTTATTTGGTCGTTACAGTACGAAAGAAAAAAAAATGCTGTTAACTCCGTCAATGTTAATTTTTTTTCGATTAAGATTTGCTTTTCATAGCTGTTTAAGACAATCTTGATGTATTTTGACACTTTGACAACGATTTTTCCAGTAGTTTAGAAGAAAACGATGTTTTTTTTTATTTGGTCGTTACAGTACGAAAGAAAAAAAAAAGTTGTTATCTCCGTCAATTATAATTTTTTTTCGATTTAGATTTGCTGTTCATAGCTGTTTAAGACAATCTTGATGTATTTTGATACTTTGACAACGATTTTTCCAGTAGTTTAGAAGAAAACGATGTTTTTTTTTTCTTTGGTCGTTACAGTACGAAAGAAAAAAAAATGCTGTTATCTCCGTCAATATTAATTTTTTTCGATTTAGATTTGCTGTTCGTAGCTGTATAAGACAATCTTGATGTATTTTGACACTTTGACAACGATTTTTCCAGTAGCTTAGAAGAAAACGATGTTTTTTTTTCTTTGGTCGTTACAGTACGAAAGAAAAAAAAATGCTGTTATCTCCGTCAATATTAATTTTTTTCGATTTAGATTGGCTTTTCATAGCTGTTTAAGACAATCTTGAAGTATTTTGACACTTTGACAACGATTTTTCCAGTAGCTTAGAAGAAAACTATGTTTTTTTTTATTTGGTCGTTACAGTACGAAAGAAAAAAAAAGCTGTTATCTCCGTCAATTATAATTTTTTATCGATTTAGATTTGCTGTTCATAGCTGTTTAAGACAATCTTGATGTATTTTGATACTTTGACAACGATTTTTCCAGTAGCTTATAAGAAAACGATGTTTTTGTTCTTAGGTCGTTACAGTATGACAGAAAAAAAAATTTCGTCAATTATAATTTGTTTTCGATTTAGATTTGCTGTTCATAGCTGTTTAAGACAATCTTGATGTATTTTGATACTTTGACAACGATTTTTCCAGTAGCTTAGAAGAAAACGATGTTTTTTTTTCTTTGGTCGTTACAGTACGAAAGAAAAAAAAATGCTGTTATCTCCATCAATATTAATTTTTTTCGATTTAGATTTGCTGTTCATAGCTGTTTAAGACAATCTTGATGTATTTTGATACTTTGACAACGATTTTTCCAGTAGTTTAGAAGAAAACGATGTTTTTGTTCTTAGGTCGTTACAGTATGATAGAAAAAAAAATTTCGTCAATTATAATTTGTTTTCAATTTAGATTTGCTGTTCATAGCTGTTTAAGACAATCTTGATGTATTTTGATACTTTGACAACGATTTTTTCAGTAGCTTAGAAGAAAACGATGTTTTTTTTTATTTGGTCGTTACAGTACGAAAGAAAAAAAACTGCTGTTAACTCCGTCAATTAAAATTTTTTTTCGATTTAGATTTGCTTTTCATAGCTGTTTAAGACAATCTTGATGTATTTTGATACTTTGACAACGATTTTTCCAGTAGCTTAGAAGAAAACGATGTTTTTTTTTCTTTAGTCGTTACAGTACGAAAGAAAAAAAAATGCTGTTATCTGCGTCAATATTAATTTGTTTTCGATTTAGATTTGCTGTTCATAGCTGTTTAAGACAATCTTGATGTATTTTGATACTTTGACAACGATTTTTCCAGTAGCTTAGAAGAAAACGATGTTTTTTTTCTTTGGTCGTTACAGTACGAAAGAAAAAAAAATAGTGTTAACTCCGTCAATGTTAATTTTTTTTCTATTTAGATTTGCTGTTCATAGCTGTTTAAGACAATCTTGATGTATTTTGATACTTTGACAACGATTTTTCCAGTAGCTTAGAAGAAAACGATGTTTTTTTTCTTTGGTCGTTACAGTACGAAAGAAAAAAAAATGGTGTTAACTCCGTCAATGTTAATTTTTTTTCGATTTAGATTTGCTGTTCATAGCTGTTTTAGACAATCTTGATGTATTTTGATAGTTTGACAACGATTTTTCCAGTAGCTTTGAAGAAAACGATGTTTTTTTTTATTTGGTCGTTACAGTACAAAAGAAAAAAAAATGCAGTTAACTCCGTCAATGTTAATTTTTTTTCGATTAAGATTTGCTTTTCATAGCTGTTTAAGACAATCTTGATGTATTTTGACACTTTGACAACGATTTTTCCAGTAGTTTAGAAGAAAACAATGTTTTTTTTTTATTTGGTCGTTACAGTATGAAAGAAAAAAAAATTGCGTCAATATTAATTTTTTTTCGATTTAGATTTGCTTTTCATAGCTGTTTAAGACACTCTTGATGTATTTTGATACTTTGACAACGATTTTTCCAGTAGCTTAGAAGAAAACGACGTTTTTTTTCTTTGGTCGTTACAGTACGAAAGAAAAAAAAATGCTGTTATCTCCGTCAATATTAACTTTTTTCGATTTAGATTTGCTTTTCATAGCTGTTTAAGACAATCTTGATGTATTTTGATACTTTGACAACGATTTTTCCAGTAGCTTAGAAGAAAACGATGTTTTTGTTCTGAGGTCGTTACAGTATGATAGAAAAAAAATTTCGTCAATTATAATTTGTTTTCGATTTAGATTTGCTGTTCATAGCTGTTTAAGACAATCTTGATGTATTTTGATACTTTGACAACGATTTTTCCAGTAGCTTAGAAGAAAACGATGTTTTTGTTCTTAGGTCGTTACAGTATGATAGAAAAAAAAAATTCGTCAATTATAATTTGTTTTCGATTTAGATTTGCTGTTCATATCTGTTTAAGACAATCTTGATGTATTTTGACACTTTGACAACGATTTTCCCAGTAGCTTAAAAGAAAACGATGTTTTTTTTCTTTGGTCGTTACAGTACGAAAGAAAAAAAAATGCTGTTATCTCCGTCAATATTAATTTTTTTCGATTTAGATTGGCTTTTCATAGCTGTTTAAGACAATCTTGATGTATTTTGATACTTTGACAACGATTTTTCCAGTAGCTTAGAAGAAAACGATGTTTTTTTTTATTTGGTCGTTACAGTACGAAAGAAAAAAAAAAGTTGTTATCTCCGTCAATTATAATTTTTTTTCGATTTAGATTTGCTGTTCATATCTGTTTAAGACAATCTTGATGTATTTTGACACTTTGACAACGATTTTTCCAGTAGCTTAAAAGAAAACGATGTTTTTTTTCTTTGGTCGTTACAGTACAAAAGAAAAAAAAATGCAGTTAACTCCGTCAATGTTAATTTTTTTTCGATTAAGATTTGCTTTTCATAGCTGTTTGAGACAATCTTGATGTATTTTGACACTTTGACAACGATTTTTCCAGTAGTTTAGAAGAAAACGATGTTTTTTTTTATTTGGTCGTTACAGTACGAAAGAAAAAAAAAAGTTGTTATCTCCGTCAATTATAATTTTTTTTCGATTTAGATTTGCTGTTCATAGCTGTTTAAGACAATCTTGATGTATTTTGATACTTTGACAACGATTTTTCCAGTAGTTTAGAAGAAAACGATGTTTTTTTTTCTTTGGTCGTTACAGTACGAAAGAAAAAAAAATGCTGTTATCTCCGTCAATATTAATTTTTTTCGATTTAGATTTGCTGTTCATAGCTGTTTAAGACAATCTTGATGTATTTTGATACTTTGACAACGATTTTTCCAGTAGTTTAGAAGAAAACGATGTTTTTGTTCTTAGGTCGTTACAGTATGATAGAAAAAAAAATTTCGTCAATTATAATTTGTTTTCAATTTAGATTTGCTGTTCATAGCTGTTTAAGACAATCTTGATGTATTTTGATACTTTGACAACGATTTTTTCAGTAGCTTAGAAGAAAACGATGTTTTTTTTTATTTGGTCGTTACAGTACGAAAGAAAAAAAACTGCTGTTAACTCCGTCAATTAAAATTTTTTTTCGATTTAGATTTGCTTTTCATAGCTGTTTAAGACAATCTTGATGTATTTTGATACTTTGACAACGATTTTTCCAGTAGCTTAGAAGAAAACGATGTTTTTTTTTCTTTAGTCGTTACAGTACGAAAGAAAAAAAAATGCTGTTATCTGCGTCAATATTAATTTGTTTTCGATTTAGATTTGCTGTTCATAGCTGTTTAAGACAATCTTGATGTATTTTGATACTTTGACAACGATTTTTCCAGTAGCTTAGAAGAAAACGATGTTTTTTTTCTTTGGTCGTTACAGTACGAAAGAAAAAAAAATAGTGTTAACTCCGTCAATGTTAATTTTTTTTCTATTTAGATTTGCTGTTCATAGCTGTTTAAGACAATCTTGATGTATTTTGATACTTTGACAACGATTTTTCCAGTAGCTTAGAAGAAAACGATGTTTTTTTTCTTTGGTCGTTACAGTACGAAAGAAAAAAAAATGGTGTTAACTCCGTCAATGTTAATTTTTTTTCGATTTAGATTTGCTGTTCATAGCTGTTTTAGACAATCTTGATGTATTTTGATAGTTTGACAACGATTTTTCCAGTAGCTTTGAAGAAAACGATGTTTTTTTTTATTTGGTCGTTACAGTACAAAAGAAAAAAAAATGCAGTTAACTCCGTCAATGTTAATTTTTTTTCGATTAAGATTTGCTTTTCATAGCTGTTTAAGACAATCTTGATGTATTTTGACACTTTGACAACGATTTTTCCAGTAGTTTAGAAGAAAACAATGTTTTTTTTTTATTTGGTCGTTACAGTATGAAAGAAAAAAAAATTGCGTCAATATTAATTTTTTTTCGATTTAGATTTGCTTTTCATAGCTGTTTAAGACACTCTTGATGTATTTTGATACTTTGACAACGATTTTTCCAGTAGCTTAGAAGAAAACGACGTTTTTTTTCTTTGGTCGTTACAGTACGAAAGAAAAAAAAATGCTGTTATCTCCGTCAATATTAACTTTTTTCGATTTAGATTTGCTTTTCATAGCTGTTTAAGACAATCTTGATGTATTTTGATACTTTGACAACGATTTTTCCAGTAGCTTAGAAGAAAACGATGTTTTTGTTCTGAGGTCGTTACAGTATGATAGAAAAAAAATTTCGTCAATTATAATTTGTTTTCGATTTAGATTTGCTGTTCATAGCTGTTTAAGACAATCTTGATGTATTTTGATACTTTGACAACGATTTTTCCAGTAGCTTAGAAGAAAACGATGTTTTTGTTCTTAGGTCGTTACAGTATGATAGAAAAAAAAAAATTCGTCAATTATAATTTGTTTTCGATTTAGATTTGCTGTTCATATCTGTTTAAGACAATCTTGATGTATTTTGACACTTTGACAACGATTTTTCCAGTAGCTTAAAAGAAAACGATGTTTTTTTTCTTTGGTCGTTACAGTACGAAAGAAAAAAAAATGCTGTTATCTCCGTCAATATTAATTTTTTTCGATTTAGATTGGCTTTTCATAGCTGTTTAAGACAATCTTGATGTATTTTGATACTTTGACAACGATTTTTCCAGTAGCTTAGAAGAAAACGATGTTTTTTTTTATTTGGTCGTTACAGTACGAAAGAAAAAAAAAAGTTGTTATCTCCGTCAATTATAATTTTTTTTCGATTTAGATTTGCTGTTCATATCTGTTTAAGACAATCTTGATGTATTTTGACACTTTGACAACGATTTTTCCAGTAGCTTAAAAGAAAACGATGTTTTTTTTCTTTGGTCGTTACAGTACAAAAGAAAAAAAAATGCAGTTAACTCCGTCAATGTTAATTTTTTTTCGATTAAGATTTGCTTTTCATAGCTGTTTGAGACAATCTTGATGTATTTTGACACTTTGACAACGATTTTTCCAGTAGTTTAGAAGAAAACGATGTTTTTTTTTATTTGGTCGTTACAGTACGAAAGAAAAAAAAAAGTTGTTATCTCCGTCAATTATAATTTTTTTTCGATTTAGATTTGCTGTTCATAGCTGTTTAAGACAATCTTGATGTATTTTGATACTTTGACAACGATTTTTCCAGTAGTTTAGAAGAAAACGATGTTTTTTTTTCTTTGGTCGTTACAGTACGAAAGAAAAAAAAATGCTGTTATCTCCGTCAATATTAATTTTTTTCGATTTAGATTTGCTGTTCGTAGCTGTTTAAGACAATCTTAATGTATTTTGACACTTTGACAACGATTTTTCCAGTAGCTTAGAAGAAAACGATGTTTTTTTTCTTTGGTCGTTACAGTACGAAAGAAAAAAAAATGCTGTTATCTCCGTCAATATTAATTTTTTTCGATTTAGATTGGCTTTTCATAGCTGTTTAAGACAATCTTGAAGTATTTTGACACTTTGACAACGATTTTTCCAGTAGCTTAGAAGAAAACTATGTTTTTTTTTATTTGGTCGTTACAGTACGAAAGAAAAAAAAAGCTGTTATCTCCGTCAATTATAATTTTTTATCGATTTAGATTTGCTGTTCATAGCTGTTTAAGACAATCTTGATGTATTTTGACAATTTGACAACGATTTTTCCAGTAGTTTAGAAGAAAACAATGTTTTTTTTTTATTTGGTCGTTACAGTACGAAAGAAAAAAAAATGCTGTTAACTCCGTCAATGTTAATTTTTTTTCGATTTAGATTTGCTGTTCATAGCTGTTTAAGACAATCTTGATGTATTTTGATACTTTGACAACGATTTTTCCAGTAGTTTAGAAGGAAACGATGTTTTTGTTCTTAGGTCGTTACAGTATGACAGAAAAAAAAATTTCGTCAATTATAATTTGTTTTCGATTTAGATTTGCTGTTCATAGCTGTTTAAGACAATCTTGATGTATTTTGATACTTTGACAACGATTTTTCCAGTAGCTTAGAAGAAAACGATGTTTTTTTTTCTTTGGTCGTTACAGTATGAAAGAAAAAAAAATTTCGTTAATATTAATTTTTTTTCGATTTGGATTTGCTGTTCATAGCTGTTTAAGACAATCTTGATGTATTTTGATACTTTGACAACGATTTTTCCAGTAGTTTAGAAGATAACGATGTTTTTTTTCTTTGGTCGTTACAGTACGAAAGAAAAAAAAATGGTGTTAACTCCGTCAATGTTAATTTTTTTTCGATTTAGATTTACTGTTCATAGCTGTTTTAGACAATCTTGATGTATTTTGATAGTTTGACAACGATTTTTCCAGTAGCTTTGAAGAAAACGATGTTTTTTTTTATTTGGTCGTTACAGTACGAAAGAAAAAAAAATGCTGTTAACTCCGTCAATGTTAATTTTTTTTCGATTAAGATTTGCTTTTCATAGCTGTTTAAGACAATCTTGATGTATTTTGACAATTTGACAACGATTTTTCCAGTAGTTTAGAAGAAAACAATGTTTTTTTTTTATTTGGTCGTTACAGTACGAAAGAAAAAAAAATGCTGTTAACTCCGTCAATGTTAATTTTTTTTCGATTTAGATTTGCTGTTCATAGCTGTTTAAGACAATCTTGATGTATTTTGATACTTTGACAACGATTTTTCCAGTAGCTTAGAAGAAAACGATGTTTTTTTTCTTTGGTCGTTACAGTACGAAAGAAAAAAAAATGCTGTTATCTCCGTCAATATTAATTTTTTTAAATTTAGATTGGCTTTTCATAGCTGTTTAAGACAATCTTGATGTATTTTGATACTTTGACAACGATTTTTCCAGTTGCTTAGAAGAAAACGATGTTTTTGTTCTTAGGTCGTTACAGTATGACAGAAAAAAAAATTTCGTCAATTATAATTTGTTTTCGATTTAGATTTGCTGTTCATAGCTGTTTAAGACAATCTTGATGTATTTTGATACTTTGACAACGATTTTTCCAGTAGCTTAGAAGAAAACGATGTTTTTTTTTCTTTGGTCGTTACAGTATGAAAGAAAAAAAAATTTCGTTAATATTAATTTTTTTTCGATTTGGATTTGCTGTTCATAGCTGTTTAAGACAATCTTGATGTATTTTGATACTTTGACAACGATTTTTCCAGTAGTTTAGAAGATAACGATGTTTTTTTTCTTTGGTCGTTACAGTACGAAAGAAAAAAAAATGGTGTTAACTCCGTCAATGTTAATTTTTTTTCGATTTAGATTTACTGTTCATAGCTGTTTTAGACAATCTTGATGTATTTTGATAGTTTGACAACGATTTTTCCAGTAGCTTTGAAGAAAACGATGTTTTTTTTTATTTGGTCGTTACAGTACGAAAGAAAAAAAATGCTGTTAACTCCGTCAATGTTAATTTTTTTTCGATTAAGATTTGCTTTTCATAGCTGTTTAAGACAATCTTGATGTATTTTGACAATTTGACAACGATTTTTCCAGTAGTTTAGAAGAAAACAATGTTTTTTTTTTATTTGGTCGTTACAGTACGAAAGAAAAAAAAATGCTGTTAACTCCGTCAATGTTAATTTTTTTTCGATTTAGATTTGCTGTTCATAGCTGTTTTAGACAATCTTGATGTATTTTGATAGTTTGACAACGATTTTTCCAGTAGCTTTGAAGAAAACGATGTTTTTTTTTATTTGGTCGTTACAGTACGAAAGAAAAAAAAATGCTGTTAACTCCGTCAATGTTAATTTTTTTTCGATTAAGATTTGCTTTTCATAGCTGTTTAAGACAATCTTGATGTATTTTGACACTTTGACAACGATTTTTCCAGTAGTTTAGAAGAATACAATGTTTTTTTTTTATTTGGTCGTTACAGTACGAAAGAAAAAAAAATGCTGTTAACTCCGTCAAAGTTATTTTTTTTCGATTAAGATTTGCTTTTCATAGCTGTTTAAGACAATCTTGATGTATTTTGACACTTTGACAACGATTTTTCCAGTAGTTTAGAAGAAAACGATGTTTTTTTTTATTTGGTCGTTACAGTACGAAAGAAAAAAAAAAGTTGTTATCTCCGTCAATTATAATTTTTTTTCGATTTAGATTTGCTGTTCATAGCTGTTTAAGACAATCTTGATGTATTTTGATACTTTGACAACGATTTTTCCAGTAGCTTAGAAGAAAACGATGTTTTTTTTTCTTTGGTCGTTACAGTACGAAAGAAAAAAAAAAGCTGTTATCACCGTCAATTATAATTTTTTTTCGATTAAGATTTGCTGTTCATAGCTGTTTAAGACAATCTTGATGTATTTTGATACTTTGACAACGATTTTTCCAGTAGCTTAGAAGAAAACGATGTTTTTGTTCTTAGGTCGTTACAGTATGATAGAAAAAAAAATTTCGTCAATTATAATTTGTTTTCGATTTAGATTTGCTGTTCATAGCTGTTTAAGACAATCTTGATGTATTTTGATACTTTGACAACGATTTTTCCAGTAGCTTAGAAGAAAACGATGTTTTTTTTTCTTTGGTCGTTACAGTATGAAAGAAAAAAAAATTTCGTTAATATTAATTTTTTTTCGATTTGGATTTGCTGTTCATAGCTGTTTAAGACAATCTTGATGTATTTTGATACTTTGACAACGATTTTTCCAGTAGTTTAGAAGAAAACGATGTTTTTTTTTTCTTAGGTCGTTACAGTACGAAAGAAAAAAAACTGCTGTTAACTCCGTCAATGTTAATTTTTTTTCGATTTAGATTTGCTTTTCATAGCTGTTTAAGACAATCTTGATGTATTTTGACACTTTGACAACGATTTTTCCAGTAGTTTAGAAGAAAACGATGTTTTTTTTATTTGGTCGTTACAGTATGATAGAAAAAAAAATGCTGTTAACTCCGTCAATTATAATTTTTTTTTCGATTTAGATTTGCTTTTCATAGCTGTTTAAGACAATCTTGATGTATTTTGACACTTTGACAACGATTTTTCCAGTAGTTTAGAAGAAAACGATGTTTTTTTTTATTTGGTAGTTACAGTACGAAAGAAAAAAAAAAGCTGTTATCTCCGTCAATTATAATTTGTTTTCGATTTAGATTTGCTTTTCATAGCTGTTTAAGACAATCTTGATGTATTTTGATACTTTGACAACGATTTTTCCAGTAGCTTAGAAGAAAACGATGTTTTTGTTCTTAGGTCGTTACAGTATGATAGAAAAAAAAATTTCGTCAATTATAATTTGTTTTCGATTTAGATTTGCTTTTCATAGCTGTTTAAGACAATCTTGATGTATTTTGATACTTTGACAACGATTTTTCCAGTAGTTTAGAAGAAAACGATGTTTTTTTTTATTTGGTGGTTACAGTACGAAAGAAAAAAAAATGCTGTTAACTCCGTCAATGTTAATTTTTTTCGATTTAGATTTGCTTTTCATAGCTGTTTAAGACAATCTTGATGTATTTTGATACTTTGACAACGATTTTTCCAGTAGCTTAGAAGAAAACGATGTTTTTTTTCTTTGGTCGTTACAGTACGAAAGAAAAAAAAATGCTGTTAACTCCGTAAATGTTAATTTTTTTTCTATTTAGATTTGCTTTTCATAGCTGTTTAAGACAATCTTGATGTATTTTGACACTTTGACAACGATTTTTCCAGTAGTTTAGAAGAAAACGATGTTTTTTTTTCTTTGGTCGTTACAGTACGAAAGAAAAAAAAATGCTGTTATCTCCGTCAATATTAATTTTTTTCGATTAAGATTTGCTGTTCATAGCTGTTTAAGACAACCTTGATGTATTTTGACACTTTGACAACGATTTTTCCAGTAGCTTAGAAGAAAACGATGTTTTTTTTCATGGTAGTTACAGAACGAAAGAAAAAAAAATGCTGTTATCTCCGTCAATATTAATTTTTTTCGATTTAGATTGGCTTTTCATAGCTGTTTAAGACAATTTTGATGTATTTTGACACTTTGACAACGATTTTTCCAGAAGTTTAGAAGAAAACGATGTTTTTTTTATTTGATCGTTACAGTATTATAGAAAAAAAAATTTCGTTAATTTTAATTTTTTTTTAATTAGATTGGCTTTTCATAACTGTTTAAGACAATCTTGATGTATTTTGACACTTTGACAACGATTTTTCCAGTAGCTTAGAAGAAAACGATGTTTTTTTTTTATTTGGTCGTTACAGTACGAAAGAAAAAAAAAAACTGTTATCTCCGTCAATTATAATTTTTTTTCGATTTAGATTTGCTGTTCATAGCTGTTTAAGACAATCTTGATGTATTTTGATACTTTGACAACGATTTTTCCAGTAGCTTAGAAGAAAACGATGTTTTTTTTTCTTTGGTCGTTACAGTACGAAAGAAAAAAAAAAGCTGTTATCACCGTCAATTATAATTTTTTTTCGATTAAGATTTGCTGTTCATAGCTGTTTAAGACAATCTTGATGTATTTTGATACTTTGACAACGATTTTTCCAGTAGCTTAGAAGAAAACGATGTTTTTGTTCTTAGGTCGTTACAGTATGATAGAAAAAAAAATTTCGTCAATTATAATTTGTTTTCGATTTAGATTTGCTGTTCATAGCTGTTTAAGACAATCTTGATGTATTTTGATACTTTGACAACGATTTTTCCAGTAGCTTAGAAGAAAACGATGTTTTTTTTTCTTTGGTCGTTACAGTATGAAAGAAAAAAAAATTTCGTTAATATTAATTTTTTTTCGATTTGGATTTGCTGTTCATAGCTGTTTAAGACAATCTTGATGTATTTTGATACTTTGACAACGATTTTTCCAGTAGTTTAGAAGAAAACGATGTTTTTTTTTTCTTTGGTCGTTACAGTACGAAAGAAAAAAAACTGCTGTTAACTCCGTCAATGTTAATTTTTTTTCGATTTAGATTTGCTTTTCATAGCTGTTTAAGACAATCTTGATGTATTTTGACACTTTGACAACGATTTTTCCAGTAGTTTAGAAGAAAACGTTGTTTTTTTTATTTGGTCGTTACAGTATGATAGAAAAAAAAATGCTGTTAACTCCGTCAATTATAATTTTTTTTTCGATTTAGATTTGCTGTTCATAGCTGTTTAAGACAATCTTGATGTATTTTGACACTTTGACAACGATTTTTCCAGTAGTTTAGAAGAAAACGATGTTTTTTTTTATTTGGTAGTTACAGTACGAAAGAAAAAAAAAAGCTGTTATCTCCGTCAATTATAATTTGTTTTCGATTTAGATTTGCTTTTCATAGCTGTTTAAGACAATCTTGATGTATTTTGATACTTTGACAACGATTTTTCCAGTAGCTTAGAAGAAAACGATGTTTTTGTTCTTAGGTCGTTACAGTATGATAGAAAAAAAAATTTCGTCAATTATAATTTGTTTTCGATTTAGATTTGCTTTTCATAGCTGTTTAAGACAATCTTGATGTATTTTGATACTTTGACAACGATTTTTCCAGTAGTTTAGAAGAAAACGATGTTTTTTTTTATTTGGTCGTTACAGTACGAAAGAAAAAAAAATGCTGTTATCTCCGTCAATATTAATTTTTTTCGATTTAGATTGGCTTTTCAAAGCTGTTTAAGACAATCTTGATGTATTTTAAAACTTTGACAACGATTTTTCCAGTAGCTTAGAAGAAAACGATGTTTTTTTTTCTTTGGTCGTTACAGTACGAAAGAAAAAAAAATGCTGTTAACTCCGTAAATGTTAATTTTTTTTCTATTTAGATTTGCTTTTCATAGCTGTTTAAGACAATCTTGATGTATTTTGACACTTTGACAACGATTTTTCCAGTAGTTTAGAAGAAAACGATGTTTTTTTTTCTTTGGTCGTTACAGTACGAAAGAAAAAAAAATGCTGTTAACTCCGTCAATGTTAATTTTTTTCGATTTAGATTTGCTTTTCGTAGCTGTTTAAGACAATCTTGATGTATTTTGATACTTTGACAACGATTTTTCCAGTAGCTTAGAAGAAAACGATGTTTTTTTTCTTTGGTCGTTACAGTACGAAAGAAAAAAAAATGCTGTTAACTCCGTAAATGTTAATTTTTTTTCTATTTAGATTTGCTTTTCATAGCTGTTTAAGACAATCTTGATGTATTTTGACACTTTGACAACGATTTTTCCAGTAGTTTAGAAGAAAACGATGTTTTTTTTTCTTTGGTCGTTACAGTACGAAAGAAAAAAAAATGCTGTTATCTCCGTCAATATTAATTTTTTTCGATTAAGATTTGCTGTTCATAGCTGTTTAAGACAACCTTGATGTATTTTGACACTTTGACAACGATTTTTCCAGTAGCTTAGAAGAAAACGATGTTTTTTTTATTTGGTCGTTAAAGTATTATAGAAAAAAAAATTTCGTTAATTTTAATTTTTTTTTAATTAGATTGGCTTTTCATAACTGTTTAAGACAATCTTGATGTATTTTGACACTTTGACAACGATTTTTCCAGTAGTTTAGAAGAAAACGATGTTTTTTTTTCTTTGGTCGTTACAGTACGAAAGAAAAAAAAAAGCTGTTATCTCCGTCAATATTAATTTTTTTCGATTTAGATTGGCTTTTCATAGCTGTTTAAGACAATTTTGATGTATTTTGACACTTTGACAACGATTTTTCCAGAAGTTTAGAAGAAAACGATGTTTTTTTTATTTGGTCGTTAAAGTATTATAGAAAAAAAAATTTCGTTAATTTTAATTTTTTTCTATTTAGATTTGCTTTTCATAGCTGTTTAAGACAATCTTGATGTATTTTGACACTTTGACAACGATTTTTCCAGTAGTTTAGAAGAAAACGATGTTTTTTTTTCTTTGGTCGTTACAGTACGAAAGAAAAAAAAATGCTGTTATCTCCGTCAATATTAATTTTTTTCGATTTAGATTGGCTTTTCATAGCTGTTTAAGACAATTTTGATGTATTTTGACACTTTGACAACGATTTTTCCAGAAGTTTAGAAGAAAACGATGTTTTTTTTATTTGGTCGTTAAAGTATTATAGAAAAAAAAATTTCGTTAATTTTAATTTTTTTTAAATTAGATTGGCTTTTCATAACTGTTTAAGACAATCTTGATGTATTTTGACACTTTGACAACGATTTTTCTGGTAGCTTAGAAGAAAACGATGTTTTTTTTTTATTTGGTCGTTACAGTACGAAAGAAAAAAAAAACTGTTATCTCCGTCAATTATAATTTTTTTTCGATTTAGATTTGCTGTTCATAGCTGTTTAAGACAATCTTGATGTATTTTGATACTTTGACAACGATTTTTCCAGTAGCTTAGAAGAAAACGATGTTTTTTTTTCTTTGGTCGTTACAGTACGAAAGAAAAAAAAAAGCTGTTATCACCGTCAATATTAATTTTTTTTCGATTAAGATTTGCTGTTCATAGCTGTTTAAGACAATTTTGATGTATTTTGATACTTTGACAACGATTTTTCCAGTAGCTTAGAAGAAAACGATGTTTTTGTTCTTAGGTCGTTACAGTATGATAGAAAAAAAAATTTCGTCAATTATAATTTGTTTTCGATTTAGATTTGCTGTTCATAGCTATTTAAGACAATCTTGATGTATTTTGATACTTTGACAACGATTTTTCCAGTAGCTTAGAAGAAAACGATGTTTTTTTTTCTTTGGTCGTTACAGTATGAAAGAAAAAAAAATTTCGTTAATATTATTTTTTTTTCGATTTGGATTTGCTTTTCATAGCTGTTTAAGACAATCTTGATGTATTTTGATACTTTGACAACGATTTTTCCAGTAGTTTAGAAGAAAACGATGTTTTTTTTTATTTGGTAGTTACAGTACGAAAGAAAAAAAACTGCTGTTAACTCCGTCAATGTTAATTTTTTTTCGATTTAGATTTGCTTTTCATAGCTGTTTAAGACAATCTTGATGTATTTTGACACTTTGACAACGATTTTTCCAGTAGTTTAGAAGAAAACGATGTTTTTTTTATTTGGTCGTTACAGTATGATAGAAAAAAAAATTTTGTTAATTTTAATTTTTTTTTAATTAGATTAGCTTTTCATAACTGTTTAAGACAATCTTGATGTATTTTGACAATTTGGCAACGATTTTTCCAGTAGCTTAGAAGAAAACGATGTTTTTTTTTATTTGGTCGTTACAGTACGAAAGAAAAAAAAAAGCTGTTATCTCCGCCAATGTTAATTTTTTTTCGATTTAGATTTGCTGTTCATAGCTGTTTAAGACAATCTTGAAGTATTTTGATACTTTGACAACGATTTTTCCAGTAGCTTAGAAGAAAACGATGTTTTTTTTCTTTGGTCGTTACAGTACGAAAGAAAAAAAAATGCTGTTATCTCCGTCAATATTAATTTTTTTCGATTTAGATTGGCTTTTCAAAGCTGTTTAAGACAATCTTGATGTATTTTAAAACTTTGACAACGATTTTTCCAGTAGCTTAGAAGAAAACGATGTTTTTTTTTGTCTTTGGTCGTTACAGTACGATAGAAAAAAAAAATTTCGTCAATTATAATTTGTTTTCGATTTAGATTTGCTTTTCATAGCTGTTTAAGACAACCTTGATGTATTTTGATACTTTGACAACGATTTTTCCAGTAGTTTAGAAGAAAACGATGTTTTTTTTCTTTGGTCGTTACAGTACGAAAGAAAAAAAAATGCTGTTAACTCCGTCAATGTTAATTTTTTTTTCGAATTAGATTTGCTTTTCATAGCTGTTTAAGACAATCTTGATGTATTTTGACACTTTGACAACGATTTTTCCAGTAGTTTAGAAGAAAACGATGTTTTTTTTTATTTGGTAGTTACAGTACGAAAGAAAAAAAAAAGCTGTTATCTCCGTCAATGTTAATTTGTTTTCGATTTAGATTTGCTTTTCATAGCTGTTTAAGACAATCTTGATGTATTTTGATACTTTGACAACGATTTTTCCAGTAGCTTAGAAGAAAACGATGTTTTTGTTCTTAGGTCGTTACAGTATGATAGAAAAAAAAATTTCGTCAATTATAATTTGTTTTCGATTTAGATTTGCTTTTCATAGCTGTTTAAGACAATCTTGATGTATTTTGATACTTTGGCAACGATTTTTCCAGTAGTTTAGAAGAAAACGATGTTTTTTTTCTTTGGTCGTTACAGTACGAAAGAAAAAAAAAAGCTGTTATCTCAGTCAATATTAATTTTTTTCTATTAAGATTTGCTTTTCATAGCTGTTTCAGACAATCTTGATGTATTTTGATACTTTGACAACGATTTTTCCAGTAGCTTAGAAGAAAACGATGTTTCTGTTCTTAGGTCGTTACAGTATGATAGAAATAAAAATTTCGTCAATATTAATTTTTTTTCGATTTAGATTTGCTTTTCATAGCTGTTTAAGACAATCTTGATGTATTTTGACACTTTGACAACGATTTTTCCAGTAGTTTAGAAGAAAACGATGTTTTTTTTATTTGGTGGTTACAGTACGAAAGAAAAAAAAATGCTGTTAACTTCGTCAATGTTATTTTTTTCGACTTAGATTGGCTTTTCGTAGCTGTTTAAGACAATCTTGATGTATTTTGATACTTTGACAACGATTTTTCCAGTAGCTTAGAAGAAAACGATGTTTATTTTTATTTGGTCGTTACAGTACGAAAGAAAAAAAAAAGCTGTTATCTCAGTCAATTATAATATGTTTTCGATTTAGATTTGCTTTTCATAGCTGTTTAAGACAATCTTGATGTATTTTGATACTTTGACAACGATTTTTCCAGTAGCTTAGAAGAAAACGATGTTTTTTTTCTTTGGTCGTTACAGTACGAAAGAAAAAAAAATGCTGTTATCTCCGTCAATATTAATTTTTTTCTATTAAAATTTGCTTTTCATAGCTGTTTAAGACAATCTTGATGTATTTTGATACTTTGACAACGATTTTTCCAGTAGTTTAGAAGAAAACGATGTTTTTTTTTCTTTGGTCGTTACAGTACGAAAGAAAAAAAAAAGCTGTTATCTCCGTCAATTATAATTTGTTTTCGAATTAGATTTGCTGTTCATAGCTGTTTAAGACAATCTTGATGTATTTTGATACTTTGACAACGATTTTTCCAGTAGCTTAGAAGAAAACGATGTTTTTTTTCTTTGGTCGTTACAGTACGAAAGAAAAAAAAATGCTGTTAACTCAGTAAATGTTAATTTTTTCTATTTTGATTTGCTTTTCATAGCTGTTTACGACAATCTTGATGTATTTTGACACTTTGACAACGATTTTTCCAGTAGTTCAGAAGAAAACGATGTTTTTTTTTATTTGGTCGTTACAGTACGAAAAAAAAAAAAAAGCTGTTATCTCCGTCAATTATAATTTTTTTTCGATTTAGATTTGCTGTTCATAGCTGTTTAAGACAATCTTGATGTATTTTGATACTTTGACAACGATTTTTCCAGTAGTTTAGAAGAAAACGATGTTTTTTTTTCTTTGGTCGTTACAGTACGAAAGAAAAAAAAATGCTGTTATCTCCGTCAATGTTAATTTGTTTTCGATTTAGATTTGCTTTTCATAGCTGTTTAAGACAATCTTGATGTATTTTGATACTTTGACAACGATTTTTCCAGTAGCTTAGAAGAAAACGATGTTTTTGTTCTTAGGTCGTTACAGTATGATAGAAAAAAAAATTTCGTCAATTATAATTTGTTTTCGATTTAGATTTGCTTTTCATAGCTGTTTAAGACAATCTTGATGTATTTTGATACTTTGGCAACGATTTTTCCAGTAGTTTAGAAGAAAACGATGTTTTTTTTCTTTGGTCGTTACAGTACGAAAGAAAAAAAAAAGCTGTTATCTCAGTCAATATTAATTTTTTTCTATTAAGATTTGCTTTTCATAGCTGTTTCAGACAATCTTGATGTATTTTGATACTTTGACAACGATTTTTCCAGTAGCTTAGAAGAAAACGATGTTTCTGTTCTTAGGTCGTTACAGTATGATAGAAATAAAAATTTCGTCAATATTAATTTTTTTTCGATTTAGATTTGCTGTTCATAGCTGTTTAAGACAATCTTGAAGTATTTTGATACTTTGACAACGATTTTTCCAGTAGCTTAGAAGAAAACGATGTTTTTTTTCTTTGGTCGTTACAGTACGAAAGAAAAAAAAATGCTGTTATCTCCGTCAATATTAATTTTTTTCGATTTAGATTGGCTTTTCAAAGCTGTTTAAGACAATCTTGATGTATTTTAAAACTTTGACAACGATTTTTCCAGTAGCTTAGAAGAAAACGATGTTTTTTTTTGTCTTTGGTCGTTACAGTACGATAGAAAAAAAAAATTTCGTCAATTATAATTTGTTTTCGATTTAGATTTGCTTTTCATAGCTGTTTAAGACAACCTTGATGTATTTTGATACTTTGACAACGATTTTTCCAGTAGTTTAGAAGAAAACGATGTTTTTTTTCTTTGGTCGTTACAGTACGAAAGAAAAAAAAATGCTGTTAACTCCGTCAATGTTAATTTTTTTTTCGAATTAGATTTGCTTTTCATAGCTGTTTAAGACAATCTTGATGTATTTTGACACTTTGACAACGATTTTTCCAGTAGTTTAGAAGAAAACGATGTTTTTTTTTATTTGGTAGTTACAGTACGAAAGAAAAAAAAAAGCTGTTATCTCCGTCAATATTAATTTTTTTTCGATTAAGATTTGCTGTTCATAGCTGTTTAAGACAATCTTGATGTATTTTGATACTTTGACAACGATTTTTCCAGTAGCTTATAAGAAAACGATGTTTTTGTTCTTAGGTCGTTACAGTATGACAGAAAAAAAAATTTCGTCAATTATAATTTGTTTTCGATTTAGATTTGCTGTTCATAGCTGTTTAAGACAATCTTGATGTATTTTGATACTTTGACAACGATTTTTCCAGTAGCTTAGAAGAAAACGATGTTTTTTTTTCTTTGGTCGTTACAGTATGAAAGAAAAAAAAATGTCGTTAATATTAATTTTTTTTCGATTTGGATTTGCTGTTCATAGCTGTTTAAGACAATCTTGAAGTATTTTGATACTTTGACAACGATTTTTCCAGTAGCTTAGAAGAAAACGATGTTTTTTTTTATTTGGTCGTTACAGTACGAAAGAAAAAAAAAGCTGTTATCTCCGTCAATGTTAATTTTTTTTCGATTTAGATTTGCTGTTCATAGCTGTTTAAGACAATCTTGATGTATTTTGATACTTTGACAACGATTTTTCCAGTAGCTTAGAAGAAAACGATGTTTTTTTTCTTTGGTCGTTACAGTACGAAAGAAAAAAAAATAGTGTTAACTCCGTCAATGTTAATTTTTTTTCTATTTAGATTTGCTGTTCATAGCTGTTTAAGACAATATTGATGTATTTTGATACTTTGACAACGATTTTTCCAGTAGCTTAGAAGAAAACGATGTTTTTTTTCTTTGGTCGTTACAGTACGAAAGAAAAAAAAATGCTGTTATCTCCGTCAATATTAATTTTTTTCGATTTAGATTTGCTGTTCGTAGCTGTTTAAGACAATCTTGATGTATTTTGACACTTTGACAACGATTTTTCCAGTAGCTTAGAAGAAAACGATGTTTTTTTTCTTTGGTCGTTACAGTACGAAAGAAAAAAAAATGCTGTTATCTCCGTCAATATTAATTTTTTTTCGATTAAGATTTGCTGTTCATAGCTGTTTAAGACAATCTTGATGTATTTTGATACTTTGACAACGATTTTTCCAGTAGCTTATAAGAAAACGATGTTTTTGTTCTTAGGTCGTTACAGTATGACAGAAAAAAAAATTTCGTCAATTATAATTTGTTTTCGATTTAGATTTGCTGTTCATAGCTGTTTAAGACAATCTTGATGTATTTTGATACTTTGACAACGATTTTTCCAGTAGTTTTGAAGAAAACGATGTTTTTTTTTATTTGGTCGTTACAGTATGAAAGAAAAAAAAATTTCGTTAATTTTAATTTTTTTTTAATTAGATTGGCTTTTCATAACTGTTTAAGACAATCTTGATGTATTTTGACAATTTGACAACGATTTTTCCAGTAGCTTAGAAGAAAACGATGTTTTTTTTTATTTGGTCGTTACAGTACGAAAGAAAAAAAAAGCTGTTATCTCCGTCAATGTTAATTTTTTTTCGATTTAGATTTGCTGTTCATAGCTGTTTAAGACAATCTTGATGTATTTTGATACTTTGACAACGATTTTTCCAGTAGCTTAGAAGAAAACGATGTTTTTTTTCTTTGGTCGTTACAGTACGAAAGAAAAAAAAATAGTGTTAACTCCGTCAATGTTAATTTTTTTTCTATTTAGATTTGCTGTTCATAGCTGTTTAAGACAATATTGATGTATTTTGATACTTTGACAACGATTTTTCCAGTAGCTTAGAAGAAAACGATGTTTTTTTTCTTTGGTCGTTACAGTACGAAAGAAAAAAAAATGCTGTTATCTCCGTCAATATTAATTTTTTTCGATTTAGATTTGCTGTTCGTAGCTGTTTAAGACAATCTTGATGTATTTTGACACTTTGACAACGATTTTTCCAGTAGCTTAGAAGAAAACGATGTTTTTTTACTTTGGTCGTTACAGTACGAAAGAAAAAAAAAAGCTGTTATCTCCGTCAATATTAATTTTTTTTCGATTAAGATTTGCTGTTCATAGCTGTTTAAGACAATCTTGATGTATTTTGATACTTTGACAACGATTTTTCCAGTAGCTTATAAGAAAACGATGTTTTTGTTCTTAGGTCGTTACAGTATGACAGAAAAAAAAATTTCGTCAATTATAATTTGTTTTCGATTTAGATTTGCTTTTCATAGCTGTTTAAGACAACCTTGATGTATTTTGATACTTTGACAACGATTTTTCCAGTAGTTTAGAAGAAAACGATGTTTTTTTTCTTTGGTCGTTACAGTACGAAAGAAAAAAAAATGCTGTTAACTCCGTCAATGTTAATTTTTTTTTCGAATTAGATTTGCTTTTCATAGCTGTTTAAGACAATCTTGATGTATTTTGACACTTTGACAACGATTTTTCCAGTAGTTTAGAAGAAAACGATGTTTTTTTTTATTTGGTAGTTACAGTACGAAAGAAAAAAAAAAGCTGTTATCTCCGTCAATATTAATTTTTTTTCGATTAAGATTTGCTGTTCATAGCTGTTTAAGACAATCTTGATGTATTTTGATACTTTGACAACGATTTTTCCAGTAGCTTATAAGAAAACGATGTTTTTGTTCTTAGGTCGTTACAGTATGACAGAAAAAAAAATTTCGTCAATTATAATTTGTTTTCGATTTAGATTTGCTGTTCATAGCTGTTTAAGACAATCTTGATGTATTTTGATACTTTGACAACGATTTTTCCAGTAGTTTTGAAGAAAACGATGTTTTTTTTTATTTGGTCGTTACAGTATGAAAGAAAAAAAAATTTCGTTAATTTTAATTTTTTTTTAATTAGATTGGCTTTTCATAACTGTTTAAGACAATCTTGATGTATTTTGACAATTTGACAACGATTTTTCCAGTAGCTTAGAAGAAAACGATGTTTTTTTTTATTTGGTCGTTACAGTACGAAAGAAAAAAAAAGCTGTTATCTCCGTCAATGTTAATTTTTTTTCGATTTAGATTTGCTGTTCATAGCTGTTTAAGACAATCTTGATGTATTTTGATACTTTGACAACGATTTTTCCAGTAGCTTAGAAGAAAACGATGTTTTTTTTCTTTGGTCGTTACAGTACGAAAGAAAAAAAAATGCTGTTATCTCCGTCAATATTAATTTTTTTCGATTTAGATTGGCTTTTCATAGCTGTTTAAGACAATCTTGATGTATTTTGATACTTTGACAACGATTTTTCCAGTAGCTTATAAGAAAACGATGTTTTTGTTCTTAGGTCGTTACAGTATGACAGAAAAAAAAATTTCGTCAATTATAATTTGTTTTCGATTTAGATTTGCTGTTCATAGCTGTTTAAGACAATCTTGATGTATTTTGATACTTTGACAACGATTTTTCCAGTAGTTTAGAAGAAAACGATGTTTTTTTTTCTTTGGTCGTTACAGTACGAAAGAAAAAAAAATGCTGTTATCTCCGTCAATATTAATTTTTTTCGATTTAGATTTGCTGTTCGTAGCTGTTTAAGACAATCTTGATGTATTTTGACACTTTGACAACGATTTTTCCAGTAGCTTAGAAGAAAACGATGTTTTTTTTCTTTGGTCGTTACAGTACGAAAGAAAAAAAAATGCTGTTATCTCCGTCAATATTAATTTTTTTCGATTTAGATTGGCTTTTCATAGCTGTTTAAGACAATCTTGAAGTATTTTGACACTTTGACAACGATTTTTCCAGTAGCTTAGAAGAAAACGATGTTTTTTTTCTTTGGTCGTTACAGTACGAAAGAAAAAAAAATGCTGTTATCTCCGTCAATATTAATTTTTTTCGATTTAGATTTGCTGTTCATAGCTGTTTAAGACAATCTTGATGTATTTTGATACTTTGACAACGATTTTTCCAGTAGCTTAGAAGAAAACGATGTTTTTTTTTATTTGGTTGTTACAGTACGAAAGAAAAAAAAATGCTGTTAACTCCGTCAAAGTTATTTTTTTTCGATTAAGATTTGCTTTTCATAGCTGTTTAAGACAATCTTGATGTATTTTGACACTTTGACAACGATTTTTCCAGTAGTTTAGAAGAAAACGATGTTTTTTTTTATTTGGTCGTTACAGTACGAAAGAAAAAAAAAAGTTGTTATCTCCGTCAATTATAATTTTTTTTCGATTTAGATTTGCTGTTCATAGCTGTTTAAGACAATCTTGATGTATTTTGATACTTTGACAACGATTTTTCCAGTAGTTTAGAAGAAAACGATGTTTTTTTTTCTTTGGTCGTTACAGTACGAAAGAAAAAAAAATGCTGTTATCTCCGTCAATATTAATTTTTTTCGATTTAGATTTGCTGTTCGTAGCTGTTTAAGACAATCTTGATGTATTTTGACACTTTGACAACGATTTTTCCAGTAGCTTAGAAGAAAACGATGTTTTTTTTCTTTGGTCGTTACAGTACGAAAGAAAAAAAAATGCTGTTATCTCCGTCAATATTAATTTTTTTCGATTTAGATTGGCTTTTCATAGCTGTTTAAGACAATCTTGAAGTATTTTGACACTTTGACAACGATTTTTCCAGTAGCTTAGAAGAAAACGATGTTTTTTTTTATTTGGTCGTTACAGTACGAAAGAAAAAAAAAGCTGTTATCTCCGTCAATTATAATTTTTTATCGATTTAGATTTGCTGTTCATAGCTGTTTAAGACAATCTTGATGTATTTTGATACTTTGACAACGATTTTTCCAGTAGCTTATAAGAAAACGATGTTTTTATTCTTAGGTCGTTACAGTATGACAGAAAAAAAAATTTCGTCAATTATAATTTGTTTTCGATTTAGATTTGCTGTTCATAGCTGTTTAAGACAATCTTGATGTATTTTGATACTTTGACAACGATTTTTCCAGTAGCTTAGAAGAAAACGATGTTTTTTTTTCTTTGGTCGTTACAGTATGAAAGAAAAAAAAATGTCGTTAATATTAATTTTTTTTCGATTTGGATTTGCTGTTCATAGCTATTTAAGACAATCTTGATGTATTTTGATACTTTGACAACGATTTTTCCAGTAGTTTAGAAGATAACGATGTTTTTTTTTTCTTTGGTCGTTACAGTACGAAAGAAAAAAAACTGCTGTTAACTCCGTCAATGTTAATTTTTTTTCGATTTAGATTTGCTGTTCATAGCTGTTTAAGACAATATTGATGTATTTTGATACTTTGACAACGATTTTTCCAGTAGCTTAGAAGAAAACGATGTTTTTTTTCTTTGGTCGTTACAGTACGAAAGAAAAAAAAATGCTGTTAACTCCGTCAATGTTAATTTTTTTTCGATTTAGATTTGCTGTTCATAGCTGTTTTAGACAATCTTGATGTATTTTGATAGTTTGACAACGATTTTTCCAGTAGCTTAGAAGAAAACGATGTTTTTTTTCTTTGGTCGTTACAGTACGAAAGAAAAAAAAATGGTGTTAACTCCGTCAATGTTAATTTTTTTTCGATTTAGATTTGCTTTTCATAGCTGTTTAAGACAATCTTGATGTATTTTGACACTTTGACAACGATTTTTCCAGTAGTTTAGAAGAAAACAATGTTTTTTTTTTATTTGGTCGTTACAGTACGAAAGAAAAAAAAATTTCGTTAATTTTAATTTTTTTTTAATTAGATTGGCTTTTCATAACTGTTTAAGACAATCTTGATGTATTTTGACAATTTGACAACGATTTTTCCAGTAGCTTAGAAGAAAACGATGTTTTTTTTTATTTGGTCGTTACAGTACGAAAGAAAAAAAAAAGCTGTTATCTCCGTCAATTATAATTTTTTTTCGATTTAGATTTGCTGTTCATAGCTGTTTAAGACAATCTTGATGTATTTTGATACTTTGACAACGATTTTTCCAGTAGCTTAGAAGAAAACGATGTTTTTTTTTATTTGGTCGTTACAGTACGAAAGAAAAAAAAAAGCTGTTATCTCCGTCAATTATAATTTTTTTTCGATTTAGATTTGCTGTTCATAGCTGTTTAAGGCAATCTTGATGTATTTTGATACTTTGGCAACGATTTTTCCAGTAGCTTAGAAGAAAACAAGGTTTGTTTTTCTTTGGTCGTTACAGTACGAAAGAAAAAAAAATGCTGTTATCTCCGTCAATATTAATTTTTTTCGATTTAGATTGGCTTTTCATAGCTGTTTAAGACAATCTTGATGTATTTTGATACTTTGACAACGATTTTTCCAGTAGCTTAGAAGAAAACGATGTTTTTTTTTATTTGGTCGTTACAGTACGAAAGAAAAAAAAATGCTGTTAACTCCGTCAATGTTAATTTTTTTTCGATTTAGATTTGCTGTTCATAGCTGTTTAAGACAATCTTGATGTATTTTGATACTTTGACAACGATTTTTCCAGTAGCTTAGAAGAAAACGATGTTTTTTTTCTTTGGTCGTTACAGTACGAAAGAAAAAAAAATGGTGTTAACTCCGTCAATGTTAATTTTTTTTCGATTTAGATTTGCTGTTCATAGCTGTTTTAGACAATCTTGATGTATTTTGATAGTTTGACAACGATTTTTCCAGTAGCTTTGAAGAAAACGATGTTTTTTTTTATTTGGTCGTTACAGTACAAAAGAAAAAAAAATGCAGTTAACTCCGTCAATGTTAATTTTTTTTCGATTAAGATTTGCTTTTCATAGCTGTTTAAGACAATCTTGATGTATTTTGACACTTTGACAACGATTTTTCCAGTAGTTTAGAAGAAAACAATGTTTTTTTTTTATTTGGTCGTTACAGTACGAAAGAAATAAAAATGCTGTTAACTCCGTCAATGTTAATTTTTTTTCGATTAAGATTTGCTTTTCATAGCTGTTTAAGACAATCTTGATGTATTTTGACACTTTGACAACGATTTTTCCAGTAGTTTAGAAGAAAACGATGTTTTTTTTTATTTGGTCGTTACAGTACGAAAGAAAAAAAAAAGTTGTTATCTCCGTCAATTATAATTTTTTTTCGATTTAGATTTGCTGTTCATAGCTGTTTAAGACAATCTTGATGTATTTTGATACTTTGACAACGATTTTTCCAGTAGTTTAGAAGAAAACGATGTTTTTTTTTTCTTTGGTCGTTACAGTACGAAAGAAAAAAAAATGCTGTTATCTCCGTCAATATTAATTTTTTTCGATTTAGATTTGCTGTTCGTAGCTGTTTAAGACAATCTTAATGTATTTTGACACTTTGACAACGATTTTTCCAGTAGCTTAGAAGAAAACGATGTTTTTTTTCTTTGGTCGTTACAGTACGAAAGAAAAAAAAATGCTGTTATCTCCGTCAATATTAATTTTTTTCGATTTAGATTGGCTTTTCATAGCTGTTTAAGACAATCTTGAAGTATTTTGACACTTTGACAACGATTTTTCCAGTAGCTTAGAAGAAAACTATGTTTTTTTTTTATTTGGTCGTTACAGTACGAAAGAAAAAAAAAGCTGTTATCTCCGTCAATTATAATTTTTTATCAATTTAGATTTGCTGTTCATAGCTGTTTAAGACAATCTTGATGTATTTTGATACTTTGACAACGATTTTTCCAGTAGCTTATAAGAAAACGATGTTTTTGTTCTTAGGTCGTTACAGTATGACAGAAAAAAAAATTTCGTCAATTATAATTTGTTTTCGATTTAGATTTGCTGTTCATAGCTGTTTAAGACAATCTTGATGTATTTTGATACTTTGACAACGATTTTTCCAGTAGCTTAGAAGAAAACGATGTTTTTTTTTCTTTGGTCGTTACAGTATGAAAGAAAAAAAAATTTCGTTAATATTAATTTTTTTTCGATTTGGATTTGCTGTTCATAGCTGTTTAAGACAATCTTGATGTATTTTGATACTTTGACAACGATTTTTCCAGTAGTTTAGAAGATAACGATGTTTTTTTTCTTTGGTCGTTACAGTACGAAAGAAAAAAAAATGGTGTTAACTCCGTCAATGTTAATTTTTTTCCGATTTAGATTTGCTGTTCATAGCTGTTTTAGACAATCTTGATGTATTTTGATAGTTTGACAACGATTTTTCCAGTAGCTTTGAAGAAAACGATGTTTTTTTTTATTTGGTCGTTACAGTACGAAAGAAAAAAAAATGCTGTTAACTCCGTCAATGTTAATTTTTTTTCGATTAAGATTTGCTTTTCATAGCTGTTTAAGACAATCTTGATGTATTTTGACAATTTGACAACGATTTTTCCAGTAGTTTAGAAGAAAACAATGTTTTTTTTTTATTTGGTCGTTACAGTACGAAAGAAAAAAAAATGCTGTTAACTCCGTCAATGTTAATTTTTTTTCGATTTAGATTTGCTGTTCATAGCTGTTTAAGACAATCTTGATGTATTTTGATACTTTGACAACGATTTTTCCAGTAGCTTAGAAGAAAACGATGTTTTTTTTCTTTGGTCGTTACAGTACGAAAGAAAAAAATGGTGTTAACTCCGTCAATGTTAATTTTTTTTCGATTTAGATTTGCTGTTCATAGCTGTTTTAGACAATCTTGATGTATTTTGATAGTTTGACAACGATTTTTCCAGTAGCTTTGAAGAAAACGATGTTTTTTTTTATTTGGTCGTTACAGTACGAAAGAAAAAAAAATGCTGTTAACTCCGTCAATGTTAATTTTTTTTTCGATTAAGATTTGCTTTTCATAGCTGTTTAAGACAATCTTGATGTATTTTGACACTTTGACAACGATTTTTCCAGTAGTTTAGAAGAATACAATGTTTTTTTTTATTTGGTCGTTACAGTACGAAAGAAAAAAAAATGCTGTTAACTCCGTCAAAGTTATTTTTTTCGATTTAGATTTGCTTTTCATAGCTGTTTAAGACAATCTTGATGTATTTTGACACTTTGACAACGATTTTTCCAGTAGTTTAGAAGAAAACGATGTTTTTTTTTATTTGGTCGTTACAGTATGAAAGAAAAAAAAATGTCGTTAATATTAATTTTTTTTCGATTTGGATTTGCTGTTCATAGCTATTTAAGACAATCTTGATGTATTTTGATAGTTTGACAACGATTTTTCCAGTAGCTTTGAAGAAAACGATGTTTTTTTTTATTTGGTCGTTACAGTACGAAAGAAAAAAAAATGCTGTTAACTCCGTCAATGTTAATTTTTTTTTCGATTAAGATTTGCTTTTCATAGCTGTTTAAGACAATCTTGATGTATTTTGACACTTTGACAACGATTTTTCCAGTAGTTTAGAAGAATACAATGTTTTTTTTTATTTGGTCGTTACAGTACGAAAGAAAAAAAAATGCTGTTAACTCCGTCAAAGTTATTTTTTTTCGATTTAGATTTGCTTTTCATAGCTGTTTCAGACAATCTTGATGTATTTTGATACTTTGACAACGATTTTTCCAGTAGCTTAGAAGAAAACGATGTTTTTTTTCTTTGGTCGTTACAGTACGAAAGAAAAAAATGGTGTTAACTCCGTCAATGTTAATTTTTTTTCTATTTAGATTTGCTGTTCATAGCTGTTTTAGACAATCTTGATGTATTTTGATAGTTTGACAACGATTTTTCCAGTAGCTTTGAAGAAAACGATGTTTTTTTTTATTTGGTCGTTACAGTACGAAAGAAAAAAAAATGCTGTTAACTCCGTCAATGTTAATTTTTTTTTCGATTAAGATTTGCTTTTCATAGCTGTTTAAGACAATCTTGATGTATTTTGACACTTTGACAACGATTTTTCCAGTAGTTTAGAAGAATACAATGTTTTTTTTTATTTGGTCGTTACAGTACGAAAGAAAAAAAAATGCTGTTATCTCCGTCAATATTAATTTTTTTCGATTTAGATTTGCTGTTCGTAGCTGTTTAAGACAATCTTGATGTATTTTGACACTTTGACAACGATTTTTCCAGTAGCTTAGAAGAAAACTATGTTTTTTTTTATTTGGTCGTTACAGTACGAAAGAAAAAAAAAGCTGTTATCTCCGTCAATTATAATTTTTTATCGATTTAGATTTGCTGTTCATAGCTGTTTAAGACAATCTTGATGTATTTTGATACTTTGACAACGATTTTTCCAGTAGCTTATAAGAAAACGATGTTTTTTTTTCTTTGGTCGTTACAGTATGAAAGAAAAAAAAATGTCGTTAATATTAATTTTTTTTCGATTTGGATTTGCTGTTCATAGCTATTTAAGACAATCTTGATGTATTTTGATACTTTGACAACGATTTTTCCAGTAGTTTAGAAGATAACGATGTTTTTTTTTCTTTGGTCGTTACAGTACGAAAGAAAAAAAACTGCTGTTAACTCCGTCAATGTTAATTTTTTTTCGATTTAGATTTGCTTTTCATAGCTGTTTAAGACAATCTTGATGTATTTTGACACTTTGACAACGATTTTTCCAGTAGTTTTGAAGAAAACGATGTTTTTTTTTATTTGGTCGTTACAGTATGAAAGAAAAAAAAATTTCGTTAATTTTAATTTTTTTTTAATTAGATTGGCTTTTCATAACTGTTTAAGACAATCTTGATGTATTTTGATACTTTGACAACGATTTTTCCAGTAGCTTATAAGAAAACGATGTTTTTGTTCTTAGGTCGTTACAGTACGAAAGAAAAAAAACTGCTGTTAACTCCGTCAATGTTAATTTTTGTTCGATTTAGATTTGCTTTTCATAGCTGTTTAAGACAATCTTGATGTATTTTGACACTTTGACAACGATTTTTCCAGTAGTTTTGAAGAAAACGATGTTTTTTTTTATTTGGTCGTTACAGTATGAAAGAAAAAAAAATTTCGTTAATTTTAATTTTTTTTTAATTAGATTGGCTTTTCATAACTGTTTTAGACAATCTTGATGTATTTTGACAATTTGACAACGATTTTTCCAGTAGCTTAGAAGAAAACGATGTTTTTTTTTATTTGGTCGTTACAGTACGAAAGAAAAAAAAAAGCTGTTATCTCCGTCAATGTTAATTTTTTTTCGATTTAGATTTGCTGTTCATAGCTGTTTAAGACAATCTTGAAGTATTTTGATACTTTGACAACGATTTTTCCAGTAGCTTAGAAGAAAACGATGTTTTTTTTCTTTGGTCGTTACAGTACGAAAGAAAAAAAAATGCTGTTATCTCCGTCAATATTAATTTTTTACGATTTAGATTGGCTTTTCATAGCTGTTTAAGACAATCTTGATGTATTTTGATACTTTGACAACGATTTTTCCAGTAGCTTATAAGAAAACGATGTTTTTGTTCTTAGGTCGTTACAGTATGACAGAAAAAAAAATTTCGTCAATTATAATTTGTTTTCGATTTAGATATGCTGTTCATAGCTGTTTAAGACAATCTTGATGTATTTTGATACTTTGACAACGATTTTTCCAGTAGCTTAGAAGAAAACGATGTTTTTTTTTCTTTGGTCGTTACAGTATGAAAGAAAAAAAAATGTCGTTAATATTAATTTTTTTTCGATTTGGATTTGCTGTTCATAGCTATTTAAGACAATCTTGATGTATTTTGATACTTTGACAACGATTTTTCCAGTAGTTTAGAAGATAACGATGTTTTTTTTTTCTTTGGTCGTTACAGTACGAAAGAAAAAAAACTGCTGTTAACTCCGTCAATGTTAATTTTTTTTCGATTTAGATTTGCTTTTCATAGCTGTTTAAGACAATCTTGATGTATTTTGACACTTTGACAACGATTTTTCCAGTAGTTTTGAAGAAAACGATGTTTTTTTTTATTTGGTCGTTACAGTATGAAAGAAAAAAAAATTTCGTTAATTTTAATTTTTTTTAATTAGATTGGCTTTTCATAACTGTTTAAGACAATCTTGATGTATTTTGACAATTTGACAACGATTTTTCCAGTAGCTTAGAAGAAAACGATGTTTTTTTTTATTTGGTCGTTACAGTACGAAAGAAAAAAAAAAGCTGTTATCTCCGTCAATGTTAATTTTTTTTCGATTTAGATTTGCTGTTCATAGCTGTTTAAGACAATCTTGAAGTATTTTGATACTTTGACAACGATTTTTCCAGTAGCTTAGAAGAAAACGATGTTTTTTTTCTTTGGTCGTTACAGTACGAAAGAAAAAAAAATGCTGTTATCTCCGTCAATATTAATTTTTTACGATTTAGATTGGCTTTTCATAGCTGTTTAAGACAATCTTGATGTATTTTGATACTTTGACAACGATTTTTCCAGTAGCTTAGAAGAAAACGATGTTTTTGTTCTTAGGTCGTTACAGTATGATAGAAAAAAAAAATTCGTCAATTATAATTTGTTTTCGATTTAGATTTGCTGTTCATAGCTGTTTAAGACAACCTTGATGTATTTTGATACTTTGACAACGATTTTTCCAGTAGTTTAGAAGAAAACGATGTTTTTTTTTTCTTTGGTCGTTACAGTACGAAAGAAAAAAAAATGCTGTTAACTCCGTCAATGTTAATTTTTTTTCGATTTAGATTTGCTTTTCATAGCTGTTTAAGACAATCTTAATGTATTTTGACACTTTGACAACGATTTTTCCAGTAGTTTAGAAGAAAACGATGTTTTTTTTTATTTGGTCGTTACAGTACGAAAGAAAAAAAAAAGCTGTTATCTCCGTCAATTATAATTTGTTTTCGATTTAGATTTGCTTTTCATAGCTGTTTAAGACAATCTTGATGTATTTTGATACTTTGACAACGATTTTTCCAGTAGCTTAGAAGAAAACGATGTTTTTGTTCTTAGGTCGTTACAGTATGATAGAAAAAAAAATTTCGTCAATTATAATTTGTTTTCGATTTAGATTTGCTGTTCATAGCTGTTTAAGACAATCTTGATGTATTTTGATACTTTGACAACGATTTTTCCAGTAGCTTAGAAGAAAACGATGTTTTTTTTCTTTGGTCGTTACAGTACGAAAGAAAAAAAAAATGCTGTTAACTCCGTAAATGTTAATTTTTTTTCTATTAAGATTTGCTTTTCATAGCTGTTTAAGACAATCTTGATGTATTTTGACACTTTGACAACGATTTTTCCAGTAGTTAAGAAGAAAACGATGTTTTTTTTTATTTGGTCGTTACAGTACGAAAGAAAAAAAAAAGCTGTTATCTCCGTCAATTATAATTTTTTTTCGATTTAGATTTGCTGTTCATAGCTGTTTAAGACAATCTTGATGTATTTTGATACTTTGACAACGATTTTTCCAGTAGCTTAGAAGAAAACGATGTTTTTTTTCTTTGGTCGTTACAGTACGAAAGAAAAAAAAATGCTGTTATCTCCGTCAATATTAATTTTTTTCGATTTAGATTGACTTTTCATAGCTGTGTAAGATAATCTTGATGTATTTTGACACTTTGACAACGATTTTTCCAGTAGTTTAGAAGAAAACGATGTTTTTTTTCTTTGGTCGTTACAGTATGATAGAAAAAAAAAGCTGTTATCTCCGTCAATTATAATTTTTTTTCGATTTAGATTTGCTTTTCATTGCTGTTTAAGACAATCTTGATGTATTTTGATACTTTGACAACGATTTTTCCAGTAGCTTAGAAGAAAACGATGTTTTTTTTTATTTGGTCGTTACAGTACGAAAGAAAAAAAAATGCTGTTATCTACGTCAATGTTAATTTTTTTCGATTAAGATTGGCTTTTCATAGCTGTTTAGGACAATCTTGATGTATTTTGATACTTTGACAACGATTTTTCCAGTAGCTTAGAAGAAAACGATGTTTTTGTTCTTAGGTCGTTACAGTATGATAGAAAAAAAAATTTCGTCAATTATAATTTGTTTTCGATTTAGATTTGCTGTTCATAGCTGTTTAAGACAATCTTGATGTATTTTGATACTTTGACAACGATTTTTCCAGTAGCTTAGAAGAAAACGATGTTTTTTTTCTTTGGTCGTTACAGTACGAAAGAAAAAAAAATGCTGTTAACTCCGTAAATGTTAATTTTTTTTCTATTTAGATTTGCTTTTCATAGCTGTTTAAGACAATCTTGATGTATTTTGACACTTTGACAACGATTTTTCCAGTAGTTTAGAAGAAAACGATGTTTTTTTTTATTTGGTCGTTACAGTATGATAGAAAAAAAAAGCTGTTATCTCCGTCAATTATAATTTTTTTTCGATTTAGATTTGCTGTTCATAGCTGTTTAAGACAATCTTGATGTATTTTGACACTTTGACAACGATTTTTCCAGTAGCTTAGAAGAAAACGATGTTTTTTTTCTTTGGTCGTTACAGTACGAAAGAAAAAAAAAATGCTGTTATCTCCGTCAATATTAATTTTTTTCGATTTAGATTGGCTTTTCGTAGCTGTTTAAGACAATCTTGATGTATTTTGACACTTTGACAACGATTTTTCCAGTAGCTTAGAAGAAAACGATGTTTTTTTTTCTTTGGTCGTTACAGTACGAAAGAAAAAAAAAAGCTGTTATCTCCGTCAATTATAATTTTTTTTCGATTTAGATTTGCTGTTCATAGCTGTTTAAGACAATCTTGATGTATTTTGATACTTTGACAACGATTTTTCCAGTAGCTTAGAAGAAAACGATGTTTTTTTTTCTTTGGTCGTTACAGTACGAAAGAAAAAAATAAGCTGTTATCTCCGTCAATTATAATTTTTTTTCGATTTAGATTTGCTGTTCATAGCTGTTTAAGACAATCTTGATGTATTTTGATACTTTGACAACGATTTTTCCAGTAGCTTAGAAGAAAACGATGTTTTTGTTCTTAGGTCGTTACAGTATGATAGACAAAAAAAATTTCGTCAATTATAATTTGTTTTCGATTTAGATTTGCTTTTCATAGCTGTTTAAGACAATCTTGATGTATTTTGATACTTGAACAACGATTTTTTCAGTAGTTTAGAAGAAAACGATGTTTTTTTTTCTTTGGTCGTTACAGTATGAAAGAAAAAAAAATTGCGTCAATATTAATTTTTTTTCGATTTGGATTTGCTGTTCATAGCTGTTTAAGACAATCTTGATGTATTTTGATACTTTGACAACGATTTTTCCAGTAGTTTAGAAGAAAACGATGTTTTTTTTCTTTGGTCGTTACAGTATGAAAGAAAAAAAAATTGCGTCAATATTTTTTTTTTTTCGTTTTGGATTTGCTGTTCATAGCTGTTTAAGACAATCTTGATGTATTTTGATACTTTGAAAACGATTTTTCCAGTAGCTTAGAAGAAAACGATGTTTTTTTTTTCTTTGGTCGTTACAGTACCAAAGAAAAAAAAAGCTGTTAACTCCGTCAATGTTATTTTTTTTTCGATTTAGATTTGCTTTTCATACTTGTTTAAGACAATCTTGATGAATTTTGATACTTTGACAACGATTTTTCCAGTAGTTTAGAAGAAAACGATGTTTTTTTTTATTTGGTCGTTACAGTACGATAGAAAAAAAAATCTATTAACTCCGTCAATATTAATTTTTTTTCGATTTAGATTTGCTTTTCATAGCTGTTTAAGACAATCTTGATGTATTTTGACACTTTGACAACGATTTTTCCAGTAGTTTAGAAGAAAACGATGTTTTTTTTTCTTAGGTCGTTACAGTATGATAGAAAAAAAAATTTCGTCAATGTTAATTTTTTTTCTATTTAGATTTGCTTTTCATAGCTGTTTAAGACAATCTTGATGTATTTTGATACTTTGACAACGATTTTTCCAGTAGCTTAGAAGAAAACGAGGTTTTTTTTTTATTTGGTCGTTACAGTACGAAAGAAAAAAAAAAGCTGTTATCTCAGTCAATTATAATTTGTTTTCGATTTAGATTTGCTTTTCATAGCTGTTTAAGACAATCTTGATGTATTTTGATACTTTGACAACGATTTTTCCAGTAGCTTAGAAGAAAACGAGGTTTTTTTTTTCTTTGGTCGTTACAGTACGAAAGAAAAAAAAATGCTGTTATCTCCGTTAATTTTAATTTTTTCTATTTAGATTTGCTTTTCATAGCTGTTTAAGACAATCTTGATGTATTTTGATACTTTGACAACGATTTTTCCAGTAGCTTAGAAGAAAACGATGTTTCTGTTCTTAGGTCGTTACAGTATGATAGAAAAAAAAATTTCGTCAATTATAATTTGTTTTGGATTTAGATTTGCTGTTCATAGCTGTTTAAGACAATCTTGATGTATTTTGATACTTTGACAACGATTTTTCCAGTAGCTTAGAAGAAAACGATGTTTTTTTTTCTTTGGTCGTTACAGTACGAAAGAAAAAAAAAAGCTGTTATCTCCGTCAATGTTAATTTTTTTTCGATTTAGATTTGCTGTTCATAGCTGTTTAAGACAATCTTGATGTATTTTGATACTTTGACAACGATTTTTCCAGTAGTTTAGAAGAAAACTATGTTTTTTTTTATTTGGTCGTTACAGTACGAAAGAAAAAAAAAAGCTGTTATCTCCGTCAATTATAATTTTTTTTCGATTTAGATTTGCTGTTCATAGCTGTTTAAGACAATCTTGATGTATTTTGATACTTTGACAACGATTTTTCCAGTAGCTTAGAAGAAAACGATGTTTGTGTTCTTAGGTCGTTACAGTATGATAGAAAAAAAAATTTCGTCAATTATAATTTGTTTTCGATTTAGATTTGCTTTTCATAGCTGTTTAAGACAATCTTGATGTATTTTGACACTTTGACAACGATTTTTCCAGTAGCTTAGAAGAAAACGATGTTTATTTTTATTTGGTCGTTACAGTACGAAAGAAAAAAAAAAGCTGTTATCTCAGTCAATTATAATTTGTTTTCGATTTAGATTTGCTTTTCATAGCTGTTTAAGACAATCTTGATGTATTTTGATACTTTGACAACGATTTTTCCAGTAGCTTAGAAGAAAACGAGGTTTTTTTTTTCTTTGGTCGTTACAGTATGATAGAAAAAAAAATGCTGTTATCTCCGTTATTATTAATTTTTTTCTATTTAGATTTGCTTTTCATAGCTGTTTAAGACAATCTTGATGTATTTTGATACTTTGACAACGATTTTTCCAGTAGCTTAGAAAAAAACGATGTTTCTGTTCTTAGGTCGTTACAGTATGATAGAAAAAAAAATTTCGTCAATTATAATTTGTTTTCGATTTAGATTTGCTGTTCATAGCTGTTTAAGACAATCTTGATGTATTTTGATACTTTGACAACGATTTTTCCAGTAGCTTAGAAGAAAACGATGTTTTTTTTTCTTTGGTCGTTACAGTACGAAAGAAAAAAAAATGCTGTTAACTCCGTAAATGTTAATTTTTTTTCTATTAAGATTTGCTTTTCATAGCTGTTTAAGACAATCTTGATGTATTTTGACACTTTGACAACGATTTTTCCAGTAGTTTAGAAGAAAACGATGTTTTTTTTTATTTGGTCGTTACAGTACGAAAGAAAAAAAAAAGCTGTTATCTCCGTCAATGTAAATTTTTTTTCGATTTAGATTTGCTGTTCATAGCTGTTTAAGACAATCTTGATGTATTTTGATACTTTGACAACGATTTTTCCAGTAGCTTAGAAGAAAACGATGTTTTTGTTCTTAGGTCGTTACAGTATGATAGAAAAAAAAATTTCGTCAATTATAATTTGTTTTCGATTTAGATTTGCTTTTCATAGCTGTTTAAGACAATCTTGATGTATTTTGACACTTTGACAACGATTTTTCCAGTAGTTTAGAAGAAAACGATGTTTTTTTTTATTTGGTCGTTACAGTATGATAGAAAAAAAAATTTCGTAATGTTAATTTTTGTTCTATTTAGATTTGCTTTTCATAGCTGTTTAAGACAATCTTGATGTATTTTGATACTTTGACAACGATTTTTCCAGTAGCTTAGAAGAAAACGATGTTTATTTTTATTTGGTCGTTACAGTACGAAAGAAAAAAAAAAGCTGTTATCTCAGTCAATTATAATTTGTTTTCGATTTAGATTTGCTTTTCATAGCTGTTTAAGACAATCTTGATGTATTTTGATACTTTGACAACGATTTTTCCAGTAGCTTAGAAGAAAACGAGGTTTTTTTTTTCTTTGGTCGTTACAGTACGATAGAAAAAAAAATGCTGTTATCTCCGTTAATATTAATTTTTTTCTATTTAGATTTGCTTTTCATAGCTGTTTAAGACAATCTTGATGTATTTTGATACTTTGACAACGATTTTTCCAGTAGCTTAGAAAAAAACGATGTTTCTGTTCTTAGGTCGTTACAGTATGATAGAAAAAAAAATTTCGTCAATTATAATTTGTTTTCGATTTAGATTTGCTGTTCATAGCTGTTTAAGACAATCTTGATGTATTTTGATACTTTGACAACGATTTTTCCAGTAGCTTAGAAGAAAACGATGTTTTTTTTCTTTGGTCGTTACAGTACGAAAGAAAAAAAAATGCTGTTAACTCCGTAAATGTTAATTTTTTTTCTATTAAGATTTGCTTTTCATAGCTGTTTAAGACAATCTTGATGTATTTTGACACTTTGACAACGATTTTTCCAGTAGTTTAGAAGAAAACGATGTTTTTTTTTATTTGGTCGTTACAGTACGAAAGAAAAAAAAAAGCTGTTATCTCCGTCAATTATAATTTTTTTTCGATTTAGATTTGCTGTTCATAGCTGTTTAAGACAATCTTGATGTATTTTGATACTTTGACAACGATTTTTCCAGTAGTTTAGAAGAAAACGATGTTTTTTTTTCTTTGGTCGTTACAGTACGAAAGAAAAAAAAATGCTGTTATCTCCGTTAATATTAATTTTTTTCGATTTAGATTTGCTGTTCATAGCTGTTTAAGACAATCTTGATGTATTTTGATACTTTGACAACGATTTTTCCAGTAGCTTAGAAGAAAACGATGTTTTTTTTTCTTTGGTCGTTACAGTACGAAAGAAAAAAAAATGGTGTTAACTCCGTCAATATTAATTTTTTTCTATTTAGATTTGCTGTTCATAGCTGTTTAAGACAATCTTGATGTATTTTGATACTTTGGCAACGATTTTTCCAGTAGCTTAGAAGAAAACGATGTTTTTTTTTCTTTGGTCGTTACAGTACGAAAGAAAAAAATAAGCTGTTATCTCCGTCAATTATAATTTTTTTTCGATTTCGATTTGCTGTTCATAGCTGTTTAAGACAATCTTGATGTATTTTGATACTTTGACAACGATTTTTCCAGTAGCTTAGAAGAAAACGAGGTTTTTTTTTTATTTGGTCGTTACAGTACGAAAGAAAAAAAAAAGCTGTTATCTCAGTCAATTATAATTTGTTTTCGATTTAGATTTGCTTTTCATAGCTGTTTAAGACAATCTTGATGTATTTTGATACTTTGACAACGATTTTTCCAGTAGCTTAGAAGAAAACGAGGTTTTTTTTTTCTTTGGTCGTTACAGTACGAAAGAAAAAAAAATGCTGTTATCTCCGTTAATTTTAATTTTTTCTATTTAGATTTGCTTTTCATAGCTGTTTAAGACAATCTTGATGTATTTTGATACTTTGACAACGATTTTTCCAGTAGCTTAGAAGAAAACGATGTTTCTGTTCTTAGGTCGTTACAGTATGATAGAAAAAAAAATTTCGTCAATTATAATTTGTTTTGGATTTAGATTTGCTGTTCATAGCTGTTTAAGACAATCTTGATGTATTTTGATACTTTGACAACGATTTTTCCAGTAGCTTAGAAGAAAACGATGTTTTTTTTTCTTTGGTCGTTACAGTACGAAAGAAAAAAAAAAGCTGTTATCTCCGTCAATGTTAATTTTTTTTCGATTTAGATTTGCTGTTCATAGCTGTTTAAGACAATCTTGATGTATTTTGATACTTTGACAACGATTTTTCCAGTAGTTTAGAAGAAAACTATGTTTTTTTTTATTTGGTCGTTACAGTACGAAAGAAAAAAAAAAGCTGTTATCTCCGTCAATTATAATTTTTTTTCGATTTAGATTTGCTGTTCATAGCTGTTTAAGACAATCTTGATGTATTTTGATACTTTGACAACGATTTTTCCAGTAGCTTAGAAGAAAACGATGTTTGTGTTCTTAGGTCGTTACAGTATGATAGAAAAAAAAATTTCGTCAATTATAATTTGTTTTCGATTTAGATTTGCTTTTCATAGCTGTTTAAGACAATCTTGATGTATTTTGACACTTTGACAACGATTTTTCCAGTAGCTTAGAAGAAAACGATGTTTATTTTTATTTGGTCGTTACAGTACGAAAGAAAAAAAAAAGCTGTTATCTCAGTCAATTATAATTTGTTTTCGATTTAGATTTGCTTTTCATAGCTGTTTAAGACAATCTTGATGTATTTTGATACTTTGACAACGATTTTTCCAGTAGCTTAGAAGAAAACGAGGTTTTTTTTTTCTTTGGTCGTTACAGTATGATAGAAAAAAAAATGCTGTTATCTCCGTTATTATTAATTTTTTTCTATTTAGATTTGCTTTTCATAGCTGTTTAAGACAATCTTGATGTATTTTGATACTTTGACAACGATTTTTCCAGTAGCTTAGAAAAAAACGATGTTTCTGTTCTTAGGTCGTTACAGTATGATAGAAAAAAAAATTTCGTCAATTATAATTTGTTTTCGATTTAGATTTGCTGTTCATAGCTGTTTAAGACAATCTTGATGTATTTTGATACTTTGACAACGATTTTTCCAGTAGCTTAGAAGAAAACGATGTTTTTTTTTCTTTGGTCGTTACAGTACGAAAGAAAAAAAAATGCTGTTAACTCCGTAAATGTTAATTTTTTTTCTATTAAGATTTGCTTTTCATAGCTGTTTAAGACAATCTTGATGTATTTTGACACTTTGACAACGATTTTTCCAGTAGTTTAGAAGAAAACGATGTTTTTTTTTATTTGGTCGTTACAGTACGAAAGAAAAAAAAAAGCTGTTATCTCCGTCAATGTTAATTTTTTTTCGATTTAGATTTGCTGTTCATAGCTGTTTAAGACAATCTTGATGTATTTTGATACTTTGACAACGATTTTTCCAGTAGTTTAGAAGAAAACGATGTTTTTTTTTCTTTGGTCGTTACAGTACGAAAGAAAAAAAAATGCTGTTATCTCCGTCAATTATAATTTTTTTTCGATTTCGATTTGCTGTTCATAGCTGTTTAAGACAATCTTGATGTATTTTGATACTTTGACAACGATTTTTCCAGTAGCTTAGAAGAAAACGATGTTTTTGTTCTTAGGTCGTTACAGTATGATAGAAAAAAAAATTTCGTCAATTATAATTTGTTTTCGATTTAGATTTGCTTTTCATAGCTGTTTAAGACAATCTTGATGTATTTTGACACTTTGACAACGATTTTTCCAGTAGTTTAGAAGAAAACGATGTTTTTTTTTATTTGGTCGTTACAGTATGATAGAAAAAAAAATTTCGTAATGTTAATTTTTGTTCTATTTAGATTTGCTTTTCATAGCTGTTTAAGACAATCTTGATGTATTTTGATACTTTGACAACGATTTTTCCAGTAGCTTAGAAGAAAACGATGTTTATTTTTATTTGGTCGTTACAGTACGAAAGAAAAAAAAAAGCTGTTATCTCAGTCAATTATAATTTGTTTTCGATTTAGATTTGCTTTTCATAGCTGTTTAAGACAATCTTGATGTATTTTGATACTTTGACAACGATTTTTCCAGTAGCTTAGAAGAAAACGAGGTTTTTTTTTTCTTTGGTCGTTACAGTACGATAGAAAAAAAAATGCTGTTATCTCCGTTAATATTAATTTTTTTCTATTTAGATTTGCTTTTCATAGCTGTTTAAGACAATCTTGATGTATTTTGATACTTTGACAACGATTTTTCCAGTAGCTTAGAAAAAAACGATGTTTCTGTTCTTAGGTCGTTACAGTATGATAGAAAAAAAAATTTCGTCAATTATAATTTGTTTTCGATTTAGATTTGCTGTTCATAGCTGTTTAAGACAATCTTGATGTATTTTGATACTTTGACAACGATTTTTCCAGTAGCTTAGAAGAAAACGATGTTTTTTTTCTTTGGTCGTTACAGTACGAAAGAAAAAAAAATGCTGTTAACTCCGTAAATGTTAATTTTTTTTCTATTAAGATTTGCTTTTCATAGCTGTTTAAGACAATCTTGATGTATTTTGACACTTTGACAACGATTTTTCCAGTAGTTTAGAAGAAAACGATGTTTTTTTTTATTTGGTCGTTACAGTACGAAAGAAAAAAAAAAGCTGTTATCTCCGTCAATTATAATTTTTTTTCGATTTAGATTTGCTGTTCATAGCTGTTTAAGACAATCTTGATGTATTTTGATACTTTGACAACGATTTTTCCAGTAGTTTAGAAGAAAACGATGTTTTTTTTTCTTTGGTCGTTACAGTACGAAAGAAAAAAAAATGCTGTTATCTCCGTTAATATTAATTTTTTTCGATTTAGATTTGCTGTTCATAGCTGTTTAAGACAATCTTGATGTATTTTGATACTTTGACAACGATTTTTCCAGTAGCTTAGAAGAAAACGATGTTTTTTTTTCTTTGGTCGTTACAGTACGAAAGAAAAAAAAATGGTGTTAACTCCGTCAATATTAATTTTTTTCTATTTAGATTTGCTGTTCATAGCTGTTTAAGACAATCTTGATGTATTTTGATACTTTGGCAACGATTTTTCCAGTAGCTTAGAAGAAAACGATGTATTTTTTCTTTGGTCGTTACAGTACGAAAGAAAAAAAAATGCTGTTATCTCCGTCAATATTAATTTTTTTCGATTTAGATTGGCTTTTCATAGCTGTTTAAGACAATCTTGAAGTATTTTGACACTTTGACAACGATTTTTCCAGTAGCTTAGAAGAAAACTATGTTTTTTTTTATTTGGTCGTTACAGTACGAAAGAAAAAAAAATGCTGTTATCTCCGTCAATTATAATTTTTTATCGATTTAGATTTGCTGTTCATAGCTGTTTAAGACAATCTTGATGTATTTTGACACTTTGACAACGATTTTTCCAGTAGCTTAGAAGAAAACGATGTTTTTGTTTTTAGGTCGTTACAGTATGATAGAAAAAAAAATTTCGTCAATTATAATTTGTTTTCGATTTGGATTTGCTGTTCATAGCTGTTTAAGACAATCTTGATGTATTTTGATACTTTGACAACGATTTTTCCAGTAGTTTAGAAGATAACGATGTTTTTTTTTTCTTTGGTCGTTAGAGTACGAAAGAAAAAAAAATGGTGTTAACTCCGTCAATATTAATTTTTTTCTATTTAGATTTGCTGTTCATAGCTGTTTAAGACAATCTTGATGTATTTTGATACTTTGGCAACGATTTTTCCAGTAGCTTAGAAGAAAACGATGTTTTTTTTTCTTTGGTCGTTACAGTACGAAAGAAAAAAAAATTTCGTTAATATTCATTTTTTTTCGATTTGGATTTGCTGTTCATAGCTGTTTAAGACAATCTTGATGTATTTTGATACTTTGACAACAATTTTTCCAGTAGTTTAGAAGATAACGATGTTTTTTTTTTCTTTGGTCGTTAGAGTACGAAAGAAAAAAAACTGCTGTTAACTCCGTCAATGTTAATTTTTTTTCGATTTAGATTTGCTTTTCATAGCTGTTTAAGACAATCTTGATGTATTTTGATACTTTGACAACGATTTTTCCAGTAGCTTAGAAGAAAACAAGGTTTTTTTTTCTTTGGTCGTTACAGTACGAAAGAAAAAAAAATGCTGTTATCTCCGTCAATATTAATTTTTTTCGATTTAGATTGGCTTTTCATAGCTGTGTAAGACAATCTTGATGTATTTTGATACTTTGACAACGATTTTTCCAGTAGCTTAGAAGAAAACGATGTTTTTTTTTCTTTGGTCGTTACAGTACGAAAGAAAAAAAAATTTCGTTAATATTCATTTTTTTTCGATTTGGATTTGCTGTTCATAGCTGTTTAAGACAATCTTGATGTATTTTGATACTTTGACAACGATTTTTCCAGTAGTTTAGAAGATAACGATGTTTTTTTTTTCTTTGGTCGTTAGAGTACGAAAGAAAAAAAACTGCTGTTAACTCCGTCAATGTTAATTTTTTTTCGATTTAGATTTGCTTTTCATAGCTGTTTAAGACAATCTTGATGTATTTTGATACTTTGACAACGATTTTTCCAGTAGCTTAGAAGAAAACGATGTTTTTTTTTCTTTGGTCGTTACAGTACGAAAGAAAAAAAAATTTCGTTAATATTCATTTTTTTTCGATTTGGATTTGCTGTTCATAGCTGTTTAAGACAATCTTGATGTATTTTGATACTTTGACAACGATTTTTCCAGTAGTTTAGAAGATAACGATGTTTTTTTTTTCTTTGGTCGTTAGAGTACGAAAGAAAAAAAACTGCTGTTAACTCCGTCAATGTTAATTTTTTTTCGATTTAGATTTGCTTTTCATAGCTGTTTAAGACAATCTTGATGTATTTTGATACTTTGACAACGATTTTTCCAGTAGCTTAGAAGAAAACGATGTTTTTTTTCTTTGGTCGTTACAGTACGAAAGAGAAAAAAATGGTGTTAACTCCGTCAATGTTAATTTTTTATCTATTTAGATTTGCTGTTCATAGCTGTTTAAGACAATCTTGATGTATTTTGATACTTTGGCAACGATTTTTCCAGTAGCTTAGAAGAAAACGATGTTTTTTTTTATTTGGTCGTTACAGTACGAAAGAAAAAAAAATGCTGTTAACTCCGTCAATGTTAATTTTTTTTCGATTTAGATTTGCTTTTCATAGCTGTTTAAGACAATCTTGATGTATTTTGACACTTTGACAACGATTTTTCCAGTAGTTTAGAAGAAAACGATGTTTTTTTTTTCTTTGGTCGTTACAGTACGAAAGAAAAAAAAATGCTGTTATCTCCGTCAATATTAATTTTTTTCGATTTAGATTTGCTTTTCATAGCTGTTTAAGACAATCTTGATGTATTTTGACACTTTGACAACGATTTTTCCAGTAGCTTAGAAGAAAACGATGTTTTTTTTTATTTGGTCATTACAGTACGAAAGAAAAAAAAATGCTGTTAACTCCGTCAATGTTAATTTTTTTTCGATTAAGATTTGCTTTTCATAGCTGTTTAAGACAATCTTGATGTATTTTGACACTTTGACAACGATTTTTCCAGTAGTCTAGAAGAAAACGATGTTTTTTTTTATTTGGTCGTTACAGTATGATAGAAAAAAAAATTTCGTTAATTTTAATTTTTTTTTAATTAGATTGGCTTTTCATAACTGTTTAAGACAATCTTGATGTATTTTGACACTTTGACAACGATTTTTCCAGTAGCTTAGAAGAAAACGATGTTTTTTTTTATTTGGTCGTTACAGTACGAAAGAAAAAAAAAGCTGTTATCTCCGTCAATTATAATTTTTTTTCGATTTAGATTTGCTGTTCATAGCTGTTTAAGGCAATCTTGATGTATTTTGATACTTTGGAAACGATTTTTCCAGTAGCTTAGAAGAAAACAAGGTTTGTTTTTCTTTGGTCGTTACAGTACGAAAGAAAAAAAAATGCTGTTATCTCCGTCAATATTAATTTTTTTCGATTTAGATTGGCTTTTCATAGCTGTTTAAGACAATCTTGATGTATTTTGATACTTTGACAACGATTTTTCCAGTAGCTAAGAAGAAAACGATTTTTTTTTTCTTTGGTCGTTACAGTATGATAGAAAAAAAAAATTCGTCAATTATAATTTGTTTTCGATTTAGATTTGCTGTTCATAGCTGTTTAAGACAATCTTGATGTATTTTGATACTTTGACAACGATTTTTCCAGTAGCTTAGAAGAAAACGATGTATTTTTTCTTTGGTCGTTACAGTACGAAAGAAAAAAAAATGCTGTTATCTCCGTCATTATTAATTTTTTTCGATTTAGATTGGCTTTTCATAGCTGTTTAAGACAATCTTGATGTATTTTGATACTTTGACAACGATTTTTCCAGTAGCTTAGAAGGAAACTATGTTTTTTTTGTCTTTGGTCGTTACAGTACGATAGAAAAAAAAATTTCGTCAATTATAATTTGTTTTCGATTTAGATTTGCTTTTCATAGCTGTTTAAGACAATCTTGATGTATTTTGACACTTTGACAACGATTTTTCCAGTAGCTTAGAAGAAAACGATGTTTTTTTTTATTTGGTCGTTACAGTATGATAGAAAAAAAAATTTCGTTAATTTTAATTTTTTTTTAACTAGATTGGCTTTTCATAACTGTTTAAGACAATCTTGATGTATTTTGACACTTTGACAACGATTTTTCCAGAAGCTTAGAAGAAAACGATGTTTTTTTATTTTGGTCGGTACACTTCGAAAGAAAAAAATTATGCTGTTATCTCCGTCAATATTAATTTTTTTCGATTTAGATTTGCTTTTCATAGCTGTTTAAGACAATCTTGATGTATTTTGATACTTTGACAACGATTTTTTCAGTAGCTTAGAAGAAAACGATGTTTTTTTTTTATTTGGTCGTTACAGTATGATAGAAAAAAAAAATTCGTTAATTTTAATTTTTTTTAAATTAGATTGGCTTTTCATAACTGTTTAAGACAATCTTGATGTATTTTGACACTTTGACAACGATTTTTCCAGTAGCTTAGAAGAAAACGATGTTTTTTTTTATTTGGTCGTTACAGTACGATAGAAAAAAAAAGTTGTTATCTCCGTCAATATTAATCTTTTTTCGATTTAGATTTGCTTTTCATAGCTATTTAAGACAACCTTGATGTATTTTGACACTTTGACAACGATTTTTCCAGTAGCTTAGAAGAAAACGATGTTTTTGTTCTTAGGTCGTTACAGTACGAAAAAAAAAAAAAGAAGCTGTTATCTACGTCAATGTTAATTTTTTTCGATTAAGATTGGCTTTTCATAGCTGTTTAAGACAATCTTGATGTATTTTGATACTTTGACAACGATTTTTCCAGTAGCTTAGAAGAAAACGATGTTTTTGTTCTTAGGTCGTTACAGTATGATAGAAAAAAAAATTTCGTCAATTATAATTTGTTTTCGATTTAGATTTGCTGTTCATAGCTGTTTAAGACTATCTTGATGTATTTTGATACTTTGACAACGATTTTTCCAGTAGCTTAGAAGAAAACGATGTTTTTTTTCTTTGGTCGTTACAGTACGAAAGAGAAAAAAATGGTGTTAACTCCGTCAATGTTAATTTTTTTTCTATTTAGATTTGCTGTTCATAGCTGTTTAAGACAATCTTGATGTATTTTGATACTTTGGCAACGATTTTTCCAGTAGCTTAGAAGAAAACGATGTTTTTTTTCTTTGGTCGTTACAGTACGAAAGAAAAAAAAATGCTGTTAACTCCGTAAATGTTAATTTTTTTTCGATTTAGATTTGCTGTTCATAGCTGTTTAAGACAACCTTGATGTATTTTGATACTTTGACAACGATTTTTCCAGTAGCTTAGAAGAAAACGATGTTTTTGTTCTTAGGTCGTTACAGTATGATAGAAAATAAAATTTCGTCAATTATAATTTGTTTTCGATTTAGATTTGCTTTTCATAGCTGTTTAAGACAATCTTGATGTATTTTGACACTTTGACAACGATTTTTCCAGTAGCTTAGAAGAAAACGATGTTTTTTTTTATTTGGTCGTTACAGTATGATAGAAAAAAAAATTTCGTTAATTTTAATTTTTTTTTAACTAGATTGGCTTTTCATAACTGTTTAAGACAATCTTGATGTATTTTGACACTTTGACAACGATTTTTCCAGAAGCTTAGAAGAAAACGATGTTTTTTTATTTTGGTCGGTACACTACGAAAGAAAAAAATTATGCTGTTATCTCCGTCAATATTAATTTTTTTCGATTTAGATTTGCTTTTCATAGCTGTTTAAGACAATCTTGATGTATTTTGATACTTTGACAACGATTTTTCCAGTAGCTTAGAAGAAAACGATGTTTTTTTTCTTTGGTCGTTACAGTACGAAAGAAAAAAAAATGCTGTTAACTCCGTAAATGTTAATTTTTTTTCGATTTAGATTTGCTGTTCATAGCTGTTTAAGACAACCTTGATGTATTTTGATACTTTGACAACGATTTTTCCAGTAGCTTAGAAGAAAACGATGTTTTTGTTCTTAGGTCGTTACAGTATGATAGAAAATAAAATTTCGTCAATTATAATTTGTTTTCGATTTAGATTTGCTTTTCATAGCTGTTTAAGACAATCTTGATGTATTTTGACACTTTGACAACGATTTTTCCAGTAGCTTAGAAGAAAACGATGTTTTTTTTTATTTGGTCGTTACAGTATGATAGAAAAAAAAATTTCGTTAATTTTAATTTTTTTTTAACTAGATTGGCTTTTCATAACTGTTTAAGACAATCTTGATGTATTTTGACACTTTGACAACGATTTTTCCAGAAGCTTAGAAGAAAACGATGTTTTTTTATTTTGGTCGGTACACTACGAAAGAAAAAAATTATGCTGTTATCTCCGTCAATATTAATTTTTTTCGATTTAGATTTGCTTTTCATAGCTGTTTAAGACAATCTTGATGTATTTTGATACTTTGACAACGATTTTTTCAGTAGCTTAGAAGAAAACGATGTTTTTTTTTTATTTGGTCGTTACAGTATGATAGAAAAAAAAAATTCGTTAATTTTAATTTTTTTTTAATTAGATTGGCTTTTCATAACTGTTTAAGACAATCTTGATGTATTTTGACACTTTGACAACGATTTTTCCAGTAGCTTAGAAGAAAACGATGTTTTTTTTTATTTGGTCGTTACAGTACGATAGAAAAAAAAAGTTGTTATCTCCGTCAATATTAATCTTTTTTCGATTTAGATTTGCTTTTCATAGCTATTTAAGACAACCTTGATGTATTTTGACACTTTGACAACGATTTTTCCAGTAGCTTAGAAGAAAACGATGTTTTTGTTCTTAGGTCGTTACAGTATGATAGAAAAAAAAATTTCGTCAATTATAATTTGTTTTCGATTTAGATTTGCTGTTCATAGCTGTTTAAGACAATCTTGATGTATTTTGATACTTTGACAACGATTTTTCCAGTAGCTTAGAAGAAAACGATGTTTTTTTTCTTTGGTCGTTACAGTACGAAAGAAAAAAAAATGCTGTTAACTCCGTAAATGTTAATTTTTTTCGATTTAGATTGGCTTTTCATAGCTGTTTAAGACAATCTTGATGTATTTTGACACTTTGACAACGATTTTTCCAGTAGTTTAGAAGAAAACGATGTTTTTTTTTATTTGGTCGTTACAGTATGATAGAAAAAAAAAAGCTGTTATCTCCGTCAATTATAATTTTTTTTCGATTTAGATTTGCTTTTCATAGCTGTTTAAGACAATCTTGATGTATTTTGATACTTTGACAACGATTTTTCCAGTAGCTTAGAAGAAAACGATGTTTTTTTTTCTTTAGTCGTTACAGTACGAAAAAAAAAAAAGAAGCTGTTATCTACGTCAATGTTAATTTTTTTCGATTAAGATTGGCTTTTCATAGCTGTTTAAGACAATCTTGATGTATTTTGACACTTTGACAACGATTTTTCCAGTAGCTTAGAAGAAAACGATGTTTTTTTTTATTTGGTCGTTACAGTACGAAAGAAAAAAAAAGCTGTTATCTCCGTCAATTATAATTTTTTTTCGATTTAGATTTGCTGTTCATAGCTGTTTAAGGCAATCTTGATGTATTTTGATACTTTGACAACGATTTTTCTAGTAGCTTAGAAGAAAACGATGTTTTTTTTTCTTTAGTCGTTACAGTACGAAAGAAAAAAAAATGCTGTTATCTACGTCAATGTTAATTTTTTTTCGATTAAGATTGGCTTTTCATAGCTGTTTAAGACAATCTTGATGTATTTTGATACTTTGACAACGATTTTTCCAGTAGCTTAGAAGAAAACGATGTTTTTTTTGTCTTTGGTCGTTACAGTACGATAGAAAAAAAATTTCGTCAATTATAATTTGTTTTCGATTTAGATTTGCTTTTCATAGCTGTTTAAGACAATCTTGATGTATTTTGACACTTTGACAACGATTTTTCCAGTAGCTTAGAAGGAAACTATGTTTTTTTTTATTTGGTCGTTACAGTATGATAGAAAAAAAAAGCTGTTATCTCCGTCAATTATAATTTTTTTTCGATTTAGATTTGCTTTTCATAGCTGTTTAAGACAATCTTGATGTATTTTGATACTTTGACAACGATTTTTCCAGTAGCTTAGAAGAAAACGATGTTTTTTTTTTATTTGGTCGTTACAGTATGATAGAAAAAAAAAATTCGTTAATTTTAATTTTTTTTTAATTAGATTGGCTTTTCATAACTGTTTAAGACAATCTTAATGTATTTTGACACTTTGACAACGATTTTTCCAGTAGCTTAGAAGAAAACGATGTTTTTTTTATTTGGTCGTTACAGTACGATAGAAAAAAAAAGTTGTTATCTCCGTCAATATTAATCTTTTTTCGATTTAGATTTGCTTTTCATAGCTATTTAAGACAACCTTGATGTATTTTGACACTTTGACAACGATTTTTCCAGTAGCTTAGAAGAAAACGATGTTTTTGTTCTTAGGTCGTTACAGTATGATAGAAAAAAAAATTTCGTCAATTATAATTTGTTTTCGATTTAGATTTGCTGTTCATAGCTGTTTAAGACAATCTTGATGTATTTTGATACTTTGACAACGATTTTTCCAGTAGCTTAGAAGAAAACGATGTTTTTTTTCTTTGGTCGTTACAGTACGAAAGAAAAAAAAATGCTGTTAACTCCGTAAATGTTAATTTTTTTTCGATTTAGATTTGCTTTTCATAGCTGTTTAAGACAATCTTGATGTATTTTGATACTTTGACAACGATTTTTCCAGTAGCTTAGAAGAAAACGATGTTTTTTTTCTTTGGTCGTTACAGTACGAAAGAAAAAAAAATGCTGTTATCTCCGTCAATATTAATTTTTTTCGATTTAGATTGGCTTTTCATAGCTGTGTAAGACAATCTTGATGTATTTTGACACTTTGACAACGATTTTTCCAGTAGTTTAGAAGAAAACGATGTTTTTTTTTATTTGGTCGTTACAGTATGATAGAAAAAAAAAAGCTGTTATCTCCGTCAATTATAATTTTTTTTCGATTTAGATTTGCTTTTCATAGCTGTTTAAGACAATCTTGATGTATTTTGATACTTTGACAACGATTTTTCCAGTAGCTTAGAAGAAAACGATGTTTTTTTTTCTTTAGTCGTTACAGTACGAAAAAAAAAAAAGAAGCTGTTATCTACGTCAATGTTAATTTTTTTCGATTAAGATTGGCTTTTCATAGCTGTTTAAGAGAATCTTGATGTATTTTGATACTTTGACAACGATTTTTCCAGTAGCTTAGAAGAAAACGATGTTTTTGTTCTTAGGTCGTTACAGTATGATAGAAAAAAAAATTTCGTCAATTATAATTTGTTTTCGATTTAGATTTGCTGTTCATAGCTGTTTAAGACAATCTTGATGTATTTTGATACTTTGACAACGATTTTTCCAGTAGCTTAGAAGAAAACGATGTTTTTTTTCTTTGGTCGTTACAGTACGAAAGAGAAAAAAATGGTGTTAACTCCGTCAATGTTAATTTTTTTTCTATTTAGATTTGCTGTTCATAGCTGTTTAAGACAATCTTGATGTATTTTGATACTTTGACAACGATTTTTCCAGTAGCTTAGAAGAAAACGATGTTTTTTTTCTTTGGTCGTTACAGTACGAAAGAAAAAAAAATGCTGTTAACTCCGTAAATGTTAATTTTTTTTCGATTTAGATTTGCTGTTCATAGCTGTTTAAGACAATCTTGATGTATTTTGACACTTTGACAACGATTTTTCCAGTAGTTTAGAAGAAAACGATGTTTTTTTTTATTTGGTCGTTACAGTATGATAGAAAAAAAAAAGCTGTTATCTCCGTCAATTATAATTTTTTTTCGATTTAGATTTGCTTTTCATAGCTGTTTAAGACAATCTTGATGTATTTTGATACTTTGACAACGATTTTTCTAGTAGCTTAGAAGAAAACGATGTTTTTTTTTCTTTAGTCGTTACAGTACGAAAGAAAAAAAAATGCTGTTATCTACGTCAATGTTAATTTTTTTCGATTAAGATTGGCTTTTCATAGCTGTTTAAGACAATCTTGATGTATTTTGATACTTTGACAACGATTTTTCCAGTAGCTTAGAAGAAAACGATGTTTTTTTTGTCTTTGGTCGTTACAGTACGATAGAAAAAAAATTTCGTCAATTATAATTTGTTTTCGATTTAGATTTGCTTTTCATAGCTGTTTAAGACAATCTTGATGTATTTTGACACTTTGACAACGATTTTTCCAGTAGCTTAGAAGGAAACTATGTTTTTTTTTATTTGGTCGTTACAGTATGATAGAAAAAAAAAAGCTGTTATCTCCGTCAATTATAATTTTTTTTCGATTTAGATTTGCTTTTCATAGCTGTTTAAGACAATCTTGATGTATTTTGATACTTTGACAACGATTTTTTCAGTAGCTTAGAAGAAAACGTTGTTTTTTTTTTATTTGGTCGTTACAGTATGATAGAAAAAAAAATTCGTTAATTTTAATTTTTTTTTAATTAGATTGGCTTTTCATAACTGTTTAAGACAATCTTGATGTATTTTGACACTTTGACAACGATTTTTCCAGTAGCTTAGAAGAAAACGATGTTTTTTTTATTTTGTCGTTACAGTACGATAGAAAAAAAAAGTTGTTATCTCCGTCAATATTAATCTTTTTTCGATTTAGATTTGCTTTTCATAGCTATTTAAGACAACCTTGATGTATTTTGACACTTTGACAACGATTTTTCCAGTAGCTTAGAAGAAAACGATGTTTTTGTTCTTAGGTCGTTACAGTATGATAGAAAAAAAAATTTCGTCAATTATAATTTGTTTTCGATTTAGATTTGCTGTTCATAGCTGTTTAAGACAATCTTGATGTATTTTGATACTTTGACAACGATTTTTCCAGTAGCTTAGAAGAAAACGATGTTTTTTTTCTTTGGTCGTTACAGTACGAAAGAAAAAAAAATGCTGTTAACTCCGTAAATGTTAATTTTTTTTCGATTTAGATTTGCTTTTCATAGCTGTTTAAGACAATCTTGATGTATTTTGATACTTTGACAACGATTTTTCCAGTAGCTTAGAAGAAAACGATGTTTTTTTTCTTTGGTCGTTACAGTACGAAAGAAAAAAAAATGCTGTTATCTCCGTCAATATTAATTTTTTTCGATTTAGATTGGCTTTTCATAGCTGTGTAAGACAATCTTGATGTATTTTGACACTTTGACAACGATTTTTCCAGTAGTTTAGAAGAAAACGATGTTTTTTTTTATTTGGTCGTTACAGTATGATAGAAAAAAAAAAGCTGTTATCTCCGTCAATTATATTTTTTTTTCGATTTAGATTTGCTTTTCATAGCTGTTTAAGACAATCTTGATGTATTTTGATACTTTGACAACGATTTTTCCAGTAGCTTAGAAGAAAACGATGTTTTTTTTTCTTTAGTCGTTACAGTACGAAAAAAAAAAAAGAAGCTGTTATCTACGTCAATGTTAATTTTTTTCGATTAAGATTGGCTTTTCATAGCTGTTTAAGACAATCTTGATGTATTTTGATACTTTGACAACGATTTTTCCAGTAGCTTAGAAGAAAACGATGTTTTTGTTCTTAGGTCGTTACAGTATGATAGAAAAAAAAATTTCGTCAATTATAATTTGTTTTCGATTTAGATTTGCTGTTCATAGCTGTTTAAGACAATCTTGATGTATTTTGATACTTTGACAACGATTTTTCCAGTAGCTTAGAAGAAAACGATGTTTTTTTTCTTTGGTCGTTACAGTACGAAAGAGAAAAAAATGGTGTTAACTCCGTCAATGTTAATTTTTTTTCTTTTTAGATTTGCTGTTCATAGCTGTTTAAGACAATCTTGATGTATTTTGATACTTTCGCAACGATTTTTCCAGTAGCTTAGAAGAAAACGATGTTTTTTTTCTTTGGTCGTTACAGTACGAAAGAAAAAAAAATGCTGTTAACTCCGTAAATGTTAATTTTTTTTCGATTTAGATTTGCTGTTCATAGCTGTTTAAGACAATCTTGATGTATTTTGACACTTTGACAACGATTTTTCCAGTAGTTTAGAAGAAAACGATGTTTTTTTTTATTTGGTCGTTACAGTATGATAGAAAAAAAAATGCTGTTATCTACGTCAATGTTAATTTTTTTCGATTAAGATTGGCTTTTCATAGCTGTTTAAGACAATCTTGATGTATTTTGATACTTTGACAACGATTTTTCCAGTAGCTTAGAAGAAAACGATGTTTTTGTTCTTAGGTCGTTACAGTATGATAGAAAAAAAAATTTCGTCAATTATAATTTGTTTTCGATTTAGATTTGCTGTTCATAGCTTTTTAAGACAATCTTGATGTATTTTGATACTTTGACAACGATTTTTCCAGTAGCTTAGAAGAAAACGATGTTTTTTTTCTTTGGTCGTTACAGTACGAAAGAGAAAAAAATGGTGTTAACTCCGTCAATGTTAATTTTTTTTCTATTTAGATTTGCTGTTCATAGCTGTTTAAGACAATCTTGATGTATTTTGATACTTTGGCAACGATTTTTCCAGTAGCTTAGAAGAAAACGATGTTTTTTTTTATTTGGTCGTTACAGTACGAAGGAAAAAAAAATGCTGTTAACTCCGTCAATGTTAATTTTTTTTCGATTTAGATTTGCTTTTCATAGCTGTTTAAGACAATCTTGATGTATTTTGACACTTTGACAACGATTTTTCCAGTAGCTTAGAAGAAAACGATGTTTTTTTTCTTTAGTCGTTACAGTACGAAAAAAAAAAAAGAAGCTGTTATCTACGTCAATGTTAATTTTTTTCGATTAAGATTGGCTTTTCATAGCTGTTTAAGACAATCTTGATGTATTTTGATACTTTGACAACGATTTTTCCAGTAGCTTAGAAGAAAACGATGTTTTTGTTCTTAGGTCGTTACAGTATGATAGAAAAAAAAATTTCGTCAATTATAATTTGTTTTCGATTTAGATTTGCTGTTCATAGCTGTTTAAGACAATCTTGATGTATTTTGATACTTTGACAACGATTTTTCCAGTAGCTTAGAAGAAAACGATGTTTTTTTTCTTTGGTCGTTACAGTACGAAAGAGAAAAAAATGGTGTTAACTCCGTCAATGTTAATTTTTTTTCTATTTAGATTTGCTGTTCATAGCTGTTTAAGACAATCTTGATGTATTTTGATACTTTGGCAACGATTTTTCCAGTAGCTTAGAAGAAAACGATGTTTTTTTTCTTTGGTCGTTACAGTACGAAAGAAAAAAAAATGCTGTTAACTCCGTAAATGTTAATTTTTTTTCGATTTAGATTTGCTGTTCATAGCTGTTTAAGACAATCTTGATGTATTTTGACACTTTGACAACGATTTTTCCAGTAGTTTAGAAGAAAACGATGTTTTTTTTTATTTGGTCGTTACAGTATGATAGAAAAAAAAAAGCTGTTATCTCCGTCAATTAAAATTTTTTTTCGATTTAGATTTGCTTTTCATAGCTGTTTAAGACAATCTTGATGTATTTTGATACTTTGACAACGATTTTTCTAGTAGCTTAGAAGAAAACGATGTTTTTTTTTCTTTAGTCGTTACAGTACGAAAGAAAAAAAAATGCTGTTATCTACGTCAATGTTAATTTTTTTCGATTAAGATTGGCTTTTCATAGCTGTTTAAGACAATCTTGATGTATTTTGATACTTTGACAACGATTTTTCCAGTAGCTTAGAAGAAAACGATGTTTTTGTTCTTAGGTCGTTACAGTATGATAGAAAAAAAAATTTCGTCAATTATAATTTGTTTTCGATTTAGATTTGCTGTTCATAGCTTTTTAAGACAATCTTGATGTATTTTGATACTTTGACAACGATTTTTCCAGTAGCTTAGAAGAAAACGATGTTTTTTTTCTTTGGTCGTTACAGTACGAAAGAGAAAAAAATGGTGTTAACTCCGTCAATGTTAATTTTTTTTCTATTTAGATTTGCTGTTCATAGCTGTTTAAGACAATCTTGATGTATTTTGATACTTTGGCAACGATTTTTCCAGTAGCTTAGAAGAAAACGATGTTTTTTTTTATTTGGTCGTTACAGTACGAAAGAAAAAAAAATGCTGTTAACTCCGTCAATGTTAATTTTTTTTCGATTTCGATTTGCTTTTCATAGCTGTTTAAGACAATCTTGATGTATTTTGACACTTTGACAACGATTTTTCCAGTAGCTTAGAAGAAAACGATGTTTTTGTTCTTAGGTCGTTACAGTATGATAGAAAAAAAAATTTCGTCAATTATAATTTGTTTTCGATTTAGATTTGCTGTTCATAGCTGTTTAAGACAATCTTGATGTATTTTGATACTTTGACAACGATTTTTCCAGTAGCTTAGAAGAAAACGATGTTTTTTTTCTTTGGTCGTTACAGTACGAAAGAAAAAAAAATGCTGTTATCTACGTCAATGTTAATTTTTTTCGATTAAGATTGGCTTTTCATAGCTGTTTAAGACAATCTTGATGTATTTTGATACTTTGACAACGATTTTTCCAGTAGCTTAGAAGAAAACGATGTTTTTGTTCTTAGGTCGTTACAGTATGATAGAAAAAAAAATTTCGTCAATTATAATTTGTTTTCGATTTAGATTTGCTGTTCATAGCTTTTTAAGACAATCTTGATGTATTTTGATACTTTGACAACGATTTTTCCAGTAGCTTAGAAGAAAACGATGTTTTTTTTCTTTGGTCGTTACAGTACGAAAGAGAAAAAAATGGTGTTAACTCCGTCAATGTTAATTTTTTTTCTATTTAGATTTGCTGTTCATAGCTGTTTAAGACAATCTTGATGTATTTTGATACTTTGGCAACGATTTTTCCAGTAGCTTAGAAGAAAACGATGTTTTTTTTTATTTGGTCGTTACAGTACGAAAGAAAAAAAAATGCTGTTAACTCCGTCAATGTTAATTTTTTTTCGATTTAGATTTGCTTTTCATAGCTGTTTAAGACAATCTTGATGTATTTTGACACTTTGACAACGATTTTTCCAGTAGTTTTGAAGAAAACGATGTTTTTTTTTATTTGGTCGTTACAGTATGAAAGAAAAAAAAATTTCGTTAATTTTAATTTTTTTTTAATTAGATTGGCTTTTCATAACTGTTTAAGACAATCTTGATGTATTTTGACAATTTGACAACGATTTTTCCAGTAGCTTAGAAGAAAACGATGTTTTTTTTTATTTGGTCGTTACAGTACGAAAGAAAAAAAAAAGCTGTTATCTCCGTCAATGTTAATTTTTTTTCGATTTAGATTTGCTGTTCATAGCTGTTTAAGACAATCTTGAAGTATTTTGATACTTTGACAACGATTTTTCCAGTAGCTTAGAAGAAAACGATGTTTTTTTTCTTTGGTCGTTACAATACGAAAGAAAAAAAAATGCTGTTATCTCCGTCAATATTAATTTTTTACGATTTAGATTGGCTTTTCATAGCTGTTTAAGACAATCTTGATGTATTTTGATACTTTGACAACGATTTTTCCAGTAGCTTAGAAGAAAACGATGTTTTTGTTCTTAGGTCGTTACAGTATGATAGAAAAAAAAAATTCGTCAATTATAATTTGTTTTCGATTTAGATTTGCTGTTCATAGCTGTTTAAGACAACCTTGATGTATTTTGATACTTTGACAACGATTTTTCCAGTAGTTTAGAAGAAAACGATGTTTTTTTTTCTTTGGTCGTTACAGTACGAAAGAAAAAAAAATGCTGTTAACTCCGTCAATGTTAATTTTTTTTCGATTTAGATTTGCTTTTCATAGCTGTTTAAGACAATCTTAATGTATTTTGACACTTTGACAACGATTTTTCCAGTATTTTAGAAGAAAACGATGTTTTTTTTTATTTGGTCGTTACAGTACGAAAGAAAAAAAAAAGCTGTTATCTCCGTCAATTATAATTTGTTTTCGATTTAGATTTGCTTTTCATAGCTGTTTAAGACAATCTTGATGTATTTTGATACTTTGACAACGATTTTTCCAGTAGCTTAGAAGAAAACGATGTTTTTGTTCTTAGGTCGTTACAGTATGATAGAAAAAAAAATTTCGTCAATTATAATTTGTTTTCGATTTAGATTTGCTGTTCATAGCTGTTTAAGACAATCTTGATGTATTTTGATACTTTGACAACGATTTTTCCAGTAGCTTAGAAGAAAACGATGTTTTTTTTCTTTGGTCGTTACAGTACGAAAGAAAAAAAAATGCTGTTAACTCCGTAAATGTTAATTTTTTTTCTATTTAGATTTGCTTTTCATAGCTGTTTAAGACAATCTTGATGTATTTTGACACTTTGACAACGATTTTTCCAGTAGTTAAGAAGAAAACGATGTTTTTTTTTATTTGGTCGTTACAGTACGAAAGAAAAAAAAAAGCTGTTATCTCCGTCAATTATAATTTTTTTTCGATTTAGATTTGCTGTTCATAGCTGTTTAAGACAATCTTGATGTATTTTGATACTTTGACAACGATTTTTCCAGTAGCTTAGAAGAAAACGATGTTTTTTTTCTTTGGTCGTTACAGTACGAAAGAAAAAAAAATGCTGTTATCTCCGTCAATATTAATTTTTTTCGATTTAGATTGGCTTTTCATAGCTGTGTAAGATAATCTTGATGTATTTTGACACTTTGACAACGATTTTTCCAGTAGTTTAGAAGAAAACGATGTTTTTTTTTATTTGGTCGTTACAGTATGATAGAAAAAAAAAGCTGTTATCTCCGTCAATTATAATTTTTTTTCGATTTAGATTTGCTTTTCATTGCTGTTTAAGACAATCTTGATGTATTTTGATACTTTGACAACGATTTTTCCAGTAGCTTAGAAGAAAACGATGTTTTTTTTTATTTGGTCGTTACAGTACGAAAGAAAAAAAAATGCTGTTATCTACGTCAATGTTAATTTTTTTCGATTAAGATTGGCTTTTCATAGCTGTTTAGGACAATCTTGATGTATTTTGATACTTTGACAACGATTTTTCCAGTAGCTTAGAAGAAAACAATGTTTTTGTTCTTAGGTCGTTACAGTATGATAGAAAAAAAAATTTCGTCAATTATAATTTGTTTTCGATTTAGATTTGCTGTTCATAGCTGTTTAAGACAATCTTGATGTATTTTGATACTTTGACAACGATTTTTCCAGTAGCTTAGAAGAAAACGATGTTTTTTTTCTTTGGTCGTTACAGTACGAAAGAAAAAAAAATGCTGTTAACTCCGTAAATGTTAATTTTTTTTCTATTTAGATTTGCTTTTCATAGCTGTTAAGACAATCTTGATGTATTTTGACACTTTGACAACGATTTTTCCAGTAGCTTAGAAGAAAACGATGTTTTTTTTTATTTGGTCGTTACAGTATGATAGAAAAAAAAAGCTGTTATCTCCGTCAATTATAATTTTTTTTCGATTTAGATTTGCTGTTCATAGCTGTTTAAGACAATCTTGATGTATTTTGATACTTTGACAACGATTTTTCCAGTAGTTTAGAAGAAAACGATGTTTTTTTTTCTTTGGTCGTTACAGTACGAAAGAAAAAAAAATGCTGTTATCTCCGTCAATATTAATTTTTTTCGATTAAGATTTGCTGTTCATAGCTGTTTAAGACAATCTTGATGTATTTTGACACTTTGACAACGATTTTTCCAGTAGCTTAGAAGAAAACGATGTTTTTTTTCTTTGGTCGTTACAGTATGAAAGAAAAAAAAATGCTGTTATCTCCGTCAATATTAATTTTTTTCGATTTAGATTGGCTTTTCGTAGCTGTTTAAGACAATCTTGATGTATTTTGATACTTTGACAACGATTTTTCCAGTAGCTTAGAAGAAAACGATGTTTTTGTTCTTAGGTCGTTACAGTATGATAGAAAAAAAAAATTCGTCAATTATAATTTGTTTTCGATTTAGATTTGCTGTTCATAGCTGTTTAAGACAACCTTGATGTATTTTGATACTTTGACAACGATTTTTCCAGTAGTTTAGAAGAAAACGATGTTTTTTTTTCTTTGGTCGTTACAGTACGAAAGAAAAAAAAATGCTGTTAACTCCGTCAATGTTAATTTTTTTTCGATTTAGATTTGCTTTTCATAGCTGTTTAAGACAATCTTAATGTATTTTGACACTTTGACAACGATTTTTCCAGTATTTTAGAAGAAAACGATGTTTTTTTTTATTTGGTCGTTACAGTACGAAAGAAAAAAAAAAGCTGTTATCTCCGTCAATTATAATTTGTTTTCGATTTAGATTTGCTTTTCATAGCTGTTTAAGACAATCTTGATGTATTTTGATACTTTGACAACGATTTTTCCAGTAGCTTAGAAGAAAACGATGTTTTTGTTCTTAGGTCGTTACAGTATGATAGAAAAAAAAATTTCGTCAATTATAATTTGTTTTCGATTTAGATTTGCTGTTCATAGCTGTTTAAGACAATCTTGATGTATTTTGATACTTTGACAACGATTTTTCCAGTAGCTTAGAAGAAAACGATGTTTTTTTTCTTTGGTCGTTACAGTACGAAAGAAAAAAAAATGCTGTTAACTCCGTAAATGTTAATTTTTTTTCTATTTAGATTTGCTTTTCATAGCTGTTTAAGACAATCTTGATGTATTTTGACACTTTGACAACGATTTTTCCAGTAGTTAAGAAGAAAACGATGTTTTTTTTTATTTGGTCGTTACAGTACGAAAGAAAAAAAAAAGCTGTTATCTCCGTCAATTATAATTTTTTTTCGATTTAGATTTGCTGTTCATAGCTGTTTAAGACAATCTTGATGTATTTTGATACTTTGACAACGATTTTTCCAGTAGCTTAGAAGAAAACGATGTTTTTTTTCTTTGGTCGTTACAGTACGAAAGAAAAAAAAATGCTGTTATCTCCGTCAATATTAATTTTTTTCGATTTAGATTGGCTTTTCATAGCTGTGTAAGATAATCTTGATGTATTTTGACACTTTGACAACGATTTTTCCAGTAGTTTAGAAGAAAACGATGTTTTTTTTTATTTGGTCGTTACAGTATGATAGAAAAAAAAAGCTGTTATCTCCGTCAATTATAATTTTTTTTCGATTTAGATTTGCTTTTCATTGCTGTTTAAGACAATCTTGATGTATTTTGATACTTTGACAACGATTTTTCCAGTAGCTTAGAAGAAAACGATGTTTTTTTTTATTTGGTCGTTACAGTACGAAAGAAAAAAAAATGCTGTTATCTACGTCAATGTTAATTTTTTTCGATTAAGATTGGCTTTTCATAGCTGTTTAGGACAATCTTGATGTATTTTGATACTTTGACAACGATTTTTCCAGTAGCTTAGAAGAAAACAATGTTTTTGTTCTTAGGTCGTTACAGTATGATAGAAAAAAAAATTTCGTCAATTATAATTTGTTTTCGATTTAGATTTGCTGTTCATAGCTGTTTAAGACAATCTTGATGTATTTTGATACTTTGACAACGATTTTTCCAGTAGCTTAGAAGAAAACGATGTTTTTTTTCTTTGGTCGTTACAGTACGAAAGAAAAAAAAATGCTGTTAACTCCGTAAATGTTAATTTTTTTTCTATTTAGATTTGCTTTTCATAGCTGTTAAGACAATCTTGATGTATTTTGACACTTTGACAATGATTTTTCCAGTAGCTTAGAAGAAAACGATGTTTTTTTTTATTTGGTCGTTACAGTATGATAGAAAAAAAAAGCTGTTATCTCCGTCAATTATAATTTTTTTTCGATTTAGATTTGCTGTTCATAGCTGTTTAAGACAATCTTGATGTATTTTGATACTTTGACAACGATTTTTCCAGTAGTTTAGAAGAAAACGATGTTTTTTTTTCTTTGGTCGTTACAGTACGAAAGAAAAAAAAATGCTGTTATCTCCGTCAATATTAATTTTTTTCGATTAAGATTTGCTGTTCATAGCTGTTTAAGACAATCTTGATGTATTTTGACACTTTGACAACGATTTTTCCAGTAGCTTAGAAGAAAACGATGTTTTTTTTCTTTGGTCGTTACAGTATGAAAGAAAAAAAAATGCTGTTATCTCCGTCAATATTAATTTTTTTCGATTTAGATTGGCTTTTCGTAGCTGTTTAAGACAATCTTGATGTATTTTGATACTTTGACAACGATTTTTCCAGTAGCTTAGAAGAAAACGATGTTTTTGTTCTTAGGTCGTTACAGTATGATAGACAAAAAAAATTTCGTCAATTATAATTTGTTTTCGATTTAGATTTGCTTTTCATAGCTGTTTAAGACAATCTTGATGTATTTTGATACTTTGACAACGATTTTTCCAGTAGCTTAGAAGAAAACGATGTTTTTTTTTTCTTTGGTCGTTACAGTACCATAGAAAAAAAAAGCTGTTAACTCCGTCAATGTTATTTTTTTTTCGATTTAGATTTGCTTTTCATACTTGTTTAAGACAATCTTGATGAATTTTGATACTTTGACAACGATTTTTCCAGTAGTTTAGAAGAAAACGATGTTTTTTTTTATTTGGTCGTTACAGTACGATAGAAAAAAAAATCTATTAACTCCGTCAATATTAATTTTTTTTCGATTTAGATTTGCTTTTCATAGCTGTTTAAGACAATCTTGATGTATTTTGACACTTTGACAACGATTTTTCCAGTAGTTTAGAAGAAAACGATGTTTTTTTTTCTTAGGTCGTTACAGTATGATAGAAAAAAAAATTTCGTCAATGTTAATTTTTTTTCTATTTAGATTTGCTTTTCATAGCTGTTTAAGACAATCTTGATGTATTTTGATACTTTGACAACGATTTTTCCAGTAGCTTAGAAGAAAACGAGGTTTTTTTTTTATTTGGTCGTTACAGTACGAAAAAAAAAAAAAGCTGTTATCTCAGTCAATTATAATTTGTTTTCGATTTAGATTTGCTTTTCATAGCTGTTTAAGACAATCTTGATGTATTTTGATACTTTGACAACGATTTTTCCAGTAGCTTAGAAGAAAACGAGGTTTTTTTTTTCTTTGGTCGTTACAGTACGAAAGAAAAAAAAATGCTGTTATCTCCGTTAATTTTAATTTTTTCTATTTAGATTTGCTTTTCATAGCTGTTTAAGACAATCTTGATGTATTTTGATACTTTGACAACGATTTTTCCAGTAGCTTAGAAGAAAACGATGTTTCTGTTCTTAGGTCGTTACAGTATGATAGAAAAAAAAATTTCGTCAATTATAATTTGTTTTCGATTTAGATTTGCTGTTCATAGCTGTTTAAGACAATCTTGATGTATTTTGATACTTTGACAACGATTTTTCCAGTAGCTTAGAAGAAAACGATGTTTTTTTTTCTTTGGTCGTTACAGTACGAAAGAAAAAAAAAGCTGTTATCTCCGTCAATGTTAATTTTTTTTCGATTTAGATTTGCTGTTCATAGCTGTTTAAGACAATCTTGATGTATTTTGATACTTTGACAACGATTTTTCCAGTAGTTTAGAAGAAAACTATGTTTTTTTTTATTTGGTCGTTACAGTACGAAAGAAAAAAAAAAGCTGTTATCTCCGTCAATTATAATTTTTTTTCGATTTAGATTTGCTGTTCATAGCTGTTTAAGACAATCTTGATGTATTTTGATACTTTGACAACGATTTTTCCAGTAGCTTAGAAGAAAACGATGTTTGTGTTCTTAGGTCGTTACAGTATGATAGAAAAAAAAATTTCGTCAATTATAATTTGTTTTCGATTTAGATTTGCTTTTCATAGCTGTTTAAGACAATCTTGATGTATTTTGACACTTTGACAACGATTTTTCCAGTAGCTTAGAAGAAAACGATGTTTATTTTTATTTGGTCGTTACAGTACGAAAGAAAAAAAAAAGCTGTTATCTCAGTCAATTATAATTTGTTTTCGATTTAGATTTGCTTTTCATAGCTGTTTAAGACAATCTTGATGTATTTTGATACTTTGACAACGATTTTTCCAGTAGCTTAGAAGAAAACGAGGTTTTTTTTTTCTTTGGTCGTTACAGTACGATAGAAAAAAAAATGCTGTTATCTCCGTTAATATTAATTTTTTTCTATTTAGATTTGCTTTTCATAGCTGTTTAAGACAATCTTGATGTATTTTGATACTTTGACAACGATTTTTCCAGTAGCTTAGAAAAAAACGATGTTTCTGTTCTTAGGTCGTTACAGTATGATAGAAAAAAAAATTTCGTCAATTATAATTTGTTTTCGATTTAGATTTGCTGTTCATAGCTGTTTAAGACAATCTTGATGTATTTTGATACTTTGACAACGATTTTTCCAGTAGCTTAGAAGAAAACGATGTTTTTTTTCTTTGGTCGTTACAGTACGAAAGAAAAAAAAATGCTGTTAACTCCGTAAATGTTAATTTTTTTTCGATTTAGATTTGCTGTTCATAGCTGTTTAAGACAATCTTGATGTATTTTGACACTTTGACAACGATTTTTCCAGTAGTTTAGAAGAAAACGATGTTTTTTTTTATTTGGTCGTTACAGTATGATAGAAAAAAAAAAGCTGTTATCTCCGTCAATTAAAATTTTTTTTCGATTTAGATTTGCTTTTCATAGCTGTTTAAGACAATCTTGATGTATTTTGATACTTTGACAACGATTTTTCTAGTAGCTTAGAAGAAAACGATGTTTTTTTTTCTTTAGTCGTTACAGTACGAAAGAAAAAAAAATGCTGTTATCTACGTCAATGTTAATTTTTTTCGATTAAGATTGGCTTTTCATAGCTGTTTAAGACAATCTTGATGTATTTTGATACTTTGACAACGATTTTTCCAGTAGCTTAGAAGAAAACGATGTTTTTGTTCTTAGGTCGTTACAGTATGATAGAAAAAAAAATTTCGTCAATTATAATTTGTTTTCGATTTAGATTTGCTGTTCATAGCTTTTTAAGACAATCTTGATGTATTTTGATACTTTGACAACGATTTTTCCAGTAGCTTAGAAGAAAACGATGTTTTTTTTCTTTGGTCGTTACAGTACGAAAGAGAAAAAAATGGTGTTAACTCCGTCAATGTTAATTTTTTTTCTATTTAGATTTGCTGTTCATAGCTGTTTAAGACAATCTTGATGTATTTTGATACTTTGGCAACGATTTTTCCAGTAGCTTAGAAGAAAACGATGTTTTTTTTTATTTGGTCGTTACAGTACGAAAGAAAAAAAAATGCTGTTAACTCCGTCAATGTTAATTTTTTTTCGATTTCGATTTGCTTTTCATAGCTGTTTAAGACAATCTTGATGTATTTTGACACTTTGACAACGATTTTTCCAGTAGCTTAGAAGAAAACGATGTTTTTGTTCTTAGGTCGTTACAGTATGATAGAAAAAAAAATTTCGTCAATTATAATTTGTTTTCGATTTAGATTTGCTGTTCATAGCTGTTTAAGACAATCTTGATGTATTTTGATACTTTGACAACGATTTTTCCAGTAGCTTAGAAGAAAACGATGTTTTTTTTCTTTGGTCGTTACAGTACGAAAGAAAAAAAAATGCTGTTATCTACGTCAATGTTAATTTTTTTCGATTAAGATTGGCTTTTCATAGCTGTTTAAGACAATCTTGATGTATTTTGATACTTTGACAACGATTTTTCCAGTAGCTTAGAAGAAAACGATGTTTTTGTTCTTAGGTCGTTACAGTATGATAGAAAAAAAAATTTCGTCAATTATAATTTGTTTTCGATTTAGATTTGCTGTTCATAGCTTTTTAAGACAATCTTGATGTATTTTGATACTTTGACAACGATTTTTCCAGTAGCTTAGAAGAAAACGATGTTTTTTTTCTTTGGTCGTTACAGTACGAAAGAGAAAAAAATGGTGTTAACTCCGTCAATGTTAATTTTTTTTCTATTTAGATTTGCTGTTCATAGCTGTTTAAGACAATCTTGATGTATTTTGATACTTTGGCAACGATTTTTCCAGTAGCTTAGAAGAAAACGATGTTTTTTTTTATTTGGTCGTTACAGTACGAAAGAAAAAAAAATGCTGTTAACTCCGTCAATGTTAATTTTTTTTCGATTTAGATTTGCTTTTCATAGCTGTTTAAGACAATCTTGATGTATTTTGACACTTTGACAACGATTTTTCCAGTAGTTTTGAAGAAAACGATGTTTTTTTTTATTTGGTCGTTACAGTATGAAAGAAAAAAAAATTTCGTTAATTTTAATTTTTTTTTAATTAGATTGGCTTTTCATAACTGTTTAAGACAATCTTGATGTATTTTGACAATTTGACAACGATTTTTCCAGTAGCTTAGAAGAAAACGATGTTTTTTTTTATTTGGTCGTTACAGTACGAAAGAAAAAAAAAAGCTGTTATCTCCGTCAATGTTAATTTTTTTTCGATTTAGATTTGCTGTTCATAGCTGTTTAAGACAATCTTGAAGTATTTTGATACTTTGACAACGATTTTTCCAGTAGCTTAGAAGAAAACGATGTTTTTTTTCTTTGGTCGTTACAGTACGAAAGAAAAAAAAATGCTGTTATCTCCGTCAATATTAATTTTTTACGATTTAGATTGGCTTTTCATAGCTGTTTAAGACAATCTTGATGTATTTTGATACTTTGACAACGATTTTTCCAGTAGCTTAGAAGAAAACGATGTTTTTGTTCTTAGGTCGTTACAGTATGATAGAAAAAAAAAATTCGTCAATTATAATTTGTTTTCGATTTAGATTTGCTGTTCATAGCTGTTTAAGACAACCTTGATGTATTTTGATACTTTGACAACGATTTTTCCAGTAGTTTAGAAGAAAACGATGTTTTTTTTTCTTTGGTCGTTACAGTACGAAAGAAAAAAAAATGCTGTTAACTCCGTCAATGTTAATTTTTTTTCGATTTAGATTTGCTTTTCATAGCTGTTTAAGACAATCTTAATGTATTTTGACACTTTGACAACGATTTTTCCAGTATTTTAGAAGAAAACGATGTTTTTTTTTATTTGGTCGTTACAGTACGAAAGAAAAAAAAAAGCTGTTATCTCCGTCAATTATAATTTGTTTTCGATTTAGATTTGCTTTTCATAGCTGTTTAAGACAATCTTGATGTATTTTGATACTTTGACAACGATTTTTCCAGTAGCTTAGAAGAAAACGATGTTTTTGTTCTTAGGTCGTTACAGTATGATAGAAAAAAAAATTTCGTCAATTATAATTTGTTTTCGATTTAGATTTGCTGTTCATAGCTGTTTAAGACAATCTTGATGTATTTTGATACTTTGACAACGATTTTTCCAGTAGCTTAGAAGAAAACGATGTTTTTTTTCTTTGGTCGTTACAGTACGAAAGAAAAAAAAATGCTGTTAACTCCGTAAATGTTAATTTTTTTTCTATTTAGATTTGCTTTTCATAGCTGTTTAAGACAATCTTGATGTATTTTGACACTTTGACAACGATTTTTCCAGTAGTTAAGAAGAAAACGATGTTTTTTTTTATTTGGTCGTTACAGTACGAAAGAAAAAAAAAAGCTGTTATCTCCGTCAATTATAATTTTTTTTCGATTTAGATTTGCTGTTCATAGCTGTTTAAGACAATCTTGATGTATTTTGATACTTTGACAACGATTTTTCCAGTAGCTTAGAAGAAAACGATGTTTTTTTTCTTTGGTCGTTACAGTACGAAAGAAAAAAAAATGCTGTTATCTCCGTCAATATTAATTTTTTTCGATTTAGATTGGCTTTTCATAGCTGTGTAAGATAATCTTGATGTATTTTGACACTTTGACAACGATTTTTCCAGTAGTTTAGAAGAAAACGATGTTTTTTTTTATTTGGTCGTTACAGTATGATAGAAAAAAAAAGCTGTTATCTCCGTCAATTATAATTTTTTTTCGATTTAGATTTGCTTTTCATTGCTGTTTAAGACAATCTTGATGTATTTTGATACTTTGACAACGATTTTTCCAGTAGCTTAGAAGAAAACGATGTTTTTTTTTATTTGGTCGTTACAGTACGAAAGAAAAAAAAATGCTGTTATCTACGTCAATGTTAATTTTTTTCGATTAAGATTGGCTTTTCATAGCTGTTTAGGACAATCTTGATGTATTTTGATACTTTGACAACGATTTTTCCAGTAGCTTAGAAGAAAACAATGTTTTTGTTCTTAGGTCGTTACAGTATGATAGAAAAAAAAATTTCGTCAATTATAATTTGTTTTCGATTTAGATTTGCTGTTCATAGCTGTTTAAGACAATCTTGATGTATTTTGATACTTTGACAACGATTTTTCCAGTAGCTTAGAAGAAAACGATGTTTTTTTTCTTTGGTCGTTACAGTACGAAAGAAAAAAAAATGCTGTTAACTCCGTAAATGTTAATTTTTTTTCTATTTAGATTTGCTTTTCATAGCTGTTAAGACAATCTTGATGTATTTTGACACTTTGACAACGATTTTTCCAGTAGATTAGAAGAAAACGATGTTTTTTTTTATTTGGTCGTTACAGTATGATAGAAAAAAAAGCTGTTATCTCCGTCAATTATAATTTTTTTTCGATTTAGATTTGCTGTTCATAGCTGTTTAAGACAATCTTGATGTATTTTGATACTTTGACAACGATTTTTCCAGTAGTTTAGAAGAAAACGATGTTTTTTTTTCTTTGGTCGTTACAGTACGAAAGAAAAAAAAATGCTGTTATCTCCGTCAATATTAATTTTTTTCGATTAAGATTTGCTGTTCATAGCTGTTTAAGACAATCTTGATGTATTTTGACACTTTGACAACGATTTTTCCAGTAGCTTAGAAGAAAACGATGTTTTTTTTCTTTGGTCGTTACAGTATGAAAGAAAAAAAAATGCTGTTATCTCCGTCAATATTAATTTTTTTCGATTTAGATTGGCTTTTCGTAGCTGTTTAAGACAATCTTGATGTATTTTGATACTTTGACAACGATTTTTCCAGTAGCTTAGAAGAAAACGATGTTTTTGTTCTTAGGTCGTTACAGTATGATAGACAAAAAAAATTTCGTCAATTATAATTTGTTTTCGATTTAGATTTGCTTTTCATAGCTGTTTAAGACAATCTTGATGTATTTTGATACTTTGACAACGATTTTTCCAGTAGCTTAGAAGAAAACGATGTTTTTTTTTTCTTTGGTCGTTACAGTACCATAGAAAAAAAAAGCTGTTAACTCCGTCAATGTTATTTTTTTTTCGATTTAGATTTGCTTTTCATACTTGTTTAAGACAATCTTGATGAATTTTGATACTTTGACAACGATTTTTCCAGTAGTTTAGAAGAAAACGATGTTTTTTTTTATTTGGTCGTTACAGTACGATAGAAAAAAAAATCTATTAACTCCGTCAATATTAATTTTTTTTCGATTTAGATTTGCTTTTCATAGCTGTTTAAGACAATCTTGATGTATTTTGACACTTTGACAACGATTTTTCCAGTAGTTTAGAAGAAAACGATGTTTTTTTTTCTTAGGTCGTTACAGTATGATAGAAAAAAAAATTTCGTCAATGTTAATTTTTTTTCTATTTAGATTTGCTTTTCATAGCTGTTTAAGACAATCTTGATGTATTTTGATACTTTGACAACGATTTTTCCAGTAGCTTAGAAGAAAACGAGGTTTTTTTTTTATTTGGTCGTTACAGTACGAAAAAAAAAAAAAGCTGTTATCTCAGTCAATTATAATTTGTTTTCGATTTAGATTTGCTTTTCATAGCTGTTTAAGACAATCTTGATGTATTTTGATACTTTGACAACGATTTTTCCAGTAGCTTAGAAGAAAACGAGGTTTTTTTTTTCTTTGGTCGTTACAGTACGAAAGAAAAAAAAATGCTGTTATCTCCGTTAATTTTAATTTTTTCTATTTAGATTTGCTTTTCATAGCTGTTTAAGACAATCTTGATGTATTTTGATACTTTGACAACGATTTTTCCAGTAGCTTAGAAGAAAACGATGTTTCTGTTCTTAGGTCGTTACAGTATGATAGAAAAAAAAATTTCGTCAATTATAATTTGTTTTCGATTTAGATTTGCTGTTCATAGCTGTTTAAGACAATCTTGATGTATTTTGATACTTTGACAACGATTTTTCCAGTAGCTTAGAAGAAAACGATGTTTTTTTTTCTTTGGTCGTTACAGTACGAAAGAAAAAAAAAAGCTGTTATCTCCGTCAATGTTAATTTTTTTTCGATTTAGATTTGCTGTTCATAGCTGTTTAAGACAATCTTGATGTAGTTTGATACTTTGACAACGATTTTTCCAGTAGTTTAGAAGAAAACTATGTTTTTTTTTATTTGGTCGTTACAGTACGAAAGAAAAAAAAAAGCTGTTATCTCCGTCAATTATAATTTTTTTTCGATTTAGATTTGCTGTTCATAGCTGTTTAAGACAATCTTGATGTATTTTGATACTTTGACAACGATTTTTCCAGTAGCTTAGAAGAAAACGATGTTTGTGTTCTTAGGTCGTTACAGTATGATAGAAAAAAAAATTTCGTCAATTATAATTTGTTTTCGATTTAGATTTGCTTTTCATAGCTGTTTAAGACAATCTTGATGTATTTTGACACTTTGACAACGATTTTTCCAGTAGCTTAGAAGAAAACGATGTTTATTTTTATTTGGTCGTTACAGTACGAAAGAAAAAAAAAAGCTGTTATCTCAGTCAATTATAATTTGTTTTCGATTTAGATTTGCTTTTCATAGCTGTTTAAGACAATCTTGATGTATTTTGATACTTTGACAACGATTTTTCCAGTAGCTTAGAAGAAAACGAGGTTTTTTTTTTCTTTGGTCGTTACAGTACGATAGAAAAAAAAATGCTGTTATCTCCGTTAATATTAATTTTTTTCTATTTAGATTTGCTTTTCATAGCTGTTTAAGACAATCTTGATGTATTTTGATACTTTGACAACGATTTTTCCAGTAGCTTAGAAAAAAACGATGTTTCTGTTCTTAGGTCGTTACAGTATGATAGAAAAAAAAATTTCGTCAATTATAATTTGTTTTCGATTTAGATTTGCTGTTCATAGCTGTTTAAGACAATCTTGATGTATTTTGATACTTTGACAACGATTTTTCCAGTAGCTTAGAAGAAAACGATGTTTTTTTTTCTTTGGTCGTTACAGTACGAAAGAAAAAAAAATGCTGTTAACTCCGTAAATGTTAATTTTTTTTCTATTAAGATTTGCTTTTCATAGCTGTTTAAGACAATCTTGATGTATTTTGACACTTTGACAACGATTTTTCCAGTAGTTTAGAAGAAAACGATGTTTTTTTTTATTTGGTCGTTACAGTACGAAAGAAAAAAAAAAGCTGTTATCTCCGTCAATGTTAATTTTTTTTCGATTTAGATTTGCTGTTCATAGCTGTTTAAGACAATCTTGATGTATTTTGATACTTTGACAACGATTTTTCCAGTAGTTTAGAAGAAAACGATGTTTTTTTTTCTTTGGTCGTTACAGTACGAAAGAAAAAAAAAAGCTGTTATCTCCGTCAATTATAATTTTTTTTCGATTTAGATTTGCTGTTCATAGCTGTTTAAGACAATCTTGATGTATTTTGATACTTTGACAACGATTTTTCCAGTAGCTTAGAAGAAAACGATGTTTTTGTTCTTAGGTCGTTACAGTATGATAGAAAAAAAATTTTCGTCAATTATAATTTGTTTTCGATTTAGATTTGCTTTTCATAGCTGTTTAAGACAATCTTGATGTATTTTGACACTTTGACAACGATTTTTCCAGTAGTTTAGAAGAAAACGATGTTTTTTTTTATTTGGTCGTTACAGTATGATAGAAAAAAAAATTTCGTCAATGTTAATTTTTGTTCTATTTAGATTTGCTTTTCATAGCTGTTTAAGACAATCTTGATGTATTTTGATACTTTGACAACGATTTTTCCAGTAGCTTAGAAGAAAACGATGTTTATTTTTATTTGGTCGTTACAGTATGATAGAAAAAAAAAGCTGTTATCTCCGTCAATTATAATTTTTTTTCGATTTAGATTTGCTTTTCATTGCTGTTTAAGACAATCTTGATGTATTTTGATACTTTGACAACGATTTTTCCAGTAGCTTAGAAGAAAACGATGTTTTTTTTTATTTGGTCGTTACAGTACGAAAGAAAAAAAAATGCTGTTATCTACGTCAATGTTAATTTTTTTCGATTAAGATTGGCTTTTCATAGCTGTTTAGGACAATCTTGATGTATTTTGATACTTTGACAACGATTTTTCCAGTAGCTTAGAAGAAAACAATGTTTTTGTTCTTAGGTCGTTACAGTATGATAGAAAAAAAAATTTCGTCAATTATAATTTGTTTTCGATTTAGATTTGCTGTTCATAGCTGTTTAAGACAATCTTGATGTATTTTGATACTTTGACAACGATTTTTCCAGTAGCTTAGAAGAAAACGATGTTTTTTTTCTTTGGTCGTTACAGTACGAAAGAAAAAAAAATGCTGTTAACTCCGTAAATGTTAATTTTTTTTCTATTTAGATTTGCTTTTCATAGCTGTTAAGACAATCTTGATGTATTTTGACACTTTGACAACGATTTTTCCAGTAGCTTAGAAGAAAACGATGTTTTTTTTTATTTGGTCGTTACAGTATGATAGAAAAAAAAAGCTGTTATCTCCGTCAATTATAATTTTTTTTCGATTTAGATTTGCTGTTCATAGCTGTTTAAGACAATCTTGATGTATTTTGATACTTTGACAACGATTTTTCCAGTAGTTTAGAAGAAAACGATGTTTTTTTTTCTTTGGTCGTTACAGTACGAAAGAAAAAAAAATGCTGTTATCTCCGTCAATATTAATTTTTTTCGATTAAGATTTGCTGTTCATAGCTGTTTAAGACAATCTTGATGTATTTTGACACTTTGACAACGATTTTTCCAGTAGCTTAGAAGAAAACGATGTTTTTTTTCTTTGGTCGTTACAGTATGAAAGAAAAAAAAATGCTGTTATCTCCGTCAATATTAATTTTTTTCGATTTAGATTGGCTTTTCGTAGCTGTTTAAGACAATCTTGATGTATTTTGATACTTTGACAACGATTTTTCCAGTAGCTTAGAAGAAAACGATGTTTTTGTTCTTAGGTCGTTACAGTATGATAGACAAAAAAAATTTCGTCAATTATAATTTGTTTTCGATTTAGATTTGCTTTTCATAGCTGTTTAAGACAATCTTGATGTATTTTGATACTTTGACAACGATTTTTCCAGTAGCTTAGAAGAAAACGATGTTTTTTTTTTCTTTGGTCGTTACAGTACCATAGAAAAAAAAAGCTGTTAACTCCGTCAATGTTATTTTTTTTTCGATTTAGATTTGCTTTTCATACTTGTTTAAGACAATCTTGATGAATTTTGATACTTTGACAACGATTTTTCCAGTAGTTTAGAAGAAAACGATGTTTTTTTTTATTTGGTCGTTACAGTACGATAGAAAAAAAAATCTATTAACTCCGTCAATATTAATTTTTTTTCGATTTAGATTTGCTTTTCATAGCTGTTTAAGACAATCTTGATGTATTTTGACACTTTGACAACGATTTTTCCAGTAGTTTAGAAGAAAACGATGTTTTTTTTTCTTAGGTCGTTACAGTATGATAGAAAAAAAAATTTCGTCAATGTTAATTTTTTTTCTATTTAGATTTGCTTTTCATAGCTGTTTAAGACAATCTTGATGTATTTTGATACTTTGACAACGATTTTTCCAGTAGCTTAGAAGAAAACGAGGTTTTTTTTTTATTTGGTCGTTACAGTACGAAAAAAAAAAAAAGCTGTTATCTCAGTCAATTATAATTTGTTTTCGATTTAGATTTGCTTTTCATAGCTGTTTAAGACAATCTTGATGTATTTTGATACTTTGACAACGATTTTTCCAGTAGCTTAGAAGAAAACGAGGTTTTTTTTTTCTTTGGTCGTTACAGTACGAAAGAAAAAAAAATGCTGTTATCTCCGTTAATTTTAATTTTTTCTATTTAGATTTGCTTTTCATAGCTGTTTAAGACAATCTTGATGTATTTTGATACTTTGACAACGATTTTTCCAGTAGCTTAGAAGAAAACGATGTTTCTGTTCTTAGGTCGTTACAGTATGATAGAAAAAAAAATTTCGTCAATTATAATTTGTTTTCGATTTAGATTTGCTGTTCATAGCTGTTTAAGACAATCTTGATGTATTTTGATACTTTGACAACGATTTTTCCAGTAGCTTAGAAGAAAACGATGTTTTTTTTTCTTTGGTCGTTACAGTACGAAAGAAAAAAAAAAGCTGTTATCTCCGTCAATTATAATTTTTTTTCGATTTAGATTTGCTGTTCATAGCTGTTTAAGACAATCTTGATGTATTTTGATACTTTGACAACGATTTTTCCAGTAGCTTAGAAGAAAACGATGTTTGTGTTCTTAGGTCGTTACAGTATGATAGAAAAAAAAATTTCGTCAATTATAATTTGTTTTCGATTTAGATTTGCTTTTCATAGCTGTTTAAGACAATCTTGATGTATTTTGACACTTTGACAACGATTTTTCCAGTAGCTTAGAAGAAAACGATGTTTATTTTTATTTGGTCGTTACAGTACGAAAGAAAAAAAAAAGCTGTTATCTCAGTCAATTATAATTTGTTTTCGATTTAGATTTGCTTTTCATAGCTGTTTAAGACAATCTTGATGTATTTTGATACTTTGACAACGATTTTTCCAGTAGCTTAGAAGAAAACGAGGTTTTTTTTTTCTTTGGTCGTTACAGTACGATAGAAAAAAAAATGCTGTTATCTCCGTTAATATTAATTTTTTTCTATTTAGATTTGCTTTTCATAGCTGTTTAAGACAATCTTGATGTATTTTGATACTTTGACAACGATTTTTCCAGTAGCTTAGAAAAAAACGATGTTTCTGTTCTTAGGTCGTTACAGTATGATAGAAAAAAAAATTTCGTCAATTATAATTTGTTTTCGATTTAGATTTGCTGTTCATAGCTGTTTAAGACAATCTTGATGTATTTTGATACTTTGACAACGATTTTTCCAGTAGCTTAGAAGAAAACGATGTTTTTTTTTCTTTGGTCGTTACAGTACGAAAGAAAAAAAAATGCTGTTAACTCCGTAAATGTTAATTTTTTTTCTATTAAGATTTGCTTTTCATAGCTGTTTAAGACAATCTTGATGTATTTTGACACTTTGACAACGATTTTTCCAGTAGTTTAGAAGAAAACGATGTTTTTTTTTATTTGGTCGTTACAGTACGAAAGAAAAAAAAAAGCTGTTATCTCCGTCAATGTTAATTTTTTTTCGATTTAGATTTGCTGTTCATAGCTGTTTAAGACAATCTTGATGTATTTTGATACTTTGACAACGATTTTTCCAGTAGTTTAGAAGAAAACGATGTTTTTTTTTCTTTGGTCGTTACAGTACGAAAGAAAAAAAAAAGCTGTTATCTCCGTCAATTATAATTTTTTTTCGATTTAGATTTGCTGTTCATAGCTGTTTAAGACAATCTTGATGTATTTTGATACTTTGACAACGATTTTTCCAGTAGCTTAGAAGAAAACGATGTTTTTGTTCTTAGGTCGTTACAGTATGATAGAAAAAAAATTTTCGTCAATTATAATTTGTTTTCGATTTAGATTTGCTTTTCATAGCTGTTTAAGACAATCTTGATGTATTTTGACACTTTGACAACGATTTTTCCAGTAGTTTAGAAGAAAACGATGTTTTTTTTTATTTGGTCGTTACAGTATGATAGAAAAAAAAATTTCGTCAATGTTAATTTTTGTTCTATTTAGATTTGCTTTTCATAGCTGTTTAAGACAATCTTGATGTATTTTGATACTTTGACAACGATTTTTCCAGTAGCTTAGAAGAAAACGATGTTTATTTTTATTTGGTCGTTACAGTACGAAAGAAAAAAAAAAGCTGTTATCTCAGTCAATTATAATTTGTTTTCGATTTAGATTTGCTTTTCATAGCTGTTTAAGACAATCTTGATGTATTTTGATACTTTGACAACGATTTTTCCAGTAGCTTAGAAGAAAACGAGGTTTTTTTTTTCTTTGGTCGTTACAGTACGATAGAAAAAAAAATGCTGTTATCTCCGTTAATATTAATTTTTTCTATTTAGATTTGCTTTTCATAGCTGTTTAAGACAATCTTGATGTATTTTGATACTTTGACAACGATTTTTCCAGTAGCTTAGAAAAAAACGATGTTTCTGTTCTTAGGTCGTTACAGTATGATAGAAAAAAAAATTTCGTCAATTATAATTTGTTTTCGATTTAGATTTGCTGTTCATAGCTGTTTAAGACAATCTTGATGTATTTTGATACTTTGACAACGATTTTTCCAGTAGCTTAGAAGAAAACGATGTTTTTTTTCTTTGGTCGTTACAGTACGAAAGAAAAAAAAATGCTGTTAACTCCGTAAATGTTAATTTTTTTTCTATTAAGATTTGCTTTTCATAGCTGTTTAAGACAATCTTGATGTATTTTGACACTTTGACAACGATTTTTCCAGTAGTTTAGAAGAAAACGATGTTTTTTTTTATTTGGTCGTTACAGTACGAAAGAAAAAAAAAAGCTGTTATCTCCGTCAATTATAATTTTTTTTCGATTTAGATTTGCTGTTCATAGCTGTTTAAGACAATCTTGATGTATTTTGATACTTTGACAACGATTTTTCCAGTAGTTTAGAAGAAAACGATGTTTTTTTTTCTTTGGTCGTTACAGTACGAAAGAAAAAAAAATGCTGTTATCTCCGTTAATATTAATTTTTTTCGATTTAGATTTGCTGTTCATAGCTGTTTAAGACAATCTTGATGTATTTTGATACTTTGACAACGATTTTTCCAGTAGCTTAGAAGAAAACGATGTTTTTTTTTCTTTGGTCGTTACAGTACGAAAGAAAAAAAAATGGTGTTAACTCCGTCAATATTAATTTTTTTCTATTTAGATTTGCTGTTCATAGCTGTTTAAGACAATCTTGATGTATTTTGATACTTTGGCAACGATTTTTCCAGTAGCTTAGAAGAAAACGATGTTTTTTTTCTTTGGTCGTTACAGTACGAAAGAAAAAAAAATGCTGTTATCTCCGTCAATATTAATTTTTTTCGATTTAGATTGGCTTTTCATAGCTGTTTAAGACAATCTTGAAGTATTTTGACACTTTGACAACGATTTTTCCAGTAGCTTAGAAGAAAACTATGTTTTTTTTTATTTGGTCGTTACAGTACGAAAGAAAAAAAAATGCTGTTATCTCCGTCAATTATAATTTTTTATCGATTTAGATTTGCTGTTCATAGCTGTTTAAGACAATCTTGATGTATTTTGATACTTTGACAACGATTTTTCCAGTAGCTTAGAAGAAAACGATGTTTTTGTTCTTAGGTCGTTACAGTATGATAGAAAAAAAAATTTCGTCAATTATAATTTGTTTTCGATTTGGATTTGCTGTTCATAGCTGTTTAAGACAATCTTGATGTATTTTGATACTTTGACAACGATTTTTCCAGTAGTTTAGAAGATAACGATGTTTTTTTTTTCTTTGGTCGTTAGAGTACGAAAGAAAAAAAACTGCTGTTAACTCCGTCAATGTTAATTTTTTTCTATTTAGATTTGCTGTTCATAGCTGTTTAAGACAATCTTGATGTATTTTGATACTTTGGCAACGATTTTTCCAGTAGCTTAGAAGAAAACGATGTTTTTTTTCTTTGGTCGTTACAGTACGAAAGAAAAAAAAATGGTGTTAACTCCGTCAATATTAATTTTTTTCTATTTAGATTTGCTGTTCATAGCTGTTTAAGACAATCTTGATGTATTTTGACACTTTGGCAACGATTTTTCCAGTAGCTTAGAAGAAAACGATGTTTTTTTTTCTTTGGTCGTTACAGTACGAAAGAAAAAAAAATTTCGTTAATATTCATTTTTTTTCGATTTGGATTTGCTGTTCATAGCTGTTTAAGACAATCTTGATGTATTTTGATACTTTGACAACGATTTTTCCAGTAGTTTAGAAGATAACGATGTTTTTTTTTTCTTTGGTCGTTAGAGTACGAAAGAAAAAAAACTGCTGTTAACTCCGTCAATGTTAATTTTTTTTCGATTTAGATTTGCTTTTCATAGCTGTTTAAGACAATCTTGATGTATTTTGATACTTTGACAACGATTTTTCCAGTAGCTTAGAAGAAAACAAGGTTTTTTTTTCTTTGGTCGTTACAGTACGAAAGAAAAAAAAATGCTGTTATCTCCGTCAATATTAATTTTTTTCGATTTAGATTGGCTTTTCATAGCTGTGTAAGACAATCTTGATGTATTTTGATACTTTGACAACGATTTTTCCAGTAGCTTAGAAGAAAACGATGTTTTTTTTTCTTTGGTCGTTACAGTACGAAAGAAAAAAAAATTTCGTTAATATTCATTTTTTTTCGATTTGGATTTGCTGTTCATAGCTGTTTAAGACAATCTTGATGTATTTTGATACTTTGACAACGATTTTTCCAGTAGTTTAGAAGATAACGATGTTTTTTTTTTCTTTGGTCGTTAGAGTACGAAAGAAAAAAAACTGCTGTTAACTCCGTCAATGTTAATTTTTTTTCGATTTAGATTTGCTTTTCATAGCTGTTTAAGACAATCTTGATGTATTTTGATACTTTGACAACGATTTTTCCAGTAGCTTAGAAGAAAACAAGGTTTTTTTTTCTTTGGTCGTTACAGTACGAAAGAAAAAAAAATGCTGTTATCTCCGTCAATATTAATTTTTTTCGATTTAGATTGGCTTTTCATAGCTGTGTAAGACAATCTTGATGTATTTTGATACTTTGACAACGATTTTTCCAGTAGCTTAGAAGAAAACGATGTTTTTTTTTCTTTAGTCGTTACAGTACGAAAGAAAAAAAAATGCTGTTATCTACGTCAATGTTAATTTTTTTCGATTAAGATTGGCTTTTCATAGCTGTTTAAGACAATCTTGATGTATTTTGATACTTTGACAACGATTTTTCCAGTAGCTTAGAAGAAAACGATGTTTTTGTTCTTAGGTCGTTTCAGTATGATAGAAAAAAAAATTTTGTCAATTATAATTTGTTTTCGATTTAGATTTGCTGTTCATAGCTGTTTAAGACAATCTTGATGTATTTTGATACTTTGACAACGATTTTTCCAGTAGCTTAGAAGAAAACGATGTTTTTTTTCTTTGGTCGTTACAGTACGAAAGAGAAAAAAATGGTGTTAACTCCGTCAATATTAATTTTTTTCGATTTAGATTTGCTTTTCATAGCTGTTTAAGACAATCTTGATGTATTTTGACACTTTGACAACGATTTTTCCAGTAGTTTAGAAGAAAACGATGTTTTTTTTTTCTTTGGTCGTTACAGTACGAAAGAAAAAAAAATGCTGTTATCTCCGTCAATATTAATTTTTTTCGATTTAGATTTGCTTTTCATAGCTGTTTAAGACAATCTTGATGTATTTTGACACTTTGACAACGATTTTTCCAGTAGCTTAGAAGAAAACGATGTTTTTTTTTATTTGGTCATTACAGTACGACAGAAAAAAAAATGCTGTTAACTCCGTCAATGTTAATTTTTTTTCGATTAAGATTTGCTTTTCATAGCTGTTTAAGACAATCTTGATGTATTTTGACACTTTGACAACGATTTTTCCAGTAGTTTAGAAGAAAACGATGTTTTTTTTTATTTGGTCGTTACAGTATGATAGAAAAAAAAATTTCGTTAATTTTAATTTTTTTTTAATTAGATTGGCTTTTCATAACTGTTTAAGACAATCTTGATGTATTTTGACACTTTGACAACGATTTTTCCAGTAGCTTAGAAGAAAACGATGTTTTTTTTTATTTGGTCGTTACAGTACGAAAGAAAAAAAAAAGCTGTTATCTCCGTCAATTATAATTTTTTTTCGATTTAGATTTGCTGTTCATAGCTGTTTAAGGCAATCTTGATGTATTTTGATACTTTGGCAACGATTTTTCCAGTAGCTTAGAAGAAAACAAGGTTTGTTTTTCTTTGGTCGTTACAGTACGAAAGAAAAAAAAATGCTGTTATCTCCGTCAATATTAATTTTTTTCGATTTAGATTGGCTTTTCATAGCTGTTTAAGACAATCTTGATGTATTTTGATACTTTGACAACGATTTTTCCAGTAGCTAAGAAGAAAACGATTTTTTTTTTCTTTGGTCGTTACAGTATGATAGAAAAAAAAAATTCGTCAATTATAATTTGTTTTCGATTTAGATTTGCTTTTCATAGCTGTTTAAGACAATCTTGATGTATTTTGACACTTTGACAACGATTTTTCCAGTAGCTTAGAAGAAAACGATGTTTTTTTTTTATTTGGTCGTTACAGTATGATAGAAAAAAAAATTTCGTTAATTTTAATTTTTTTTTAACTAGATTGGCTTTTCATAACTGTTTAAGACAATCTTGATGTATTTTGACACTTTGACAACGATTTTTCCAGAAGCTTAGAAGAAAACGATGTTTTTTTATTTTGGTCGGTACACTTCGAAAGAAAAAAATTATGCTGTTATCTCCGTCAATATTAATTTTTTTCGATTTAGATTTGCTTTTCATAGCTGTTTAAGACAATCTTGATGTATTTTGATACTTTGACAACGATTTTTCCAGTAGCTTAGAAGGAAACTATGTTTTTTTTGTCTTTGGTCGTTACAGTACGATAGAAAAAAAAATTTCGTCAATTATAATTTGTTTTCGATTTAGATTTGCTTTTCATAGCTGTTTAAGACAATCTTGATGTATTTTGACACTTTGACAACGATTTTTCCAGTAGCTTAGAAGAAAACGATGTTTTTTTTTTATTTGGTCGTTACAGTATGATAGAAAAAAAAATTTCGTTAATTTTAATTTTTTTTTAACTAGATTGGCTTTTCATAACTGTTTAAGACAATCTTGATGTATTTTGACACTTTGACAACGATTTTTCCAGTAGCTTAGAAGAAAACGATGTTTTTTTTTTATTTGGTCGTTACAGTATGATAGAAAAAAAAATTTCGTTAATTTTAATTTTTTTTTAACTAGATTGGCTTTTCATAACTGTTTAAGACAATCTTGATGTATTTTGACACTTTGACAACGATTTTTCCAGAAGCTTAGAAGAAAACGATGTTTTTTTATTTTGGTCGGTACACTTCGAAAGAAAAAAATTATGCTGTTATCTCCGTCAATATTAATTTTTTTCGATTTAGATTTGCTTTTCATAGCTGTTTAAGACAATCTTGATGTATTTTGACACTTTGACAACGATTTTTCCAGTAGCTTAGAAGAAAACGATGTTTTTTTTTTATTTGGTCGTTACAGTATAATAGAAAAAAAAATTTCGTTAATTTTAATTTTTTTTTAACTAGATTGGCTTTTCATAACTGTTTAAGACAATCTTGATGTATTTTGACACTTTGACAACGATTTTTCCAGAAGCTTAGAAGAAAACGATGTTTTTTTATTTTGGTCGGTACACTTCGAAAGAAAAAAATTATGCTGTTATCTCCGTCAATATTAATTTTTTTCGATTTAGATTTGCTTTTCATAGCTGTTTAAGACAATCTTGATGTATTTTGATACTTTGACAACGATTTTTTCAGTAGCTTAGAAGAAAACGATGTTTTTTTTTTATTTGGTCGTTACAGTATGATAGAAAAAAAAAATTCGTTAATTTTAATTTTTTTTTAATTAGATTGGCTTTTCATAACTGTTTAAGACAATCTTGATGTATTTTGACACTTTGACAACGATTTTTCCAGTAGCTTAGAAGAAAACGATGTTTTTTTTTATTTGGTCGTTACAGTACGATAGAAAAAAAAAGTTGTTATCTCCGTCAATATTAATCTTTTTTCGATTTAGATTTGCTTTTCATAGCTATTTAAGACAACCTTGATGTATTTTGACACTTTGACAACGATTTTTCCAGTAGCTTAGAAGAAAACGATGTTTTTGTTCTTAGGTCGTTACAGTACGAAAAAAAAAAAAGAAGCTGTTATCTACGTCAATGTTAATTTTTTTCGATTAAGATTGGCTTTTCATAGCTGTTTAAGACAATCTTGATGTATTTTGATACTTTGACAACGATTTTTCCAGTAGCTTAGAAGAAAACGATGTTTTTGTTCTTAGGTCGTTACAGTATGATAGAAAAAAAAATTTCGTCAATTATAATTTGTTTTCGATTTAGATTTGCTGTTCATAGCTGTTTAAGACTATCTTGATGTATTTTGATACTTTGACAACGATTTTTCCAGTAGCTTAGAAGAAAACGATGTTTTTTTTCTTTGGTCGTTACAGTACGAAAGAGAAAAAAATGGTGTTAACTCCGTCAATGTTAATTTTTTTCTATTTAGATTTGCTGTTCATAGCTGTTTAAGACAATCTTGATGTATTTTGATACTTTGGCAACGATTTTTCCAGTAGCTTAGAAGAAAACGATGTTTTTTTTCTTTGGTCGTTACAGTACGAAAGAAAAAAAAATGCTGTTAACTCCGTAAATGTTAATTTTTTTTCGATTTAGATTTGCTGTTCATAGCTGTTTAAGACAACCTTGATGTATTTTGATACTTTGACAACGATTTTTCCAGTAGCTTAGAAGAAAACGATGTTTTTGTTCTTAGGTCGTTACAGTATGATAGAAAAAAAAATTTCGTCAATTATAATTTGTTTTCGATTTAGATTTGCTGTTCATAGCTGTTTAAGACAATCTTGATGTATTTTGATACTTTGACAACGATTTTTCCAGTAGCTTAGAAGAAAACGATGTTTTTTTTCTTTGGTCGTTACAGTACGAAAGAAAAAAAAATGCTGTTAACTCCGTAAATGTTAATTTTTTTTCGATTTAGATTTGCTGTTCATAGCTGTTTAAGACAACCTTGATGTATTTTGATACTTTGACAACGATTTTTCCAGTAGCTTAGAAGAAAACGATGTTTTTGTTCTTAGGTCGTTACAGTATGATATAAAAAAAAATTTCGTCAATTATAATTTGTTTTCGATTTAGATTTGCTTTTCATAGCTGTTTAAGACAATCTTGATGTATTTTGACACTTTGACAACGATTTTTCCAGTAGCTTAGAAGAAAACGATGTTTTTTTTTATTTGGTCGTTACAGTATGATAGAAAAAAAAATTTCGTTAATTTTAATTTTTTTTTAACAAGATTGGCTTTTCATAACTGTTTAAGACAATCTTGATGTATTTTGACACTTTGACAACGATTTTTCCAGAAGCTTAGAAGAAAACGATGTTTTTTTATTTTGGTCGGTACACTACGAAAGAAAAAAATTATGCTGTTATCTCCGTCAATATTAATTTTTTTCGATTTAGATTTGCTTTTCATAGCTGTTTAAGACAATCTTGATGTATTTTGATACTTTGACAACGATTTTTTCAGTAGCTTAGAAGAAAACGATGTTTTTTTTTTATTTGGTCGTTACAGTATGTTAGAAAAAAAAAATTCGTTAATTTTAATTTTTTTTTAATTAGATTGGCTTTTCATAACTGTTTAAGACAATCTTGATGTATTTTGACACTTTGACAACGATTTTTCCAGTAGCTTAGAAGAAAACGATGTTTTTTTTTATTTGGTCGTTACAGTACGATAGAAAAAAAAAGTTGTTATCTCCGTCAATATTAATCTTTTTTCGATTTAGATTTGCTTTTCATAGCTATTTAAGACAACCTTTATGTATTTTGACACTTTGACAACGATTTTTCCAGTAGCTTAGAAGAAAACGATGTTTTTGTTCTTAGGTCGTTACAGTATGATAGAAAAAAAAATTTCGTCAATTATAATTTGTTTTCGATTTAGATTTGCTGTTCATAGCTGTTTAAGACAATCTTGATGTATTTTGATACTTTGACAACGATTTTTCCAGTAGCTTAGAAGAAAACGATGTTTTTTTTCTTTGGTCGTTACAGTACGAAAGAAAAAAAAATGCTGTTAACTCCGTAAATGTTAATTTGTTTTCGATTTAGATTTGCTGTTCATAGCTGTTTAAGACAATCTTGATGTATTTTGATACTTTGACAACGATTTTTCCAGTAGCTTAGAAGAAAACGATGTTTTTTTTCTTTGGTCGTTACAGTACGAAAGAAAAAAAAATGCTGTTATCTCCGTCAATATTAATTTTTTTCGATTTAGATTGGCTTTTCATAGCTGTTTAAGACAATCTTGATGTATTTTGACACTTTGACAACGATTTTTCCAGTAGTTTAGAAGAAAACGATGTTTTTTTTTATTTGGTCGTTACAGTATGATAGAAAAAAAAAAGCTGTTATCTCCGTCAATTATAATTTTTTTTCGATTTAGATTTGCTTTTCATAGCTGTTTAAGACAATCTTGATGTATTTTGATACTTTGACAACGATTTTTCCAGTAGCTTAGAAGAAAACGATGTTTTTTTTTCTTTAGTCGTTACAGTACGAAAAAAAAAAAAGAAGCTGTTATCTACGTCAATGTTAATTTTTTTCGATTAAGATTGGCTTTTCATAGCTGTTTAAGACAATCTTGATGTATTTTGATACTTTGACAACGATTTTTCCAGTAGCTTAGAAGAAAACGATGTTTTTGTTCTTAGGTCGTTACAGTATGATAGAAAAAAAAATTTCGTCAATTATAATTTGTTTTCGATTTAGATTTGCTGTTCATAGCTGTTTAAGACTATCTTGATGTATTTTGATACTTTGACAACGATTTTTCCAGTAGCTTAGAAGAAAACGATGTTTTTTTTCTTTGGTCGTTACAGTACGAAAGAAAAAAAAATGCTGTTAACTCCGTAAATGTTAATTTTTTTTCGATTTAGATTTGCTGTTCATAGCTGTTTAAGACAATCTTGATGTATTTTGACACTTTGACAACGATTTTTCCAGTAGTTTAGAAGAAAACGATGTTTTTTTTTATTTGGTCGTTACAGTATGATAGAAAAAAAAAAGCTGTTATCTCCGTCAATTATAATTTTTTTTCGATTTAGATTTGCTTTTCATAGCTGTTTAAGACAATCTTGATGTATTTTGATACTTTGACAACGATTTTTCCAGTAGCTTAGAAGAAAACGAAGTTTTTTTTGTCTTTGGTCGTTACAGTACGATAGAAAAAAAATTTCGTCAATTATAATTTGTTTTCGATTTAGATTTGCTTTTCATAGCTGTTTAAGACAATCTTGATGTATTTTGACACTTTGACAACGATTTTTCCAGTAGCTTAGAAGGAAACTATGTTTTTTTTTATTTGGTCGTTACAGTATGATAGAAAAAAAAAAGCTGTTATCTCCGTCAATTATAATTTTTTTTCGATTTAGATTTGCTTTTCATAGCTGTTTAAGACAATCTTGATGTATTTTGATACTTTGACAACGATTTTTTCAGTAGCTTAGAAGAAAACGATGTTTTTTTTATTTGGTCGTTACAGTACGATAGAAAAAAAAAGTTGTTATCTCCGTCAATATTAATCTTTTTTCGATTTAGATTTGCTTTTCATAGCTATTTAAGACAACCTTGATGTATTTTGACACTTTGACAACGATTTTTCCAGTAGCTTAGAAGAAAACGATGTTTTTGTTCTTAGGTCGTTACAGTATGATAGAAAAAAAAATTTCGTCAATTATAATTTGTTTTCGATTTAGATTTGCTGTTCATAGCTGTTTAAGACAATCTTGATGTATTTTGATACTTTGACAACGATTTTTCCAGTAGCTTAGAAGAAAACGATGTTTTTTTTCTTTGGTCGTTACAGTACGAAAGAAAAAAAAATGCTGTTAACTCCGTAAATGTTAATTTTTTTTCGATTTAGATTTGCTTTTCATAGCTGTTTAAGGCAATCTTGATGTATTTTGATACTTTGACAACGATTTTTCCAGTAGCTTAGAAGAAAACGATGTTTTTTTTCTTTGGTCGTTACAGTACGAAAGAAAAAAAAATGCTGTTATCTCCGTCAATATTAATTTTTTTCGATTTAGATTGGCTTTTCATAGCTGTGTAAGACAATCTTGATGTATTTTGACACTTTGACAACGATTTTTCCAGTAGTTTAGAAGAAAACGATGTTTTTTTTTATTTGGTCGTTACAGTATGATAGAAAAAAAAAAGCTGTTATCTCCGTCAATTATAATTTTTTTTCGATTTAGATTTGCTTTTCATAGCTGTTTAAGACAATCTTGATGTATTTTGATACTTTGACAACGATTTTTCCAGTAGCTTAGAAGAAAACGATGTTTTTTTTTCTTTAGTCGTTACAGTACGAAAAAAAAAAAAGAAGCTGTTATCTACGTCAATGTTAATTTTTTTCGATTAAGATTGGCTTTTCATAGCTGTTTAAGACAATCTTGATGTATTTTGATACTTTGACAACGATTTTTCCAGTAGCTTAGAAGAAAACGATGTTTTTGTTCTTAGGTCGTTACAGTATGATAGAAAAAAAAATTTCGTCAATTATAATTTGTTTTCGATTTAGATTTGCTGTTCATAGCTGTTTAAGACAATCTTGATGTATTTTGATACTTTGACAACGATTTTTCCAGTAGCTTAGAAGAAAACGATGTTTTTTTTCTTTGGTCGTTACAGTACGAAAGAGAAAAAAATGGTGTTAACTCCGTCAATGTTAATTTTTTTTCTATTTAGATTTGCTGTTCATAGCTGTTTAAGACAATCTTGATGTATTTTGATACTTTGGCAACGATTTTTCCAGTAGCTTAGAAGAAAACGATGTTTTTTTTCTTTGGTCGTTACAGTACGAAAGAAAAAAAAATGCTGTTAACTCCGTAAATGTTAATTTTTTTTCGATTTAGATTTGCTGTTCATAGCTGTTTAAGACAATCTTGATGTATTTTGACACTTTGACAACGATTTTTCCAGTAGTTTAGAAGAAAACGATGTTTTTTTTTATTTGGTCGTTACAGTATGATAGAAAAAAAAAAGCTGTTATCTCCGTCAATTATAATTTTTTTTCGATTTAGATTTGCTTTTCATAGCTGTTTAAGACAATCTTGATGTATTTTGATACTTTGACAACGATTTTTCCAGTAGCTTAGAAGAAAACGATGTTTTTTTTTCTTTAGTCGTTACAGTACGAAAGAAAAAAAAATGCTGTTATCTACGTCAATGTTAATTTTTTTCGATTAAGATTGGCTTTTCATAGCTGTTTAAGACAATCTTGATGTATTTTGATACTTTGACAACGATTTTTCCAGTAGCTTAGAAGAAAACGATGTTTTTTTTGTCTTTGGTCGTTACAGTACGATAGAAAAAAAATTTCGTCAATTATAATTTGTTTTCGATTTAGATTTGCTTTTCATAGCTGTTTAAGACAATCTTGATGTATTTTGACACTTTGACAACGATTTTTCCAGTAGCTTAGAAGGAAACTATGTTTTTTTTTATTTGGTCGTTACAGTATGATAGAAAAAAAAAAGCTGTTATCTCCGTCAATTATAATTTTTTTTCGATTTAGATTTGCTTTTCATAGCTGTTTAAGACAATCTTGATGTATTTTGATACTTTGACAACGATTTTTTCAGTAGCTTAGAAGAAAACGATGTTTTTTTTTTATTTGGTCGTTACAGTATGATAGAAAAAAAAATTCGTTAATTTTAATTTTTTTTTAATTAGATTGGCTTTTCATAACTGTTTAAGACAATCTTGATGTATTTTGACACTTTGACAACGATTTTTCCAGTAGCTTAGAAGAAAACGATGTTTTTTTTATTTGGTCGTTACAGTACGATAGAAAAAAAAAGTTGTTATCTCCGTCAATATTAATCTTTTTTCGATTTAGATTTGCTTTTCATAGCTATTTAAGACAACCTTGATGTATTTTGACACTTTGACAACGATTTTTCCAGTAGCTTAGAAGAAAACGATGTTTTTGTTCTTAGGTCGTTACAGTATGATAGAAAAAAAAATTTCGTCAATTATAATTTGTTTTCGATTTAGATTTGCTGTTCATAGCTGTTTAAGACAATCTTGATGTATTTTGATACTTTGACAACGATTTTTCCAGTAGCTTAGAAGAAAACGATGTTTTTTTTCTTTGGTCGTTACAGTACGAAAGAAAAAAAAATGCTGTTAACTCCGTAAATGTTAATTTTTTTTCGATTTAGATTTGCTTTTCATAGCTGTTTAAGACAATCTTGATGTATTTTGATACTTTGACAACGATTTTTCCAGTAGCTTAGAAGAAAACGATGTTTTTTTTCTTTGGTCGTTACAGTACGAAAGAAAAAAAAATTTCGTCAATTATAATTTGTTTTCGATTTAGATTTGCTGTTCATAGCTTTTTAAGACAATCTTGATGTATTTTGATACTTTGACAACGATTTTTCCAGTAGCTTAGAAGAAAACGATGTTTTTTTTCTTTGGTCGTTACAGTACGAAAGAGAAAAAAATGGTGTTAACTCCGTCAATGTTAATTTTTTTTCTATTTAGATTTGCTGTTCATAGCTGTTTAAGACAATCTTGATGTATTTTGATACTTTGGCAACGATTTTTCCAGTAGCTTAGAAGAAAACGATGTTTTTTTTTATTTGGTCGTTACAGTACGAAGGAAAAAAAAATGCTGTTAACTCCGTCAATATTAATTTTTTTTCGATTTAGATTTGCTTTTCATAGCTGTTTAAGACAATCTTGATGTATTTTGACACTTTGACAACGATTTTTCCAGTAGCTTAGAAGAAAACGATGTTTTTGTTCTTAGGTCGTTACAGTATGATAGAAAAAAAAATTTCGTCAATTATAATTTGTTTTCGATTTAGATTTGCTGTTCATAGCTGTTTAAGACAATCTTGATGTATTTTGATACTTTGACAACGATTTTTCTAGTAGCTTAGAAGAAAACGATGGTTTTTTTTCTTTAGTCGTTACAGTACGAAAGAAAAAAAAATGCTGTTATCTACGTCAATGTTAATTTTTTTCGATTAAGATTGGCTTTTCATAGCTGTTTAAGACAATCTTGATGTATTTTGATACTTTGACAACGATTTTTCCAGTAGCTTAGAAGAAAACGATGTTTTTGTTCTTAGGTCGTTACAGTATGATAGAAAAAAAAATTTCGTCAATTATAATTTGTTTTCGATTTAGATTTGCTGTTCATAGCTTTTTAAGACAATCTTGATGTATTTTGATACTTTGACAACGATTTTTCCAGTAGCTTAGAAGAAAACGATGTTTTTTTTCTTTGGTCGTTACAGTACGAAAGAGAAAAAAATGGTGTTAACTCCGTCAATGTTAATTTTTTTTCTATTTAGATTTGCTGTTCATAGCTGTTTAAGACAATCTTGATGTATTTTGATACTTTGGCAACGATTTTTCCAGTAGCTTAGAAGAAAACGATGTTTTTTTTTATTTGGTCGTTACAGTACGAAGGAAAAAAAAATGCTGTTAACTCCGTCAATATTAATTTTTTTTCGATTTAGATTTGCTTTTCATAGCTGTTTAAGACAATCTTGATGTATTTTGACACTTTGACAACGATTTTTCCAGTAGCTTAGAAGAAAACGATGTTTTTTTTTCTTTAGTCGTTACAGTACGAAAGAAAAAAAAGAAGCTGTTATCTACGTCAATGTTAATTTTTTTCGATTAAGATTGGCTTTTCATAGCTGTTTAAGACAATCTTGATGTATTTTGATACTTTGACAACGATTTTTCCAGTAGCTTAGAAGAAAACGATGTTTTTGTTCTTAGGTCGTTACAGTATGATAGAAAAAAAAATTTCGTCAATTATAATTTGTTTTCGATTTAGATTTGCTGTTCATAGCTGTTTAAGACAATCTTGATGTATTTTGATACTTTGACAACGATTTTTCCAGTAGCTTAGAAGAAAACGATGTTTTTTTTTTTTTGGTCGTTACAGTACGAAAGAGAAAAAAATGGTGTTAACTCCGTCAATGTTAATTTTTTTTCTATTTAGATTTGCTGTTCATAGCTGTTTAAGACAATCTTGATGTATTTTGATACTTTGGCAACGATTTTTCCAGTAGCTTAGAAGAAAACGATGTTTTTTTTCTTTGGTCGTTACAGTACGAAAGAAAAAAAAATGCTGTTAACTCCGTAAATGTTAATTTTTTTTCGATATAGATTTGCTGTTCATAGCTGTTTAAGACAATCTTGATGTATTTTGACACTTTGACAACGATTTTTCCAGTAGTTTAGAAGAAAACGATGTTTTTTTTTATTTGGTCGTTACAGTATGATAGAAAAAAAAAAGCTGTTATCTCCGTCAATTAAAATTTTTTTTCGATTTAGATTTGCTTTTCATAGCTGTTTAAGACAATCTTGATGTATTTTGATACTTTGACAACGATTTTTCTAGTAGCTTAGAAGAAAACGATATTTTTTTTTCTTTAGTCGTTACAGTACGAAAGAAAAAAAAATGCTGTTATCTACGTCAATGTTAATTTTTTTCGATTAAGATTGGCTTTTCATAGCTGTTTAAGACAATCTTGATGTATTTTGATACTTTGACAACGATTTTTCCAGTAGCTTAGAAGAAAACGATGTTTTTGTTCTTAGGTCGTTACAGTATGATAGAAAAAAAAATTTCGTCAATTATAATTTGTTTTCGATTTAGATTTGCTGTTCATAGCTTTTTAAGACAATCTTGATGTATTTTGATACTTTGACAACGATTTTTCCAGTAGCTTAGAAGAAAACGATGTTTTTTTTCTTTGGTCGTTACAGTACGAAAGAGAAAAAAATGGTGTTAACTCCGTCAATGTTAATTTTTTTTCTATTTAGATTTGCTGTTCATAGCTGTTTAAGACAATCTTGATGTATTTTGATACTTTGGCAACGATTTTTCCAGTAGCTTAGAAGAAAACGATGTTTTTTTTTATTTGGTCGTTACAGTACGAAAGAAAAAAAAATGCTGTTAACTCCGTCAATGTTAATTTTTTTTCGATTTAGATTTGCTTTTCATAGCTGTTTAAGACAATCTTGATGTATTTTGACACTTTGACAACGATTTTTCCAGTAGTTTAGAAGAAAACGATGTTTTTTTTTTCTTTGGTCGTTACAGTACGAAAGAAAAAAAAATGCTGTTATCTCCGTCAATATTAATTTTTTTCGATTTAGATTTGCTTTTCATAGCTGTTTAAGACAATCTTGATGTATTTTGACACTTTGACAACGATTTTTCCAGTAGCTTAGAAGAAAACGATGTTTTTGTTCTTAGGTCGTTACAGTATGATAGAAAAAAAAATTTCGTCAATTATAATTTGTTTTCGATTTAGATTTGCTGTTCATAGCTGTTTAAGACAATCTTGATGTATTTTGATACTTTGACAACGATTTTTCCAGTAGCTTAGAAGAAAACGATGTTTTTTTTCTTTGGTCGTTACAGTACAAAAGAAAAAAAAATGCTGTTATCTACGTCAATGTTAATTTTTTTCGATTAAGATTGGCTTTTCATAGCTGTTTAAGACAATCTTGATGTATTTTGATACTTTGACAACGATTTTTCCAGTAGCTTAGAAGAAAACGATGTTTTTGTTCTTAGGTCGTTACAGTATGATAGAAAAAAAAATTTCGTCAATTATAATTTGTTTTCGATTTAGATTTGCTGTTCATAGCTTTTTAAGACAATCTTGATGTATTTTGATACTTTGACAACGATTTTTCCAGTAGCTTAGAAGAAAACGATGTTTTTTTTCTTTGGTCGTTACAGTACGAAAGAGAAAAAAATGGTGTTAACTCCGTCAATGTTAATTTTTTTTCTATTTAGATTTGCTGTTCATAGCTGTTTAAGACAATCTTGATGTATTTTGATACTTTGGCAACGATTTTTCCAGTAGCTTAGAAGAAAACGATGTTTTTTTTTATTTGGTCGTTACAGTACGAAAGAAAAAAAAATGCTGTTAACTCCGTCAATGTTAATTTTTTTTCGATTTAGATTTGCTTTTCATAGCTGTTTAAGACAATCTTGATGTATTTTGACACTTTGACAACGATTTTTCCAGTAGCTTAGAAGAAAACAATGTTTTTTTTTCTTTAGTCGTTACAGTACGAAAAAAAAAAAAAGAAGCTGTTATCTACGTCAATGTTAATTTTTTTCGATTAAGATTGGCTTTTCATAGCTGTTTAAGACAATCTTGATGTATTTTGATACTTTGACAACGATTTTTCCAGTAGCTTAGAAGAAAACGATGTTTTTGTTCTTAGGTCGTTACAGTACGAAAGAAAAAAAAATGCTGTTATCTCCGTCAATATTAATTTTTTTCGATTTAGATTTGCTTTTCATAGCTGTTTAAGACAATCTTGATGTATTTTGACACTTTGACAACGATTTTTCCAGTAGCTTAGAAGAAAACGATGTTTTTGTTCTTAGGTCGTTACAGTATGATAGAAAAAAAAATTTCGTCAATTATAATTTGTTTTCGATTTAGATTTGCTGTTCATAGCTGTTTAAGACAATCTTGATGTATTTTGATACTTTGACAACGATTTTTCCAGTAGCTTAGAAGAAAACGATGTTTTTTTTCTTTGGTCGTTACAGTACGAAAGAAAAAAAAATGCTGTTATCTACGTCAATGTTAATTTTTTTCGATTAAGATTGGCTTTTCATAGCTGTTTAAGACAATCTTGATGTATTTTGATACTTTGACAACGATTTTTCCAGTAGCTTAGAAGAAAACGATGTTTTTGTTCTTAGGTCGTTACAGTATGATAGAAAAAAAAATTTCGTCAATTATAATTTGTTTTCGATTTAGATTTGCTGTTCATAGCTTTTTAAGACAATCTTGATGTATTTTGATACTTTGACAACGATTTTTCCAGTAGCTTAGAAGAAAACGATGTTTTTTTTCTTTGGTCGTTACAGTACGAAAGAGAAAAAAATGGTGTTAACTCCGTCAATGTTAATTTTTTTTCTATTTAGATTTGCTGTTCATAGCTGTTTAAGACAATCTTGATGTATTTTGATACTTTGGCAACGATTTTTCCAGTAGCTTAGAAGAAAACGATGTTTTTTTTTATTTGGTCGTTACAGTACGAAAGAAAAAAAAATGCTGTTAACTCCGTCAATGTTAATTTTTTTTCGATTTAGATTTGCTTTTCATAGCTGTTTAAGACAATCTTGATGTATTTTGATACTTTGACAACGATTTTTCCAGTAGCTTAGAAGAAAACGATGTTTTTGTTCTTAGGTCGTTACAGTATGATAGAAAAAAAAATTTCGTCAATTATAATTTGTTTTCGATTTAGATTTGCTGTTCATAGCTGTTTAAGACAATCTTGATGTATTTTGATACTTTGACAACGATTTTTCCAGTAGCTTAGAAGAAAACGATGTTTTTTTTCTTTGGTCGTTACAGTACGAAAGAGAAAAAAATGGTGTTAACTCCGTCAATGTTAATTTTTTTTCTATTTAGATTTGCTGTTCATAGCTGTTTAAGACAATCTTGATGTATTTTGATACTTTGGCAACGATTTTTCCAGTAGCTTAGAAGAAAACGATGTTTTTTTTCTTTGGTCGTTACAGTACGAAAGAAAAAAATTATGCTGTTATCTCCGTCAATATTAATTTTTTTCGATTTAGATTTGCTTTTCATAGCTGTTTAAGACAATATTGATGTATTTTGATACTTTGACAACGATTTTTCAGTAGCTTAGAAGAAAACGATGTTTTTTTTTTATTTGGTCGTTACAGTATGATAGAAAAAAAAATTTCGTTAATTTTAATTTTTTTTTAATTAGATTGGCTTTTCATAACTGTTTAAGACAATCTTGATGTATTTTGACACTTTGACAACGATTTTTCCAGTAGCTTAGAAGAAAACGATGTTTTTTTTTATTTGCTCGTTACAGTACGAAAGAAAAAAATTATGCTGTTATCTCCGTCAATATTAATTTTTTTCGATTTATATTTGCTTTTCATAGCTGTTTAAGACAATCTTGATGTATTTTGATACTTTGACAACGATTTTTTCAGTAGCTTAGAAGAAAACGATGTTTTTTTTTATTTGGTCGTTACAGTATGATAGAAAAAAAAATTTCGTTAATTTTAATTTTTTTTTTATTAGATTGGCTTTTCATAACTGTTTAAGACAATCTTGATGTATTTTGACACTTTGACAACGATTTTTCCAGTAGCTTAGAAGAAAACGATGTTTTTTTTTATTTGGTCGTTACAGTACGATAGAAAAAAAAAAGTTGTTATCTCCGTCAATATTAATCTTTTTTCGATTTAGATTTGCTTTTCATAGCTGTTTAAGACAACCTTGATGTATTTTGACACTTTGACAACGATTTTTCCAGTAGCTTAGAAGAAAACGATGTTTTTGTTCTTAGGTCGTTACAGTATGATAGAAAAAAAAATTTCGTCAATTATAATTTGTTTTCGATTTAGATTTGCTGTTCATAGCTGTTTAAGACAATCTTGATGTATTTTGATACTTTGACAACGATTTTTCCAGTAGCTTTGAAGAAAACGATGTTTTTTTTTATTTGGTCGTTACAGTACGACAGAAAAAAAAATGCTGTTATCTCCGTCAATATTAATTTTTTTCGATTTAGATTGGCTTTTCATAGCTGTTTAAGACAATCTTGATGTATTTTGATACTTTGACAACGATTTTTCCAGTAGCTAAGAAGAAAACGATTTTTTTTTTCTTTGGTCGTTACAGTATGATAGAAAAAAAAATTCGTCAATTATAATTTGTTTTCGATTTAGATTTGCTGTTCATAGCTGTTTAAGACAATCTTGATGTATTTTGATACTTTGACAACGATTTTTCCAGTAGCTTAGAAGAAAACGATGTATTTTTTTTTTGGTCGTTACAGTACGAAAGAAAAAAAAATGCTGTTATCTCCGTCAATATTAATTTTTTTCGATTTAGATTGGCTTTTCATAGCTGTTTAAGACAATCTTGATGTATTTTGATACTTTGACAACGATTTTTCCAGTAGCTTAGAAGGAAACTATGTTTTTTTTGTCTTTGGTCGTTACAGTACGATAGAAAAAAAAATTTCGTCAATTATAATTTGTTTTCGATTTAGATTTGCTTTTCATAGCTGTTTAAGACAATCTTGATGTATTTTGACACTTTGACAACGATTTTTCCAGTAGCTTAGAAGAAAACGATGTTTTTTTTTATTTGGTCGTTACAGTATGAAAGATAAAAAAATTTCGTTAATATTAATTTTTTTTGAATTAGATTGGCTTTTCATAGCTGTTTAAGACAATCTTGATGTATTTTGACACTTTGACAACGATTTTTCCAGTAGTTTAGAAGAAAACGATGTTTTTTTTTTCTTTGGTCGTTACAGTACGAAAGAAAAAAAAATGCTGTTATCTCCGTCAATATTAATTTTTTTCGATTTAGATTTGCTTTTCATTGCTGTTTAAGATAATCTTGATGTATTTTGACACTTTGACAACGATTTTTCCAGTAGCTTAGAAGAAAACGATGTTTTTGTTCTTAGGTAGTTACAGTATGATAGAAAAAAAAATTTCGTCAATTATAATTTGTTTTCGATTTAGATTTGCTGTTCATAGCTGTTTAAGACAATCTTGATGTATTTTGATACTTTGACAACGATTTTTCCAGTAGCTTTGAAGAAAACGATGTTTTTTTTTATTTGGTCGTTACAGTACGAAAGAAAAAAAAATGTTGTTAACTCCGTCGATGTTAATTTTTTTATGATTAAGATTTGCTTTTCATAGCTGTTTAAGACAATCTTGATGTATTTTGACACTTTGACAACGATTTTTCCAGTAGTTTAGAAGAAAACGATGTTTTTTTTTATTTGGTCGTTACAGTACGAAAGAAAAAAAAAATGCTGTTATCTCCGTCAATATTAATTTTTTTCGATTTATATTGGCTTTTCATAGCTGTTTAAGACAACCTTGATGTATTTTGACACTTTGACAACGATTTTTCCAGTAGTTTAGAAGAAAACGATGTTTTTTTTTATTTGGTCGTTACAGTATGATAGAAAAAAAAATTTCGTTAATTTTAATTTTTTTTTAATTAGATTGGCTTTTCATAACTGTTTAAGACAATCTTGATGTATTTTGACACTTTGACAACGATTTTTCCAGTAGCTTAGAAGAAAACGATGTTTTTTTTTATTTGGTCGTTACAGTACGAAAGAAAAAAAAAAAAGCTGTTATCTCCGTCAATTATAATTTTTTTTTCGATTTAGATTTGCTGTTCATAGCTGTTTAAGGCAATCTTGATGTATTTTGATACTTTGACAACGATTTTTCCAGTAGCTTAGAAGAAAACAAGGTTTGTTTTTCTTTGGTCGTTACAGTACGAAAGAAAAAAAAATGCTGTTATCTCCGTCAATATTAATTTTTTTCGATTTAGATTGGCTTTTCATAGCTGTTTAAGACAATCTTGATGTATTTTGATACTTTGACAACGATTTTTCCAGTAGCTTAGAAGGAAACTATGTTTTTTTTGTCTTTGGTCGTTACAGTACGATAGAAAAAAAAATTTCGTCAATTATAATTTGTTTTCGATTTAGATTTGCTTTTCATAGCTGTTTAAGACAATCTTGATGTATTTTGACACTTTGACAACGATTTTTCCAGTAGCTTAGAAGAAAACGATGTTTTTTTTTATTTGGTCGTTACAGTATGATAGAAAAAAAAATTTCGTTAATTTTAATTTTTTTTTAATTAGATTGGCTTTTCATAACTGTTTAAGACAATCTTGATGTATTTTGACACTTTGACAATGATTTTTCCAGTAGCTTAGAAGAAAACGATTTTTTTTTTATTTGGTCGTTACAGTACGAAAGAAAAAAAAAAAAGCTGTTATCTCCGTCAATTATATTTTTTTTTCGATTTAGATTTGCTGTTCATAGCTGTTTAAGGCAATCTTGTTGTATTTTGATACTTTGACAACGATTTTTCCAGTAGCTTAGAAGAAAACGATGTTTTTTTTTTATTTGGTCGTTACAGTATGATAGAAAAAAAAATTTCGTTAATTTTAATTTTTTTTAAATTAGATTGGCTTTTCATAACTGTTTAAGACAATCTTGATGTATTTTGACACTTTGACAACGATTTTTCCAGTAGCTTAGAAGAAAACGATGTTTTTTTTATTTGGTCGTTACAGTACGAAAGAAAAAAAAAAGCTGTTATCTCCGTCAATTATAATTTTTTTTCGATTTAGATTTGCTGTTCATAGCTGTTTAAGGCAATCTTGATGTATTTTGATACTTTGACAACGATTTTTCCAGTAGCTTAGAAGAAAACGATGTTTTTTTTCTTTGTTCGTGACAGTACGAAAGAAAAAAAAATGCTGTTATCTCCTTCAATATTAATTTTTTTCTATTTATATTGGCTTTTCATAGCTGTTTTAGACAATCTTGATGTATTTTGACACTTTGACAACGATTTTTCCAGTAGTTTAGAAGAAAACGATGTTTTTTTTTATTTGGTCGTTACAGTATGATAGAAAAAAAAATTTCGTTAATTTTAATTTTTTTTTAATTAGATTGGCTTTTTATAACTGTTTAAGACAATCTTGATGTATTTTGACACTTTGACAATGATTTTTCCAGTAACTTAGAAGAAAACGATTTTTTTTTATTTGGTCGTTACAGTACGAAAGAAAAAAAAAAAGCTGTTATCTCCGTCAATTATATTTTTTTTTCGATTTAGATTTGCTGTTCATAGCTGTTTAAGGCAATCTTGATGTATTTTGATACTTTGACAACGATTTTTCCAGTAGCTTAGAAGAAAACGATGTTTTTTTTCTTTGTTCGTGACAGTACGAAAGAAAAAAATATGCTGTTATCTCCGTCAATATTAATTTTTTTCGATTTAGATTTGCTTTTCATAGCTGTTTAAGACAATCTTGATGTATTTTGACACTTTGACAACGATTTTTCCAGTAGCTTAGAAGAAAACGATGTTTTTGTTCTTAGGTCGTTACAGTATGATAGAAAAAAAAATTTCGTCAATTATAATTTGTTTTCAATTTAGATTTGCTGTTCATAGCTGTTTAAGACAATCTTGATGTATTTTGATACTTTGACAACGATTTTTCCAGTAGCTTTGAAGAAAACGATGTTTTTTTTTATTTGGTCGTTACAGTACGAAAGAAAAAAAAATGCTGTTAACTCCGTCAATGTTAATTTTTTTTCGATTAAGATTTGCTTTTCATAGCTGTTTAAGACAATCTTGATGTATTTTGACACTTTGACAACGATTTTTCCAGTAGCTTAGAAGAAAACGATGTTTTTTTTTATTTGGTCGTTACAGTATGATAGAAAAAAAAATTTCGTCAATTATAATTTTTTTTTAACTAGATTGGCTTTTCATAACTGTTTAAGACAATCTTGATGTATTTTAATACTTTGACAACGATTTTTCCAGTAGCTTTGAAGAAAACGATGTTTTTTTTTATTTGGTCGTTACAGTACAAAAGAAAAAAAAATGCTGTTAACTCCGTCAATGTTAATTTTTTTTCGATTTAGATTTGCTTTTCATAGCTGTTTAAGACAATCTTGATGTATTTTGACACTTTGACAACGATTTTTCCAGTAGCTTAGAAGAAAACGATGTTTTTTTTATTTGGTCGTTACAGTATGATAGAAAAAAAAATTTCGTTAATTTTAATTTTTTTTAACTAGATTGGCTTTTCATAACTGTTTAAGACAATCTTGATGTATTTTGACACTTTGACAACGATTTTTCCAGTAGCTTAGAAGAAAACGATGTTTTTTTTCTTTGTTCGTGACAGTACGAAAGAAAAAAAAATGCTGTTATCTCCGTCAATATTAATTTTTTTCTATTTATATTGGCTTTTCATAGCTGTTTTAGACAATCTTGATGTATTTTGACACTTTGACAACGATTTTTCCAGTAGTTTAGAAGAAAACGATGTTTTTTTTTATTTGGTCGTTACAGTATGATAGAAAAAAAAATTTCGTTAATTTTAATTTTTTTTTAATTAGATTGGCTTTTCATAGCTGTTTTAGACAATGTTGATGTATTTTGACACTTTGACAACGATTTTTCCAGTAGTTTAGAAGAAAACGATGTTTTTTTTTCTTTGGTCGTTACAGTACGAATGAAAAAAAAATGCTGTTATCTCCGTCAATATTAATTTTTTTCGATTTAGATTTCAATCTTGATGTATTTTGATACTTTGACAACGATTTTTCCAGTAGCTTTGAAGAAAACGATGTTTTTTTTTATTTGGTCGATACAGTACGAAAGAAAAAAAAATGCTGTTAACTCCGTCAATGTTAATTTTTTTTCGATTAAGATTTGCTTTTCATAGCTGTTTAAGACAATCTTGATGTATTTTGACACTTTGACAACGATTTTTCCAGTAGTTTAGAAGAAAACGATGTTTTTTTTTATTTGGTCGTTACAGTACGAAAGAAAAAAAAATGCTGTTATCTCCGTCAATATTAATTTTTTTCGATTTATATTGGCTTTTCATAGCTGTTTAAGACAATCTTGATGTATTTTGACACTTTGACAACGATTTTTCCAGTAGTTTAGAAGAAAACGATGTTTTTTTTTATTTGGTCGTTACAGTATGATAGAAAAAAAAATTTCGTTAATATTAATTTTTTTTTAATTAGATTGGCTTTTCATAACTGTTTAAGACAATCTTGATGTATTTTGACACTTTGACAACGATTTTTCCAGTAGCTTAGAAGAAAACGATGTTTTTTTTTATTTGGTCGTTACAGTACGAAAGAAAAAAAAAAGCTGTTATCTCCGTCAATTATAATTTTTTTTCGATTTAGATTTGCTGTTCATAGCTGTTTAAGGCAATCTTGATGTATTTTGATACTTTGACAATGATTTTTCCAGTAGCTTAGAAGAAAACAAGGTTTGTTTTTCTTTGGTCGTTACAGTACGAAAGAAAAAAAAATGCTGTTATCTCCGTCAATATTAATTTTTTTCGATTTAGATTGGCTTTTCATAGCTGTTTAAGATAATCTTGATGTATTTTGATACTTTGACAACGATTTTTCCAGTAGCTAAGAAGAAAACGATTTTTTTTTTCTTTGGTCGTTACAGTATGATAGAAAAAAAAAATTCGACAATTATAATTTGTTTTCGATTTAGATTTGCTGTTCATAGCTGTTTAAGACAATCTTGATATATTTTGATACTTTGACAACGATTTTTCCAGTAGCTTAGAAGAAAACGATGTATTTTTTCTTTGGTCGTTACAGTACGATAGAAAAAAAAATTTCGTCAATTATAATTTGTTTTCGATTTAGATTTGCTGTTCATAGCTTTTTTAGACAATCTTGATGTATTTTGACACTTTGACAACGTTTTTTCCAGTAGCTTAGAAGAAAACGATGTTTTTTTTTATTTGGTCGTTACAGTATGATAGAAAAAAAAATTTCGTTAATTTTAATTTTTTTTTAACTAGATTGGCTTTTCATAACTGTTTAAGACAATCTTGATGTATTTTGACACTTTGACAACGATTTTTCCAGAAGCTTAGAAGAAAACGATGTTTATTTTTATTTGGTCGTTACACTACGAAAGAAAAAAATTATGCTGTTATCTCCGTCAATATTAATTTTTTTCGATTTAGATTGGCTTTTCATAGCTGTTTAAGACAATCTTGATGTATTTTGATACTTTGACAACGATTTTTCCAGTAGCTTTGAAGAAAACGATGTTTTTTTTTATTTGGTCGTTACAGTACGAAAGAAAAAAAAATGCTGTTATCTCCGTCAATATTAATTTTTTTCGATTTATATTGGCTTTTCATAGCTGTTTAAGACAATCTTGATGTATTTTGACACTTTGACAACGATTTTTCCAGTAGTTTAGAAGAAAACGATGTTTTTTTTTATTTGGTCGTTACAGTATGATAGAAAAAAAAATTTCGTTAATATTAATTTTTTTTTAATTAGATTGGCTTTTCATAACTGTTTAAGACAATCTTGATGTATTTTGACACTTTGACAACGATTTTTCCAGTAGCTTAGAAGAAAACGATGTTTTTTTTATTTGGTCGTTACAGTACGAAAGAAAAAAAAAAGCTGTTATCTCCGTCAATTATAATTTTTTTTCGATTTAGATTTGCTGTTCATAGCTGTTTAAGGCAATCTTGATGTATTTTGATACTTTGACAACGATTTTTCCAGTAGCTTAGAAGAAAACAAGGTTTGTTTTTCTTTGGTCGTTACAGTACGAAAGAAAAAAAAATGCTGTTATCTCCGTCAATATTAATTTTTTTCGATTTAGATTGGCTTTTCATAGCTGTTTAAGATAATCTTGATGTATTTTGATACTTTGACAACGATTTTTCCAGTAGCTAAGAAGAAAACGATTTTTTTTTTCTTTGGTCGTTACAGTATGATAGAAAAAAAAAATTCGTCAATTATAATTTTTTTTCGATTTAGATTTGCTGTTCATAGCTGTTTAAGGCAATCTTGATGTATTTTGATACTTTGACAACGATTTTTCCAGTAGCTTAGAAGAAAACGATGTTTTTTTTCTTTGTTCGTGACAGTACGAAAGAAAAAAAAATGCTGTTATCTACGTCAATATTAATTTTTTTCTATTTATATTGGCTTTTCATAGCTGTTTTAGACAATCTTGATGTATTTTGACACTTTGACAACGATTTTTCCAGTAGTTTAGAAGAAAACGATGTTTTTTTCTATTTGGTCGTTACAGTATGATAGAAAAAAAAATTTCGTTAATTTTAATTTTTTTTTAATTAGATTGGCTTTTCATAGCTGTTTAAGACAATCTTGATGTATTTTGACACTTTGACAACGATTTTTCTAGTAGCTTAGAAGAAAACGATGTTTTTTATTATTTGGTCGTTACAGTACGAAAGAAAAAAAAAAGCTGTTATCTCCGTCAATTATAATTTTTTTTCGATTTAGATTTGCTGTTCATAGCTGTTTAAGGCAATCTTGATGTATTTTGATACTTTGACAACGATTTTTCCAGTAGCTTAGAAGAAAACAAGGTTTGTTTTTCTTTGGTCGTTACAGTACGAAAGAAAAAAAAATGCTGTTATCTCCGTCAATATTAATTTTTTTCGATTTAGATTGGCTTTTCATAATTGTTTAAGACAATCTTGATGTATTTTGATACTTTGACAACGATTTTTCCAGTAGCTAAAAAGAAAACGATTTTTTTTTCTTTGGTCGTTACAGTATGATAGAAAAAAAAAATTCGTCAATTATAATTTGTTTTCGATTTAGATTTGCTGTTCATAGCTGTTTAAGGCAATCTTGATGTATTTTGATACTTTGACAACGATTTTTCCAGTAGCTTAGAAGAAAACGATGTATTTTTTCTTTGGTCGTTACAGTACGAAAGAAAAAAAAATGCTGTTATCTCCGTCAATATTAAGTTTTTTCGATTTAGATTGGCTTTTCATAGCTGTTTAAGACAATCTTGATGTATTTTGATACTTTGACAACGATTTTTCCAGTAGCTTAGAAGGAAACGATTTTTTTTTTGTCTTTGGTCGTTACAGTACGATAGAAAAAAAAATTTCGTCAATTATAATTTGTTTTCGATTTAGATTTGCTTTTCATAGCTGTTTAAGACAATCTTGATGTATTTTGATACTTTGACAACGATTTTTCCAGTAGTTTAGAAGAAAACGATGTTTTTTTTTTTCTTTGGTCGTTACAGTACGAAAGAAAAAACAATGCTGTTAACTCCGACAATGTTAATTTTTTTTCGATTTAGATTTGCTTTTCATAGCTGTTTAAGACAATCTTGATGTATTTTGACACTTTGACAACGATTTTTCCAGTAGCTTAGAAGAAAACGATGTTATTTTTTATTTGGTCGTTACAGTATGATAGAAAAAAAAAATTTGTTAATTTTAATTTTTTTTAAATTAGATTGGCTTTTCATAACTGTTTAAGACAATCTTGATGTATTTTGACACTTTGACAACGATTTTTCCAGTAGCTTAGAAGAAAACGATGTTTTTTTTTATTTGGTCGTTACAGTACGAAAGAAAAAAAAAAGCTGTTATCTCCGTCAATTATAATTTTTTTTCGATTTAGATTTGCTGTTCATAGCTGTTTAAGGCAATCTTGATGTATTTTGATACTTTGACAACGATTTTTCCAGTAGCTTAGAAGAAAACAAGGTTTTTTTTTTCTTTGGTCGTTACAGTACGAAAGAAAAAAAAAAGCTGTTATCTCCGTCATTTATAATTTTTTTCGATTTAGATTTGCTGTTCATAGCTGTTTAAGGCAATCTTGATGTATTTTGATACTTTGACAACGATTTTTCCAGTAGCTTAGAAGAAAACAAGGTTTGTTTTTCTTTGGTCGTTACAGTACGAAAGAAAAAAAAAATGCTGTTATCTCCGTCAATTATAATTTTTTTTCGATTTAGATTTGCTGTTCATAGCTGTTTAAGACAATTTTGATGTATTTTGATACTTTGACAACGATTTTTCCAGTAGCTTAGAAGAAAACAAGGTTTGTTTTTCTTTGGTCGTTACAGTACGAAAGAAAAAAAAATGCTGTTATCTCCGTCAATATTAATTTTTTTCGATTTAGATTGGCTTTTCATAGCTGTTTAAGACAATCTTGATGTATTTTGATACTTTGACAACGATTTTTTCAGTAGCTAAGAAGAAAACGATTTTTTTTTTCTTTGGTCGTTACAGTATGATAGAAAAAAAAAATTCGTCAATTATAATTTGTTTTCGATTTAGATTTGCTGTTCATAGCTGTTTAAGACAATCTTGATGTATTTTGATACTTTGACAACGATTTTTCCAGTAGCTTAGAAGAAAACAAGGTTTGTTTTTCTTTGGTCGTTACAGTACGAAAGAAAAAAAAATGCTGTTATCTCCGTCAATATTAATTTTTTTCGATTTAGATAGGCTTTTCATAGCTGTTTAAGACAATCTTGATGTATTTTGATACTTTGACAACGATTTTTCCAGTAGCTTAGAAGGAAACGATTTTTTTTTTGTCTTTGGTCGTTACAGTACGATATAAAAAAAAATTTCGTCAATTATAATTTGTTTTCAATTTAGATTTGCTTTTCATAGCTGTTTAAGACAATCTTGATGTATTTTGATACTTTGACAACGATTTTTCCAGTAGTTTAGAAGAAAACGATGTTTTTTTTTTTCTTTGGTCGTTACAGTACGAAAGAAAAAAAAATGCTGTTAACTCCGACAATGTTAATTTTTTTTCGATTTAGATTTGCTTTTCATAGCTGTTTAAGACAATCTTGATGTATTTTGACACTTTGACAACGATTTTTCCAGTAGCTTAGAAGAAAACGATGTTTTTTTTTATTTGGTCGTTACAGTACGAAAGAAAAAAAAAAGCTGTTATCTCCGTCAATTATAATTTTTTTTCGATTTAGATTTGCTGTTCATAGCTGTTTAAGGCAATCTTGATGTATTTTGATACTTTGACAACGATTTTTCCAGTAGCTTAGAAGAAAACGATGTTTTTTTTCTTTGTTCGTGACAGTACGAAAGAAAAAAAAATGCTGTTATCTCCGTCAATATTAATTTTTTTCTATTTATATTGGCTTCTCATAGCTGTTTAAGACAATCTTGATGTATTTTGACACTTTGACAACGATTTTTCCAGTAGTTTAGAAGAAAACGATGTTTTTTTTTATTTGGTCGTTACAGTATGATAGAAAAAAAAATTTCGTTAATTTTAATTTTTTTTTAATTAGATTGGCTTTTCATAGCTGTTTAAGACAATCTTGATGTATTTTGACACTTTGACAACGATTTTTCTAGTAGCTTAGAAGAAAACGATGTTTTTTATTATTTGGTCGTTACAGTACGAAAGAAAAAAAAAAGCTGTTATCTCCGTCAATTATAATTTTTTTTCGATTTAGATTTGCTGTTCATAGCTGTTTAAGGCAATCTTGATGTATTTTGATACTTTGACAACGATTTTTCCAGTAGCTTAGAAGAAAACAAGGTTTGTTTTTCTTTGGTCGTTACAGTACGAAAGAAAAAAAAATGCTGTTATCTCCGTCAATATTAATTTTTTTCGATTTAGATTGGCTTTTCATAACTGTTTAAGACAATCTTGATGTATTTTGATACTTTGACAACGATTTTTCCAGTAGCTAAAAAGAAAACGATTTTTTTTTCTTTGGTCGTTACAGTATGATAGAAAAAAAAAATTCGTCAATTATAATTTGTTTTCGATTTAGATTTGCTGTTCATAGCTGTTTAAGGCAATCTTGATGTATTTTGATACTTTGACAACGATTTTTCCAGTAGCTTAGAAGAAAACGATGTATTTTTTCTTTGGTCGTTACAGTACGAAAGAAAAAAAAATGCTGTTATCTCCGTCAATAATAATTTTTTTCGATTTAGATTGGCTTTTCATAGCTGTTTAAGACAATCTTGATGTATTTTGATACTTTGACAACGATTTTTCCAGTAGCTTAGAAGGAAACGATGTTTATTTTTATTTGGTCGTTACAGTACGAAAGAAAAAAAAGAAGCTGTTTTCTCCGTCAATTATAATTTGTTTTCGATTTAGATTTGCTTTTCATAGCTGTTTAAGACAATCTTGATGTATTTTGATACTTTGACAACGATTTTTCCAGTAGTTTAGAAGAAAACGATGTTTTTTTTTTCTTTGGTCGTTACAGTACGAAAGAAAAAACAATGCTGTTAACTCCGACAATGTTAATTTTTTTTCGATTTAGATTTGCTTTTCATAGCTGTTTAAGACAATCTTGATGTATTTTGACACTTTGACAACGATTTTTCCAGTAGCTTAGAAGAAAACGATGTTATTTTTTATTTGGTCGTTACAGTATGATAGAAAAAAAAAATTTGTTAATTTTAATTTTTTTTAAATTAGATTGGCTTTTCATAACTGTTTAAGACAATCTTGATGTATTTTGACACTTTGACAACGATTTTTCCAGTAGCTTAGAAGAAAACGATGTTTTTTTTCTTTGGTCGTTACAGTACGAAAGAAAAAAAAAAGCTGTTATCTCCGTCAATTATAATTTTTTTTCGATTTAGATTTGCTGTTCATAGCTGTTTAAGGCAATCTTGATGTATTTTGATACTTTGACAACGATTTTTCCAGTAGCTTAGAAGAAAACAAGGTTTTTTTTTTCTTTGGTCGTTACAGTACGAAAGAAAAAAAAAAGTTGTTATCTCCGTCAATTATAATTTTTTTCGATTTAGATTTGCTGTTCATAGCTGTTTAAGGCAATCTTGATGTATTTTGATACTTTGACAACGATTTTTCCAGTAGCTTAGAAGAAAACAAGGTTTGTTTTTCTTTGGTCGTTACAGTACGAAAGAAAAAAAAATGCTGTTATCTCCGTCAATTATAATTTTTTTTCGATTTAGATTTGCTGTTCATAGCTGTTTAAGACAATTTTGATGTATTTTGATACTTTGACAACGATTTTTCCAGTAGCTTAGAAGAAAACAAGGTTTGTTTTTCTTTGGTCGTTACAGTACGAAAGAAAAAAAAATGCTGTTATCTCCGTCAATATTAATTTTTTTCGATTTAGATTGGCTTTTCATAGCTGTTTAAGACAATCTTGATGTATTTTGATACTTTGACAACGATTTTTCCAGTAGCTAAGAAGAAAACGATTTTTTTTTTCTTTGGTCGTTACAGTATGATAGAGAAAAAAAATTCGTCAATTATAATTTGTTTTCGATTTAGATTTGCTGTTCATAGCTGTTTAAGACAATCTTGATGTATTTTGATACTTTGACAACGATTTTTCCAGTAGCTTAGAAGAAAACAAGGTTTGTTTTTCTTTGGTCGTTACAGTACGAAAGAAAAAAAAATGCTGTTATCTCCGTCAATATTAATTTTTTTCGATTTAGATTGGCTTTTCATAGCTGTTTAAGACAATCTTGATGTATTTTGATACTTTGACAACGATTTTTCCAGTAGCTTAGAAGGAAACGATTTTTTTTTTGTCTTTGGTCGTTACAGTACGATATAAAAAAAAATTTCGTCAATTATAATTTGTTTTCAATTTAGATTTGCTTTTCATAGCTGTTTAAGACAATCTTGATGTATTTTGATACTTTGACAACGATTTTTCCAGTAGTTTAGAAGAAAACGATGTTTTTTTTTTTCTTTGGTCGTTACAGTTCGAAAGAAAAAAAAATGCTGTTAACTCCGACAATGTTAATTTTTTTTCGATTTAGATTTGCTTTTCATAGCTGTTTAAGACAATCTTGATGTATTTTGACACTTTGACAACGATTTTTCCAGTAGCTTAGAAGAAAACGATGTTTTTTTTTATTTGGTCGTTACAGTACGAAAGAAAAAAAAAAGCTGTTATCTCCGTCAATATTAATTTTTTTCTATTTATATTGGCTTTTCATAGCTGTTTTAGACAATCTTGATGTATTTTGACACTATGACAACGATTTTTCCAGTAGTTTAGAAGAAAACGATGTTTTTTTTTATTTGGTCGTTACAGTATGATAGAAAAAAAAATTTCGTTAATTTTAATTTTTTTTTAATTAGATTGGCTTTTCATAGCTGTTTAAGACAATCTTGATGTATTTTGACACTTTGACAACGATTTTTCCAGTAGCTTAGAAGAAAACGATGTTTTTTATTATTTGGTCTTTACAGTACGAAAGAAAAAAAAAAGCTGTTATTTCCGTCAATTATAATTTTTTTTCGATTTAGATTTGCTGTTCATAGCTGTTTAAGGCAATCTTGATGTATTTTGATACTTTGACAATGATTTTTCCAGTAGTTTAGAAGAAAACGATGTTTTTTTTTTTCTTTGGTCGTTACAGTACGAAAGAAAAAAAAATGCTGTTAACTCCGACAATGTTAATTTTTTTTCGATTTAGATTTGCTGTTCATAGCTGTTTAAGGCAATCTTGATGTATTTTGATACTTTGACAACGATTTTTCCAGTAGCTTAGAAGAAAACAAGGTTTGTTTTTCTTTGGTCGTTACAGTACGAAAGAAAAAAAAATGCTGTTATCTCCGTCAATATTAATTTTTTTCGATTTAGATTGGCTTTTCATAACTGTTTAAGACAATCTTGATGTATTTTGATACTTTGACAACGATTTTTCCAGTAGCTAAAAAGAAAACGATTTTTTTTTTCTTTGGTCGTTACAGTATGATAGAAAAAAAAAATTCGTCAATTATAATTTGTTTTCGATTTAGATTTGCTGTTCATAGCTGTTTAAGGCAATCTTGATGTATTTTGATACTTTGACAACGATTTTTCCAGTAGCTTAGAAGAAAACGATGTATTTTTTCTTTGGTCGTTACAGTACGAAAGAAAAAAAAATGCTGTTATCTCCGTCAATATTAATTTTTTTCGATTTAGATTGGCTTTTCATAGCTGTTTAAGACAATCTTGATGTATTTTGATACTTTGACAACGATTTTTCCAGTAGCTTAGAAGGAAACGATTTTTTTTTTGTCTTTGGTCGTTACAGTACGATAGAAAAAAAAATTTCGTCAATTATAATTTGTTTTCGATTTAGATTTGCTTTTCATAGCTGTTTAAGACAATCTTGATGTATTTTGATACTTTGACAACGATTTTTCCAGTAGTTTAGAAGAAAACGATGTTTTTTTTTTCTTTGGTCGTTACAGTACGAAAGAAAAAACAATGCTGTTAACTCCGACAATGTTAATTTTTTTTCGATTTAGATTTGCTTTTCATAGCTGTTTAAGACAATCTTGATGTATTTTGATACTTTGACAACGATTTTTCCAGTAGCTTAGAAGGAAACGATTTTTTTTTTGTCTTTGGTCGTTACAGTACGATAGAAAAAAAAATTTCGTCAATTATAATTTGTTTTCGATTTAGATTTGCTTTTATAGCTGTTTAAGACAATCTTGATGTATTTTGACACTTTGACAACGATTTTTCCAGTAGCTTAGAAGAAAACGATGTTTTTTTTTATTTGGTCGTTACAGTACGAAAGAAAAAAAAAAGCTGTTATCTCCGTCAATATTAATTTTTTTCTATTTATATTGGCTTTTCATAGCTGTTTTAGACAATCTTGATGTATTTTGACACTATGACAACGATTTTTCCAGTAGTTTAGAAGAAAACGATGTTTTTTTTTATTTGGTCGTTACAGTATGATAGAAAAAAAAATTTCGTTAATTTTAATTTTTTTTTAATTAGATTGGCTTTTCATAGCTGTTTAAGACAATCTTGATGTATTTTGACACTTTGACAACGATTTTTCCAGTAGCTTAGAAGAAAACGATGTTTTTTATTATTTGGTCTTTACAGTACGAAAGAAAAAAAAAAGCTGTTATCTCCGTCAATTATAATTTTTTTTCGATTTAGATTTGCTGTTCATAGCTGTTTAAGGCAATCTTGATGTATTTTGATACTTTGACAACGATTTTTCCAGTAGTTTAGAAGAAAACGATGTTTTTTTTTTTCTTTGGTCGTTACAGTACGAAAGAAAAAAAATGCTGTTAACTCCGACAATGTTAATTTTTTTTCGATTTAGATTTGCTTTTCATAGCTGTTTAAGACAATCTTGATGTATTTTGACACTTTGACAACGATTTTTCTAGTAGCTTAGAAGAAAACGATGTTTTTTATTATTTGGTCGTTACAGTACGAAAGAAAAAAAAAATCTGTTATCTCCGTCAATATTAATTTTTTTCTATTTATATTGGCTTTTCATAGCTGTTTTAGACAATCTTGATGTATTTTGACACTATGACAACGATTTTTCCAGTAGTTTAGAAGAAAACGATGTTTTTTTTTATTTGGTCGTTACAGTATGATAGAAAAAAAAATTTCGTTAATTTTAATTTTTTTTTAATTAGATTGGCTTTTCATAGCTGTTTAAGACAATCTTGATGTATTTTGACACTTTGACAACGATTTTTCCAGTAGCTTAGAAGAAAACGATGTTTTTTATTATTTGGTCTTTACAGTACGAAAGAAAAAAAAAAGCTGTTATCTCCGTCAATTATAATTTTTTTTCGATTTAGATTTGCTGTTCATAGCTGTTTAAGGCAATCTTGATGTATTTTGATACTTTGACAACGATTTTTCCAGTAGTTTAGAAGAAAACGATGTTTTTTTTTTTCTTTGGTCGTTACAGTACGAAAGAAAAAAAAATGCTGTTAACTCCGACAATGTTAATTTTTTTTCGATTTAGATTTGCTTTTCATAGCTGTTTAAGACAATCTTGATGTATTTTGACACTTTGACAACGATTTTTCCAGTAGCTTAGAAGAAAACAAGGTTTTTTTTTTCTTTGGTCGTTACAGTACGAAAGAAAAAAAAAAGTTGTTATCTCCGTCAATTATAATTTTTTTCGATTTAGATTTGCTGTTCATAGCTGTTTAAGGCAATCTTGATGTATTTTGATACTTTGACAACGATTTTTCCAGTAGCTTAGAAGAAAACAAGGTTTGTTTTTCTTTGGTCGTTACAGTACGAAAGAAAAAAAAATGCTGTTATCTCCGTCAATATTAATTTTTTTCGATTTAGATTGGCTTTTCATAACTGTTTAAGACAATCTTGATGTATTTTGATACTTTGACAACGATTTTTCCAGTAGCTAAAAAGAAAACGATTTTTTTTTTCTTTGGTCGTTACAGTATGATAGAAAAAAAAAATTCGTCAATTATAATTTGTTTTCGATTTAGATTTGCTGTTCATAGCTGTTTAAGGCAATCTTGATGTATTTTGATACTTTGACAACGATTTTTCCAGTAGCTTAGAAGAAAACGATATATTTTTTCTTTGGTCGTTACAGTACGAAAGAAAAAAAAATGCTGTTATCTCCGTCAATATTAATTTTTTTCGATTTAGATTGGCTTTTCATAGCTGTTTAAGACAATCTTGATGTATTTTGATACTTTGACAACGATTTTTCCAGTAGCTTAGAAGGAAACGATTTTTTTTTTGTCTTTGGTCGTTACAGTACGATAGAAAAAAAAATTTCGTCAATTATAATTTGTTTTCGATTTAGATTTGCTTTTCATAGCTGTTTAAGACAATCTTGATGTATTTTGACACTTTGACAACGATTTTTCCAGTAGCTTAGAAGAAAACGATGTTTTTATTTATTTGGTCGTTACAGTACGAAAGAAAAAAAAAAGCTGTTATCTCCGTCAATATTAATTTTTTTCTATTTATATTGGCTTTTCATAGCTGTTTTAGACAATCTTGATGTATTTTGACACTATGACAACGATTTTTCCAGTAGTTTAGAAGAAAACGATGTTTTTTTTTATTTGGTCGTTACAGTATGATAGAAAAAAAAATTTCGTTAATTTTAATTTTTTTTTAATTAGATTGGCTTTTCATAGCTGTTTAAGACAATCTTGATGTATTTTGACACTTTGACAACGATTTTTCCAGTAGCTTAGAAGAAAACGATGTTTTTTATTATTTGGTCTTTACAGTACGAAAGAAAAAAAAAAGCTGTTATCTCCGTCAATTATAATTTTTTTTCGATTTAGATTTGCTGTTCATAGCTGTTTAAGGCAATCTTGATGTATTTTGATACTTTGACAACGATTTTTCCAGTAGTTTAGAAGAAAACGATGTTTTTTTTTTTCTTTGGTCGTTACAGTACGAAAGAAAAAAAAATGCTGTTAACTCCGACAATGTTAATTTTTTTTCGATTTAGATTTGCTTTTCATAGCTGTTTAAGACAATCTTGATGTATTTTGACACTTTGACAACGATTTTTCTAGTAGCTTAGAAGAAAACGATGTTTTTTATTATTTGGTCGTTACAGTACGAAAGAAAAAAAAAAGCTGTTATCTCCGTCAATTATAATTTTTTTTCGATTTAGATTTGCTGTTCATAGCTGTTTAAGGCAATCTTGATGTATTTTGATACTTTGACAACGATTTTTCCAGTAGCTTAGAAGAAAACAAGGTTTGTTTTTCTTTGGTCGTTACAGTACGAAAGAAAAAAAAATGCTGTTATCTCCGTCAATATTAATTTTTTTCGATTTAGATTGGCTTTTCATAACTGTTTAAGACAATCTTGATGTATTTTGATACTTTGACAACGATTTTTCCAGTAGCTAAAAAGAAAACGATTTTTTTTTTCTTTGGTCGTTACAGTATGATAGAAAAAAAAAATTCGTCAATTATAATTTGTTTTCGATTTAGATTTGCTGTTCATAGCTGTTTAAGGCAATCTTGATGTATTTTGATACTTTGACAACGATTTTTCCAGTAGCTTAGAAGAAAACGATGTATTTTTTCTTTGGTCGTTACAGTACGAAAGAAAAAAAAATGCTGTTATCTCCGTCAATATTAATTTTTTTCGATTTAGATTGGCTTTTCATAGCTGTTTAAGACAATCTTGATGTATTTTGATACTTTGACAACGATTTTTCCAGTAGCTTAGAAGGAAACGATTTTTTTTTTGTCTTTGGTCGTTACAGTACGATAGAAAAAAAAATTTCGTCAATTATAATTTGTTTTCGATTTAGATTTGCTTTTCATAGCTGTTTCAGACAATCTTGATGTATTTTGATACTTTGACAACGATTTTTCCAGTAGTTTAGAAGAAAACGATGTTTTTTTTTTCTTTGGTCGTTACAGTACGAAAGAAAAAACAATGCTGTTAACTCCGACAATGTTAATTTTTTTTCGATTTAGATTTGCTTTTCATAGCTGTTTAAGACAATCTTGATGTATTTTGACACTTTGACAACGATTTTTCCAGTAGCTTAGAAGAAAACGATGTTATTTTTTATTTGGTCGTTACAGTATGATAGAAAAAAAAAATTTGTTAATTTTAATTTTTTTTAAATTAGATTGGCTTTTCATAACTGTTTAAGACAATCTTGATGTATTTTGACACTTTGACAACGATTTTTCCAGTAGCTTAGAAGAAAACGATGTTTTTTTTCTTTGGTCGTTACAGTACGAAAGAAAAAAAAAAACTGTTATCTCCGTCAATTATAATTTTTTTTCGATTTAGATTTGCTGTTCATAGCTGTTTAAGGCAATCTTGATGTATTTTGATACTTTGACAACGATTTTTCCAGTAGCTTAGAAGAAAACAAGGTTTTTTTTTTCTTTGGTCGTTACAGTACGAAAGAAAAAAAAAAGTTGTTATCTCCGTCAATTATAATTTTTTTCGATTTAGATTTGCTGTTCATAGCTGTTTAAGGCAATCTTGATGTATTTTGATACTTTGACAACGATTTTTCCAGTAGCTTAGAAGAAAACAAGGTTTGTTTTTCTTTGGTCGTTACAGTACGAAAGAAAAAAAAATGCTGTTATCTCCGTCAATTATAATTTTTTTTCGATTTAGATTTGCTGTTCATAGCTGTTTAAGACAATTTTGATGTATTTTGATACTTTGACAACGATTTTTCCAGTAGCTTAGAAGAAAACAAGGTTTGTTTTTCTTTGGTCGTTACAGTACGAAAGAAAAAAAAATGCTGTTATCTCCGTCAATATTAATTTTTTTCGATTTAGATTGGCTTTTCATAGCTGTTTAAGACAATCTTGATGTATTTTGATACTTTGACAACGATTTTTCCAGTAGCTAAGAAGAAAACGATTTTTTTTTTCTTTGGTCGTTACAGTATGATAGAGAAAAAAAATTCGTCAATTATAATTTGTTTTCGATTTAGATTTGCTGTTCATAGCTGTTTAAGACAATCTTGATGTATTTTGATACTTTGACAACGATTTTTCCAGTAGCTTAGAAGAAAACAAGGTTTGTTTTTCTTTGGTCGTTACAGTACGAAAGAAAAAAAAATGCTGTTATCTCCGTCAATATTAATTTTTTTCGATTTAGATTGGCTTTTCATAGCTGTTTAAGACAATCTTGATGTATTTTGATACTTTGACAACGATTTTTCCAGTAGCTTAGAAGGAAACGATTTTTTTTTTGTCTTTGGTCGTTACAGTACGATATAAAAAAAAATTTCGTCAATTATAATTTGTTTTCAATTTAGATTTGCTGTTCATAGCTGTTTAAGACAATCTTGATGTATTTTGATACTTTGACAACGATTTTTCCAGTAGTTTAGAAGAAAACGATGTTTTTTTTTTTCTTTGGTCGTTACAGTTCGAAAGAAAAAAAAATGCTGTTAACTCCGACAATGTTAATTTTTTTTCGATTTAGATTTGCTTTTCATAGCTGTTTAAGACAATCTTGATGTATTTTGACACTTTGACAACGATTTTTCCAGTAGCTTAGAAGAAAACGATGTTTTTTTTTATTTGGTCGTTACAGTACGAAAGAAAAAAAAAAGCTGTTATCTCCGTCAATATTAATTTTTTTCTATTTATATTGGCTTTTCATAGCTGTTTTAGACAATCTTGATGTTTTTTGACACTATGACAACGATTTTTCCAGTAGTTTAGAAGAAAACGATGTTTTTTTTTATTTGGTCGTTACAGTATGATAGAAAAAAAAATTTCGTTAATTTTAATTTTTTTTAATTAGATTGGCTTTTCATAGCTGTTTAAGACAATCTTGATGTATTTTGACACTTTGACAACGATTTTTCCAGTAGCTTAGAAGAAAACGATGTTTTTTATTATTTGGTCTTTACAGTACGAAAGAAAAAAAAAAGCTGTTATCTCCGTCAATTATAATTTTTTTTCGATTTAGATTTGCTGTTCATAGCTGTTTAAGGCAATCTTGATGTATTTTGATACTTTGACAACGATTTTTCCAGTAGTTTAGAAGAAAACGATGTTTTTTTTTTTCTTTGGTCGTTACAGTACGAAAGAAAAAAAATGCTGTTAACTCCGACAATGTTAATTTTTTTTCGATTTAGATTTGCTTTTCATAGCTGTTTAAGACAATCTTGATGTATTTTGATACTTTGACAACGATTTTTCCAGTAGTTTAGAAGAAAACGATGTTTTTTTTTTTCTTTGGTCGTTACAGTACGAAAGAAAAAAAAATGCTGTTAACTCCGACAATGTTAATTTTTTTTCGATTTAGATTTGCTGTTCATAGCTGTTTAAGGCAATCTTGATGTATTTTGATACTTTGACAACGATTTTTCCAGTAGCTTAGAAGAAAACGATGTTTTTTTTCTTTGTTCGTGACAGTACGAAAGAAAAAAAAATGCTGTTATCTCCGTCAATATTAATTTTTTTCTATTTATATTGGCTTTTCATAGCTGTTTTAGACAATCTTGATGTATTATGACACTTTGACAACGATTTTTCCAGTAGTTTAGAAGAAAACGATGTTTTTTTTTATTTGGTCGTTACAGTATGATAGAAAAAAAAATTTCGTTAATTTTAATTTTTTTTTAATTAGATTGGCTTTTCATAGCTGTTTAAGACAATCTTGATGTATTTTGACACTTTGACAACGATTTTTCCAGTAGCTTAGAAGAAAACGATGTTTTTTTTTTCTTTAGTCGTTACAGTACGAAAGAAAAAAAAAAGCTGTTATCTCCGTCAATTATAATTTTTTTTCGATTTAGATTTGCTGTTCATAGCTGTTTAAGGCAATCTTGATGTATTTTGATACTTTGACAACGATTTTTCCAGTAGCTTAGAAGAAAACAAGGTTTGTTTTTCTTTGGTCGTTACAGTACGAAAGAAAAAAAAATGCTGTTATCTCCGTCAATATTAATTTTTTTCGATTTAGATTGGCTTTTCATAACTGTTTAAGACAATCTTGATGTATTTTGATACTTTGACAACGATTTTTCCAGTAGCTTAGAAGGAAACGATTTTTTTTTTGTCTTTGGTCGTTACAGTACGATAGAAAAGAAAATTTCGTCAATTATAATTTGTTTTCGATTTAGATTTGCTTTTCATAGCTGTTTAAGACAATCTTGATGTATTTTGATACTTTGACAACGATTTTTCCAGTAGTTTAGAAGAAAACGATGTTTTTTTTTTCTTTGGTCGTTACAGTACGAAAGAAAAAAAAATGCTGTTAACTCCGACAATGTTAATTTTTTTTCGATTTAGATTTGCTTTTCATAGCTGTTTAAGACAATCTTAATGTATTTTGACACTTTGACAACGATTTTTCAAGTAGCTTAGAAGAAAACGATGTTATTTTTTATTTGGTCGTTACAGTATGATAGAAAAAAAAATTTTGTTAATTTTAATTTTTTTTAAATTAGATTGGCTTTTCATAACTGTTTAAGACAATCTTGATGTATTTTGACACTTTGACAACGATTTTTCCAGTAGCTTAGAAGAAAACAAGGTTTGTTTTTCTTTGGTCGTTACAGTACGAAAGAAAAAAAAATGCTGTTATCTCCGTCAATATTAATTTTTTTCGATTTAGATTGGCTTTTCATAGCTGTTTAAGACAATCTTGATGTATTTTGATACTTTGACAACGATTTTTCCAGTAGCTAAGAAGAAAACGATTTTTTTTTCTTTGGTCGTTACAGTATGATAGAAAAAAAAAATTCGTCAATTATAATTTGTTTTCGATTTAGATTTGCTGTTCATAGCTGTTTAAGACAATCTTGATGTATTTTGATACTTTGACAACGATTTTTCCAGTAGCTTAGAAGAAAACGATGTATCTTTTCTTTGGTCGTTACAGTACGAAAGAAAAAAAAATGCTGTTATCTCCGTCAATATTAATTTTTTTCGATTTAGATTGGCTTTTCATAGCTGTTTAAGACAATCTTGATGTATTTTGATACTTTGACAACGATTTTTCTAGTAGCTTAGAAGGAAACGATTTTTTTTTTGTCTTTGGTCGTTACAGTACGATATAAAAAAAAATTTCGTCAATTATAATTTGTTTTCGATTTAGATTTGCTTTTCATAGCTGTTTAAGACAATCTTGATGTATTTTGATACTTTGACAACGATTTTTCCAGTAGTTTAGAAGAAAACGATGTTTTTTTTTTCTTTGGTCGTTACAGTACGAAAGAAAAAAAAATGCTGTTAACTCCGACAATGTTAATTTTTTTTCGATTTAGATTTGCTTTTCATAGCTGTTTAAGACAATCTTGATGTATTTTGACACTTTGACAACGATTTTTCCAGTAGCTTAGAAGAAAACGATGTTTTTTTTTATTTGGTCGTTACAGTACGAAAGAAAAAAAAAAGCTGTTATCTCCGTCAATTATAATTTTTTTTCGATTTAGATTTGCTGTTCATAGCTGTTTAAGGCAATCTTGATGTATTTTGATACTTTGACAACGATTTTTCCAGTAGCTTAGAAGAAAACAAGGTTTGTTTTTCTTTGGTTGTTACAGTACGAAAGAAAAAAAAATGCTGTTATCTCCGTCAATTATAATTTTTTTTCGATTTAGATTTGCTGTTCATAGCTGTTTAAGACAATTTTGATGTATTTTGATACTTTGACAACGATTTTTCCAGTAGCTTAGAAGAAAACAAGGTTTGTTTTTCTTTGGTCGTTACAGTACGAAAGAAAAAAAAATGCTGTTATCTCCGTCAATATTAATTTTTTTCGATTTAGATTGGCTTTTCATAGCTGTTTAAGACAATCTTGATGTATTTTGATACTTTGACAACGATTTTTCCAGTAGCTAAGAAGAAAACGATTTTTTTTTTCTTTGGTCGTTACAGTATGATAGAAAAAAAAAATTCGTCAATTATAATTTGTTTTCGATTTAGATTTGCTGTTCATAGCTGTTTAAGACAATCTTGATGTATTTTGATACTTTGACAACGATTTTTCCAGTAGTTTAGAAGAAAACGATGTTTTTTTTTTCTTTGGTCGTTACAGTACGAAAGAAAAAAAAATGCTGTTAACTCCGACAATGTTAATTTTTTTTCGATTTAGATTTGCTTTTCATAGCTGTTTAAGACAATCTTGATGTATTTTGACACTTTGACAACGATTTTTCCAGTAGCTTAGAAGAAAACGATGTTTTTTTTTATTTGGTCGTTACAGTACGAAAGAAAAAAAAAAGCTGTTATCTCCGTCAATTATAATTTTTTTTCGATTTAGATTTGCTGTTCATAGCTGTTTAAGGCAATCTTGATGTATTTTGATACTTTGACAACGATTTTTCCAGTAGCTTAGAAGAAAACAAGGTTTGTTTTTCTTTGGTTGTTACAGTACGAAAGAAAAAAAAATGCTGTTATCTCCGTCAATTATAATTTTTTTTCGATTTAGATTTGCTGTTCATAGCTGTTTAAGACAATTTTGATGTATTTTGATACTTTGACAACGATTTTTCCAGTAGCTTAGAAGAAAACAAGGTTTGTTTTTCTTTGGTCGTTACAGTACGAAAGAAAAAAAAATGCTGTTATCTCCGTCAATATTAATTTTTTTCGATTTAGATTGGCTTTTCATAGCTGTTTAAGACAATCTTGATGTATTTTGATACTTTGACAACGATTTTTCCAGTAGCTTAGAAGAAAACGATGTTTTTTTTTATTTGGTCGTTACAGTACGAAAGAAAAAAAAAAGCTGTTATCTCCGTCAATTATAATTTTTTTTCGATTTAGATTTGCTGTTCATAGCTGTTTAAGGCAATCTTGATGTATTCTGATACTTTGACAACGATTTTTCCAGTAGCTTAGAAGAAAACAAGGTTTGTTTTTCTTTGGTTGTTACAGTACGAAAGAAAAAAAAATGCTGTTATCTCCGTCAATTATAATTTTTTTTCGATTTAGATTTGCTGTTCATAGCTGTTTAAGACAATTTTGATGTATTTTGATACTTTGACAACGATTTTTCCAGTAGCTTAGAAGAAAACAAGGTTTGTTTTTCTTTGGTCGTTACAGTACGAAAGAAAAAAAAATGCTGTTATCTCCGTCAATATTAATTTTTTTCGATTTAGATTGGCTTTTCATAGCTGTTTAAGACAATCTTGATGTATTTTGATACTTTGACAACGATTTTTCCAGTAGTTTAGAAGAAAACGATGTTATTTTTTATTTGGTCGTTACAGTATGATAGAAAAAAAAATTTTGTTAATTTTAATTTTTTTTAAATTAGATTGGCTTTTCATAACTGTTTAAGACAATCTTGATGTATTTTGACACTTTGACAACGATTTTTCCAGTAGCTTAGAAGAAAACGATGTTTTTTTTTATTTGGTCGTTACAGTACGAAAGAAAAAAAAATGCTGTTATCTCCGTCAATAATAATTTTTTTCGATTTAGATTGGCTTTTCATAGCTGTTTAAGACAATCTTGATGTATTTTGATACTTTGACAACGATTTTTCCAGTAGCTTAGAAGAAAACGATGTTTTTTTTCTTTGGAAGTTACAGTACGAAAGAAAAAAAAATGCTGTTAACTCCGACAATGTTAATTTTTTTTCGATTTAGATTTGCTTTTCATAGCTGTTTAAGACAATCTTGATGTATTTTGACACTTTGACAACGATTTTTCCAGTAGCTTAGAAGAAAACGATGTTATTTTTTATTTGGTCGTTACAGTATGATAGAAAAAAAAATTTTTTTAATTTTAATTTTTTTAAAATTAGATTGGCTTTTCATAACTGTTTAAGACAATCTTGATGTATTTTGACACTTTGACAACGATTTTTCCAGTAGCTTAGAAGAAAACGATGTTTTTTTTTATTTGGTCGTTACAGTACGAAAGAAAAAAAAAAGCTGTTATCTCCGTCAATTATAATTTTTTTTCGATTTAGATTTGCTGTTCATAGCTGTTTAAGGCAATCTTGATGTATTTTGATACTTTGACAACGATTTTTCCAGTAGCTTAGAAGAAAACAAGGTTTGTTTTTCTTTGGTCGTTACAGTACGAAAGAAAAAAAAATGCTGTTATCTCCGTCAATAATAATTTTTTTCGATTTAGATTGGCTTTTCATAGCTGTTTAAGACAATCTTGATGTATTTTGATACTTTGACAACGATTTTTCCACTAGCTAAGAAGAAAACGATTTTTTTTTCTTTGGTCGTTACAGTATGATAGAAAAAAAAAATTCGTCAATTATAATTTGTTTTCGATTTAGATTTGCTGTTCATAGCTGTTTAAGACAATCTTGATGTATTTTGATACTTTGACAACGATTTTTCCAGTAGCTTAGAAGAAAACGATGTATTTTTTCTTTGGTCGTTACAGTACGAAAGAAAAAAAAATGCTGTTATCTCCGTCAATATTAATTTTTTTCGATTTAGATTGGCTTTTCATAGCTGTTTAAGACAATCTTGATGTATTTTGATACTTTGACAACGATTTTTTTAGTAGCTTAGAAGGAAACGATTTTTTTTTTGTCTTTGGTCGTTACAGTACGATATAAAAAAAAATTTCGTCAATTATAATTTGTTTTCGATTTAGATTTGCTTTTCATAGCTGTTTAAGACAATCTTGATGTATTTTGATACTTTGACAACGATTTTTCCAGTAGTTTAGAAGAAAACGATGTTTTTTTTTTCTTTAGTCGTTACAGTACGAAAGAAAAAAAAATGCTGTTAACTCCGACAATGTTAATTTTTTTTCGATTTAGATTTGCTTTTCATAGCTGTTTAAGACAATCTTGATGTATTTTGACACTTTGACAACGATTTTTCCAGTAGCTTAGAAGAAAACGATGTTTTTTTTTATTTGGTCGTTACAGTACGAAAGAAAAAAAAAAGCTGTTATCTCCGTCAATTATAATTTTTTTTCGATTTAGATTTGCTGTTCATAGCTGTTTAAGGCAATCTTGATGTATTTTGATACTTTGACAACGATTTTTCCAGTAGCTTAGAAGAAAACAAGGTTTGTTTTTCTTTGGTCGTTACAGTACGAAAGAAAAAAAAATGCTGTTATCTCCGTCAATTATAATTTTTTTTCGATTTAGATTTGCTGTTCATAGCTGTTTAAGACAATTTTGATGTATTTTGATACTTTGACAACGATTTTTCCAGTAGCTTAGAAGAAAACAAGGTTTGTTTTTCTTTGGTCGTTACAGTACGAAAGAAAAAAAAATGCTGTTATCTCCGTCAATATTAATTTTTTTCGATTTAGATTGGCTTTTCATAGCTGTTTAAGACAATCTTGATGTATTTTGATACTTTGACAACGATTTTTCCAGTAGCTAAGAAGAAAACGATTTTTTTTTCTTTGGTCGTTACAGTATGATAGAAAAAAAAAATTCGTCAATTATAATTTGTTTTCGATTTAGATTTGCTTTTCATAGCTGTTTAAGACAATCTTGATGTATTTTGATACTTTGACAACGATTTTTCCAGTAGTTTAGAAGAAAACGATGTTTTTTTTTTCTTTGGTCGTTACAGTACGAAAGAAAAAAAAATGCTGTTAACTCCGACAATGTTAATTTTTTTTCGATTTAGATTTGCTTTTCATAGCTGTTTAAGACAATCTTGATGTATTTTGACACTTTGACAACGATTTTTCCAGTAGTTTAGAAGAAAACGATGTTTTTTTTTTCTTTGGTCGTTACAGTACGAAAGAAAAAAAAATGCTGTTAACTCCGACAATGTTAATTTTTTTTCGATTTAGATTTGCTTTTCATAGCTGTTTAAGACAATCTTGATGTATTTTGACACTTTGACAACGATTTTTCCAGTAGCTTAGAAGAAAACAAGGTTTGTTTTTCTTTGGTCGTTACAGTACGAAAGAAAAAAAAATGCTGTTATCTCCGTCAATTATAATTTTTTTTCGATTTAGATTTGCTGTTCATAGCTGTTTAAGACAATTTTGGTGTATTTTGATACTTTGACAACGATTTTTCCAGTAGCTTAGAAGAAAACAAGGTTTGTTTTTCTTTGGTCGTTACAGTACGAAAGAAAAAAAAATGCTGTTATCTCCGTCAATATTAATTTTTTTCGATTTAGATTGGCTTTTCATAGCTGTTTAAGACAATCTTGATGTATTTTGATACTTTGACAACGATTTTTCCAGTAGCTAAGAAGAAAACGATTTTTTTTTCTTTGGTCGTTACAGTATGATAGAAAAAAAAAATTCGTCAATTATAATTTGTTTTCGATTTAGATTTGCTGTTCATAGCTGTTTAAGACAATCTTGATGTATTTTGATACTTTGACAACGATTTTTCCAGTAGCTTAGAAGAAAACAAGGTTTGTTTTTCTTTGGTCGTTACAGTACGAAAGAAAAAAAAATGCTGTTATCTCCGTCAATATTAATTTTTTTCGATTTAGATTGGCTTTTCATAGCTGTTTAAGACAATCTTGATGTATTATGATACTTTGACAACGATTTTTCCAGTAGCTTAGAAGGAAACGATTTTTTTTTTGTCTTTGGTCGTTACAGTACGATATAAAAAAAAATTTCGTCAATTATAATTTGTTTTCGATTTAGATTTGCTTTTTATAGCTGTTTAAGACAATCTTGATGTATTTTGATACTTTGACAACGATTTTTCCAGTAGTTTAGAAGAAAACGATGTTTTTTTTTTTCTTTGGTCGTTACAGTACGAAAGAAAAAAAAATGCTGTTAACTCCGACAATGTTAATTTTTTTTCGATTTAGATTTGCTTTTCATAGCTGTTTAAGACAATCTTGATGTATTTTGACACTTTGACAACGATTTTTCCAGTAGCTTAGAAGAAAACGATGTTTTTTTTTATTTGGTCGTTACAGTACGAAAGAAAAAAAAAAGCTGTTATCTCCGTCAATTATAATTTTTTTTCGATTTAGATTTGCTGTTCATAGCTGTTTAAGGCAATCTTGATGTATTTTGATACTTTGACAACGATTTTTCCAGTAGCTTAGAAGAAAACAAGGTTTGTTTTTCTTTGGTCGTTACAGTACGAAAGAAAAAAAATGCTGTTATCTCCGTCAATATTAATTTTTTTCGATTTAGATTGGCTTTTCATAGCTGTTTAAGACAATCTTGATGTATTTTGATACTTTGACAACGATTTTTCCAGTAGCTTAGAAGGAAATGATTTTTTTTTTGTCTTTGGTCGTTACAGTACGATATAAAAAAAATTTCGTCAATTATAATTTGTTTTCGATTTAGATTTGCTTTTCATAGCTGTTTAAGACAATCTTGATGTATTTTGATACTTTGACAACGATTTTTCCAGTAGTTTAGAAGAAAACGATGTTTTTTTTTTCTTTGGTCGTTACAGTACGAAAGAAAAAAAAATGCTGTTAACTCCGACAATGTTAATTTTTTTTCGATTTAGATTTGCTTTTCATAGCTGTTTAAGACAATCTTGATGTATTTTGACACTTTGACAACGATTTTTCCAGTAGCTTAGAAGAAAACGATGTTTTTTTTTATTTGGTCGTTACAGTACGAAAGAAAAAAAAAAGCTGTTATCTCCGTCAATTATAATTTTTTTTCGATTTAGATTTGCTGTTCATAGCTGTTTAAGGCAATCTTGATGTATTTTGATACTTTGACAACGATTTTTCCAGTAGCTTAGAAGAAAACAAGGTTTGTTTTTCTTTGGTCGTTACAGTACGAAAGAAAAAAAAATGCTGTTATCTCCGTCAATTATAATTTTTTTTCGATTTAGATTTGCTGTTCATAGCTGTTTAAGACAATTTTGATGTATTTTGATACTTTGACAACGATTTTTCCAGTAGCTTAGAAGAAAACAAGGTTTGTTTTTCTTTGGTCGTTACAGTACGAAAGAAAAAAAAATGCTGTTATCTCCGTCAATATTCATTTTTTTCGATTTAGATTGGCTTTTCATAGCTGTTTAAGACAATCTTGATGTATTTTGATACTTTGACAACGATTTTTCCAGTAGCTAAGAAGAAAACGATTTTTTTTTTCTTTGGTCGTTACAGTATGATAGAAAAAAAAATTCGTCAATTATAATTTGTTTTCGATTTAGATTTGCTGTTCATAGCTGTTTAAGACAATCTTGATGTATTTTGATACTTTGACAACGATTTTTCCAGTAGCTTAGAAGAAAACAAGGTTTGTTTTTCTTTGGTCGTTACAGTACGAAAGAAAAAAAAAAGCTGTTATCTCCGTCAATTATAATTTTTTTTCGATTTAGATTTGCTGTTCATAGCTGTTTAAGGCAATCTTGATGTATTTTGATACTTTCACAACGATTTTTCCAGTAGCTTAGAAGAAAACAAGGTTTGTTTTTCTTTGGTCGTTACAGTACGAAAGAAAAAAAAATGCTGTTATCTCCGTCAATTATAATTTTTTTTCGATTTAGATTTGCTGCTCATAGCTGTTTAAGACAATTTTGATGTATTTTGATACTTTGACAACGATTTTTCCAGTAGCTTAGAAGAAAACAAGGTTTGTTTTTCTTTGGTCGTTACAGTACGAAAGAAAAAAAAATGCTGTTATCTCCGTCAATTATAATTTTTTTTCGATTTAGATTTGCTGTTCATAGCTGTTTAAGACAATTTTGATGTATTTTGATACTTTGACAACGATTTTTCCAGTAGCTTAGAAGAAAACAAGGTTTGTTTTTCTTTGGTCGTTACAGTACGAAAGAAAAAAAAATGCTGTTATCTCCGTCAATATTAATTTTTTTCGATTTAGATTGGCTTTTCATAGCTGTTTAAGACAATCTTGATGTATTTTGATACTTTGACAACGATTTTTCCAGTAGTTTAGAAGAAAACGATGTTTTTTTTTTTCTTTGGTCGTTACAGTACGAAAGAAAAAAAAATGCTGTTATCTCCGACAATGTTAATTTTTTTTCGATTTAGATTTGCTTTTCATAGCTGTTTAAGACAATCTTGATGTATTTTGACACTTTGACAACGATTTTTCCAGTAGCTTAGAAGAAAACGATGTTTTTTTTTATTTGGTCGTTACAGTACGAAAGAAAAAAAAAAGCTGTTTTCTCCGTCAATTATAATTTTTTTTCGATTTAGATTTGCTGTTCATAGCTGTTTAAGGCAATCTTGATGTATTTTGATACTTTGACAACGATTTTTCCAGTAGCTTAGAAGAAAACAAGGTTTGTTTTTCTTTGGTCGTTACAGTACGAAAGAAAAAAAAATGCTGTTATCTCCGTCAATAATAATTTTTTTTCGATTTAGATTGGCTTTTCATAGCTGTTTAAGACAATCTTGATGTATTTTGATACTTTGACAACGATTTTTCCAGTAGCTAAGAAGAAAACGATTTTTTTTTCTTTGGTCGTTACAGTACGATAGAAAAAAAAAATTCGTCAATTATAATTTGTTTTCGATTTAGATTTGCTGTTCATAGCTGTTTAAGACAATCTTGATGTATTTTGATACTTTGACAACGATTTTTCCAGTAGCTTAGAAGAAAACGATGTATTTTTTCTTTGGTCGTTACAGTACGAAAGAAAAAAAAATGCTGTTATCTCCGTCAATATTAATTTTTTTCGATTTAGATTGGCTTTTCATAGCTGTTTAAGACAATCTTGATGTATTTTGATACTTTGACAACGATTTTTCCAGTAGCTTAGAAGAAAACGATGTATTTTTTCTTTGGTCGTTACAGTACGAAAGAAAAAAAAATGCTGTTATCTCCGTCAATATTAATTTTTTCGATTTAGATTGGCTTTTCATAGCTGTTTAAGACAATCTTGATGTATTTTGATACTTTGACAACGATTTTTCCAGTAGCTAAGAAGAAAACGATTTTTTTTTTCTTTGGTCGTTACAGTATGATAGAAAAAAAAAATTCGTCAATTATAATTTGTTTTCGATTTAGATTTGCTGTTCATAGCTGTTTAAGACAATCTTGATGTATTTTGATACTTTGACAACGATTTTTCCAGTAGCTTAGAAGAAAACAAGGTTTGTTTTTCTTTGGTCGTTACAGTACGAAAGAAAAAAAAATGCTGTTATCTCCGTCAATATTAATTTTTTTCGATTTAGATTGGCTTTTCATAGCTGTTTAAGACAATCTTGATGTATTTTGATACTTTGACAACGATTTTTCCAGTAGCTTAGAAGGAAAGGATTTTTTTTTTGTCTTTGGTCGTTACAGTACGAAAGAAAAAAAAATTTCGTCAATTATAATTTGTTTTCGATTTAGATTTGCTTTTCATAGCTGTTTAAGACAATCTTGATGTATTTTGATACTTTGACAACGATTTTTCCAGTAGTTTAGAAGAAAACGATGTTTTTTTTTTTCTTTGGTCGTAACAGTACGAAAGAAAAAAAAATGCTGTTAACTCCGACAATGTTAATTTTTTTTCGATTTAGATTTGCTTTTCATAGCTGTTTAAGACAATCTTGATGTATTTTGACACTTTGACAACGATTTTTCCAGTAGCTTAGAAGAAAACGATGTTTTTTTTTATTTGGTCGTTACAGTACGAAAGAAAAAAAAAAGCTGTTATCTCCGTCAATTATAATTTTTTTTCGATTTAGATTTGCTGTTCATAGCTGTTTAAGGCAATCTTGATGTATTTTGATACTTTGACAACGATTTTTCCAGTAGCTTAGAAGAAAACAAGGTTTGTTTTTCTTTGGTCGTTACAGTACGAAAGAAAAAAAAATGCTGTTATCTCCGTCAATTATAATTTTTTTTCGATTTAGATTTGCTGTTCATAGCTGTTTAAGACAATTTTGATGTATTTTGATACTTTGACAACGATTTTTCCAGTAGCTTAGAAGAAAACAAGGTTTGTTTTTCTTTGGTCGTTACAGTACGAAAGAAAAAAAAATGCTGTTATCTCCGTCAATATTAATTTTTTTCGATTTAGATTGGCTTTTCATAGCTGTTTAAGACAATCTTGATGTATTTTGATACTTTGACAACGATTTTTCCAGTAGCTAAGAAGAAAACGATTTTTTTTTTCTTTGGTCGTTACAGTATGATAGAAAAAAAAATTCGTCAATGTTAATTTGTTTTCGATTTAAGTTTGCTGTTCATAGCTGTTTAAGACAATCTTGATGTATTTTGATACTTTGACAACGATTTTTCCAGTAGCTTAGAAGAAAACGATGTATTTTTTCTTTGGTCGTTACAGTACGAAAGAAAAAAAAATGCTGTTATCTCCGTCAATATTAATTTTTTTCGATTTAGATTGGCTTTTCATAGCTGTTTAAGACAATCTTGATGTATTTTGACACTTTGACAACGATTTTTCCAGTAGCTTAGAAGAAAACGATGTTTTTTTTCTTTGGTCGTTACAGTACGAAAGAAAAAAAAATGCTGTTAACTCCGACAATGTTAATTTTTTTTCGATTTAGATTTGCTTTTCATAGCTGTTTAAGACAATCTTGATGTATTTTGACACTTTGACAACGATTTTTCCAGTAGTTTAGAAGAAAACGATGTTTTTTTTTTTTTGTCGTTACAGTACGAAAGAAAAAAAAAGCTGTTATCTCCGTCAATTATAATTTGTTTTCGATTTAGATTGGCTTTTCATAGCTGTTTAAGACAATCTTGATGTATTTTGACACTTTGACAACGATTTTTCCAGTAGCTTAGAAGAAAACGATGTTTTTTTTTATTTGGTCGTTACAGTATGATAGAAAAAAAAATTTCGTTAATTTTAATTTTTTTTAACTAGATTGGCTTTTCATAACTGTTTAAGACAATCTTGATGTATTTTGACACTTTGACAACGATTTTTCCAGAAGCTTAGAAGAAAACGATGTTTTTTTTCTTTGGTCGTTATAGTACGAAAGAAAAAAAAATGCTGTTAACTCCGACAATGTTAATTTTTTTTCGATTTAGATTTGCTTTTCATAGCTGTTTAAGACAATCTTGATGTATTTTGACACTTTGACAACGATTTTTCCAGTAGCTTAGAAGAAAACGATGTTTTTTTTTTATTTGGTCGTTACAGTACGAAAGAAAAAAAAATGCTGTTAACTCCGACAATGTTAATTTTTTTTCGATTTAGATTTGCTTTTCATAGCTGTTTAAGACAATCTTGATGTATTTTGATACTTTGACAACGATTTTTCCAGTAGCTTAGAAGAAAACGATGTATTTTTTCTTTGGTCGTTACAGTACGAAAGAAAAAAAAAAGCTGTTATCTCCGTCAATATTAATTTTTTTCGATTTAGATTGGCTTTTCATAGCTGTTTAAGACAATCTTGATGTATTTTGATACTTTGACAACGATTTTTCCAGTAGCTTAGAAGGAAACGATTTTTTTTTTGTCTTTGGTCGTTACAGTACGATATAAAAAAAAATTTCGTCAATTATAATTTGTTTTCGATTTAGATTTGCTTTTCATAGCTGTTTAAGACAATCTTGATGTATTTTGACACTTTGACAACGATTTTTCCAGTAGCTTAGAAGAAAACGATGTTTTTTTTTATTTGGTCGTTACAGTATGATAGAAAAAAAAATTTCGTTAATTTTAATTTTTTTTAACTAGATTGGCTTTTCATAACTGTTTAAGACAATCTTGATGTATTTTGACACTTTGACAACGATTTTTCCAGAAGCTTAGAAGAAAACGATGTTTTTTTTCTTTGGTCGTTACAGTACGAAAGAAAAAAAAATGCTGTTAACTCCGACCATGTTAATTTTTTTTCGATTTAGATTTGCTTTTCATAGCTGTTTAAGACAATCTTGATGTATTTTGACACTTTGACAACGATTTTTCCAGTAGCTTAGAAGAAAACGATGTTTTTTTTTTATTTGGTCGTTACAGTACGAAAGAAAAAAAAATGCTGTTAACTCCGACAATGTTAATTTTTTTTCGATTTAGATTTGCTTTTCATAGCTGTTTAAGACAATCTTGATGTATTTTGATACTTTGACAACGATTTTTCCAGTAGCTTAGAAGAAAACGATGTATTTTTTCTTTGGTCGTTACAGTACGAAAGAAAAAAAAAAGCTGTTATCTCCGTCAATATTAATTTTTTTCGATTTAGATTGGCTTTTCATAGCTGTTTAAGACAATCTTGATGTATTTTGATACTTTGACAACGATTTTTCCAGTAGCTTAGAAGGAAACGATTTTTTTTTTGTCTTTGGTCGTTACAGTACGATATAAAAAAAAATTTCGTCAATTATAATTTGTTTTCGATTTAGATTTGCTTTTCATAGCTGTTTAAGACAATCTTGATGTATTTTGATACTTTGACAACGATTTTTCCAGTAGTTTAGAAGAAAACGATGTTTTTTTTTTTCTTTGGTCGTTACAGTACGAAAGAAAAAAAAATGCTGTTAACTCCGACAATGTTAATTTTTTTTCGATTTAGATTTGCTTTTCATAGCTGTTTAAGACAATCTTGATGTATTTTGACACTTTGACAACGATTTTTCCAGTAGCTTAGAAGAAAACGATGTTTTTTTTTATTTGGTCGTTACAGTACGAAAGAAAAAAAAAAGCTGTTATCTCCGTCAATTATAATTTTTTTTCGATTTAGATTTGCTGTTCATAGCTGTTTAAGGCAATCTTGATGTATTTTGATACTTTGACAACGATTTTTCCAGTAGCTTAGAAGAAAACAAGGTTTGTTTTTCTTTGGTCGTTACAGTACGAAAGAAAAAAAAATGCTGTTATCTCCGTCAATTATAATTTTTTTTCGATTTAGATTTGCTGTTCATAGCTGTTTAAGACAATTTTGATGTATTTTGATACTTTGACAACGATTTTTCCAGTAGCTTAGAAGAAAACAAGGTTTGTTTTTCTTTGGTCGTTACAGTACGAAAGAAAAAAAAATGCTGTTATCTCCGTCAATATTAATTTTTTTCGATTTAGATTGGCTTTTCATAGCTGTTTAAGACAATCTTGATGTATTTTGATACTTTGACAACGATTTTTCCAGTAGCTAAGAAGAAAACGATTTTTTTTTTCTTTGGTCGTTACAGTATGATAGAAAAAAAAATTCGTCAATTATAATTTGTTTTCGATTTAGATTTGCTGTTCATAGCTGTTTAAGACAATCTTGATGTATTTTGATACTTTGACAATGATTTTTCCAGTAGCTTAGAAGAAAACGATGTATTTTTTCTTTGGTCGTTACAGTACGAAAGAAAAAAAAATGCTGTTATCTCCGTCAATTATAATTTTTTTTCGATTTAGATTTGCTGTTCATAGCTGTTTAAGGCAATCTTGATGTATTTTGATACTTTGACAACGATTTTTCCAGTAGCTTAGAAGAAAACAAGGTTTGTTTTTCTTTGGTCGTTACAGTACGAAAGAAAAAAAAATGCTGTTATCTCCGTCAATTATAATTTTTTTTCGATTTAGATTTGCTGTTCATAGCTGTTTAAGACAATCTTGAAGTATTTTGATACTTTGACAACGATTTTTCCAGTAGCTTAGAAGAGAACGATGTTTTTTTTCTTTGGTAGTTACAGTACGAAAGAAAAAAAAATGCTGTTATCTCCGTCAATATTAATTTTTTTCGATTTAGATTGGCTTTTCATAGCTGTTTAAGACAATCTTGATGTATTTTGATACTTTGACAACGATTTTTCCAGTAGCTTAGAAGGAAACTATGTTTTTTTTGTCTTTGGTCGTTACAGTACGATAGAAAAAAAAATTTCGTCAATTATAATTTGTTTTCGATTTAGATTTGCTTTTCATAGCTGTTTAAGACAATCTTGATGTATTTTGACACTTTGACAACGATTTTTCCAGTAGCTTAGAAGAAAACGATGTTTTTTTTTATTTGGTCGTTACAGTATGATAGAAAAAAAAATTTCGTTAATTTTAATTTTTTTTAACTAGATTGGCTTTTCATAACTGTTTAAGACAATCTTGATGTATTTTGACACTTTGACAACGATTTTTCCAGAAGCTTAGAAGAAAACGATGTTTTTTTTCTTTGGTCGTTACAGTACGAAAGAAAAAAAAATGCTGTTATCTCCGTCAATAATAATTTTTTTCGATTTAGATTGGCTTTTCATAGCTGTTTAAGACAATCTTGATGTATTTTGATACTTTGACAACGATTTTTCCAGTAGTTTAGAAGAAAACGATGTTTTTTTTATTTGGTCGTTACAGTACGATAGAAAAAAAAAAATCGTCAATTATAATTTGTTTTCGATTTAGATTTGCTTTTCATAGCTGTTTAAGACAATCTTGATGTATTTTGATACTTTGACAACGATTTTCCAGTAGTTTAGAAGAAAACGATGTTGTTTTTTTCTTTGGTCGTTACAGTACGAAAGAAAAAAAAATTTCGTTAATTTTAATTTTTTTTAACTAGATTGGCTTTTCATAACTGTTTAAGACAATCTTGATGTATTTTGACACTTTGACAACGATTTTTCCAGAAGCTTAGAAGAAAACGATGTTTTTTTTCTTTGGTCGTTACAGTACGAAAGAAAAAAAAATGCTGTTAACTCCGACAATGTTAATTTTTTTTCGATTTAGATTGGCTTTTCATAGCTGTTTAAGACAATCTTGATGTATTTTGATACTTTGACAACGATTTTTCCAGTAGCTTAGAAGAAAACGATGTATTTTTTCTTTGGTCGTTACAGTACGAAAGAAAAAAAAATGCTGTTATCTCCGTCAATATTAATTTTTTTCGATTTAGATTGGCTTTTCATAGCTGTTTAAGACAATCTTGATGTATTTTGACACTTTGACAACGATTTTTCCAGTAGCTTAGAAGGAAACGATTTTTTTTTTGTCTTTGGTCGTTACAGTACGATATAAAAAAAAATTTCGTCAATTATAATTTGTTTTCGATTTAGATTTGCTTTTCATAGCTGTTTAAGACAATCTTGATGTATTTTGATACTTTGACCACGATTTTTCCAGTAGCTTAGAAGAAAACGATGTATTTTTTCTTTGGTCGTTACAGTACGAAAGAAAAAAAAATGCTGTTATCTCCGTCAATATTAATTTTTTTCGATTTAGATTGGCTTTTCATAGCTGTTTAAGACAATCTTGATGTATTTTGATACTTTGACAACGATTTTTCCAGTAGCTTAGAAGGAAACGATTTTTTTTTTGTCTTTGGTCGTTACAGTACGATATAAAAAAAAATTTCGTCAATTATAATTTGTTTTCGATTTAGATTTGCTTTTCATAGCTGTTTAAGACAATCTTGATGTATTTTGATACTTTGACAACGATTTTTCCAGTAGCTTAGAAGAAAACAAGGTTTGTTTTTCTTTGGTCGTTACAGTACGAAAGAAAAAAAAATGCTGTTATCTCCGTCAATTATAATTTTTTTTCGATTTAGATTTGCTGTTCATAGCTGTTTAAGACAATTTTGATGTATTCTGATACTTTGACAACGATTTTTCCAGTAGCTTAGAAGAAAACAAGGTTTGTTTTTCTTTGGTCGTTACAGTACGAAAAAAAAAAAATGCTGTTATCTCCGTCAATATTAATTTTTTTCGATTTAGATTGGCTTTTCATAGCTGTTTAAGACAATCTTGATGTATTTTGATACTTTGACAACGATTTTTCCAGTAGCTAAGAAGAAAACGATTTTTTTTTTCTTTGGTCGTTACAGTATGATAGAGAAAAAAAATTCGTCAATTATAATTTGTTTTCGATTTAGATTTGCTGTTCATAGCTGTTTAAGACAATCTTGATGTATTTTGATACTTTGACAACGATTTTTCCAGTAGCTTAGAAGAAAACAAGGTTTGTTTTTCTTTGGTCGTTACAGTACGAAAGAAAAAAAAATGCTGTTATCTCCGTCAATATTAATTTTTTTCGATTTAGATTGGCTTTTCATAGCTGTTTAAGACAATCTTGATGTATTTTGATACTTTGACAACGATTTTTCCAGTAGCTTAGAAGGAAACGATTTTTTTTTTGTCTTTGGTCGTTACAGTACGATATAAAAAAAAATTTCGTCAATTATAATTTGTTTTCGATTTAGATTTGCTTTTCATAGCTGTTTAAGACAATCTTGATGTATTTTGATACTTTGACCACGATTTTTCCAGTAGCTTAGAAGAAAACGATGTATTTTTTCTTTGGTCGTTACAGTACGAAAGAAAAAAAAATGCTGTTATCTCCGTCAATATTAATTTTTTTCGATTTAGATTGGCTTTTCATAGCTGTTTAAGACAATCTTGATGTATTTTGATACTTTGACAACGATTTTTCCAGTAGCTTAGAAGGAAACGATTTTTTTTTTGTCTTTGGTCGTTACAGTACGATATAAAAAAAAATTTCGTCAATTATAATTTGTTTTCGATTTAGATTTGCTTTTCATAGCTGTTTAAGACAATCTTGATGTATTTTGATACTTTGACAACGATTTTTCCAGTAGTTTAGAAGAAAACGATGTTTTTTTTTTTCTTTGGTCGTTACAGTACGAAAGAAAAAAAAATGCTGTTAACTCCGACAATGTTAATTTTTTTTCGATTTAGATTTGCTTTTCATAGCTGTTTAAGACAATCTTGATGTATTTTGACACTTTGACAACGATTTTTCCAGTAGCTTAGAAGAAAACGATGTTTTTTTTTATTTGGTCGTTACAGTACGAAAGAAAAAAAAAAGCTGTTATCTCCGTCAATTATAATTTTTTTTCGATTTAGATTTGCTGTTCATAGCTGTTTAAGGCAATCTTGATGTATTTTGATACTTTGACAACGATTTTTCCAGTAGCTTAGAAGAAAACAAGGTTTGTTTTTCTTTGGTCGTTACAGTACGAAAGAAAAAAAAATGCTGTTATCTCCGTCAATTATAATTTTTTTTCGATTTAGATTTGCTGTTCATAGCTGTTTAAGACAATTTTGATGTATTTTGATACTTTGACAACGATTTTTCCAGTAGCTTAGAAGAAAACAAGGTTTGTTTTTCTTTGGTCGTTACAGTACGAAAGAAAAAAAAATGCTGTTATCTCCGTCAATATTAATTTTTTTCGATTTAGATTGGCTTTTCATAGCTGTTTAAGACAATCTTGATGTATTTTGATACTTTGACAACGATTTTTCCAGTAGCTAAGAAGAAAACGATTTTTTTTTTCTTTGGTCGTTACAGTATGATAGAAAAAAAAATTCGTCAATTATAATTTGTTTTCGATTTAGATTTGCTGTTCATAGCTGTTTAAGACAATCTTGATGTATTTTGATACTTTGACAACGATTTTTCCAGTAGCTTAGAAGAAAACGATGTATTTTTTCTTTGGTCGTTACAGTACGAAAGAAAAAAAAATGCTGTTATCTCCGTCAATTATAATTTTTTTTCGATTTAGATTTGCTGTTCATAGCTGTTTAAGGCAATCTTGATGTATTTTGATACTTTGACAACGATTTTTCCAGTAGCTTAGAAGAAAACAAGGTTTGTTTTTCTTTGGTCGTTACAGTACGAAAGAAAAAAAAATGCTGTTATCTCCGTCAATTATAATTTTTTTTCGATTTAGATTTGCTGTTCATAGCTGTTTAAGACAATTTTGATGTATTTTGATACTTTGACAACGATTTTTCCAGTAGCTTAGAAGAAAACAAAGTTTGTTTTTCTTTGGTCGTTACAGTACGAAAGAAAAAAAAATGCTGTTATCTCCGTCAATGTTAATTTTTTTTCGATTTAGATTTGCTGTTCATAGCTGTTTAAGACAATCTTGAAGTATTTTGATACTTTGACAACGATTTTTCCAGTAGCTTAGAAGAAAACAAGGTTTGTTTTTCTTTGGTCGTTACAGTACGAAAGAAAAAAAAATGCTGTTATCTCCGTCAATTATAATTTTTTTTCGATTTAGATTTGCTGTTCATAGCTGTTTAAGACAATTTTGATGTATTTTGATACTTTGACAACGATTTTTCCAGTAGCTTAGAAGAAAACAAGGTTTGTTTTTCTTTGGTCGTTACAGTACGAAAGAAAAAAAAATTCTGTTATCTCCGTCAATTATAATTTGTTTTCGATTTAGATTTGCTTTTCATAGCTGTTTAAGACAATCTTGATGTATTTTGACACTTTATCAACGATTTTTCCAGTAGCTTAGAAGAAAACGATGTTTTTTTTTATTTGGTCGTTACAGTATGATAGAAAAAAAAATTTCGTTAATTTTAATTTTTTTTAACTAGATTGGCTTTTCATAACTGTTTAAGACAATCTTGATGTATTTTGACACTTTGACAACGATTTTTCCAGAAGCTTAGAAGAAAACGATGTTTTTTTTCTTTGGTCGTTACAGTACGAAAGAAAAAAAAATGCTGTTATCTCCGTCAATAATAATTTTTTTCGATTTAGATTGGCTTTTCATAGCTGTTTAAGACAATCTTGATGTATTTTGATACTTTGACAACGATTTTTCCAGTAGTTTAGAAGAAAACGATGTTTTTTTTATTTGGTCGTTACAGTACGATAGAAAAAAAAAAATCGTCAATTATAATTTGTTTTCGATTTAGATTTGCTTTTCATAGCTGTTTAAGACAATCTTGATGTATTTTGATACTTTGACAACGATTTTCCAGTAGTTTAGAAGAAAACGATGTTGTTTTTTTCTTTGGTCGTTACAGTACGAAAGAAAAAAAAATTTCGTTAATTTTAATTTTTTTTAACTAGATTGGCTTTTCATAACTGTTTAAGACAATCTTGATGTATTTTGACACTTTGACAACGATTTTTCCAGAAGCTTAGAAGAAAACGATGTTTTTTTTCTTTGGTCGTTACAGTACGAAAGAAAAAAAAATGCTGTTAACTCCGACAATGTTAATTTTTTTTCGATTTAGATTGGCTTTTCATAGCTGTTTAAGACAATCTTGATGTATTTTGATACTTTGACAACGATTTTTCCAGTAGCTTAGAAGAAAACGATGTATTTTTTCTTTGGTCGTTACAGTACGAAAGAAAAAAAAATGCTGTTATCTCCGTCAATTATAATTTGTTTTCGATTTAGATTTGCTTTTCATAGCTGTTTAAGACAATCTTGATGTATTTTGACACTTTGACAACGATTTTTCCAGTAGCTTAGAAGAAAACGATGTTTTTTTTTATTTGGTCGTTACAGTATGATAGAAAAAAAAATTTCGTTAATTTTAATTTTTTTTAACTAGATTGGCTTTTCATAACTGTTTAAGACAATCTTGATGTATTTTGACACTTTGACAACGATTTTTCCAGAAGCTTAGAAGAAAACGATGTATTTTTTCTTTGGTCGTTACAGTACGAAAGAAAAAAAAATGCTGTTATCTCCGTCAATATTAATTTTTTTCGATTTAGATTGGCTTTTCATAGCTGTTTAAGACAATCTTGATGTATTTTGATACTTTGACAACGATTTTTCCAGTAGCTTAGAAGGAAACGATTTTTTTTTTGTCTTTGGTCGTTACAGTACGATATAAAAAAAAATTTCGTCAATTATAATTTGTTTTCGATTTAGATTTGCTTTTCATAGCTGTTTAAGACAATCTTGATGTATTTTGATACTTTGACCACGATTTTTCCAGTAGCTTAGAAGAAAACGATGTATTTTTTCTTTGGTCGTTACAGTACGAAAGAAAAAAAAATGCTGTTATCTCCGTCAATATTAATTTTTTTCGATTTAGATTGGCTTTTCATAGCTGTTTAAGACAATCTTGATGTATTTTGATACTTTGACAACGATTTTTCCAGTAGCTTAGAAGGAAACGATTTTTTTTTGTCTTTGGTCGTTACAGTACGATATAAAAAAAAATTTCGTCAATTATAATTTGTTTTCGATTTAGATTTGCTTTTCATAGCTGTTTAAGACAATCTTGATGTATTTTGATACTTTGACAACGATTTTTCCAGTAGTTTAGAAGAAAACGATGTTTTTTTTTTTTCTTTGGTCGTTACAGTACGAAAGAAAAAAAAATGCTGTTAACTCCGACAATGTTAATTTTTTTTCGATTTAGATTTGCTTTTCATAGCTGTTTAAGACAATCTTGATGTATTTTGACACTTTGACAACGATTTTTCCAGTAGCTTAGAAGAAAACGATGTTTTTTTTTATTTGGTCGTTACAGTACGAAAGAAAAAAAAAAGCTGTTATCTCCGTCAATTATAATTTTTTTTCGATTTAGATTTGCTGTTCATAGCTGTTTAAGGCAATCTTGATGTATTTTGATACTTTGACAACGATTTTTCCAGTAGCTTAGAAGAAAACAAGGTTTGTTTTTCTTTGGTCGTTACAGTACGAAAGAAAAAAAAATGCTGTTATCTCCGTCAATTATAATTTTTTTTCGATTTAGATTTGCTGTTCATAGCTGTTTAAGACAATTTTGATGTATTTTGATACTTTGACAACGATTTTTCCAGTAGCTTAGAAGAAAACAAGGTTTGTTTTTCTTTGGTCGTTACAGTACGAAAGAAAAAAAAATGCTGTTATCTCCGTCAATATTAATTTTTTTCGATTTAGATTGACTTTTCATAGCTGTTTAAGACAATCTTGATGTATTTTGATACTTTGACAACGATTTTTCCAGTAGCTTATAAGAAAACGATGTTTTTTTTGTCTTTGGTCGTTACAGTACGATAGAAAAAAAAATTTCGTCAATTATAATTTGTTTTCGATTTAGATTTGCTTTTCATAGCTGTTTAAGACAATCTTGATGTATTTTGACACTTTGACAACGATTTTTCCAGTAGCTTAGAAGAAAACGATGTTTTTTTTTATTTGGTCGTTACAGTATGATAGAAAAAAAAATTTCGTTAATTTTAATTTTTTTTAACTAGATTGGCTTTTCATAACTGTTTAAGACAATCTTGATGTATTTTGACACTTTGACAACGATTTTTCCAGAAGCTTAGAAGAAAACGATGTTTTTTTTCTTTGGTCGTTACAGTACGAAAGAAAAAAAATATGCTGTTATCTCCGTCAATATTAATTTTTTTCGATTTAGATTGGCTTTTCATAGCTGTTTAAGACAATCTTGATGTATTTTGATACTATGACAACGATTTTTCCAGTAGCTAAGAAGAAAACGATTTTTTTTTTCTTTGGTCGTTACAGTACGAAAGAAAAAAAAATGCTGTTATCTCCGTCAATATTAATTTTTTTCGATTTAGATTGGCTTTTCATAGCTGTTTAAGACAATCTTGATGTATTTTGATACTTTGACAACGATTTTTCCAGTAGCTTAGAAGGAAACGATTTTTTTTTGTCTTTGGTCGTTACAGTACGATATAAAAAAAAATTTCGTCAATTATAATTTGTTTTCGATTTAGATTTGCTTTTCATAGCTGTTTAAGACAATCTTGATGTATTTTGATACTTTGACAACGATTTTTCCAGTAGTTTAGAAGAAAACGATGTTTTTTTTTTTTCTTTGGTCGTTACAGTACGAAAGAAAAAAAAATGCTGTTAACTCCGACAATGTTAATTTTTTTTCGATTTAGATTTGCTTTTCATAGCTGTTTAAGACAATCTTGATGTATTTTGACACTTTGACAACGATTTTTCCAGTAGCTTAGAAGAAAACGATGTTTTTTTTTATTTGGTCGTTACAGTACGAAAGAAAAAAAAAAGCTGTTATCTCCGTCAATTATAATTTTTTTTCGATTTAGATTTGCTGTTCATAGCTGTTTAAGGCAATCTTGATGTATTTTGATACTTTGACAACGATTTTTCCAGTAGCTTAGAAGAAAACAAGGTTTGTTTTTCTTTGGTCGTTACAGTACGAAAGAAAAAAAAATGCTGTTATCTCCGTCAATTATAATTTTTTTTCGATTTAGATTTGCTGTTCATAGCTGTTTAAGACAATTTTGATGTATTTTGATACTTTGACAACGATTTTTCCAGTAGCTTAGAAGAAAACAAGGTTTGTTTTTCTTTGGTCGTTACAGTACGAAAGAAAAAAAAATGCTGTTATCTCCGTCAATATTAATTTTTTTCGATTTAGATTGACTTTTCATAGCTGTTTAAGACAATCTTGATGTATTTTGATACTTTGACAACGATTTTTCCAGTAGCTTATAAGAAAACGATGTTTTTTTTGTCTTTGGTCGTTACAGTACGATAGAAAAAAAAATTTCGTCAATTATAATTTGTTTTCGATTTAGATTTGCTTTTCATAGCTGTTTAAGACAATCTTGATGTATTTTGACACTTTGACAACGATTTTTCCAGTAGCTTAGAAGAAAACGATGTTTTTTTTTATTTGGTCGTTACAGTATGATAGAAAAAAAAATTTCGTTAATTTTAATTTTTTTTAACTAGATTGGCTTTTCATAACTGTTTAAGACAATCTTGATGTATTTTGACACTTTGACAACGATTTTTCCAGAAGCTTAGAAGAAAACGATGTTTTTTTTCTTTGGTCGTTACAGTACGAAAGAAAAAAAATATGCTGTTATCTCCGTCAATATTAATTTTTTTCGATTTAGATTGGCTTTTCATAGCTGTTTAAGACAATCTTGATGTATTTTGATACTATGACAACGATTTTTCCAGTAGCTAAGAAGAAAACGATTTTTTTTTTCTTTGGTCGTTACAGTATGATAGAAAAAAAAATTCGTCAATTATAATTTGTTTTAGATTTAGATTTGCTGTTCATAGCTGTTTAAGACAATCTTGATGTATTTTGATATTTTGACAACGATTTTTCCAGTAGCTTAGAAGAAAACGATGTATTTTTTCTTTGGTCGTTACAGTACGAAAGAAAAAAAAATGCTGTTATCTCCGTCAATATTAATTTTTTTCGATTTAGATTGGCTTTTCATAGCTGTTTAAGACAATCTTGATGTATTTTGATACTTTGACAACGATTTTTCCAGTAGCTTAGAAGAAAACGATTTTTTTTTTGTTTTTGGTCGTTACAGTACGATATAAAAAAAAATTTCGTCAATTATAATTTGTTTTCGATTTAGATTTGCTTTTCATAGCTGTTTAAGACAATCTTGATGTATTTTGATACTTTGACAACGATTTTTCCAGTAGTTTAGAAGAAAACGATGTTTTTTTTTTTCTTTGGTCGTTACAGTACGAAAGAAAAAAAAATGCTGTTAACTCCGACAATGTTAATTTTTTTTCGATTTAGATTTGCTTTTCATAGCTGTTTAAGACAATCTTGAAGTATTTTGACACTTTGACAACGATTTTTCCAGTAGCTTAGAAGAAAACGATGTTTTTTTTTATTTGGTCGTTACAGTACGAAAGAAAAAAAAAAGCTGTTATCTCCGTCAATTATAATTTTTTTTCGATTTAGATTTGCTGTTCATAGCTGTTTAAGGCAATCTTGATGTATTTTGATACTTTGACAACGATTGTTCCAGTAGTTTAGAAGAAAACGATGTTTTTTTTTTTTCTTTGGTCGTTACAGTACGAAAGAAAAAAAAATGCTGTTAACTCCGACAATGTTAATTTTTTTTCGATTTAGATTTGCTTTTCATAGCTGTTTAAGACAATCTTGATGTATTTTGACACTTTGACAACGATTTTTCCAGTAGCTTAGAAGAAAACGATTTTTTTTTGTCTTTGGTCGTTACAGTACGATATAAAAAAAAATTTCGTCAATTATAATTTGTTTTCGATTTAGATTTGCTTTTCATAGCTGTTTAAGACAATCTTGATGTATTTTGATACTTTGACAACGATTTTTCCAGTAGTTTAGAAGAAAACGATGTTTTTTTTTTTTCTTTGGTCGTTACAGTACGAAAGAAAAAAAAATGCTGTTAACTCCGACAATGTTAATTTTTTTTTCGATTTAGATTTGCTGTTCATAGCTGTTTAAGGCAATCTTGATGTATTTTGATACTTTGACAACGATTTTTCCAGTAGCTTAGAAGAAAACGATGTATTTTTTCTTTGGTCGTTACAGTACGAAAGAAAAAAAAATGTTGTTATCTCCGTCAATATTAATTTTTTTCGATTTAGATTGGCTTTTCATAGCTGTTTAAGACAATCTTGATGTATTTTGATACTTTGACAACGATTTTTCCAGTAGCTTAGAAGGAAACGATTTTTTTTTGTCTTTGGTCGTTACAGTACGATATAAAAAAAAATTTCGTCAATTATAATTTGTTTTCGATTTAGATTTGCTTTTCATAGCTGTTTAAGACAATCTTGAAGTATTTTGACACTTTGACAACGATTTTTCCAGTAGCTTAGAAGAAAACGATGTTTTTTTTTATTTGGTCGTTACAGTACGAAAGAAAAAAAAAAGCTGTTATCTCCGTCAATTATAATTTTTTTTCGATTTAGATTTGCTGTTCATAGCTGTTTAAGGCAATCTTGATGTATTTTGATACTTTGACAACGATTTTTCCAGTAGTTTAGAAGAAAACGATGTTTTTTTTTTTTCTTTGGTCGTTACAGTACGAAAGAAAAAAAAATGCTGTTAACTCCGACAATGTTAATTTTTTTTCGATTTAGATTTGCTTTTCATAGCTGTTTAAGAGAATCTAGATGTATTTTGACACTTTGACAACGATTTTTCCAGTAGCTTAGAAGAAAACGATTTTTTTTTGTCTTTGGTCGTTACAGTACGATATAAAAAAAAATTTCGTCAATTATAATTTTTTTTCGATTTAGATTTGCTTTTCATAGCTGTTTAAGACAATCTTGAAGTATTTTGACACTTTGACAACGATTTTTCCAGTAGCTTAGAAGAAAACGATGTTTTTTTTTATTTGGTCGTTACAGTACGAAAGAAAAAAAAAAGCTGTTATCTCCGTCAATTATAATTTTTTTTCGATTTAGATTTGCTGTTCATAGCTGTTTAAGGCAATCTTGATGTATTTTGATACTTTGACAACGATTTTTCCAGTAGCTTAGAAGAAAACGATGTATTTTTTCTTTGGTCGTTACAGTACGAAAGAAAAAAAAATGCTGTTATCTCCGTCAATATTAATTTTTTTTCGATTTAGATTGGCTTTTCATAGCTGTTTAAGACAATCTTGATGTATTTTGATACTTTGACAACGATTTTTCCAGTAGCTTAGAAGGAAACGATTTTTTTTTGTCTTTGGTCGTTACAGTACGATATAAAAAAAAATTTCGTCAATTATAATTTGTTTTCGATTTAGATTTGCTTTTCATAGCTGTTTAAGACAATCTTGATGTATTTTGATACTTTGACAACGATTTTTCCAGTAGTTTAGAAGAAAACGATGTTTTTTTTTTTCTTTGGTCGTTACAGTACGAAAGAAAAAAAAATGCTGTTAACTCCGACAATGTTAATTTTTTTTCGATTTAGATTTGCTTTTCATAGCTGTTTAAGACAATCTTGATGTATTTTGACACTTTGACAACGATTTTTCCAGTAGCTTAGAAGAAAACGATGTTTTTTTTTATTTGGTCGTTACAGTACGAAAGAAAAAAAAAAGCTGTTATCTCCGTCAATTATAATTTTTTTTCGATTTAGATTTGCTGTTCATAGCTGTTTAAGGCAATCTTGATGTATTTTGATACTTTGACAACGATTTTTCCAGTAGCTTAGAAGAAAACAAGGTTTGTTTTTCTTTGGTCGTTACAGTACGAAAGAAAAAAAAATGCTGTTATCTCCGTCAATTATAATTTTTTTTCGATTTAGATTTGCTGTTCATAGCTGTTTAAGACAATTTTGATGTATTTTGATACTTTGACAACGATTTTTCCAGTAGCTTAGAAGAAAACAAGGTTTGTTTTTCTTTGGTCGTTACAGTACGAAAGAAAAAAAAATGCTGTTATCTCCGTCAATATTAATTTGTTTTCGATTTAGATTTGCTTTTCATAGCTGTTTAAGACAATCTTGATGTATTTTGACACTTTGACAACGATTTTTCCAGTAGCTTAGAAGAAAACGATGTTTTTTTTTATTTAGTCGTTACAGTATGATAGAAAAAAAAATTTCGTTAATTTTAATTTTTTTTAACTAGATTGGCTTTTCATAACTGTTTAAGACAATCTTGATGTATTTTGACACTTTGACAACGATTTTTCCAGAAGCTTAGAAGAAAACGATGTTTTTTTTCTTTGGTCGTTACAGTACGAAAGAAAAAAAATATGCTGTTATCTACGTCAATATTAATTTTTTTCGATTTAGATTGGCTTTTCATAGCTGTTTAAGACAATCTTGATGTATTTTGATACTATGACAACGATTTTTCCAGTAGCTAAGAAGAAAACGATTTTTTTTTTCTTTGGTCGTTACAGTATGATAGAAAAAAAAATTCGTCAATTATAATTTGTTTTCGATTTAGATTTGCTGTTCATAGCTGTTTAAGACAATCTTGATGTATTTTGATATTTTGACAACGATTTTTCCAGTAGCTTAGAAGAAAACGATGTATTTTTTCTTTGGTCGTTACAGTACGAAAGAAAAAAAAATGCTGTTATCTCCGTCAATATTAATTTTTTTCGATTTAGATTGGCTTTTCATAGCTGTTTAAGACAATCTTGATGTATTTTGATACTTTGACAACGATTTTTCCAGTAGCTTAGAAGAAAACGATTTTTTTTTTGTTTTTGGTCGTTACAGTACGATATAAAAAAAAATTTCGTCAATTATAATTTGTTTTCGATTTAGATTTGCTTTTCATAGCTGTTTAAGACAATCTTGATGTATTTTGATACTTTGACAACGATTTTTCCAGTAGTTTAGAAGAAAACGATGTTTTTTTTTTTCTTTGGTCGTTACAGTACGAAAGAAAAAAAAATGCTGTTAACTCCGACAATGTTAATTTTTTTTCGATTTAGATTTGCTTTTCATAGCTGTTTAAGACAATCTTGAAGTATTTTGACACTTTGACAACGATTTTTCCAGTAGCTTAGAAGAAAACGATGTTTTTTTTTATTTGGTCGTTACAGTACGAAAGAAAAAAAAAAGCTGTTATCTCCGTCAATTATAATTTTTTTTCGATTTAGATTTGCTGTTCATAGCTGTTTAAGGCAATCTTGATGTATTTTGATACTTTGACAACGATTTTTCCAGTAGCTTAGAAGAAAACAAGGTTTGTTTTTCTTTGGTCGTTACAGTACGAAAGAAAAAAAAATGCTGTTATCTCCGTCAATATTAATTTTTTTCGATTTAGATTGGCTTTTCATAGCTGTTTAAGACAATCTTGATGTATTTTGATACTTTGACAACGATTTTTCCAGTAGCTAAGAAGAAAACGATTTTTTTTTTCTTTGGTCGTTACAGTATGATAGAAAAAAAAATTCGTCAATTATAATTTGTTTTCGATTTAGATTTGCTGTTCATAGCTGTTTAAGACAATCTTGATGTATTTTGATATTTTGACAACGATTTTTCCAGTAGCTTAGAAGAAAACGATGTATTTTTTCTTTGGTCGTTACAGTACGAAAGAAAAAAAAATGCTGTTATCTCCGTCAATATTAATTTTTTTCGATTTAGATTGGCTTTTCATAGCTGTTTAAGACAATCTTGATGTATTTTGATACTTTGACAACGATTTTTCCAGTAGCTTAGAAGAAAACTATGTTTTTTTTGTCTTTGGTCGTTACAGTACGATAGAAAAAAAAATTTCGTCAATTATAATTTGTTTTCGATTTAGATTTGCTTTTCATAGCTGTTTAAGACAATCTTGATGTATTTTGACACTTTGACAACGATTTTTCCAGTAGCTTAGAAGAAAACGATGTTTTTTTTTATTTGGTCGTTACAGTATGATAGAAAAAAAAATTTCGTTAATTTTAATTTTTTTTAACTAGATTGGCTTTTCATAACTGTTTAAGACAATCTTGATGTATTTTGACACTTTGACAACGATTTTTCCAGAAGCTTAGAAGAAAACGATGTTTTTTTTCTTTGGTCGTTACAGTACGAAAGAAAAAAAATATGCTGTTATCTCCGTCAATATTAATTTTTTTCGATTTAGATTGGCTTTTCATAGCTGTTTAAGACAATCTTGATGTATTTTGATACTTTGACAACGATTTTTCCAGTAGCTTAGAAGAAAACGATGTTTTTTTTATTTGGTCGTTACAGTACGATAGAAAAAAAAAAATCGTCAATTATAATTTGTTTTCGATTTAGATTTGCTTTTCATAGCTGTTTAAGACAATCTTGATGTATTTTGATAATTTGACAACGATTTTTCCAGTAGTTTAGAAGAAAACGATGTTGTTTTTTTCTTTGGTCGTTACAGTACGAAAGAAAAAAAAATGCTGTTAACTCCGACAATGTTAATTTTTTTTCGATTTAGATTTGCTTTTCATAGCTGTTTAAGACAATCTTGATGTATTTTGACACTTTGACAACGATTTTTCCAGTAGCTTAGAAGAAAACGATGTTTTTTTTTATTTGGTCGTTACAGTACGAAAGATAAAAAAATGCTGTTATCTCCGTCAATTATAATTTGTTTTTGATTTAGATTTGCTTTTCATAGCCGTTTAAGACAATCTTGATGTATTTTGACACTTTGACAACGATTTTTCCAGTAGCTTAGAAGAAAACGATGTTTTTTTTTATTTGGTCGTTACAGTATGATAGAAAAAAAAATTTCGTTTCATAACTGTTTAAGACAATCTTGATGTATTTTGACACTTTGACAACGATTTTTCCAGTAGCTTAGAAGAAAACAATGTTTTTTTTTATTTGGTCGTTACAGTACGAAAGAAAAAAAAAAGCTGTTATCTCCGTCAATTATAATTTGTTTTCGATTTAGATTTGCTGTTCATAGCTGTTTAAGGCAATCTAGATGTATTTTGATACTTTGACAACGATTTTTCCAGTAGCTTAGAAGAAAACAAGGTTTGTTTTTCTTTGATCGTTACAGTACGAAAGAAAAAAAAATGCTGTTATCTCCGTCAATATTAATTTTTTTCGATTTAGATTGGCTTTTCATAGCTGTTTAAGACAATCTTGATGTATTTTGATACTTTGACAACGATTTTTCCAGTAGTTAAGAAGAAAACGATTTTTTTTTCTTTGGTCGTTACAGTATGATAGAAAAAAAAAATTCGTCAATTATAATTTGTTTTCGATTTAGATTTGCTGTTCATAGCTGTTTAAGACAATCTTGATGTATTTTGATACTTTGACAACGATTTTTCTAGTAGCTTAGAAGAAAACGATGTATTTTTTCTTTGGTCGTTACAGTACGAAAGAAAAAAAAATGCTGTTATCTCCGTCAATATTAATTTTTTTCGATTTAGATTGGCTTTTCATAGCTGTTTAAGACAATCTTGATGTATTTTGATACTTTGACAACGATTTTTCCAGTAGTTAAGAAGAAAACGATTTTTTTTTCTTTGGTCGTTACAGTATGATAGAAAAAAAAAATTCGTCAATTATAATTTGTTTTCGATTTAGATTTGCTTTTCATAGCTGTTTAAGACAATCTTGATGTATTTTGACACTTTGACAACGATTTTTCCAGTAGCTTAGAAGAAAACGATGTTTTTTTTTATTTGGTCGTTACAGTATGATAGAAAAAAAAATTTCGTTAATTTTAATTTTTTTTAACTAGATTGGCTTTTCATAACTGTTTAAGACAATCTTGATGTATTTTGACACTTTGACAACGATTTTTCCAGAAGCTTAGAAGAAAACGATGTTTTTTTTCTTTGGTCGTTACAGTACGAAAGAAAAAAAATATGCTGTTATCTCCGTCAATATTAATTTTTTTCGATTTAGATTGGCTTTTCATAGCTGTTTAAGACAATCTTGATGTATTTTGATACTTTGACAACGATTTTTCCAGTAGCTTAGAAGAAAACGATGTTTTTTTTATTTGGTCGTTACAGTACGATAGAAAAAAAAAAATCGTCAATTATAATTTGTTTTCGATTTAGATTTGCTTTTCATAGCTGTTTAAGACAATCTTGATGTATTTTGATAATTTGACAACGATTTTTCCAGTAGTTTAGAAGAAAACGATGTTGTTTTTTTCTTTGGTCGTTACAGTACGAAAGAAAAAAAAATGCTGTTAACTCCGACAATGTTAATTTTTTTTCGATTTAGATTTGCTTTTCATAGCTGTTTAAGACAATCTTGATGTATTTTGACACTTTGACAACGATTTTTCCAGTAGCTTAGAAGAAAACGATGTTTTTTTTTATTTGGTCGTTACAGTACGAAAGATAAAAAAATGCTGTTATCTCCGTCAATTATAATTTGTTTTTGATTTAGATTTGCTTTTCATAGCCGTTTAAGACAATCTTGATGTATTTTGACACTTTGACAACGATTTTTCCAGTAGCTTAGAAGAAAACGATGTTTTTTTTTATTTGGTCGTTACAGTATGATAGAAAAAAAAATTTCGTTTCATAACTGTTTAAGACAATCTTGATGTATTTTGACACTTTGACAACGATTTTTCCAGTAGCTTAGAAGAAAACAATGTTTTTTTTTATTTGGTCGTTACAGTACGAAAGAAAAAAAAAAGCTGTTATCTCCGTCAATTATAATTTTTTTTCTATTTAGATTTGCTGTTCATAGCTGTTTAAGGCAATCTAGATGTATTTTGATACTTTGACAACGATTTTTCCAGTAGCTTAGAAGAAAACAAGGTTTGTTTTTCTTTGATCGTTACAGTACGAAAGAAAAAAAAATGCTGTTATCTCCGTCAATATTAATTTTTTTCGATTTAGATTGGCTTTTCATAGCTGTTTAAGACAATCTTGATGTATTTTGATACTTTGACAACGATTTTTCCAGTAGTTAAGAAGAAAACGATTTTTTTTTCTTTGGTCGTTACAGTATGATAGAAAAAAAAAATTCGTCAATTATAATTTGTTTTCGATTTAGATTTGCTGTTCATAGCTGTTTAAGACAATCTTGATGTATTTTGATACTTTGACAACGATTTTTCTAGTAGCTTAGAAGAAAACGATGTATTTTTTCTTTGGTCGTTACAGTACGAAAGAAAAAAAAATGCTGTTATCTCCGTCAATATTAATTTTTTTCGATTTAGATTGGCTTTTCATAGCTGTTTAAGACAATCTTGATGTATTTTGATACTTTGACAACGATTTTTCCAGTAGCTTAGAAGAAAACGATGTTTTTTTTTATTTGGTCGTTACAGTACGATAGAAAAAAAAAAATCGTCAATTATAATTTGTTTTCGATTTAGATTTGCTTTTCATAGCTGTTTAAGACAATCTTGATGTATTTTGATACTTTGACAACGATTTTTCCAGTAGTTTAGAAGAAAACGAAGTTGTTTTTTTCTTTGGTCGTTACAGTACGAAAGAAAAAAAAATTTCGTTAATTTTAATTTTTTTTAACTAGATTGGCTTTTCATAACTGTTTAAGACAATCTTGATGTATTTTGACACTTTGACAACGATTTTTCCAGAAGCTTAGAAGAAAACGATGTTTTTTTTCTTTGGTCGTTACAGTACGAAAGAAAAAAAAATGCTGTTAACTCCGACAATGTTAATTTTTTTTCGATTTAGATTGGCTTTTCATAGCTGTTTAAGACAATCTTGATGTATTTTGATACTTTGACAACGATTTTTCCAGTAGCTTAGAAGAAAATGATGTATTTTTTCTTTGGTCGTTACAGTACGAAAGAAAAAAAAATGCTGTTATCTCCGTCAATATTAATTTTTTTCGATTTAGATTGGCTTTTCATAGCTGTTTAAGACAATCTTGATGTATTTTGATACTTTGACAACGATTTTTCCAGTAGTTTAGAAGGAAACTATGTTTTTTTTGTCTTTGGTCGTTACAGTACGATAGAAAAAAAAATTTCGTCAATTATAATTTGTTTTCGATTTAGATTTGCTTTTCATAGCTGTTTAAGACAATCTTGATGTATTTTGACACTTTGACAACGATTTTTCCAGTAGCTTAGAAGAAAACGATGTTTTTTTTTATTTGGTCGTTACAGTATGATAGAAAAAAAAATTTCGTTAATTTTAATTTTTTTTAACTAGATTGGCTTTTCATAACTGTTTAAGACAATCTTGATGTATTTTGACACTTTGACAACGATTTTTCCAGAAGCTTAGAAGAAAACGATGTATTTTTTCTTTGGTCGTTACAGTACGAAAGAAAAAAAAATGCTGTTATCTCCGTCAATATTAATTTTTTTCGATTTAGATTGGCTTTTCATAGCTGTTTAAGACAATCTTGATGTATTTTGATACTTTGACAACGATTTTTCCAGTAGCTTAGAAGGAAACGATTTTTTTTTTGTCTTTGGTCGTTACAGTACGATATAAAAAAAAATTTCGTCAATTATAATTTGTTTTCGATTTAGATTTGCTTTTCATAGCTGTTTAAGACAATCTTGATGTATTTTGATACTTTGACAACGATTTTTCCAGTAGTTTAGAAGAAAACGATGTTTTTTTTTTTCTTTGGTCGTTACAGTACGAAAGAAAAAAAAATGCTGTTAACTCCGACAATGTTAATTTTTTTTCGATTTAGATTTGCTTTTCATAGCTGTTTAAGACAATCTTGATGTATTTTGACACTTTGACAACGATTTTTCCAGTAGCTTAGAAGAAAACGATGTTTTTTTTTATTTGGTCGTTACAGTACGAAAGAAAAAAAAAAGCTGTTATCTCCGTCAATTATAATTTTTTTTCGATTTAGATTTGCTGTTCATAGCTGTTTAAGGCAATCTTGATGTATTTTGATACTTTGACAACGATTTTTCCAGTAGCTTAGAAGAAAACAAGGTTTGTTTTTCTTTGGTCGTTACAGTACGAAAGAAAAAAAAATGCTGTTATCTCCGTCAATTATAATTTTTTTTCGATTTAGATTTGCTGTTCATAGCTGTTTAAGACAATTTTGATGTATTTTGATACTTTGACAACGATTTTTCCAGTAGCTTAGAAGAAAACAAGGTTTGTTTTTCTTTGGTCGTTACAGTACGAAAGAAAAAAAAATGCTGTTATCTCCGTCAATATTAATTTTTTTCGATTTAGATTGGCTTTTCATAGCTGTTTAAGACAATCTTGATGTATTTTGATACTTTGACAACGATTTTTCCAGTAGCTAAGAAGAAAACGATTTTTTTTTTCTTTGGTCGTTACAGTATGATAGAAAAAAAAATTCGTCAATTATAATTTGTTTTCGATTTAGATTTGCTGTTCATAGCTGTTTAAGACAATCTTGATGTATTTTGATACTTTGACAACGATTTTTCCAGTAGCTTAGAAGGAAACTATGTTTTTTTTGTCTTTGGTCGTTACAGTACGATAGAAAAAAAAATTTCGTCAATTATAATTTGTTTTCGATTTAGATTTGCTTTTCATAGCTGTTTAAGACAATCTTGATGTATTTTGACACTTTGACAACGATTTTTCCAGTAGCTTAGAAGAAAACGATGTTTTTTTTTATTTGGTCGTTACAGTATGATAGAAAAAAAAATTTCGTTAATTTTAATTTTTTTTAACTAGATTGGCTTTTCATAACTGTTTAAGACAATCTTGATGTATTTTGACACTTTGACAACGATTTTTCCAGAAGCTTAGAAGAAAACGATGTATTTTTTCTTTGGTCGTTACAGTACGAAAGAAAAAAAAATGCTGTTATCTCCGTCAATATTAATTTTTTTCGATTTAGATTGGCTTTTCATAGCTGTTTAATACAATCTTGATGTATTTTGATACTTTGACAACGATTTTTCCAGTAGCTTAGAAGGAAACGTTTTTTTTTTGTCTTTGGTCGTTACAGTACGATATAAAAAAAAATTTCGTCAATTATAATTTGTTTTCGATTTAGATTTGCTTTTCATAGCTGTTTAAGACAATCTTGATGTATTTTGATACTTTGACAACGATTTTTCCAGTAGTTTAGAAGAAAACGATGTTTTTTTTTTTCTTTGGTCGTTACAGTACGAAAGAAAAAAAAATGCTGTTAACTCCGACAATGTTAATTTTTTTTCGATTTAGATTTGCTTTTCATAGCTGTTTAAGACAATCTTGATGTATTTTGACACTTTGACAACGATTTTTCCAGTAGCTTAGAAGAAAACGATGTTTTTTTTTATTTGGTCGTTACAGTACGAAAGAAAAAAAAAAGCTGTTATCTCCGTCAATTATAATTTTTTTTCGATTTAGATTTGCTGTTCATAGCTGTTTAAGGCAATCTTGATGTATTTTGATACTTTGACAACGATTTTTCCAGTAGCTTAGAAGAAAACAAGGTTTGTTTTTCTTTGGTCGTTACAGTACGAAAGAAAAAAAAATGCTGTTATCTCCGTCAATTATAATTTTTTTTCGATTTAGATTTGCTGTTCATAGCTGTTTAAGACAATTTTGATGTATTTTGATACTTTGACAACGATTTTTCCAGTAGCTTAGAAGAAAACAAGGTTTGTTTTTCTTTGGTCGCTACAGTACGAAAGAAAAAAAAATGCTGTTATCTCCGTCAATATTAATTTTTTTCGATTTAGATTGGCTTTTCATAGCTGTTTAAGACAATCTTGATGTATTTTGATACTTTGACAACGATTTTTCCAGTAGCTAAGAAGAAAACGATTTTTTTTTTCTTTGGTCGTTACAGTATGATAGAAAAAAAAATTCGTCAATTATAATTTGTTTTCGATTTAGATTTGCTGTTCATAGCTGTTTAAGACAATCTTGATGTATTTTGATATTTTGACAACGATTTTTCCAGTAGCTTAGAAGAAAACGATGTATTTTTTCTTTGGTCGTTACAGTACGAAAGAAAAAAAAATGCTGTTATCTCCGTCAATATTAATTTTTTTCGATTTAGATTGGCTTTTCATAGCTGTTTAAGACAATCTTGATGTATTTTGATACTTTGACAACGATTTTTCCAGTAGCTTAGAAGGAAACTATGTTTTTTTTGTCTTTGGTCGTTACAGTACGATAGAAAAAAAAATTTCGTCAATTATAATTTGTTTTCGATTTAGATTTGCTTTTCATAGTTGTTTAAGACAATCTTGATGTATTTTGACACTTTGACAACGATTTTTCCAGTAGCTTAAACGAAAACGATGTTTTTTTTTATTTGGTCGTTACAGTATGATAGAAAAAAAAATTTCGTTAATTTTAATTTTTTTTAACTAGATTGGCTTTTCATAACTGTTTAAGACAATCTTGATGTATTTTGACACTTTGACAACGATTTTTCCAGAAGCTTAGAAGAAAACGATGTTTTTTTTCTTTGGTCGTTACAGTACGAAAGAAAAAAATTATGCTGTTATCTCCGTCAATATTAATTTTTTTCGATTTAGATTGGCTTTTCATAGCTGTCTAAGACAATCTTGATGTATTTTGATACTTTGACAACGATTTTTCCAGTAGCTTAGAAGAAAACGATGTTTTTTTTATTTGGTCGTTACAGTACGATAGAAAAAAAAAATCGTCAATTATAATTTGTTTTCGATTTAGATTTGCTTTTCATAGCTGTTTAAGACAATCTTGATGTATTTTGATACTTTGACAACGATTTTTCCAGTAGTTTAGAAGAAAACGATGTTGTTTTTTTCTTTGTTCGTGACAGTACGAAAGAAAAAAAAAATGCTGTTAACTCCGACAATGTTAATTTTTTTTCGATTTAGATTTGCTTTTCATAGCTGTTTAAGACAATCTTGATGTATTTTGACACTTTGACAAGATTTTTCCAGTAGCTTAGAAGAAAACGATGTTTTTTTTTATTTGGTCGTTACAGTACGAAAGATAAAAAAAAGCTGTTATCTCCGTCAATTATAATTTGTTTTTGATTTAGATTTGCTTTTCATAGCTGTTTAAGACAATCTTGATGTATTTTGACACTTTGACAACGATTTTTCCAGTATCTTAGAAGAAAACGATGTTTTTTTTTATTTGGTCGTTACAGTATGATAGAAAAAAAAATTTCGTTTCATAACTGTTTAAGACAATCTTGATGTATTTTGACACTTTGACAACGATTTTTCCAGTAGCTTAGAAGAAAACGATGTTTTTTTTTATTTGGTCGTTACAGTACGAAAGAAAAAAAAAAGCTGTTATCTCCGTCAATTATAATTTTTTTTCTATTTAGATTTGCTGTTCATAGCTGTTTAAGGCAATCTTGATGTATTTTGATACTTTGACAACGATTTTTCCAGTAGCTTAGAAGAAAACGATGTTTGTTTTTCTTTGGTCGTTACAGTACGAAAGAAAAAAAAATGCTGTTATCTCCGTCAATATTAATTTTTTTCGATTTAGATTGGCTTTTCATAGCTGTTTAAGACAATCTTGATGTATTTTGATACTTTGACAACGATTTTTCCAGTAGTTAAGAAGAAAACGATTTTTTTTTTCTTTGGTCGTTACAGTATGATAGAAAAAAAAAATTCGTCAATTATAATTTGTTTTCGATTTAGATTTGCTGTTCATAGCTGTTTAAGACAATCTTGATGTATTTTGATACTTTGACAACGATTTTTCTAGTAGCTTAGAAGAAAACGATGTATTTTTTCTTTGGTCGTTACAGTACGAAAGAAAAAAAAATGCTGTTATCTCCGTCAATATTAATTTTTTTCGATTTAGATTGGCTTTTCATAGCTGTTTAAGACAATCTTGATGTATTTTGATACTTTGACAACGATTTTTCCAGTAGCTTAGAAGGAAACTATGTTTTTTTTGTCTTTGGTCGTTACAGTATGATAGAAAAAAAAATTTCGTCAATTATAATTTGTTTTCGATTTAGATTTGCTTTTCATAGCTGTTTAAGACAATCTTGATGTATTTTGACACTTTGACAACGATTTTTCCAGTAGCTTAGAAGAAAACGATGTTTTTTTTTATTTGGTCGTTACAGTATGATAGAAAAAAAAATTTCTTTAATTTTAATTTTTTTTTAACTAGATTGGCTTTTCATAACTGTTTAAGACAATCTTGATGTATTTTGATACTTTGACAACGATTTTTCCAGAAGCTTAGAAGAAAACGATGTTTTTTTTCTTTGGTCGTTACAGTACGAAAGAAAAAAATTATGCTGTTATCTCCGTCAATATTAATTTTTTTCGATTTAGATTGGCTTTTCATAGCTGTTTAAGACAATCTTGATGTATTTTGATACTTTGACAACGATTTTTCCAGTAGCTTAGAAGGAAACTATGTTTTTTTTTGTCTTTGGTCGTTACAGTATGATAGAAAAAAAAATTTCGTCATTTATAATTTGTTTTCGATTTAGATTTGCTTTTCATAACTGTTTAAGACAATCTTGATGTATTTTGACACTTTGACAACGATTTTTCCAGTAGCTTAGAAGAAAACGATGTTTTTTTTTCTTTGGTCGTTACAGTACGAAAGAAAAAAAAAAGCTGTTATCTCCGTCAATTATCATTTTTTTTCGATTTAGATTTGCTGTTCATAGCTGTTTAAGGCAATCTTGATGTATTTTGATACTTTGACAACGATTTTTCCAGTAGCTTAGAAGAAAACGATGTTTTTTTTCTTTGTTCGTGACAGTACGAAAGAAAAAAAAATGCTGTTATCTCCGTCAATTATAATTTTTTTTCGATTTAGATTTGCTGTTCATAGCTGTTTAAGGCAATCTTGATGTATTTTGATACTTTGACAACGATTTTTCTAGTAGCTTAGAAGAAAACGATTTTTTTTTCTTTGGTCGTTACAGTATGATAGAAAAAAAAAATTCGTCAATTATAATTTGTTTTCGATTTAGATTTGCTGTTCATAGCTGTTTAAGACAATCTTGATGTATTTTGATACTTTGACAACGATTTTTCTAGTAGCTTAGAAGAAAACGATGTATTTTTTCTTTGGTCGTTACAGTACGAAAGAAAAAAAAATGCTGTTATCTCCGTCAATATTAATTTTTTTCGATTTAGATTGGCTTTTCATAGCTGTTTAAGACAATCTTGATGTATTTTGATACTTTGACAACGATTTTTCCAGTAGCTTAGAAGGAAACTATGTTTTTTTTTGTCTTTGGTCGTTACAGTATGATAGAAAAAAAAATTTCGTCATTTATAATTTGTTTTCGATTTAGATTTGCTTTTCATAACTGTTTAAGACAATCTTGATGTATTTTGACACTTTGACAACGATTTTTCCAGTAGCTTAGAAGAAAACGATGTTTTTTTTTCTTTGGTCGTTACAGTACGAAAGAAAAAAAAAAGCTGTTATCTCCGTCAATTATCATTTTTTTTCGATTTAGATTTGCTGTTCATAGCTGTTTAAGGCAATCTTGATGTATTTTGATACTTTGACAACGATTTTTCCAGTAGCTTAGAAGAAAACGATGTTTTTTTTTATTTGGTCGTTACAGTACGAAAGAAAAAAAAAAGCTGTTATCTCCGTCAATTATAATTTTTTTTCTATTTAGATTTGCTGTTCATAGCTGTTTAAGGCAATCTTGATGTATTTTGATACTTTGACAACGATTTTTCCAGTAGCTTAGAAGAAAACAAGGTTTGTTTTTCTTTGGTCGTTACAGTACGAAAGAAAAAAAAATGCTGTTATCTCCGTCAATATTAATTTTTTTCGATTTAGATTGGCTTTTCATAGCTGTTTAAGACAATCTTGATGTATTTTGATACTTTGACAACGATTTTTCCAGTAGTTAAGAAGAAAACGATTTTTTTTTTCTTTGGTCGTTACAGTATGATAGAAAAAAAAAATTCGTCAATTATAATTTGTTTTCGATTTAGATTTGCTGTTCATAGCTGTTTAAGACAATCTTGATGTATTTTGACACTTTGACAACGATTTTTCCAGTAGCTTAGAAGAAAACGATGTTTTTTTTTATTTGGTCGTTACAGTATGATAGAAAAAAAAATTTCGTTTCATAACTGTTTAAGACAATCTTGATGTATTTTGACACTTTGACAACGATTTTTCCAGTAGCTTAGAAGAAAACGATGTTTTTTTTTATTTGGTCGTTACAGTACGAAAGAAAAAAAAAAGCTGTTATCTCCGTCAATTATAATTTTTTTTCTATTTAGATTTGCTGTTCATAGCTGTTTAAGGCAATCTTGATGTATTTTGATACTTTGACAACGATTTTTCCAGTAGCTTAGAAGAAAACAAGGTTTGTTTTTCTTTGGTCGTTACAGTACGAAAGAAAAAAAAATGCTGTTATCTCCGTCAATATTAATTTTTTTCGATTTAGATTGGCTTTTCATAGCTGTTTAAGACAATCTTGATGTATTTTGATACTTTGACAACGATTTTTCCAGTAGTTAAGAAGAAAACGATTTTTTTTTTCTTTGGTCGTTACAGTATGATAGAAAAAAAAAATTCGTCAATTATAATTTGTTTTCGATTTAGATTTGCTGTTCATAGCTGTTTAAGACAATCTTGATGTATTTTGATACTTTGACAACGATTTTTCTAGTAGCTTAGAAGAAAACGATGTATTTTTTCTTTGGTCGTTACAGTACGAAAGAAAAAAAAATGCTGTTATCTCCGTCAATATTAATTTTTTTCGATTTAGATTGGCTTTTCATAGCTGTTTAAGACAATCTTGATGTATTTTGATACTTTGACAACGATTTTTCCAGTAGCTTAGAAGGAAACTATGTTTTTTTTGTCTTTGGTCGTTACAGTATGATAGAAAAAAAAATTTCGTCAATTATAATTTGTTTTCGATTTAGATTTGCTTTTCATAGCTGTTTAAGACAATCTTGATGTATTTTGACACTTTGACAACGATTTTTCCAGTAGCTTAGAAGAAAACGATGTTTTTTTTTATTTGGTCGTTACAGTATGATAGAAAAAAAAATTTCTTTAATTTTAATTTTTTTTTAACTAGATTGGCTTTTCATAACTGTTTAAGACAATCTTGATGTATTTTGATACTTTGACAACGATTTTTCCAGAAGCTTAGAAGAAAACGATGTTTTTTTTCTTTGGTCGTTACAGTACGAAAGAAAAAAATTATGCTGTTATCTCCGTCAATATTAATTTTTTTCGATTTAGATTGGCTTTTCATAGCTGTTTAAGACAATCTTGATGTATTTTGATACTTTGACAACGATTTTTCCAGTAGCTTAGAAGAAAACTATGTTTTTTTTTGTCTTTGGTCGTTACAGTATGATAGAAAAAAAAATTTCGTCATTTATAATTTGTTTTCGATTTAGATTTGCTTTTCATAACTGTTTAAGACAATCTTGATGTATTTTGACACTTTGACAACGATTTTTCCAGTAGCTTAGAAGAAAACGATGTTTTTTTTTCTTTGGTCGTTACAGTACGAAAGAAAAAAAAAAGCTGTTATCTCCGTCAATTATCATTTTTTTTCGATTTAAATTTGCTGTTCATAGCTGTTTAAGGCAATCTTGATGTATTTTGATACTTTGACAACGATTTTTCCAGTAGCTTAGAAGAAAACGATGTTTTTTTTCTTTGTTCGTGACAGTACGAAAGAAAAAAAAATGCTGTTATCTCCGTCAATTATAATTTTTTTTCGATTTAGATTTGCTGTTCATAGCTGTTTAAGGCAATCTTGATGTATTTTGATACTTTGACAACGATTTTTCTAGTAGCTTAGAAGAAAACGATTTTTTTTTCTTTGGTCGTTACAGTATGATAGAAAAAAAAAATTCGTCAATTATAATTTGTTTTCGATTTAGATTTGCTGTTCATAGCTGTTTAAGACAATCTTGATGTATTTTGATATTTTGACAACGATTTTTCCAGTAGCTTAGAAGAAAACGATGTATTTTTTCTTTGGTCGTTACAGTACGAAAGAAAAAAAAATGCTGTTATCTCCGTCAATATTAATTTTTTTCGATTTAGATTGGCTTTTCATAGCTGTTTAAGACAATCTTGATGTATTTTGATACTTTGACAACGATTTTTCCAGTAGCTTAGAAGGAAACTATGTTTTTTTTGTCTTTGGTCGTTACAGTATGATAGAAAAAAAAATTTCGTCAATTATAATTTGTTTTCGATTTAGATTTGCTTTTCATAGCTGTTTAAGACAATCTTGATGTATTTTGACACTTTGACAACGATTTTTTAAGTAGCTTAGAAGAAAACGATGTTTTTTTTTATTTGGTCGTTACAGTATGATAGAAAAAAAAATTTCTTTAATTTTAATTTTTTTTTAACTAGATTGGCTTTTCATAACTGTTTAAGACAATCTTGATGTATTTTGATACTTTGACAACGATTTTTCCAGAAGCTTAGAAGAAAACGATGTTTTTTTTCTTTGGTCGTTACAGTACGAAAGAAAAAAATTATGCTGTTATCTCCGTCAATATTAATTTTTTTCGATTTAGATTGGCTTTTCATAGCTGTTTAAGACAATCTTGATGTATTTTGATACTTTGACAACGATTTTTCTAGTAGCTTAGAAGAAAACGATTTTTTTTTCTTTGGTCGTTACAGTATGATAGAAAAAAAAAATTCGTCAATTATAATTTGTTTTCGATTTAGATTTGCTGTTCATAGCTGTTTAAGACAATCTTGATGTATTTTGATATTTTGACAACGATTTTTCCAGTAGCTTAGAAGAAAACGATGTATTTTTTCTTTGGTCGTTACAGTACGAAAGAAAAAAAAATGCTGTTATCTCCGTCAATATTAATTTTTTTCGATTTAGATTGGCTTTTCATAACTGTTTAAGACAATCTTGATGTATTTTGATACTTTGACAACGATTTTTCCAGAAGCTTAGAAGAAAACGATGTTTTTTTTCTTTGGTCGTTACAGTACGAAAGAAAAAAATTATGCTGTTATCTCCGTCAATATTAATTTTTTTCGATTTAGATTGGCTTTTCATAGCTGTTTAAGACAATCTTGATGTATTTTGACACTTTGACAACGATTTTTCCAGTAGCTTAGAAGAAAACGATGTTTTTTTTTATTTGGTCGTTACAGTACGAAAGAAAAAAAAAAGCTGTTATCTCCGTCAATTATCATTTTTTTTCGATTTAGATTTGCTGTTCATAGCTGTTTAAGGCAATCTTGATGTATTTTGATACTTTGGCAACGATTTTTCCAGTAGCTTAGAAGAAAACGATGTTTTTTTTCTTTGTTCGTGACAGTACGAAAGAAAAAAAAATGCTGTTATCTCCGTCAATTATAATTTTTTTTCGATTTAGATTTGCTGTTCATAGCTGTTTAAGGCAATCTTGATGTATTTTGATACTTTGACAACGATTTTTCCAGAAGCTTAGAAGAAAACGATGTTTTTTTTCTTTGGTCGTTACAGTACGAAAGAAAAAAATTATGCTGTTATCTCCGTCAATATTAATTTTTTTCGATTTAGATTGGCTTTTCATAGCTGTTTAAGACAATCTTGATGTATTTTGACACTTTGACAACGATTTTTCCAGTAGCTTAGAAGAAAACGATGTTTTTTTTTATTTGGTCGTTACAGTACGAAAGAAAAAAAAAAGCTGTTATCTCCGTCAATTATCATTTTTTTTCGATTTAGATTTGCTGTTCATAGCTGTTTAAGGCAATCTTGATGTATTTTGATACTTTGGCAACGATTTTTCCAGTAGCTTAGAAGAAAACGATGTTTTTTTTCTTTGTTCGTGACAGTACGAAAGAAAAAAAAATGCTGTTATCTCCGTCAATTATAATTTTTTTTCGATTTAGATTTGCTGTTCATAGCTGTTTAAGGCAATCTTGATGTATTTTGATACTTTGGCAACGATTTTTCCAGTAGCTTAGAAGAAAACGATGTTTTTTTTCTTTGTTCGTGACAGTACGAAAGAAAAAAAAATGCTGTTATCTCCGTCAATTATAATTTTTTTTCGATTTAGATTTGCTGTTCATAGCTGTTTAAGGCAATCTTGATGTATTTTGATACTTTGACAACGATTTTTCCAGTAGCTTAGAAGAAAACAAGGTTTGTTTTTCTTTGGTCGTTACAGTACGAAAGAAAAAAAAATGCTGTTATCTCTGTCAATATTAATTTTTTTCGATTTAGATTGTTTTTTCATAGCTGTTTAAGACAATCTTGATGTATTTTGATACTTTGACAACGATTTTTCCTGTAGCTAAGAAGACAACGATTTTTTTTTCTTTGGTCGTTACAGTATGATAGAAAAAAAAATTTCGTCAATTATAATTTGTTTTCGATTTAGATTTGCTTTTCATAGCTGTTTAAGACAATCTTGATGTATTTTGACACTTTGACAACGATTTTTCCAGTAGCTTAAAGAAAACGATGTTTTTTTTATTTGGTCGTTACAGTATGATAGAAAAAAAAATTTCTTTAATTTTAATTTTTTTTTAACTAGATTGGCTTTTCATAACTGTTTAAGACAATCTTGATGTATTTTGACACTTTGACAACGATTTTTCCAGAAGCTTAGAAGAAAACGATGTTTTTTTTCTTTGGTCGTTACAGTACGAAAGAAAAAAATTATGCTGTTATCTCCGTCAATATTAATTTTTTTCGATTTAGATTGGCTTTTCATAGCTGTTTAAGACAATCTTGATGTATTTTGATACTTTGACAACAATTTTTCCAGTAGCTTAGAAGGAAACTATGTTTTTTTTTGTCTTGGTCGTTACAGTACGATAGAAAAAAAAATTTCGTCAATTATAATTTGTTTTCGATTTAGATTTGCTTTTCATAGCTGTTTAAGACAATCTTGATGTATTTTGATACTTTGACAACGATTTTTCCAGTAGTTTAGAAGAAAACGATGTTTTTTTTTTTCTTTGGTCGTTACAGTACGAAAGAAAAAAAAATGCTGTTAACTCCGACAATGTTAATTTTTTTTCGATTAAGATTTGCTTTTCATAGCTGTTTAAGACAATCTTGATGTATTTTGACACTTTGACAACGATTTTTCCAGTAGCTTAGAAGAAAACGATGTTTTTTTTCTTTGTTCGTGACAGTACGAAAGAAAAAAAAATGCTGTTATCTCCGTCAATTATAATTTTTTTTCGATTTAGATTTGCTGTTCATAGCTGTTTAAGGCAATCTTGATGTATTTTGATACTTTGACAACGATTTTTCCAGTAGCTAAGAAGAAAACGATGTTTTTTTTCTTTGGTCGTTACAGTATGATAGAAAAAAAAAATTCGTCAATTATAATTTGTTTTCAATTTAGATTTGCTGTTCATAGCTGTTTAAGACAATCTTGATGTATTTTGATACTTTGACAACGATTTTTCTAGTAGCTTAGAAGAAAACGATGTATTTTTTCTTTGGTCGTTACAGTACGAAAGAAAAAAAAATGCTGTTATCTCCGTCAATATTAATTTTTTTCGATTTAGATTGGCTTTTCAAAGCTGTTTAAGACAATCTTGATGTATTTTGATACTTTGACAACGATTTTTCCAGTAGCTTAGAAGGAAACTATGTTTTTTTTGTCTTTGGTCGTTACAGTATGATAGAAAAAAAAAATTCGTCATTTATAATTTGTTTTCGATTTAGTTTTGCTTTTCATAACTGTTTAAGACAATCTTGATGTATTTTGACACTTTGACAACGATTTTTCCAGTAGCTTAAAGAAAACGATGTTTTTTTTTATTTGGTCGTTACAGTATGATAGAAAAAAAAATTTCGTTAATTTTAATTTTTTTTTAACTAGATTGGCTTTTCATAACTGTTTAAGACAATCTTGATGTATTTTGACACTTTGACAACGATTTTTCCAGAAGCTTAGAAGAAAACGATGTTTTTTTTCTTTGGTCGTTACAGTACGAAAGAAAAAAATTATGCTGTTATCTCCGTCAATATTAATTTTTTTCGATTTAGATTGGCTTTTCATAGCTGTTTAAGACAATCTTGATGTATTTTGATACTTTGACAACGATTTTTCCAGTAGCTTATAAGAAAACCGACGTTTTTTTGTTTTTGGTCGTTACAGTATGATAGAAAAAAAAATTTCGTTAATTTTAATTTTTTTTTAACTAGATTGGCTTTTCATAACTGTTTAAGACAACCTTGATGTATTTTGACACTTTGACAACGATTTTTCCAGAAGCTTAGAAGAAAACGATGTTTTTTTTCTTTGGTCGTTACAGTACGAAAGAAAAAAATTATGCTGTTATCTCCGTCAATATTAATTTTTTTCGATTTAGATTGGCTTTTCATAGCTGTTTAAGACAATCTTGATGTATTTTGATACTTTGACAACGATTTTTCCAGTAGCTTATAAGAAAACCGACGTTTTTTTGTTTTTGGTCGTTACAGTACGATAGAAAAAAAAATTTCGTCAATTATAATTTGTTTTCGATTTAGATTTGCTTTTCATAGCTGTTTAAGACAATCTTGATGTATTTTGATACTTTGACAACGATTTTTCCAGTAGTTTAGAAGAAAACGATGTTTTTTTTTTTCTTTGGTCGTTACAGTACGAAAGAAAAAAAAAATGCTGTTAACTCCGACAATGTTAATTTTTTTTCGATTAAGATTTGCTTTTCATAGCTGTTTAAGACAATCTTGATGTATTTTGACACTTTGACAACGATTTTTCCAGTAGCTTAGAAGAAAACGATGTTTTTTTTATTTGGTCGTTACAGTACAAAAGAAAAAAAAAGGTGTTATCTCCGTCAATTATAATTTGTTTTTGATTTAGATTTGCTTTTCATAGCTGTTTAAGACAATCTTGATGTATTTTGAAATTTGACAACGATTTTTCCAGTAGCTTAGAAGAAAACGATGTTTTTTTTCTTTGGGCGTTACAGTACGAAAGAAAAAAAAATGCTGTTATCTCCGTCAATATTAATTTTTTTCGATTTAGATTGGCTTTTCATAGCTGTTTAAGACAATCTTGATGTATTTTGATACTTTGACAACGATTTTTCCAGTAGCTTAGAAGAAAACGATGTTTTTGTTCTTAGGTCGTTACAGTATGATAGAAAAAAAAATTTCGTCAATTATAATTTGTTTTCGATTTAGATTTGCTGTTCATAGCTGTTTAAGACAATCTTGATGTATTTTGACACTTTGACAACGATTTTTCTAGTAGCTTAAAGAAAACGATGTTTTTTTTTATTTGGTCGTTACAGTATGATAGAAAAAAAAATTTCGTTAATTTTAATTTTTTTTTAACTAGATTGGCTTTTCATAACTGTTTAAGACAATCTTGATGTATTTTGACACTTTGACAACGATTTTTCCAGAAGCTTAGAAGAAAACGATGTTTTTTTTCTTTGGTCGTTACAGTACGAAAGAAAAAAATTATGCTGTTATCTCCGTCAATATTAATTTTTTTCGATTTAGATTGGCTTTTCATAGCTGTTTAAGACAATCTTGATGTATTTTGATACTTTGACAACGATTTTTCCAGTAGCTTATAAGAAAACCGACGTTTTTTTGTTTTTGGTCGTTACAGTACGATAGAAAAAAAAATTTCGTCAATTATAATTTGTTTTCGATTTAGATTTGCTTTTCATAGCTGTTTAAGACAATCTTGATGTATTTTGATACTTTGACAACGATTTTTCCAGTAGTTTAGAAGAAAACGATGTTTTTTTTTTTCTTTGGTCGTTACAGTACGAAAGAAAAAAAAATGCTGTTACCTCCGACAATGTTAATTTTTTTTCTATTTAGATTTGCTTTTCATAGCTGTTTAAGACAATCTTGATGTATTTTGACACTTTGACAACGATTTTTCCAGTAGCTTAGAAAAAAACGATGTTTTTTTTATTTGGTCGTTACAGTACAAAAGAAAAAAAAAAGCTGTTATCTCCGTCAATTATAATTTGTTTTTGATTTAGATTTGCTTTTCATAGCCGTTTAAGACAATCTTGATGTATTTTGAAATTTGACAACGATTTTTCCAGTAGCTTAGAAGAAAACGATGTTTTTTTTCTTTGGGCGTTACAGTACGAAAGAAAAAAAAATGCTGTTATCTCCGTCAATATTAATTTTTTTCGATTTAGATTGGCTTTTCATAGCTGTTTAAGACAATCTTGATGTATTTTGATACTTTGACAACGATTTTTCCAGTAGCTTAGAAGAAAACGATGTTTTTGTTCTTAGGTCGTTACAGTATGATAGAAAAAAAAATTTCGTCAATTATAATTTGTTTTCGATTTAGATTTGCTGTTCATAGCTGTTTAAGACAATCTTGATGTATTTTGACACTTTGACAACGATTTTTCCAGTAGCTTAGAAGAAAACGATGTTTTTTTTCTTTGGTCGTTACAGTACGAAAGAAAAAAAAATGCTATTATCTCCGTCAATATTAATTTTTTTCGATTTAGATTGGCTTTTCATAGCTGTTTAAGACAATCTTGATGTATTTTGATACTTTGACAACGATTTTTCTAGTAGCTTTGAAGAAAACGATGTTTTTGTTCTTAGGTCGTTACAGTATGATAGAAAAAAAAATTTCGTCAATTATAATTTGTTTTCGATTTAGAATTGCTGTTCATAGCTGTTTAAGACAATCTTGATGTATTTTGATACTTTGACAACGATTTTTCCAGTAGCTTAGAAGAAAACGATGTTTTTTTTTATTTGGTCGTTACATTATGATAGAAAAAAAAATTTCTTTAATTTTAATTTTTTTTTAACTAGATTGGCTTTTCATAACTGTTTAAGACAATCTTGATGTATTTTGATACTTTGACAACGATTTTTCCAGAAGCTTAGAAGAAAACGATGTTTTTTTTCTTTGGTCGTTACAGTACGAAAGAAAAAAATTATGCTGTTATCTCCGTCAATATTAATTTTTTTCGATTTAGATTGGCTTTTCATAGCTGTTTAAGACAATCTTGATGTATTTTGATACTTTGACAACGATTTTTCCAGTAGCTTAGAAGGAAACTATGTTTTTTTTGTCTTTGGTCGTTACAGTATGATAGAAAAAAAAATTTCGTCATTTATAATTTGTTTTCGATTTAGATTTGCTTTTCATAACTGTTTAAGACAATCTTGATGTATTTTGACACTTTGACAACGATTTTTCCAGTAGCTTAGAAGAAAACGATGTTTTTTTTTATTTGGTCGTTACAGTACGAAAGAAAAAAAAAAGCTGTTATCTCCGTCAATTATCATTTTTTTTCGATTTAGATTTGCTGTTCATAGCTGTTTAAGGCAATCTTGATGTATTTTGATACTTTGACAACGATTTTTCCAGTAGCTTAGAAGAAAACGATGTTTTTTTTCTTTGTTCGTGACAGTACGAAAGAAAAAAAAATGCTGTTATCTCCGTCAATTATAATTTTTTTTCGATTTAGATTTGCTGTTCATAGCTGTTTAAGGCAATCTTGATGTATTTTGATACTTTGACAACGATTTTTCCAGTAGCTTAGAAGAAAACAAGGTTTGTTTTTCTTTGGTCGTTACAGTACGAAAGAAAAAAAAATGCTGTTATCTCTGTCAATATTAATTTTTTTCGATTTAGATTGTTTTTTCATAGCTGTTTAAGACAATCTTGATGTATTTTGATACTTTGACAACGATTTTTCCTGTAGCTAAGAAGACAACGATTTTTTTTTTCTTTGGTCGTTACAGTATGATAGAAAAAAAAATTTCGTCAATTATAATTTGTTTTCGATTTAGATTTGCTTTTCATAGCTGTTTAAGACAATCTTGATGTATTTTGACACTTTGACAACGATTTTTCCAGTAGCTTAAAGAAAACGATGTTTTTTTTTATTTGGTCGTTACAGTATGATAGAAAAAAAAATTTCGTTAATTTTAATTTTTTTTTAACTAGATTGGCTTTTCATAACTGTTTAAGACAATCTTGATGTATTTTGACACTTTGACAACGATTTTTCCAGAAGCTTAGAAGAAAAGATGTTTTTTTTCTTTGGTCGTTACAGTACGAAAGAAAAAAATTATGCTGTTATCTCCGTCAATATTAATTTTTTTCGATTTAGATTGGCTTTTCATAGCTGTTTAAGACAATCTTGATGTATTTTGATACTTTGACAACAATTTTTCCAGTAGCTTAGAAGAAAACCGACGTTTTTTTTGTCTTTGGTCGTTACAGTACGATAGAAAAAAAAATTTCGTCAATTATAATTTGTTTTCGATTTAGATTTGCTTTTCATAGCTGTTTAAGACAATCTAGATGTATTTTGATACTTTGACAACGATTTTTCCAGTAGTTTAGAAGAAAACGATGTTTTTTTTTTCTTTGGTCGTTACAGTACGAAAGAAAAAAAAATGCTGTTAACTCCGACAATGTTAATTTTTTTTCGATTAAGATTTGCTTTTCATAGCTGTTTAAGACAATCTTGATGTATTTTGACACTTTGACAACGATTTTTCCAGTAGCTTAGAAGAAAACGATGTTTTTTTTATTTGGTCGTTACAGTACAAAAGAAAAAAAAAAGCTGTTATCTCCGTCAATTATAATTTGTTTTTGATTTAGATTTGCTTTTCATAGCCGTTTAAGACAATCTTGATGTATTTTGAAATTTGACAACGATTTTTCCAGTAGCTTAGAAGAAAACGATGTTTTTTTTCTTTGGGCGTTACAGTACGAAAGAAAAAAAATGCTGTTATCTCCGTCAATATTAATTTTTTTCGATTTAGATTGGCTTTTCATAGCTGTTTAAGACAATCTTGATGTATTTTGATACTTTGACAACGATTTTTCCAGTAGCTTAGAAGAAAACGATGTTTTTGTTCTTAGGTCGTTACAGTATGATAGAAAAAAAAATTTCGTCAATTATAATTTGTTTTCGATTTAGATTTGCTTTTCATAGCCGTTTAAGACAATCTTGATGTATTTTGAAATTTGACAACGATTTTTCCAGTAGCTTAGAAGAAAACGATGTTTTTTTTCTTTGGGCGTTACAGTACGAAAGAAAAAAAATGCTGTTATCTCCGTCAATATTAATTTTTTTCGATTTAGATTGGCTTTTCATAGCTGTTTAAGACAATCTTGATGTATTTTGATACTTTGACAACGATTTTTCCAGTAGCTTAGAAGGAAACTATGTTTTTTTTGTCTTTGGTCGTTACAGTATGATAGAAAAAAAAATTTCGTCATTTATAATTTGTTTTCGATTTAGATTTGCTTTTCATAACTGTTTAAGACAATCTTGATGTATTTTGACACTTTGACAACGATTTTTCCAGTAGCTTAAAGAAAACGATGTTTTTTTTTATTTGGTCGTTACAGTATGATAGAAAAAAAAATTTCGTTAATTTTAATTTTTTTTTAACTAGATTGGCTTTTCATAACTGTTTAAGACAATCTTGATGTATTTTGACACTTTGACAACGATTTTTCCAGAAGCTTAGAAGAAAACGATGTTTTTTTTCTTTGGTCGTTACAGTACGAAAGAAAAAAATTATGCTGTTATCTCCGTCAATATTAATTTTTTTCGATTTAGATTGGCTTTTCATAGCTGTTTAAGACAATCTTGATGTATTTTGATACTTTGACAACAATTTTTCCAGTAGCTTAGAAGAAAACCGACGTTTTTTTGTCTTTGGTCGTTACAGTACGATAGAAAAAAAAATTTCGTCAATTATAATTTGTTTTCGATTTAGATTTGCTTTTCATAGCTGTTTAAGACAATCTAGATGTATTTTGATACTTTGACAACGATTTTTCCAGTAGTTTAGAAGAAAACGATGTTTTTTTTTTCTTTGGTCGTTACAGTACGAAAGAAAAAAAAATGCTGTTAACTCCGACAATGTTAATTTTTTTTCGATTAAGATTTGCTTTTCATAGCTGTTTAAGACAATCTTGATGTATTTTGACACTTTGACAACGATTTTTCCAGTAGCTTAGAAGAAAACGATGTTTTTTGTATTTGGTCGTTACAGTACAAAAGAAAAAAAAAAGCTGTTATCTCCGTCAATTATAATTTGTTTTTGATTTAGATTTGCTTTTCATAGCCGTTTAAGACAATCTTGATGTATTTTGAAATTTGACAACGATTTTTCCAGTAGCTTAGAAGAAAACGATGTTTTTTTTCTTTGGGCGTTACAGTACGAAAGAAAAAAAAATGCTGTTATCTCCGTCAATATTAATTTTTTTCGATTTAGATTGGCTTTTCATAGCTGTTTAAGACAATCTTGATGTATTTTGATACTTTGACAACGATTTTTCCAGTAGCTTAGAAGAAAACGATGTTTTTGTTCTTAGGTCGTTACAGTATGATAGAAAAAAAAAATTTCGTCAATTATAATTTGTTTTCGATTTAGATTTGCTGTTCATAGCTGTTTAAGACAATCTTGATGTATTTTGACACTTTGACAACGATTTTTCCAGTAGCTTAGAAGAAAACGATTTTTTTTTCTTTGTTCGTGACAGTACGAAAGAAAAAAAAATGCTGTTATCTCCGTCAATTATAATTTTTTTTCGATTTAGATTTGCTGTTCATAGCTGTTTAAGGCAATCTTGATGTATTTTGATACTTTGACAACGATTTTTCCAGTAGCTAAGAAGAAAACGATTTTTTTTTCTTTGGTCGTTACAGTATGATAGAAAAAAAAAATTCGTCAATTATAATTTGTTTTCGATTTAGATTTGCTGTTCATAGCTGTTTAAGACAATCTTGATGTATTTTGATACTTTGACAACAATTTTTCTAGTAGCTTAGAAGAAAACGATGTATTTTTTCTTTGGTCGTTACAGTACGAAAGAAAAAAAAATGCTGTTATCTCCGTCAATATTAATTTTTTTCGATTTAGATTGGCTTTTCATAGCTGTTTAAGACAATCTTGATGTATTTTGATACTTTGACAACGATTTTTCCAGTAGCTTAGAAGGAAACTATGTTTTTTTTGTCTTTGGTCGTTACAGTATGATAGAAAAAAAAATTTCGTCAATTATAATTTGTTTTCGCTTTAGATTTGCTTTTCATAGCTGTTTAAGACAATCTTGATGTATTTTGACACTTTGACAACGATTTTTCCAGTAGTTTAGAAGAAAACGATGTTTTTTTTTATTTGGTCGTTACAGTATGATAGAAAAAAAATTTCTTTAATTTTAATTTTTTTTTAACTAGATTGGCTTTTCATAACTGTTTAAGACAATCTTGATGTATTTTGATACTTTGACAACGATTTTTCCAGAAGCTTAGAAGAAAACGATGTTTTTTTTCTTTGTTCGTGATAGTACGAAAGAAAAAAAAATGCTGTTATCTCCGTCAATTATAATTTTTTTTCGATTTAGATTGGCTTTTCATAGCTGTTTAAGACAATCTTGATGTATTTTGATACTTTGACAACGATTTTTCCAGTAGCTTAGAAGAAAACGATGTTTTTTTTCTTTGGGCGTTACAGTACGAAAGAAAAAAAAATGCTGTTATCTCCGTCAATATTAATTTTTTTCGATTTAGATTGGCTTTTCATAGCTGTTTAAGACAATCTTGATGTATTTTGATACTTTGACAACGATTTTTCCAGTAGCTTAGAAGAAAACGATGTTTTTGTTCTTAGGTCGTTACAGTATGATAGAAAAAAAAATTTCGTCAATTATAATTTGTTTTCGATTTAGATTTGCTGTTCATAGCTGTTTAAGACAATCTTGATGTATTTTGACACTTTGACAACGATTTTTCCAGTAGCTTAGAAGAAAACGATGTTTTTTTTCTTTGGTCGTTACAGTACGAAAGAAAAAAAAATGCTATTATCTCCGTCAATATTAATTTTTTTCGATTTAGATTGGCTTTTCATAGCTGTTTAAGACAATCTTGATGTATTTTGATACTTTGACAACGATTTTTCTAGTAGCTTTGAAGAAAACGATGTTTTTGTTCTTAGGTCGTTACAGTATGATAGAAAAAAAAATTTCGTCAATTATAATTTGTTTTCGATTTAGAATTGCTGTTCATAGCTGTTTAAGACAATCTTGATGTATTTTGATACTTTGACAACGATTTTTCCAGTAGCTTAGAAGAAAACGATGTTTTTTTTTATTTGGTCGTTACATTATGATAGAAAAAAAAATTTCTTTAATTTTAATTTTTTTTTAACTAGATTGGCTTTTCATAACTGTTTAAGACAATCTTGATGTATTTTGATACTTTGACAACGATTTTTCCAGAAGCTTAGAAGAAAACGATGTTTTTTTTCTTTGGTCGTTACAGTACGAAAGAAAAAAATTATGCTGTTATCTCCGTCAATATTAATTTTTTTCGATTTAGATTGGCTTTTCATAGCTGTTTAAGACAATCTTGATGTATTTTGATACTTTGACAACGATTTTTCCAGTAGCTTAGAAGGAAACTATGTTTTTTTTGTCTTTGGTCGTTACAGTATGATAGAAAAAAAAATTTCGTCATTTATAATTTGTTTTCGATTTAGATTTGCTTTTCATAACTGTTTAAGACAATCTTGATGTATTTTGACACTTTGACAACGATTTTTCCAGTAGCTTAGAAGAAAACGATGTTTTTTTTTATTTGGTCGTTACAGTACGAAAGAAAAAAAAAAGCTGTTATCTCCGTCAATTATCATTTTTTTTCGATTTAGATTTGCTGTTCATAGCTGTTTAAGGCAATCTTGATGTATTTTGATACTTTGACAACGATTTTTCCAGTAGCTTAGAAGAAAACGATGTTTTTTTTCTTTGTTCGTGACAGTACGAAAGAAAAAAAAATGCTGTTATCTCCGTCAATTATAATTTTTTTTCGATTTAGATTTGCTGTTCATAGCTGTTTAAGGCAATCTTGATGTATTTTGATACTTTGACAACGATTTTTCCAGTAGCTTAGAAGAAAACAAGGTTTGTTTTTCTTTGGTCGTTACAGTACGAAAGAAAAAAAAATGCTGTTATCTCTGTCAATATTAATTTTTTTCGATTTAGATTGTTTTTTCATAGCTGTTTAAGACAATCTTGATGTATTTTGATACTTTGACAACGATTTTTCCTGTAGCTAAGAAGACAACGATTTTTTTTTTCTTTGGTCGTTACAGTATGATAGAAAAAAAAATTTCGTCAATTATAATTTGTTTTCGATTTAGATTTGCTTTTCATAGCTGTTTAAGACAATCTTGATGTATTTTGACACTTTGACAACGATTTTTCCAGTAGCTTAAAGAAAACGATGTTTTTTTTTATTTGGTCGTTACAGTATGATAGAAAAAAAAATTTCGTTAATTTTAATTTTTTTTTAACTAGATTGGCTTTTCATAACTGTTTAAGACAATCTTGATGTATTTTGACACTTTGACAACGATTTTTCCAGAAGCTTAGAAGAAAACGATGTTTTTTTTCTTTGGTCGTTACAGTACGAAAGAAAAAAATTATGCTGTTATCTCCGTCAATATTAATTTTTTTCGATTTAGATTGGCTTTTCATAGCTGTTTAAGACAATCTTGATGTATTTTGATACTTTGACAACAATTTTTCCAGTAGCTTAGAAGAAAACCGACGTTTTTTTTGTCTTTGGTCGTTACAGTACGATAGAAAAAAAAATTTCGTCAATTATAATTTGTTTTCGATTTAGATTTGCTTTTCATAGCTGTTTAAGACAATCTAGATGTATTTTGATACTTTGACAACGATTTTTCCAGTAGTTTAGAAGAAAACGATGTTTTTTTTTTCTTTGGTCGTTACAGTACGAAAGAAAAAAAAATGCTGTTAACTCCGACAATGTTAATTTTTTTTCGATTAAGATTTGCTTTTCATAGCTGTTTAAGACAATCTTGATGTATTTTGACACTTTGACAACGATTTTTCCAGTAGCTTAGAAGAAAACGATGTTTTTTTTATTTGGTCGTTACAGTACAAAAGAAAAAAAAAAGCTGTTATCTCCGTCAATTATAATTTGTTTTTGATTTAGATTTGCTTTTCATAGCCGTTTAAGACAATCTTGATGTATTTTGAAATTTGACAACGAATTTTCCAGTAGCTTAGAAGAAAACGATGTTTTTTTTCTTTGGGCGTTACAGTACGAAAGAAAAAAAAATGCTGTTATCTCCGTCAATATTAATTTTTTTCGATTTAGATTGGCTTTTCATAGCTGTTTAAGACAATCTTGATGTATTTTGATACTTTGACAACGATTTTTCCAGTAGCTTAGAAGAAAACGATGTTTTTGTTCTTAGGTCGTTACAGTATGATAGAAAAAAAAATTTCGTCAATTATAATTTGTTTTCGATTTAGATTTGCTGTTCATAGCTGTTTAAGACAATCTTGATGTATTTTGACACTTTGACAACGATTTTTCCAGTAGCTTAGAAGAAAACGATGTTTTTTTTCTTTGTTCGTGACAGTACGAAAGAAAAAAAAATGCTGTTATCTCCGTCAATTATAATTTTTTTTCGATTTAGATTTGCTGTTCATAGCTGTTTAAGGCAATCTTGATGTATTTTGATACTTTGACAACGATTTTTCCAGTAGCTAAGAAGAAAACGATTTTTTTTTCTTTGGTCGTTACAGTATGATAGAAAAAAAAAATTCGTCAATTATAATTTGTTTTCGATTTAGATTTGCTGTTCATAGCTGTTTAAGACAATCTTGATGTATTTTGATACTTTGACAACGATTTTTCTAGTAGCTTAGAAGAAAACGATGTATTTTTTCTTTGGTCGTTACAGTACGAAAGAAAAAAAAATGCTGTTATCTCCGTCAATATTAATTTTTTTCGATTTAGATTGGCTTTTCATAGCTGTTTAAGACAATCTTGATGTATTTTGATACTTTGACAACGATTTTTCCAGTAGCTTAGAAGGAAACTATGTTTTTTTTGTCTTTGGTCGTTACAGTATGATAGAAAAAAAAATTTCGTCATTTATAATTTGTTTTCGATTTAGATTTGCTTTTCATAACTGTTTAAGACAATCTTGATGTATTTTGACACTTTGACAACGATTTTTCCAGTAGCTTAGAAGAAAACGATGTTTTTTTTTATTTGGTCGTTACAGTACGAAAGAAAAAAAAAAGCTGTTATCTCCGTCAATTATCATTTGTTTTCGATTTAGATTTGCTGTTCATAGCTGTTTAAGGCAATCTTGATGTATTTTGATACTTTGACAACGATTTTTCCAGTAGCTTAGAAGAAAACAAGGTTTGTTTTTCTTTGGTCGTTACAGTACGAAAGAAAAAAAAATGCTGTTATCTCTGTCAATATTAATTTTTTTCGATTTAGATTGTTTTTTCATAGCTGTTTAAGACAATCTTGATGTATTTTGATACTTTGACAACGATTTTTCCTGTAGCTAAGAAGACAACGATTTTTTTTTTCTTTGGTCGTTACAGTATGATAGAAAAAAAAATTTCGTCAATTATAATTTGTTTTCGATTTAGATTTGCTTTTCATAGCTGTTTAAGACAATCTTGATGTATTTTGACACTTTGACAACGATTTTTCCAGTAGCTTAAAGAAAACGATGTTTTTTTTTATTTGGTCGTTACAGTATGATAGAAAAAAAAATTTCGTTAATTTTAATTTTTTTTTAACTAGATTGGCTTTTCATAACTGTTTAAGACAATCTTGATGTATTTTGACACTTTGACAACGATTTTTCCAGAAGCTTAGAAGAAAACGATGTTTTTTTTCTTTGGTCGTTACAGTACGAAAGAAAAAAATTATGCTGTTATCTCCGTCAATATTAATTTTTTTCGATTTAGATTGGCTTTTCATAGCTGTTTAAGACAATCTTGATGTATTTTGATACTTTGACAACAATTTTTCCAGTAGCTTAGAAGAAAACCGACGTTTTTTTGTCTTTGGTCGTTACAGTACGATAGAAAAAAAAATTTCGTCAATTATAATTTGTTTTCGATTTAGATTTGCTTTTCATAGCTGTTTAAGACAATCTAGATGTATTTTGATACTTTGACAACGATTTTTCCAGTAGTTTAGAAGAAAACGATGTTTTTTTTTTCTTTGGTCGTTACAGTACGAAAGAAAAAAAAATGCTGTTAACTCCGACAATGTTAATTTTTTTTCGATTAAGATTTGCTTTTCATAGCTGTTTAAGACAATCTTGATGTATTTTGACACTTTGACAACGATTTTTTCAGTAGCTTAGAAGAAAACGATGTTTTTTTTATTTGGTCGTTACAGTACAAAAGAAAAAAAAAAGCTGTTATCTCCGTCAATTATAATTTGTTTTTGATTTAGATTTGCTTTTCATAGCCGTTTAAGACAATCTTGATGTATTTTGAAATTTGACAACGATTTTTCCAGTAGCTTAGAAGAAAACGATGTTTTTTTTCTTTGGGCGTTACAGTACGAAAGAAAAAAAAATGCTGTTATCTCCGTCAATATTAATTTTTTTCGATTTAGATTGGCTTTTCATAGCTGTTTAAGACAATCTTGATGTATTTTGATACTTTGACAACGATTTTTCCAGTAGCTTAGAAGAAAACGATGTTTTTGTTCTTAGGTCGTTACAGTATGATAGAAAAAAAAATTTCGTCAATTATAATTTGTTTTCGATTTAGATTTGCTGTTCATAGCTGTTTAAGACAATCTTGATGTATTTTGACACTTTGACAACGATTTTTCCAGTAGCTTAGAAGAAAACGATGTTTTTTTTCTTTGTTCGTGACAGTACGAAAGAAAAAAAAATGCTGTTATCTCCGTCAATTATAATTTTTTTTCGATTTAGATTTGCTGTTCATAGCTGTTTAAGGCAATCTTGATGTATTTTGATACTTTGACAACGATTTTTCCAGTAGCTAAGAAGAAAACGATTTTTTTTTCTTTGGTCGTTACAGTATGATAGAAAAAAAAAATTCGTCAATTATAATTTGTTTTCGATTTAGATTTGCTGTTCATAGCTGTTTAAGAAAATCTTGATGTATTTTGATACTTTGACAACGATTTTTCTAGTAGCTTAGAAGAAAACGATGTATTTTTTCTTTGGTCGTTACAGTACGAAAGAAAAAAAAATGCTGTTATCTCCGTCAATATTAATTTTTTTCGATTTAGATTGGCTTTTCATAGCTGTTTAAGACAATCTTGATGTATTTTGATACTTTGACAACGATTTTTCCAGTAGCTTAGAAGGAAACTATGTTTTTTTTGTCTTTGGTCGTTACAGTATGATAGAAAAAAAAATTTCGTCAATTATAATTTGTTTTCGCTTTAGATTTGCTTTTCATAGCTGTTTAAGACAATCTTGATGTATTTTGACACTTTGACAACGATTTTTCCAGTAGTTTAGAAGAAAACGATGTTTTTTTTTATTTGGTCGTTACAGTATGATAGAAAAAAAATTTCTTTAATTTTAATTTGTTTTCGATTTAGAATTGCTGTTCATAGCTGTTTAAGACAATCTTGATGTATTTTGATACTTTGACAACGATTTTTCCAGAAGCTTAGAAGAAAACGATGTTTTTTTTCTTTGTTCGTGACAGTACGAAAGAAAAAAAAATGCTGTTATCTCCGTCAATTATAATTTTTTTTCGATTTAGATTTGCTGTTCATAGCTGTTTAAGGCAATCTTGATGTATTTTGATACTTTGACAACGATTTTTCCAGTAGCTAAGAAGAAAACGATTTTTTTTTCTTTGGTCGTTACAGTATGATAGAAAAAAAAAATTCGTCAATTATAATTTGTTTTCGATTTAGATTTGCTGTTCATAGCTGTTTAAGACAATCTTGATGTATTTTGATACTTCGACAACGATTTTTCTAGTAGCTTAGAAGAAAACGATGTATTATTTCTTTGGTCGTTACAGTACGAAAGAAAAAAAAATGCTGTTATCTCCGTCAATATTAATTTTTTTCGATTTAGATTGGCTTTTCAAAGCTGTTTAAGACAATCTTGATGTATTTTGATACTTTGACAACGATTTTTCCAGTAGCTTAGAAGGAAACTATTTTTTTTTTGTCTTTGGTCGTTACAGTATGATAGAAAAAAAAAATTCGTCAATTATAATTTGTTTTCGATTTAGATTTGCTGTTCATAGCTGTTTAAGACAATCTTGATGTATTTTGACACTTTGACAACGATTTTTCCAGTAGCTTAGAAGAAAACGATGTTTTTTTTCTTTGTTCGTGACAGTACGAAAGAAAAAAAAATGCTGTTATCTCCGTCAATTATAATTTTTTTTCGATTTAGATTTGCTGTTCATAGCTGTTTAAGGCAATCTTGATGTATTTTGATACTTTGACAACGATTTTTCCAGTAGCTAAGAAGAAAACGATTTTTTTTTCTTTGGTCGTTACAGTATGATAGAAAAAAAAAATTCGTCAATTATAATTTGTTTTCGATTTAGATTTGCTGTTCATAGCTGTTTAAGACAATCTTGATGTATTTTGATACTTTGACAACGATTTTTCTAGTAGCTTAGAAGAAAACGATGTATTTTTTCTTTGGTCGTTACAGTACGAAAGAAAAAAAAATGCTGTTATCTCCGTCAATATTAATTTTTTTCGATTAAGATTGGCTTTTCAAAGCTGTTTAAGACAATCTTGATGTATTTTGATACTTTGACAACGATTTTTCCAGTAGCTTAGAAGGAAACTATGTTTTTTTTGTCTTTGGTCGTTACAGTATGATAGAAAAAAAAAATTCGTCATTTATAATTTGTTTTCGATTTAGATTTGCTTTTCATAACTGTTTAAGACAATCTTGATGTATTTTGACACTTTGACAACGATTTTTCCAGTAGCTTAGAAGAAAACGATGTTTTTTTTTATTTGGTCGTTACAGTACGAAAGAAAAAAAGAAGCTGTTATCTCCGTCAATTATCATTTTTTTTCGATTTAGATTTGCTGTTCATAGCTGTTTAAGGCAATCTTGATGTATTTTGATACTTTGACAACGATTTTTCCAGTAGCTTAGAAGAAAACGATGTTTTTTTTCTTTGTTCGTGACAGTACGAAAGAAAAAAAAATGCTGTTATCTCCGTCAATTATAATTTTTTTTCGATTTAGATTTGCTGTTCATAGCTGTTTAAGGCAATCTTGATGTATTTTGATACTTTGACAACGATTTTTCCAGTAGCTTAGAAGAAAACAAGGTTTGTTTTTCTTTGGTCGTTACAGTACGAAAGAAAAAAAAATGCTGTTATCTCCGTCAATATTAATTTTTTTCGATTTAGATTGTTTTTTCATAGCTGTTTAAGACAATCTTGATGTATTTTGATACTTTGACAACGATTTTTCCAGTAGCTAAGAAGAAAACGATTTTTTTTTTCTTTGGTCGTTACAGTATGATAGAAAAAAAAATTTCGTCAATTATAATTTGTTTTCGATTTAGATTTGCTTTTCATAGCTGTTTAAGACAATCTTGATGTATTTTGACACTTTGACAACGATTTTTCCAGTAGCTTAAAGAAAACGATGTTTTTTTTTATTTGGTCGTTACAGTATGATAGAAAAAAAAATTTCGTTAATTTTAATTTTTTTTTAACTAGATTGGCTTTTCATAACTGTTTAAGACAATCTTGATGTATTTTGACACTTTGACAACGATTTTTCCAGAAGCTTAGAAGAAAACGATGTTTTTTTTCTTTGGTCGTTACAGTACGAAAGAAAAAAATTATGCTGTTATCTCCGTCAATATTAATTTTTTTCGATTTAGATTGGCTTTTCATAGCTGTTTAAGACAATCTTGATGTATTTTGATACTTTGACAACGATTTTTCCAGTAGCTTATAAGAAAACCGACGTTTTTTTGTTTTTGGTCGTTACAGTACTATAGAAAAAAAAATTTCGTCAATTATAATTTGTTTTCGATTTAGATTTGCTTTTCATAGCTGTTTAAGACAATCTTGATGTATTTTGATACTATGACAACGATTTTTCCAGTAGTTTAGAAGAAAACGATGTTTTTTTTTTTCTTTGGTCGTTACAGTACGAAAGAAAAAAAAATGCTGTTAACTCCGACAATGTTAATTTTTTTTCGATTAAGATTTGCTTTTCATAGCTGTTTAAGACAATCTTGATGTATTTTGACACTTTGACAACGATTTTTCCAGTAGCTTAGAAGAAAACGATGTTTTTTTTATTTGGTCGTTACAGTACAAAAGAAAAAAAAAAGCTGTTATCTCCGTCAATTATAATTTGTTTTTGATTTAGATTTGCTTTTCATAGCCGTTTAAGACAATCTTGATGTATTTTGAAATTTGACAACGATTTTTCCAGTAGCTTAGAAGAAAACGATGTTTTTTTTCTTTGGGCGTTACAGTACGAAAGAAAAAAAAATGCTGTTATCTCCGTCAATATTAATTTTTTTCGATTTAGATTGGCTTTTCATAGCTGTTTAAGACAATCTTGATGTATTTTGATACTTTGACAACGATTTTTCCAGTAGCTTAGAAGAAAACGATGTTTTTGTTCTTAGGTCGTTACAGTATGATAGAAAAAAAAATTTCGTCAATTATAATTTGTTTTCGATTTAGATTTGCTGTTCATAGCTGTTTAAGACAATCTTGATGTATTTTGACACTTTGACAACGATTTTTCCAGTAGCTTAGAAGAAAACGATGTTTTTTTTCTTTGGTCGTTACAGTACGAAAGAAAAAAAAATGCTGTTATCTCCGTCAATATTAATTTTTTTCGATTTAGATTGGCTTTTCATAGCTGTTTAAGACAATCTTGATGTATTTTGATACTTTGACAACGATTTTTCTAGTAGCTTAGAAGAAAACGATGTTTTTGTTCTTAGGTCGTTACAGTATGATAGAAAAAAAAATTTCGTCAATTATAATTTGTTTTCGATTTAGAATTGCTGTTCATAGCTGTTTAAGACAATCTTGATGTATTTTGATACTTTGACAACGATTTTTCCAGTAGCTTAGAAGAAAACGATGTTTTTTTTCTTTGGTAGTTACAGTACGAAAGAAAAAAAAATGCTGTTATCTCCGTCAATATTAATTTTTTTTCGATTTAGATTTGCTTTTCATAGCTGTTTAAGACAATCTTGATGTATTTTGACACTTTGACAACGATTTTTCCAGTAGCTTAGAAGAAAACGATGTTTTTTTTCTTTGGTCGTTACAGTACGAAAGAAAAAAATTGCTATTATCTCCGTCAATATTAATTTTTTCGATTTAGATCGGCTTTTCATAGCTGTTTAAGACAACCTTGATGTATTTTGACACTTTGACAACGATTTTTCCAGTAGCTTAGAAGAAAACGATTTTTTTTTTATTTGGTCGTTACAGTACGAAAGAAAAAAAAAAGCTGTTATCGCCGTCAATATTAATTTTTTTCGATTTAGATTGGCTTTTCATAGCTGTTTAAGACAATCTTGATGTATTTTTATACTTTGACAACGATTTTTCCAGTAGCTTAGAAGAAAACGATGTTTTTGTTCTTAGGTCGGTTCAGTATGATAGAAAGAAAAATTTCGTTAATTTTAATTTTTTTTTAATTAGATTGGCTTTTCAAAACTGTTTAAGACAATCTTGATGTATTTTGACACTTCGACAACGATTTTTCCAGTAGCTTAGAAGAAAACGATGTTTTTTTTATTTGGTCGTTACAGTACGAAAGAAAAAAAAAAGCTGTTATCTCCGTCAATTATAATTTTTTTTCGATTTAGATTTGCTGTTCATAGCTGTTTAAGACAATCTTGATGTATTTTGATACTTTGACAACGATTTTTCCAGTAGCTTAGAAGAAAACGATGTTTTTTTTCTTTGGTCGTTACAGTACGAAAGAAAAAAAATGCTGTTATCTCCGTCAATATTAATTTTTTTCGATTTAGATTGGCTTTTCATAGCTGTTTAAGACAATCTTGATGTATTTTGATACTTTGACAACGATTTTTCCAGTAGCTTAGAAGAAAACGATGTTTTTGTCCTTAGGTCGTAACAGTATGATAGAAAAAAAAATTTCGTCAATTATAATTTGTTTTCGATTTAGATTTGCTGTTCATATCTGTTTAAGACAATCTTGATGTATTTTGATACTTTGACATCGATTTTTCCAGTAGCTTAGAAGAAAACGATGTTTTTTTTCTTTGGTCGTTACAGTACGAAAGAAAAAAAAATGCTGTTAACTCCATCAATGTTAATTTTTTTTCTATTTAGATTTGCTTTTCATAGCTGCTTAAGACAATCTTGATGTATTTTGATACTTTGACAACGATTTTTCCAGTAGCTTAGAAGAAAACGATGTTTTTGTTCTTAGGTCGTTACAGTATGATAGAAAAAAAAATTTCGTCAATTATAATTTGTTTTCGATTTAGATTTGCTGTTCATATCTGTTTAAGACAATCTTGATGTATTTTGATACTTTGACAACGATTTTTCCAGTAGCTTAGAAGAAAACGATGTTTTTTTTGTCTTTGGTCGTTACAGTATGATAGAAAAAAAAAATTCGTCATTTATAATTTGTTTTCGATTTAGATTTGCTTTTCATAACTGTTTAAGACAATCTTGATGTATTTTGACACTTTGACAACGATTTTTCCAGTAGCTTAGAAGAAAACGATGTTTTTTTTTATTTGGTCGTTACAGTACGAAAGAAAAAAAGAAGCTGTTATCTCCGTCAATTATCATTTTTTTTCGATTTAGATTTGCTGTTCATAGCTGTTTAAGGCAATCTTGATGTATTTTGATACTTTGACAACGATTTTTCCAGTAGCTTAGAAGAAAACGATGTTTTTTTTCTTTGTTCGTGACAGTACGAAAGAAAAAAAAATGCTGTTATCTCCGTCAATTATAATTTTTTTTCGATTTAGATTTGCTGTTCATAGCTGTTTAAGGCAATCTTGATGTATTTTGATACTTTGACAACGATTTTTCCAGTAGCTTAGAAGAAAACAAGGTTTGTTTTTCTTTGGTCGTTACAGTACGAAAGAAAAAAAAATGCTGTTATCTCCGTCAATATTAATTTTTTTCGATTTAGATTGTTTTTTCATAGCTGTTTAAGACAATCTTGATGTATTTTGATACTTTGACAACGATTTTTCCAGTAGCTAAGAAGAAAACGATTTTTTTTTTCTTTGGTCGTTACAGTATGATAGAAAAAAAAATTTCGTCAATTATAATTTGTTTTCGATTTAGATTTGCTTTTCATAGCTGTTTAAGACAATCTTGATGTATTTTGACACTTTGACAACGATTTTTCCAGTAGCTTAAAGAAAACGATGTTTTTTTTTATTTGGTCGTTACAGTATGATAGAAAAAAAAATTTCGTTAATTTTAATTTTTTTTTAACTAGATTGGCTTTTCATAACTGTTTAAGACAATCTTGATGTATTTTGACACTTTGACAACGATTTTTCCAGAAGCTTAGAAGAAAACGATGTTTTTTTTCTTTGGTCGTTACAGTACGAAAGAAAAAAATTATGCTGTTATCTCCGTCAATATTAATTTTTTTCGATTTAGATTGGCTTTTCATAGCTGTTTAAGACAATCTTGATGTATTTTGATACTTTGACAACGATTTTTCCAGTAGCTTATAAGAAAACCGACGTTTTTTTGTTTTTGGTCGTTACAGTACTATAGAAAAAAAAATTTCGTCAATTATAATTTGTTTTCGATTTAGATTTGCTTTTCATAGCTGTTTAAGACAATCTTGATGTATTTTGATACTATGACAACGATTTTTCCAGTAGTTTAGAAGAAAACGATGTTTTTTTTTTTCTTTGGTCGTTACAGTACGAAAGAAAAAAAAATGCTGTTAACTCCGACAATGTTAATTTTTTTTCGATTAAGATTTGCTTTTCATAGCTGTTTAAGACAATCTTGATGTATTTTGACACTTTGACAACGATTTTTCCAGTAGCTTAGAAGAAAACGATGTTTTTTTTATTTGGTCGTTACAGTACAAAAGAAAAAAAAAAGCTGTTATCTCCGTCAATTATAATTTGTTTTTGATTTAGATTTGCTTTTCATAGCCGTTTAAGACAATCTTGATGTATTTTGAAATTTGACAACGATTTTTCCAGTAGCTTAGAAGAAAACGATGTTTTTTTTCTTTGGGCGTTACAGTACGAAAGAAAAAAAAATGCTGTTATCTCCGTCAATATTAATTTTTTTCGATTTAGATTGGCTTTTCATAGCTGTTTAAGACAATCTTGATGTATTTTGATACTTTGACAACGATTTTTCCAGTAGCTTAGAAGAAAACGATGTTTTTGTTCTTAGGTCGTTACAGTATGATAGAAAAAAAAATTTCGTCAATTATAATTTGTTTTCGATTTAGATTTGCTGTTCATAGCTGTTTAAGACAATCTTGATGTATTTTGACACTTTGACAACGATTTTTCCAGTAGCTTAGAAGAAAACGATGTTTTTTTTCTTTGGTCGTTACAGTACGAAAGAAAAAAAAATGCTGTTATCTCCGTCAATATTAATTTTTTTCGATTTAGATTGGCTTTTCATAGCTGTTTAAGACAATCTTGATGTATTTTGATACTTTGACAACGATTTTTCTAGTAGCTTAGAAGAAAACGATGTTTTTGTTCTTAGGTCGTTACAGTATGATAGAAAAAAAAATTTCGTCAATTATAATTTGTTTTCGATTTAGAATTGCTGTTCATAGCTGTTTAAGACAATCTTGATGTATTTTGATACTTTGACAACGATTTTTCCAGTAGCTTAGAAGAAAACGATGTTTTTTTTCTTTGGTAGTTACAGTACGAAAGAAAAAAAAATGCTGTTATCTCCGTCAATATTAATTTTTTTTCGATTTAGATTTGCTTTTCATAGCTGTTTAAGACAATCTTGATGTATTTTGACACTTTGACAACGATTTTTCCAGTAGCTTAGAAGAAAACGATGTTTTTTTTCTTTGGTCGTTACAGTACGAAAGAAAAAAATTGCTATTATCTCCGTCAATATTAATTTTTTCGATTTAGATCGGCTTTTCATAGCTGTTTAAGACAACCTTGATGTATTTTGACACTTTGACAACGATTTTTCCAGTAGCTTAGAAGAAAACGATTTTTTTTTTATTTGGTCGTTACAGTACGAAAGAAAAAAAAAAGCTGTTATCGCCGTCAATATTAATTTTTTTCGATTTAGATTGGCTTTTCATAGCTGTTTAAGACAATCTTGATGTATTTTTATACTTTGACAACGATTTTTCCAGTAGCTTAGAAGAAAACGATGTTTTTGTTCTTAGGTCGGTTCAGTATGATAGAAAGAAAAATTTCGTTAATTTTAATTTTTTTTTAATTAGATTGGCTTTTCAAAACTGTTTAAGACAATCTTGATGTATTTTGACACTTCGACAACGATTTTTCCAGTAGCTTAGAAGAAAACGATGTTTTTTTTATTTGGTCGTTACAGTACGAAAGAAAAAAAAAAGCTGTTATCTCCGTCAATTATAATTTTTTTTCGATTTAGATTTGCTGTTCATAGCTGTTTAAGACAATCTTGATGTATTTTGATACTTTGACAACGATTTTTCCAGTAGCTTAGAAGAAAACGATGTTTTTTTTCTTTGGTCGTTACAGTACGAAAGAAAAAAAATGCTGTTATCTCCGTCAATATTAATTTTTTTCGATTTAGATTGGCTTTTCATAGCTGTTTAAGACAATCTTGATGTATTTTGATACTTTGACAACGATTTTTCCAGTAGCTTAGAAGAAAACGATGTTTTTGTCCTTAGGTCGTAACAGTATGATAGAAAAAAAAATTTCGTCAATTATAATTTGTTTTCGATTTAGATTTGCTGTTCATATCTGTTTAAGACAATCTTGATGTATTTTGATACTTTGACATCGATTTTTCCAGTAGCTTAGAAGAAAACGATGTTTTTTTTCTTTGGTCGTTACAGTACGAAAGAAAAAAAAATGCTGTTAACTCCATCAATGTTAATTTTTTTTCTATTTAGATTTGCTTTTCATAGCTGCTTAAGACAATCTTGATGTATTTTGATACTTTGACAACGATTTTTCCAGTAGCTTAGAAGAAAACGATGTTTTTGTTCTTAGGTCGTTACAGTATGATAGAAAAAAAAATTTCGTCAATTATAATTTGTTTTCGATTTAGATTTGCTGTTCATATCTGTTTAAGACAATCTTGATGTATTTTGATACTTTGACAACGATTTTTCCAGTAGCTTAGAAGAAAACGATGTTTTTTTTCTTTGGTCGTTACAGTACGAAAGAAAAAAAAATGCTGTTAACTCCATCAATGTTAATTTTTTTTCTATTTAGATTTGCTTTTCATAGCTGCTTAAGACAATTTTGATGTATTTTGATACTTTGACAACGATTTTTCCAGTAGCTTAGAAGAAAACGATGTTTTTGTTCTTAGGTCGTTACAGTATGATAGAAAAAAAAATTTCATCAATTATAATTTGTTTTCGATTTAGATTTGCTGTTCATATCTGTTTAAGACAATCTTGATGTATTTTGATACTTTGACAACGATTTTTCCAGTAGCTTAGAAGAAAACGATGTTTTTTTTCTTTGGTCGTTACAGTACGAAAGAAAAAAAAATGCTGTTAACTCCATCAATGTTAATTTTTTTTCTATTTAGATTTGCTTTTCATATCTGTTTAAGACAATCTTGATGTATTTTGATACTTTGACAACGATTTTTCCAGTAGCTTAGAAGAAAACGATGTTTTTTTTCTTTGGTCGTTACAGTACGAAAGAAAAAAAAATGCTGTTAACTCCATCAATGTTAATTTTTTTTCTATTTAGATTTGCTTTTCATAGCTGCTTAAGACAATTTTGATGTATTTTGATACTTTGACAACGATTTTTCCAGTAGCTTAGAAGAAAACGATGTTTTTGTTCTTAGGTCGTTACAGTATGATAGAAAAAAAAATTTCATCAATTATAATTTGTTTTCGATTTAGATTTGCTGTTCATAGCATTTTAAGACAATCTTGATGTATTTTGATACTTTGACAACGATTTTTCCAGTAGCTTAGAAGAAAACGATGTTTTTTTTATTTGGTCGTTACAGTACGAAAGAAAAAAAAAAGCTGTTATCTCCGTCAATTATAATTTGTTTTTGATTTAGATTTGCTTTTCATAGCCGTTTAAGACAATCTTGATGTATTTTGAAATTTGACAACGATTTTTCCAGTAGCTTAGAAGAAAACGATGTTTTTTTTCTTTGGGCGTTACAGTACGAAAGAAAAAAAAATGCTGTTATCTCCGTCAATATTAATTTTTTTCGATTTAGATTGGCTTTTCATAGCTGTTTAAGACAATCTTGATGTATTTTGATACTTTGACAACGATTTTTCCAGTAGCTTAGAAGAAAACGATGTTTTTGTTCTTAGGTCGTTACAGTATGATAGAAAAAAAAATTTCGTCAATTATAATTTGTTTTCGATTTAGATTTGCTGTTCATAGCTGTTTAAGACAATCTTGATGTATTTTGACACTTTGACAACGATTTTTCCAGTAGCTTAGAAGAAAACGATGTTTTTTTTCTTTGGTCGTTACAGTACGAAAGAAAAAAAAATGCTGTTATCTCCGTCAATATTAATTTTTTTCGATTTAGATTGGCTTTTCATAGCTGTTTAAGACAATCTTGATGTATTTTGATACTTTGACAACGATTTTTCTAGTAGCTTAGAAGAAAACGATGTTTTTGTTCTTAGGTCGTTACAGTATGATAGAAAAAAAAATTTCGTCAATTATAATTTGTTTTCGATTTAGAATTGCTGTTCATAGCTGTTTAAGACAATCTTGATGTATTTTGATACTTTGACAACGATTTTTCCAGTAGCTTAGAAGAAAACGATGTTTTTTTTCTTTGGTAGTTACAGTACGAAAGAAAAAAAAATGCTGTTATCTCCGTCAATATTAATTTTTTTTCGATTTAGATTTGCTTTTCATAGCTGTTTAAGACAATCTTGATGTATTTTGACACTTTGACAACGATTTTTCCAGTAGCTTAGAAGAAAACGATGTTTTTTTTCTTTGGTCGTTACAGTACGAAAGAAAAAAATTGCTATTATCTCCGTCAATATTAATTTTTTCGATTTAGATCGGCTTTTCATAGCTGTTTAAGACAACCTTGATGTATTTTGACACTTTGACAACGATTTTTCCAGTAGCTTAGAAGAAAACGATTTTTTTTTTATTTGGTCGTTACAGTACGAAAGAAAAAAAAAAGCTGTTATCGCCGTCAATATTAATTTTTTTCGATTTAGATTGGCTTTTCATAGCTGTTTAAGACAATCTTGATGTATTTTTATACTTTGACAACGATTTTTCCAGTAGCTTAGAAGAAAACGATGTTTTTGTTCTTAGGTCGGTTCAGTATGATAGAAAGAAAAATTTCGTTAATTTTAATTTTTTTTTAATTAGATTGGCTTTTCAAAACTGTTTAAGACAATCTTGATGTATTTTGACACTTCGACAACGATTTTTCCAGTAGCTTAGAAGAAAACGATGTTTTTTTTATTTGGTCGTTACAGTACGAAAGAAAAAAAAAAGCTGTTATCTCCGTCAATTATAATTTTTTTTCGATTTAGATTTGCTGTTCATAGCTGTTTAAGACAATCTTGATGTATTTTGATACTTTGACAACGATTTTTCCAGTAGCTTAGAAGAAAACGATGTTTTTTTTCTTTGGTCGTTACAGTACGAAAGAAAAAAAATGCTGTTATCTCCGTCAATATTAATTTTTTTCGATTTAGATTGGCTTTTCATAGCTGTTTAAGACAATCTTGATGTATTTTGATACTTTGACAACGATTTTTCCAGTAGCTTAGAAGAAAACGATGTTTTTGTCCTTAGGTCGTAACAGTATGATAGAAAAAAAAATTTCGTCAATTATAATTTGTTTTCGATTTAGATTTGCTGTTCATATCTGTTTAAGACAATCTTGATGTATTTTGATACTTTGACATCGATTTTTCCAGTAGCTTAGAAGAAAACGATGTTTTTTTTCTTTGGTCGTTACAGTACGAAAGAAAAAAAAATGCTGTTAACTCCATCAATGTTAATTTTTTTTCTATTTAGATTTGCTTTTCATAGCTGCTTAAGACAATCTTGATGTATTTTGATACTTTGACAACGATTTTTCCAGTAGCTTAGAAGAAAACGATGTTTTTGTTCTTAGGTCGTTACAGTATGATAGAAAAAAAAATTTCGTCAATTATAATTTGTTTTCGATTTAGATTTGCTGTTCATATCTGTTTAAGACAATCTTGATGTATTTTGATACTTTGACAACGATTTTTCCAGTAGCTTAGAAGAAAACGATGTTTTTTTTCTTTGGTCGTTACAGTACGAAAGAAAAAAAAATGCTGTTAACTCCATCAATGTTAATTTTTTTTCTATTTAGATTTGCTTTTCATAGCTGCTTAAGACAATTTTGATGTATTTTGATACTTTGACAACGATTTTTCCAGTAGCTTAGAAGAAAACGATGTTTTTGTTCTTAGGTCGTTACAGTATGATAGAAAAAAAAATTTCATCAATTATAATTTGTTTTCGATTTAGATTTGCTGTTCATAGCTGTTTAAGACAATCTTGATGTATTTTGATACTTTGACAACGATTTTTCCAGTAGCTTAGAAGAAAACGATGTTTTTTTTATTTGGTCGTTACAGTACGAAAGAAAAAAAAAAGCTGTTATCTCCGTCAATTATAATTTTTTTTCGATTTAGATTTGCTGTTCATAGCTGTTTAAGACAATCTTGATGTATTTTGATACCTTGATATTTTGATACTTTGACAACGATTTTTCCAGTAGTTTAGAAGAAAACTATGTTTTTTTTTTATTTGGTCGTTACAGTACGATAGAAAAAAAAAAGCTGTTAACTCCGTCAATATTAATTTTTTTTCGATTTAGATTTGCTTTTCATAGCTGTTTAAGACAATCTTGATGTATTTTGACACTTTGACAACGATTTTTCCAGTAGCTTAGAAGAAAACGATTTTTTTTTTATTTGGTCGTTACAGTACGAAAGAAAAAAAAAAGCTGTTATCGCGTCAATATTAATTTTTTTCGATTTAGATTGGCTTTTCATAGCTGTTTAAGACAATCTTGATGTATTTTTATACTTTGACAACGATTTTTCCAGTAGCTTAGAAGAAAACGATGTTTTTGTTCTTAGGTCGGTTCAGTATGATAGAAAGAAAAATTTCGTTAATTTTAATTTTTTTTTAATTAGATTGGCTTTTCAAAACTGTTTAAGACAATCTTGATGTATTTTGACACTTCGACAACGATTTTTCCAGTAGCTTAGAAGAAAACGATGTTTTTTTTATTTGGTCGTTACAGTACGAAAGAAAAAAAAAAGCTGTTATCTCCGTCAATTATAATTTTTTTTCGATTTAGATTTGCTGTTCATAGCTGTTTAAGACAATCTTGATGTATTTTGACACTTTGACAACGATTTTTCCAGTAGCTTAGAAGAAAACGATGTTTTTTTTCTTTGGTCGTTACAGTACGAAAGAAAAAAAAATGCTGTTATCTCCGTCAATATTAATTTTTTTCGATTTAGATTGGCTTTTCATAGCTGTTTAAGACAATCTTGATGTATTTTGATACTTTGACAACGATTTTTCTAGTAGCTTAGAAGAAAACGATGTTTTTGTTCTTAGGTCGTTACAGTATGATAGAAAAAAAAATTTCGTCAATTATAATTTGTTTTCGATTTAGAATTGCTGTTCATAGCTGTTTAAGACAATCTTGATGTATTTTGATACTTTGACAACGATTTTTCCAGTAGCTTAGAAGAAAACGATGTTTTTTTTCTTTGGTAGTTACAGTACGAAAGAAAAAAAAATGCTGTTATCTCCGTCAATATTAATTTTTTTCGATTTAGATTGGCTTTTCATAGCTGTTTAAGACAATCTTGATGTATTTTGACACTTTGACAACGATTTTTCCAGTAGCTTAGAAGAAAACGATGTTTTTTTTCTTTGGTCGTTACAGTACGAAAGAAAAAAAAATGCTGTTAACTCTGTCAATGTTAATTTTTTTTCTATTTAGATTTGCTTTTCATAGCTGTTTAAGACAACCTTGATGTATTTTGATACTTTGACAACGATTTTTCCAGTAGTTTAGAAGAAAACGATGTTTTTTTTTTATTTGGTCGTTACAGTACGATAGAAAAAAAAAAGCTGTTAACTCCGTCAATATTAATTTTTTTCGATTTAGATTGGCTTTTCATAGCTGTTTAAGACAATCTTGATGTATTTTGATACTTTGACAACGATTTTTCCAGTAGCTTAGAAGAAAACGATGTTTTTTTTCTTTGGGCGTTACAGTACGAAAGAAAAAAAAATGCTGTTATCTCCGTCAATATTAATTTTTTTCGATTTAGATTGGCTTTTCATAGCTGTTTAAGACAATCTTGATGTATTTTGATACTTTGACAACGATTTTTCCAGTAGCTTAGAAGAAAACGATGTTTTTGTCCTTAGGTCGTAACAGTATGATAGAAAAAAAAATTTCGTCAATTATAATTTGTTTTCGATTTAGATTTGCTGTTCATATCTGTTTAAGACAATCTTGATGTATTTTGATACTTTGACATCGATTTTTCCAGTAGCTTAGAAGAAAACGATGTTTTTTTTCTTTGGTCGTTACAGTACGAAAGAAAAAAAAATGCTGTTATCTCCGTCAATATTAATTTTTTTCGATTTAGATTGGCTTTTCATAGCTGTTTAAGACAATCTTGATGTATTTTGACACTTTGACAACGATTTTTCCAGTAGCTTAGAAGAAAACGATGTTTTTTTTCTTTGGTCGTTACAGTACGAAAGAAAAAAAAATGCTGTTAACTCTGTCAATGTTAATTTTTTTTCTATTTAGATTTGCTTTTCATAGCTGTTTAAGACAACCTTGATGTATTTTGATACTTTGACAACGATTTTTCCAGTAGTTTAGAAGAAAACGATGTTTTTTTTTTATTTGGTCGTTACAGTACGATAGAAAAAAAAAAGCTGTTAACTCCGTCAATATTAATTTTTTTCGATTTAGATTGGCTTTTCATAGCTGTTTAAGACAATCTTGATGTATTTTGATACTTTGACAACGATTTTTCCAGTAGCTTAGAAGAAAACGATGTTTTTTTTCTTTGGGCGTTACAGTACGAAAGAAAAAAAAATGCTGTTATCTCCGTCAATATTAATTTTTTTCGATTTAGATTGGCTTTTCATAGCTGTTTAAGACAATCTTGATGTATTTTGATACTTTGACAACGATTTTTCCAGTAGCTTAGAAGAAAACGATGTTTTTTTTCTTTGGGCGTTACAGTACGAAAGAAAAAAAAATGCTGTTATCTCCGTCAATATTAATTTTTTTCGATTTAGATTGGCTTTTCATAGCTGTTTAAGACAATCTTGATGTATTTTGATACTTTGACAACGATTTTTCCAGTAGCTTAGAAGAAAACGATGTTTTTGTCCTTAGGTCGTAACAGTATGATAGAAAAAAAAATTTCGTCAATTATAATTTGTTTTCGATTTAGATTTGCTGTTCATATCTGTTTAAGACAATCTTGATGTATTTTGATACTTTGACATCGATTTTTCCAGTAGCTTAGAAGAAAACGATGTTTTTTTTCTTTGGTCGTTACAGTACGAAAGAAAAAAAAATGCTGTTATCTCCGTCAATATTAATTTTTTTCGATTTAGATTGGCTTTTCATAGCTGTTTAAGACAATCTTGATGTATTTTGACACTTTGACAACGATTTTTCCAGTAGCTTAGAAGAAAACGATGTTTTTTTTCTTTGGTCGTTACAGTACGAAAGAAAAAAAAATGCTGTTAACTCTGTCAATGTTAATTTGTTTTCGATTTAGATTTGCTGTTCATATCTGTTTAAGACAATCTTGATGTATTTTGATACTTTGACATCGATTTTTCCAGTAGCTTAGAAGAAAACGATGTTTTTGTTCTTAGGTCGTTACAGTATGATAGAAAAAAAAATTTCGTCAATTATAATTTGTTTTCGATTTAGAATTGCTGTTCATAGCTGTTTAAGACAATCTTGATGTATTTTGATACTTTGACAACGATTTTTCCAGTAGCTTAGAAGAAAACGATGTTTTTTTTCTTTGGTAGTTACAGTACGAAAGAAAAAAAAATGCTGTTATCTCCGTCAATATTAATTTTTTTCGATTTAGATTGGCTTTTCATAGCTGTTTAAGACAATCTTGATGTATTTTGACACTTTGACAACGATTTTTCCAGTAGCTTAGAAGAAAACGATGTTTTTTTTATTTGGTCGTTACAGTACAAAAGAAAAAAAAAAGCTGTTATCTCCGTCAATTATAATTTGTTTTTGATTTAGATTTGCTTTTCATAGCCGTTTAAGACAATCTTGATGTATTTTGAAATTTGACAACGATTTTTCCAGTAGCTTAGAAGAAAACGATGTTTTTTTTCTTTGGGCGTTACAGTACGAAAGAAAAAAAAATGCTGTTATCTCCGTCAATATTAATTTTTTTCGATTTAGATTGGCTTTTCATAGCTGTTTAAGACAATCTTGATGTATTTTGATACTTTGACAACGATTTTTCCAGTAGCTTAGAAGAAAACGATGTTTTTGTTCTTAGGTCGTTACAGTATGATAGAAAAAAAAATTTCGTCAATTATAATTTGTTTTCGATTTAGATTTGCTGTTCATAGCTGTTTAAGACAATCTTGATGTATTTTGACACTTTGACAACGATTTTTCCAGTAGCTTAGAAGAAAACGATGTTTTTTTTCTTTGGTCGTTACAGTACGAAAGAAAAAAAAATGCTGTTATCTCCGTCAATATTAATTTTTTTCGATTTAGATTGGCTTTTCATAGCTGTTTAAGACAATCTTGATGTATTTTGATACTTTGACAACGATTTTTCTAGTAGCTTAGAAGAAAACGATGTTTTTGTTCTTAGGTCGTTACAGTATGATAGAAAAAAAAATTTCGTCAATTATAATTTGTTTTCGATTTAGAATTGCTGTTCATAGCTGTTTAAGACAATCTTGATGTATTTTGATACTTTGACAACGATTTTTCCAGTAGCTTAGAAGAAAACGATGTTTTTTTTCTTTGGTAGTTACAGTACGAAAGAAAAAAAAATGCTGTTATCTCCGTCAATATTAATTTTTTTTCGATTTAGATTTGCTTTTCATAGCTGTTTAAGACAATCTTGATGTATTTTGACACTTTGACAACGATTTTTCCAGTAGCTTAGAAGAAAACGATGTTTTTTTTCTTTGGTCGTTACAGTACGAAAGAAAAAAATTGCTATTATCTCCGTCAATATTAATTTTTTCGATTTAGATCGGCTTTTCATAGCTGTTTAAGACAACCTTGATGTATTTTGACACTTTGACAACGATTTTTCCAGTAGCTTAGAAGAAAACGATTTTTTTTTTATTTGGTCGTTACAGTACGAAAGAAAAAAAAAAGCTGTTATCGCCGTCAATATTAATTTTTTTCGATTTAGATTGGCTTTTCATAGCTGTTTAAGACAATCTTGATGTATTTTTATACTTTGACAACGATTTTTCCAGTAGCTTAGAAGAAAACGATGTTTTTGTTCTTAGGTCGGTTCAGTATGATAGAAAGAAAAATTTCGTTAATTTTAATTTTTTTTTAATTAGATTGGCTTTTCAAAACTGTTTAAGACAATCTTGATGTATTTTGACACTTCGACAACGATTTTTCCAGTAGCTTAGAAGAAAACGATGTTTTTTTTATTTGGTCGTTACAGTACGAAAGAAAAAAAAAAGCTGTTATCTCCGTCAATTATAATTTTTTTTCGATTTAGATTTGCTGTTCATAGCTGTTTAAGACAATCTTGATGTATTTTGATACTTTGACAACGATTTTTCCAGTAGCTTAGAAGAAAACGATGTTTTTTTTCTTTGGTCGTTACAGTACGAAAGAAAAAAAATGCTGTTATCTCCGTCAATATTAATTTTTTTCGATTTAGATTGGCTTTTCATAGCTGTTTAAGACAATCTTGATGTATTTTGATACTTTGACAACGATTTTTCCAGTAGCTTAGAAGAAAACGATGTTTTTGTCCTTAGGTCGTAACAGTATGATAGAAAAAAAAATTTCGTCAATTATAATTTGTTTTCGATTTAGATTTGCTGTTCATATCTGTTTAAGACAATCTTGATGTATTTTGATACTTTGACATCGATTTTTCCAGTAGCTTAGAAGAAAACGATGTTTTTTTTCTTTGGTCGTTACAGTACGAAAGAAAAAAAAATGCTGTTAACTCCATCAATGTTAATTTTTTTTCTATTTAGATTTGCTTTTCATAGCTGCTTAAGACAATCTTGATGTATTTTGATACTTTGACAACGATTTTTCCAGTAGCTTAGAAGAAAACGATGTTTTTGTTCTTAGGTCGTTACAGTATGATAGAAAAAAAAATTTCGTCAATTATAATTTGTTTTCGATTTAGATTTGCTGTTCATATCTGTTTAAGACAATCTTGATGTATTTTGATACTTTGACAACGATTTTTCCAGTAGCTTAGAAGAAAACGATGTTTTTTTTCTTTGGTCGTTACAGTACGAAAGAAAAAAAAATGCTGTTAACTCCATCAATGTTAATTTTTTTTCTATTTAGATTTGCTTTTCATAGCTGCTTAAGACAATTTTGATGTATTTTGATACTTTGACAACGATTTTTCCAGTAGCTTAGAAGAAAACGATGTTTTTGTTCTTAGGTCGTTACAGTATGATAGAAAAAAAAATTTCATCAATTATAATTTGTTTTCGATTTAGATTTGCTGTTCATAGCTGTTTAAGACAATCTTGATGTATTTTGATACTTTGACAACGATTTTTCCAGTAGCTTAGAAGAAAACGATGTTTTTTTTATTTGGTCGTTACAGTACGAAAGAAAAAAAAAAGCTGTTATCTCCGTCAATTATAATTTTTTTTCGATTTAGATTTGCTGTTCATAGCTGTTTAAGACAATCTTGATGTATTTTGATACCTTGATATTTTGATACTTTGACAACGATTTTTCCAGTAGTTTAGAAGAAAACTATGTTTTTTTTTTATTTGGTCGTTACAGTACGATAGAAAAAAAAAAGCTGTTAACTCCGTCAATATTAATTTTTTTTCGATTTAGATTTGCTTTTCATAGCTGTTTAAGACAATCTTGATGTATTTTGACACTTTGACAACGATTTTTCCAGTAGCTTAGAAGAAAACGATTTTTTTTTTATTTGGTCGTTACAGTACGAAAGAAAAAAAAAAGCTGTTATCGCGTCAATATTAATTTTTTTCGATTTAGATTGGCTTTTCATAGCTGTTTAAGACAATCTTGATGTATTTTTATACTTTGACAACGATTTTTCCAGTAGCTTAGAAGAAAACGATGTTTTTGTTCTTAGGTCGGTTCAGTATGATAGAAAGAAAAATTTCGTTAATTTTAATTTTTTTTTAATTAGATTGGCTTTTCAAAACTGTTTAAGACAATCTTGATGTATTTTGACACTTCGACAACGATTTTTCCAGTAGCTTAGAAGAAAACGATGTTTTTTTTATTTGGTCGTTACAGTACGAAAGAAAAAAAAAAGCTGTTATCTCCGTCAATTATAATTTTTTTTCGATTTAGATTTGCTGTTCATAGCTGTTTAAGACAATCTTGATGTATTTTGACACTTTGACAACGATTTTTCCAGTAGCTTAGAAGAAAACGATGTTTTTTTTCTTTGGTCGTTACAGTACGAAAGAAAAAAAAATGCTGTTATCTCCGTCAATATTAATTTTTTTCGATTTAGATTGGCTTTTCATAGCTGTTTAAGACAATCTTGATGTATTTTGATACTTTGACAACGATTTTTCTAGTAGCTTAGAAGAAAACGATGTTTTTGTTCTTAGGTCGTTACAGTATGATAGAAAAAAAAATTTCGTCAATTATAATTTGTTTTCGATTTAGAATTGCTGTTCATAGCTGTTTAAGACAATCTTGATGTATTTTGATACTTTGACAACGATTTTTCCAGTAGCTTAGAAGAAAACGATGTTTTTTTTCTTTGGTAGTTACAGTACGAAAGAAAAAAAAATGCTGTTATCTCCGTCAATATTAATTTTTTTCGATTTAGATTGGCTTTTCATAGCTGTTTAAGACAATCTTGATGTATTTTGACACTTTGACAACGATTTTTCCAGTAGCTTAGAAGAAAACGATGTTTTTTTTCTTTGGTCGTTACAGTACGAAAGAAAAAAAAATGCTGTTAACTCTGTCAATGTTAATTTTTTTTCTATTTAGATTTGCTTTTTATAGCTGTTTAAGACAACCTTGATGTATTTTGATACTTTGACAACGATTTTTCCAGTAGTTTAGAAGAAAACGATGTTTTTTTTTTATTTGGTCGTTACAGTACGATAGAAAAAAAAAAGCTGTTAACTCCGTCAATATTATTTTTTTTTCGATTTAGATTTGCTTTTCATAGCTGTTTAAGACAATCTTGATGTATTTTGACACTTTGACAACGATTTTTCCAGTAGTTTAGAAGAAAACGATGTTTTTTTTTATTTGGTCGTTACAATATGATAGAAAAAAAAATTTCGTTAATTTTAATTTTTTTTTAATTAGATTGGCTTTTCATAACTGTTTAAGACAATCTTGATGTATTTTGACACTTCGACAACGATTTTTCCAGTAGCTTAGAAGAAAACGATGTTTTTTTTATTTGGTCGTTACAGTACGAAAGAAAAAAAAAAGCTGTTATCTCCGTCAATTATAATTTTTTTTCGATTTAGATTTGCTGTTCATAGCTGTTTAAGACAATCTTGATGTATTTTGATACTTTGACAACGATTTTTCCAGTAGCTTAGAAGAAAACGATGTTTTTTTTCTTTGGTCGTTACAGTACGAAAGAAAAAAAAATGCTGTTATCTCCGTCAATATTAATTTTTTTCGATTTAGACTGGCTTTTCATAGCTGTTTAAGACAATCTTGATGTATATTGATACTTTGACAACGATTTTTCCAGTAGGTTAGAAGAAAACGATGTTTTTTTTGTCTTTGGTTGTTACAGTTCGATAGAAAAAAAAATTTCGTCAATTATAATTTGTTTTCGATTTAGATTTGCTTTTCATAGCTGTTTAAGACAATCTTGATGTATTTTGACTCTTCGACAACGATTTTTCCAGTAGCTTAGAAGAAAACGATGTTTTTTTTATTTGGTCGTTACAGTACGAAAGAAAAAAAATGCTGTTATCTCCGTCAATATTAATTTTTTTCTATTTAGATTTGCTTTTCATAGCTGCTTAAGACAATTTTGATGTATTTTGATACTTTGACAACGATTTTTCCAGTAGCTTAGAAGAAAACGATGTTTTTGTTCTTAGGTCGTTACAGTATGATAGAAAAAAAAATTTCGTCAATTATAATTTGTTTTCGATTTAGATTTGCTGTTCATAGCTGTTTAAGACAATCTTGATGTATTTTGATACTTTGACAACGATTTTTCCAGTAGTTTAGAGGAAAACGATGTTGTTTTTCTTTGGTCGTTACATTACGAAAGAAAAAAAAATGCTGTTAACTCTGTCAATGTTAATTTTTTTCGATTTAGATTTGCTCTTCATAGCTGTTTAAGACAATCTTGATGTATTTTGACACTTTGACAACGATTTTTCCAGTAGCTTAGAAGAAAACGATGTTTTTTTTCTTTGGTCGTTACAGTACGAAAGAAAAAAAATGCTATTATCTCCGTCAATATTATTTTTTTTCGATTTAGAATGGCTTTTCATAGCTGTTTAAGACAACCTTGATGTATTTTGATACTTTGACAACGATTTTTCCAGTAGTTTAGAAGAAAACGATGTTTTTTTTTATTTGGTCGTTACAGTACGATAGAAAAAAAAAAGCTGTTAACTCCGTCAATATAAATTTTTTTTCGATTTAGATTTGCTTTTCATAGCTGTTTAAGACAATCTTGATGTATTTTGACTCTTTGACAACGATTTTTCCAGTAGTTTTGAAGAAAACGATGTTTTTTTTTATTTGGTCGTTACAGTATGATAGAAAGAAAAATTTCGTCAATTATAATTTGTTTTCGATTTAGATTTGCTGTTCATAGCTGTTTAAGACAATCTTGATGTATTTTGATACTTTGACAACGATTTTTCCAGTAGTTTAGAAGAAAACGATGTTTTTTTTTATTTGGTCGTTACAGTACGATAGAAAAAAAAAAGCTGTTAACTCCATCAATGTTAATTTTTTTTCTATTTAGATTTGCTTTTCATAGCTGCTTAAGACAATTTTGATGTATTTTGATACTTTGACAACGATTTTTCCAGTAGCTTAGAAGAAAACGATGCTTTTGTTCTTAGGTCGTTACAGTATGATAGAAAAAAAAATTTCGTCAATTATAATTTGTTTTCGATTTAGATTTGCTGTTCATAGCTGTTTAAGACAATCTTGATGTATTTTGATACTTTGACAACGATTTTTCCAGTAGTTTAGAGGAAAACGATGTTGTTTTTCTTTGGTCGTTACATTACGAAAGAAAAAAAAATGCTGTTAACTCTGTCAATGTTAATTTTTTTCGATTTAGATTTGCTCTTCATAGCTGTTTAAGACAATCTTGATGTATTTTGACACTTTGACAACGATTTTTCCAGTAGCTTAGAAGAAAACGATGTTTTTTTTCTTTGGTCGTTACAGTACGAAAGAAAAAAAATGCTATTATCTCCGTCAATATTATTTTTTTTCGATTTAGAATGGCTTTTCATAGCTGTTTAAGACAACCTTGATGTATTTTGATACTTTGACAACGATTTTTCCAGTAGTTTAGAAGAAAACGATGTTTTTTTTTATTTGGTCGTTACAGTACGATAGAAAAAAAAAAGCTGTTAACTCCGTCAATATTAATTTTTTTTCGATTTAGATTTGCTTTTCATAGCTGTTTAAGACAATCTTGATGTATTTTGACTCTTTGACAACGATTTTTCCAGTAGTTTTGAAGAAAACGATGTTTTTTTTTATTTGGTCGTTACAGTATGATAGAAAGAAAAATTTCGTTAATTTTAATTTTTTTTAAATTATATTGGCTTTTCATAGCTGTTTAAGACAACCTTGATGTATTTTGATACTTTGACAACGATTTTTCCAGTAGTTTAGAAGAAAACGATGTTTTTTTTTATTTGGTCGTTACAGTACGATAGAAAAAAAAAAACTGTTAACTCCGTCAATATTAATTTTTTTTCGATTTAGATTTGCTTTTCATAGCTGTTTAAGACAATCTTGATGTATTTTGACTCTTCGACAACGATTTTTCCAGTAGCTTAGAAGAAAACGATGTTTTTTTTATTTGGTCGTTACAGTACGAAAGAAAAAAAATGCTGTTATCTCCGTCAATATTAATTTTTTTCGATATAGATTGGCTTTTCATAGCTGTTTAAGACAATCTTGATGTATTTTGATACTTTGACAACGATTTTTCCAGTAGCTTAGAAGAAAACGATGTTTTTGTCCTTAGGTCGTAACAGTATGATAGAAAAAAAAATTTCGTCAATTATAATTTGTTTTCGATTTAGATTTGCTGTTCATATCTGTTTAAGACAATCTTGATGTATTTTGATACTTTGACATCGATTTTTCCAGTAGCTTAGAAGAAAACGATGTTTTTTTTCTTTGGTCGTTACAGTACGAAAGAAAAAAAAAATGCTGTTAACTCCATCAATGTTAATTTTTTTTCTATTTAGATTTGCTTTTCATAGCTGCTTAAGACAATCTTGATGTATTTTGATACTTTGACAACGATTTTTCCAGTAGCTTAGAAGAAAACGATGTTTTTGTTCTTAGGTCGTTACAGTATGATAGAAAAAAAAATGCTGTTAACTCCATCAATGTTAATTTTTTTTCTATTTAGATTTGCTTTTCATAGCTGCTTAAGACAATTTTGATGTATTTTGATACTTTGACAACGATTTTTCCAGTAGCTTAGAAGAAAACGATGTTTTTGTTCTTAGGTCGTTACAGTATGATAGAAAAAAAAATTTCGTCAATTATAATTTGTTTTCGATTTAGATTTGCTGTTCATAGCTGTTTAAGACAATCTTGATGTATTTTGATACTTTGACAACGATTTTTCCATTAGTTTAGAGGAAAACGATGTTGTTTTTCTTTGGTCGTTACATTACGAAAGAAAAAAAAATGCTGTTAACTCTGTCAATGTTAATTTTTTTCGATTTAGATTTGCTCTTCATAGCTGTTTAAGACAATCTTGATGTATTTTGACACTTTGACAACGATTTTTCCAGTAGCTTAGAAGAAAACGATGTTTTTTTTCTTTGGTCGTTACAGTACGAAAGAAAAAAATTGCTATTATCTCCGTCAATATTAATTTTTTCGATTTAGATCGGCTTTTCATAGCTGTTTAAGACAACCTTGATGTATTTTGATACTTTGACAACGATTTTTCCAGTAGTTTAGAAGAAAACGATGTTTTTTTTTATTTGGTCGTTACAGTACGATAGAAAAAAAAAAGCTGTTAACTCCGTCAATATTAATTTTTTTTCGATTTAGATTTGCTGTTCATAGCTGTTTAAGACAATCTTGATGTATTTTGATACTTTGACAACGATTTTTCCAGTAGCTTAGAAGAAAACGATGTTTTTTTTCTTTGGTCGTTACAGTACGAAAGAAAAAAAATGCTATTATCTCCGTCAATATTAATTTTCTTCGATTTAGATTGGCTTTTCATAGCTGTTTAAGACAATCTTGATGTATTTTGATACTTTGACAACGGTTTTTCCAGTAGCTTAGAAGAAAACGATGTTTTTGTTCTTAGGTCGTTACAGTATGATAGAAAAAAAAATTTCGTCAATTATAATTTGTTTTCGATTAAGATTTGCTGTTCATATCTGTTTAAGACAATCTTGATGTATTTTGATACTTTGACAACGATTTTTCCAGTAGTTTAGAAGAAAACGATGTTTTTTTTTATTTGGTCGTTACAGTACGATAGAAAAAAAAAAGCTGTTAACTCCGTCAATATTAATTTTTTTTCGATTTAGATTTGCTGTTCATAGCTGTTTAAGACAATCTTGATGTATTTTGATACTTTGACAACGATTTTTCCAGTAGCTTAGAAGAAAACGATGTTTTTTTTCTTTGGTCGTTACAGTACGAAAGAAAAAAAATGCTATTATCTCCGTCAATATTAATTTTCTTCGATTTAGATTGGCTTTTCATAGCTGTTTAAGACAATCTTGATGTATTTTGATACTTTGACAACGATTTTTCCAGTAGCTTAGAAGAAAACGATGTTTTTTTTCTTTGGTCGTTACAGTACGAAAGAAAAAAAATGCTATTATCTCCGTCAATATTAATTTTCTTCGATTTAGATTTGCTTTTCATAGCTGTTTAAGACAATCTTGATGTATTTTGATACTTTGACAACGGTTTTTCCAGTAGCTTAGAAGAAAACGATGTTTTTGTTCTTAGGTCGTTACAGTATGATAGAAAAAAAAATTTCGTCAATTATAATTTGTTTTCGATTTAGATTTGCTGTTCATATCTGTTTAAGACAATCTTGATGTATTTTGACTCTTTGACAACGATTTTTCCAGTAGTTTAGAAGAAAACGATGTTTTTTTTTATTTGGTCGTTACAGTATGATAGAAAGAAAAATTTCGTTAATTTTAATTTTTTTTTAATTATATTGGCTTTTCAAAACTGTTTAAGACAATCTTGATGTATTTTGACACTTCGACAACGATTTTTCCAGTAGCTTAGAAGAAAACGATGTTTTTTTTATTTGGTCGTTACAGTACGAAAGAAAAAAAAAAGCTGTTATCTCCGTCAATTATAATTTTTTTTCGATTTAGATTTGCTGTTCATAGCTGTTTAAGACAATCTTGATGTATTTTGATACTTTGACAACGATTTTTCCAGTAGCTTAGAAGAAAACGATGTTTTTTTTCTTTGGTCGTTACAGTACGAAAGAAAAAAAATGCTATTATCTCCGTCAATATTAATTTTCTTCGATTTAGATTGGCTTTTCATAGCTGTTTAAGACAATCTTGATGTATTTTGATACTTTGACAACGGTTTTTCCAGTAGCTTAGAAGAAAACGATGTTTTTGTTCTTAGGTCGTTACAGTATGATAGAAAAAAAAATTTCGTCAATTATAATTTGTTTTCGATTTAGATTTGCTGTTCATATCTGTTTAAGACAATCTTGATGTATTTTGATACTTTGACAACGATTTTTCCAGTAGCTTAGAAGAAAACGATGTTTTTTTTCTTTGGTCGTTACAGTACGAAAGAAAAAAAAATGCTGTTAACTCCATCACTGTTAATTTTTTTTCTATTTAGATTTGCTTTTCATAGCTGCTTAAGACAATTTTGATGTATTTTGATACTTTGACAACGATTTTTCCAGTAGCTTAGAAGAAAACGATGTTTTTGTTCTTAGGTCGTTACAGTATGATAGAAAAAAAAATTTCGTCAATTATAATTTGTTTTCGATTTAGATTTGCTGTTCATAGCTGTTTAAGACAATCTTGATGTATTTTGATACTTTGACAACGATTTTTCCAGTAGTTTAGAGGAAAACGATGTTGTTTTTCTTTGGTCGTTACATTACGAAAGAAAAAAAAATGCTGTTAACTCTGTCAATGTTAATTTTTTTCGATTTAGATTTGCTCTTCATAGCTGTTTAAGACAATCTTGATGTATTTTGACACTTTGACAACGATTTTTCCAGTAGCTTAGAAGAAAACGATGTTTTTTTTTATTTGGTCGTTACAGCTATAAAAAAAGCGCTGTTATCTCCGTCAATTATAATTTGTTTTCGATTTAGATTTGCTTTTCATAGCTGTTTAAGACAATCTTGATGTATTTTGATACTTTGACAACGATTTTTCCAGTAGCTTAGAAGAAAACGATGTTTTTGTTCTTAGGTCGTTACAGTATGATAGAAAAAAAAATTTCGTCAATTATAATTTGTTTTCGATTTAGATTTGCTGTTCATAGCTGTTTAAGACAATCTTGATGTATTTTGATACCTTGATATCTTGATACTTTGACAACGATTTTTCCAGTAGTTTAGAAGAAAACAATGTTTTTTTTTTATTTGGTCGTTACAGTACGATAGAAAAAAAAAAGCTGTTAACTCCGTCAATATTAATTTTTTTTCGATTTAGATTTGCTTTTCATAGCTGTTTAAGACAATCTTGATGTATTTTGACACTTTGACAACGATTTTTCCAGTAGCTTAGAAGAAAACTGTTATCTCCGTCAATATTAATTTTTTTCGATTTAGATTTGCTGTTCATATCTGTTTAAGACAATCTTGATGTATTTTGATACTTTGACAACGATTTTTCCAGTAGTTTAGAAGAAAACGATGTTTTTTTTTATTTGGTCGTTACAGTACGATAGAAAAAAAAAAGCTGTTAACTCCGTCAATATTAATTTTTTTTCGATTTAGATTTGCTGTTCATAGCTGTTTAAGACAATCTTGATGTATTTTGATACTTTGACAACGATTTTTCCAGTAGCTTAGAAGAAAACGATGTTTTTTTTCTTTGGTCGTTACAGTACGAAAGAAAAAAAATGCTATTATCTCCGTCAATATTAATTTTCTTCGATTTAGATTGGCTTTTCATAGCTGTTTAAGACAATCTTGATGTATTTTGATACTTTGACAACGATTTTTCCAGTAGCTTAGAAGAAAACGATGTTTTTTTTCTTTGGTCGTTACAGTACGAAAGAAAAAAAATGCTATTATCTCCGTCAATATTAATTTTCTTCGATTTAGATTTGCTTTTCATAGCTGTTTAAGACAATCTTGATGTATTTTGATACTTTGACAACGGTTTTTCCAGTAGCTTAGAAGAAAACGATGTTTTTGTTCTTAGGTCGTTACAGTATGATAGAAAAAAAAATTTCGTCAATTATAATTTGTTTTCGATTTAGATTTGCTGTTCATATCTGTTTAAGACAATCTTGATGTATTTTGACTCTTTGACAACGATTTTTCCAGTAGTTTAGAAGAAAACGATGTTTTTTTTTATTTGGTCGTTACAGTATGATAGAAAGAAAAATTTCGTTAATTTTAATTTTTTTTTAATTATATTGGCTTTTCAAAACTGTTTAAGACAATCTTGATGTATTTTGACACTTCGACTACGATTTTTCCAGTAGCTTAGAAGAAAACGATGTTTTTTTTATTTGGTCGTTACAGTACGAAAGAAAAAAAAAAGCTGTTATCTCCGTCAATTATAATTTTTTTTCGATTTAGATTTGCTGTTCATAGCTGTTTAAGACAATCTTGATGTATTTTGATACTTTGACAACGATTTTTCCAGTAGCTTAGAAGAAAACGATGTTTTTTTTCTTTGGTCGTTACAGTACGAAAGAAAAAAAATGCTATTATCTCCATCAATATTAATTTTCTTCGATTTAGATTGGCTTTTCATAGCTGTTTAAGACAATCTTGATGTATTTTGATACTTTGACAACGGTTTTTCCAGTAGCTTAGAAGAAAACGATGTTTTTGTTCTTAGGTCGTTACAGTATGATAGAAAAAAAAATTTCGTCAATTATAATTTGTTTTCGATTTAGATTTGCTGTTCATATCTGTTTAAGACAATCTTGATGTATTTTGATACTTTGACAACGATTTTTCCAGTAGCTTAGAAGAAAACGATGTTTTTTTCTTTGGTCGTTACAGTACGAAAGAAAAAAAATGCTATTATCTCCATCAATATTAATTTTCTTCGATTTAGATTGGCTTTTCATAGCTGTTTAAGACAATCTTGATGTATTTTGATACTTTGACAACGGTTTTTCCAGTAGCTTAGAAGAAAACGATGTTTTTGTTCTTAGGTCGTTACAGTATGATAGAAAAAAAAATTTCGTCAATTATAATTTGTTTTCGATTTAGATTTGCTGTTCATATCTGTTTAAGACAATCTTGATGTATTTTGATACTTTGACAACGATTTTTCCAGTAGCTTAGAAGAAAACGATGTTTTTTTTCTTTGGTCGTTACAGTACGAAAGAAAAAAAAATGCTGTTAACTCCATCACTGTTAATTTTTTTTCTATTTAGATTTGCTTTTCATAGCTGTTTAAGACAATTTTGATGTATTTTGATACTTTGACAACGATTTTTCCAGTAGCTTAGAAGAAAACGATGTTTTTGTTCTTAGGTCGTTACAGTATGATAGAAAAAAAAATTTCGTCAATTATAATTTGTTTTCGATTTAGATTTGCTGTTCATAGCTGTTTAAGACAATCTTGATGTATTTTGATACTTTGACAACGATTTTTCCAGTAGTTTAGAGGAAAACGATGTTGTTTTTCTTTGGTCGTTACATTACGAAAGAAAAAAAAATGCTGTTAACTCTGTCAATGTTAATTTTTTTCGATTTAGATTTGCTCTTCATAGCTGTTTAAGACAATCTTGATGTATTTTGACACTTTGACAACGATTTTTCCAGTAGCTTAGAAGAAAACGATGTTTTTTTTTATTTGGTCGTTACAGCTATAAAAAAAGCGCTGTTATCTCCGTCAATTATAATTTGTTTTCGATTTAGATTTGCTTTTCATAGCTGTTTAAGACAATCTTGATGTATTTTGATACTTTGACAACGATTTTTCCAGTAGCTTAGAAGAAAACGATGTTTTTGTTCTTAGGTCGTTACAGTATGATAGAAAAAAAAATTTCGTCAATTATAATTTGTTTTCGATTTAGCTTTGCTGTTCATAGCTGTTTAAGACAATCTTGATGTATTTTGATACCTTGATATCTTGATACTTTGACAACGATTTTTCCAGTAGTTTAGAAGAAAACAATGTTTTTTTTTTATTTGGTCGTTACAGTACGATAGAAAAAAAAAAGCTGTTAACTCCGTCAATATTAATTTTTTTTCGATTTAGATTTGCTTTTCATAGCTGTTTAAGACAATCTTGATGTATTTTGACACTTTGACAACGATTTTTCCAGTAGCTTAGAAGAAAACTGTTATCTCCGTCAATATTAATTTTTTTCGATTTAGATTGGCTTTTCATAGCTGTTTAAGACAATCTTGATGTATTTTGATACTTTGACAACGATTTTTCCAGTAGCTTAGAAGAAAACGATGTTTTTGTCCTTAGGTCGTTACAGTATGATAGAAAAAAAAATTTCGTCAATTATAATTTGTTTTCGATTAAGATTTGCTGTTCATAGCTGTTTAAGACAATCTTGATGTATTTTGATACTTTGACAACGATTTTTCCAGTAGTTTAGAAGAAAACAATGTTTTTTTTTTATTTGGTCGTTACAGTACGATAGAAAAAAAAAAGCTGTTATCTCCGTCAATATTAATTTTTTTCGATTTAGATTGGCTTTTCATAGCTATTTAAGACAATTTTGATGTATTTTGATACTTTGACAACGATTTTTCCAGTAGCTTAGAAGAAAACGATGTTTTTTTTTCTTTGGTCGTTACAGTACGAAAGAAAAAAAAATGCTGTTATCTCCGTCAATATTAATTTTTTTCGATTTAGATTGGCTTTTCATAGCTGTTTAAGACAATCTTGATGTATTTTGATACTTTGACAACGATTTTTCCAGTAGCTTAGAAGAAAACGATGTTTTTGTCCTTAGGTCGTTACAGTATGATAGAAAAAAAAATTTCGTCAATTATAATTTGTTTTCGATTTAGATTTGCTGTTCATATCTGTTTAAGACAATCTTGATGTATTTTGATACTTTGACATCGATTTTTCCAGTAGCTTAGAAGAAAACGATGTTTTTTTTCTTTGGTCGTTACAGTACGAAAGAAAAAAAAATGCTGTTAACTCCATCAATGTTAATTTTTTTTCTATTTAGATTTGCTTTTCATAGCTGCTTAAGACAATCTTGATGTATTTTGATACTTTGACAACGATTTTTCCAGTAGCTTAGAAGAAAACGATGTTTTTGTTCTTAGGTCGTTACAGTATGATAGAAAAAAAATTTCGTCAATTATAATTTGTTTTCGATTTAGATTTGCTGTTCATAGCTGTTTAAGACAATCTTGATGTATTTTAATACTTTGACAACGATTTTTCCAGTAGCTTATAAGAAAACGATGTTTTTGTTCTTAGGTCGTTACAGTATGATAGAAAAAAAAATTTCGTCAATTATAATTTGTTTTCGATTAAGATTTGCTGTTCATAGCTGTTTAAGACAATCTTGATGTATTTTGATACTTTGACAACGATTTTTCCAGTAGTTTAGAAGAAAACAATGTTTTTTTTTTATTTGGTCGTTACAGTACGATAGAAAAAAAAAAGCTGTTAACTCCGTCAATATTAATTTTTTTTCGATTTAGATTTGCTTTTCATAGCTGTTTAAGACAATCTTGATGTATTTTGACACTTTGACAACGATTTTTCCAGTAGCTTAGAAGAAAACGATGTTTTTTTTTTATTTGGTCGTTACAGCTATAAAAAAAAAAAGCTGTTATCTCCGTCAATATTAATTTTTTTCTATTTAGATTGGCTTTTCATAGCTATTTAAGACAATTTTGATGTATTTTGATACTTTGACAACGATTTTTCCAGTAGCTTAGAAGAAAACGATGTTTTTTTTTCTTTGGTCGTTACAGTACGAAAGAAAAAAAAATGCTGTTATCTCCGTCAATATTAATTTTTTTCGATTTAGATTGGCTTTTCATAGCTGTTTAAGACAATCTTGATGTATTTTGATACTTTGACAACGATTTTTCCAGTAGCTTAGAAGAAAACGATGTTTTTGTTCTTAGGTCGTTACAGTATGATAGAAAAAAAAATTTCGTCAATTATAATTTGTTTTCGATTTAGATTTGCTGTTCATATCTGTTTAAGACAATCTTGATGTATTTTGATACTTTGACAACGATTTTTCCAGTAGCTTAGAAGAAAACGATGTTTTTGTTCTTAGGTCGTTACAGTATGATAGAAAAAAAAATTTCGTCAATTATAATTTGTTTTCGATTTAGATTTGCTGTTCATAGCTGTTTAAGACAATCTTGATGTATTTTGATACTTTGACAACGATTTTTCCAGTAGTTTAGAGGAAAACGATGTTGTTTTTCTTTGGTCGTTACAGTATGATAGAAAAAAAAATTTCGTCAATTATAATTTGTTTTCGATTTAGATTTGCTGTTCATAGCTGTTTAAGACAATCTTGATGTATTTTGATACTTTGACAACGGTTTTTCCAGTAGTTTAGAGGAAAACGATGTTGTTTTTCTTTGGTCGTTACATTACGAAAGAAAAAAAAATGCTGTTAATTCTGTCAATGTTAATTTTTTTCGATTTAGATTTGCTCTTCATAGCTGTTTAAGACAATCTTGATGTATTTTGACACTTTGACAACGATTTTTCCAGTAGCTTAGAAGAAAACGATGTTTTTTTTATTTGGTCGTTACAGCTATAAAAAAAGCGCTGTTATCTCCGTCAATTATAATTTGTTTTCGATTTAGATTTGCTTTTCATAGCTGTTTAAGACAATCTTGATGTATTTTGATACTTTGACAACGATTTTTCCAGTAGCTTAGAAGAAAACGATGTTTTTGTTCTTAGGTCGTTACAGTATGATAGAAAAAAAAATTTCGTCAATTATAATTTGTTTTCGATTTAGATTTGCTGTTCATAGCTGTTTAAGACAATCTTGATGTATTTTGATACTTTGACAACGATTTTTCCAGTAGTTTAGAAGAAAACGATGTTGTTTTTCTTTTGTCGTTACAGTATGATAGAAAAAAAAATTTCGTCAATTATAATTTGTTTTCGATTTAGATTTGCTGTTCATAGCTGTTTAAGACAATCTTGATGTATTTTGATACTTTGACAACGATTTTTCCAGTAGTTTAGAGGAAAACGATGTTGTTTTTCTTTGGTCGTTACATTACGAAAGAAAAAAAAATGCTGTTAACTCTGTCAATGTTAATTTTTTTCGATTTAGATTTGCTCTTCATAGCTGTTTAAGACAATCTTGATGTATTTTGACACTTTGACAACGATTTTTCCAGTAGCTTAGAAGAAAACGATGTTTTTTTTATTTGGTCGTTACAGCTATAAAAAAAGCGCTGTTATCTCCGTCAATTATAATTTGTTTTCGATTTAGATTTGCTTTTCATAGCTGTTTAAGACAATCTTGATGTATTTTGATACTTTGACAACGATTTTTCCAGTAGCTTAGAAGAAAACGATGTTTTTGTTCTTAGGTCGTTACAGTATGATAGAAAAAAAAATTTCGCCAATTATAATTTGTTTTCGATTTAGATTTGCTGTTCATAGCTGTTTAAGACAATCTTGATGTATTTTGATACCTTGATATCTTGATACTTTGACAACGATTTTTCCAGTAGTTTAGAAGAAAACAATGTTTTTTTTTTATTTGGTCGTTACAGTACGATAGGAAAAAAAAAGCTGTTAACTCCGTCAATATTAATTTTTTTTCGATTTAGATTTGCTTTTCATAGCTGTTTAAGACAATCTTGATGTATTTTGACACTTTGACAACGATTTTTCCAGTAGCTTAGAAGAAAACGATTTTTTTTTTATTTGGTCGTTACAGCTATAAAAAAAAAAAAAGCTGTTATCGCCGTCAATATTAATTTTTTTCGATTTAGATTGGCTTTTCATAGCTGTTTAAGACAATCTTGATGTATTTTGATACTTTGACAACGATTTTTCCAGTAGCTTAGAAGAAAACGATGTTTTTGTTCTTAGGTCGTTACAGTATGATAGAAAGAAAAATTTCGTTAATTTTAATTTTTTTTTAATTAGATTGGCTTTTCAAAACTGTTTAAGACAATCTTGATGTATTTTGACACTTCGACAACTATTTTTCCAGTAGCTTAGAAGAAAACGATGTTTTTTTTATTTGGTCGTTACAGTACGAAAGAAAAAAAAAAGCTGTTATCTCCGTCAATTATAATTTTTTTTCGATTTAGATTTGCTGTTCATAGCTGTTTAAGACAATCTTGATGTATTTTGATACTTTGACAACGATTTTTCCAGTAGCTTAGAAGAAAACGATGTTTTTTTTCTTTGGTCGTTACAGTACGAAAGAAAAAAAATGCTGTTATCTGCGTCAATATTAATTTTTTTCGATTTAGATTGGCTTTTCATAGCTGTTTAAGACAATCTTGATGTATTTTGATACTTTGACAACGATTTTTCCAGTAGCTTAGAAGAAAACGATGTTTTTGTTCTTAGGTCGTTACAGTATGATAGAAAAAAAAATTTCGTCAATTATAATTTGTTTTCGATTTAGATTTGCTGTTCATTGCTGTTTAAGACAATTTTGATGTATTTTGATACTTTGACAACGATTTTTCCAGTAGCTTAGAAGAAAACGATGTTTTTGTTCTTAGGTCGTTACAGTATGATAGAAAAAAAAATTTCGCCAATTATAATTTGTTTTCGATTTAGATTTGCTGTTCATAGCTGTTTAAGACAATCTTGATGTATTTTGATACCTTGATATCTTGATACTTTGACAACGATTTTTCCAGTAGTTTAGAAGAAAACAATGTTTTTTTTTTATTTGGTCGTTACAGTACGATAGGAAAAAAAAAGCTGTTAACTCCGTCAATATTAATTTGTTTTCGATTTAGATTTGCTGTTCATAGCTGTTTAAGACAATCTTGATGTATTTTGATACTTTGACAACGATTTTTCCAGTAGTTTAGAAGAAAACGATGTTGTTTTTCTTTGGTCGTTACAGTATGATAGAAAAAAAAATTTCGTCAATTATAATTTGTTTTCGATTTAGATTTGCTGTTCATAGCTGTTTAAGACAATCTTGATGTATTTTGATACTTTGACAACGATTTTTCCAGTAGTTTAGAGGAAAACGATGTTGTTTTTCTTTGGTCGTTACATTACGAAAGAAAAAAAAATGCTGTTAACTCTGTCAATGTTAATTTTTTTCGATTTAGATTTGCTCTTCATAGCTGTTTAAGACAATCTTGATGTATTTTGACACTTTGACAACGATTTTTCCAGTAGCTTAGAAGAAAACGATGTTTTTTTTTCTTTGGTCGTTACAGTACGAAAGAAAAAAAAATGCTGTTATCTCCGTCAATATTAATTTTTTTCGATTTAGATTGGCTTTTCATAGCTGTTTAAGACAATCTTGATGTATTTTGATACTTTGACAACGATTTTTCCAGTAGCTTAGAAGAAAACGATGTTTTTGTTCTTAGGTCGTTACAGTATGATAGAAAAAAAAATTTCGTCAATTATAATTTGTTTTCGATTTAGATTTGCTGTTCATATCTGTTTAAGACAATCTTGATGTATTTTGATACTTTGACAACGATTTTTCCAGTAGCTTAGAAGAAAACGATGTTTTTTTTCTTTGGTCGTTACAGTACGAAAGAAAAAAAATGCTGTTATCTGCGTCAATATTAATTTTTTTCGATTTAGATTGGCTTTTCATAGCTGTTTAAGACAATCTTGATGTATTTTGATACTTTGACAACGATTTTTCCAGTAGCTTAGAAGAAAACGATGTTTTTGTCCTTAGGTCGTTACAGTATGATAGAAAAAAAAATTTCGTCAATTATAATTTGTTTTCGATTTAGATTTGCTGTTCATATCTGTTTAAGACAATCGTGATGTATTTTGATACTTTGACATCGATTTTTCCAGTAGCTTAGAAGAAAACGATGTTTTTTTTCTTTGGTCGTTACAGTACGAAAAAAAAAAAAATGCTGTTAACTCCATCAATGTTAATTTTTTTTCTATTTAGATTTGCTTTTCATAGATGCTTAAGACAATCTTGATGTATTTTGATACTTTGACAACGATTTTTCCAGTAGCTTAGAAGAAAACGATGTTTTTGTTCTTAGGTCGTTACAGTATGATAGAAAAAAAAATTTCGTCAATTATAATTTGTTTTCAATTTAGATTTGCTGTTCATAGCTGTTTAAGACAATCTTGATGTATTTTGATACTTTGACAACGATTTTTCCAGTAGTTTAGAAGAAAACAATGTTTTTTTTTTTATTTGGTCGTTACAGTACGATAGAAAAAAAAAAGCTGTTAACTCCGTCAATATTAATTTTTTTTCGATTTAGATTTGCTTTTCATAGCTGTTTAAGACAATCTTGATGTATTTTGACACTTTGACAACGATTTTTCCAGTAGCTTAGAAGAAAACGATGTTTTGTTTTTATTTGGTCGTTACAGCTATAAAAAAAAATGCTGTTATCTCCGTCAATATTAATTTTTTTCGGTTTAGATTGGCTTTTCATAGCTATTTAAGACAATTTTGATGTATTTTGATACTTTGACAACGATTTTTCCAGTAGCTTAGAAGAAAACGATGTTTTTTTTTCTTTGGTCGTTACAGTACGAAAGAAAAAAAAATGCTGTTATCTCCGTCAATATTAATTTTTTTCGATTTAGATTGGCTTTTCATAGCTGTTTAAGACAATCTTGATGTATTTTGATACTTTGACAACGATTTTTCCAGTAGCTTAGAAGAAAACGATGTTTTTGTTCTTAGGTCGTTACAGTATGAAAGAAAAAAAAATTTCGTCAATTATAATTTGTTTTCGATTTAGATTTGCTGTTCATATCTGTTTAAGACAATCTTGATGTATTTTGATAATTTGACAACGATTTTTCCAGTAGCTTAGAAGAAAACGATGTTTTTTTTCTTTGGTAGTTACAGTACGAAAGAAAAAAAAATGCTGTTAACTCCATCAATGTTAATTTTTTTTCTATTTAGATTTGCTTTTCATAGCTGTTTAAGACAATCTTGATGTATTTTGATACTTTGACAACGATTTTTCCAGTAGCTTAGAAGAAAACGATGTTTTTTTTTATTTGGTCGTTACAGCTATAAAAAAAAAGCTGTTATCTCCGTCAATTATAATTTGTTTTCGATTTAGATTTGCTTTTTATAGCTGTTTAAGACAATCTTGATGTATTGTGATACTTTGAAAACGATTTTTCCAGTAGCTTAGAAGAAAACGATGTTTTTTTTATTTGGTCGTTACAGCTATAAAAAAAGCGCTGTTATCTCCGTCAATTATAATTTGTTTTCGATTTAGATTTGCTTTTCATAGCTGTTTAAGACAATCTTGATGTATTTTGATACTTTGACAACGATTTTTCCAGTAGCTTAGAAGAAAACGATGTTTTTGTTCTTAGGTCGTTACAGTATGATAGAAAAAAAAATTTCGTCAATTATAATTTGTTTTCGATTTAGATTTGCTGTTCATAGCTGTTTAAGACAATCTTGATGTATTTTGATACTTTGACAACGATTTTTCCAGTAGTTTAGAAGAAAACGATGTTGTTTTTCTTTGGTCGTTACAGTATGATAGAAAAAAAAATTTCGTCAATTATAATTTGTTTTCGATTTAGATTTGCTGTTCATAGCTGTTTAAGACAATCTTGATGTATTTTGATACTTTGACAACGATTTTTCCAGTAGTTTAGAGGAAAACGATGTTGTTTTTCTTTGGTCGTTACATTACGAAAGAAAAAAAAATGCTGTTAACTCTGTCAATGTTAATTTTTTTCGATTTAGATTTGCTCTTCATAGCTGTTTAAGACAATCTTGATGTATTTTGACACTTTGACAACGATTTTTCCAGTAGCTTAGAAGAAAACGATGTTTTTTTTATTTGGTCGTTACAGCTATAAAAAAAGCGCTGTTATCTCCGTCAATTATAATTTGTTTTCGATTTAGATTTGCTTTTCATAGCTGTTTAAGACAATCTTGATGTATTTTGATACTTTGACAACGATTTTTCCAGTAGCTTAGAAGAAAACGATGTTTTTGTTCTTAGGTCGTTACAGTATGATAGAAAAAAAAATTTCGCCAATTATAATTTGTTTTCGATTTAGATTTGCTGTTCATAGCTGTTTAAGACAATCTTGATGTATTTTGATACCTTGATATCTTGATACTTTGACAACGATTTTTCCAGTAGTTTAGAAGAAAACAATGTTTTTTTTTTATTTGGTCGTTACAGTACGATAGGAAAAAAAAAGCTGTTAACTCCGTCAATATTAATTTTTTTTCGATTTAGATTTGCTTTTCATAGCTGTTTAAGACAATCTTGATGTATTTTGACACTTTGACAACGATTTTTCCAGTAGCTTAGAAGAAAACGATTTTTTTTTTATTTGGTCGTTACAGCTATAAAAAAAAAAAGCTGTTATCGCCGTCAATATTAATTTTTTTCGATTTAGATTTGCTTTTCATAGCTGTTTAAGACAATCTTGATGTATTTTGATACTTTGACAACGATTTTTCCAGTAGCTTAGAAGAAAACGATGTTTTTGTTCTTAGGTCGTTACAGTATGATAGAAAGAAAAATTTCGTTAATTTTAATTTTTTTTTAATTAGATTGGCTTTTCAAAACTGTTTAAGACAATCTTGATGTATTTTGACACTTCGACAACTATTTTTCCAGTAGCTTAGAAGAAAACGATGTTTTTTTTATTTGGTCGTTACAGTACGAAAGAAAAAAAAAAGCTGTTATCTCCGTCAATTATAATTTTTTTTCGATTTAGATTTGCTGTTCGTAGCTGTTTAAGACAATCTTGATGTATTTTGATACTTTGACAACGATTTTTCCAGTAGCTTAGAAGAAAACGATGTTTTTTTTCTTTGGTCGTTACAGTACGAAAGAAAAAAAATGCTGTTATCTGCGTCAATATTAATTTTTTTCGATTTAGATTGGCTTTTCATAGCTGTTTAAGACAATCTTGATGTATTTTGATACTTTGACAACGATTTTTCCAGTAGCTTAGAAGAAAACGATGTTTTTGTCCTTAGGTCGTTACAGTATGATAGAAAAAAAAATTTCGTCAATTATAATTTGTTTTCGATTTAGATTTGCTGTTCATATCTGTTTAAGACAATCGTGATGTATTTTGATACTTTGACATCGATTTTTCCAGTAGCTTAGAAGAAAACGATGTTTTTTTTCTTTGGTCGTTACAGTACGAAAGAAAAAAAAATGCTGTTAACTCCATCAATGTTAATTTTTTTTCTATTTAGATTTGCTTTTCATAGATGCTTAAGACAATCTTGATGTATTTTGATACTTTGACAACGATTTTTCCAGTAGCTTAGAAGAAAACGATGTTTTTGTTCTTAGGTCGTTACAGTATGATAGAAAAAAAAATTTCGTCAATTATAATTTGTTTTCGATTTAGATTTGCTGTTCATAGCTGTTTAAGACAATCTTGATGTATTTTAATACTTTGACAACGATTTTTCCAGTAGCTTAGAAGAAAACGATGTTTTTGTTCTTAGGTCGTTACAGTATGATAGAAAAAAAAATTTCGTCAATTATAATTTGTTTTCGATTAAGATTTGCTGTTCATAGCTGTTTAAGACAATCTTGATGTATTTTGATACTTTGACAACGATTTTTCCAGTAGTTTAGAAGAAAACAATGTTTTTTTTTTATTTGGTCGTTACAGTACGATAGAAAAAAAAAAGCTGTTAACTCCGTCAATATTATTTTTTTTTCGATTTAGATTTGCTTTTCATAGCTGTTTAAGACAATCTTGATGTATTTTGACACTTTGACAACGATTTTTCCAGTAGCTTAGAAGAAAACGATGTTTTTTTTTTATTTGGTCGTTACAGCTATAAAAAAAAAAAAGCTGTTATCTCCGTCAATATTAATTTTTTTCGGTTTAGATTGGCTTTTCATAGCTATTTAAGACAATTTTGATGTATTTTGATACTTTGACATCGATTTTTCCAGTAGCTTAGAAGAAAACGATGTTTTTTTTCTTTGGTCGTTACAGTACAAAAGAAAAAAAAATGCTGTTAACTCCATCAATGTTAATTTTTTTTCTATTTAGATTTGCTTTTCATAGATGCTTAAGACAATCTTGATGTATTTTGATACTTTGACAACGATTTTTCCAGTAGCTTAGAAGAAAACGATGTTTTTGTTCTTAGGTCGTTACAGTATGATAGAAAAAAAAATTTCGTCAATTATAATTTGTTTTCGATTTAGATTTGCTGTTCATAGCTGTTTAAGACAATCTTGATGTATTTTAATACTTTGACAACGATTTTTCCAGTAGCTTAGAAGAAAACGATGTTTTTGTTCTTAGGTCGTTACAGTATGATAGAAAAAAAAATTTCGTCAATTATAATTTGTTTTCGATTAAGATTTGCTGTTCATAGCTGTTTAAGACAATCTTGATGTATTTTGATACTTTGACAACGATTTTTCCAGTAGTTTAGAAGAAAACAATGTTTTTTTTTTATTTGGTCGTTACAGTACGATAGAAAAAAAAAAGCTGTTAACTCCGTCAATATTATTTTTTTTTCGATTTAGATTTGCTTTTCATAGCTGTTTAAGACAATCTTGATGTATTTTGACACTTTGACAACGATTTTTCCAGTAGCTTAGAAGAAAACGATGTTTTTTTTTTATTTGGTCGTTACAGCTATAAAAAAAAAAAAGCTGTTATCTCCGTCAATATTAATTTTTTTCGGTTTAGATTGGCTTTTCATAGCTATTTAAGACAATTTTGATGTATTTTGATACTTTGACAACGATTTTTCCAGTAGCTTAGAAGAAAACGATGTTTTTTTTTCTTTGGTCGTTACAGTACGAAAGAAAAAAAAATGCTGTTATCTCCGTCAATATTAATTTTTTTCGATTAAGATTGGCTTTTCATAGCTGTTTAAGACAATCTTGATGTATTTTGATACTTTGACAACGATTTTTCCAGTAGCTTAGAAGAAAACGATGTTTTTGTTCTTAGGTCGTTACAGTATGATAGAAAAAAAAATTTCGTCAATTATAATTTGTTTTCGATTTAGATTTGCTGTTCATATCTGTTTAAGACAATCTTGATGTATTTTGATATTTTGACAACGATTTTTCCAGTAGCTTAGAAGAAAACGATGTATTTTTTCTTTGGTCGTTACAGTACGAAAGAAAAAAAAATGCTGTTATCTCCGTCAATATTAATTTTTTTCGATTTAGATTGGCTTTTCATAGCTGTTTAAGACAATCTTGATGTATTTTGATACCTTGATATCTTGATACTTTGACAACGATTTTTCAGTAGTTTAGAAGAAAACAATGTTTTTTTTTATTTGGTCGTTACAGTACGATAGAAAAAAAAAGCTGTTAACTCCGTCAATATTAATTTTTTTTCGATTTAGATTTGCTTTTTATAGCTGTTTAAGGCAATCTTCATGTATTTTGATACTTTGACAACGATTTTTCCAGTAGCTTAGAGGAAAACGATGTTTTTGTTCTTAGGTCGTTACAGTATGATAGAAAAAAAAATTTCGTCAATTATAATTTGTTTTCGATTTAGATTTGCTGTTCATAGCTGTTGAAGACAATCTTGATGTATTTTGATACCTTGATATCTTGATACTTTGACAACGATTTTTCAGTAGTTTAGAAGAAAACAATGTTTTTTTTTATTTGGTCGTTACAGTACGATAGAAAAAAAAAGCTGTTAACTCCGTCAATATTAATTTTTTTTCGATTTAGATTTGCTTTTCATAGCTGTTTAAGACAATCTTGATGTATTTTGACACTTTTACAACGATTTTTCCAGTAGCTTAGAAGAAAACGATGTTTTTTTTTATTTGGTCGTTACAGCTATAAAAAAAAAAAAAAATGTTATCTCCGTCAATATTAATTTTTTTCGATTTAGATTTGCTTTTCATAGCTGTTTAAGACAATCTTGATGTATTGTGATACTTTGAAAACGATTTTTCCAGTAGCTTAGAAGAAAACGATGTTTTTGTTCTTAGGTCGTTACAGTATGATAGAAAAAAAAATTTCGTCAATTATAATTTGTTTTTGATTTAGATTTGCTGTTCATTGCTGTTTAAGATAATCTTGATGTATTTTGATACTTTGACAACGATTTTTCCAGTAGCTTAGAAGAAAACGATGTTTTTTTTCTTTGGTCGTTACAGTACGAAAGAAAAAAAAATGCTGTTATCTCCATCAATATTAATTTTTTTCGATTTAGATTGGCTTTTCATAGCTGTTTAAGACAATCTTGATGTATTTTGATACTTTGACAACGATTTTTCCAGTAGCTTAGAAGAAAACGATGTTTTTGTTCTTAGGTCGTTACAGTATGATAGAAAAAAAAATTTCGTCAATTATAATTTGTTTTCGATTTAGATTTGCTGTTCATATCTGTTTAAGACAATCTTGATGTATTTTGATACTTTGACAACGATTTTTCCAGTAGCTTAGAAGAAAACGATGTTTTTTTTCTTTGGTCGTTACAGTACGAAAGAAAAAAAAATTCTGTTAACTCCATCAATGTTAATTTTTTTTCTATTTAGATTTGCTTTTCATAGCTGTTTAAGACAATCTTGATGTATTTTGATACTTTGACAACGATTTTTCCAGTAGCTTAGAAGAAAACGATGTTTTTGTTCTTAGGTCGTTACAGTATGATAGAAAAAAAAATTTCGTCAATTATAATTTGTTTTCGATTTAGATTTGCTGTTCATAGCTGTTTAAGACAATTTTGATGTATTTTGGTACTTTGACAACGATTTTTCCAGTAGCTTAGAAGAAAACGATGTTTTTGTTCTTAGGTCGTTACAGTATGATAGAAAAAAAAATTTCGTCAATTATAATTTGTTTTCGATTTAGATTTGCTGTTCATAGCTGTTTAAGACAATCTTGATGTATTTTGATACTTTGACAACGATTTTTCCAGTAGTTTAGAAGAAAACAATGTTTTTTTTTTTATTTGGTCGTTACAGTACGATAGAAAAAAAAAGCTGTTAACTCCGTCAATATTAATTTTTTTTCGATTTAGATTTGCTTTTCATAGCTGTTTAAGACAATCTTGATGTATTTTGACACTTTGACATCGATTTTTCCAGTAGCTTAGAAGAAAACGATGTTTTTTTTTATTTGGTCGTTACAGCTATAAAAAAAAAAGCTGTTATCTCCGTCAATTATAATTTGTTTTCGATTTAGATTGGCTTTTCATAGCTGTTTAAGACAATCTTGATGTATTTTGATACTTTGACAACGATTTTTGCAGTAGCTTAGAAGAAAACGATGTTTTTTTTTCTTTGGTCGTTACAGTACGAAAGAAAAAAAAATGCTGTTATCTCCGTCAATATTAATTTTTTTCGATTTAGATTGGCTTTTCATAGCTGTTTAAGACAATCTTGATGTATTTTGATACTTTGACAACGATTTTTCCAGTAGCTTAGAAGAAAACGATGTTTTTGTTCTTTGGTCGTTACAGTATGATAGAAAAAAAAATTTCGTCAATTATAATTTGTTTTCGATTTAGATTTGCTGTTCATATCTGTTTAAGACAATCTTGATGTATTTTGATACTTTGACAACGATTTTTCCAGTAGCTTAGAAGAAAACGATGTTTTTGTTCTTAGGTCGTCACAGAACGAAAGAAAAAAATTGCTGTTATCTCCGTCAATATTAATTTGTTTTCGATTTAGATTGGCTTTTCATAACTGTTTAAGACAATCTTGATGTATTTTGACACTTTGACAACGATTTTTCCAGTAGCTTAGAAGAAAACGATGTTTTTTTTTATTTGGTCGTTACAGCTTTAAAAAAAAAGCTGTTATCTCCGTCAATTATAATTTGTTTTCAATTTAGATTGGCTTTTCATAGCTGTTTAAGACAATCTTGATGTATTTTGATACTTTGACAACGATTTTTGCAGTAGCTTAGAAGAAAACGATGTTTTTTTTTCTTTGGTCGTTACAGTACGAAAGAAAAAAAAATGCTGTTATCTCCGTCAATATTAATTTTTTTCGATTTAGATTGGCTTTTCATAGCTGTTTAAGACAATCTTGATGTATTTTGATACTTTGACAACGATTTTTCCAGTAGCTTAGAAGAAAACGATGTTTTTGTTCTTTGGTCGTTACAGTATGATAGAAAAAAAAATTTCGTCAATTATAATTTGTTTTCGATTTAGATTTGCTGTTCATATCTGTTTAAGACAATCTTGATGTATTTTGATACTTTGACAACGATTTTTCCAGTAGCTTAGAAGAAAACGATGTTTTTGTTCTTAGGTCGTTACAGAACGAAAGAAAAAAATTGCTGTTATCTCCGTCAATATTAATTTGTTTTCGATTTAGATTGGCTTTTCATAACTGTTTAAGACAATCTTGATGTATTTTGACACTTTGACAACGATTTTTCCAGTAGCTTAGAAGAAAACGATGTTTTTTTTTATTTGGTCGTTACAGCTTTAAAAAAAAAGCTGTTAACTCCGTCAATTATAATTTGTTTTCAATTTAGATTGGCTTTTCATAGCTGTTTAAGGCAATCTTGATGTATTTTGATACTTTGACAACGATTTTTCCAGTAGCTTAGAAGAAAACGATGTTTTTGTTCTTAGGTCGTTACAGTATGATAGAAAAAAAAATTTCGACAATTATAATTTGTTTTCGATTTAGATTTGCTGTTCATAGCTGTTTAAGACAATCTTGATGTATTTTGATACCTTGATATCTTGATACTTTGACAACGATTTTTCAGTAGTTTAGAAGAAAACAATGTTTTTTTTTATTTGTTCGTTACAGTACGATAGAAAAAAAAAGCTGTTAACTCCGTCAGTATTAATTTTTTTCTATTTAGATTTGCTTTTCATAGCTGTTTAAGACAATTTTGATGTATTTTGACACTTTTACAACGATTTTTCCAGTAGCTTAGAAGAAAACGATGTTTTTTTTTATTTGGTCGTTACAGCTATAAAAAAAAAAAAATGTTATCTCCGTCAATATTAATTTTTTTCGATTTAGATTTGCTTTTCATAGCTGTTTAAGACAATCTTGATGTATTGTGATACTTTGAAAACGATTTTTCCAGTAGCTTAGAAGAAAACGATGTTTTTGTTCTTAGGTCGTTACAGTATGATAGAAAAAAAAATTTCGTCAATTATAATTTGTTTTTGATTTAGATTTGCTGTTCATTGCTGTTTAAGATAATCTTGATGTATTTTGATACTTTGACAACGATTTTTCCAGTAGCTTAGAAGAAAACGATGCTTTTTTTCTTTGGTCGTTACAGTACGAAAGAAAAAAAAATGCTGTTAACTCCATCAATGTTAATTTTTTTTCTATTTAGATTTGCTTTTCATAGCTGTTTAAGACAATCTTGATGTATTTTGATACTTTGACAACGATTTTTCCAGTAGCTTAGAAGAAAACGATGTTTTTGTTCTTAGGTCGTTACAGTATGATAGAAAAAAAAATTTCGTCAATTATAATTTGTTTTCGATTTAGATGTGCTTTTCATAGCTGTTTAAGACAATCTTGATGTATTTTGATACTTTGACAACGATTTTTCTAGTAGCTTAGAAGAAAACGATGTTTTTTTTCTTTGGTAGTTAGAGTACGAAAGAAAAAAAAATGCTGTTAACTCCATCAATGTTAATTTTTTTTCTATTTAGATTTGCTTTTCATAGCTGTTTAAGACAATCTTGATGTATTTTGATACTTTGACAACGATTTTTCCAGTAGCTTAGAAGAAAACGATGTTTTTTTTTATTTGGTCGTTACAGCTATAAAAAAAAAGCTGTTATCTCCGTCAATTATAATTTGTTTTCGATTTAGATTTGCTTTTTATAGCTGTTTAAGGCAATCTTGATGTATTTTGATACTTTGACAACGATTTTTCCAGTAGCTTATAGGAAAACGATGTTTTTGTTCTTAGGTCGTTACAGTATGATAGAAAAAAAAATTTCGTCAATTATAATTTGTTTTCGATTTAGATTTGCTTTTCATAGCTGTTTAAGACAATCTTGATGTATTTTGATACTTTGACAACGATTTTTCCAGTAGTTTAGAGGAAAACGATGTTGTTTTTCTTTGGTCGTTACAGTATGATAGAAAAAAAAATTTCGTCAATTATAATTTGTTTTCGATTTAGATTTGCTGTTCATAGCTGTTTAAGACAATCTTGATGTATTTTGATACTTTGACAACGATTTTTCCAGTAGTTTAGAAGAAAACAATGTTTTTTTTTTATTTGGTCGTTACAGTACGATAGAAAAAAAAAGCTGTTATCTCCGTCAATATTAATTTTTTTTCGATTTAGATTTGCTTTTCATAGCTGTTTAAGACAATCTTGATGTATTTTGATACTTTGACAACGATTTTTCCAGTAGCTTAGAAGAAAACGATGTTTTTTTTTATTTGGTCGTTACAGCTATAAAAAAAAAGCTGTTATCTCCGTCAATTATAATTTGTTTTCGATTTAGATTTGCTTTTTATAGCTGTTTAAGGCAATCTTGATGTATTTTGATACTTTGACAACGATTTTTCCAGTAGCTTAGAGGAAAACGATGTTTTTGTTCTTAGGTCGTTACAGTATGATAGAAAAAAAAATTTCGTCAATTATAATTTGTTTTCGATTTAGATTTGCTTTTCATAGCTGTTTAAGACAATCTTGATGTATTTTGATACTTTGACAACGATTTTTCCAGTAGTTTAGAGGAAAACGATGTTGTTTTTCTTTGGTCGTTACAGTATGATAGAAAAAAAAATTTCGTCAATTATAATTTGTTTTCGATTTAGATTTGCTGTTCATAGCTGTTTAAGACAATCTTGATGTATTTTGATACTTTGACAACGATTTTTCCAGTAGTTTAGAGGAAAACGATGTTGTTTTTCTTTGGTCGTTACATTACGAAAGAAAAAAAAATGCTGTTCACTCTGTCAATGTTAATTTTTTTCGATTTAGATTTGCTCTTCATAGCTGTTTAAGACAATCTTGATGTATTTTGACACTTTGACAACGATTTTTCCAGTAGCTTAGAAGAAAACGATGTTTTTTTTTATTTGGTCGTTACAGCTATAAAAAAAGCGCTGTTATCTCCGTCAATTATAATTTGTTTTCGATTTAGATTTGCTTTTCATAGCTGTTTAAGACAATCTTGATGTATTTTGATACTTTGACAACGATTTTTCCAGTAGCTTAGAAGAAAACGATGTTTTTGTTCTTAGGTCGTTACAGTATGATAGAAAAAAAAATTTCGCCAATTATAATTTGTTTTCGATTTAGATTTGCTGTTCATAGCTGTTTAAGACAATCTTGATGTATTTTGATACCTTGATATCTTGATACTTTGACAACGATTTTTCCAGTAGTTTAGAAGAAAACAATGTTTTTTTTTTATTTGGTCGTTACAGTACGATAGGAAAAAAAAAGCTGTTAACTCCGTCAATATTAATTTTTTTTCGATTTAGATTTGCTGTTCATAGCTGTTTAAGACAATCTTGATGTATTTTGACACTTTGACAACGATTTTTCCAGTAGCTTAGAAGAAAACGATTTTTTTTTTATTTGGTCGTAACAGCTATAAAAAAAAAAAAAGCTGTTATCGCCGTCAATATTAATTTTTTTCGATTTAGATTGGCTTTTTATAGCTGTTTAAGACAATCTTGATGTATTTTGATACTTTGACAACGATTTTTCTAGTAGCTTAGAAGAAAACGATGTTTTTGTTCTTAGGTCGTTACAGTATGATAGAAAGAAAAATTTCGTTAATTTTAATTTTTTTTTAATTAGATTGGCTTTTCAAAACTGTTTAAGACAATCTTGATGTATTTTGACACTTCGACAACTATTTTTCCAGTAGCTTAGAAGAAAACGATGTTTTTTTTCTTTGGTCGTTACAGTACGAAAGAAAAAAAAATGCTGTTAACTCCATCAATGTTAATTTTTTTTCTATTTAGATTTGCTTTTCATAGCTGTTTAAGACAATCTTGATGTATTTTGATACTTTGACAACGATTTTTCCAGTAGCTTAGAAGAAAACGATGTTTTTGTTCTTAGGTCGTTACAGTATGATAGAAAGAAAAATTTCGTTAATTTTAATTTTTTTTTAATTAGATTGGCTTTTCAAAACTGTTTAAGACAATCTTGATGTATTTTGACACTTCGACAACTATTTTTCCAGTAGCTTAGAAGAAAACGATGTTTTTGTTCTTAGGTCGTTACAGTACGAAAGAAAAAAAAATGCTGTTAACTCCATAAATGTTAATTTTTTTTCTATTTAGATTTGCTTTTCATAGCTGTTTAAGACAATCTTGATGTATTTTGATACTTTGACAACGATTTTTCCAGTAGCTTAGAAGAAAACGATGTTTTTGTTCTTAGGTCGTTACAGTATGATAGAAAGAAAAATTTCGTTAATTTTAATTTTTTTTTAATTAGATTGGCTTTTCAAAACTGTTTAAGACAATCTTGATGTATTTTGACACTTCGACAACTATTTTTCCAGTAGCTTAGAAGAAAACGATGTTTTTTTTCTTTGGTCGTTACAGTACGAAAGAAAAAAAAATGCTTTAACTCCATCAATGTTAATTTTTTTTCTATTTAGATTTGCTTTTCATAGCTGTTTAAGACAATCTTGATGTATTTTGATACTTTGACAACGATTTTTCCAGTAGCTTAGAAGAAAACGATGTTTTTGTTCTTAGGTCGTTACAGTATGATAGAAAAAAAAATTTCGTCAATTATAATTTGTTTTCGATTTAGATTTGCTGTTCATAGCTGTTTAAGACAATTTTGATGTATTTTGATACTTTGACAACGATTTTTCCAGTAGCTTAGAAGAAAACGATGTTTTTGTTCTTAGGTCGTTACAGTATGATAGAAAAAAAAATTTCGTCAATTATAATTTGTTTTCGATTTAGATTTGCTTTTCATAGCTGTTTAAGACAATCTTGATGTATTTTGATACTTTGACAACGATTTTTCCAGTAGTTTAGAGGAAAACGATGTTGTTTTTCTTTGGTCGTTACAGTATGATAGAAAAAAAAATTTCGTCAATTATAATTTGTTTTCGATTTAGATTTGCTGTTCATCGCTGTTTAAGACAATCTTGATGTATTTTGATACTTTGACAACGATTTTTCCAGTAGTTTAGAGGAAAACGATGTTGTTTTTCTTTGGTCGTTACATTACGAAAGAAAAAAAAATGCTGTTAACTCTTTCAATGTTAATTTTTTTCGATTTAGATTTGCTCTTCATAGCTGTTTAAGACAATCTTGATGTATTTTGACACTTTGACAACGATTTTTCCAGTAGCTTAGAAGAAAACGATGTTTTTTTTATTTGGTCGTTACAGCTATAAAAAAAGCGCTGTTATCTCCGTCAATTATAATTTGTTTTCGATTTAGATTTGCTTTTCATAGCTGTTTAAGACAATCTTGATGTATTTTGATACTTTGACAACGATTTTTCCAGTAGCTTAGAAGAAAACGATGTTTTTGTTCTTAGGTCGTTACAGTATGATAGAAAAAAAAATTTCGCCAATTATAATTTGTTTTCGATTTAGATTTGCTGTTCATAGCTGTTTAAGACAATCTTGATGTATTTTGATACCTTGATATCTTGATACTTTGACAACGATTTTTCCAGTAGTTTAGAAGAAAACAATGTTTTTTTTTTATTTGGTCGTTACAGTACGATAGGAAAAAAAAAGCTGTTAACTCCGTCAATATTAATTTTTTTTCGATTTAGATTTGCTTTTCATAGCTGTTTAAGACAATCTTGATGTATTTTGACACTTTGACAACGATTTGTCCAGTAGCTTAGAAGAAAACGATTTTTTTTTTATTTGGTCGTTACAGCTATAAAAAAAAAAAAAGCTGTTATCGCCGTCAATATTAATTTTTTTCGATTTAGATTGGCTTTTCATAGCTGTTTAAGACAATCTTGATGTATTTTGATACTTTGACAACGATTTTTCCAGTAGCTTAGAAGAAAACGATGTTTTTGTTCTTAGGTCGTTACAGTATGATAGAAAGAAAAATTTCGTTAATTTTAATTTTTTTTTAATTAGATTGGCTTTTCAAAACTGTTTAAGACAATCTTGATGTATTTTGACACTTCGACAACTATTTTTCCAGTAGCTTAGAAGAAAACGATGTTTTTTTTCTTTGGTCGTTACAGTACGAAAGAAAAAAAAATGCTGTTAACTCCATCAATGTTAATTTTTTTTCTATTTAGATTTGCTTTTATAGCTGTTTAAGACAATCTTGATGTATTTTGATACTTTGACAACGATTTTTCCAGTAGCTTAGAAGAAAACGATGTTTTTGTTCTTAGGTCGTTACAGTATGATAGAAAGAAAAATTTCGTTAATTTTAATTTTTTTTTAATTAGATTGGCTTTTCAAAACTGTTTAAGACAATCTTGATGTATTTTGACACTTCGACAACTATTTTTCCAGTAGCTTAGAAGAAAACGATGTTTTTGTTCTTAGGTCGTTACAGTACGAAAGAAAAAAAAATGCTGTTAACTCCATCAATGTTAATTTTTTTTCTATTTAGATTTGCTTTTCATAGCTGTTTAAGACAATCTTGATGTATTTTGATACTTTGACAACGATTTTTCCAGTAGTTTAGAAGAAAACAATGTTTTTTTTTTATTTGGTCGTTACAGTACGTTAGGAAAAAAAAAGCTGTTAACTCCGTCAATATTAATTTTTTTTCGATTTAGATTTGCTTTTCATAGCTGTTTAAGACAATCTTGATGTATTTTGACACTTTGACAACGATTTTTCCAGTAGCTTAGAAGAAAACGATTTTTTTTTTATTTGGTCGTTACAGCTATAAAAAAAAAAAGCTGTTATCGCCGTCAATATTAATTTTTTTCGATTTAGATTGGCTTTTCATAGCTGTTTAAGACAATCTTGATGTATTTTGATACTTTGACAACGATTTTTCCAGTAGCTTAGAAGAAAACGATGTTTTTGTTCTTAGGTCGTTACAGTATGATAGAAAGAAAAATTTCGTTAATTTTAATTTTTTTTAATTAGATTGGCTTTTCAAAACTGTTTAAGACAATCTTGATGTATTTTGACACTTCGACAACTATTTTTCCAGTAGCTTAGAAGAAAACGATGTTTTTTTTCTTTGGTCGTTACAGTACGAAAGAAAAAAAAATGCTGTTAACTCCATCAATGTTAATTTTTTTTCTATTTAGATTTGCTTTTCATAGCTGTTTAAGACAATCTTGATGTATTTTGATACTTTGACAACGATTTTTCCAGTAGTTTAGAAGAAAACAATGTTTTTTTTTTATTTGGTCGTTACAGTTTTCGATTTAGATTTGCTTTTCATAGCTGTTTAAGACAATCTTGATGTATTTTGATACTTTGACAACGATTTTTCCAGTAGCTTAGAAGAAAACGATGTTTTTGTTCTTAGGTCGTTACAGTATGATAGAAAAAAAAATTTCGCCAATTATAATTTGTTTTCGACTTAGATTTGCTGTTCATAGCTGTTTAAGACAATCTTGATGTATTTTGATACCTTGATATCTTGATACTTTGACAACGATTTTTCCAGTAGTTTAGAAGAAAACAATGTTTTTTTTTTATTTGGTCGTTACAGTACGATAGGAAAAAAAAAGCTGTTAACTCCGTCAATATTAATTTTTTTTCGATTTAGATTTGCTTTTCATAGCTGTTTAAGACAATCTTGATGTATTTTGACACTTTGACAACGATTTTTCCAGTAGCTTAGAAGAAAACGATTTTTTTTTTATTTGGTCGTTACAGCTATAAAAAAAAAAAAAGCTGTTATCGCCTCAATATTAATTTTTTTCGATTTAGATTGGCTTTTCATAGCTGTTTAAGACAATCTTGATGTATTTTGATACTTTGACAAAGATTTTTCCAGTAGCTTAGAAGAAAACGATGTTTTTGTTCTTAGGTCGTTACAGTATGATAGAAAGAAAAATTTCGTTAATTTTAATTTTTTTTTAATTAGATTGGCTTTTCAAAACTGTTTAAGACAATCTTGATGTATTTTGACACTTCGACAACTATTTTTCCAGTAGCTTAGAAGAAAACGATGTTTTTTTTATTTGGTCGTTATAGTACGAAAGAAAAAAAAAAGCTGTTATCTCCGTCAATTATAATTTTTTTTCGATTTAGATTTGCTGTTCATAGCTGTTTAAGACAATCTTGATGTATTTTGATACTTTGACAACGATTTTTCCAGTAGCTTAGAAGAAAACGATGTTTTTTTTCTTTGGTCGTTACAGTACGAAAGAAAAAAAATGCTGTTATCTCCGTCAATATTAATTTTTTTCGATTTAGATTGGCTTTTCATAGCTGTTTAAGACAATCTTGATGTATTTTGATACTTTGACAACGATTTTTCCAGTAGCTTAGAAGAAAACGATGTTTTTGTCCTTAGGTCGTTACAGTATGATAGAAAAAAAAATATCGTCAATTATAATTTGTTTTCGATTTAGATTTGCTGTTCATATCTGTTTAAGACAATCGTGATGTATTTTGATACTTTGACATCGATTTTTCCAGTAGCTTAGAAGAAAACGATGTTTTTTTTCTTTGGTCGTTACAGTACGAAAGAAAAAAAAATGCTGTTAACTCCATCAATGTTAATTTTTTTTCTATTTAGATTTGCTTTTCATAGATGCTTAAGACAATCTTGATGTATTTTGATACTTTGACAACGATTTTTCCAGTAGCTTAGAAGAAAACGATGTTTTTGTTCTTAGGTCGTTACAGTATGATAGAAAAAAAAATTTCGTCAATTATAATTTGTTTTCGATTTAGATTTGCTGTTCATAGCTGTTTAAGACAATCTTGATGTATTTTAATACTTTGACAACGATTTTTGCAGTAGCTTATAAGAAAACGATGTTTTTTTTATTTGGTCGTTACAGTATGATAGAAAAAAAAATTTCGTCAATTATAATTTGTTTTCGATTAAGATTTGCTGTTCATAGCTGTTTAAGACAATCTTGATGTATTTTGATACTTTGACAACGATTTTTCCAGTAGTTTAGAAGAAAACAATGTTTTTTTTTTATTTGGTCGTTACAGTACGATAGAAAAAAAAAGCTGTTAACTCCGTCAATATTAATTTTTTTTCGATTTAGATTTGCTGTTCATAGCTGTTTAAGACAATCTTGATGTATTTTGACACTTTGACAACGATTTTTCCAGTAGCTTAGAAGAAAACGATTTTTTTTTTATTTGGTCGTTACAGCTATAAAAAAAAAAAAGCTGTTATCGCCGTCAATATTAATTTTTTTCGATTTAGATTGGCTTTTCATAGCTATTTAAGACAATTTTGATGTATTTTGATACTTTGACAACGATTTTTCCAGTAGCTTAGAAGAAAACGATGTTTTTTTTTCTTTGGTCGTTACAGTACGAAAGAAAAAAAAATGCTGTTATCTCCGTCAATATTAATTTTTTTCGATTTAGATTGGCTTTTCATAGCTGTTTAAGACAATCTTGATGTATTTTGATACTTTGACAACGATTTTTCCAGTAGTTTAGAGGAAAACGATGTTGTTTTTCTTTGGTCGTTACATTACGAAAGAAAAAAAAATGCTGTTAACTCTGTCAATGTTAATTTTTTTCGATTTAGATTTGCTCTTCATAGCTGTTTAAGACAATCTTGATGTATTTTGATACTTTGACAACGATTTTTCCAGTAGTTTAGAAGAAAACGATGTTTTTTTTATTTGGTCGTTACAGCTATAAAAAAAGCGCTGTTATCTCCGTCAATTATAATTTGTTTTCGATTTAGATTTGCTTTTCATAGCTGTTTAAGACAATCTTGATGTATTTTGATACTTTGACAACGATTTTTCCAGTAGCTTAGAAGAAAACGATGTTTTTGTTCTTAGGTCGTTACAGTATGATAGAAAAAAAAATTTCGCCAATTATAATTTGTTTTCGATTTAGATTTGCTGTTCATAGCTGTTTAAGACAATCTTGATGTATTTTGATACCTTGATATCTTGATACTTTGACAACGATTTTTCCAGTAGTTTAGAAGAAAACAATGTTTTTTTTTTATTTGGTCGTTACAGTACGATAGGAAAAAAAAAGCTGTTAACTCCGTCAATATTAATTTTTTTTCGATTTAGATTTGCTTTTCATAGCTGTTTAAGACAATCTTGATGTATTTTGACACTTTGACAACGATTTTTCCAGTAGCTTAGAAGAAAACGATTTTTTTTTTATTTGGTCGTTACAGCTATAAAAAAAAAAAAGCTGTTATCGCCGTCAATATTAATTTTTTTCGATTTAGATTGGCTTTTCATAGCTGTTTAAGACAATCTTGATGTATTTTGATACTTTGACAAAGATTTTTCCAGTAGCTTAGAAGAAAACGATGTTTTTGTTCTTAGGTCGTTACAGTATGATAGAAAGAAAAATTTCGTTAATTTTAATTTTTTTTAATTAGATTGGCTTTTCAAAACTGTTTAAGACAATCTTGATGTATTTTGACACTTCGACAACTATTTTTCCAGTAGCTTAGAAGAAAACGATGTTTTTTTTATTTGGTCGTTACAGTACGAAAGAAAAAAAAAAGCTGTTATCTCCGTCAATTATAATTTTTTTTCGATTTAGATTTGCTGTTCATAGCTGTTTAAGACAATCTTGATGTATTTTGATACTTTGACAACGATTTTTCCAGTAGCTTAGAAGAAAACGATGTTTTTTTTCTTTGGTCGTTACAGTACGAAAGAAAAAAAATGCTGTTATCTCCGTCAATATTAATTTTTTTCGATTTAGATTGGCTTTTCATAGCTGTTTAAGACAATCTTGATGTATTTTGATACTTTGACAACGATTTTTTCAGTAGCTTAGAAGAAAACGATGTTTTTGTCCTTAGGTCGTTACAGTATGATAGAAAAAAAAATTTCGTCAATTATAATTTGTTTTCGATTTAGATTTGCTGTTCATATCTGTTTAAGACAATCGTGATGTATTTTGATACTTTGACATCGATTTTTCCAGTAGCTTAGAAGAAAACGATGTTTTTTTTCTTTGGTCGTTACAGTACGAAAGAAAAAAAAATGCTGTTAACTCCATCAATGTTAATTTTTTTTCTATTTAGATTTGCTTTTCATAGATGCTTAAGACAATCTTGATGTATTTTGACACTTTGACAACGATTTTTCCAGTAGCTTAGAAGAAAACGATGTTTTTGTTCTTAGGTCGTTACAGTATGATAGAAAAAAAAATTTCGTCAATTATAATTTGTTTTCGATTTAGATTTGCTGTTCATAGCTGTTTAAGACAATCTTGATGTATTTTAATACTTTGACAACGATTTTTGCAGTAGCTTATAAGAAAACGATGTTTTTGTTCTTAGGTCGTTACAGTATGATAGAAAAAAAAATTTCGTCAATTATAATTTGTTTTCGATTAAGATTTGCTGTTCATAGCTGTTTAAGACAATCTTGATGTATTTTGATACTTTGACAACGATTTTTCCAGTAGTTTAGAAGAAAACAATGTTTTTTTTTTATTTGGTCGTTACAGTACGATAGAAAAAAAAAGCTGTTAACTCCGTCAATATTAATTTTTTTACGATTTAGATTTGCTTTTCATAGCTGTTTAAGACAATCTTGATGTATTTTGACACTTTGACAACGATTTTTCCAGTAGCTTAGAAGAAAACGATGTTTTTTTTTTATTTGGTCGTTACAGCTATAAAAAAAAAAAGCTGTTATCTCCGTCAATATTAATTTTTTTCGATTTAGATTGGCTTTTCATAGCTATTTAAGACAATTTTGATGTATTTTGATACTTTGACAACGATTTTTCCAGTAGCTTAGAAGAAAACGATGTTTTTTTTTCTTTGGTCGTTACAGTACGAAAGAAAAAAAAATGCTGTTATCTCCGTCAATATTAATTTTTTTCTATTTAGATTGGCTTTTCATAGCTGTTTAAGACAATCTTGATGTATTTTGATACTTTGACAACGATTTTTCCAGTAGCTTAGAAGAAAACGATGTTTTTGTTCTTAGGTCGTTACAGTATGATAGAAAAAAAAATTTCGTCAATTATAATTTGTTTTCGATTTAGATTTGCTGTTCATATCTGTTTAAGACAATCTTGATGTATTTTGATAATTTGACAACGATTTTTCCAGTAGCTTAGAAGAAAACGATGTTTTTTTTCTTTGGTAGTTACAGTACGAAAGAAAAAAAAATGCTGTTAACTCCATCAATGTTAATTTTTTTTCTATTTAGATTTGCTTTTCATAGCTGTTTAAGACAATCTTGATGTATTTTGATACTTTGACAACGATTTTTCCAGTAGCTTAGAAGAAAACGATGTTTTTTTTTATTTGGTCGTTACAGCTATAAAAAAAAGCTGTTATCTCCGTCAATTATAATTTGTTTTCGATTTAGATTTGCTTTTTATAGCTGTTTAAGGCAATCTTGATGTATTTTGATACTTTGACAACGATTTTTCCAGTAGCTTAGAGGAAAACGATGTTTTTGTTCTTAGGTCGTTACAGTATGATAGAAAAAAAAATTTCGTCAATTATAATTTGTTTTCGATTTAGATTTGCTGTTCATAGCTGTTTAAGACAATCTTGATGTATTTTGATACCTTGATATCTTGATACTTTGACAACGATTTTTCAGTAGTTTAGAAGAAAACAATGTTTTTTTTTATTTGGTCGTTACAGTACGATAGAAAAAAAAAGCTGTTAACTCCGTCAATATTAATTTTTTTTCGATTTAGATTTGCTTTTCATAGCTGTTTAAGACAATTTTGATGTATTTTGACACTTTTACAACGATTTTTCCAGTAGCTTAGAAGAAAACGATTTTTTTTTTATTTGTCGTTACAGCTATAAAAAAAAAAAAAATGTTATCTCCGTCAATATTAATTTTTTTCGATTTAGATTTGCTTTTCATAGCTGTTTAAGACAATCTTGATGTATTGTGATACTTTTAAAACGATTTTTCCAGTAGCTTAGAAGAAAACGATGTTTTTGTTCTTAGGTCGTTACAGTATGATAGAAAAAAAAATTTCGTCAATTATAATTTGTTTTTGATTTAGATTTGCTGTTCATTGCTGTTTAAGATAATCTTGATGTATTTTGATACTTTGACAACGATTTTTCCAGTAGCTTAGAAGAAAACGATGTTTTTTTTCTTTGGTCGTTACAGTACGAAAGAAAAAAAAATGCTGTTATCTCCGTCAATATTAATTTTTTTCGATTTAGATTGGCTTTTCATAGCTGTTTAAGACAATCTTGATGTATTTTGATACTTTGACAACGATTTTTCCAGTAGCTTAGAAGAAAACGATGTTTTTGTTCTTAGGTCGTTACAGTATGATAGAAAAAAAAATTTCGTCAATTATAATTTGTTTTCGATTTAGATTTGCTGTTCATATCTGTTTAAGACAATCTTGAGGTATTTTGATACTTTGACAACGATTTTTCCAGTAGCTTAGAAGAAAACGATGTTTTTTTTCTTTGGTCGTTACAGTACGAAAGAAAAAAAAATGCTGTTAACTCCATCAATGTTAATTTTTTTTCTATTTAGATTTGCTTTTCATAGCTGTTTAAGACAATCTTGATGTATTTTGATACTTTGACAACGATTTTTCCAGTAGCTTAGAAGAAAACGATGTTTTTGTTCTTAGGTCGTTACAGTATGATAGAAAAAAAAATTTCGTCAATTATAATTTGTTTTCGATTTAGATTTGCTGTTCATTGCTGTTTAAGACAATTTTGATGTATTTTGATACTTTGACAACGATTTTTCCAGTAGCTTAGAAGAAAACGATGTTTTTGTTCTTAGGTCGTTACAGTATGATAGAAAAAAAAATTTCGTCAATTATAATTTGTTTTCGATTTAGATTTGCTGTTCATAGCTGTTTAAGACAATCTTGATGTATTTTGATACTTTGACAACGATTTTTCCAGTAGTTTAGAAGAAAACAATGTTTTTTTTTTATTTGGTCGTTACAGTACGATAGAAAAAAAAAGCTGTTAACTCCGTCAATATTAATTTTTTTTCGATTTAGATTTGCTTTTCATAGCTGTTTAAGACAATCTTGATGTATTTTGACACTTTGACATCGATTTTTCCAGTAGCTTAGAAGAAAACGATGTTTTTTTTTATTTGGTCGTTACAGCTATAAAAAAATAAGCTGTTATCTCCGTCAATTATAATTTGTTTTCGATTTAGATTGGCTTTTCATAGCTGTTTAAGACAATCTTGATGTATTTTGATACTTTGACAACGATTTTTGCAGTAGCTTAGAAGAAAACGATGTTTTTGTTCTTAGGTCGTTACAGTATGATAGAAAAAAAAATTTCGTCAATTATAATTTGTTTTCGATTTAGATTTGCTGTTCATAGCTGTTTAAGACAATCTTGATGTATTTTGATACTTTGACAACGATTTTTCCAGTAGCTTAGAAGAAAACGATGTTTTTGTTCTTAGGTCGTTACAGTATGATAGAAAAAAAATTTTCGTCAATTATAATTTGTTTTCGATTTAGATTTGCTGTTCATAGCTGTTTAAGACAATCTTGATGTATTTTGATACTTTGACAACGATTTTTCCAGTAGTTTAGAAGAAAACAATGTTTTTTTTTTATTTGGTCGTTACAGCTATAAAAAAAAAAAGCTGTTATCTCCGTCAATTATAATTTGTTTTCGATGTAGATTGGCTTTTCATAGCTGTTTAAGACAATCTTGATGTATTTTGATACTTTGACAACGATTTTTGCAGTAGCTTAGAAGAAAACGATGTTTTTTTTTCTTTGGTCGTTACAGTACGAAAGAAAAAAAAATGCTGTTATCTCCGTCAATATTAATTTTTTTCGATTTAGATTGGCTTTTCATAGCTGTTTAAGACAATCTTGATGTATTTTGATACTTTGACAACGATTTTTCCAGTAGCTTAGAAGAAAACTATGTTTTTTTTCTTTGGTCGTTACAGTACGAAAGAAAAAAAAATTCTGTTAACTCCGTCAATATTAATTTTTTTTCGATTTAGATTTGCTTTTCATAGCTGTTTAAGACAATCTTGATGTATTTTGACACTTTGACATCGATTTTTCCAGTAGCTTAGAAGAAAACGATGTTTTTTTTTCTTTGGTCGTTACAGTACGAAAGAAAAAAAAATGCTGTTATCTCCGTCAATATTAATTTTTTTCGATTTAGATTGGCTTTTCATAGCTGTTTAAGACAATCTTGATGTATTTTGATACTTTGACAACGATTTTTCCAGTAGCTTAGAAGAAAACGATGTTTTTGTTCTTTGGTCGTTACAGTATGAAAGAAAAAAAAATTTCGTCAATTATAATTTGTTTTCGATTTAGATTTGCTGTTCATATCTGTTTAAGGCAATCTTGATGTATTTTGATACTTTGACAACTATTTTTCCAGTAGCTTAGAAGAAAACTATGTTTTTTTTCTTTGGTCGTTACAGTACGAAAGAAAAAAAAATGCTGTTAACTCCGTCAATATTAATTTTTTTTCGATTTAGATTTGCTTTTCATAGCTGTTTAAGACAATCTTGATGTATTTTGACACTTTGACATCGATTTTTCCAGTAGCTTAGAAGAAAACGATGTTTTTTTTTATTTGGTCGTTACAGCTATAAAAAAAAAGCTGTTATCTCCGTCAATTATAATTTGTTTTCGATTTAGATTGGCTTTTCATAGCTGTTTAAGACAATCTTGATGTATTTTGATACTTTGACAACGATTTTTCCAGTAGCTTAGAAGAAAACGATGTTTTTTTTTCTTTGGTCGTTACAGTACGAAAGATAAAAAAATGCTGTTATCTCCGTCAATATTAATTTTTTTCGATTTAGATTGGCTTTTCATAGCTGTTTAAGACAATCTTGATGTATTTTGATACTTTGACAACGATTTTTCCAGTAGCTTAGAAGAAAACGATGTTTTTGTTTTTTGGTCGTTACAGTATGATAGAAAAAAAAATTTCGTCAATTATAATTTGTTTTCGATTTAGATTTGCTGTTCATATCTGTTTAAGACAATCTTGATGTATTTTGATACTTTGACAACGATTTTTCAGTAGTTTAGAAGAAAACAATGTTTTTTTTTATTTGGTCGTTACAGTACGATAGAAAAAAAAAAGCTGTTAACTCCGTCAATTTTAATTTTTTTTCGATTTAGATTTGCTTTTCATAGCTGCTTAAGACAATTTTGATGTATTTTGATACTTTGACAACGATTTTTCCAGTAGCTTAGAGGAAAACGATGTTTTTGTTCTTAGGTCGTTACAGTATGATAGAAAAAAAAATTTCGTCAATTATAATTTGTTTTCGATTTAGATTTGCTGTTCATAGCTGTTTAAGACAATCTTGATGTATTTTGATACCTTGATATCTTGATACTTTGACAACGATTTTTCAGTAGTTTAGAAGAAAACAATGTTTTTTTTTATTTGGTCGTTACAGTACGATAGAAAAAAAAGCTGTTAACTCCGTCAATATTAATTTTTTTTCGATTTAGATTTGCTTTTCATAGCTGTTTAAGACAATTTTGATGTATTTTGACACTTTTACAACGATTTTTCCAGTAGCTTAGAAGAAAACGATTTTTTTTTTATTTGTCGTTACAGCTATAAAAAAAAAAAAAAATGTTATCTCCGTCAATATTAATTTTTTTCGATTTAGATTTGCTTTTCATAGCTGTTTAAGACAATCTTGATGTATTGTGATACTTTTAAAACGATTTTTCCAGTAGCTTAGAAGAAAACGATGTTTTTGTTCTTAGGTCGTTACAGTATGATAGAAAAAAAAATTTCGTCAATTATAATTTGTTTTTGATTTAGATTTGCTGTTCATTGCTGTTTAAGATAATCTTGATGTATTTTGATACTTTGACAACGATTTTTCCAGTAGCTTAGAAGAAAACGATGTTTTTTTTCTTTGGTCGTTACAGTACGAAAGAAAAAAAAATGCTGTTATCTCCGTCAATATTAATTTTTTTCGATTTAGATTGGCTTTTCATAGCTGTTTAAGACAATCTTGATGTATTTTGATACTTTGACAACGATTTTTCCAGTAGCTTAGAAGAAAACGATGTTTTTGTTCTTAGGTCGTTACAGTATGATAGAAAAAAAAATTTCGTCAATTATAATTTGTTTTCGATTTAGATTTGCTGTTCATATCTGTTTAAGACAATCTTGAGGTATTTTGATACTTTGACAACGATTTTTCCAGTAGCTTAGAAGAAAACGATGTTTTTTTTCTTTGGTCGTTACAGTACGAAAGAAAAAAAAATGCTGTTAACTCCATCAATGTTAATTTTTTTTCTATTTAGATTTGCTTTTCATAGCTGTTTAAGACAATCTTGATGTATTTTGATACTTTGACAACGATTTTTCCAGTAGCTTAGAAGAAAACGATGTTTTTGTTCTTAGGTCGTTACAGTATGATAGAAAAAAAAATTTCGTCAATTATAATTTGTTTTCGATTTAGATTTGCTGTTCATTGCTGTTTAAGACAATTTTGATGTATTTTGATACTTTGACAACGATTTTTCCAGTAGCTTAGAAGAAAACGATGTTTTTGTTCTTAGGTCGTTACAGTATGATAGAAAAAAAAATTTCGTCAATTATAATTTGTTTTCGATTTAGATTTGCTGTTCATAGCTGTTTAAGACAATCTTGATGTATTTTGATACTTTGACAACGATTTTTCCAGTAGTTTAGAAGAAAACAATGTTTTTTTTTTATTTGGTCGTTACAGTACGATAGAAAAAAAAAGCTGTTAACTCCGTCAATATTAATTTTTTTTCGATTTAGATTTGCTTTTCATAGCTGTTTAAGACAATCTTGATGTATTTTGACACTTTGACATCGATTTTTCCAGTAGCTTAGAAGAAAACGATGTTTTTTTTTATTTGGTCGTTACAGCTATAAAAAAATAAGCTGTTATCTCCGTCAATTATAATTTGTTTTCGATTTAGATTGGCTTTTCATAGCTGTTTAAGACAATCTTGATGTATTTTGATACTTTGACAACGATTTTTGCAGTAGCTTAGAAGAAAACGATGTTTTTGTTCTTAGGTCGTTACAGTATGATAGAAAAAAAAATTTCGTCAATTATAATTTGTTTTCGATTTAGATTTGCTGTTCATAGCTGTTTAAGACAATCTTGATGTATTTTGATACTTTGACAACGATTTTTCCAGTAGCTTAGAAGAAAACGATGTTTTTGTTCTTAGGTCGTTACAGTATGATAGAAAAAAAATTTTCGTCAATTATAATTTGTTTTCGATTTAGATTTGCTGTTCATAGCTGTTTAAGACAATCTTGATGTATTTTGATACTTTGACAACGATTTTTCCAGTAGTTTAGAAGAAAACAATGTTTTTTTTTTATTTGGTCGTTACAGCTATAAAAAAAAAAAGCTGTTATCTCCGTCAATTATAATTTGTTTTCGATGTAGATTGGCTTTTCATAGCTGTTTAAGACAATCTTGATGTATTTTGATACTTTGACAACGATTTTTGCAGTAGCTTAGAAGAAAACGATGTTTTTTTTTCTTTGGTCGTTACAGTACGAAAGAAAAAAAAATGCTGTTATCTCCGTCAATATTAATTTTTTTCGATTTAGATTGGCTTTTCATAGCTGCTTTTCAAGACAATCTTGATGTATTTTGATACTTTGACAACTATTTTTCCAGTAGCTTAGAAGAAAACTATGTTTTTTTTCTTTGGTCGTTACAGTACGAAAGAAAAAAAAATGCTGTTAACTCCGTCAATATTAATTTTTTTTCGATTTAGATTTGCTTTTCATAGCTGTTTAAGACAATCTTGATGTATTTTGACACTTTGACATCGATTTTTCCAGTAGCTTAGAAGAAAACGATGTTTTTTTTTATTTGGTCGTTACAGCTATAAAAAAAAAGCTGTTATCTCCGTCAATTATAATTTGTTTTCGATTTAGATTGGCTTTTCATAGCTGTTTAAGACAATCTTGATGTATTTTGATACTTTGACAACGATTTTTCCAGTAGCTTAGAAGAAAACGATGTTTTTTTTTCTTTGGTCGTTACAGTACGAAAGATAAAAAAATGCTGTTATCTCCGTCAATATTAATTTGTTTTCGATGTAGATTGGCTTTTCATAGCTGTTTAAGACAATCTTGATGTATTTTGATACTTTGACAACGATTTTTCCAGTAGCTTAGAAGAAAACGATGTTTTTGTTTTTTGGTCGTTACAGTATGATAGAAAAAAAAATTTCGTCAATTATAATTTGTTTTCGATTTAGATTTGCTGTTCATATCTGTTTAAGACAATCTTGATGTATTTTGATACTTTGACAACGATTTTTCAGTAGTTTAGAAGAAAACAATGTTTTTTTTTATTTGGTCGTTACAGTACGATAGAAAAAAAAAAGCTGTTAACTCCGTCAATTTTAATTTTTTTTCGATTTAGATTTGCTTTTCATAGCTGCTTAAGACAATTTTGATGTATTTTGATACTTTGACAACGATTTTTCCAGTAGCTTAGAAGAAAACTATGTTTTTTTTCTTTGGTCGTTACAGTACGAAAGAAAAAAAAATGCTGTTAACTCCGTCAATATTAATTTTTTTTCCATTTAGATTTGCTTTTCATAGCTGTTTAAGACAATCTTGATGTATTTTGATACTTTGACAACGATTTTTCCAGTAGCTTAGAAGAAAACGATGTTTTTGTTTTTTGGTCGTTATAGTATGATAGAAAAAAAAATTTCGTCAATTATAATTTGTTTTCGATTTAGATTTGCTGTTCATATCTGTTTAAGACAATCTTGATGTATTTTGATACTTTGACAACGATTTTTCAGTAGTTTAGAAGAAAACAATGTTTTTTTTTATTTGGTCGTTACAGTACGATAGAAAAAAAAAAGCTGTTAACTCCGTCAATTTTAATTTTTTTTCGATTTAGATTTGCTTTTCATAGCTGCTTAAGACAATTTTGATGTATTTGATACTTTGACAACGATTTTTCCAGTAGCTTAGAAGAAAACTATGTTTTTTTTTCTTTGGTCGTTACAGTACGAAAGATAAAAAAATGCTGTTATCTCCGTCAATATTAATTTTTTTCGATTTAGATTGGCTTTTCATAGCTGTTTAAGACAATCTTGATGTATTTTGATACTTTGACAACGATTTTTCCAGTAGCTTAGAAGAAAACGATGTTTTTGTTCTTTGGTCGTTACAGTATGATAGAAAAAAAAATTTCGTCAATTATAATTTGTTTTCGATTTAGATTTGCTGTTCATATCTGTTTAAGACAATCTTGATGTATTTTGATACTTTGACAACTATTTTTCCAGTAGCTTAGAAGAAAACTATGTTTTTTTTCTTTGGTCGTTACAGTACGAAAGAAAAAAAAATGCTGTTAACTCCGTCAATATTAATTTTTTTTCGATTTAGATTTGCTTTTCATAGCTGTTTAAGACAATCTTGTTGTATTTTGACACTTTGACATCGATTTTTCCAGTAGCTTAGAAGAAAACGATGTTTTTTTTTATTTGGTCGTTACAGCTATAAAAAAAAAAGCTGTTATCTCCGTCAATTATAATTTGTTTTCGATTTAGATTGGCTTTTCATAGCTGTTTAAGACATTCTTGATGTATTTTGATACTTTGACAACGATTTTTCCAGTAGCTTAGAAGAAAACGATGTTTTTGTTCTTTGGTCGTTACAGTATGATAGAAAAAAAAATTTCGTCAATTATAATTTGTTTTCGATTTAGATTTGCTGTTCATATCTGTTTAAGACAATCTTGATGTATTTTGATTCTTTGACAACTATTTTTCCAGTAGCTTAGAAGAAAACGATGTTTTTGTTCTTAGGTCGTTACAGTACGAAAGAAAAAAAATGCTGTTATCTCCGTCAATATTAATTTGTTTTCGATTTAGATTGGCTTTTCATAACTGTTTAAGACAATCTTGATGTATTTTGACACTTTGACAACGATTTTTCCAGTAGCTTAGAAGAAAACGATGTTTTTTTTTATTTGGTCGTTACAGCTTTAAAAAAAAAGCTGTTATCTCCGTCAATTATAATTTGTTTTCGATTTAGATTTGCTTTTCATAGCTGTTTAAGGCAATCTTGATGTATTTTGATACTTTGACAACGATTTTTCCAGTAGCTTAGAAGAAAACGATGTTTTTGTTCTTAGGTCGTTACAGTATGATAGAAAAAAAAATTTCGACAATTATAATTTGTTTTCGATTTAGAATTTCTGTTCATAGCTGTTTAAGACAATCTTGATGTATTTTAATACTTTGACAACGATTTTTCCAGTAGCTTAGAAGAAAACGATGTTTTTGTTCTTAGGTCGTTACAGTATGATAGAAAAAAAAATTTCGTCAATTATAATTTGTTTTCGATTTAGATTTGCTGTTCATATCTGTTTAAGACAATCTTGATGTATTTTGATACTTTGACAACGATTTTTCCAGTAGCTTAGAAGAAAACGATGTTTTTGTTCTTAGGTCGTTACAGTACGAAAGAAAAAAAATGCTGTTATCTCCGTCAATATTAATTTGTTTTCGATTTAGATTGGCTTTTCATAACTGTTTAAGGCAATCTTGATGTATTTTGATACTTTGACAACGATTTTTCCAGTAGCTTAAAAGAAAACGATGTTTTTGTTCTTAGGTCGTTACAGTATGATAGAAAAAAAAATTTCGACAATTATAATTTGTTTTCGATTTAGATTTGCTGTTCATAGCTGTTTAAGACAATCTTGATGTATTTTAATACTTTGACAACGATTTTTCCAGTAGCTTAGAAGAAAACGATGTTTTTGTTCTTAGGTCGTTACAGTATGATAGAAAAAAAAATTTCGTCAATTATAATTTGTTTTTGATTTAGATTTGCTGTTCATAGCTGTTTAAGACAATCTTGATGTATTTTGATACTTTGACAACGATTTTTCCAGTAGCTTAGAAGAAAACGATGTTTTTGTTCTTAGGTCGTTACAGTACGAAAGAAAAAAAATGCTGTTATCTCCGTCAATATTAATTTGTTTTCGATTTAGATTGGCTTTTCATAACTGTTTAAGGCAATCTTGATGTATTTTGATACTTTGACAACGATTTTTCCAGTAGCTTAAAAGAAAACGATGTTTTTGTTCTTAGGTCGTTACAGTATGATAGAAAAAAAAATTTCGACAATTATAATTTGTTTTCGATTTAGATTTGCTGTTCATAGCTGTTTAAGACAATCTTGATGTATTTTGACACTTTGACATCGATTTTTCCAGTAGCTTAGAAGAAAACGATGTTTTTTTTTATTTGGTCGTTACAGCTATAAAAAAAAAGCTGTTATCTCCGTCAATTATAATTTGTTTTCGATTTAGATTGGCTTTTCATAGCTGTTTAAGACAATCTTGATGTATTTTGATACTTTGACAACGATTTTTCCAGTAGCTTAGAAGAAAACGATGTTTTTTTTTCTTTGGTCGTTACAGTACGAAAGATAAAAAAATGCTGTTATCTCCGTCAATATTAATTTGTTTTCGATGTAGATTGGCTTTTCATAGCTGTTTAAGACAATCTTGATGTATTTTGATACTTTGACAACGATTTTTCCAGTAGCTTAGAAGAAAACGATGTTTTTGTTTTTTGGTCGTTACAGTATGATAGAAAAAAAAATTTCGTCAATTATAATTTGTTTTCGATTTAGATTTGCTGTTCATATCTGTTTAAGACAATCTTGATGTATTTTGATACTTTGACAACGATTTTTCAGTAGTTTAGAAGAAAACAATGTTTTTTTTTATTTGGTCGTTACAGTACGATAGAAAAAAAAAAGCTGTTAACTCCGTCAATTTTAATTTTTTTTCGATTTAGATTTGCTTTTCATAGCTGCTTAAGACAATTTTGATGTATTTTGATACTTTGACAACGATTTTTCCAGTAGCTTAGAAGAAAACTATGTTTTTTTTCTTTGGTCGTTACAGTACGAAAGAAAAAAAAATGCTGTTAACTCCGTCAATATTAATTTTTTTTCCATTTAGATTTGCTTTTCATAGCTGTTTAAGACAATCTTGATGTATTTTGATACTTTGACAACGATTTTTCCAGTAGCTTAGAAGAAAACGATGTTTTTGTTTTTTGGTCGTTATAGTATGATAGAAAAAAAAATTTCGTCAATTATAATTTGTTTTCGATTTAGATTTGCTGTTCATATCTGTTTAAGACAATCTTGATGTATTTTGATACTTTGACAACGATTTTTCAGTAGTTTAGAAGAAAACAATGTTTTTTTTTATTTGGTCGTTACAGTACGATAGAAAAAAAAAAGCTGTTAACTCCGTCAATTTTAATTTTTTTTCGATTTAGATTTGCTTTTCATAGCTGCTTAAGACAATTTTGATGTATTTGATACTTTGACAACGATTTTTCCAGTAGCTTAGAAGAAAACTATGTTTTTTTTTCTTTGGTCGTTACAGTACGAAAGATAAAAAAATGCTGTTATCTCCGTCAATATTAATTTTTTTCGATTTAGATTGGCTTTTCATAGCTGTTTAAGACAATCTTGATGTATTTTGATACTTTGACAACGATTTTTCCAGTAGCTTAGAAGAAAACGATGTTTTTGTTCTTTGGTCGTTACAGTATGATAGAAAAAAAAATTTCGTCAATTATAATTTGTTTTCGATTTAGATTTGCTGTTCATATCTGTTTAAGACAATCTTGATGTATTTTGATACTTTGACAACTATTTTTCCAGTAGCTTAGAAGAAAACTATGTTTTTTTTCTTTGGTCGTTACAGTACGAAAGAAAAAAAAATGCTGTTAACTCCGTCAATATTAATTTTTTTTCGATTTAGATTTGCTTTTCATAGCTGTTTAAGACAATCTTGTTGTATTTTGACACTTTGACATCGATTTTTCCAGTAGCTTAGAAGAAAACGATGTTTTTTTTTATTTGGTCGTTACAGCTATAAAAAAAAAAGCTGTTATCTCCGTCAATTATAATTTGTTTTCGATTTAGATTGGCTTTTCATAGCTGTTTAAGACATTCTTGATGTATTTTGATACTTTGACAACGATTTTTCCAGTAGCTTAGAAGAAAACGATGTTTTTGTTCTTTGGTCGTTACAGTATGATAGAAAAAAAAATTTCGTCAATTATAATTTGTTTTCGATTTAGATTTGCTGTTCATATCTGTTTAAGACAATCTTGATGTATTTTGATTCTTTGACAACTATTTTTCCAGTAGCTTAGAAGAAAACGATGTTTTTGTTCTTAGGTCGTTACAGTACGAAAGAAAAAAAATGCTGTTATCTCCGTCAATATTAATTTGTTTTCGATTTAGATTGGCTTTTCATAACTGTTTAAGACAATCTTGATGTATTTTGACACTTTGACAACGATTTTTCCAGTAGCTTAGAAGAAAACGATGTTTTTTTTTATTTGGTCGTTACAGCTTTAAAAAAAAAGCTGTTATCTCCGTCAATTATAATTTGTTTTCGATTTAGATTTGCTTTTCATAGCTGTTTAAGGCAATCTTGATGTATTTTGATACTTTGACAACGATTTTTCCAGTAGCTTAGAAGAAAACGATGTTTTTGTTCTTAGGTCGTTACAGTATGATAGAAAAAAAAATTTCGACAATTATAATTTGTTTTCGATTTAGAATTTCTGTTCATAGCTGTTTAAGACAATCTTGATGTATTTTAATACTTTGACAACGATTTTTCCAGTAGCTTAGAAGAAAACGATGTTTTTGTTCTTAGGTCGTTACAGTATGATAGAAAAAAAAATTTCGTCAATTATAATTTGTTTTCGATTTAGATTTGCTGTTCATATCTGTTTAAGACAATCTTGATGTATTTTGATACTTTGACAACGATTTTTCCAGTAGCTTAGAAGAAAACGATGTTTTTGTTCTTAGGTCGTTACAGTACGAAAGAAAAAAAATGCTGTTATCTCCGTCAATATTAATTTGTTTTCGATTTAGATTGGCTTTTCATAACTGTTTAAGGCAATCTTGATGTATTTTGATACTTTGACAACGATTTTTCCAGTAGCTTAAAAGAAAACGATGTTTTTGTTCTTAGGTCGTTACAGTATGATAGAAAAAAAAATTTCGACAATTATAATTTGTTTTCGATTTAGATTTGCTGTTCATAGCTGTTTAAGACAATCTTGATGTATTTTAATACTTTGACAACGATTTTTCCAGTAGCTTAGAAGAAAACGATGTTTTTGTTCTTAGGTCGTTACAGTATGATAGAAAAAAAAATTTCGTCAATTATAATTTGTTTTTGATTTAGATTTGCTGTTCATAGCTGTTTAAGACAATCTTGATGTATTTTGATACTTTGACAACGATTTTTCCAGTAGCTTAGAAGAAAACGATGTTTTTGTTCTTAGGTCGTTACAGTACGAAAGAAAAAAAATGCTGTTATCTCCGTCAATATTAATTTGTTTTCGATTTAGATTGGCTTTTCATAACTGTTTAAGGCAATCTTGATGTATTTTGATACTTTGACAACGATTTTTCCAGTAGCTTAAAAGAAAACGATGTTTTTGTTCTTAGGTCGTTACAGTATGATAGAAAAAAAAATTTCGACAATTATAATTTGTTTTCGATTTAGATTTGCTGTTCATAGCTGTTTAAGACAATCTTGATGTATTTTAATACTTTGACAACGATTTTTCCAGTAGCTTAGAAGAAAACGATGTTTTTGTTCTTAGGTCGTTACAGTATGATAGAAAAAAAAATTTCGTCAATTATAATTTGTTTTTGATTTAGATTTGCTGTTCATAGCTGTTTAAGACAATCTTGATGTATTTTGATACTTTGACAACGATTTTTCCAGTAGCTTAGAAGAAAACGATGTTTTTGTTCTTAGGTCGTTACAGTATGATAGAAAAAAAAATTTCGTCAATTATAATTTGTTTTCGATTTAGATTTGCTGTTCATATCTGTTTAAGACAATCTTGATGTATTTTGATACTTTGACAACGATTTTTCCAGTAGCTTAGAAGAAAACGATGTTTTTTTTCTTTGGTCGTTACAGTATGATAGAAAAAAAAATTTCGTCAATTATAATTTGTTTTCGATTTAGATTTGCTGTTCATAGCTGTTTAAGACAATCTTGATGTATTTTGATACTTTGACAACGATTTTTCCAGTAGCTTAGAAGAAAACGATGTTTTTGTTCTTAGGTCGTTACAGTATGATAGAAAAAAAAATTTCGTCAATTATAATTTGTTTTCGATTTAGATTTGCTGTTCATAGCTGTTTAAGACAATCTTGATGTATTTTGATACTTTGACAACGATTTTTCCAGTAGTTTAGAAGAAAACAATGTTTTTTTTTTATTTGGTCGTTACAGTACGATAGAAAAAAAAAGCTGTTAACTCCGTCAATATTAATTTTTTTTCGATTTAGATTTGCTTTTCATAGCTGTTTAAGACAATCTTGATGTATTTTGACACTTTGACATCGATTTTTCCAGTAGCTTAGAAGAAAACGATGTTTTTTTTTATTTGGTCGTTACAGCTATTAAAAAAAAGCTGTTATCTCCGTCAATTATAATTTGTTTTCGATTTAGATTGGCTTTTCATAGCTGTTTAAGACAATCTTGATGTATTTTGATACTTTGACAACGATTTTTGCAGTAGCTTAGAAGAAAACGATGTTTTTTTTTCTTTGGTCGTTACAGTACGAAAGAAAAAAAAATGCTGTTATCTCCGTCAATATTAATTTTTTTCGATTTAGATTGGCTTTTCATATCTGTTTAAGACAATCTTGATGTATTTTGATACTTTGACAACGATTTTTCCAGTAGCTTAGAAGAAAACGATGTTTTTGTTCTTTGGTCGTTACAGTATGATAGAAAAAAAAATTTCGTCAATTATAATTTGTTTTCGATTTAGATTTGCTGTTCATATCTGTTTAAGACAATCTTGATGTATTTTGATACTTTGACAACTATTTTTCCAGTAGCTTAGAAGAAAACTATGTTTTTTTTCTTTGGTCGTTACAGTACGAAAGAAAAAAAAATGCTGTTAACTCCATCAATGTTAATTTTTTTTCTATTTAGATTTGCTTTTCATAGCTGTTTAAGACAATCTTGATGTATTTTGATACTTTGACAACAATTTTTCCAGTAGCTTTGAAGAAAACGATGTTTTTTTTTATTTGGTCGTTACAGCTTTAAAAAAGAAGCTGTTATCTCCGTCAATTATAATTTGTTTTCGATTTAGATTTGCTTTTCATAGCTGTTTAAGGCAATCTTGATGTATTTTGATACTTTGACAACGATTTTTCCAGTAGCTTAGAAGAAAACGATGTTTTTGTTCTTAGGTCGTTACAGTATGATAGAAAAAAAAATTTCGACAATTATAATTTGTTTTCGATTTAGATTTGCTGTTCATAGCTGTTTAAGACAATCTTGATGTATTTTAATACTTTGACAACGATTTTTCCAGTAGCTTAGAAGAAAACGATGTTTTTGTTCTTAGGTCGTTACAGTATGATAGAAAAAAAAATTTCGTCAATTATAATTTGTTTTCGATTTAGATTTGCTGTTCATAGCTGTTTAAGACAATCTTGATGTATTTTGATACCTTGATATCTTGATACTTTGACAACGATTTGTCAGTAGTTTAGAAGAAAACAATGTTTTTTTTTATTTGGTCGTTACAGTACGATAGAAAAAAAAAAGCTGTTAACTCCGTCAATATTAATTTTTTTTCGATTTAGATTTGCTTTTCATAGCTGCTTAAGACAATTTTGATGTATTTTGATACTTTGACAACGATTTTTCCAGTAGCTTAGAAGAAAACGATGTTTTTGTTCTTAGGTCGTTACAGTATGATAGAAAAAAAAATTTCGTCAATTATAATTTGTTTTCGATTTAGATTTGCTGTTCATATCTGTTTAAGACAATCTTGATGTATTTTGATACTTTGACCACGATTTTTCCAGTAGCTTAGAAGAAAACGATGTTTTTTTTCTTTGGTCGTTACAGTACGAAAGAAAAAAAAATGCTGTTAACTCCATCAATGTTAATTTTTTTTCTATTTAGATTTGCTTTTCATAGCTGTTTAAGACAATCTTGATGTATTTTGATACTTTGACAACGATTTTTCCAGTAGCTTAGAAGAAAACGATGTTTTTGTTCTTAGGTCGTTACAGTACGAAAGAAAAAAAAATGCTGTTAACTCCATCAATGTTAATTTTTTTTCTATTTAGATTTGCTTTTCATAGCTGTTTAAGACAATCTTGATGTATTTTGATACTTTGACAACGATTTTTCCAGTAGCTTAGAAGAAAACGATGTTTTTGTTCTTAGGTCGTTACAGTACGAAAGAAAAAAAATGCTGTTATCTCCGTCAATATTAATTTGTTTTCGATTTAGATTGGCTTTTCATAACTGTTTAAGACAATCTTGATGTATTTTGACACTTTGACAACGATTTTTCCAGTAGCTTAGAAGAAAACGATGTTTTTTTTTATTTGGTCGTTACAGCTTTAAAAAAAAAGCTGTTATCTCCGTCAATTATAATTTGTTTTCGATTTAGATTTGCTTTTCATAGCTGTTTAAGGCAATCTTGATGTATTTTGATACTTTGACAACGATTTTTCCAGTAGCTTAGAATAAAACGATGTTTTTGTTCTTAGGTCGTTACAGTATGATAGAAAAAAAAATTTCGTCAATTATAATTTGTTTTCGATTTAGATTTGCTGTTCATAGCTGTTTAAGACAATCTTGATGTATTTTGATACCTTGATATCTTGATACTTTGACAACGATTTTTCAGTAGTTTAGAAGAAAACAATGTTTTTTTTTATTTGGTCGTTACAGTACGATAGAAAAAAAAAAGCTGTTAACTCCGTCAATATTAATTTTTTTTCGATTTAGATTTGCTTTTCATAGCTGCTTAAGACAATCTTGATGTATTTTAATACTTTGACAACGATTTTTCCAGTAGCTTAGAAGAAAACGATGTTTTTTTTTATTTGGTCGTTACAGCTTTAAAAAAAAAGCTGTTATCTCCGTCAATTATAATTTGTTTTCGATTTAGATTGGCTTTTCATAGCTGTTTAAGACAATCTTGATGTATTTTGATACTTTGACAACGATTTTTCCAGTAGCTTAGAAGAAAACGATGTTTTTGTTTTTTGGTCGTTACAGTATGATAGAAAAAAAAATTTCGTCAATTATAATTTGTTTTCGATTTAGATTTGCTGTTCATATCTGTTTAAGACAATCTTGATGTATTTTGATACTTTGACAACGATTTTTCAGTAGTTTAGAAGAAAACAATGTTTTTTTTTATTTGGTCGTTACAGTACGATAGAAAAAAAAAAGCTGTTAACTCCGTCAATTTTAATTTTTTTTCGATTTAGATTTGCTTTTCATAGCTGCTTAAGACAATTTTGATGTATTTTGATACTTTGACAACGATTTTTCCAGTAGCTTAGAAGAAAACTATGTTTTTTTTCTTTGGTCGTTACAGTACGAAAGAAAAAAAAATGCTGTTAACTCCGTCAATATTAATTTTTTTTCGATTTAGATTTGCTTTTCATAGCTGTTTAAGACAATCTTGATGTATTTTGACACTTTGACATCGATTTTTCCAGTAGCTTAGAAGAAAACGATGTTTTTTTTTATTTGGTCGTTACAGCTATAAAAAAAAAGCTGTTATCTCCGTCAATTATAATTTGTTTTCGATTTAGATTGGCTTTTCATAGCTGTTTAAGACAATCTTGATGTATTTTGATACTTTGACAACGATTTTTGCAGTAGCTTAGAAGAAAACGATGTTTTTTTTTCTTTGGTTGTTACAGTACGAAAGAAAAAAAAATGCTGTTATCTCCGTCAATATTAATTTTTTTCGATTTAGATTGGCTTTTCATAGCTGTTTAAGACAATCTTGATGTATTTTGATACTTTGACAACGATTTTTCCAGTAGCTTAGAAGAAAACTATGTTTTTTTTCTTTGGTCGTTACAGTACGAAAGAAAAAAAAATGCTGTTAACTCCGTCAATATTAATTTTTTTTCGATTTAGATTTGCTTTTCATAGCTGTTTAAGACAATCTTGATGTATTTTGACACTTTGACATCGATTTTTCCAGTAGCTTAGAAGAAAACGATGTTTTTTTTTCTTTGGTCGTTACAGTACGAAAGAAAAAAAAATGCTGTTATCTCCGTCAATATTAATTTTTTTCGATTTAGATTGGCTTTTCATAGCTGTTTAAGACAATCTTGATGTATTTTGATACTTTGACAACTATTTTTCCAGTAGCTTAGAAGAAAACTATGTTTTTTTTCTTTGGTCGTTACAGTACGAAAGAAAAAAAAATGCTGTTAACTCCGTCAATATTAATTTTTTTTCGATTTAGATTTGCTTTTCATAGCTGTTTAAGACAATCTTGATGTATTTTGACACTTTGACATCGATTTTTCCAGTAGCTTAGAAGAAAACGATGTTTTTTTTTATTTGGTCGTTACAGCTATAAAAAAAAAGCTGTTATCTCCGTCAATTATAATTTGTTTTCGATTTAGATTGGCTTTTCATAGCTGTTTAAGACAATCTTGATGTATTTTGATACTTTGACAACGATTTTTCCAGTAGCTTAGAAGAAAACGATGTTTTTTTTTTTTGGTCGTTACAGTACGAAAGATAAAAAAATGCTGTTATCTCCGTCAATATTAATTTTTTTCGATTTAGATTGGCTTTTCATAGCTGTTTAAGACAATCTTGATGTATTTTGATACTTTGACAACGATTTTTCCAGTAGCTTAGAAGAAAACGATGTTTTTGTTTTTTGGTCGTTACAGTATGATAGAAAAAAAAATTTCGTCAATTATAATTTGTTTTTGATTTAGATTTGCTGTTCATATCTGTTTAAGACAATCTTGATGTATTTTGATACTTTGACAACGATTTTTCAGTAGTTTAGAAGAAAACAATGTTTTTTTTTATTTGGTCGTTACAGTACGATAGAAAAAAAAAAGCTGTTAACTCCGTCAATTTTAATTTTTTTTCCATTTAGATTTGCTTTTCATAGCTGCTTAAGACAATTTTGATGTATTTTGATACTTTGACAACGATTTTTCCAGTAGCTTAGAAGAAAACTATGTTTTTGTTTTTTGGTCGTTACAGTATGATAGAAAAAAAAATTTCGTCAATTATAATTTGTTTTCGATTTAGATTTGCTGTTCATATCTGTTTAAGACAATCTTGATGTATTTTGATACTTTGACAACTATTTTTCCAGTAGCTTAGAAGAAAACTATGTTTTTTTTCTTTGGTCGTTACAGTACGAAAGAAAAAAAAATGCTGTTAACTCCGTCAATATTAATTTTTTTTCGATTTAGATTTGCTTTTCATAGCTGTTTAAGACAATCTTGTTGTATTTTGACACTTTGACATCGATTTTTCCAGTAGCTTAGAAGAAAACGATGTTTTTTTTTATTTGGTCGTTACAGCTATAAAAAAAAAAAGCTGTTATCTCCGTCAATTATAATTTGTTTTCGATTTAGATTGGCTTTTCATAGCTGTTTAAGACATTCTTGATGTATTTTGATACTTTGACAACGATTTTTCCAGTAGCTTAGAAGAAAACGATGTTTTTGTTCTTTGGTCGTTACAGTATGATAGAAAAAAAAATTTCGTCAATTATAATTTGTTTTCGATTTAGATTTGCTGTTCATATCTGTTTAAGACAATCTTGATGTATTTTGATACTTTGACAACTATTTTTCCAGTAGCTTAGAAGAAAACGATGTTTTTGTTCTTAGGTCGTTACAGTACGAAAGAAAAAAAATGCTGTTATCTCCGTCAATATTAATTTGTTTTCGATTTAGATTGGCTTTTCATAACTGTTTAAGACAATCTTGATGTATTTTGACACTTTGACAACGATTTTTCCAGTAGCTTAGAAGAAAACGATGTTTTTTTTTATTTGGTCGTTACAGCTTTAAAAAAAAAGCTGTTATCTCCGTCAATTATAATTTGTTTTCGATTTAGATTTGCTTTTCATAGCTGTTTAAGGCAATCTTGATGTATTTTGATACTTTGACAACGATTTTTCCAGTAGCTTAGAAGAAAACGATGTTTTTGTTCTTAGGTCGTTACAGTATGATAGAAAAAAAAATTTCGACAATTATAATTTGTTTTCGATTTAGAATTTCTGTTCATAGCTGTTTAAGACAATCTTGATGTATTTTAATACTTTGACAACGATTTTTCCAGTAGCTTAGAAGAAAACGATGTTTTTGTTCTTAGGTCGTTACAGTATGATAGAAAAAAAAATTTCGTCAATTATAATTTGTTTTCGATTTAGATTTGCTGTTCATAGCTGTTTAAGACAATCTTGATGTATTTTAATACTTTGACAACGATTTTTCCAGTAGCTTAGAAGAAAACGATGTTTTTGTTCTTAGGTCGTTACAGTACGAAAGAAAAAAAATGCTGTTATCTCCGTCAATATTAATTTTTTTTCGATTTAGATTGGCTTTTCATAACTGTTTAAGGCAATCTTGATGTATTTTGATACTTTGACAACGATTTTTCCAGTAGCTTAAAAGAAAACGATGTTTTTGTTCTTAGGTCGTTACAGTATGATAGAAAAAAAAATTTCGACAATTATAATTTGTTTTCGATTTAGATTTGCTGTTCATAGCTGTTTAAGACAATCTTGATGTATTTTAATACTTTGACAACGATTTTTCCAGTAGCTTAGAAGAAAACGATGTTTTTGTTCTTAGGTCGTTACAGTATGATAGAAAAAAAAATTTCGTCAATTATAATTTGTTTTTGATTTAGATTTGCTGTTCATAGCTGTTTAAGACAATCTTGATGTATTTTGATACTTTGACAACGATTTTTCCAGTAGCTTAGAAGAAAACGATGTTTTTGTTCTTAGGTCGTTACAGTACGAAAGAAAAAAAATGCTGTTATCTCCGTCAATATTAATTTGTTTTCGATTTAGATTGGCTTTTCATAACTGTTTAAGGCAATCTTGATGTATTTTGATACTTTGACAACGATTTTTCCAGTAGCTTAGAAGAAAACGATGTTTTTGTTCTTAGGTCGTTACAGTATGATAGAAAAAAAAATTTCGTCAATTATAATTTGTTTTTGATTTAGATTTGCTGTTCATAGCTGTTTAAGACAATCTTGATGTATTTTGATACTTTGACAACGATTTTTCCAGTAGCTTAGAAGAAAACGATGTTTTTTTTCTTTGGTCGTTACAGTATGATAGAAAAAAAAATTTCGTCAATTATAATTTGTTTTCGATTTAGATTTGCTGTTCATAGCTGTTTAAGACAATCTTGATGTATTTTGATACTTTGACAACGATTTTTCCAGTAGCTTAGAAGAAAACGATGTTTTTGTTCTTAGGTCGTTACAGTATGATAGAAAAAAAAATTTCGTCAATTATAATTTGTTTTCGATTTAGATTTGCTGTTCATAGCTGTTTAAGACAATCTTGATGTATTTTGATACTTTGACAACGATTTTTCCAGTAGTTTAGAAGAAAACAATGTTTTTTTTTTATTTGGTCGTTACAGTACGATAGAAAAAAAAAGCTGTTAACTCCGTCAATATTAATTTGTTTTCGATTAAGATTTGCTTTTCATAGCTGTTTAAGACAATCTTGATGTATTTTGACACTTTGACATCGATTTTTCCAGTAGCTTAGAAGAAAACGATGTTTTTTTTTATTTGGTCGTTACAGCTATAAAAAAAAAGCTGTTATCTCCGTCAATTATAATTTGTTTTCGATTTAGATTGGCTTTTCATAGCTGTTTAAGACAATCTTGATGTATTTTGATACTTTGACAACGATTTTTGCAGTAGCTTAGAAGAAAACGATGTTTTTTTTTCTTTGGTCGTTACAGTACGAAAGAAAAAAAAATGCTGTTATCTCCGTCAATATTAATTTTTTTCGATTTAGATTGGCTTTTCATATCTGTTTAAGACAATCTTGATGTATTTTGATACTTTGACAACGATTTTTCCAGTAGCTTAGAAGAAAACGATGTTTTTGTTCTTTGGTCGTTACAGTATGATAGAAAAAAAAATTTCGTCAATTATAATTTGTTTTCGATTTAGATTTGCTGTTCATATCTGTTTAAGACAATCTTGATGTATTTTGATACTTTGACAACTATTTTTCCAGTAGCTTAGAAGAAAACTATGTTTTTTTTCTTTGGTCGTTACAGTACGAAAGAAAAAAAAATGCTGTTAACTCCATCAATGTTAATTTTTTTTCTATTTAGATTTGCTTTTCATAGCTGTTTAAGACAATCTTGATGTATTTTGATACTTTGACAACGATTTTTCCAGTAGCTTAGAAGAAAACGATGTTTTTTTTTATTTGGTCGTTACAGCTTTAAAAAAGAAGCTGTTATCTCCGTCAATTATAATTTGTTTTCGATTTAGATTTGCTTTTCATAGCTGTTTAAGGCAATCTTGATGTATTTTGATACTTTGACAACGATTTTTCCAGTAGCTTAGAAGAAAACGATGTTTTTGTTCTTAGGTCGTTACAGTATGATAGAAAAAAAAATTTCGACAATTATAATTTGTTTTCGATTTAGATTTGCTGTTCATAGCTGTTTAAGACAATCTTGATGTATTTTAATACTTTGACAACGATTTTTCCAGTAGCTTAGAAGAAAACGATGTTTTTGTTCTTAGGTCGTTACAGTATGATAGAAAAAAAAATTTCGTCAATTATAATTTGTTTTCGATTTAGATTTGCTGTTCATAGCTGTTTAAGACAATCTTGATGTATTTTGATACCTTGATATCTTGATACTTTGACAACGATTTGTCAGTAGTTTAGAAGAAAACAATGTTTTTTTTTATTTGGTCGTTACAGTACGATAGAAAAAAAAAAGCTGTTAACTCCGTCAATATTAATTTTTTTTCGATTTAGATTTGCTTTTCATAGCTGCTTAAGACAATTTTGATGTATTTTGATACTTTGACAACGATTTTTCCAGTAGCTTAGAAGAAAACGATGTTTTTGTTCTTAGGTCGTTCCAGTATGATAGAAAAAAAAATTTCGTCAATTATAATTTGTTTTCGATTTAGATTTGCTGTTCATATCTGTTTAAGACAATCTTGATGTATTTTGATACTTTGACCACGATTTTTCCAGTAGCTTAGAAGAAAACGATGTTTTTTTTCTTTGGTCGTTACAGTACGAAAGAAAAAAAAATGTTGTTAACTCCATCAATGTTAATTTTTTTTCTATTTAGATTTGCTTTTCATAGCTGTTTAAGACAATCTTGATGTATTTTGATACTTTGACAACGATTTTTCCAGTAGCTTAGAAGAAAACGATGTTTTTGTTCTTAGGTCGTTACAGTACGAAAGAAAAAAAAATGCTGTTAACTCCATCAATGTTAATTTTTTTTCTATTTAGATTTGCTTTTCATAGCTGTTTAAGACAATCTTGATGTATTTTGATACTTTGACAACGATTTTTCCAGTAGCTTAGAAGAAAACGATGTTTTTGTTCTTAAGTCGTTACAGTACGAAAGAAAAAAAATGCTGTTATCTCCGTCAATATTAATTTGTTTTCGATTTAGATTGGCTTTTCATAACTGTTTAAGACAATCTTGATGTATTTTGACACTTTGACAACGATTTTTCCAGTAGCTTAGAAGAAAACGATGTTTTTTTTTATTTGGTCGTTACAGCTTTAAAAAAAAAGCTGTTATCTCCGTCAATTATAATTTGTTTTCGATTTAGATTTGCTTTTCATAGCTGTTTAAGGCAATCTTGATGTATTTTGATACTTTGACAACGATTTTTCCAGTAGCTTAGAATAAAACGATGTTTTTGTTCTTAGGTCGTTACAGTATGATAGAAAAAAAAATTTCGTCAATTATAATTTGTTTTCGATTTAGATTTGCTGTTCATAGCTGTTTAAGACAATCTTGATGTATTTTGATACCTTGATATCTTGATACTTTGACAACGATTTTTCAGTAGTTTAGAAGAAAACAATGTTTTTTTTTATTTGGTCGTTACAGTACGATAGAAAAAAAAAAGCTGTTAACTCCGTCAATATTAATTTTTTTTCGATTTATATTTGCTTTTCATAGCTGCTTAAGACAATCTTGATGTATTTTAATACTTTGACAACGATTTTTCCAGTAGCTTAGAAGAAAACGATGTTTTTTTTTATTTGGTCGTTACAGCTTTAAAAAAAAAGCTGTTATCTCCGTCAATTATAATTTGTTTTCGATTTAGATTTGCTTTTCATAGCTGTTTAAGGCAATCTTGATGTATTTTGATACTTTGACAACGATTTTTCCAGTAGCTTAGAAGAAAACGATGTTTTTGTTCTTAGGTCGTTACAGTATGATAGAAAAAAAAAATTCGTCAATTATAATTTGTTTTCGATTTAGATTTGCTGTTCATAGCTGTTTAAGACAATCTTGATGTATTTTGATACCTTGATATCTTGATACTTTGACAACGATTTTTCCAGTAGTTTAGAAGAAAACAATGTTTTTTTTTTATTTGGTCGTTACAGTACGATAGAAAAAAAAAGCTGTTAACTCCGTCAATATTAATTTTTTTTCGATTTAGATTTGCTTTTCATAGCGGTTTAAGGCAATCTTGATGTATTTTGACACTTTGACAACGATTTTTCCAGTAGCTTAGAAGAAAACGATTTTTTTTTTATTTGGTCGTTACAGCTATAAAAAAAAAAAGCTGTTATCGCCGTCAATATTAATTTTTTTCGATTTAGATTGGCTTTTCATAGCTGTTTAAGACAATCTTGATGTATTTTGATACTTCGACAACGATTTTTCCAGTAGCTTAGAAGAAAACGATGTTTTTGTTCTTAGGTCGTTACAGTATGATAGAAAGAAAAATTTCGTTAATTTTAATTTTTTTTTAATTAGATTGGCTTTTCAAAACTGTTTAAGACAATCTTGATGTATTTTGACACTTCGACAACGATTTTTCCAGTAGCTTAGAAGAAAACGATGTTTTTTTTATTTGGTCGTTACAGTACGAAAGAAAAAAAAATGCTGTTAACTCCATCAATGTTAATTTTTTTTCTATTTAGATTTGCTTTTCATAGCTGCTTAAGACAATCTTGATGTATTTTGACACTTTGACAACGATTTTTCCAGTAGCTTAGAAGAAAACGATGTTTTTTTTCTTTGGTCGTTACAGTACGAAAGAAAAAAAATGCTGTTATCTCCGTCAATATTAATTTTTTTCGATTTAGATTGGCTTTTCATAGCTGTTTAAGACAATCTTGATGTATTTTGATACTTTGACAACGATTTTTCCAGTAGCTTAGAAGAAAACGATGTTTTTGTCCTTAGGTCGTTACAGTATGATAGAAAAAAAAATTTCGTCAATTATAATTTGTTTTCGATTTAGATTTGCTGTTCATATCTGTTTAAGACAATCTTGATGTATTTTGATACTTTGACATCGATTTTTCCAGTAGCTTAGAAGAAAACGATGTTTTTTTTCTTTAGTCGTTACAGTACGAAAGAAAAAAAAATGCTGTTAACTCCATCAATGTTAATTTTTTTTCTATTTAGATTTGCTTTTCATAGCTGCTTAAGACAATCTTGATGTATTTTGATACTTTGACAACGATTTTTCCAGTAGCTTAGAAGAAAACGATGTTTTTGTTCTTAGGTCGTTACAGTACGAAAGAAAAAAAAATTTCGTCAATTATAATTTGTTTTCGATTTAGATTTGCTGTTCATAGCTGTTTAAGACAATCTTGATGTATTTTAATACTTTGACAACGATTTTTCCAGTAGCTTATAAGAAAACGATGTTTTTGTTCTTAGGTCGTTACAGTATGATAGAAAAAAAATTTCGTCAATTATAATTTGTTTTCGATTAAGATTTGCTGTTCATAGCTGTTTAAGACAATCTTGATGTATTTCGATACTTTGACAACGATTTTTCCAGTAGTTTAGAAGAAAACAATGTTTTTTTTTTATTTGGTCGTTACAGTACGATAGAAAAAAAAAGCTGTTAACTCCGTCAATATTAATTTTTTTTCGATTTAGATTTGCTTTTCATAGCTGTTTAAGAAAATCTTGATGTATTTTGACACTTTGACAACGATTTTTCCAGTAGCTTAGAAGAAAACGATGTTTTTTTTTTATTTGGTCGTTACAGCTATAAAAAAAAAAAAGCTGTTATCTCCGTCAATATTAATTTTTTTCGATTTAGATTGGCTTTTCATAGCTATTTAAGACAATTTTGATGTATTTTGATACTTTGACAACGATTTTTCCAGTAGCTTAGAAGAAAACGATGTTTTTTTTTCTTTGGTCGTTACAGTACGAAAGAAAAAAAAATGCTGTTATCTCCGTCAATATTAATTTTTTTCGATTTAGATTGGCTTTTCATAGCTGTTTAAGACAATCTTGATGTATTTTGATACTTTGACAACGATTTTTCCAGTAGCTTAGAAGAAAACGATGTTTTTGTTCTTAGGTCGTTACAGTACGATAGAAAAAAAAATTTCGTCAATTATAATTTGTTTTCGATTTAGATTTGCTGTTCATATCTGTTTAAGACAATCTTGATGTATTTTGATACTTTGACAACGATTTTTCCAGTAGCTTAGAAGAAAACGATGTTTTTTTTCTTTGGTCGTTACAGTACGAAAGAAAAAAAAATGCTGTTAACTCCATCAATGTTAATTTTTTTTCTATTTAGATTTGCTTTTCATAGCTGTTTAAGACAATCTTGATGTATTTTGATACTTTGACAACGATTTTTCCAGTAGCTTAGAAGAAAACGATGTTTTTTTTTATTTGGTCGTTACAGCTATAAAAAAATGCTGTTATCTCCGTCAATTATAATTTGTTTTCGATTTAGATTTGCTTTTTATAGCTGTTTAAGGCAATCTTGATGTATTTTGATACTTTGACAACGATTTTTCCAGTAGCTTAGAAGAAAACGATGTTTTTGTTCTTAGGTCGTTACAGTATGATAGAAAAACAAATTTCGTCAATTATAATTTGTTTTCGATTTAGATTTGCTGTTCATAGCTGTTTAAGACAATCTTGATGTATTTTGATACCTTGATATCTTGATACTTTGACAACGATTTTTCAGTAGTTTAGAAGAAAACAATGTTTTTTTTTATTTGGTCGTTACAGTACGATAGAAAAAATAAGCTGTTAACTCCGTCAATATTAATTTTTTTTTCGATTTAGATTTGCTTTTCATAGCTGTTTAAGACAATTTTGATGTATTTTGACACTTTTACAACGATTTTTCCAGTAGCTTAGAAGAAAACGATGTTTTTTTTCTTTGGTCGTTACAGTACGAATGAAAAAAATTATGCTGTTATCTCCGTCAATATTAATTTTTTTCGATTTAGATTGGCTTTTCATAGCTGTTTAAGACAATCCTGATGTATTTTGATACTTTGACAACGATTTTTCCAGTAGCTTAGAAGAAAACGATGTATTTTTTCTTTGGTCGTAACAGTACGAAAGAAAAAAAAATGCTGTTATCTCCGTCAATATTATTTTTTTTTTATTTGATTTAGATTGGCTTTTCATAGCTGTTTAAGATAATCTTGATGTATTTTGATACTTTGACAACGATTTTTCCAGTAGCTTAGAAGAAAACGATGTTTTTTTTCTTTGGTCGTTACAGTACGAAAGAAAAAAAAATGCTGTTAACTCCATCAATGTTAATTTATTTTTCTATTAAGATTTGCTTTTCATAGCTGTTTAAGACAATCTTGATGTATTTTGATACTTTGACAACGATTTTTCCAGTAGCTTAGAAGAAAACGATGTTTTTGTTCTTAGGTCGTTACAGTACGAAAGAAAAAAAATGCTATTATCTCCGTCAATATTAATTTGTTTTCGATTTAGATTGGCTTTTCATAACTGTTTAAGACAATCTTGATGTATTTTGACACTTTGACAACGATTTTTCCAGTAGCTTAGAAGAAAACGATGTTTTTTTTTATTTGGTCGTTACAGCTTTAAAAAAAAAGCTGTTATCTCCGTCAATTATATTTTGTTTTCGATTTAGATTTGCCGTTCATAGCTGTTTAAGACAATCTTGATGTATTTTGATACTTTGACAACGATTTTTCCAGTAGCTTAGAAGAAAACGATGTTGTTTTTCTTTGGTCGTTACAGTACGAAAGAAAAAAAAATGCTGTTAACTCCATCAATGTTAATTTATTTTTCTATTAAGATTTGCTTTTCATAGCTGTTTAAGACAATCTTGATGTATTTTGATACTTTGACAACGATTTTTCCAGTAGCTTAGAAGAAAACGATGTTTTTGTTCTTAGGTCGTTACAGTACGAAAGAAAAAAAATGCTATTATCTCCGTCAATATTAATTTGTTTTCGATTTAGATTGGCTTTTCATAACTGTTTAAGACAATCTTGATGTATTTTGATACCTTGATATCTTGATACTTTGACAACGATTTTTCAGTAGTTTAGAAGAAAACAATGTTTTTTTTTATTTGGTCGTTACAGTACGATAGAAAAAATAAGCTGTTAACTCCGTCAATATTAATTTTTTTTTCGATTTAGATTTGCTTTTCATAGCTGTTTAAGACAATTTTGATGTATTTTGACACTTTTACAACGATTTTTCCAGTAGCTTAGAAGAAAACGATGTTTTTTTTCTTTGGTCGTTACAGTACGAATGAAAAAAATTATGCTGTTATCTCCGTCAATATTAATTTTTTTCGATTTAGATTGGCTTTTCATAGCTGTTTAAGACAATCCTGATGTATTTTGATACTTTGACAACGATTTTTCCAGTAGCTTAGAAGAAAACGATGTATTTTTTCTTTGGTCGTAACAGTACGAAAGAAAAAAAAATGCTGTTATCTCCGTCAATATTATTTTTTTTTTATTTGATTTAGATTGGCTTTTCATAGCTGTTTAAGATAATCTTGATGTATTTTGATACTTTGACAACGATTTTTCCAGTAGCTTAGAAGAAAACGATGTTTTTTTTCTTTGGTCGTTACAGTACGAAAGAAAAAAAAATGCTGTTAACTCCATCAATGTTAATTTATTTTTCTATTAAGATTTGCTTTTCATAGCTGTTTAAGACAATCTTGATGTATTTTGATACTTTGACAACGATTTTTCCAGTAGCTTAGAAGAAAACGATGTTTTTGTTCTTAGGTCGTTACAGTACGAAAGAAAAAAAATGCTATTATCTCCGTCAATATTAATTTGTTTTCGATTTAGATTGGCTTTTCATAACTGTTTAAGACAATCTTGATGTATTTTGACACTTTGACAACGATTTTTCCAGTAGCTTAGAAGAAAACGATGTTTTTTTTTATTTGGTCGTTACAGCTTTAAAAAAAAAGCTGTTATCTCCGTCAATTATATTTTGTTTTCGATTTAGATTTGCCGTTCATAGCTGTTTAAGACAATCTTGATGTATTTTGATACTTTGACAACGATTTTTCCAGTAGCTTAGAAGAAAACGATGTTTTTGTTCTTAGGTCGTTACAGTATGATAGAAAAACAAATTTCGTCAATTATAATTTGTTTTCGATTTAGATTTGCTGTTCATAGCTGTTTAAGACAATCTTGATGTATTTTGATACCTTGATATCTTGATACTTTGACAACGATTTTTCAGTAGTTTAGAAGAAAACAATGTTTTTTTTTATTTGGTCGTTACAGTACGATAGAAAAAATAAGCTGTTAACTCCGTCAATATTAATTTTTTTTTCGATTTAGATTTGCTTTTCATAGCTGTTTAAGACAATTTTGATGTATTTTGACACTTTTACAACGATTTTTCCAGTAGCTTAGAAGAAAACGATGTTTTTTTTCTTTGGTCGTTACAGTACGAATGAAAAAAATTATGCTGTTATCTCCGTCAATATTAATTTTTTTCGATTTAGATTGGCTTTTCATAGCTGTTTAAGACAATCTTGATGTATTTTGATACTTTGACAACGATTTTTCCAGTAGCTTAGAAGAAAACGATGTTTTTGTTCTTAGGTCGTTACAGTATGATAGAAAAAAAAATTTCGTCAATTATAATTTGTTTTCGATTTAGATTTGCTGTTCATATCTGTTTAAGACAATCTTGATGTATTTTGATACTTTGACAACGATTTTTCCAGTAGCTTAGAAGAAAACGATGTTTTTTTTCTTTGGTCGTTACAGTACGAAAGAAAAAAAAATGCTGTTAACTCCATCAATGTTAATTTATTTTTCTATTAAGATTTGCTTTTCATAGCTGTTTAAGACAATCTTGATGTATTTTGATACTTTGACAACGATTTTTCCAGTAGCTTAGAAGAAAACGATGTTTTTGTTCTTAGGTCGTTACAGTACGAAAGAAAAAAAATGCTATTATCTCCGTCAATATTAATTTGTTTTCGATTTAGATTGGCTTTTCATAACTGTTTAAGACAATCTTGATGTATTTTGACACTTTGACAACGATTTTTCCAGTAGCTTAGAAGAAAACGATGTTTTTTTTTATTTGGTCGTTACAGCTTTAAAAAAAAAGCTGTTATCTCCGTCAATTATATTTTGTTTTCGATTTAGATTTGCCGTTCATAGCTGTTTAAGACAATCTTGATGTATTTTGATACTTTGACAACGATTTTTCCAGTAGCTTAGAAGAAAACGATGTTGTTTTTCTTTGGTCGTTACAGTACGAAAGAAAAAAAAAAGCTGTTATCTCCGTCAATTATAATTTTTTTTCGATTTAGATTTGCTGTTCATAGCTGTTTAAGACAATCTTGATGTATTTTGATACTTTGACAACGATTTTTCCAGTAGCTTAGAAGAAAACGATATTTTTGTTCTTAGGTCGTTACAGTATTATAGAAAAAAAAATTTCGTCAATTACAATTTGTTTTCGATTTAGATTTGCTGTTCATAGCTGTTTAAGACATTCTTGATGTATTTTGATACTTTGACAACGATTTTTCCAGTAGCTTAGAAGAAAACGATGTTTTTTTTCTTTGGTCGTTACAGTACGATAGAAAAAAAAAAGCTGTTAACTCAGTCAATATTAATTTTTTTTCGATTTAGATTTGCTTTTCATAGCTGTTTAAGACAATCTTGATGTATTTTGACACTTTGACAACGATTTTTTCCGTAGCTTAGAAGAAAACGATGTTTTTTTTTTCTTTGGTCGTTACAGTACGATAGAAAAAAAAAAGCTGTTAACTCGGTCAATATTAATTTTTTTTCGATTTAGATTTGCTTTTCATAGCTGTTTAAGACAATCTTGATGTATTTTGATACTTTGACAACGATTTTTCCAGTAGCTTAGAAGAAAACGATGTTTTTTTTTATTTGGTCGTTACAGCTATAAAAAAATGCTGTTATCTCCGTCAATTATAATTTGTTTTCGATTTAGATTTGCTTTTTATAGCTGTTTAAGGCAATCTTGATGTATTTTGACACTTTGACAACGATTTTTTCCGTAGCTTAGAAGAAAACGATGTTTTTTTTTTCTTTGGTCGTTACAGTACGAAAGAAAAAAAAATGCTGTTAACTCCATCAATGTTAATTTTTTTTCTATTTAGATTTGCTTTTCATAGCTGTTTAAGACAATCTTGATGTATTTTGATACTTTGACAACGATTTTTCCAGTAGCTTAGAAGAAAACGATGTTTTTTTTTATTTGGTCGTTACAGCTATAAAAAAATGCTGTTATCTCCGTCAATATTAATTTTTTTCGATTTAGATTGGCTTTTCATAGCTGTTTAAGACAATCCTGATGTATTTTGACACTTTGACAACGATTTTTTCCGTAGCTTAGAAGAAAACGATGTTTTTTTTTTCTTTGGTCGTTACAGTACGAAAGAAAAAAAAATGCTGTTAACTCCATCAATGTTAATTTTTTTTCTATTTAGATTTGCTTTTTATAGCTGTTTAAGGCAATCTTGATGTATTTTGATACTTTGACAACGATTTTTCCAGTAGCTTAGAAGAAAACGATGTTTTTGTTCTTAGGTCGTTACAGTATGATAGAAAAACAAATTTCGTCAATTATAATTTGTTTTCGATTTAGATTTGCTGTTCATAGCTGTTTAAGACAATCTTGATGTATTTTGATACCTTGATATCTTGATACTTTGACAACGATTTTTCAGTAGTTTAGAAGAAAACAATGTTTTTTTTTATTTGGTCGTTACAGTACGATAGAAAAAAAAAGCTGTTAACTCCGTCAATATTAATTTTTTTTTCGATTTAGATTTGCTTTTCATAGCTGTTTAAGACAATTTTGATGTATTTTGACACTTTTACAACGATTTTTCCAGTAGCTTAGAAGAAAACGATGTTTTTTTTCTTTGGTCGTTACAGTACGAATGAAAAAAATTATGCTGTTATCTCCGTCAATATTAATTTTTTTCGATTTAGATTGGCTTTTCATAGCTGTTTAAGACAATCCTGATGTATTTTGATACTTTGACAACGATTTTTCCAGTAGCTTAGAAGAAAACGATGTATTTTTTCTTTGGTCGTAACAGTACGAAAGAAAAAAAAATGCTGTTATCTCCGTCAATATTATTTTTTTTTATTTGATTTAGATTGGCTTTTCATAGCTGTTTAAGATAATCTTGATGTATTTTGATACTTTGACAACGATTTTTCCAGTAGCTTAGAAGAAAACGATGTTTTTTTTCTTTGGTCGTTACAGTACGAAAGAAAAAAAAATGCTGTTATCTCCGTCAATATTAATTTTTTTCGATTTAGATTGGCTTTTCATAGCTGTTTAAGACAATCTTGATGTATTTTGATACTTTGACAACGATTTTTCCAGTAGCTTAGAAGAAAACGATGTTTTTGTTCTTAGGTCGTTACAGTATGATAGAAAAAAAAATTTCGTCAATTATAATTTGTTTTCGATTTAGATTTGCTGTTCATATCTGTTTAAGACAATCTTGATGTATTTTGATACTTTGACAACGATTTTTCCAGTAGCTTAGAAGAAAACGATGTTTTTTTTCTTTGGTCGTTACAGTACGAAAGAAAAAAAAATGCTGTTAACTCCATCAATGTTAATTTATTTTTCTATTAAGATTTGCTTTTCATAGCTGTTTAAGACAATCTTGATGTATTTTGATACTTTGACAACGATTTTTCCAGTAGCTTAGAAGAAAACGATGTTTTTGTTCTTAGGTCGTTACAGTACGAAAGAAAAAAAATGCTATTATCTCCGTCAATATTAATTTGTTTTCGATTTAGATTGGCTTTTCATAACTATTTAAGACAATCTTGATGTATTTTGACACTTTGACAACGATTTTTCCAGTAGCTTAGAAGAAAACGATGTTTTTTTTTATTTGGTCGTTACAGCTTTAAAAAAAAAGCTGTTATCTCCGTCAATTATATTTTGTTTTCGATTTAGATTTGCCGTTCATAGCTGTTTAAGACAATCTTGATGTATTTTGATACTTTGACAACGATTTTTCCAGTAGCTTAGAAGAAAACGATGTTGTTTTTCTTTGGTCGTTACAGTACGAAAGAAAAAAAAAAGCTGTTATCTCCGTCAATTATAATTTTTTTTCGATTTAGATTTGCTGTTCATAGCTGTTTAAGACAATCTTGATGTATTTTGATACTTTGACAACGATTTTTCCAGTAGCTTAGAAGAAAACGATATTTTTGTTCTTAGGTCGTTACAGTATGATAGAAAAAAAAATTTCGTCAATTACAATTTGTTTTCGATTTAGATTTGCTGTTCATAGCTGTTTAAGACATTCTTGATGTATTTTGATACTTTGACAACGATTTTTCCAGTAGCTTAGAAGAAAACGATGTTTTTTTTCTTTGGTCGTTACAGTACGATAGAAAAAAAAAAGCTGTTAACTCAGTCAATATTAATTTTTTTTCGATTTAGATTTGCTTTTCATAGCTGTTTAAGACAATCTTGATGTATTTTGACACTTTGACAACGATTTTTTCCGTAGCTTAGAAGAAAACGATGTTTTTTTTTTCTTTGGTCGTTACAGTACGATAGAAAAAAAAAAGCTGTTAACTCAGTCAATATTAATTTTTTTTCGATTTAGATTTGCTTTTCATAGCTGTTTAAGACAATCTTGATGTATTTTGACACTTTGACAACGATTTTTTCCGTAGCTTAGAAGAAAACGATGTTTTTTTTTTCTTTGGTCGTTACAGTACGAAAGAAAAAAAAATGCTGTTATCTCCGTCAATATTAATTTTTTTCGATTTAGATTGGCTTTTCATAGCTGTTTAAGACAATCTTGATGTATTTTGATACTTTGACAACGATTTTTCCAGTAGCTTAGAAGAAAACGATATTTTTGTTCTTAGGTCGTTACAGTATTGTAGAAAAAAAAATTTCGTCAATTACAATTTGTTTTCGATTTAGATTTGCTGTTCATAGCTGTTTAAGACATTCTTGATGTATTTTGATACTTTGACAACGATTTTTCCAGTAGCTTAGAAGAAAACGATGTTTTTTTTCTTTGGTCGTTACAGTACGAAAGAAAAAAAAATGCTGTTAACTCCGTCAATGTTAATTTTTTTTCTATTTAGATTTGCTTTTCATAGCTGTTTAAGACAATCTTGATGTATTTTGATACTTTGACAACGATTTTTGCAGTAGCTTAGAAGAAAACGATATTTTTTCTTTTTGATCGTTACAGTACGAAAGAAAAACAAATGCTGTTTTCTCCGTCAATATTAACTTTTTTCGATTTAGATTTGCTTTTCATAGCTGTTTAAGACAATCTTGATGTATTTTGATACTTTGACAACGATTTTTCCAGTAGCTTAGAAGAAAACGATATTTTTTCTTTTTGGTCGTTACAGTACGAAAGAAAAACAAATGCTGTTATCTCCGTCAATATTAACTTTTTTGATTTAGATTTGCTTTTCATAGCTGTTTAAGACAATCTTGATGTATTTTGATACTTTGACAACGATTTTTCCAGTAGCTTAGAAGAAAACGATGTTTTTGTTCTTAGGTCGTTACAGTATGATAGAAAAAAAAATTTCGTCAATTATAATTTGTTTTCGATTTAGATTTGCCGTTCATAGCTGTTTAAGACAATCTTGATGTATTTTGATACTTTGACAACGATTTTTCCAGTAGCTTAGAAGAAAACGATGTTGTTTTTCTTTGGTCGTTACAGTATAAAAGAAAAAAAAATGCTGTTATCTCCGTCAATATTATTTTTTTTCGATTTAGATTGGCTTTTCATAGCTGTTTAAGACAATCTTGATGTATTTTGATACTTTGACAACGATTTTTCCAGTAGCTTAGAAGAAAACGATGTTTTTGTTTTTAGGTCGTTACAGTATGATAGAAAAAAAAATTTCGTCAATTATAATTTGTTTTCGATTTAGATTTGCTGTTCATAGCTGTTTAAGACAATCTTGATGTATTTTGATACTTTGACAACGATTTTTCCAGTAGCTTAGAAGAAAACGATGTTTTTTTTCTTAGGTCGTTACAGTATGATAGAAAAAAAAATTTCGTCAATTATAATTTGTTTTCGATTTAGATTTGCTTTTCATAGCTGTTTAAGACAATCTTGATGTATTTTGATACTTTGACAACGATTTTTCCAGTAGCTTAGAAGAAAACGATGTTTTTTTTCTTTGGTCGTTACAGTATGAAAGAAAAAAAAATTGCGTCAAAATTAATTTTTTTTCGATTTAGATTTGCTTTTCATAGCTGTTTAAGACAATCTTGATGTATTTTTGATACTTTGACAACGATTTTTCCAGTAGTTTAGAAGAAAACGATGTTTTTTTTTTCTTTGGTCGTTACAGTACGAAAGAAAAAAAAAATGCTGTTAACTCCGTCAATGTTAATTTTTTTTCCAGTAGTTTTGCTTTTCATAGCTGTTTAAGACAATCTTGATGTATTTTGATACTTTGACAACGATTTTTCCAGTAGCTTAGAAGAAAACGATGTTTTGTTCTTTCTTTGGTCGTTACAGTACGATAGAAAAAAAAAAGCTGTTAACTCCGTCAATGTTATTTTTTTTTCGATTTAGATTTGCTTTTCATAGCTGTTTAAGACACTCTTGATGTATTTTGACACTTTGACAACGATTTTTCCAGTAGTTTAGAAGAAAACGATGTTTTTTTTTATTTTGTCGTTACAGTACGAAAGAAAAAAAAAGCTGTTATCTCCGTCAATTATAATTTGTTTTCGATTTAGATTGGCTTTTCATAGCTGTTTAAGACAATCTTGATGTATTTTGACACTTTGACAACGATTTTTCCAGTAACTTAGAAGAAAACGATGTTTTTTTTTTATTTGGTCGTTACAGTACGAAAGAAAAAAAAAAGCTGTTATCTCCGTCAATTATATTTTTTTTTTCGATTTAGATTTGCTGTTCATAGCTGTTTAAGACAATCTTGATGTATTTTGATACTTTGACAACGATTTTTTCAGTAGCTTAGAAGAAAACGATGTTTTTTTTTTCTTTAGTCGTTACAGTACGAAAGAAAAATAAATGCTGTTATCTCCGTCAATATTAACTTTTTTCGAATTAGATTTGCTTTTCATAGCTGTTTAAGACAATCTTGATGTATTTTGATACTTTGACAACGATTTTTTCCGTAGCTTAGAAGAAAACGATGTTTTTTTTCTTTGGTCGTTACAGTACGAAAGAAAAAAAAATGCTATTATCTCCGTCAATATTAATTTTTTTCGATTTAGATTGGCTTTTCATAGCTGTTTAAGACAATCTTGATGTATTTTGATACTTTGACAACGATTTTTCCAGTAGCTTAGAAGAAAACGATGTTTTTGTTCTTAGATCGTTACAGTATGATAGAAAAAAAAATTTCGTCAATTATAATTTGTTTTCGATTTAGATTTGCTGTTCATATCTGTTTAAGACAATCTTGATGTATTTTGATACTTTGACAACGATTTTTCCAGTAGTTTAGAAGAAAACGATGTTTTTTTTCTTTGGTCGTTACAGTATGAAAGAAAAAAAAATGCTGTTATCTCCGTCAATATTTATTTTTTTCGATTAAGATTGGCTTTTCATAGCTGTTTAAGACAATCTTGATGTATTTTGATACTTTGACAACGATTTTTCCAGTAGCTTAGAAGAAAACGATGTTTTGGTCTTTCTTTGGTCGTTACAGTACGATAGAAAAAAAAAAAGCTGTTAACTCCGTCAATGTTATTTCATTTTTCGATTTAGATTTGCTTTTCATAGCTGTTTAAGACACTCTTGATGTATTTTGACACTTTGACAACGATTTTTCCAGTAGTTTAGAAGAAAACGATGTTTTTTTTTATTTGGTCGTTACAGTACGAAAGAAAATAAAAAGCTGTTATCTCCGTCAATTATAATTTGTTTTCGATTTAGATTGGCTTTTCATAGCTGTTTAAGACATTCTTGATGTATTTTGACACATTGACAACGATTTTTCTACTAGTTTAGAAGAAAACGATGTTTTTTTTTATTTGGTCGTTACGGTATGATAGAAAAAAAAATTTTGATAATTTTAATTTTTTTTAATTAGATTGGCTTTTCATAGCTGTTTAAGACAATCTTGATGTATTTTGACACTTTGACAACGATTTTTCCAGTAGCTTAGAAGAAAACGATGTTTTTTTTTATTTGGTCGTTACAGTACGAAAGAAAAAAAAAAAAACTGTTATCTCCGTCAATTATATTTTTTTTTCGATTTAGATTTGCTGTTCATAGCTGTTTAAGATAATCTTGATGTATTTTGATACTTTGACAACTATTTTTTCAGTAGCTTAGAAGAAAACGATGTTTTTTTTTTCTTTGGTCGTTACAGTACGAAAGAAAAAAAAAATGCTGTAACTCCGTCAATGTTAATTTTTTTTACAGTAGTTTTGCGTTTCATAGCTGTTTAAGACAATCTTGATGTATTTTGATACCTTGACAACGATTTTTCCAGTAGCTTAGAAGAAAACGATGTTTTGTTCTTTCTTTGGTCGTTACAGTACGATAGAAAAAAAAAACTGTTATCTCCGTCAATGTTATTTTTTTTTTCGATTTAGATTTGCTTTTTATAGCTGTTTAAGACACTCTTGATGTATTTTGACACTTTGACAACGATTTTTCCAGTAGTTTAGAAGAAAACGATGTTTTTTTTTATTTTGTCGTTACAGTACGAAAGAAAAAAAAAAGCTGTTATCTCCGTCAATTATAATTTGTTTTCGATTTAGATTGGCTTTTCATAGCTGTTTAAGACATTCTTGATGTATTTTGACACATTGACAACGATTTTTCAACTAGTTTAGAAGAAAACGATGTTTTTTTTTATTTGGTCGTTACAGTATGATAGAAAAAAAAATTCTGATAATTTTAATTTTTTTTAATTAGATTGGCTTTTCATAGCTGTTTAAGACAATCTTGATGTATTTTGACACTTTGACAACGATTTTTCCAGTAGCTTAGAAGAAAACTATGTTTTTTTTTTATTTGGTCGTTACAGTACGAAAGAAAAAAAAAAGCTGTTATCTCCGTCAATTATATTTTTTTTTCGATTTAGATTTGCTGTTCATAGCTGTTTAAGACAATCTTGATGTATTTTGATACTTTGACAACGATTTTTCCAGTAGCTTAAAAGAAAACGATGTTTTTTTTTCTTTGGTCGTTACAGTAGGAAAGAAAAAAAAAATTCGTTAATATTAATTTTTTTTCGATTTGGATTTGCTGTTCATAGCTGTTTAAGACAATCTTGATGTATTTTGATACTTTGACAACGATTTTTCCACTAGTTTAGAAGAAAACGATGTATTTTTTTTCTTTGGTCGTTACAGTACGATAGAAAAAAAAAGCTGTTAACTCCGTCAATATTAATTTTTTTTCGATTTAGATTTGCTGTTCATATCTGTTTAAGACAATCTTGATGTATTTTGATACTTTGACAACGATTTTTTCCGTAGCTTAGAAGAAAACGATGTTTTTTTTTATTTGGTCGTTACAGTACGAAAGAAAAAAAAAAGCTGTTATCTCCGTCAATTATAATTTGTTTTCGATTTAGATTGGCTTTTCATAGCTGTTTAAGACAATCTTGATGTATTTTGACACATTGACAACGATTTTTCCACTAGTTTAGAAGAAAACGATGTTTTTTTTATTTGGTCGTTACAGTATGATAGAAAAAAAAATTCTGATAATTTTAATTTTTTTTTAATTAGATTGGCTTTTCATAGCTGTTTAAGACAATCTTGATGTATTTTGATACTTTGACAACGATTTTTCTAGTAGCTTAGAAGAAAACGATGTTTTCTTTTATTTGGTCGTTACAGTACGAAAGAAAAAAAAAAGATGTTATCTCCGTCAATTATAATTTTTTTTCGATTTAGATTTGCTGTTCATAGCTGTTTAAGACAATCTTGATGTATTTTGATACTTTGACAACGATTTTTCCAGTAGCTTAGAAGAAAACGATGTTTTTTTTTTTATTTGGTCGTTACAGTACGAAAGAAAAAAAAAACTGTTATCTCCGTCAATTATAATTTTTTTTCGATTTAGATTTGCTGTTCATAGCTGTTTAAGACAATCTTGATGTATTTTGATACTTTGACAACGATTTTTCCAGTAGCTTAGAAGAAAACGATGTTTTTTTTTTATTTGGTCGTTACAGTACGAAAGACAAAAATAAGCTGTTATCTCCGTCAATTATAATTTTTTTTCGATTTAGATTTGCTTTTCATAGCTGTTTAAGACAATCTTGATGTATTTTGATACTTTGACAACGATTTTTCCAGTAGCTTAGAAGAAAACGATGTTTTTGTTCTTAGGTCGTTACAGTATGATAGAAAAAAAAATTTCGTCAATTATAATTTGTTTTCGATTTAGATTTGCTTTTCATAGCTGTTTAAGACATTCTTGATGTATTTTGACACATTGACAACGATTTTTCCACTAGTTTAGAAGAAAACGATGTTTTTTTTTATTTGGTCGTTACAGTATGATAGAAAAAAAAATTTCGATAATTTTAATTTTTTTTTAATTAGATTAGCTTTTCATAGCTGTTTAAGACAATCTTGATGTATTTTGACACTTTGACAACGATTTTTCCAGTAGCTTAGAAGAAAACGATGTTTTTTTTTATTTGGTCGTTACAGTACGAAAGAAAAAAAAAAAGCTGTTATCTCCGTCAATTATAATTTTTTTTCGATTTAGATTTGCTGTTCATAGCTGTTTAAGACAATCTTGATGTATTTTGATACTTTGTCAACGATTTTTCCAGTAGCTTAGAAGAAAACGATGTTTTTTTTCTTTGGTCGTTACAGTACGAAAGAAAAAAAAATGCTGTTATCTCCGTCAATATTAACTTTTTTCGATTTAGATTTGCTTTTCATAGCTGTTTAAGACAATCTTGATGTATTTTGATACTTTGACAACGATTTTTCCAGTAGCTTAGAAGAAAACGATGTTTTTTTTTATTTGGTCGTTACAGTATGATAGAAAAAAAAAATCTGTTAACTCCGTCAATGTTATTTTTTTTTCGATTTAGATTTGCTTTTCATAGCTGTTTAAGACACTCTTGATGTATTTTGACACTTTGACAACGATTTTTCCAGTAGTTTAGAAGAAAACGATGTTTTTTTTTATTTGGTCGTTACAGTACGAAAGAAAAAAATAAGCTGTTATCTCCGTCAATTATAATTTGTTTTCGATTTAGATTGGCTTTTCATAGCTGTTTAAGACAATCTTGATGTATTTTGACACATTGACAACGATTTTTCCACTAGTTTAGAAGAAAACGATGTTTTTTTTATTTGGTCGTTACAGTATGATAGAAAAAAAAATTCTGATAATTTTAATTTTTTTTTAATTAGATTGGCTTTTCATAGCTGTTTAAGACAATCTTGATGTATTTTGATACTTTGACAACGATTTTTCTAGTAGCTTAGAAGAAAACGATGTTTTTTTTTATTTGGTCGTTACAGTACGAAAGAAAAAAAAAAGATGTTATCTCCGTCAATTATAATTTTTTTTCGATTTAGATTTGCTGTTCATAGCTGTTTCAGACAATCTTGATGTATTTTGATACTTTGACAACGATTTTTCCAGTAGCTTAGAAGAAAACGATGTTTTTTTTTTTATTTGGTCGTTACAGTACGAAAGAAAAAAAAAACTGTTATCTCCGTCAATTATAATTTTTTTTCGATTTAGATTTGCTGTTCATAGCTGTTTAAGACAATCTTGATGTATTTTGATACTTTGACAACGATTTTTCCAGTAGCTTAGAAGAAAACGATGTTTTTTTTTTATTTGGTCGTTACAGTACGAAAGAAAAAATAAGCTGTTATCTCCGTCAATTATAATTTTTTTTCGATTTAGATTTGCTTTTCATATCTGTTTAAGACAATCTTGATGTATTTTGATACTTTGACAACGATTTTTTCCGTAGCTTAGAAGAAAACGATGTTTTTTTTTATTTGGTCGTTACAGTACGAAAGAAAAAAAAAAGCTGTTATCTCCGTCAATTATAATTTGTTTTCGATTTAGATTGGCTTTTCATAGCTGTTTAAGACAATCTTGATGTATTTTGACACATTGACAACGATTTTTCCACTAGTTTAGAAGAAAACGATGTTTTTTTTATTTGGTCGTTACAGTATGATAGAAAAAAAAATTCTGATAATTTTAATTTTTTTTTAATTAGATTGGCTTTTCATAGCTGTTTAAGACAATCTTGATGTATTTTGATACTTTGACAACGATTTTTCTAGTAGCTTAGAAGAAAACGATGTTTTTTTTTATTTGGTCGTTACAGTACGAAAGAAAAAAAAAAGATGTTATCTCCGTCAATTATAATTTTTTTTCGATTTAGATTTGCTGTTCATAGCTGTTTAAGACAATCTTGATGTATTTTGATACTTTGACAACGATTTTTCCAGTAGCTTAGAAGAAAACGATGTTTTTTTTTTTATTTGGTCGTTACAGTACGAAAGAAAAAAAAAACTGTTATCTCCGTCAATTATAATTTTTTTTCGATTTAGATTTGCTGTTCATAGCTGTTTAAGACAATCTTGATGTATTTTGATACTTTGACAACGATTTTTCCAGTAGCTTAGAAGAAAACGATGTTTTTTTTTTATTTGGTCGTTACAGTACGAAAGAAAAAAATAAGCTGTTATCTCCGTCAATTATAATTTTTTTTCGATTTAGATTTGCTGTTCATAGCTGTTTAAGACAATCTTGATGTATTTTGATACTTTGACAACGATTTTTCCAGTAGCTTAAAAGAAAACGATGTTTTTTTTTCTTTGGTCGTTACAGTAAGAAAGAAAAAAAAAATTCGTTAATATTAATTTTTTTTCGATTTGGATTTGCTGTTCATAGCTGTTTAAGACAATCTTGATGTATTTTGATACTTTGACAACGATTTTTCCACTAGTTTAGAAGAAAACGATGTATTTTTTTTCTTTGGTCGTTACAGTACGATAGAAAAAAAAAGCTGTTAACTCCGTCAATATTAATTTTTTTTCGATTTAGATTTGCTGTTCATATCTGTTTAAGACAATCTTGATGTATTTTGATACTTTGACAACGATTTTTTCCGTAGCTTAGAAGAAAACGATGTTTTTTTTTATTTGGTCGTTACAGTACGAAAGAAAAAAAAAAGCTGTTATCTCCGTCAATTATAATTTGTTTTCGATTTAGATTGGCTTTTCATAGCTGTTTAAGACAATCTTGATGTATTTTGACACATTGACAACGATTTTTCCACTAGTTTAGAAGAAAACGATGTTTTTTTTATTTGGTCGTTACAGTATGATAGAAAAAAAAATTCTGATAATTTTAATTTTTTTTTAATTAGATTGGCTTTTCATAGCTGTTTAAGACAATCTTGATGTATTTTGATACTTTGACAACGATTTTTCTAGTAGCTTAGAAGAAAACGATGTTTTTTTTTATTTGGTCGTTACAGTACGAAAGAAAAAAAAAAGATGTTATCTCCGTCAATTATAATTTTTTTTCGATTTAGATTTGCTGTTCATAGCTGTTTAAGACAATCTTGATGTATTTTGATACTTTGACAACGATTTTTCCAGTAGCTTAGAAGAAAACGATGTTTTTTTTTTTATTTGGTCGTTACAGTACGAAAGAAAAAAAAACTGTTATCTCCGTCAATTATAATTTTTTTTCGATTTAGATTTGCTGTTCATAGCTGTTTAAGACAATCTTGATGTATTTTGATACTTTGACAACGATTTTTCCAGTAGCTTAGAAGAAAACGATGTTTTTTTTTTATTTGGTCGTTACAGTACGAAAGACAAAAATAAGCTGTTATCTCCGTCAATTATAATTTTTTTTCGATTTAGATTTGCTTTTCATAGCTGTTTAAGACAATCTTGATGTATTTTGATACTTTGACAACGATTTTTCCAGTAGCTTAGAAGAAAACGATGTTTTTGTTCTTAGGTCGTTACAGTATGATAGAAAAAAAAATTTCGTCAATTATAATTTGTTTTCGATTTAGATTTGCTTTTCATAGCTGTTTAAGACATTCTTGATGTATTTTGACACATTGACAACGATTTTTCCACTAGTTTAGAAGAAAACGATGTTTTTTTTTATTTGGTCGTTACAGTATGATAGAAAAAAAAATTTCGATAATTTTAATTTTTTTTTAATTAGATTTGCTGTTCATAGCTGTTTAAGACAATCTTGATGTATTTTGATACTTTGTCAACGATTTTTCCAGTAGCTTAGAAGAAAACGATGTTTTTTTTCTTTGGTCGTTACAGTACGAAAGAAAAAAAAATGCTGTTATCTCCGTCAATATTAACTTTTTTCGATTTAGATTTGCTTTTCATAGCTGTTTAAGACAATCTTGATGTATTTTGATACTTTGACAACGATTTTTCCAGTAGCTTAGAAGAAAACGATGTTTTTTTTTATTTGGTCGTTACAGTATGATAGAAAAAAAAAATCTGTTAACTCCGTCAATGTTATTTTTTTTTCGATTTAGATTTGCTTTTCATAGCTGTTTAAGACACTCTTGATGTATTTTGACACTTTGACAACGATTTTTCCAGTAGTTTAGAAGAAAACGATGTTTTTTTTTATTTGGTCGTTACAGTACGAAAGAAAAAAATAAGCTGTTATCTCCGTCAATTATAATTTTTTTTCGATTTAGATTGGCTTTTCATAGCTGTTTAAGACATTCTTGATGTATTTTGACACATTGACAACGATTTTTCCACTAGTTTAGAAGAAAACGATGTTTTTTTTATTTGGTCGTTACAGTATGATAGAAAAAAAAATTCTGATAATTTTAATTTTTTTTTAATTAGATTGGCTTTTCATAGCTGTTTAAGACAATCTTGATGTATTTTGATACTTTGACAACGATTTTTCTAGTAGCTTAGAAGAAAACGATGTTTTTTTTTATTTGGTCGTTACAGTACGAAAGAAAAAAAAAAGATGTTATCTCCGTCAATTATAATTTTTTTTCGATTTAGATTTGCTGTTCATAGCTGTTTAAGACAATCTTGATGTATTTTGATACTTTGACAACGATTTTTCCAGTAGCTTAGAAGAAAACGATGTTTTTTTTTTTATTTGGTCGTTACAGTACGAAAGAAAAAAAAAACTGTTATCTCCGTCAATTATAATTTTTTTTCGATTTAGATTTGCTGTTCATAGCTGTTTAAGACAATCTTGATGTATTTTGATACTTTGACAACGATTTTTCCAGTAGCTTAGAAGAAAACGATGTTTTTTTTTTATTTGGTCGTTACAGTACGAAAGAAAAAAATAAGCTGTTATCTCCGTCAATTATAATTTTTTTTCGATTTAGATTTGCTTTTCATAGCTGTTTAAGACAATCTTGATGTATTTTGATACTTTGACAACGATTTTTCCAGTAGCTTAGAAGAAAACGATGTTTTTGTTCTTAGGTCGTGACAGTATGATAGAAAAAAAAATTTCGTCAATTATAATTTGTTTTCGATTTAGATTTGCTTTTCATAGCTGTTTAAGACATTCTTGATGTATTTTGACACATTGACAACGATTTTTCCAGTAGCTTAGAAGAAAACGATGTTTTTTTTTATTTGGTCGTTACAGTACGAAAGAAAAAAAAAAAGCTGTTATCTCCGTCAATTATAATTTTTTTTCGATTTAGATTTGCTGTTCATAGCTGTTTAAGACAATCTTGATGTATTTTGATACTTTGTCAACGATTTTTCCAGTAGCTTAGAAGAAAACGATGTTTTTTTTCTTTGGTCGTTACAGTACGAAAGAAAAAAAAATGCTGTTATCTCCGTCAATATTAACTTTTTTCGATTTAGATTTGCTTTTCATAGCTGTTTAAGACAATCTTGATGTATTTTGATACTTTGACAACGATTTTTCCAGTAGCTTAGAAGAAAACGATGTTTTTTTTTATTTGGTCGTTACAGTATGATAGAAAAAAAAAATCTGTTAACTCCGTCAATGTTATTTTTTTTTCGATTTAGATTTTCTTTTCATAGCTGTTTAAGACACTCTTGATGTATTTTGACACTTTGACAACGATTTTTCCAGTAGTTTAGAAGAAAACGATGTTTTTTTTTATTTGGTCGTTACAGTACGAAAGAAAAAAATAAGCTGTTATCTCCGTCAATTATAATTTTTTTTCGATTTAGATTGGATTTTCATAGCTGTTTAAGACATTCTTGATGTATTTTGACACATTGACAACGATTTTTCCACTAGTTTAGAAGAAAACGATGTTTTTTTTTATTTGGTCGTTACAGTATGAAAGAAAAAAAAATTTCGATAATATTAATTTTTTTTAATTAGATTGGCTTTTCATAGCTGTTTAAGACAATCTTGATGTATTTTGACACTTTGACAACGATTTTTCCAGTAGCTTAGAAGAAAACGATGTTTTTTTTTATTTGGTCGTTACAGTACGAAAGAAAAAAAAAAAGCTGTTATCTCCGTCAATTAAAATTTTTTTTCGATTTAGATTTGCTGTTCATAGCTGTTTAAGACAATCTTGATGTATTTTGATACTTTGTCAACGATTTTTCCAGTAGCTTAGAAGAAAACGATGTTTTTTTTTATTTGGTCGTTACAGTACGAAAGAAAAAAAAAATGCTGTTATCTCCGTCAATATTAACTTTTTTCGATTTAGATTTGCTTTTCATAGCTGTTTAAGACAATCTTGATGTATTTTGATACTTTGACAACGATTTTTCCAGTAGCTTAGAAGAAAACGATGTTTTTGTTCTTAGGTCGTTACAGTATGATAGAAAAAAAAATTTCGTCAATTATAATTTGTTTTCGATTTAGATTTGCTTTTCATAGCTGTTTAAGACATTCTTGATGTATTTTGACACATTGACAACGATTTTTCCACTAGTTTAGAAGAAAACGATGTTTTTTTTTATTTGGTCGTTACAGTATGATAGAAAAAAAAATTTCGATAATTTTAATTTTTTTTATTTAGATTAGCTTTTCATAGCTGTTTAAGACAATCTTGATGTATTTTGACACTTTGACAACGATTTTTCCAGTAGCTTAGAAGAAAACGATGTTTTTTTTTATTTGGTCGTTACAGTATGAAAGAAAAAAAAAAAGCTGTTATCTCCGTCAATTATAATTTTTTTTTGATTTAGATTTGCTTTTTATAGCTGTTTAAGACAATCTTGATGTATTTTGATACTTTGTCAACGATTTTTCCAGTAGCTTAGAAGAAAACGATGTTTTTTTTCTTTGGTCGTTACAGTACGAAAGAAAAAAAAATGCTGTTATCTCCGTCAATATTAACTTTTTTCGATTTAGATTTGCTTTTCATAGCTGTTTAAGACAATCTTGATGTATTTTGATACTTTGACAACGATTTTTCCAGTAGCTTAGAAGAAAACGATGTTTTTTTTTATTTGGTCGTTACAGTAAGAAAGAAAAAAAAAAGCTGTTATCTCCGTCAATTATAATTTTTTTTTTGATTTAGATTTGCTTTTCATAGCTGTTTAAGACAATCTTGATGTATTTTGATACTTTGTCAACGATTTTTCCAGTAGCTTAGAAGAAAACGATGTTTTTTTTCTTTGGTCGTTACAGTACGAAAGAAAAAAAAATGCTGTTATCTCCGTCAATATTAACTTTTTTCGATTTAGATTTGCTTTTCATAGCTGTTTAAGACAATCTTGATGTATTTTGATACTTTGACAACGATTTTTCCAGTAGCTTAGAAGAAAACGATGTTTTTTTTTTATTTGGTCGTTACAGTACGAAAGAAAAAAAAAAGCTGTTAACTCCGTCAATGTTATTTTTTTTTCGATTTAGATTTGCTTTTCATAGCTGTTTAAGACAATCTTGATGTATTTTGATACTTTGTCAACGATTTTTCCAGTAGCTTAGAAGAAAACGATGTTTTTTTTCTTTGGTCGTTACAGTACGAAAGAAAAAAAAATGCTGTTATCTCCGTCAATATTAACTTTTTTCGATTTAGATTTGCTTTTCATAGCTGTTTAAGACAATCTTGATGTATTTTGATACTTTGACAACGATTTTTCCAGTAGCTTAGAAGAAAACGATGTTTTTTTTTTATTTGGTCGTTACAGTACGAAAGAAAAAAAAAAGCTGTTAACTCCGTCAATGTTATTTTTTTTTCGATTTAGATTTGCTTTTCATAGCTGTTTAAGACACTCTTGATGTATTTTGACACTTTGACAACGATTTTTCCAGTAGTTTAGAAGAAAACGATGTTTTTTTTTATTTGGTCGTTACAGTACGAAAGAAAAAAATAAGCTGTTATCTCCGTCAATTATAATTTTTTTTCGATTTAGATTGGCTTTTCATAGCTGTTTAAGACATTCTTGATGTATTTTGACACATTGACAACGATTTTTCCACTAGTTTAGAAGAAAACGATGTTTTTTTTATTTGGTCGTTACAGTATGATAGAAAAAAAAATTTCGATAATTTAAATTTTTTTTTAATTAGATTGGCTTTTCATAGCTGTTTAATATAATCTTGATGTATTTTGACACTTTGACAACGATTTTTCCAGTAGCTTAGAAGAAAACGATGTTTTTGTTCTTAGGTCGTTACAGTATGATAGAAAAAAAAATTTCGTCAATTATAATTTGTTTTCGATTTAGATTTGCTTTTCATAGCTGTTTAAGACATTCTTGATGTATTTTGACACATTGACAACGATTTTTCCACTAGTTTAGAAGAAAACGATGTTTTTTTTTATTTGGTCGTTACAGTATGATAGAAAAAAAAATTTCGATAATTTTAATTTTTTTTTAATTAGATTAACTTTTCATAGCCGTTTAAGACAATCTTGATGTATTTTGACACTTTGACAACGATTTTTCCAGTAGCTTAGAAGAAAACGATGTTTTTTTTTATTTGGTCGTTACAGTACGAAAGAAAAAAAAAAAGCTGTTATCTCCGTCAATTATAATTTTTTTTCGATTTAGATTTGCTGTTCATAGCTGTTTTAGACAATCTTGATGTATTTTGATACTTTGTCAACGATTTTTCCAGTAGCTTAAAAGAAAACGATGTTTTTTTTCTTTGGTCGTTACAGTACGAAAGAAAAAAAAATGCTGTTATCTCCGTCAATATTAACTTTTTTCGATTTAGATTTGCTTTTCATAGCTGTTTAAGACAATCTTGATGTATTTTGATACTTTGACAACGATTTTTCCAGTAGCTTAGAAGAAAACGATGTTTTTTTTTATTTGGTCGTTACAGTATGATAGAAAAAAAAAATCTGTTAACTCCGTCAATTATAATTTTTTTTCGATTTAGATTTGCTTTTCATAGCTGTTTAAGACACTCTTGATGTATTTTGACACTTTGACAACGATTTTTCCAGTAGTTTAGAAGAAAACGATGTTTTTTTTTATTTGGTCGTTACAGTACGAAAGAAAAAAATAAGCTGTTATCTCCGTCAATTATAATTTTTTTTCGATTTAGATTGGCTTTTCATAGCTGTTTAAGACATTCTTGATGTATTTTGACACATTGACAACGATTTTTCTACTAGTTTAGAAGAAAACGATGTTTTTTTTTATTTGGTCGTTACAGTATGATAGAAAAAAAAATTTCGATAATTTTAATTTCTTTTAATTAGATTGGCTTTTCATAGCTGTTTAAGACAATCTTGATGTATTTTGACACTTTGACAACGATTTTTCCAGTAGCTTAGAAGAAAACGATGTTTTTTTTTATTTGGTCGTTACAGTACGAAAGAAAAAAAAAAGCTGTTATCTCCGTCAATTAAAATTTTTTTTCGATTTAGATTTGCTGTTCATAGCTGTTTAAGACAATCTTGATGTATTTTGATACTTTGTCAACGATTTTTTCAGTAGCTTAGAAGAAAACGATGTTTTTTTTCTTTGGTCGTTACAGTACGAAAGAAAAAAAAATGCTGTTATCTCCGTCAATATTAACTTTTTTCGATTTAGATTTGCTTTTCATAGCTGTTTAAGACAATCTTGATGTATTTTGATACTTTGACAACGATTTTTCCAGTAGCTTAGAAGAAAACGATGTTTTTGTTCTTAGGTCGTTACAGTATGATAGAAAAAAAAATTTCGTCAATTATAATTTGTTTTTGATTTAGATTTGCTTTTCATAGCTGTTTAAGACAATCTTGATGTATTTTGATACTTTGTCAACGATTTTTCCAGTAGCTTAGAAGAAAACGATGTTTTTTTACTTTGGTCGTTACAGTACGAAAGAAAAAAAAATGCTGTTATCTCCGTCAATATTAACTTTTTTCGATTTAGATTTGCTTTTCATAGCTGTTTAAGACAATCTTGATGTATTTTGATACTTTGACAACGATTTTTCCAGTAGCTTAGAAGAAAACGATGTTTTTTTTTATTTGGTCGTTACAGTACAAAAGAAAAAAAAAAAGCTGTTATCTCCGTCAATTATAATTTTTTTTTTGATTTAGATTTGCTTTTCATAGCTGTTTAAGACAATCTTGATGTATTTTGATACTTTGTCAACGATTTTTCCAGTAGCTTAGAAGAAAACGATGTTTTTTTTTCTTTGGTCGTTACAGTACGAAAGAAAAAAAAATGCTGTTATCTCCGTCAATATTAACTTTTTTCGATTTAGATTTGCTTTTCATAGCTGTTTAAGACAATCTTGATGTATTTTGATACTTTGACAACGATTTTTCCAGTAGCTTAGAAGAAAACGATGTTTTTTTTTTATTTGGTCGTTACAGTACGAAAGAAAAAAAAAAGCTGTTAACTCCGTCAATGTTATTTTTTTTTCGATTTAGATTTGCTTTGCATAGCTGTTTAAGACAATCTTGATGTATTTTGATACTTTGTCAACGATTTTTCCAGTAGCTTAGAAGAAAACGATGTTTTTTTTCTTTGGTCGTTACAGTACGAAAGAAAAAAAAATGCTGTTATCTCCGTCAATATTAACTTTTTTCGATTTAGATTTGCTTTTCATAGCTGTTTAAGACAATCTTGATGTATTTTGATACTTTGACAACGATTTTTCCAGTAGCTTAGAAGAAAACGATGTTTTTTTTTTATTTGGTCGTTACAGTACGAAAGAAAAAAAAAAGCTGTTAACTCTGTCAATGTTATTTTTTTTTCGATTTAGATTTGCTGTTCATAGCTGTTTAAGACACTCTTGATGTATTTTGACACTTTGACAACGATTTTTCCAGTAGTTTAGAAGAAAACGATGTTTTTTTTTATTTGGTCGTTACAGTACGAAAGAAATAAATAAGCTGTTATCTCCGTCAATTATAATTTTTTTTCGATTTAGATTGGCTTTTCATAGCTGTTTAAGACATTCTTGATGTATTTTGACACATTGACAACGATTTTTCCACTAGTTTAGAAGAAAACGATGTTTTTTTTTATTTGGTCGTTACAGTATGATAGAAAAAAAAATTTCGTCAATTATAATTTGTTTTCGATTTAGATTTGCTGTTCATAGCTGTTTAAGACAATCTTGATGTATTTTGATACTTTGACAACGATTTTTCCAGTAGCTTAGAAGAAAACGATGTTTTTGTTCTTAGGTCGTTACAGTATGATAGAAAAAAAAATTTCGTCAATTATAATTTGTTTTCGATTTAGATTTGCTGTTCATAGCTGTTTAAGACAATCTTGATGTATTTTGATACTTTGACAACGATTTTTCCAGTAGCTTAGAAGAAAACGATGTTTTTTTTCTTTGATCGTTACAGTATGAAAGAAAAAAAAATTGCGTCAATATAATTTTTTTTTCGATTTAGATTTGCTTTTCATAGCTGTTTAAGACAATCTTGATATATTTTGATACTTTGACAACGATTTTTCCAGTAGCTTAGAAGAAAACGATGTTTTTTTTTTCTTTGGTCGTTACAGTACGAAAGAAAAAAAAATGCTGTTAACTCCGTCAATGTTAATTTTTTTTCCAGCAGTTTTGCTTTTCATAGCTGTTTAAGACAATCTTGATGTATTTTGATACTTTGACAACGATTTTTCCAGTAGCTTAGAAGAAAACGATGTTTTGTTCTTTCTTTGGTCGTTACAGTACGATAGAAAAAAAAATTTCGATAATTTTAATTTTTTTTAATTAGATTGGCTTTTCATAGCTGTTTAAGACAATCTTGATGTATTTTGACACTTTGACAACGATTTTTCCAGTAGCTTAGAAGAAAACGATGTTTTTTTTTATTTGGTCGTTACAGTACGAAAGAAAAAAAAAAGCTGTTATCTCCGTCAATTAAAATTTTTTTTCGATTTAGATTTGCTGTTCATAGCTGTTTAAGACAATCTTGATGTATTTTGATACTTTGTCAACGATTTTTCCAGTAGCTTAGAAGAAAACGATGTTTTTTTTCTTTGGTCGTTACAGTACGAAAGAAAAAAAAATGCTGTTATCTCCGTCAATATTAACTTTTTTCGATTTAGATTTGCTTTTCATAGCTGTTTAAGACAATCTTGATGTATTTTGATACTTTGGCAACGATTTTTCCAGTAGCTTAGAAGAAAACGATGTTTTTGTTCTTAGGTCGTTACAGTATGATAGAAAAAAAAATTTCGTCAATTATAATTTGTTTTCGATTTAGATTTGCTTTTCATAGCTGTTTAAGACATTCTTGATGTATTTTGACACATTGACAACGATTTTCCCACTAGTTTAGAAGAAAACGATGTTTTTTTTATTTGGTCGTTACAGTATGATAGAAAAAAAAATTTCGATAATTTTAATTTTTTTTTTTCGATTAGCTTTTCATAGCTGTTTAAGACAATCTTGATGTATTTTGACACTTTGACAACGATTTTTCCAGTATCTTAGAAGAAAACGATGTTTTTTTTTATTTGGTCGTTACAGTACGAAAGAAAAAAAAAAGCTGTTATCTCCGTCAATTATAATTTTTTTTTTGATTTAGATTTGCTTTTCATAGCTGTTTAAGACAATCTTGATGTATTTTGATACTTTGTCAACGATTTTTCCAGTAGCTTAGAAGAAAACGATGTTTTTTTTCTTTGGTCGTTACAGTACGAAAGAAAAAAAAATGCTGTTATCTCCGTCAATATTAACTTTTTTCGATTTAGATTTGCTTTTCATAGCTGTTTAAGACAATCTTGATGTATTTTGATACTTTGACAACGATTTTTCCAGTAGCTTAGAAGAAAACGATGTTTTTTTTTATTTGGTCGTTACAGTACGAAAGAAAAAAAAAAAGCTGTTATCTCCGTCAATTATAATTTTTTTTTTGATTTAGATTTGCTTTTCATAGCTGTTTAAGACAATCTTGATGTATTTTGATACTTTGTCAACGATTTTTCCAGTAGCTTAGAAGAAAACGATGTTTTTTTTCTTTGGTCGTTACAGTACGAAAGAAAAAAAAATGCTGTTATCTCCGTCAATATTAACTTTTTTCGATTTAGATTTGCTTTTCATAGCTGTTTAAGACAATCTTGATGTATTTTGATACTTTGACAACGATTTTTCCAGTAGCTTAGAAGAAAACGATGTTTTTGTTCTTAGGTCGTTACAGTATGATAGAAAAAAAAATTTCGTCAATTATAATTTGTTTTCGATTTAGATTTGCTTTTCATAGCTGTTTAAGACATTCTTGATGTATTTTGACACATTGACAACGATTTTTCCACTAGTTTAGAAGAAAACGATGTTTTTTTTTATTTGGTCGTTACAGTATGATAGAAAAAAAAATTTCGATAATTTTTATTTTTTTTTAATTAGATTAGCTTTTCATAGCTGTTTAAGACAATCTTGATGTATTTTGACACTTTGACAACGATTTTTCCAGTATCTTAGAAGAAAACGATGTTTTTTTTTATTTGGTCGTTACAGTACGAAAGAAAAAAAAATGCTGTTATCTCCGTCAATTATAATTTTTTTTTTGATTTAGATTTGCTTTTCATAGCTGTTTAAGACAATCTTGATGTATTTTGATACTTTGTCAACGATTTTTCCAGTAGCTTAGAAGAAAACGATGTTTTTTTACTTTGGTCGTTACAGTACGAAAGAAAAAAAAATGCTGTTATCTCCGTCAATATTAACTTTTTTCGATTTAGATTTGCTTTTCATAGCTGTTTAAGACAATCTTGATGTATTTTGATACTTTAACAACGATTTTTCCAGTAGCTTAGAAGAAAACGATGTTTTTTTTTATTTGGTCGTTACAGTACAAAAGAAAAAAAAAAGCTGTTATCTCCGTCAATTATAATTTTTTTTTTGATTTAGATTTGCTTTTCATAGCTGTTTAAGACAATCTTGATGTATTTTGATACTTTGTCAACGATTTTTCCAGTAGCTTAGAAGAAAACGATGTTTTTTTTTCTTTGGTCGTTACAGTACGAAAGAAAAAAAAATGCTGTTATCTCCGTCAATATTAACTTTTTTCGATTTAGATTTGCTTTTCATAGCTGTTTAAGACAATCTTGATGTATTTTGATACTTTGACAACGATTTTTCCAGTAGCTTAGAAGAAAACGATGTTTTTTTTTTATTTGGTCGTTACAGTACGAAAGAAAAAAAAAAGCTGTTAACTCCGTCAATGTTATTTTTTTTTCGATTTAGATTTGCTTTTCATAGCTGTTTAAGACAATCTTGATGTATTTTGATACTTTGTCAACGATTTTTCCAGTAGCTTAGAAGAAAACGATGTTTTTTTTCTTTGGTCGTTACAGTACGAAAGAAAAAAAAATGCTGTTATCTCCGTCAATATTAACTTTTTTCGATTTAGATTTGCTTTTCATAGCTGTTTAAGACAATCTTGATGTATTTTGATACTTTGACAACGATTTTTCCAGTAGCTTAGAAGAAAACGATGTTTTTTTTATTATTTGGTCGTTACAGTACGAAAGAAAAAAAAAAGCTGTTAACTCTGTCAATGTTATTTTTTTTCGATTTAGATTGGCTTTTCATAGCTGTTTAAGACATTCTTGATGTATTTTGATACTTTGTCAACGATTTTTCCAGTAGCTTAGAAGAAAACGATGTTTTTTTTCTTTGGTCGTTACAGTACGAAAGAAAAACAAATGCTGTTATCTCCGTCAATATTAACTTTTTTCGATTTAGATTTGCTTTTCATAGCTGTTTAAGACAATCTTGATGTATTTTGATACTTTGACAACGATTTTTCCAGTAGCTTAGAAGAAAACGATGTTTTTTTTTATTTGGTCGTTACAGTACAAAAGAAAAAAAAAAGCTGTTATCTCCGTCAATATTAACTTTTTTCGATTTAGATTTGCTTTTCATAGCTGTTTAAGACAATCTTGATGTATTTTGATACTTTGACAACGATTTTTCCAGTAGCTTAGAAGAAAACGATGTTTTTTTTTTATTTGGTCGTTACAGTACGAAAGAAAAAAAAAAGCTGTTAACTCCGTCAATGTTATTTTTTTTTCGATTTAGATTTGCTTTTCATAGCTGTTTAAGACAATCTTGATGTATTTTGATACTTTGTCAACGATTTTTCCAGTAGCTTAGAAGAAAACGATGTTTTTTTTCTTTGGTCGTTACAGTACGAAAGAAAAAAAAATGCTGTTATCTCCGTCAATATTAACTTTTTTCGATTTAGATTTGCTGTTCATAGCTGTTTAAGACAATCTTGATGTATTTTGATACTTTGACAACGATTTTTCCAGTAGCTTAGAAGAAAACGATGTTTTTGTTCTTATGTCGTTACAGTATGATAGAAAAAAAAATTTCGTCAATTATAATTTTTTTTCGATTTAGATTGGCTTTTCATAGCTGTTTAAGACATTCTTGATGTATTTTGACACATTGACAACGATTTTTCCACTAGTTTAGAAGAAAACGATGTTTTTTTTTATTTGGTCGTTACAGTATGATAGAAAAAAAAATTTCGTCAATTATAATTTGTTTTCGATTTAGATTTGCTGTTCATAGCTGTTTAAGACAATCTTGATGTATTTTGATACTTTGACAACGATTTTTCCAGTAGCTTAGAAGAAAACGATGTTTTTGTTCTTAGGTCGTTACAGTATGATAGAAAAAAAAATTTCGTCAATTATAATTTGTTTTCGATTTAGATTTGCTGTTCATAGCTGTTTAAGACAATCTTGATGTATTTTGATACTTTGACAACGATTTTTCCAGTAGCTTAGAAGAAAACGATGTTTTTTTTTCTTTGATCGTTACAGTATGAAAGAAAAAAAAATTGCGTCAATATAATTTTTTTTTCGATTTAGATTTGCTTTTCATAGCTGTTTAAGACAATCTTGATATATTTTGATACTTTGACAACGATTTTTCCAGTAGCTTAGAAGAAAACGATGTTTTTTTTTTCTTTGGTCGTTACAGTACGAAAGAAAAAAAAATGCTGTTAACTCCGTCAATGTTAATTTTTTTTCCAGCAGTTTTGCTTTTCATAGCTGTTTAAGACAATCTTGATGTATTTTGATACTTTGACAACGATTTTTCCAGTAGCTTAGAAGAAAACGATGTTTTGTTCTTTCTTTGGTCGTTACAGTACGATAGAAAAAAAAATTTCGATAATTTTAATTTTTTTTTAATTAGATTAGCTTTTCATAGCTGTTTAAGACAATCTTGATGTATTTTGACACTTTGACAACGATTTTTCCAGTATCTTAGAAGAAAACGATGTTTTTTTTTATTTGGTCGTTACAGTACGAAAGAAAAAAAAAAGCTGTTATCTCCGTCAATATTAACTTTTTTCGATTTAGATTTGCTTTTCATAGCTGTTTAAGACAATCTTGATGTATTTTGATACTTTGGCAACGATTTTTCCAGTAGCTTAGAAGAAAACGATGTTTTTTTTCTTTGATCGTTACAGTATGAAAGAAAAAAAAATTGCGTCAATATAATTTTTTTTTCGATTTAGATTTGCTTTTCATAGCTGTTTAAGACAATCTTGATATATTTTGATACTTTGACAACGATTTTTCCAGTAGCTTAGAAGAAAACGATGTTTTTTTTTTCTTTGGTCGTTACAGTACGAAAGAAAAAAAAATGCTGTTAACTCCGTCAATATTAATTTTTTTTCCAGCAGTTTTGCTTTTCATAGCTGTTTAAGACAATCTTGATGTATTTTGATACTTTGACAACGATTTTTCCAGTAGCTTAGAAGAAAACGATGTTTTTGTTCTTAGGTCGTTACAGTATGATAGAAAAAAAAATTTCGTCAATTATAATTTTTTTTCGATTTAGATTGGCTTTTCATAGCTGTTTAAGACATTCTTGATGTATTTTGACACATTGACAACGATTTTTCCACTAGTTTAGAAGAAAACGATGTTTTTTTTTATTTGGTCGTTACAGTATGATAGAAAAAAAAATTTCGTCAATTATAATTTGTTTTCGATTTAGATTTGCTGTTCATAGCTGTTTAAGACAATCTTGATGTATTTTGATACTTTGACAACGATTTTTCCAGTAGCTTAGAAGAAAACGATGTTTTTGTTCTTAGGTCGTTACAGTATGATAGAAAAAAAAATTTCGTCAATTATAATTTGTTTTCGATTTAGATTTGCTGTTCATAGCTGTTTAAGACAATCTTGATGTATTTTGATACTTTGACAACGATTTTTCCAGTAGCTTAGAAGAAAACGATGTTTTTTTTCTTTGATCGTTACAGTATGAAAGAAAAAAAAATTTCGTCAATTATAATTTGTTTTCGATTTAGATTTGCTGTTCATAGCTGTTTAAGACAATCTTGATGTATTTTGATACTTTGACAACGATTTTTCCAGTAGCTTAGAAGAAAACGATGTTTTTTTTCTTTGATCGTTACAGTATGAAAGAAAAAAAAATTGCGTCAATATAATTTTTTTTTCGATTTAGATTTGCTTTTCATAGCTGTTTAAGACAATCTTGATATATTTTGATACTTTGACAACGATTTTTCCAGTAGCTTAGAAGAAAACGATGTTTTTTTTCTTTGGTCGTTACAGTACGAAAGAAAAAAAAATGCTGTTATCTCCGTCAATATTAACTTTTTTCGATTTAGATTTGCTTTTCATAGCTGTTTAAGACAATCTTGATGTATTTTGATACTTTGGCAACGATTTTTCCAGTAGCTTAGAAGAAAACGATGTTTTTGTTCTTAGGTCGTTACAGTATGATAGAAAAAAAAATTTCGTCAATTATAATTTGTTTTCGATTTAGATTTGCTTTTCATAGCTGTTTAAGACATTCTTGATGTATTTTGACACATTGACAACGATTTTCCCACTAGTTTAGAAGAAAACGATGTTTTTTTTATTTGGTCGTTACAGTATGATAGAAAAAAAAATTTCGATAATTTTAATTTTTTTTTAATTAGATTAGCTTTTCATAGCTGTTTAAGACAATCTTGATGTATTTTGACACTTTGACAACGATTTTTCCAGTATCTTAGAAGAAAACGATGTTTTTTTTTATTTGGTCGTTACAGTACGAAAGAAAAAAAAAAGCTGTTATCTCCGTCAATTATAATTTTTTTTTTGATTTAGATTTGCTTTTCATAGCTGTTTAAGACAATCTTGATGTATTTTGATACTTTGTCAACGATTTTTCCAGTAGCTTAGAAGAAAACGATGTTTTTTTTCTTTGGTCGTTACAGTACGAAAGAAAAAAAAATGCTGTTATCTCCGTCAATATTAACTTTTTTCGATTTAGATTTGCTTTTCATAGCTGTTTAAGACAATCTTGATGTATTTTGATACTTTGACAACGATTTTTCCAGTAGCTTAGAAGAAAACGATGTTTTTTTTTATTTGGTCGTTACAGTACGAAAGAAAAAAAAAAAGCTGTTATCTCCGTCAATTATAATTTTTTTTTTGATTTAGATTTGCTTTTCATAGCTGTTTAAGACAATCTTGATGTATTTTGATACTTTGTCAACGATTTTTCCAGTAGCTTAGAAGAAAACGATGTTTTTTTTCTTTGGTCGTTACAGTACGAAAGAAAAAAAAATGCTGTTATCTCCGTCAATATTAACTTTTTTCGATTTAGATTTGCTTTTCATAGCTGTTTAAGACAATCTTGATGTATTTTGATACTTTGACAACGATTTTTCCAGTAGCTTAGAAGAAAACGATGTTTTTGTTCTTAGGTCGTTACAGTATGATAGAAAAAAAAATTTCGTCAATTATAATTTGTTTTCGATTTAGATTTGCTTTTCATAGCTGTTTAAGACATTCTTGATGTATTTTGACACATTGACAACGATTTTTCCACTAGTTTAGAAGAAAACGATGTTTTTTTTTATTTGGTCGTTACAGTATGATAGAAAAAAAAATTTCGATAATTTTTATTTTTTTTTAATTAGATTAGCTTTTCATAGCTGTTTAAGACAATCTTGATGTATTTTGACACTTTGACAACGATTTTTCCAGTATCTTAGAAGAAAACGATGTTTTTTTTTATTTGGTCGTTACAGTACGAAAGAAAAAAAAAAGCTGTTATCTCCGTCAATTATAATTTTTTTTTTGATTTAGATTTGCTTTTCATAGCTGTTTAAGACAATCTTGATGTATTTTGATACTTTGTCAACGATTTTTCCAGTAGCTTAGAAGAAAACGATGTTTTTTTACTTTGGTCGTTACAGTACGAAAGAAAAAAAAATGCTGTTATCTCCGTCAATATTAACTTTTTTCGATTTAGATTTGCTTTTCATAGCTGTTTAAGACAATCTTGATGTATTTTGATACTTTAACAACGATTTTTCCAGTAGCTTAGAAGAAAACGATGTTTTTTTTTATTTGGTCGTTACAGTACAAAAGAAAAAAAAAAGCTGTTATCTCCGTCAATTATAATTTTTTTTTTGATTTAGATTTGCTTTTCATAGCTGTTTAAGACAATCTTGATGTATTTTGATACTTTGTCAACGATTTTTCCAGTAGCTTAGAAGAAAACGATGTTTTTTTTTCTTTGGTCGTTACAGTACGAAAGAAAAAAAAATGCTGTTATCTCCGTCAATATTAACTTTTTTCGATTTAGATTTGCTTTTCATAGCTGTTTAAGACAATCTTGATGTATTTTGATACTTTGACAACGATTTTTCCAGTAGCTTAGAAGAAAACGATGTTTTTTTTTTATTTGGTCGTTACAGTACGAAAGAAAAAAAAAAGCTGTTAACTCCGTCAATGTTATTTTTTTTTCGATTTAGATTTGCTTTTCATAGCTGTTTAAGACAATCTTGATGTATTTTGATACTTTGTCAACGATTTTTCCAGTAGCTTAGAAGAAAACGATGTTTTTTTTCTTTGGTCGTTACAGTACGAAAGAAAAAAAAATGCTGTTATCTCCGTCAATATTAACTTTTTTCGATTTAGATTTGCTTTTCATAGCTGTTTAAGACAATCTTGATGTATTTTGATACTTTGACAACGATTTTTCCAGTAGCTTAGAAGAAAACGATGTTTTTTTTTTTATTTGGTCGTTACAGTACGAAAGAAAAAAAAAAGCTGTTAACTCTGTCAATGTTATTTTTTTTCGATTTAGATTGGCTTTTCATAGCTGTTTAAGACATTCTTGATGTATTTTGATACTTTGACAACGATTTTTCCAGTAGCTTAGAAGAAAACGATGTTTTTTTTTATTTGGTCGTTACAGTACAAAAGAAAAAAAAAAGCTGTTATCTCCGTCAATTATAATTTTTTTTTTGATTTAGATTTGCTTTTCATAGCTGTTTAAGACAATCTTGATGTATTTTGATACTTTGTCAACGATTTTTTCAGTAGCTTAGAAGAAAACGATGTTTTTTTTTCTTTGGTCGTTACAGTACGAAAGAAAAAAAAATGCTGTTATCTCCGTCAATATTAACTTTTTTCGATTTAGATTTGCTTTTCATAGCTGTTTAAGACAATCTTGATGTATTTTGATACTTTGACAACGATTTTTCCAGTAGCTTAGAAGAAAACGATGTTTTTTTTTTATTTGGTCGTTACAGTACGAAAGAAAAAAAAAAGCTGTTAACTCCGTCAATGTTATTTTTTTTTCGATTTAGATTTGCTTTTCATAGCTGTTTAAGACAATCTTGATGTATTTTGATACTTTGTCAACGATTTTTCCAGTAGCTTAGAAGAAAACGATGTTTTTTTTCTTTGGTCGTTACAGTACGAAAGAAAAAAAAATGCTGTTATCTCCGTCAATATTAACTTTTTTCGATTTAGATTTGCTTTTCATAGCTGTTTAAGACAATCTTGATGTATTTTGATACTTTGTCAACGATTTTTCCAGTAGCTTAGAAGAAAACGATGTTTTTTTTCTTTGGTCGTTACAGTACGAAAGAAAAAAAAATGCTGTTATCTCCGTCAATATTAACTTTTTTCGATTTAGATTTGCTTTTCATAGCTGTTTAAGACAATCTTGATGTATTTTGATACTTTGACAACGATTTTTCCAGTAGCTTAGAAGAAAACGATGTTTTTTTTTTATTTGGTCGTTACAGTACGAAAGAAAAAAAAAAGCTGTTAACTCCGTCAATGTTATTTTTTTTTCGATTTAGATTTGCTTTTCATAGCTGTTTAAGACAATCTTGATGTATTTTGATACTTTGTCAACGATTTTTCCAGTAGCTTAGAAGAAAACGATGTTTTTTTTCTTTGGTCGTTACAGTACGAAAGAAAAAAAAATGCTGTTATCTCCGTCAATATTAACTTTTTTCGATTTAGATTTGCTTTTCATAGCTGTTTAAGACACTCTTGATGTATTTTGACACTTTGACAACGATTTTTCCAGTAGTTTAGAAGAAAACGATGTTTTTTTTTATTTGGTCGTTACAGTACGAAAGAAAAAAATAAGCTGTTATCTCCGTCAATTATAATTTTTTTTCGATTTAGATTGGCTTTTCATAGCTGTTTAAGACATTCTTGATGTATTTTGACACATTGACAACGATTTTTCCACTAGTTTAGAAGAAAACGATGTTTTTTTTTATTTGGTCGTTACAGTATGATAGAAAAAAAAATTTCGATAATTTTAATTTTTTTTTAATTAGATTGGCTTTTCATAGCTGTTTAAGATAATCTTGATGTATTTTGACACTTTGACAACGATTTTTCCAGTAGCTTAGAAGAAAACGATGTTTTTGTTCTTAGGTCGTTACAGTATGATAGAAAAAAAAATTTCGTCAATTATAATTTGTTTTCGATTTAGATTTGCTGTTCATAGCTGTTTAAGACAATCTTGATGTATTTTGATACTTTGACAACGATTTTTCCAGTAGCTTAGAAGAAAACGATGTTTTTGTTCTTAGGTCGTTACAGTATGATAGAAAAAAAAATTTCGTCAATTATAATTTGTTTTCGATTTAGATTTGCTGTTCATAGCTGTTTAAGACAATCTTGATGTATTTTGATACTTTGACAACGATTTTTCCAGTAGCTTAGAAGAAAACGATGTTTTTTTTCTTTGATCGTTACAGTATGAAAGAAAAAAAAATTGCGTCAATATTAATTTTTTTTCGATTTAGATTTGCTTTTCATAGCTGTTTAAGACAATCTTGATGTATTTTGATACTTTGACAACGATTTTTCCAGTAGCTTAGAAGAAAACGATGTTTTTTTTTTCTTTGGTCGTTACAGTACGAAAGAAAAAAAAATGCTGTTAACTCCGTCAATGTTAATTTTTTTTCCAGCAGTTTTGCTTTTCATAGCTGTTTAAGACAATCTTGATGTATTTTGATACTTTGACAACGATTTTTCCAGTAGCTTAGAAGAAAACGATGTTTTGTTCTTTCTTTGGTCGTTACAGTACGATAGAAAAAAAAATTTCGATAATTTTAATTTTTTTTAATTAGATTGGCTTTTCATAGCTGTTTAAGACAATCTTGATGTATTTTGACACTTTGACAACGATTTTTCCAGTAGCTTAGAAGAAAACGATGTTTTTTTTTATTTGGTCGTTACAGTACGAAAGAAAAAAAAAAGCTGTTATCTCCGTCAATTAAAATTTTTTTTCGATTTAGATTTGCTGTTCATAGCTGTTTAAGACAATCTTGATGTATTTTGATACTTTGTCAACGATTTTTCCAGTAGCTTAGAAGAAAACGATGTTTTTTTTCTTTGGTCGTTACAGTACGAAAGAAAAAAAAATGCTGTTATCTCCGTCAATATTAACTTTTTTCGATTTAGATTTGCTTTTCATAGCTGTTTAAGACAATCTTGATGTATTTTGATACTTTGACAACGATTTTTCCAGTAGCTTAGAAGAAAACGATGTTTTTGTTCTTAGGTCGTTACAGTATGATAGAAAAAAAAATTTCGTCAATTATAATTTGTTTTCGATTTAGATTTGCTTTTCATAGCTGTTTAAGACATTCTTGATGTATTTTGACACATTGACAACGATTTTTCCACTAGTTTAGAAGAAAACGATGTTTTTTTTTATTTGGTCGTTACAGTATGATAGAAAAAAAAATTTCGATAATTTTAATTTTTTTTTAATTAGATTAGCTTTTCATAGCTGTTTAAGACAATCTTGATGTATTTTGACACTTTGACAACGATTTTTCCAGTATCTTAGAAGAAAACGATGTTTTTTTTTATTTGGTCGTTACAGTACGAAAGAAAAAAAAAAGCTGTTATCTCCGTCAATTATAATTTTTTTTTTGATTTAGATTTGCTTTTCATAGCTGTTTAAGACAATCTTGATGTATTTTGATACTTTGTCAACGATTTTTCCAGTAGCTTAGAAGAAAACGATGTTTTTTTTCTTTGGTCGTTACAGTACGAAAGAAAAAAAAATGCTGTTATCTCCGTCAATATTAACTTTTTTCGATTTAGATTTGCTTTTCATAGCTGTTTAAGACAATCTTGATGTATTTTGATACTTTGACAACGATTTTTCCAGTAGCTTAGAAGAAAACGATGTTTTTTTTTATTTGGTCGTTACAGTACGAAAGAAAAAAAAAAAGCTGTTATCTCCGTCAATTATAATTTTTTTTTTGATTTAGATTTGCTTTTCATAGCTGTTTAAGACAATCTTGATGTATTTTGATACTTTGTCAACGATTTTTCCAGTAGCTTAGAAGAAAACGATGTTTTTTTTTCTTTGGTCGTTACAGTACGAAAGAAAAAAAAATGCTGTTATCTCCGTCAATATTAACTTTTTTCGATTTAGATTTGCTTTTCATAGCTGTTTAAGACAATCTTGATGTATTTTGATACTTTGACAACGATTTTTCCAGTAGCTTAGAAGAAAACGATGTTTTTTTTTTATTTGGTCGTTACAGTACGAAAGAAAAAAAAAAGCTGTTAACTCCGTCAATGTTATTTTTTTTTCGATTTAGATTTGCTTTTCATAGCTGTTTAAGACAATCTTGATGTATTTTGATACTTTGTCAACGATTTTTCCAGTAGCTTAGAAGAAAACGATGTTTTTTTTCTTTGGTCGTTACAGTACGAAAGAAAAAAAAATGCTGTTATCTCCGTCAATATTAACTTTTTTCGATTTAGATTTGCTTTTCATAGCTGTTTAAGACAATCTTGATGTATTTTGATACTTTGACAACGATTTTTCCAGTAGCTTAGAAGAAAACGATGTTTTTTTTTTATTTGGTCGTTACAGTACGAAAGAAAAAAAAAAGCTGTTAACTCTGTCAATGTTATTTTTTTTTCGATTTAGATTTGCTTTTCATAGCTGTTTAAGACACTCTTGATGTATTTTGACACTTTGACAACGATTTTTCCAGTAGTTTAGAAGAAAACGATGTTTTTTTTTATTTGGTCGTTACAGTACGAAAGAAAAAAATAAGCTGTTATCTCCGTCAATTATAATTTTTTTTCGATTTAGATTGGCTTTTCATAGCTGTTTAAGACATTCTTGATGTATTTTGACACATTGACAACGATTTTTCCACTAGTTTAGAAGAAAACGATGTTTTTTTTTATTTGGTCGTTACAGTATGATAGAAAAAAAAATTTAGATAATTTTAATTTTTTTTTAATTAGATTGGCTTTTCATAGCTGTTTAAGATAATCTTGATGTATTTTGACACTTTGACAACGATTTTTCCAGTAGCTTAGAAGAAAACGATGTTTTTGTTCTTAGGTCGTTACAGTATGATAGAAAAAAAAATTTCGTCAATTATAATTTGTTTTCGATTTAGATTTGCCGTTCATAGCTGTTTAAGACAATCTTGATGTATTTTGATACTTTGACAACGATTTTTCCAGTAGCTTAGAAGAAAACGATGTTTTTGTTCTTAGGTCGTTACAGTATGATAGAAAAAAAAATTTCGTCAATTATAATTTGTTTTCGATTTAGATTTGCTGTTCATAGCTGTTTAAGACAATCTTGATGTATTTTGATACTTTGACAACGATTTTTCCAGTAGCTTAGAAGAAAACGATGTTTTTTTTCTTTGATCGTTACAGTATGAAAGAAAAAAAAATTGCGTCAATATTAATTTTTTTTCGATTTAGATTTGCTTTTCATAGCTGTTTAAGACAATCTTGATGTATTTTGATACTTTGACAACGATTTTTCCAGTAGCTTAGAAGAAAACGATGTTTTTTTTTTCTTTGGTCGTTACAGTACGAAAGAAAAAAAAAATGCTGTTAACTCCGTCAATGTTAATTTTTTTTCCAGCAGTTTTGCTTTTCATAGCTGTTTAAGACAATCTTGATGTATTTTGATACTTTGACAACGATTTTTCCAGTAGCTTAGAAGAAAACGATGTTTTGTTCTTTCTTTGGTCGTTACAGTACGATAGAAAAAAAAAAGCTGTTAACTCCGTCAATGTTATTTTTTTTTTCGATTTAGATTTGCTTTTCATAGCTGTTTAAGACACTCTTGATGTATTTTGACACTTTGACAACGATTTTTCCAGTAGTTTAGAAGAAAACGATGTTTTTTTTTATTTTGTCGTTACAGTACGAAAGAAAAAAAAAAGCTGTTATCTCCGTCAATTATAATTTGTTTTCGATTGAGATTGGCTTTTCATAGCTGTTTAAGACATTCTTGATGTATTTTGACACATTGACAACGATTTTTCAACTAGTTTAGAAGAAAACGATGTTTTTTTTTATTTGGTCGTTACAGTATGACAGAAAAAAAAATTCTGATAATTTTAATTTTTTTTAATTAGATTGGCTTTTCATAGCTGTTTAAGACAATCTTGATGTATTTTGACACTTTGACAACGATTTTTCCAGTAGCTTAGAAGAAAACGATGTTTTTTTTTTATTTGGTCGTTACAGTACGAAAGAAAAAAATAAGCTGTTATCTCCGTCAATTATAATTTTTTTTCGATTTAGATTGGCTTTTCATAGCTGTTTAAGACATTCTTGATGTATTTTGACACATTGACAACGATTTTTCCACTAGTTTAGAAGAAAACGATGTTTTTTTTTATTTGGTCGTTACAGTATGATAGAAAAAAAAATTTCGATAATTTTAATTTTTTTTTAATTAGATTGGCTTTTCATAGCTGTTTAAGATAATCTTGATGTATTTTGACACTTTGACAACGATTTTTCCAGTAGCTTAGAAGAAAACGATGTTTTTGTTCTTAGGTCGTTACAGTATGATAGAAAAAAAAATTTCGTCAATTATAATTTGTTTTCGATTTAGATTTGCTGTTCATAGCTGTTTAAGACAATCTTGATGTATTTTGATACTTTGACAACGATTTTTCCAGTAGCTTAGAAGAAAACGATGTTTTTGTTCTTTGGTCGTTACAGTATGATAGAAAAAAAAATTTCGTCAATTATAATTTGTTTTCGATTTAGATTTGCTGTTCATAGCTGTTTAAGACAATCTTGATGTATTTTGATACTTTGACAACGATTTTTCCAGTAGCTTAGAAGAAAACGATGTTTTTTTTCTTTGATCGTTACAGTATGAAAGAAAAAAAAATTGCGTCAATATTAATTTTTTTTCGATTTAGATTTGCTTTTCATAGCTGTTTAAGACAATCTTGATGTATTTTGATACTTTGACAACGATTTTTCCAGTAGCTTAGAAGAAAACGATGTTTTTTTTTTATTTGGTCGTTACAGTACGAAAGAAAAAAAAAAGCTGTTAACTCCGTCAATGTTATTTTTTTTTCGATTTAGATTTGCTTTTCATAGCTGTTTAAGACACTCTTGATGTATTTTGACACTTTGACAACGATTTTTCCAGTAGTTTAGAAGAAAACGATGTTTTTTTTTATTTGGTCGTTACAGTACGAAAGAAAAAAATAAGCTGTTATCTCCGTCAATTATAATTTTTTTTCGATTTAGATTGGCTTTTCATAGCTGTTTAAGACATTCTTGATGTATTTTGACACATTGACAACGATTTTTCCACTAGTTTAGAAGAAAACGATGTTTTTTTTTATTTGGTCGTTACAGTATGATAGAAAAAAAAATTTCGATAATTTTAATTTTTTTTTAATTAGATTGGCTTTTCATAGCTGTTTAAGATAATCTTGATGTATTTTGACACTTTGACAACGATTTTTCCAGTAGCTTAGAAGAAAACGATGTTTTTGTTCTTAGGTCGTTACAGTATGATAGAAAAAAAAATTTCGTCAATTATAATTTGTTTTCGATTTAGATTTGCTGTTCATAGCTGTTTAAGACAATCTTGATGTATTTTGATACTTTGACAACGATTTTTCCAGTAGCTTAGAAGAAAACGATGTTTTTGTTCTTAGGTCGTTACAGTATGATAGAAAAAAAAATTTCGTCAATTATAATTTGTTTTCGATTTAGATTTGCTGTTCATAGCTGTTTAAGACAATCTTGATGTATTTTGATACTTTGACAACGATTTTTCCAGTAGCTTAGAAGAAAACGATGTTTTTTTTCTTAGGTCGTTACAGTATGATAGAAAAAAAAATTGCGTCAATATTAATTTTTTTTCGATTTAGATTTGCTTTTCATAGCTGTTTAAGACAATCTTGATGTATTTTGATACTTTGACAACGATTTTTCCAGTAGCTTAGAAGAAAACGATGTTTTTTTTTTCTTTGGTCGTTACAGTACGAAAGAAAAAAAAAATGCTGTTAACTCCGTCAATGTTAATTTTTTTTCCAGCAGTTTTGCTTTTCATAGCTGTTTAAGACAATCTTGATGTATTTTGATACTTTGACAACGATTTTTCCAGTAGCTTAGAAGAAAACGATGTTTTGTTCTTTCTTTGGTCGTTACAGTACGATAGAAAAAAAAAAGCTGTAAACTCCGTCAATGTTAATTTTTTATCCAGCAGTTTTGCTTTTCATAGCTGTTTAAGACACTCTTGATGTATTTTGACACTTTGACAACGATTTTTCCAGTAGTTTAGAAGAAAACGATGTTTTTTTTTATTTTGTCGTTACAGTACGAAAGAAAAAAAAAAGCTGTTATCTCCGTCAATTATAATTTGTTTTCGATTTAGATTTGCTTTTCATAGCTGTTTAAGACACTCTTGATGTATTTTGATACTTTGACAACGATTTTTCCAGTAGCTTAGAAGAAAACGATGTTTTTTTTTCTTTGGTCGTTACAGTACGAAAGAAAAAAAAATGCTGTTATCTCCGTCAATATTAACTTTTTTCGATTTAGATTTGCTTTTCATAGCTGTTTAAGACAATCTTGATGTATTTTGATACTTTGACAACGATTTTTCCAGTAGCTTAGAAGAAAACGATGTTTTTTTTTTATTTGGTCGTTACAGTACGAAAGAAAAAGAAAAGCTGTTAACTCCGTCAATGTTATTTTTTTTTCGATTTAGATTTGCTTTTCATAGCTGTTTAAGACAATCTTGATGTATTTTGATACTTTGTCAACGATTTTTCCAGTAGCTTAGAAGAAAACGATGTTTTTTTTCTTTGGTCGTTACAGTACGAAAGAAAAAAAAATGCTGTTATCTCCGTCAATATTAACTTTTTTCGATTTAGATTTGCTTTTCATAGCTGTTTAAGACAATCTTGATGTATTTTGACACTTTGACAACGATTTTTCCAGTAGTTTAGAAGAAAACGATGTTTTTTTTTATTTGGTCGTTACAGTACGAAAGAAAAAAATAAGCTGTTATCTCCGTCAATTATAATTTTTTTTCGATTTAGATTGGCTTTTCATAGCTGTTTAAGACATTCTTGATGTATTTTGACACATTGACAACGATTTTTCCACTAGTTTAGAAGAAAACGATGTTTTTTTTTATTTGGTCGTTACAGTATGATAGAAAAAAAAATTTCGATAATTTTAATTTTTTTTTAATTAGATTGGCTTTTCATAGCTGTTTAAGATAATCTTAATGTATTTTGACACTTTGACAACGATTTTTCCAGTAGCTTAGAAGAAAACGATGTTTTTGTTCTTAGGTCGTTACAGTATGATAGAAAAAAAAATTTCGTCAATTATAATTTGTTTTCGATTTAGATTTGCTGTTCATAGCTGTTTAAGACAATCTTGATGTATTTTGATACTTTGACAACGATTTTTCCAGTAGCTTAGAAGAAAACGATGTTTTTGTTCTTAGGTCGTTACAGTATGATAGAAAAAAAAATTTCGTCAATTATAATTTGTTTTCGATTTAGATTTGCTGTTCATAGCTGTTTAAGACAATCTTGATGTATTTTGATACTTTGACAACGATTTTTCCAGTATCTTAGAAGAAAACGATGTTTTTTTTCTTTGATCGTTACAGTATGAAAGAAAAAAAAATTGCGTCAATATTAATTTTTTTTCGATTTAGATTTGCTTTTCATAGCTGTTTAAGACAATCTTGATGTATTTTGATACTTTCACAACGATTTTTCCAGTAGCTTAGAAGAAAACGATGTTTTTTTTTTCTTTGGTCGTTACAGTACGAAAGAAAAAAAAAATGCTGTTAACTCCGTCAATGTTAATTTTTTTTCCAGCAGTTTTGCTTTTCATAGCTGTTTAAGACAATCTTGATGTATTTTGATACTTTGACAACGATTTTTCCAGTAGCTTAGAAGAAAACGATGTTTTTTTTTTCTTTGGTCGTTACAGTACGAAAGAAAAAAAAAATGCTGTTAACTCCGTCAATGTTAATTTTTTTTCCAGCAGTTTTGCTTTTCATAGCTGTTTAAGACAATCTTGATGTATTTTGATACTTTCACAACGATTTTTCCAGTAGCTTAGAAGAAAACGATGTTTTTTTTTTCTTTGGTCGTTACAGTACGAAAGAAAAAAAAAATGCTGTTAACTCCGTCAATGTTAATTTTTTTTCCAGCAGTTTTGCTTTTCATAGCTGTTTAAGACAATCTTGATGTATTTTGACACTTTGACAACGATTTTTCCAGTAGTTTAGAAGAAAACGATGTTTTTTTTTATTTGGTCGTTACAGTACGAAAGAAAAAAATAAGCTGTTATCTCCGTCAATTATAATTTTTTTTCGATTTAGATTGGCTTTTCATAGCTGTTTAAGACATTCTTGATGTATTTTGACACATTGACAACGATTTTTCCACTAGTTTAGAAGAAAACGATGTTTTTTTTTATTTGGTCGTTACAGTATGATAGAAAAAAAAATTTCGATAATTTTAATTTTTTTTTAATTAGATTGGCTTTTCATAGCTGTTTAAGATAATCTTGATGTATTTTGACACTTTGACAACGATTTTTCCAGTAGCTTAGAAGAAAACGATGTTTTTGTTCTTAGGTCGTTACAGTATGATAGAAAAAAAAATTTCGTCAATTATAATTTGTTTTCGATTTAGATTTGCTGTTCATAGCTGTTTAAGACAATCTTGATGTATTTTGATACTTTGACAACGATTTTTCCAGTAGCTTAGAAGAAAACGATGTTTTTTTTTTCTTTGGTCGTTACAGTACGAAAGAAAAAAAAAATGCTGTTAACTCCGTCAATGTTAATTTTTTTTCCAGCAGTTTTGCTTTTCATAGCTGTTTAAGACAATCTTGATGTATTTTGATACTTTGACAACGATTTTTCCAGTAGCTTAGAAGAAAACGATGTTTTTTTTTTCTTTGGTCGTTACAGTACGAAAGAAAAAAAAAATGCTGTTAACTCCGTCAATGTTAATTTTTTTTCCAGCAGTTTTGCTTTTCATAGCTGTTTAAGACAATCTTGATGTATTTTGATACTTTCACAACGATTTTTCCAGTAGCTTAGAAGAAAACGATGTTTTTTTTTTCTTTGGTCGTTACAGTACGAAAGAAAAAAAAAATGCTGTTAACTCCGTCAATGTTAATTTTTTTTCCAGCAGTTTTGCTTTTCATAGCTGTTTAAGACAATCTTGATGTATTTTGACACTTTGACAACGATTTTTCCAGTAGTTTAGAAGAAAACGATGTTTTTTTTTATTTGGTCGTTACAGTACGAAAGAAAAAAATAAGCTGTTATCTCCGTCAATTATAATTTTTTTTCGATTTAGATTGGCTTTTCATAGCTGTTTAAGACATTCTTGATGTATTTTGACACATTGACAACGATTTTTCCACTAGTTTAGAAGAAAACGATGTTTTTTTTTATTTGGTCGTTACAGTATGATAGAAAAAAAAATTTCGATAATTTTAATTTTTTTTTAATTAGATTGGCTTTTCATAGCTGTTTAAGATAATCTTGATGTATTTTGACACTTTGACAACGATTTTTCCAGTAGCTTAGAAGAAAACGATGTTTTTGTTCTTAGGTCGTTACAGTATGATAGAAAAAAAAATTTCGTCAATTATAATTTGTTTTCGATTTAGATTTGCTGTTCATAGCTGTTTAAGACAATCTTGATGTATTTTGATACTTTGACAACGATTTTTCCAGTAGCTTAGAAGAAAACGATGTTTTTTTTTTCTTTGGTCGTTACAGTACGAAAGAAAAAAAAAATGCTGTTAACTCCGTCAATGTTAATTTTTTTTCCAGCAGTTTTGCTTTTCATAGCTGTTTAAGACAATCTTGATGTATTTTGATACTTTGACAACGATTTTTCCAGTAGCTTAGAAGAAAACGATGTTTTTTTTTTCTTTGGTCGTTACAGTACGAAAGAAAAAAAAAATGCTGTTAACTCCGTCAATGTTATTTTTTTTTTCGATTTAGATTTGCTTTTCATAGCTGTTTAAGACACTCTTGATGTATTTTGACACTTTGACAACGATTTTTCCAGTAGTTTAGAAGAAAACGATGTTTTTTTTTATTTTGTCGTTACAGTACGAAAGAAAAAAAAAAGCTGTTATCTCCGTCAATTATAATTTTTTTTCGATTTAGATTGGCTTTTCATAGCTGTTTAAGACATTCTTGATGTATTTTGACACATTGACAACGATTTTTCCACTAGTTTAGAAGAAAACGATGTTTTTTTTTATTTGGTCGTTACAGTATGATAGAAAAAAAAATTTCGATAATTTTAATTTTTTTTTAATTAGATTGGCTTTTCATAGCTGTTTAAGATAATCTTGATGTATTTTGACACTTTGACAACGATTTTTCCAGTAGCTTAGAAGAAAACGATGTTTTTGTTCTTAGGTCGTTACAGTATGATAGAAAAAAAAATTTCGTCAATTATAATTTGTTTTCGATTTAGATTTGCTGTTCATAGCTGTTTAAGACAATCTTGATGTATTTTGATACTTTGACAACGATTTTTCCAGTAGCTTAGAAGAAAACGATGTTTTTGTTCTTTGGTCGTTACAGTATGATAGAAAAAAAAATTTCGTCAATTATAATTTGTTTTCGATTTAGATTTGCTGTTCATAGCTGTTTAAGACAATCTTGATGTATTTTGATACTTTGACAACGATTTTTCCAGTAGCTTAGAAGAAAACGATGTTTTTTTTCTTTGATCGTTACAGTATGAAAGAAAAAAAAATTGCGTCAATATTAATTTTTTTTCGATTTAGATTTGCTTTTCATAGCTGTTTAAGACAATCTTGATGTATTTTGATACTTTGACAACGATTTTTCCAGTAGCTTAGAAGAAAACGATGTTTTTTTTTTATTTGGTCGTTACAGTACGAAAGAAAAAAAAAAGCTGTTAACTCCGTCAATGTTATTTTTTTTTCGATTTAGATTTGCTTTTCATAGCTGTTTAAGACACTCTTGATGTATTTTGACACTTTGACAACGATTTTTCCAGTAGTTTAGAAGAAAACGATGTTTTTTTTTATTTGGTCGTTACAGTACGAAAGAAAAAAATAAGCTGTTATCTCCGTCAATTATAATTTTTTTTCGATTTAGATTGGCTTTTCATAGCTGTTTAAGACATTCTTGATGTATTTTGACACATTGACAACGATTTTTTTACTAGTTTAGAAGAAAACGATGTTTTTTTTTATTTGGTCGTTACAGTATGATAGAAAAAAAAATTTCGATAATTTTAATTTTTTTTTAATTAGATTGGCTTTTCATAGCTGTTTAAGATAATCTTGATGTATTTTGACACTTTGACAACGATTTTTCCAGTAGCTTAGAAGAAAACGATGTTTTTGTTCTTAGGTCGTTACAGTATGATAGAAAAAAAAATTTCGTCAATTATAATTTGTTTTCGATTTAGATTTGCTGTTCATAGCTGTTTAAGACAATCTTGATGTATTTTGATACTTTGACAACGATTTTTCCAGTAGCTTAGAAGAAAACGATGTTTTTGTTCTTAGGTCGTTACAGTATGATAGAAAAAAAAATTTCGTCAATTATAATTTGTTTTCGATTTAGATTTGCTGTTCATAGCTGTTTAAGACAATCTTGATGTATTTTGATACTTTGACAACGATTTTTCCAGTAGCTTAGAAGAAAACGATGTTTTTTTTCTTAGGTCGTTACAGTATGATAGAAAAAAAAATTGCGTCAATATTAATTTTTTTTCGATTTAGATTTGCTTTTCATAGCTGTTTAAGACAATCTTGATGTATTTTGATACTTTGACAACGATTTTTCCAGTAGCTTAGAAGAAAACGATGTTTTTTTTTTCTTTGGTCGTTACAGTACGAAAGAAAAAAAAAATGCTGTTAACTCCGTCAATGTTAATTTTTTTTCCAGCAGTTTTGCTTTTCATAGCTGTTTAAGACAATCTTGATGTATTTTGATACTTTGACAACGATTTTTCCAGTAGCTTAGAAGAAAACGATGTTTTGTTCTTTCTTTGGTCGTTACAGTACGATAGAAAAAAAAAAGCTGTAAACTCCGTCAATGTTAATTTTTTTTCCAGCAGTTTTGCTTTTCATAGCTGTTTAAGACACTCTTGATGTATTTTGACACTTTGACAACGATTTTTCCAGTAGTTTAGAAGAAAACGATGTTTTTTTTTATTTTGTCGTTACAGTACGAAAGAAAAAAAAAAGCTGTTATCTCCGTCAATTATAATTTGTTTTCGATTTAGATTTGCTTTTCATAGCTGTTTAAGACACTCTTGATGTATTTTGATACTTTGACAACGATTTTTCCAGTAGCTTAGAAGAAAACGATGTTTTTTTTTCTTTGGTCGTTACAGTACGAAAGAAAAAAAAATGCTGTTATCTCCGTCAATATTAACTTTTTTCGATTTAGATTTGCTTTTCATAGCTGTTTAAGACAATCTTGATGTATTTTGATACTTTGACAACGATTTTTCCAGTAGCTTAGAAGAAAACGATGTTTTTTTTTTATTTGGTCGTTACAGTACGAAAGAAAAAGAAAAGCTGTTAACTCCGTCAATGTTATTTTTTTTTCGATTTAGATTTGCTTTTCATAGCTGTTTAAGACAATCTTGATGTATTTTGATACTTTGTCAACGATTTTTCCAGTAGCTTAGAAGAAAACGATGTTTTTTTTCTTTGGTCGTTACAGTACGAAAGAAAAAAAAAATGCTGTTATCTCCGTCAATATTAACTTTTTTCGATTTAGATTTGCTTTTCATAGCTGTTTAAGACAATCTTGATGTATTTTGACACTTTGACAACGATTTTTCCAGTAGTTTAGAAGAAAACCATGTTTTTTTTTATTTTTGGTCGTTACAGTACGAAAGAAAAAAATAAGCTGTTATCTCCGTCAATTATAATTTTTTTTCGATTTAGATTGGCTTTTCATAGCTGTTTAAGACATTCTTGATGTATTTTGACACATTGACAACGATTTTTCCACTAGTTTAGAAGAAAACGATGTTTTTTTTTATTTGGTCGTTACAGTATGATAGAAAAAAAAATTTCGATAATTTTAATTTTTTTTTAATTAGATTGGCTTTTCATAGCTGTTTAAGATAATCTTGATGTATTTTGACACTTTGACAACGATTTTTCCAGTAGCTTAGAAGAAAACGATGTTTTTGTTCTTAGGTCGTTACAGTATGATAGAAAAAAAAATTTCGTCAATTATAATTTGTTTTCGATTTAGATTTGCTGTTCATAGCTGTTTAAGACAATCTTGATGTATTTTGATACTTTGACAACGATTTTTCCAGTAGCTTAGAAGAAAACGATGTTTTTGTTCTTAGGTCGTTACAGTATGATAGAAAAAAAAATTTCGTCAATTATAATTTGTTTTCGATTTAGATTTGCTGTTCATAGCTGTTTAAGACAATCTTGATGTATTTTGATACTTTGACAACGATTTTTCCAGTATCTTAGAAGAAAACGATGTTTTTTTTCTTTGATCGTTACAGTATGAAAGAAAAAAAAATTGCGTCAATATTAATTTTTTTTCGATTTAGATTTGCTTTTCATAGCTGTTTAAGACAATCTTGATGTATTTTGATACTTTCACAACGATTTTTCCAGTAGCTTAGAAGAAAACGATGTTTTTTTTTTCTTTGGTCGTTACAGTACGAAAGAAAAAAAAAATGCTGTTAACTCCGTCAATGTTAATTTTTTTTCCAGCAGTTTTGCTTTTCATAGCTGTTTAAGACAATCTTGATGTATTTTAATACTTTGACAACGATTTTTCCAGTAGCTTAGAAGAAAACGATGTTTTGTTCTTTCTTTGGTCGTTACAGTACGATAGAAAAAAAAAAGCTGTTAACTCCGTCAATGTTATTTTTTTTTTCGATTTAGATTTGCTTTTCATAGCTGTTTAAGACACTCTTGATGTATTTTGACACTTTGACAACGATTTTTCCAGTAGTTTAGAAGAAAACGATGTTTTTTTTTATTTGGTCGTTACAGTATGATAGAAAAAAAAATTCTGATAATTTTAATTTTTTTTAATTAGATTGGCTTTTCATAGCTGTTTAAGACATTCTTGATGTATTTTGACACATTGACAACGATTTTTCAACTAGTTTAGAAGAAAACGATGTTTTTTTTTATTTGGTCGTTACAGTATGATAGAAAAAAAAATTCTGATAATTTTAATTTTTTTTAATTAGATTGGCTTTTCATAGCTGTTTAAGACAATCTTGATGTATTTTGACACTTTGACAACGATTTTTCCAGTAGCTTAGAAGAAAACGATGTTTTTTTTTTATTTGGTCGTTACAGTACGAAAGAAAAAAAAAAGCTGTTATCTCCGTCAATTATATTTTTTTTTTCGATTTAGATTTGCTGTTCATAGCTGTTTAAGACAATCTTGATGTATTTTGATACTTTGACAACGATTTTTTCAGTAGCTTAGAAGAAAACGATGTTTTTTTTTTCTTTAGTCGTTACAGTACGAAAGAAAAAAAAATGCTGTTATCTCCGTCAATATTAACTTTTTTCGATTTAGATTTGCTTTTCATAGCTGTTTAAGACAATCTTGATGTATTTTGATACTTTGACAACGATTTTTCCAGTAGCTTAGAAGAAAACGATGTTTTTGTTCTTAGGTTGTTACAGTATGATAGAAAAAAAATTTCGTCAATTATAATTTGTTTTCGATTTAGATTGGCTTTTCATAGCTGTTTAAGACAATCTTGATGTATTTTGATACTTTGACAACGATTTTTCCAGTAGCTTAGAAGAAAACGATGTTTTTTTTTCTTTGGTCGTTACAGTATGAAAAAAAAAAAAAATTCGTTAATATTAATTTTTTTTCGATTTGGATTTGCTGTTCATAGCTGTTTAAGACAATCTTGATGTATTTTGATACTTTGACAACGATTTTTCCAGTAGTTTAGAAGAAAACGATGTTTTTTTTCTTTGGTCGTTACAGTACGAAAGAAAAAAAAATTTCGTCAATTACAATTTGTTTTTGATTTAGATTTGCTGTTCATAGCTATTTAAGACAATCTTGATGTATTTTGATACTTTGACAACGATTTTTCCAGTAGCTTAGAAGAAAACGATGTTTTTTTTCTTTGGTCGTTACAGTACGAAAGAAAAAAAAATGCTGTTAACTCCGTCAATGTTAATTTTTATTCTATTTAGATTTGCTTTTCATAGCTGTTTAAGACAATCTTGATGTATTTTGACACTTCGACAACGATTTTTCCAGTAGCTTAAAAGAAAACGATGTTTTTATTTTATTTGGTCGTTACAGTACGAAAGAAAAAAAAAAGCTGTTATCTCCGTCAATTATATTTTTTTTTTCGATTTAGATTTGCTGTTCATAGCTGTTTAAGACAATCTTGATGTATTTTGATACTTTGACAACGATTTTTTCAGTAGCTTAGAAGAAAACGATGTTTTTTTTTCTTTAGTCGTTACAGTACGAAAGAAAAAAAAATGCTGTTATCTCCGTCAATATTAACTTTTTTCGATTTAGATTTGCTTTTCATAGCTGTTTAAGACAATCTTGATGTATTTTGATACTTTGACAACGATTTTTCCAGTAGCTTAGAAGAAAACGATGTTTTTGTTCTTAGGTTGTTACAGTATGATAGAAAAAAAATTTCGTCAATTATAATTTGTTTTCGATTTAGATTGGCTTTTCATAGCTGTTTAAGACAATCTTGATGTATTTTGATACTTTGACAACGATTTTTCCAGTAGCTTAAAAGAAAACGATGTTTTTGTTCTTTGGTCGTTACAGTATGATAGAAAAAAAAAATTCGTCAATTACAATTTGTTTTCGATTTAGATTTGCTGTTCATAGCTGTTTAAGACAATCTTGATGTATTTTGATACTTTGACAACGATTTTTCCAGTAGCTAAGAAGAAAACGATGTTTTTTTTCTTTGGTCGTTACAGTACGAAAGAAAAAAAAATGCTGTTAACTCCGTCAATGTTAATTTTTTTTCTATTTAGATTGGCTTTTCATAGCTGTTTAAGACAATCTTGATGTATTTTGATACTTTGACAACGATTTTTCCAGTAGCTTAGAAGAAAACGATATTTTTTCTTTTTGATCGTTACAGTACGAAAGAAAAAAAAATTTCGTCAATTATAATTTGTTTTCGATTTAGATTTGCTGTTCATAGCTGTTTAAGACAATCTTGATGTATTTTGATACTTTGACAACGATTTTTCCAGTAGCTTAGAAGAAAACGATGTTTTTTTTCTTAGGTCGTTACAGTATGATAGAAAAAAAAATTTCGTCAATTATTATTTTTTTTCGATTTAGATTTGCTTTTCATAGCTGTTTAAGACAATCTTGATGTATTTTGATACTTTGACAACGATTTTTCCAGTAGCTTAGAAGAAAACGATGTTTTTTTTCTTTGGTCGTTACAGTACGAAAGAAAAACAAATGCTGTTATCTCCGTCAATATTAACTTTTTTCGATTTAGATTTGCTTTTCATAGCTGTTTAAGACAATCTTGATGTATTTTGATACTTTGACAACGATTTTTCCAGTAGCTTAGAAGAAAACGATGTTTTTTTTATTTGGTCGTTACAGTACGAAAGAAAAAAAAAAGCTGTTATCTCCGTCAATTATAATTTTTTTTCGATTTAGATTTGCTGTTCATAGCTGTTTAAGACAATCTTGATGTATTTTGATACTTTGACAACGATTTTTCCAGTAGCTTAGAAGAAAACGATGTTTTTTTTATTTGGTCGTTACAGTACGAAAGAAAAAAAAAAGCTGTTATCTCCGGCAATTATAATTTTTTTTCGATTTAGATTGGCTTTTCATAGCTGTTTAAGACAATCTTGATGTATTTTGATACTTTGACAACGATTTTTCCAGTAGCTTAAAAGAAAACGATGTTTTTGTTCTTAGGTCGTTACAGTATGATAGAAAAAAAAATTTCGTCAATTACAATTTGTTTTCGATTAAGATTTGCTGTTCATAGCTGTTTAAGACAATCTTGATGTATTTTGATACTTTGACAACGATTTTTCCACTAGCTTAGAAGAAAACGATGTTTTTTTTCTTAGGTCGTTACAGTATGATAGAAAAAAAAATTTCGTCAATTATAATTTGTTTTCGATTAAATTTGCTGTTCATAGCTGTTTAAGACAATCTTGATGTATTTTGATACTTTGACAACGATTTTTCCAGTAGCTTAGAAGAAAACGATGTTTTTTTTCTTAGGTCGTTACAGTATGATAGAAAAAAAAATTTCGTCAATTATAATTTTTTTTCGATTTAGATTTGCTTTTCATAGCTGTTTAAGACAATCTTGATGTATTTTGACACTTTGACAACGATTTTTTCCGTAGCTTAGAAGAAAACGATGTTTTTTTTTTCTTTGGTCGTTACAGTACGAAAGAAAAACAAATGCTGTTATCTCCGTCAATATTAACTTTTTTCGATTTAGATTTGCTTTTCATAGCTGTTTAAGACAATCTTGATGTATTTTGATACTTTGACAACGATTTTTCCAGTAGCTTAAAGAAAACGATGTTTTTTTTATTTGGTCGTTACAGTACGAAAGAAAAAAAAAAGCTGTTATCTCCGTCAATTATAATTTTTTTTCGATTTAGATTGGCTTTTCATAGCTGTTTAAGACAATCTTGATGTATTTTGATACTTTGACAACGATTTTTCCAGTAGCTTAGAAGAAAACGATGTTTTTTTTATTTGGACGTTACAGTACGAAAGAAAAAAAAAATGCTGTTATCTCCGTCAATTATAATTTTTTTTCGATTTAGGTTGGCTTTTCATAGCTGTTTAAGACAATCTTGATGTATTTTGATACTTTGACAACGATTTTTCCAGTAGCTTAGAAGAAAACGATGTTTTTGTTCTTAGGTCGTTACAGTATGATAGAAAAAAAAATTTCGTCAATTATAATTTGTTTTCGATTAAATTTGCTGTTCATAGCTGTTTAAGACAATCTTGATGTATTTTGATACTTTGACAACGATTTTTCCAGTAGCTTAGAAGAAAACGATGTTTTTTTTCTTAGGTCGTTACAGTATGATAGAAAAAAAAATTTCGTCAATTATAATTTTTTTTCGATTTAGATTTGCTTTTCATAGCTGTTTAAGACAATCTTGATGTATTTTGATACTTTGACAACGATTTTTCCAGTAGCTTAGAAGAAAACGATGTTTTTTTTTTTGGTCGTTACAGTATGAAAGAAAAAAAAATGCTGTTAACTCCGTCAATGTTAATTTTTTTTCCAGCAGTTTTGCTTTTCATAGCTGTTTAAGACAATCTTGATGTATTTTGATACTTTGACAACGATTTTTCCAGTAGCTTAGAAGAAAACGATGTTTTGTTCTTTCTTTGGTCGTTACAGTACGATAGAAAAAAAAAAGCTGTTAACTCCGTCAATGTTATTTTTTTTTTCGATTTAGATTTGCTTTTCATAGCTGTTTAAGACATTCTTGATGTATTTTGACACATTGACAACGATTTTTCAACTAGTTTAGAAGAAAACGATGTTTTTTTTTATTTGGTCGTTACAGTATGATAGAAAAAAAAATTCTGATAATTTTAATTTTTTTTAATTAGATTGGCTTTTCATAGCTGTTTAAGACAATCTTGATGTATTTTGACACTTTGACAACGATTTTTCCAGTAGCTTAGAAGAAAACGATGTTTTTTTTTTATTTGGTCGTTACAGTACGAAAGAAAAAAAAAAGCTGTTATCTCCGTCAATTATATTTTTTTTTTCGATTTAGATTTGCTGTTCATAGCTGTTTAAGACAATCTTGATGTATTTTGATACTTTGACAACGATTTTTCCAGTAGCTTAGAAGAAAACGATGTTTTGTTCTTTCTTTGGTCGTTACAGGACGATAGAAAAAAAAAAGCTGTTAACTCCGTCAATGTTATTTTTTTTTTCGATTTAGATTTGCTTTTCATAGCTGTTTAAGACACTCTTGATGTATTTTGACACTTTGACAACGATTTTTCCAGTAGTTTAGAAGAAAACGATGTTTTTTTTATTTTGTCGTTACAGTACGAAAGAAAAAAAAAAGCTGTTATCTTCGTCAATTATAATTTGTTTTCGATTTAGATTGGCTTTTCATAGCTGTTTAAGACATTCTTGATGTATTTTGACACATTGACAACGATTTTTCAACTAGTTTAGAAGAAAACGATGTTTTTTTTTATTTGGTCGTTACAGTATGATAGAAAAAAAAATTCTGATAATTTTAATTTTTTTTAATTAGATTGGCTTTTCATAGCTGTTTAAGACAATCTTGATGTATTTTGACACTTTGACAACGATTTTTCCAGTAGCTTAGAAGAAAACGATGTTTTTTTTTTATTTGGTCGTTACAGTACGAAAGAAAAAAAAAAGCTGTTATCTCCGTCAATTATATTTTTTTTTTCGATTTAGATTTGCTGTTCATAGCTGTTTAAGACAATCTTGATGTATTTTGATACTTTGACAACGATTTTTTCAGTAGCTTAGAAGAAAACGATGTTTTTTTTTTCTTTAGTCGTTACAGTACGAAAGAAAAAAAAATGCTGTTATCTCCGTCAATATTAACTTTTTTCGATTTAGATTTGCTTTTCATAGCTGTTTATGACAATCTTGATGTATTTTGATACTTTGACAACGATTTTTCCAGTAGCTTAGAAGAAAACGATGTTTTTGTTCTTAGGTCGTTACAGTATGATAGAAAAAAAATTTCGTCAATTATAATTTGTTTTCTATTTAGATTGGCTTTTCATAGCTGTTTAAGACAATCTTGATGTATTTTGATACTTTGACAACGATTTTTCCAGTAGCTTAGAAGAAAACGATGTTTTTTTTTCTTTGGTCGTTACAGTATGAAAGAAAAAAAAAATTCGTTAATATTAATTTTTTTTCGATTTGGATTTGCTGTTCATAGCTGTTTAAGACAATCTTGATGTATTTTGATACTTTGACAACGATTTTTCCAGTAGTTTAGAAGAAAACGATGTTTTTTTTCTTTGGTCGTTACAGTACGAAAGAAAAAAAAATGCTATTATCTCCGTCAATATTAATTTTTTTCGATTTAGATTGGCTTTTCATAGCTGTTTAAGACAATCTTGATGTATTTTGATACTTTGACAACGATTTTTCCAGTAGCTTAAAAGAAAACGATGTTTTTGTTCATAGGTCGTTACAGTATGATAGAAAAAAAAATTTCGTCAATTACAATTTGTTTTTGATTTAGATTTGCTGTTCATAGCTGTTTAAGACAATCTTGATGTATTTTGATACTTTGACAACGATTTTTCCAGTAGCTTAGAAGAAAACGATGTTTTTTTTCTTTGGTCGTTACAGTACGAAAGAAAAAAAAATGCTGTTAACTCCGTCAATGTTAATTTTTTTTCTATTTAGATTTGCTTTTCATAGCTGTTTAAGACAATCTTGATGTATTTTGATACTTTGACAACGATTTTTCCAGTAGCTTAGAAGAAAACGATGTTTTTTTTCTTTGGTCGTTACAGTACGAAAGAAAAAGAAATGCTGTTAACTCCGTCAATGTTAATTTTTTTTCTATTAAGATTTGCTTTTCATAGCTGTTTAAGACAATCTTGATGTATTTTGACACTTCGACAACGATTTTTCCAGTAGCTTAGAAGAAAACGATGTTTTTTTTATTTGGTCGTTACAGTACGAAAGAAAAAAAAATGCTGTTATCTCCGTCAATTATAATTTTTTTTCGATTTAGATTTGCTGTTCATAGCTGTTTAAGACAATCTTGATGTATTTTGATACTTTGACAACGATTTTTCCAGTAGCTTAGAAGAAAACGATGTTTTTTTTTCTTTGGTCGTTACAGTATGAAAGAAAAAAAAATTTCGTTAATATAAATTTTTTTTCGATTTGGATTTGCTGTTCATAGCTGTTTAAGACAATCTTGATATATTTTGATACATTGACAACGATTTTTCCAGTAGTTTAGAAGAAAACGATGTTTTTTTTTTCTTTGGTCGTTACAGTACGATAGAAAAAAAAAGCTGTTAAATCAGTCAATATTAATTTTTTTTCGATTTAGATTTGCTTTTCATAGCTGTTTAAGACAATCTTGATGTATTTTGACAACGATTTTTTCCGTAGCTTAGAAGAAAACGATGTTTTTTTTTCTTTGGTCGTTACAGTACGAAAGAAAAAAAAAAGCTGTTAAATCAGTCAATATTAATTTTTTTTCGATTTAGATTTGCTGTTCATAGCTGTTTAAGACAATCTTGATGTATTTTGATACTTTGACAACGATTTTTTCAGTAGCTTAGAAGAAAACGATGTTTTTTTTTTCTTTAGTCGTTACAGTACGAAAGAAAAAAAAATGCTGTTATCTCCGTCAATATTAACTTTTTTCGATTTAGATTTGCTTTTCATAGCTGTTTAAGACAATCTTGATGTATTTTGATACTTTGACAACGATTTTTCCAGTAGCTTAGAAGAAAACGATGTTTTTGTTCTTAGGTCGTTACAGTATGATAGAAAAAAAATTTCGTCAATTATAATTTGTTTTCGATTTAGATTGGCTTTTCATAGCTGTTTAAGACAATCTTGATGTATTTTGATACTTTGACAACGATTTTTCCAGTAGCTTAGAAGAAAACGATGTTTTTTTTTCTTTGGTCGTTACAGTATGAAAGAAAAAAAAAATTCGTTAATATTAATTTTTTTTCGATTTGGATTTGCTGTTCATAGCTGTTTAAGACAATCTTGATATATTTTGAAACATTGACAACGATTTTTCCAGTAGTTTAGAAGAAAACGATGTTTTTTTTTTCTTTGGTCGTTACAGTACGATAGAAAAAAAAAAGCTGTTAAATCAGTCAATATTAATTTTTTTTCGATTTAGATTTGCTTTTCATAGCTGTTTAAGACAATCTTGATGTATTTTGACACTTTGGCAACGATTTTTTCCGTAGCTTAGAAGAAAACGATGTTTTTTTTTTCTTTGGTCGTTACAGTACGAAAGAAAAACAAATGCTGTTATCTCCGTCTATATTAACTTTTTTCGATTTAGATTTGCTTTTCATAGCTGTTTAAGACAATCTTGATGTATTTTGATACTTTGACAACGATTTTTCCAGTAGCTTAGAAGAAAACGATGTTTTTTTTATTTGGTTGTTACAGTACGAAAGAAAAAAAAAAGCTGTTATCTCCGTCAATTATAATTTTTTTTCGATTTAGATTGGCTTTTCATAGCTGTTTAAGACAATCTTGATGTATTTTGATACTTTGACAACGATTTTTCCAGTAGCTTAGAAGAAAACGATGTTTTTTTTATTTGGTCGTTACAGTACGAAAGAAAAAAAAAAGCTGTTATCTCCGTCAATTATAATTTTTTTTCGATTTAGATTGGCTTTTCATAGCTGTTTAAGACAATCTTGATGTATTTTGATACTTTGACAACGATTTTTCCAGTAGCTTAAAAGAAAACGATGTTTTTGTTCTTAGGTCGTTACAGTATGATAGAAAAAAAAATTTCGTCAATTACAATTTGCTTTCGATTTAGATTTGCTGTTCATAGCTGTTTAAGACAATCTTGATGTATTTTGATACTTTGACAACGATTTTTCCAGTAGCTTAGAAGAAAACGATGTTTTTTTTCTTTGGTCGTTACTGTACGAAAGAAAAAAAAATGCTGTTAACTCCGTCAATGTTAATTTTGTTTCTATTTAGATTTGCTTTTCATAGCTGTTTAAGACAATCTTGATGTATTTTGATACTTTGACAACGATTTTTCCAGTAGCTTAGAAGAAAACGATATTTTTTCTTTTTGATCGTTACAGTACGAAAGAAAAACAAATGCTGTTATCTCCGTCAATATTAACTTTTTTCTATTTAGCTTTGCTTTTCATAGCTGTTTAAGACAATCTTGATGTATTTTGATACTTTGACAACGATTTTTCCAGTAGCTTAGAAGAAAACGATGTTTTTTTTCTTTGGTCGTTACAGTATGAAAGAAAAAAAAATTTCGTTAATATTAATTTTTTTTCGATTTGGATTTGCTGTTCATAGCTGTTTAAGACAATCTTGATATATTTTGATACATTGACAACGATTTTTCCAGTAAATTAGAAGAAAACGATGTTTTTTTTTTCTTTGGTCGTTACAGTACGATAGAAAAAAAAATGCTGTTAAATCAGTCAATATTAATTTTTTTTCGATTTAGATTTGCTTTTCATAGCTGTTTAAGACAATCTTGATGTATTTTGACACTTTGACAACGATTTTTTCCGTAGCTTAGAAGAAAACGATGTTTTTTTTTTCTTTGGTCGTTACAGTACGAAAGAAAAACAAATGCTGTTATCTCCGTCAATATTAACTTTTTTCGATTTAGATTTGCTTTTCATAGCTGTTTAAGACAATCTTGATGTATTTTGATACTTTGACAACGATTTTTCCAGTAGCTTAGAAGAAAACGATGTTTTTTTTATTTGGTTGTTACAGTTCGAAAGAAAAAAAAAAGCTGTTATCTCCGTCAATTACAATTTGCTTTCGATTTAGATTTGCTGTTCATAGCTGTTTAAGACAATCTTGATGTATTTTGATACTTTGACAACGATTTTTCCAGTAGCTTAGAAGAAAACGATGTTTTTTTTCTTTGGTCGTTACAGTATGAAAGAAAAAAAAATTTCGTTAATATTAATTTTTTTTCGATTTGGATTTGCTGTTCATAGCTGTTTAAGACAATCTTGATATATTTTGATACATTGACAACGATTTTTCCAGTAGTTTAGAAGAAAACGATGTTTTTTTTTTCTTTGGTCGTTACAGTACGATAGAAAAAAAAAAGCTGTTAAATCAGTCAATATTAATTTTTTTTCGATTTAGATTTGCTTTTCATAGCTGTTTAAGACAATCTTGATGTATTTTGACACTTTGACAACGATTTTTTCCGTAGCTTAGAAGAAAACGATGTTTTTTTTTTCTTTGGTCGTTACAGTACGAAAGAAAAACAAATGCTGTTATCTCCGTCAATATTAACTTTTTTCGATTTAGATTTGCTTTTCATAGCTGTTTAAGACAATCTTGATGTATTTTGATACTTTGACAACGATTTTTCCAGTAGCTTATAAGAAAACGATGTTTTTTTTATTTGGTTGTTACAGTACGAAAGAAAAAAAAAAGCTGTTATCTCCGTCAATTATAATTTTTTTCGATTTAGATTGGCTTTTCATAGCTGTTTAAGACAATCTTGATGTATTTTGATACTTTGACAACGATTTTTCCAGTAGCTTAGAAGAAAACGATGTTTTTTTTATTTGGTCGTTACAGTACGAAAGAAAAAAAAAAGCTGTTATCTCCGTCAATTATAATTTTTTTTCGATTTAGGTTGGCTTTTCATAGCTGTTTAAGACAATCTTGATGTATTTTGATACTTTGACAACGATTTTTCCAGTAGCTTAGAAGAAAACGATGTTTTTTTTATTTGGTCGTTACAGTACGAAAGAAAAAAAAAAGCTGTTATCTCCGTCAATTATAATTTTTTTTCGATTTAGATTTGCTGTTCATAGCTGTTTAAGACAATCTTGATGTATTTTGATACTTTGACAACGATTTTTCCAGTAGCTTAGAAGAAAACGATGTTTTTTTTCTTTGGTCGTTACAGTATGAAAGAAAAAAAAATTTCGTTAATATTAATTTTTTTTCGATTTGGATTTGCTGTTCATAGCTGTTTAAGACAATCTTGATATATTTTGATACATTGACAACGATTTTTCCAGTAGTTTAGAAGAAAACGATGTTTTTTTTTTCTTTGGTCGTTACAGTACGATAGAAAAAAAAAAGCTGTTAAATCAGTCAATATTAATTTTTTTTCGATTTAGATTTGCTTTTCATAGCTGTTTAAGACAATCTTGATGTATTTTGACACTTTGACAACGATTTTTTCCGTAGCTTAGAAGAAAACGATGTTTTTTTTTTCTTTGGTCGTTACAGTACGAAAGAAAAACAAATGCTGTTATCTCCGTCAATATTAACTTTTTTCGATTTAGATTTGCTTTTCATAGCTGTTTAAGACAATCTTGATGTATTTTGATACTTTGACAACGATTTTTCCAGTAGCTTAGAAGAAAACGATGTTTTTTTTATTTGGTTGTTACAGTACGAAAGAAAAAAAAATGCTGTTATCTCCGTCAATTATAATTTTTTTTTCGATTTAGATTGGCTTTTTATAGCTGTTTAAGACAATCTTGATGTATTTTGATACTTTGACAACGATTTTTCCAGTAGCTTAGAAGAAAACGATGTTTTTTTTATTTGGTCGTTACAGTACGAAAGAAAAAAAAAAGCTGTTATCTCCGTCAATTATAATTTTTTTTCGATTTAGATTGGCTTTTCATAGCTGTTTAAGACAATCTTGATGTATTTTGATACTTTGACAACGATTTTTCCAGTAGCTTAAAAGAAAACGATGTTTTTGTTCTTAGGTCGTTACAGTATGATAGAAAAAAAAATTTCGTCAATTACAATTTGCTTTCGATTTAGATTTGCTGTTCATAGCTGTTTAAGACAATCTTGATGTATTTTGATACTTTGACAACGATTTTTCCAGTAGCTTAGAAGAAAACGATGTTTTTTTTCTTTGGTCGTTACAGTACGAAAGAAAAAAAAATGCTGTTAACTCCGTCAATGTTAATTTTTTTTCTATTTAGATTTGCTTTTCATAGCTGTTTAAGACAATCTTGATGTATTTTGATACTTTGACAACGATTTTTCCAGTAGCTTAGAAGAAAACGATATTTTTTCTTTTTGATCGTTACAGTACGAAAGAAAAACAAATGCTGTTATCTCCGTCAATATTAACTTTTTTCGATTTAGATTTGCTTTTCATAGCTGTTTAAGACAATCTTGATATATTTTGATACATTGACAACGATTTTTCCAGTAGTTTAGAAGAAAACGATGTTTTTTTTTTCTTTGGTCGTTACAGTACGATAGAAAAAAAAAAGCTGTTAAATCAGTCAATATTAATTTTTTTTCGATTTAGATTTGCTTTTCATAGTTGTTTAAGACAATCTTGATGTATTTTGACACTTTGACAACGATTTTTTCCGTAGCTTAGAAGAAAACGATGTTTTTTTTTTCTTTGGTCGTTACAGTACGAAAGAAAAACAAATGCTGTTATCTCCGTCAATATTAACTTTTTTCGATTTAGATTTGCTTTTCATAGCTGTTTAAGACAATCTTGATGTATTTTGATACTTTGACAACGATTTTTCCAGTAGCTTAGAAGAAAACGATGTTTTTTTTATTTGGTTGTTACAGTACGAAAGAAAAAAAAAAGCTGTTATCTCCGTCAATTATAATTTTTTTTCGATTTAGATTGGCTTTTCATAGCTGTTTAAGACAATCTTGATGTATTTTGATACTTTGACAACGATTTTTCCAGTAGCTTAGAAGAAAACGATGTTTTTTTTATTTGGTCGTTACAGTACGAAAGAAAAAAAAAAGCTGTTATCTCCGTCAATTATATTTTTTTTTCGATTTAGATTGGCTTTTCATAGCTGTTTAAGACAATCTTGATGTATTTTGATACTTTGACAACGATTTTTCCAGTAGCTTAAAAGAAAACGATGTTTTTGTTCTTAGGTCGTTACAGTATGATAGAAAAAAAAATTTCGTCAATTACAATTTGCTTTCGATTTAGATTTGCTGTTCATAGCTGTTTAAGACAATCTTGATGTATTTTGATACTTTGACAACGATTTTTCCAGTAGCTTAGAAGAAAACGATGTTTTTTTTCTTTGGTCGTTACAGTACGAAAGAAAAAAAAATGCTGTTAACTCCGTCAATGTTAATTTTTTTTCTATTTAGATTTGCTTTTCATAGCTGTTTAAGACAATCTTGATGTATTTTGATACTTTGACAACGATTTTTCCAGTAGCTTAAAAGAAAACGATGTTTTTGTTCTTAGGTCGTTACAGTATGATAGAAAAAAAAATTTCGTCAATTACAATTTGTTTTTGATTTAGATTTGCTGTTCATAGCTGTTTAAGACAATCTTGATGTATTTTGATACTTTGACAACGATTTTTCCAGTAGCTTAGAAGAAAACGATGTTTTTTTTTTCTTTGGTCGTTACAGTATGAAAGAAAAAAAAATTTCTTTAATATTAATTTTTTTTCGATTTGGATTTGCTGTTCATAGCTGTTTAAGACAATCTTGATATATTTTGATACATTGACAACGATTTTTCCAGTAGTTTAGAAGAAAACGATGTTTTTTTTTTCTTTGGTCGTTACAGTACGATAGAAAAAAAAAAGCTGTTAAATCAGTCAATATTAATTTTTTTTCGATTTAGATTTACTTTTCATAGCTGTTTAAGACAATCTTGATGTATTTTGACACTTTGACAACGATTTTTTCCGTAGCTTAGAAGAAAACGATGTTTTTTTTTTCTTTGGTCGTTACAGTACGAAAGAAAAACAAATGCTGTTATCTCCGTCAATATTAACTTTTTTCGATTTAGATTTGCTTTTCATAGCTGTTTAAGACAATCTTGATGTATTTTGATACTTTGACAACGATTTTTCCAGTAGCTTAGAAGAAAACGATGTTTTTTTTATTTGGTTGTTACAGTACGAAAGAAAAAAAAAAGCTGTTATCTCCGTCAATTATAATTTTTTTTCGATTTAGATTGGCTTTTCATAGCTGTTTAAGACAATCTTGATGTATTTTGATACTTTGACAACGATTTTTCCAGTAGCTTAGAAGAAAACGATGTTTTTTTTTATTTGGTCGTTACAGTATGATAGAAAAAAAAATTTCGTCAATTACAATTTGCTTTCGATTTAGATTTGCTGTTCATAGCTGTTTAAGACAATCTTGATGTATTTTGATACTTTGACAACGATTTTTCCAGTAGCTTAGAAGAAAACGATGTTTTTTTTCTTTGGTCGTTACAGTACGAAAGAAAAAAAAATGCTGTTAACTCCGTCAATGTTAATTTTTTTTCTATTTAGATTTGCTTTTCATAGCTGTTTAAGACAATCTTGATGTATTTTGATACTTTGACAACGATTTTTCCAGTAGCTTAAAAGAAAACGATGTTTTTGTTCTTAGGTCGTTACAGTATGATAGAAAAAAAAATTTCGTCAATTACAATTTGTTTTTGATTTAGATTTGCTGTTCATAGCTGTTTAAGACAATCTTGATGTATTTTGATACTTTGACAACGATTTTTCCAGTAGCTTAGAAGAAAACGATGTTTTTTTTCTTTGGTCGTTACAGTACGAAAGAAAAAAAAATGCTGTTAACTCCGTCAATGTTAATTTTTTTTCTATTTAGATTTGCTTTTCATAGCTGTTTAAGACAATCTTGATGTATTTTGATACTTTGACAACGATTTTTCCAGTAGCTTAGAAGAAAACGATGTTTTTTTTCTTTGGTCGTTACAGTACGAAAGAAAAAAAAATTCTGTTAACTCCGTCAATGTTAATTTTTTTTCTATTTAGATTTGCTTTTCATAGCTGTTTAAGACAATCTTGATGTATTTTGACACTTCGACAACGATTTTTCCAGTAGCTTAGAAGAAAACGATGTTTTTTTTATTTGGTCGTTACAGTACGAAAGAAAAAAAAAAGCTGTTATCTCCGTCAATTATAATTTTTTTTCGATTTAGATTTGCTGTTCATAGCTGTTTAAGACAATCTTGATGTATTTTGATACTTTGACAACGATTTTTCCAGTAGCTTAGAAGAAAACGATGTTTTTTTTCTTTGGTCGTTACAGTATGAAAGAAAAAAAAATTTCGTTAATATTAATTTTTTTTCGATTTGGATTTGCTGTTCATAGCTGTTTAAGACAATCTTGATATATTTTGATACATTGACAACGATTTTTCCAGTAGTTTAGAAGAAAACGATGTTTTTTTTTTCTTTGGTCGTTACAGTACGATAGAAAAAAAAAAGTTGTTAAATCAGTCAATATTAATTTTTTTTCGATTTAGATTTGCTTTTCATAGCTGTTTAAGACAATCTTGATGTATTTTGACACTTTGACAACGATTTTTTCCGTAGCTTAGAAGAAAACGATGTTTTTTTTTTCTTTGGTCGTTACAGTACGAAAGAAAAACAAATGCTGTTATCTCCGTCAATATTAACTTTTTTCGATTTAGATTTGCTTTTCATAGCTGTTTAAGACAATCTTGATGTATTTTGATACTTTGACAACGATTTTTCCAGTAGCTTAGAAGAAAACGATGTTTTTTTTATTTGGTTGTTACAGTACGAAAGAAAAAAAAAAGCTGTTATCTCCGTCAATTATAATTTTTTTTCGATTTAGATTGGCTTTTCATAGCTGTTTAAGACAATCTTGATGTATTTTGATACTTTGACAACGATTTTTCCAGTAGCTTAGAAGAAAACGATGTTTTTTTTTATTTGGTCGTTACAGTACGAAAGAAAAAAAAAAGCTGTTATCTCCGTCAATTATAATTTTTTTTCGATTTAGATTGGCTTTTCATAGCTGTTTAAGACAATCTTGATGTATTTTGATACTTTGACAACGATTTTTCCAGTAGCTTAAAAGAAAACGATGTTTTTGTTCTTAGGTCGTTACAGTATGATAGAAAAAAAAATTTCGTCAATTACAATTTGCTTTCGATTTAGATTTGCTGTTCATAGCTGTTTAAGACAATCTTGATGTATTTTGATACTTTAACAACGATTTTTCCAGTAGCTTAGAAGAAAACGATGTTTTTTTTCTTTGGTCGTTACAGTACGAAAGAAAAAAAAATGCTGTTAACTCCGTCAATGTTAATTTTTTTTCTATTTAGATTTGCTTTTCATTGCTGTTTAAGACAATCTTGATGTATTTTGATACTTTGACAACGATTTTTCCAGTAGCTTAGAAGAAAACGATATTTTTTCTTTTTGATCGTTACAGTACGAAAGAAAAACAAATGCTGTTATCTCCGTCAATATTAACTTTTTTCGATTTAGATTTGCTTTTCATAGCTGTTTAAGACAATCTTGATGTATTTTGATACTTTGATAACGATTTTTCAAGTAGCTTAGAAGAAAACGATATTTTTTCTTTTTGGTCGTTACAGTACGAAAGAAAAACAAATGCTGTTATCTCCGTCAATATTAACTTTTTTCGATTTAGATTTGCTTTTCATAGCTGTTTAAGACAATCTTGATGTATTTTGATACTTTGACAACGATTTTTCCAGTAGCTTAGAAGAAAACGATGTTTTTTTTCTTTGGTCGTTACAGTATGAAAGAAAAAAAAATTTCGTTAATATTAATTTTTTTTCGATTTGGATTTGCTGTTCATAGCTGTTTAAGACAATCTTGATATATTTTGATACATTGACAACGATTTTTCCAGTAGTTTAGAAGAAAACGATGTTTTTTTTTTCTTTGGTCGTTACAGTACGATAGAAAAAAAAAAGCTGTTAAATCAGTCAATATTAATTTTTTTTCGATTTAGATTTGCTTTTCATAGCTGTTTAAGACAATCTTGATGTATTTTGACACTTTGACAACGATTTTTTCCGTAGCTTAGAAGAAAACGATGTTTTTTTTTTCTTTGGTCGTTACAGTACGAAAGAAAAACAAATGCTGTTATCTCCGTCAATATTAACTTTTTTCGATTTAGATTTGCTTTTCATAGCTGTTTAAGACAATCTTGATGTATTTTGATACTTTGACAACGATTTTTCCAGTAGCTTAGAAGAAAACGATGTTTTTTTTCTTTGGTCGTTACAGTATGAAAGAAAAAAAAATTTCGTCAATTACAATTTGCTTTCGATTTAGATTTGCTGTTCATAGCTGTTTAAGACAATCTTGATGTATTTTTATACTTTGACAACGATTTTTCCAGTAGCTTAGAAGAAAACGATGTTTTTTTTCTTTGGTCGTTACAGTACGAAAGAAAAAAAAATGCTGTTAACTCCGTCAATGTTAATTTTTTTTCTATTTAGATTTGCTTTTCATAGCTGTTTAAGACAATCTTGATGTATTTTGATACTTTGACAACGATTTTTCCAGTAGCTTAGAAGAAAACGATATTTTTTCTTTTTGATCGTTACAGTACGAAAGAAAAACAAATGCTGTTATCTCCGTCAATATTAACTTTTTTCGATTTAGATTTGCTTTTCATAGCTGTTTAAGACAATCTTGATGTATTTTGATACTTTGACAACGATTTTTCCAGTAGCTTAGAAGAAAACGATGTTTTTTTTCTTTGGTCGTTACAGTATGAAAGAAAAAAAAATTTCGTTAATATTAATTTTTTTTCGATTTGGATTTGCTGTTCATAGCTGTTTAAGACAATCTTGATATATTTTGATACATTGACAACGATTTTTCCAGTAGTTTAGAAGAAAACGATGTTTTTTTTTTCTTTGGTCGTTACAGTACGATAGAAAAAAAAAGCTGTTAAATCAGTCAATATTAATTTTTTTTCGATTTAGATTTGCTTTTCATAGCTGTTTAAGACAATCTTGATGTATTTTGACACTTTGACAACGATTTTTTCCGTAGCTTAGAAGAAAACGATGTTTTTTTTTTCTTTGGTCGTTACAGTACGAAAGAAAAACAAATGCTGTTATCTCCGTCAATATTAACTTTTTTCGATTTAGATTTGCTTTTCATAGCTGTTTAAGACAATCTTGATGTATTTTGATACTTTGACAACAATTTTTCAAGTAGCTTAGAAGAAAACGATGTTTTTTTTATTTGGTTGTTACAGTACGAAAGAAAAAAAAAAGCTGTTATCTCCGTCAATTATAATTTTTTTTCGATTTAGATTGGCTTTTCATAGCTGTTTAAGACAATCTTGATGTATTTTGATACTTTGACAACGATTTTTCCAGTAGCTTAGAAGAAAACGATGTTTTTTTTATTTGGTCGTTACAGTACGAAAGAAAAAAAAAAGCTGTTATCTCCGTCAATTATAATTTTTTTTCGATTTAGATTGGCTTTTCATAGCTGTTTAAGACAATCTTGATGTATTTTGATACTTTGACAACGATTTTTCCAGTAGCTTAAAAGAAAACGATGTTTTTGTTCTTAGGTCGTTACAGTATGATAGAAAAAAAATTTCGTCAATTACAATTTGTTTTTGATTTAGATTTGCTGTTCATAGCTGTTTAAGACAATCTTGATGTATTTTGATACTTTGACAACGATTTTTCCAGTAGCTTAAAAGAAAACGATGTTTTTTTTCTTTGGTCGTTACAGTACGAAAGAAAAAAAAATGCTGTTAACTCCGTCAATGTTAATTTTTTTTCTATTTAGATTTGCTTTTCATAGCTGTTTAAGACAATCGTGATGTATTTTGATACTTTGACAACGATTTTTCCAGTAGCTTAAAAGAAAACGATGTTTTTGTTCTTAGGTCGTTACAGTATGATAGAAAAAAAATTTCGTCAATTACAATTTGTTTTTGATTTAGATTTGCTGTTCATAGCTGTTTAAGACAATCTTGATGTATTTTGATACTTTGACAACGATTTTTCCAGTAGCTTAAAAGAAAACGATGTTTTTTTTCTTTGGTCGTTACAGTACGAAAGAAAAAAAAATGCTGTTAACTCCGTCAATGTTAATTTTTTTTCTATTTAGATTTGCTTTTCATAGCTGTTTAAGACAATCTTGATGTATTTTGATACTTTGACAACGATTTTTCCAGTAGCTTAGAAGAAAACGATGTTTTTTTTCTTTGGTCGTTACAGTACGAAAGAAAAAAAAATTCTGTTAACTCCGTCAATGTTAATTTTTTTTCTATTTAGATTTGCTTTTCATAGCTGTTTAAGACAATCTTGATGTATTTTGACACTTCGACAACGATTTTTCCAGTAGCTTAGAAGAAAACGATGTTTTTTTTATTTGGTCGTTACAGTACGAAAGAAAAAAAAAAGCTGTTATCTCCGTCAATTATAATTTTTTTTCGATTTAGATTTGCTGTTCATAGCTGTTTAAGACAATCTTGATGTATTTTGATACTTTGACAACGATTTTTCCAGTAGCTTAAAAGAAAACGATGTTTTTTTTCTTTGGTCGTTACAGTATGAAAGAAAAAAAAATTTCGTTAATATTAATTTTTTTTCGATTTGGATTTGCTGTTCATAGCTGTTTAAGACAATCTTGATATATTTTGATACATTGACAACGATTTTTCCAGTAGTTTAGAAGAAAACGATGTTTTTTTTTTCTTTGGTCGTTACAGTACGATAGAAAAAAAAAGCTGTTAAATCAGTCAATATTAATTTTTTTTCGATTTAGATTTGCTTTTCATAGCTGTTTAAGACAATCTTGATGTATTTTGACACTTTGACAACGATTTTTTCCGTAGCTTAGAAGAAAACGATGTTTTTTTTTTCTTTGGTCGTTACAGTACGAAAGAAAAACAAATGCTGTTATCTCCGTCAATATTAACTTTTTTCGATTTAGATTTGCTTTTCATAGCTGTTTAAGACAATCTTGATGTATTTTGATACTTTGACAACGACTTTTCCAGTAGCTTAGAAGAAAACGATGTTTTTTTTATTTGGTTGTTATAGTACGAAAGAAAAAAAAAAGCTGTTATCTCCGTCAATTATAATTTTTTTTCGATTTAGATTGGCTTTTCATAGCTGTTTAAGACAATCTTGATGTATTTTGATACTTTGACAACGATTTTTCCAGTAGCTTAGAAGAAAACGATGTTTTTGTTCTTAGGTCGTTACAGTATGATAGAAAAAAAATTTCGTCAATTACAATTTGTTTTTGATTTAGATTTGCTGTTCATAGCTGTTTAAGACAATCTTGATGTATTTTGATACTTTGACAACGATTTTTCCAGTAGCTTAAAAGAAAACGATGTTTTTTTTCTTTGGTCGTTACAGTACGAAAGAAAAAAAAATGCTGTTAACTCCGTCAATGTTAATTTTTTTTCTATTTAGATTTGCTTTTCATAGCTGTTTAAGACAATCTTGATGTATTTTGATACTTTGACAACGATTTTTCCAGTAGCTTAGAAGAAAACGATGTTTTTTTTCTTTGGTCGTTACAGTACGAAAGAAAAAAAAATTCTGTTAACTCCGTCAATGTTAATTTTTTTTCTATTTAGATTTGCTTTTCATAGCTGTTTAAGACAATCTTGATGTATTTTGACACTTCGACAACGATTTTTCCAGTAGCTTAGAAGAAAACGATGTTTTTTTTATTTGGTCGTTACAGTACGAAAGAAAAAAAAAAGCTGTTATCTCCGTCAATTATAATTTTTTTTCGATTTAGATTTGCTGTTCATAGCTGTTTAAGACAATCTTGATGTATTTTGATACTTTGACAACGATTTTTCCAGTAGCTTAAAAGAAAACGATGTTTTTTTTCTTTGGTCGTTACAGTATGAAAGAAAAAAAAATTTCGTTAATATTAATTTTTTTTCGATTTGGATTTGCTGTTCATAGCTGTTTAAGACAATCTTGATATATTTTGATACATTGACAACGATTTTTCCAGTAGTTTAGAAGAAAACGATGTTTTTTTTTTCTTTGGTCGTTACAGTACGATAGAAAAAAAAAAGCTGTTAAATCAGTCAATATTAATTTTTTTTCGATTTAGATTTGCTTTTCATAGCTGTTTAAGACAATCTTGATGTATTTTGACACTTTGACAACGATTTTTTCCGTAGCTTAGAAGAAAACGATGTTTTTTTTTTCTTTGGTCGTTACAGTACGAAAGAAAAACAAATGCTGTTATCTCCGTCAATATTAACTTTTTTCGATTTAGATTTGCTTTTCATAGCTGTTTAAGACAATCTTGATGTATTTTGATACTTTGACAACGATTTTTCCAGTAGCTTAGAAGAAAACGATGTTTTTTTTATTTGGTTGTTATAGTACGAAAGAAAAAAAAAAGCTGTTATCTCCGTCAATTATAATTTTTTTTCGATTTAGATTGGCTTTTAATAGCTGTTTAAGACAATCTTGATGTATTTTGATACTTTGACAACGATTTTTCCAGTAGCTTAGAAGAAAACGATGTTTTTTTTTATTTGGTCGTTACAGTACGAAAGAAAAAAAAAAGCTGTTATCTCCGTCAATTATAATTTTTTTTCGATTTAGATTGGCTTTTCATAGCTGTTTAAGACAATCTTGATGTATTTTGATACTTTGACAACGATTTTTCCAGTAGCTTAAAAGAAAACGATGTTTTTGTTCTTAGGTCGTTACAGTATGATAGAAAAAAAAATTTCGTCAATTACAATTTGCTTTCGATTTAGATTTGCTGTTCATAGCTGTTTAAGACAATCTTGATGTATTTTGATACTTTGACAACGATTTGTCCAGTAGCTTAGAAGAAAACGATGTTTTTTTTCTTTGGTCGTTACAGTACGAAAGAAAAAAAAATGCTGTTAACTCCGTCAATGTTAATTTTTTTTCTATTTAGATTTGCTTTTCATAGCTGTTTAAGACAATCTTGATGTATTTTGATACTTTGACAACGATTTTTCCAGTAGCTTAGAAGAAAACGATGTTTTTTTTCTTTGGTCGTTACAGTATGAAAGAAAAAAAAATTTCGTTAATATTAATTTTTTTTCGATTTGGATTTGCTGTTCATAGCTGTTTAAGACAATCTTGATATATTTTGATACATTGACAACGATTTTTCCAGTAGTTTAGAAGAAAACGATGTTTTTTTTTTCTTTGGTCGTTACAGTACGATAGAAAAAAAAAAGCTGTTAAATCAGTCAATATTAATTTTTTTTCGATTTAGATTTGCTTTTCATAGCTGTTTAAGACAATCTTGATGTATTTTGACACTTTGACAACGATTTTTTCCGTAGCTTAGAAGAAAACGATGTTTTTTTTTTCTTTGGTCGTTACAGTACGAAAGAAAAACAAATGCTGTTATCTCCGTCAATATTAACTTTTTTCGATTTAGATTTGCTTTTCATAGCTGTTTAAGACAATCTTGATGTATTTTGATACTTTGACAACGATTTTTCCAGTAGCTTAGAAGAAAACGATGTTTTTTTTATTTGGTTGTTACAGTACGAAAGAAAAAAAAAAGCTGTTATCTCCGTCAATTATAATTTTTTTTCGATTTAGATTTGCTGTTCATAGCTGTTTAAGACAATCTTGATGTATTTTGATACTTTGACAACGATTTTTCCAGTAGCTTAGAAGAAAACGATGTTTTTTTTCTTTGGTCGTTACAGTACGAAAGAAAAAAAAATGCTGTTAACTCCGTCAATGTTAATTTTTTTTCTATTTAGATTTGCTTTTCATAGCTGTTTAAGACAATCTTGATGTATTTTGATACTTTGACAACGATTTTTCCAGTAGCTTAGAAGAAAACGATATTTTTTCTTTTTATCGTTACAGTACGAAAGAAAAACAAATGCTGTTATCTCCGTCAATATTAACTTTTTTCGATTAAGATTTGCTTTTCATAGCTGTTTAAGACAATCTTGATGTATTTTGATACTTTGATAACGATTTTTCCAGTAGCTTAGAAGAAAACGATGTTTTTTTTCTTTGGTCGTTACAGTATGAAAGAAAAACAAATGCTGTTATCTCCGTCAATATTAACTTTTTTCGATTTAGATTTGCTTTTCATAGCTGTTTAAGACAATCTTGATGTATTTTGACACTTTGATAACGATTTTTCCAGTAGCTTAGAAGAAAACGATATTTTTTCTTTTTGGTCGTTACAGTACGAAAGAAAAACAAATGCTGTTATCTCCGTCAATATTAACTTTTTTCGATTTAGATTTGCTTTTCATAGCTGTTTAAGACAATCTTGATGTATTTTGATACTTTGACAACGATTTTTCCAGTAGCTTAGAAGAAAACGATGTTTTTTTTCTTTGGTCGTTACAGTATGAAAGAAAAAAAAATTTCGTTAATATTAATTTTTTTTCGATTTGGATTTGCTGTTCATAGCTGTTTAAGACAATCTTGATATATTTTGATACATTGACAACGATTTTTCCAGTAGCTTAGAAGAAAACGATGTTTTTTTTTTCTTTGGTCGTTACAGTACGATAGAAAAAAAAAGCTGTTAAATCAGTCAATATTAATTTTTTTTCGATTTAGATTTGCTTTTCATAGCTGTTTAAGACAATCTTGATGTATTTTGACACTTTGACAACGATTTTTTCCGTAGCTTAGAAGAAAACGATGTTTTTTTTTTCTTTGGTCGTTACAGTACGAAAGAAAAACAAATGCTGTTATCTCCGTCAATATTAACTTTTTTCGATTTAGATTTGCTTTTCATAGCTGTTTAAGACAATCTTGATGTATTTTGATACTTTGACAACAATTTTTCAAGTAGCTTAGAAGAAAACGATGTTTTTTTTATTTGGTTGTTACAGTACGAAAGAAAAAAAAAAGCTGTTATCTCCGTCAATTATAATTTTTTTTCGATTTAGATTGGCTTTTCATAGCTGTTTAAGACAATCTTGATGTATTTTGATACTTTGACAACGATTTTTCCAGTAGCTTAGAAGAAAACGATGTTTTTTTTATTTGGTCGTTACAGTACGAAAGAAAAAAAAAAGCTGTTATCTCCGTCAATTATAATTTTTTTTCGATTTAGATTGGCTTTTCATAGCTGTTTAAGACAATCTTGATGTATTTTGATACTTTGACAACGATTTTTCCAGTAGCTTAAAAGAAAACGATGTTTTTGTTCTTAGGTCGTTACAGTATGATAGAAAAAAAAATTTCGTCAATTACAATTTGCTTTCGATTTAGATTTGCTGTTCATAGCTGTTTAAGACAATCTTGATGTATTTTGATACTTTGACAACGATTTTTCCAGTAGCTTAGAAGAAAACGATGTTTTTTTTCTTTGGTCGTTACAGTACGAAAGAAAAAAAAATGCTGTTAACTCCGTCAATGTTAATTTTTTTTCTATTTAGATTTGCTTTTCATAGCTGTTTAAGACAATCTTGATGTATTTTGATACTTTGACAACGATTTTTCCAGTAGCTTAAAAGAAAACGATGTTTTTGTTCTTAGGTCGTTACAGTATGATAGAAAAAAAATTTCGTCAATTACAATTTGTTTTTGATTTAGATTTGCTGTTCATAGCTGTTTAAGACAATCTTGATGTATTTTGACACTTCGACAACGATTTTTCCAGTAGCTTAGAAGAAAACGATGTTTTTTTTCTTTGGTCGTTACAGTACGAAAGAAAAAAAAATGCTGTTAACTCCGTCAATGTTAATTTTTTTTCTATTTAGATTTGCTTTTCATAGCTGTTTAAGACAATCTTGATGTATTTTGATACTTTGACAACGATTTTTCCAGTAGCTTAAAAGAAAACGATGTTTTTGTTCTTAGGTCGTTACAGTATGATAGAAAAAAAAATTTCGTCAATTACAATTTGCTTTCGATTTAGATTTGCTGTTCATAGCTGTTTAAGACAATCTTGATGTATTTTGATACTTTGACAACGATTTTTCCAGTAGCTTAGAAGAAAACGATGTTTTTTTTCTTTGGTCGTTACAGTACGAAAGAAAAAAAAATGCTGTTAACTCCGTCAATGTTAATTTTTTTTCTATTTAGATTTGCTTTTCATAGCTGTTTAAGACAATCTTGATGTATTTTGATACTTTGACAACGATTTTTCCAGTAGCTTAAAAGAAAACGATGTTTTTTTTCTTTGGTCGTTACAGTACGAAAGAAAAAAAAATGCTGTTAACTCCGTCAATGTTAATTTTTTTTCTATTTAGATTTGCTTTTCATAGCTGTTTAAGACAATCTTGATGTATTTTGACACTTCGACAACGATTTTTCCAGTAGCTTAGAAGAAAACGATGTTTTTTTTATTTGGTCGTTACAGTACGAAAGAAAAAAAAAAGCTGTTATCTCCGTCAATTATAATTTTTTTTCGATTTAGATTTGCTGTTCATAGCTGTTTAAGACAATCTTGATGTATTTTGATACTTTGACAACGATTTTTCCAGTAGTTTAAAAGAAAACGATGTTTTTTTTCTTTGGTCGTTACAGTATGAAAGAAAAAAAAATTTCGTTAATATTAATTTTTTTTCGATTTGGATTTGCTGTTCATAGCTGTTTAAGACAATCTTGATATATTTTGATACATTGACAACGATTTTTCCAGTAGTTTAGAAGAAAACGATGTTTTTTTTTTCTTTGGTCGTTACAGTACGATAGAAAAAAAAAAGCTGTTAAATCAGTCAATATTAATTTTTTTTCGATTTAGATTTGCTTTTCATAGCTGTTTAAGACAATCTTGATGTATTTTGACACTTTGACAACGATTTTTTCCGTAGCTTAGAAGAAAACGATGTTTTTTTTTTCTTTGGTCGTTACAGTACGAAAGAAAAACAAATGCTGTTATCTCCGTCAATATTAACTTTTTTCGATTTAGATTTGCTTTTCATAGCTGTTTAAGACAATCTTGATGTATTTTGATACTTTGACAACGACTTTTCCAGTAGCTTAGAAGAACACGATGTTTTTTTTATTTGGTTGTTACAGTACGAAAGAAAAAAAAAAGCTGTTATCTCCGTCAATTATAATTTTTTTTCGATTTAGATTGGCTTTTCATAGCTGTTTAAGACAATCTTGATGTATTTTGATACTTTGACAACGATTTTTCCAGTAGCTTAGAAGAAAACGATGTTTTTTTTTATTTGGTCGTTACAGTACGAAAGAAAAAAAAAAGCTGTTATCTCCGTCAATTATAATTTTTTTTCGATTTAGATTGGCTTTTCATAGCTGTTTAAGACAATCTTGATGTATTTTGATACTTTGACAACGATTTTTCCAGTAGCTTAAAAGAAAACGATGTTTTTGTTCTTAGGTCGTTACAGTATGATAGAAAAAAAAATTTCGTCAATTACAATTTGCTTTCGATTTAGATTTGCTGTTCATAGCTGTTTAAGACAATCTTGATGTATTTTGATACTTTGACAACGATTTGTCCAGTAGCTTAGAAGAAAACGATGTTTTTTTTCTTTGGTCGTTACAGTACGAAAGAAAAAAAAATGCTGTTAACTCCGTCAATGTTAATTTTTTTTCTATTTAGATTTGCTTTTCATAGCTGTTTAAGACAATCTTGATGTATTTTGATACTTTGACAACGATTTTTCCAGTAGCTTAGAAGAAAACGATATTTTTTCTTTTTGATCGTTACAGTACGAAAGAAAAACAAATGCTGTTATCTCCGTCAATATTAACTTTTTTCGATTTAGATTTGCTTTTCATAGCTGTTTAAGACAATCTTGATGTATTTTGATACTTTGATAACGATTTTTCAAGTAGCTTAGAAGAAAACGATATTTTTTCTTTTTGGTCGTTACAGTACGAAAGAAAAACAAATGCTGTTATCTCCGTCAATATTAACTTTTTTCGATTTAGATTTGCTTTTCATAGCTGTTTAAGACAATCTTGATGTATTTTGATACTTTGACAACGATTTTTCCAGCAGCTTAGAAGAAAACGATGTTTTTTTTCTTTGGTCGTTACAGTATGAAAGAAAAAAAAATTTCGTTAATATTAATTTTTTTTCGATTTGGATTTGCTGTTCATAGCTGTTTAAGACAATCTTGATATATTTTGATACATTGACAACGATTTTTCCAGTAGTTTAGAAGAAAACGATGTTTTTTTTTTCTTTGGTCGTTACAGTACGATAGAAAAAAAAAAGCTGTTAAATCAGTCAATATTAATTTTTTTTCGATTTAGATTTGCTTTTCATAGCTGTTTAAGACAATCTTGATGTATTTTGACACTTTGACAACGATTTTTTCCGTAGCTTAGAAGAAAACGATGTTTTTTTTTTCTTTGGTCGTTACAGTACGAAAGAAAAACAAATGCTGTTATCTCCGTCAATATTAACTTTTTTCGATTTAGATTTGCTTTTCATAGCTGTTTAAGACAATCTTGATGTATTTTGATACTTTGACAACGACTTTTCCAGTAGCTTAGAAGAAAACGATGTTTTTTTTATTTGGTTGTTACAGTACGAAAGAAAAAAAAAAGCTGTTATCTCCGTCAATTATAATTTTTTTTCGATTTAGATTGGCTTTTCATAGCTGTTTAAGACAATCTTGATGTATTTTGATACTTTGACAACGATTTTTCCAGTAGCTTAGAAGAAAACGATGTTTTTTTTTATTTGGTCGTTACAGTACGAAAGAAAAAAAAAAGCTGTTATCTCCGTCAATTATAATTTTTTTTCGATTTAGATTGGCTTTTCATAGCTGTTTAAGACAATCTTGATGTATTTTGATACTTTGACAACGATTTTTCCAGTAGCTTAAAAGAAAACGATGTTTTTGTTCTTAGGTCGTTACAGTATGATAGAAAAAAAAATTTCGTCAATTACAATTTGCTTTCGATTTAGATTTGCTGTTCATAGCTGTTTAAGACAATCTTGATGTATTTTGATACTTTGACAACGATTTGTCCAGTAGCTTAGAAGAAAACGATGTTTTTTTTCTTTGGTCGTTACAGTACGAAAGAAAAAAAAATGCTGTTAACTCCGTCAATGTTAATTTTTTTTCTATTTAGATTTGCTTTTCATAGCTGTTTAAGACAATCTTGATGTATTTTGATACTTTGACAACGATTTTTCCAGTAGCTTAGAAGAAAACGATATTTTTTCTTTTTGATCGTTACAGTACGAAAGAAAAACAAATGCTGTTATCTCCGTCAATATTAACTTTTTTCGATTTAGATTTGCTTTTCATAGCTGTTTAAGACAATCTTGATGTATTTTGATACTTTGATAACGATTTTTCAAGTAGCTTAGAAGAAAACGATATTTTTTCTTTTTGGTCGTTACAGTACGAAAGAAAAACAAATGCTGTTATCTCCGTCAATATTAACTTTTTTCGATTTAGATTTGCTTTTCATAGCTGTTTAAGACAATCTTGATGTATTTTGATACTTTGACAACGATTTTTCCAGCAGCTTAGAAGAAAACGATGTTTTTTTTCTTTGGTCGTTACAGTATGAAAGAAAAAAAAATTTCGTTAATATTAATTTTTTTTCGATTTGGATTTGCTGTTCATAGCTGTTTAAGACAATCTTGATATATTTTGATACATTGACAACGATTTTTCCAGTAGTTTAGAAGAAAACGATGTTTTTTTTTTCTTTGGTCGTTACAGTACGATAGAAAAAAAAAAGCTGTTAAATCAGTCAATATTAATTTTTTTTCGATTTAGATTTGCTTTTCATAGCTGTTTAAGACAATCTTGATGTATTTTGACACTTTGACAACGATTTTTTCCGTAGCTTAGAAGAAAACAATGTTTTTTTTATTTGGTTGTTACAGTACGAAAGAAAAAAAAAAGCTGTTATCTCCGTCAATTATAATTTTTTTTCTATTTAGATTGGCTTTTCATAGCTGTTTAAGAAAATCTTGATGTATTTTGATACTTTGACAACGATTTTTCCAGTAGCTTAAAAGAAAACGATGTTTTTTTTATTTGGTCGTTACAGTACGAAAGAAAAAAAAAAGCTGTTATCTCCGTCAATTATAATTTTTTTTCGATTTAGATTGGCTTTTCATAGCTGTTTAAGACAATCTTGATGTATTTTGATACTTTGACAACGATTTTTCCAGTAGCTTAAAAGAAAACGATGTTTTTGTTCTTAGGTCGTTACAGTATGATAGAAAAAAAAATTTCGTCAATTACAATTTGCTTTCGATTAAGATTTGCTGTTCATAGCTGTTTAAGACAATCTTGATGTATTTTGATACTTTGACAACGATTTTTCCAGTAGCTTAGAAGAAAACGATGTTTTTTTTCTTTGGTCGTTACAGTACGAAAGAAAAAAAAATGCTGTTAACTCCGTCAATGTTAATTTTTTTTCTATTTAGATTTGCTTTTCATAGCTGTTTAAGACAATCTTGATGTATTTTGATACTTTGACAACGATTTTTCCAGTAGCTTAGAAGAAAACGATATTTTTTCTTTTTATCGTTACAGTACGAAAGAAAAACAAATGCTGTTATCTCCGTCAATATTAACTTTTTTCGATTAAGATTTGCTTTTCATAGCTGTTTAAGACAATCTTGATGTATTTTGATACTTTGATAACGATTTTTCCAGTAGCTTAGAAGAAAACGATATTTTTTCTTTTTGGTCGTTACAGTACGAAAGAAAAACAAATGCTGTTATCTCCGTCAATATTAACTTTTTTCGATTTAGATTTGCTTTTCATAGCTGTTTAAGACAATCTTGATGTATTTTGATACTTTGACAACGATTTTTCCAGTAGCTTAGAAGAAAACGATGTTTTTTTTCTTTGGTCGTAACAGTATGAAAGAAAAACAAATGCTGTTATCTCCGTCAATATTAACTTTTTTCGATTTAGATTTGCTTTTCATAGCTGTTTAAGACAATCTTGATGTATTTTGACACTTTGACAACGATTTTTCCAGTAGCTTAGAAGAAAACGATGTTTTTTTTTTCTTTGGTCGTTACAGTACGAAAGAAAAACAAATGCTGTTATCTCCGTCAATATTATTTTTTTTCGATTTAGATTTGCTTCTCATAGCTGTTTAAGACAATCTTGATGTATTTTGATACTTTGACAACGATTTTTCCAGTAGCTTAGAAGAAAACGATGTTTTTTTTATTTGGTTGTTACAGTACGAAAGAAAAAAAAAAGCTGTTATCTCCGTCAATTATAATTTTTTTTCGATTTAGATTGGCTTTTCATAGCTGTTTAAGACAATCTTGATGTATTTTGATACTTTGACAACGATTTTTCCAGTAGCTTAGAAGAAAACGATGTTTTTTTTATTTGGTCGTTACAGTACGAAAGAAAAAAAAAAGCTGTTATCTCCGTCAATTATAATTTTTTTTCGATTTAGATTGGCTTTTCATAGCTGTTTAAGACAATCTTGATGTATTTTGATACTTTGACAACGATTTTTCCAGTAGCTTAAAAGAAAACGATGTTTTTGTTCTTAGGTCGTTACAGTATGATAGAAAAAAAAATTTCGTCAATTACAATTTGGTTTCGATTTAGATTTGCTGTTAATAGCTGTTTAAGACAATCTTGATGTATTTTGATACTTTGACAACGATTTTTCCAGTAGCTTAGAAGAAAACGATGTTTTTTTTCTTTGGTCGTTACAGTACGAAAGAAAAAAAAATGCTGTTAACTCCGTCAATGTTAATTTTTTTTCTATTTAGATTTGCTTTTCATAGCTGTTTAAGACAATCTTGATGTATTTTGATACTTTGACAACGATTTTTCCAGTAGCTTAGAAGAAAACGATATTTTTTCTTTTTGATCGTTACAGTACGAAAGAAAAATAAATGCTGTTATCTCCGTCAATATTAACTTTTTTCGATTTAGATTTGCTTTTCATAGCTGTTTAAGACAATCTTGATGTATTTTGATACTTTGATAACGATTTTTCCAGTAGCTTAGAAGAAAACGATATTTTTTCTTTTTGGTCGTTACAGTACGAAAGAAAAACAAGTGCTGTTATCTCCGTCAATATTAACTTTTTTCGATTTAGATTTGCTTTTCATAGCTGTTTAAGACAATCTTGATGTATTTTGATACTTTGACAACGATTTTTCCAGTAGCTTAGAAGAAAACGATGTTTTTTTTTTCTTTGGTCGTTACAGTACGATAGAAAAAAAAAGCTGTTAAATCAGTCAATATTAATTTTTTTTCGATTTAGATTTGCTTTTCATAGCTGTTTAAGACAATCTTGATGTATTTTGATACTTTGACAACGATTTTTCCAGTAGCTTAGAAGAAAACGATATTTTTTCTTTTTGATCGTTACAGTACGAAAGAAAAATAAATGCTGTTATCTCCGTCAATATTAACTTTTTTCGATTTAGATTTGCTTTTCATAGCTGTTTAAGACAATCTTGATGTATTTTGATACTTTGATAACGATTTTTCCAGTAGCTTAGAAGAAAACGATATTTTTTCTTTTTGGTCGTTACAGTACGAAAGAAAAAAAAAAGCTGTTATCTCCGTCAATTATAATTTTTTTTCGATTTAGATTGGCTTTTCATAGCTGTTTAAGACAATCTTGATGTATTTTGATACTTTGACAACGATTTTTCCAGTAGCTTAGAAGAAAACGATGTTTTTTTTATTTGGTCGTTACAGTACGAAAGAAAAAAAAAAGCTGTTATCTCCGTCAATTATAATTTTTTTTCGATTTAGATTGGCTTTTCATAGCTGTTTAAGACAATCTTGATGTATTTTGATACTTTGACAACGATTTTTCCAGTAGCTTAAAAGAAAACGATGTTTTTGTTCTTAGGTCGTTACAGTATGATAGAAAAAAAAATTTCGTCAATTACAATTTGCTTTCGATTTAGATTTGCTGTTAATAGCTGTTTAAGACAATCTTGATGTATTTTGATACTTTGACAACGATTTTTCCAGTAGCTTAGAAGAAAACGATGTTTTTTTTCTTTGGTCGTTACAGTACGAAAGAAAAAAAAATGCTGTTAACTCCGTCAATGTTAATTTTTTTTCTATTTAGATTTGCTTTTCATAGCTGTTTAAGACAATCTTGATGTATTTTGATACTTTGACAACGATTTTTCCAGTAGCTTAGAAGAAAACGATATTTTTTCTTTTTGATCGTTACAGTACGAAAGAAAAACAAATGCTGTTATCTCCGTCAATATTAACTTTTTTCGATTTAGATTTGCTTTTCATAGCTGTTTAAGACAATCTTGATGTATTTTGATACTTTGATAACGATTTTTCCAGTAGCTTAGAAGAAAACGATATTTTTTCTTTTTGGTCGTTACAGTACGAAAGAAAAACAAGTGCTGTTATCTCCGTCAATATTAACTTTTTTCGATTTAGATTTGCTTTTCATAGCTGTTTAAGACAATCTTGATGTATTTTGATACTTTGACAACGATTTTTCCAGTAGCTTAGAAGAAAACGATGTTTTTTTTCTTTGGTCGTTACAGTATGAAAGAAAAAAAAATTTCGTTAATATTAATTTTTTTTCGATTTGGATTTGCTGTTCATAGCTGTTTAAGACAATCTTGATATATTTTGATACATTGACAACGATTTTTCCAGTAGTTTAGAAGAAAACGATGTTTTTTTTTTCTTTGGTCGTTACAGTACGATAGAAAAAAAAAGCTGTTAAATCAGTCAATATTAATTTTTTTTCGATTTAGATTTGCTTTTCATAGCTGTTTAAGACAATCTTGATGTATTTTGATACTTTGACAACGATTTTTCCAGTAGCTTAGAAGAAAACGATGTTTTTTTTTATTTGGTCGTTACAGTACGAAAGAAAAAAAAAAGCTGTTATCTCCGTCAATTAAAATTTTTTTTCGATTTAGATTTGCTGTTCATAGCTGTTTAAGACAATCTTGATGTATTTTGACACTTTGACAACGATTTTTTCCGTAGCTTAGAAGAAAACGATGTTTTTTTTTTCTTTGGTCGTTACAGTACGAAAGAAAAACAAATGCTGTTATCTCCGTCAATATTAACTTTTTTCGATTTAGATTTGCTTTTCATAGCTGTTTAAGACAATCTTGATGTATTTTGATACTTTGACAACGATTTTTCCAGTAGCTTAGAAGAAAACGATGTTTTTTTTATTTGGTTGTTACAGTACGAAAGAAAAAAAAAAGCTGTTATCTCCGTCAATTATAATTTTTTTTCGATTTAGATTGGCTTTTCATAGCTGTTTAAGACAATCTTGATGTATTTTGATACTTTGACAACGATTTTTCCAGTAGCTTAGAAGAAAACGATGTTTTTTTTATTTGGTCGTTACAGTACGAAAGAAAAAAAAAAGCTGTTATCTCCGTCAATTATAATTTTTTTTCGATTTAGATTGGCTTTTCATAGCTGTTTAAGACAATCTTGATGTATTTTGATACTTTGACAACGATTTTTCCAGTAGCTTAAAAGAAAACGATGTTTTTGTTCTTAGGTCGTTACAGTATGATAGAAAAAAAAATTTCGTCAATTACAATTTGCTTTCGATTTAGATTTGCTGTTCATAGCTGTTTAAGACAATCTTGATGTATTTTGATACTTTGACAACGATTTTTCCAGTAGCTTAGAAGAAAACGATGTTTTTTTTCTTTGGTCGTTACAGTACGAAAGAAAAAAAAATGCTGTTAACTCCGTCAATGTTAATTTTTTTTCTATTTAGATTTGCTTTTCATAGCTGTTTAAGACAATCTTGATGTATTTTGATACTTTGACAACGATTTTTCCAGTAGCTTAAAAGAAAACGATGTTTTTGTTCTTAGGTCGTTACAGTATGATAGAAAAAAAAATTTCGTCAATTACAATTTGTTTTTGATTTAGATTTGCTGTTCATAGCTGTTTAAGACAATCTTGATGTATTTTGATACTTTGACAACGATTTTTCCAGTAGCTTAGAAGAAAACGATGTTTTTTTTCTTTGGTCGTTACAGTACGAAAGAAAAAAAAAAGCTGTTATCTCCGTCAATTATAATTTTTTTTCGATTTAGATTTGCTTTTCATAGCTGTTTAAGACAATCTTGATGTATTTTGATACTTTGATAACGATTTTTCCAGTAGCTTAGAAGAAAACGATATTTTTTCTTTTTGATCGTTACAGTACGAAAGAAAAACAAATGCTGTTATCTCCGTCAATATTAACTTTTTTCGATTTAGATTTGCTTTTCATAGCTGTTTAAGACAATCTTGATGTATTTTGATACTTTGATAACGATTTTTCCAGTAGCTTAGAAGAAAACGATATTTTTTCTTTTTGGTCGTTACAGTACGAAAGAAAAACAAATGCTGTTATCTCCGTCAATATTAACTTTTTTCGATTTAGATTTGCTTTTCATAGCTGTTTAAGACAATCTTGATGTATTTTGATACTTTGACAACGATTTTTCCAGCAGCTTAGAAGAAAACGATGTTTTTTTTCTTTGGTCGTTACAGTATGAAAGAAAAAAAAATTTCGTTAATATTAATTTTTTTTCGATTTGGATTTGCTGTTCATAGCTGTTTAAGACAATCTTGATATATTTTGATACATTGACAACGATTTTTCCAGTAGTTTAGAAGAAAACGATGTTTTTTTTTTCTTTGGTCGTTACAGTACGATAGAAAAAAAAAGCTGTTAAATCAGTCAATATTAATTTTTTTTCGATTTAGATTTGCTTTTCATAGCTGTTTAAGACAATCTTGATGTATTTTGATACTTTGACAACGATTTTTCCAGTAGCTTAGAAGAAAACGATGTTTTTTTTTATTTGGTCGTTACAGTACGAAAGAAAAAAAAAGAAGCTGTTATCTCCGTCAATTAAAATTTTTTTTCGATTTAGATTTGCTGTTCATAGCTGTTTAAGACAATCTTGATGTATTTTGACACTTTGACAACGATTTTTTCCGTAGCTTAGAAGAAAACGATGTTTTTTTTTTCTTTGGTCGTTACAGTACGAAAGAAAAACAAATGCTGTTATCTCCGTCAATATTAACTTTTTTCGATTTAGATTTGCTTTTCATAGCTGTTTAAGACAATCTTGATGTATTTTGATACTTTGACAACGATTTTTCCAGTAGCTTAGAAGAAAACGATGTTTTTTTTATTTGGTTGTTACAGTACGAAAGAAAAAAAAAAGCTGTTATCTCCGTCAATTATAATTTTTTTTCGATTTAGATTGGCTTTTCATAGCTGTTTAAGACAATCTTGATGTATTTTGATACTTTGACAACGATTTTTCCAGTAGCTTAGAAGAAAACGATGTTTTTTTTATTTGGTCGTTACAGTACGAAAGAAAAAAAAAAGCTGTTATCTCCGTCAATTATAATTTTTTTTCGATTTAGATTGGCTTTTCATAGCTGTTTAAGACAATCTTGATGTATTTTGATACTTTGACAACGATTTTTCCAGTAGCTTAAAAGAAAACGATGTTTTTGTTCTTAGGTCGTTACAGTATGATAGAAAAAAAAATTTCGTCAATTACAATTTGCTTTCGATTTAGATTTGCTGTTCATAGCTGTTTAAGACAATCTTGATGTATTTTGATACTTTGACAACGATTTTTCCAGTAGCTTAGAAGAAAACGATGTTTTTTTTCTTTGGTCGTTACAGTACGAAAGAAAAAAAAATGCTGTTAACTCCGTCAATGTTAATTTTTTTTCTATTTAGATTTGCTTTTCATAGCTGTTTAAGACAATCTTGATGTATTTTGATACTTTGACAACGATTTTTCCAGTAGCTTAAAAGAAAACGATGTTTTTGTTCTTAGGTCGTTACAGTATGATAGAAAAAAAATTTTCGTCAATTACAATTTGTTTTTGATTTAGATTTGCTGTTCATAGCTGTTTAAGACAATCTTGATGTATTTTGATACTTTGACAACGATTTTTCCAGTAGCTTAGAAGAAAACGATGTTTTTTTTCTTTGGTCGTTACAGTACGAAAGAAAAAAAAATTCTGTTAACTCCGTCAATGTTAATTTTTTTTCTATTTAGATTTGCTTTTCATAGCTGTTTAAGACAATCTTGATGTATTTTGACACTTCGACAACGATTTTTCCAGTAGCTTAGAAGAAAACGATGTTTTTTTTATTTGGTCGTTACAGTACGAAAGAAAAAAAAAGCTGTTATCTCCGTCAATTATAATTTTTTTTCGATTTAGATTTGCTGTTCATAGCTGTTTAAGACAATCTTGATGTATTTTGATACTTTGACAACGATTTTTCCAGTAGCTTAGAAGAAAACGATGTTTTTTTTCTTTGGTCGTTACAGTATGAAAGAAAAAAAAATTTCGTTATTATTAATTTTTTTTCGATTTGGATTTGCTGTTCATAGCTGTTTAAGACAATCTTGATATATTTTGATACATTGACAACGATTTTTCCAGTAGTTTAGAAGAAAACGATGTTTTTTTTTTCTTTGGTCGTTACAGTACGATAGAAAAAAAAAAGCTGTTAAATCAGTCAATATTAATTTTTTTTCGATTTAGATTTGCTTTTCATAGCTGTTTAAGACAATCTTGATGTATTTTGACACTTTGACAACGATTTTTTCCGTAGCTTAGAAGAAAACGATGTTTTTTTTTTCTTTGGTCGTTACAGTACGAAAGAAAAACAAATGCTGTTATCTCCGTCAATATTAACTTTTTTCGATTTAGATTTGCTTTTCATAGCTGTTTAAGACAATCTTGATGTATTTTGATACTTTGACAACGATTTTTCCAGTAGCTTAGAAGAAAACGATGTTTTTTTTATTTGGTTGTTACAGTACGAAAGAAAAAAAAAAGATGTTATCTCCGTCAATTATAATTTTTTTTCGATTTAGATTGGCTTTTCATAGCTGTTTAAGACAATCTTGATGTATTTTGATACTTTGACAACGATTTTTCCAGTAGCTTAGAAGAAAACGATGTTTTTTTTTTATTTGGTCGTTACAGTACGAAAGAAAAAAAAAAGCTGTTATCTCCGTCAATTATAATTTTTTTTCGATTTAGATTGGCTTTTCATAGCTGTTTAAGACAATCTTGATGTATTTTGATACTTTGACAACGATTTTTCCAGTAGCTTAAAAGAAAACGATGTTTTTGTTCTTAGGTCGTTACAGTATGATAGAAAAAAAAATTTCGTCAATTACAATTTGCTTTCGATTTAGATTTGCTGTTCATAGCTGTTTAAGACAATCTTGATGTATTTTGATACTTTGACAACGATTTTTCCAGTAGCTTAGAAGAAAACGATGTTTTTTTCTTTGGTCGTTACAGTACGAAAGAAAAAAAAATGCTGTTAACTCCGTCAATGTTAATTTTTTTTCTATTTAGATTTGCTTTTCATAGCTGTTTAAGACAATCTTGATGTATTTTGATACTTTGACAACGATTTTTCCAGTAGCTTAGAAGAAAACGATATTTTTTCTTTTTGATCGTTACAGTACGAAAGAAAAACAAATGCTGTTATCTCCGTCAATATTAACTTTTTTCGATTTAGATTTGCTTTTCATAGCTGTTTAAGACAATCTTGATGTATTTTGATACTTTGATAACGATTTTTCAAGTAGCTTAGAAGAAAACGATATTTTTTTTTTTTGGTCGTTACAGTACGAAAGAAAAACAAATGCTGTTATCTCCGTCAATATTAACTTTTTTCGATTTAGATTTGCTTTTCATAGCTGTTTAAGACAATCTTGATGTATTTTGATACTTTGACAACGATTTTTCCAGTAGCTTAGAAGAAAACGATGTTTTTTTTCTTTGGTCGTTACAGTATGAAAGAAAAAAAAATTTCGTTAATATTAATTTTTTTTCGATTTGGATTTGCTGTTCATAGCTGTTTAAGACAATCTTGATATATTTTGATACATTGACAACGATTTTTCCAGTAGTTTAGAAGAAAACGATGTTTTTTTTTTCTTTGGTCGTTACAGTACGATAGAAAAAAAAAGCTGTTAAATCAGTCAATATTAATTTTTTTTCGATTTAGATTTGCTTTTCATAGCTGTTTAAGACAATCTTGATGTATTTTGATACTTTGACAACGATTTTTCCAGTTGCTTAAATGAAAACGATGTTTTTGTTCTTAGGTCGTTACAGTATGATAGAAAAAAAAATTTCGTCAATTACAATTTGCTTTCGATTTAGATTTGCTGTTCATAGCTGTTTAAGACAATCTTGATGTATTTTGATACTTTGACAACGATTTTTCCAGTAGCTTAGAAGAAAACGATGTTTTTTTCTTTGGTCGTTACAGTACGAAAGAAAAAAAAATGCTGTTAACTCCGTCAATGTTAATTTTTTTTCTATTTAGATTTGCTTTTCATAGCTGTTTAAGACAATCTTGATGTATTTTGATACTTTGACAACGATTTTTCCAGTAGCTTAGAAGAAAACGATATTTTTTCTTTTTGATCGTTACAGTACGAAAGAAAAACAAATGCTGTTATCTCCGTCAATATTAACTTTTTTCGATTTAGATTTGCTTTTCATAGCTGTTTAAGACAATCTTGATGTATTTTGATACTTTGATAACGATTTTTCAAGTAGCTTAGAAGAAAACGATATTTTTTTTTTTTGGTCGTTACAGTACGAAAGAAAAACAAATGCTGTTATCTCCGTCAATATTAACTTTTTTCGATTTAGATTTGCTTTTCATAGCTGTTTAAGACAATCTTGATGTATTTTGATACTTTGACAACGATTTTTCCAGTAGCTTAGAAGAAAACGATGTTTTTTTTCTTTGGTCGTTACAGTATGAAAGAAAAAAAAATTTCGTTAATATTAATTTTTTTTCGATTTGGATTTGCTGTTCATAGCTGTTTAAGACAATCTTGATATATTTTGATACATTGACAACGATTTTTCCAGTAGTTTAGAAGAAAACGATGTTTTTTTTTTCTTTGGTCGTTACAGTACGATAGAAAAAAAAAGCTGTTAAATCAGTCAATATTAATTTTTTTTCGATTTAGATTTGCTTTTCATAGCTGTTTAAGACAATCTTGATGTATTTTGACACTTTGACAACGATTTTTTCCGTAGCTTAGAAAAAAACGATGTTTTTTTTTTCTTTGGTCGTTACAGTACGAAAGAAAAACAAATGCTGTTATCTCCGTCAATATTAACTTTTTTCGATTAAGATTTGCTTTTCATAGCTGTTTAAGACAATCTTGATGTATTTTGATACTTTGACAACGATTTTTCCAGTAGCTTAGAAGAAAACGATGTTTTTTTTATTTGGTTGTTACAGTACGAAAGAAAAAAAAAAGCTGTTATCTCCGTCAATTATAATTTTTTTTTGATTTAGATTGGCTTTTCATAGCTGTTTAAGACAATCTTGATGTATTTTGATACTTTGACAACGATTTTTCCAGTAGCTTAGAAGAAAACGATGTTTTTTTTATTTGGTCGTTACAGTACGAAAGAAAAAAAAAAGCTGTTATCTCCGTCAATTATAATTTTTTTTCGATTTAGATTGGCTTTTCATAGCTGTTTAAGACAATCTTGATGTATTTTGATACTTTGACAACGATTTTTCCAGTAGCTTAAAAGAAAACGATGTTTTTGTTCTTAGGTCGTTACAGTATGATAGAAAAAAAAATTTCGTCAATTACAATTTGTTTTCGATTTAGATTTGCTGTTCATAGCTGTTTAAGACAATCTTGATGTATTTTGATACTTTGACAACGATTTTTCCAGTAGCTTAGAAGAAAACGATGTTTTTTTTCTTTGGTCGTTACAGTACGAAAGAAAAAAAAATGCTGTTAACTCCGTCAATGTTAATTTTTTTTCTATTTAGATTTGCTTTTCATAGCTGTTTAAGACAATCTTGATATATTTTGATACTTTGACAACGATTTTTCCAGTAGCTTAGAAGAAAACGATATTTTTTCTTTTTGATCGTTACAGTACGAAAGAAAAACAAATGCTGTTATCTCCGTCAATATTAACTTTTTTCGATTTAGATTGGCTTTTCATAGCTGTTTAAGACAATCTTGATGTATTTTGATACTTTGACAACGATTTTTCCAGTAGCTTAGAAGAAAACGATGTTTATTTTTATTTGGTCGTTACAGTACGAAAGAAAAAAAAAAGCTGTTATCTCCGTCAATTATAATTTTTTTTCGATTTAGATTGGCTTTTCATAGCTGTTTAAGACAATCTTGATGTATTTTGATACTTTGACAACGATTTTTCCAGTAGCTTAAAAGAAAACGATGTTTTTGTTCTTAGGTCGTTACAGTATGATAGAAAAAAAAATTTCGTCAATTACAATTTGCTTTCGATTTAGATTTGCTGTTCATAGCTGTTTAAGACAATCTTGATGTATTTTGATACTTTGACAACGATTTTTCCAGTAGCTTAGAAGAAAACGATGTTTTTTTTCTTTGGTCGTTACAGTACGAAAGAAAAAAAAATGCTGTTAACTCCGTCAATTATAATTTTTTTTCTATTTAGATTTGCTTTTCATAGCTGTTTAAGACAATCTTGATGTATTTTGATACTTTGACAACGATTTTTCCAGTAGCTTAGAAGAAAACGATGTTTTTTTTATTTGGTCGTTACAGTACGAAAGAAAAAAAAAAGCTGTTATCTCCGTCAATTATAATTTTTTTTCGATTTAGATTGGCTTTTCATAGCTGTTTAAGACAATCTTGATGTATTTTGATACTTTGACAACGATTTTTCCAGTAGCTTAAAAGAAAACGATGTTTTTGTTCTTAGGTCGTTACAGTATGATAGAAAAAAAAATTTCGTCAATTACAATTTGCTTTCGATTTAGATTTGCTGTTCATAGCTGTTTAAGACAATCTTGATGTATTTTGATACTTTGACAACGATTTTTTCAGTAGCTTAGAAGAAAACGATGTTTTTTTTCTTAGGTCGTTACAGTATGATAGAAAAAAAAATTTCGTCAATTATAATTTGTTTTCGATTTAGATTTTCTTTTCATAGCTGTTTAAGACAATCTTGATGTATTTTGATACTTTGACAACGATTTTTCCAGTAGCTTAGAAGAAAACGATATTTTTTCTTTTTGATCGTTACAGTACGAAAGAAAAACAAATGCTGTTATCTCCGTCAATATTAACTTTTTTCGATTTAGATTTGCTTTTCATAGCTGTTTAAGACAATCTTGATGTATTTTGATACTTTGATAACGATTTTTCCAGTAGCTTAGAAGAAAACGATATTTTTTCTTTTTGGTCGTTACAGTACGAAAGAAAAACAAATGCTGTTATCTCCGTCAATATTAACTTTTTTCGATTTAGATTTGCTTTTCATAGCTGTTTAAGACAATCTTGATGTATTTTGATACTTTGACAACGATTTTTCCAGTAGCTTAGAAGAAAACGATGTTTTTTTTCTTTGGTCGTTACAGTATGAAAGAAAAAAAAATTTCGTTAATATTAATTTTTTTTCGATTTGGATTTGCTGTTCATAGCTGTTTAAGACAATCTTGATATATTTTGATACATTGACAACGATTTTTCCAGTAGTTTAGAAGAAAACGATGTTTTTTTTTTCTTTGGTCGTTACAGTACGATAGAAAAAAAAAAGCTGTTAAATCAGTCAATATTAATTTTTTTTCGATTTAGATTTGCTTTTCATAGCTGTTTAAGACAATCTTGATGTATTTTGATACTTTGACAACGATTTTTCCAGTAGCTTAGAAGAAAACGATGTTTTTTTCTTTGGTCGTTACAGTACGAAAGAAAAAAAAATGCTGTTAACTCCGTCAATGTTAATTTTTTTTCTATTTAGATTTGCTTTTCATAGCTGTTTAAGACAATCTTGATGTATTTTGATACTTTGACAACGATTTTTCCAGTAGCTTAGAAGAAAACGATATTTTTTCTTTTTGATCGTTACAGTACGAAAGAAAAACAAATGCTGTTATCTCCGTCAATATTAACTTTTTTCGATTTAGATTTGCTTTTCATAGCTGTTTAAGACAATCTTGATGTATTTTGATACTTTGATAACGATTTTTCAAGTAGCTTAGAAGAAAACGATATTTTTTTTTTTTGGTCGTTACAGTACGAAAGAAAAACAAATGCTGTTATCTCCGTCAATATTAACTTTTTTCGATTTAGATTTGCTTTTCATAGCTGTTTAAGACAATCTTGATGTATTTTGATACTTTGACAACGATTTTTCCAGTAGCTTAGAAGAAAACGATGTTTTTTTTATTTGGTTGTTACAGTACGAAAGAAAAAAAAAAGCTGTTATCTCCGTCAATTATAATTTTTTTTCGATTTAGATTGGCTTTTCATAGCTGTTTAAGACAATCTTGATGTATTTTGATACTTTGACAACGATTTTTCCAGTAGCTTAGAAGAAAACGATGTTTTTTTTTATTTGGTCGTTACAGTACGATAGAAAAAAAAAGCTGTTAACTCCGTCAATATTAATTTTTTTTCGATTTAGATTTGCTTTTCATAGCTGTTTAAGACAATCTTGATGTATTTTGACACTTTGACATCGATTTTTCCAGTAGCTTAGAAGAAAACGATGTTTTTGTTCTTAGGTCGTTACAGTATGATAGAAAAAAAAATTTCGTCAATTACAATTTGTTTTCGATTTAGATTTGCTGTTCATAGCTGTTTAAGACAATCTTGATGTATTTTGATACTTTGACAACGATTTTTCCAGTAGCTTAGAAGAAAACGATGTTTTTTTTCTTTGGTCGTTACAGTATGAAAGAAAAAAAAATTTCGTTAATATTAATTTTTTTTCGATTTGGATTTGCTGTTCATAGCTGTTTAAGACAATCTTGATATATTTTGATACATTGACAACGATTTTTCCAGTAGTTTAGAAGAAAACGATGTTTTTTTTTTCTTTGGTCGTTACAGTACGATAGAAAAAAAAAGCTGTTAAATCAGTCAATATTAATTTTTTTTCGATTTATATTTGCTTTTCATAGCTGTTTAAGACAATCTTGATGTATTTTGACACTTTGACAACGATTTTTTCCGTAGCTTAGAAGAAAACGATGTTTTTTTTTTCTTTGGTCGTTACAGTACGAAAGAAAAACAAATGCTGTTATCTCCGTCAATATTAACTTTTTTCGATTTAGATTTGCTTTTCATAGCTGTTTAAGACAATCTTGATGTATTTTGATACTTTGACAACGATTTTTCCAGTAGCTTAGAAGAAAACGATGTTTTTTTTTATTTGGTCGTTACAGTACGAAAGAAAAAAAAAAGCTGTTATCTCCGTCAATTATAATTTTTTTTCGATTTAGATTGGCTTTTCATAGCTGTTTAAGACAATCTTGATGTATTTTGATACTTTGACAACGATTTTTCCAGTAGCTTAAAAGAAAACGATGTTTTTGTTCTTTGGTCGTTACAGTATGATAGAAAAAAAAATTTCGTCAATTACAATTTGCTTTCGATTTAGATTTGCTGTTCATAGCTGTTTAAGACAATCTTGATGTATTTTGATACTTTGACAACGATTTTTCCAGTAGCTTAGAAGAAAACGATGTTTTTTTCTTTGGTCGTTACAGTACGAAAGAAAAACAAATGCTGTTAACTCCGTCAATGTTAATTTTTTTTCTATTTAGATTTGCTTTTCATAGCTGTTTAAGACAATCTTGATGTATTTTGATACTTTGACAACGATTTTTCCAGTAGCTTAGAAGAAAACGATATTTTTTCTTTTTGATCGTTACAGTACGAAAGAAAAACAAATGCTGTTATCTCCGTCAATATTAACTTTTTTCGATTTAGATTTGCTTTTCATAGCTGTTTAAGACAATCTTGATGTATTTTGATACTTTGATAACGATTTTTCAAGTAGCTTAGAAGAAAACGATATTTTTTTTTTTGGTCGTTACAGTACGAAAGAAAAACAAATGCTGTTATCTCCGTCAATATTAACTTTTTTCGATTTAGATTTGCTTTTCATAGCTGTTTAAGACAATCTTGATGTATTTTGATACTTTGACAACGATTTTTCCAGTAGCTTAGAAGAAAACGATGTTTTTTTTATTTGGTTGTTACAGTACGAAAGAAAAAAAAAAGCTGTTATCTCCGTCAATTATAATTTTTTTTCGATTTAGATTGGCTTTTCATAGCTGTTTAAGACAATCTTGATGTATTTTGATACTTTGACAACGATTTTTCCAGTAGCTTAGAAGAAAACGATGTTTTTTTATTTGGTCGTTACAGTACGAAAGAAAAACAAATGCTGTTATCTCCGTCAATATTAACTTTTTTCGATTTAGATTTGCTTTTCATAGCTGTTTAAGACAATCTTGATGTATTTTGATACTTTGACAACGATTTTTCCAGTAGCTTAGAAGAAAACGATGTTTTTTTTCTTTGGTCGTTACTGTATGAAAGAAAAAAAAATTTCGTTAATATTAATTTTTTTTCGATTTGGATTTGCTGTTCATAGCTGTTTAAGACAATCTTGATATATTTTGATACATTGACAACGATTTTTCCAGTAGTTTAGAAGAAAACGATGTTTTTTTTTTCTTAGGTCGTTACAGTACGATAGAAAAAAAAAGCTGTTAAATCAGTCAATATTAATTTTTTTTCGATTTAGATTTGCTTTTCATAGCTGTTTAAGACAATCTTGATGTATTTTGACACTTTGACAACGATTTTTTCCGTAGCTTAGAAGAAAACGATGTTTTTCTTTTCTTTGGTCGTTACAGTACGAAAGAAAAACAAATGCTGTTATCTCCGTCAATATTAACTTTTTTCGATTTAGATTTGCTTTTCATAGCTGTTTAAGACAATCTTGATGTATTTTGATACTTTGACAACGATTTTTCCAGTAGCTTAGAAGAAAACGATGTTTTTTTTATTTGGTTGTTACAGTACGAAAGAAAAAAAAAAGCTGTTATCTCCGTCAATTATAATTTTTTTTTGATTTAGATTGGCTTTTCATAGCTGTTTAAGACAATCTTGATGTATTTTGATACTTTGACAACGATTTTTCCAGTAGCTTAGAAGAAAACGATGTTTTTGTTCTTAGGTCGTTACAGTATGATAGAAAAAAAATTTCGTCAATTACAATTTGCTTTCGATTTAGATTTGCTGTTCATAGCTGTTTAAGACAATCTTGATGTATTTTGATACTTTGACAACGATTTTTCCAGTAGCTTAAAAGAAAACGATGTTTTTGTTCTTAGGTCGTTACAGTATGATAGAAAAAAAAATTTCGTCAATTACAATTTGCTTTCGATTTAGATTTGCTGTTCATAGCTGTTTAAGACAATCTTGATGTATTTTGATACTTTGACAACGATTTTTCCAGTAGCTTAGAAGAAAACGATGTTTTTTTTCTTTGGTCGTTACAGTACGAAAGAAAAAAAAATGCTGTTAACTCCGTCAATTTTAAATTTTTTTTCTATTTAGATTTGCTTTTCATAGCTGTTTAAGACAATCTTGATGTATTTTGATACTTTGACAACGATTTTTCCAGTAGCTTAGAAGAAAACGATGTTTTTTTTATTTGGTCGTTACAGTACGAAAGAAAAAAAAAAGCTGTTATCTCCGTCAATTATAATTTTTTTTCGATTTAGATTGGCTTTTCATAGCTGTTTAAGACAATCTTGATGTATTTTGATACTTTGACAACGATTTTTCCAGTAGCTTAAAAGAAAACGATGTTTTTGTTCTTAGGTCGTTACAGTATGATAGAAAAAAAAAAGCTGTTATCTCCGTCAATTATAATTTTTTTTCGATTTAGATTGGCTTTTCATAGCTGTTTAAGACAATCTTGATGTATTTTGATACTTTGACAACGATTTTTCCAGTAGCTTAAAAGAAAACGATGTTTTTGTTCTTAGGTCGTTACAGTATGATAGAAAAAAAAATTTCGTCAATTACAATTTGCTTTCGATTTAGATTTGCTGTTCATAGCTGTTTAAGACAATCTTGATGTATTTTGATACTTTGACAACGATTTTTCCAGTAGCTTAGAAGAAAACGATGTTTTTTTTCTTTGGTCGTTACAGTACGAAAGAAAAAAAAATGCTGTTAACTCCGTCAATTTTAAATTTTTTTTCTATTTAGATTTGCTTTTCATAGCTGTTTAAGACAATCTTGATGTATTTTGATACTTTGACAACGATTTTTCCAGTAGCTTAGAAGAAAACGATGTTTTTTTTATTTGGTCGTTACAGTATGAAAGAAAAAAAAAAGCTGTTATCTCCGTCAATTATAATTTTTTTTCGATTTAGATTGGCTTTTCATAGCTGTTTAAGACAATCTTGATGTATTTTGATACTTTGACAACGATTTTTCCAGTAGCTTAGAAGAAAACGATGTTTTTTTTATTTGGTCGTTACAGTACGAAAGAAAAAAAAAAGCTGTTATCTCCGTCAATTATAATTTTTTTTCGATTTAGATTGGCTTTTCATAGCTGTTTAAGACAATCTTGATGTATTTTGATACTTTGACAACGATTTTTCCAGTAGCTTAAAAGAAAACGATGTTTTTGTTCTTAGGTCGTTACAGTATGATAGAAAAAAAAATTTCGTCAATTACAATTTGCTTTCGATTTAGATTTGCTGTTCATAGCTGTTTAAGACAATCTTGATGTATTTTGATACTTTGACAACGATTTTTCCAGTAGCTTAGAAGAAAACGATGTTTTTTTTCTTTGGTCGTTACAGTACGAAAGAAAAAAAAATGCTGTTAACTCCGTCAATTTTAAATTTTTTTTCTATTTAGATTTGCTTTTCATAGCTGTTTAAGACAATCTTGATGTATTTTGATACTTTGACAACGATTTTTCCAGTAGCTTAGAAGAAAACGATGTTTTTTTTATTTGGTCGTTACAGTACGAAAGAAAAAAAAAAGCTGTTATCTCCGTCAATTATAATTTTTTTTCGATTTAGATTGGCTTTTCATAGCTGTTTAAGACAATCTTGATGTATTTTGATACTTTGACAACGATTTTTCCAGTAGCTTAAAAGAAAACGATGTTTTTGTTCTTAGGTCGTTACAGTATGATAGAAAAAAAAATTTCGTCAATTACAATTTGCTTTCGATTTAGATTTGCTGTTCATAGCTGTTTAAGACAATCTTGATGTATTTTGATACTTTGACAACGATTTTTCCAGTAGCTTAGAAGAAAACGATGTTTTTTTTCTTAGGTCGTTACAGTATGATAGAAAAAAAAATTTCGTCAATTATAATTTGTTTTCGATTTAGATTTGCTTTTCATAGCTGTTTAAGACAATCTTGATGTATTTTGATACTTTCACAACGATTTTTCCAGTAGCTTAGAAGAAAACGATATTTTTTCTTTTTGATCGTTACAGTACGAAAGAAAAACAAATGCTGTTATCTCCGTCAATATTAACTTTTTTCGATTTAGATTTGCTTTTCATAGCTGTTTAAGACAATCTTGATGTATTTTGATACTTTGATAACGATTTTTCCAGTAGCTTAGAAGAAAATGATATTTTTTCTTTTTGGTCGTTACAGTACGAAAGAAAAACAAATGCTGTTATCTCCGTCAATATTAACTTTTTTCGATTTAGATTTGCTTTTCATAGCTGTTTAAGACAATCTTGATGTATTTTGATACTTTGACAACGATTTTTCCAGTAGCTTAGAAGAAAACGATGTTTTTTTTCTTTGGTCGTTACAGTATGAAAGAAAAAAAAATTTCGTTAATATTAATTTTTTTTCGATTTGGATTTGCTGTTCATAGCTGTTTAAGACAATCTTGATATATTTTGATACATTGACAACGATTTTTCCAGTAGTTTAGAAGAAAACGATGTTTTTTTTTTCTTTGGTCGTTACAGTACCATAGAAAAAAAAAAGCTGTTAAATCAGTCAATATTAACTTTTTTCGATTTAGATTTGCTGTTCATAGCTGTTTAAGACAATCTTGATGTATTTTGATACTTTGACAACGATTTTTCCAGTAGCTTAGAAGAAAACGATGTTTTTTTTCTTTGGTCGTTACTGTATGAAAGAAAAAAAAATTTCGTTAATATTAATTTTTTTTCGATTTGGATTTGCTGTTCATAGCTGTTTAAGACAATCTTGATATATTTTGATACATTGACAACGATTTTTCCAGTAGTTTAGAAGAAAACGATGTTTTTTTTTTCTTAGGTCGTTACAGTACGATAGAAAAAAAAAGCTGTTAAATCAGTCAATATTAATTTTTTTTCGATTTAGATTTGCTTTTCATAGCTGTTTAAGACAATCTTGATGTATTTTGACACTTTGACAACGATTTTTTCCGTAGCTTAGAAGAAAACGATGTTTTTCTTTTCTTTGGTCGTTACAGTACGAAAGAAAAACAAATGCTGTTATCTCCGTCAATTATAATTTTTTTTTGATTTAGATTGGCTTTTCATAGCTGTTTAAGACAATCTTGATGTATTTTGATACTTTGACAACGATTTTTCCAGTAGCTTAGAAGAAAACGATGTTTTTGTTCTTAGGTCGTTACAGTATGATAGAAAAAAAATTTCGTCAATTACAATTTGCTTTCGATTTAGATTTGCTGTTCATAGCTGTTTAAGACAATCTTGATGTATTTTGATACTTTGACAACGATTTTTCCAGTAGCTTAAAAGAAAACGATGTTTTTGTTCTTAGGTCGTTACAGTATGATAGAAAAAAAAATTTCGTCAATTACAATTTGCTTTCGATTTAGATTTGCTGTTCATAGCTGTTTAAGACAATCTTGATGTATTTTGATACTTTGACAACGATTTTTCCAGTAGCTTAGAAGAAAACGATGTTTTTTTTCTTTGGTCGTTACAGTACGAAAGAAAAAAAAATGCTGTTAACTCCGTCAATTTTAAATTTTTTTTCTATTTAGATTTGCTTTTCATAGCTGTTTAAGACAATCTTGATGTATTTTGATACTTTGACAACGATTTTTCCAGTAGCTTAGAAGAAAACGATGTTTTTTTTATTTGGTCGTTACAGTACGAAAGAAAAAAAAAAGCTGTTATCTCCGTCAATTATAATTTTTTTTCGATTTAGATTGGCTTTTCATAGCTGTTTAAGACAATCTTGATGTATTTTGATACTTTGACAACGATTTTTCCAGTAGCTTAAAAGAAAACGATGTTTTTGTTCTTAGGTCGTTACAGTATGATAGAAAAAAAAAAGCTGTTATCTCCGTCAATTATAATTTTTTTTCGATTTAGATTGGCTTTTCATAGCTGTTTAAGACAATCTTGATGTATTTTGATACTTTGACAACGATTTTTCCAGTAGCTTAAAAGAAAACGATGTTTTTGTTCTTAGGTCGTTACAGTATGATAGAAAAAAAAATTTCGTCAATTACAATTTGCTTTCGATTTAGATTTGCTGTTCATAGCTGTTTAAGACAATCTTGATGTATTTTGATACTTTGACAACGATTTTTCCAGTAGCTTAGAAGAAAACGATGTTTTTTTTCTTTGGTCGTTACAGTACGAAAGAAAAAAAAATGCTGTTAACTCCGTCAATTTTAAATTTTTTTTCTATTTAGATTTGCTTTTCATAGCTGTTTAAGACAATCTTGATGTATTTTGATACTTTGACAACGATTTTTCCAGTAGCTTAGAAGAAAACGATGTTTTTTTTATTTGGTCGTTACAGTACGAAAGAAAAAAAAAAGCTGTTATCTCCGTCAATTATAATTTTTTTTCGATTTAGATTGGCTTTTCATAGCTGTTTAAGACAATCTTGATGTATTTTGATACTTTGACAACGATTTTTCCAGTAGCTTAGAAGAAAACGATGTTTTTTTTATTTGGTCGTTACAGTACGAAAGAAAAAAAAAAGCTGTTATCTCCGTCAATTATAATTTTTTTTCGATTTAGATTGGCTTTTCATAGCTGTTTAAGACAATCTTGATGTATTTTGATACTTTGACAACGATTTTTCCAGTAGCTTAAAAGAAAACGATGTTTTTGTTCTTAGGTCGTTACAGTATGATAGAAAAAAAATTTCGTCAATTACAATTTGCTTTCGATTTAGATTTGCTGTTCATAGCTGTTTAAGACAATCTTGATGTATTTTGATACTTTGACAACGATTTTTCCAGTAGCTTAAAAGAAAACGATGTTTTTGTTCTTAGGTCGTTACAGTATGATAGAAAAAAAAATTTCGTCAATTACAATTTGCTTTCGATTTAGATTTGCTGTTCATAGCTGTTTAAGACAATCTTGATGTATTTTGATACTTTGACAACGATTTTTCCAGTAGCTTAAAAGAAAACGATGTTTTTGTTCTTAGGTCGTTACAGTATGATAGAAAAAAAAATTTCGTCAATTACAATTTGCTTTCGATTTAGATTTGCTGTTCATAGCTGTTTAAGACAATCTTGATGTATTTTGATACTTTGACAACGATTTTTCCAGTAGCTTAGAAGAAAACGATGTTTTTTTTCTTTGGTCGTTACAGTACGAAAGAAAAAAAAATGCTGTTAACTCCGTCAATTTTAAATTTTTTTTCTATTTAGATTTGCTTTTCATAGCTGTTTAAGACAATCTTGATGTATTTTGATACTTTGACAACGATTTTTCCAGTAGCTTAGAAGAAAACGATGTTTTTTTTATTTGGTCGTTACAGTACGAAAGAAAAAAAAAGCTGTTATCTCCGTCAATTATAATTTTTTTTCGATTTAGATTGGCTTTTCATAGCTGTTTAAGACAATCTTGATGTATTTTGATACTTTGACAACGATTTTTCCAGTAGCTTAAAAGAAAACGATGTTTTTGTTCTTAGGTCGTTACAGTATGATAGAAAAAAAAAAGCTGTTATCTCCGTCAATTATAATTTTTTTTCGATTTAGATTGGCTTTTCATAGCTGTTTAAGACAATCTTGATGTATTTTGATACTTTGACAACGATTTTTCCAGTAGCTTAAAAGAAAACGATGTTTTTGTTCTTAGGTCGTTACAGTATGATAGAAAAAAAAATTTCGTCAATTACAATTTGCTTTCGATTTAGATTTGCTGTTCATAGCTGTTTAAGACAATCTTGATGTATTTTGATACTTTGACAACGATTTTTCCAGTAGCTTAGAAGAAAACGATGTTTTTTTTCTTTGGTCGTTACAGTACGAAAGAAAAAAAAATGCTGTTAACTCCGTCAATTTTAAATTTTTTTTCTATTTAGATTTGCTTTTCATAGCTGTTTAAGACAATCTTGATGTATTTTGATACTTTGACAACGATTTTTCCAGTAGCTTAGAAGAAAACGATGTTTTTTTTATTTGGTCGTTACAGTACGAAAGAAAAAAAAAAGCTGTTATCTCCGTCAATTATAATTTTTTTTCGATTTAGATTGGCTTTTCATAGCTGTTTAAGACAATCTTGATGTATTTTGATACTTTGACAACGATTTTTCCAGTAGCTTAGAAGAAAACGATGTTTTTTTTATTTGGTCGTTACAGTACGAAAGAAAAAAAAAAGCTGTTATCTCCGTCAATTATAATTTTTTTTCGATTTAGATTGGCTTTTCATAGCTGTTTAAGACAATCTTGATGTATTTTGATACTTTGACAACGATTTTTCCAGTAGCTTAAAAGAAAACGATGTTTTTGTTCTTAGGTCGTTACAGTATGATAGAAAAAAAAATTTCGTCAATTACAATTTGCTTTCGATTTAGATTTGCTGTTCATAGCTGTTTAAGACAATCTTGATGTATTTTGATACTTTGACAACGATTTTTCCAGTAGCTTAGAAGAAAACGATGTTTTTTTTCTTTGGTCGTTACAGTACGAAAGAAAAAAAAATGCTGTTAACTCCGTCAATTTTAAATTTTTTTTCTATTTAGATTTGCTTTTCATAGCTGTTTAAGACAATCTTGATGTATTTTGATACTTTGACAACGATTTTTCCAGTAGCTTAGAAGAAAACGATGTTTTTTTTATTTGGTCGTTACAGTACGAAAGAAAAAAAAAAGCTGTTATCTCCGTCAATTATAATTTTTTTTCGATTTAGATTGGCTTTTCATAGCTGTTTAAGACAATCTTGATGTATTTTGATACTTTGACAACGATTTTTCCAGTAGCTTAAAAGAAAACGATGTTTTTGTTCTTAGGTCGTTACAGTATGATAGAAAAAAAAATTTCGTCAATTACAATTTGCTTTCGATTTAGATTTGCTGTTCATAGCTGTTTAAGACAATCTTGATGTATTTTGATACTTTGACAACGATTTTTCCAGTAGCTTAGAAGAAAACGATGTTTTTTTTCTTAGGTCGTTACAGTATGATAGAAAAAAAAATTTCGTCAATTATAATTTGTTTTCGATTTAGATTTGCTTTTCATAGCTGTTTAAGACAATCTTGATGTATTTTGATACTTTCACAACGATTTTTCCAGTAGCTTAGAAGAAAACGATATTTTTTCTTTTTGATCGTTACAGTACGAAAGAAAAACAAATGCTGTTATCTCCGTCAATATTAACTTTTTTCGATTTAGATTTGCTTTTCATAGCTGTTTAAGACAATCTTGATGTATTTTGATACTTTGATAACGATTTTTCCAGTAGCTTAGAAGAAAATGATATTTTTTCTTTTTGGTCGTTACAGTACGAAAGAAAAACAAATGCTGTTATCTCCGTCAATATTAACTTTTTTCGATTTAGATTTGCTTTTCATAGCTGTTTAAGACAATCTTGATGTATTTTGATACTTTGACAACGATTTTTCCAGTAGCTTAGAAGAAAACGATGTTTTTTTTCTTTGGTCGTTACAGTATGAAAGAAAAAAAAATTTCGTTAATATTAATTTTTTTTCGATTTGGATTTGCTGTTCATAGCTGTTTAAGACAATCTTGATATATTTTGATACATTGACAACGATTTTTCCAGTAGTTTAGAAGAAAACGATGTTTTTTTTTTCTTTGGTCGTTACAGTACCATAGAAAAAAAAAAGCTGTTAAATCAGTCAATATTAACTTTTTTCGATTTAGATTTGCTGTTCATAGCTGTTTAAGACAATCTTGATGTATTTTGATACTTTGACAACGATTTTTCCAGTAGCTTAGAAGAAAACGATGTTTTTTTTATTTGGTTGTTACAGTACGAAAGAAAAAAAAAAGCTGTTATCTCCGTCAATTATAATTTTTTTTCGATTTAGATTGGCTTTTCATAGCTATTTAAGACAATCTTGATGTATTTTGATACTTTGACAACGATTTTTCCAGTAGCTTAGAAGAAAACGATGTTTTTTTTCTTTGGTCGTTACAGTATGAAAGAAAAAAAAATTTCGTTAATATTAATTTTTTTTCGATTTGGATTTGCTGTTCATAGCTGTTTAAGACAATCTTGATATATTTTGATACATTGACAACGATTTTTCCAGTAGTTTAGAAGAAAACGATGTTTTTTTTTTCTTTGGTCGTTACAGTACGATAGAAAAAAAAAAGCTGTTAAATCAGTCAATATTAATTTTTTTTCGATTTAGATTTGCTTTTCATAGCTGTTTAAGACAATCTTGATGTATTTTAACACTTTGACAACGATTTTTTCCGTAGCTTAGAAGAAAACGATGTTTTTTTTTCTTTGGTCGTTACAGTACGAAAGAAAAACAAATGCTGTTATCTCCGTCAATATTAACTTTTTTCGATTTAGATTTCTTTTCATAGCTGTTTAAGACAATCTTGATGTATTTTGATACTTTGACAACGATTTTTCCAGTAGCTTAAAAGAAAACGATGTTTTTTTTCTTTGGTCGTTACAGTATGAAAGAAAAAAAAATTTCGTTAATATTAATTTTTTTTCGATTTGGATTTGCTGTTCATAGCTGTTTAAGACAATCTTGATATATTTTGATACATTGACAACGATTTTTCCAGTAGTTTAGAAGAAAACGATGTTTTTTTTATTTGGTTGTTACAGTACGAAAGAAAAAAAAAAGCTGTTATCTCCGTCAATTATAATTTTTTTTCGATTTAGATTGGCTTTTCATAGCTGTTTAAGACAATCTTGATGTATTTTGATACTTTGACAACGATTTTTCCAGTAGCTTAGAAGAAAACGATGTTTTTTTTCTTTGGTCGTTACAGTACAAAAGAAAAAAAAAAGCTGTTATCTCCGTCAATTATAATTTTTTTTCGATTTAGATTGGCTTTTCATAGCTGTTTAAGACAATCTTGATGTATTTTGATACTTTGACAACGATTTTTCCAGTAGCTTAAAAGAAAACGATGTTTTTGTTCTTAGGTCGTTACAGTATGATAGAAAAAAAAATTTCGTCAATTACAATTTGCTTTCGATTTAGATTTGCTGTTCATAGCTGTTTAAGACAATCTTGATGTATTTTGATACTTTGACAACGATTTTTCCAGTAGCTTAGAAGAAAACGATGTTTTTTTTCTTTGGTCGTTACAGTACGAAAGAAAAAAAAATGCTGTTAACTCCGTCAATGTTAATTTTTTTTCTATTTAGATTTGCTTTTCATAGCTGTTTAAGACAATCTTAATGTATTTTGATACTTTGACAACGATTTTTCCAGTAGCTTAGAAGAAAACGATATTTTTTCTTTTTGATCGTTACAGTACGAAAGAAAAACAAATGCTGTTATCTCCGTCAATATTAACTTTTTTAGATTTAGATTTGCTTTTCATAGCTGTTTAAGACAATCTTGATGTATTTTGATACTTTGATAACGATTTTTACTAACGACTTAGAAGAAAACGATATTTTTTCTTTTTGGTCGTTACAGTACGAAAGAAAAACAAATGCTGTTATCTCCGTCAATATTAACTTTTTTCGATTTAGATTTGCTTTTCATAGCTGTTTAAGACAATCTTGATGTATTTTGATACTTTGACAACGATTTTTCCAGTAGCTTAGAAGAAAACGATGTTTTTTTTCTTTGGTCGTTACAGTATGAAAGAAAAAAAAATTTCGTTAATATTAATTTTTTTTCGATTTGGATTTGCTGTTCATAGCTGTTTAAGACAATCTTGATATATTTTGATACATTGACAACGATTTTTCCAGTAGTTTAGAAGAAAACGATGTTTTTTTTTTCTTTGGTCGTTACAGTACGATAGAAAAAAAAAAAAGCTGTTAAATCAGTCAATATTAATTTTTTTTCGATTTAGATTTGCTTTTCATAGCTGTTTAAGACAATCTTGATGTATTTTGACACTTTGACAACGATTTTTTCCGTAGCTTAGAAGAAAACGATGTTTTTTTTTCTTTGGTCGTTACAGTACGAAAGAAAAACAAATGCTGTTATCTCCGTCAATATTAACTTTTTTCGATTTAGATTTGCTTTTCATAGCTGTTTAAGACAATCTTGATGTATTTTGATACTTTGACAACGATTTTTCCAGTAGCTTAGAAGAAAACGATGTTTTTTTTATTTGGTTGTTACAGTACGAAAGAAAAAAAAAAGCTGTTATCTCCGTCAATTATAATTTTTTTTCGATTTAGATTGGCTTTTCATAGCTGTTTAAGACAATCTTGATGTATTTTGATACTTTGACAACGATTTTTCCAGTAGCTTAGAAGAAAACGATGTTTTTTTTATTTGGTCGTTACAGTACGAAAGAAAAAAAAAAGCTGTTATCTCCGTCAATTATAATTTTTTTTCGATTTAGATTGGCTTTTCATAGCTGTTTAAGACAATCTTGATGTATTTTGATACTTTGACAACGATTTTTTCAGTAGCTTAAAAGAAAACGATGTTTTTGTTCTTAGGTCGTTACAGTATGATAGAAAAAAAAATTTCGTCAATTACAATTTGCTTTCGATTTAGATTTGCTGTTCATAGCTGTTTAAGACAATCTTGATGTATTTTGATACTTTGACAACGATTTTTCCAGTAGCTTAGAAGAAAACGATGTTTTTTTTCTTTGGTCGTTACAGTACGAAAGAAAAAAAAATGCTGTTAACTCCGTCAATGTTAATTTTTTTTCTATTTACATTTGCTTTTCATAGCTGTTTAAGACAATCTTGATGTATTTTGATACTTTGACAACGATTTTTCCAGTAGCTTAAAAGAAAACGATGTTTTTGTTCTTAGGTCGTTACAGTATGATAGAAAAAAAAATTTCGTCAATTACAATTTGTTTTTGATTTAGATTTGCTGTTCATAGCTGTTTAAGACAATCTTGATGTATTTTGATACTTTGACAACGATTTTTCCAGTAGCTTAGAAGAAAACGATGTTTTTTTTCTTTGGTCGTTACAGTACGAAAGAAAAAAAAAATTCTGTTAACTCCGTCAATGTTAATTTTTTTTCTATTTAGATTTGCTTTTCATAGCTGTTTAAGATAATCTTGATGTATTTTGACACTTCGACAACGATTTTTCCAGTAGCTTAGAAGAAAACGATGTTTTTTTTATTTGGTCGTTACAGTACGAAAGAAAAAAAAAAAGCTGTTATCTCCGTCAATTATAATTTTTTTTCGATTTAGATTGGCTTTTCATAGCTGTTTAAGACAATCTTGATGTATTTTGATACTTTGACAACGATTTTTCCAGTAGCTTAAAAGAAAACGATGTTTTTGTTCTTAGGTCGTTACAGTATGATAGAAAAAAAAATTTCGTCAATTACAATTTGCTTTCGATTAAGATTTGCTGTTCATAGCTGTTTAAGACAATCTTGATGTATTTTGATACTTTGACAACGATTTTTCCAGTAGCTTAGAAGAAAACGATGTTTTTTTTCTTTGGTCGTTACAGTACGAAAGAAAAAAAAATGCTGTTAACTCCGTCAATGTTAATTTTTTTTCTATTTAGATTTGCTTTTCATAGCTGTTTAAGACAATCTTGATGTATTTTGATACTTTGACAACGATTTTTCCAGTAGCTTAGAAGAAAACGATGTTTTTTTTATTTGGTCGTTACAGTACGAAAGAAAAAAAAAAGCTGTTATCTCCGTCAATTATAATTTTTTTTCGATTTAGATTGGCTTTTCATAGCTGTTTAAGACAATCTTGATGTATTTTGATACTTTGACAACGAATTTTCCAGTAGCTTAAAAGAAAACGATGTTTTTGTTCTTAGGTCGTTACAGTATGATAGAAAAAAAAATTTCGTCAATTACAATTTGCTTTCGATTTAGATTTGCTGTTCATAGCTGTTTAAGACAAACTTGATGTATTTTGATACTTTGACAACGATTTTTCCAGTAGCTTAGAAGAAAACGATGTTTTTTTTCTTAGGTCGTTACAGTATGATAGAAAAAAAAATTTCGTCAATTATAATTTGTTTTCGATTTAGATTTGCTTTTCATAGCTGTTTAAGACAATCTTGATGTATTTTGATACTTTGACAACGATTTTTCCAGTAGTTTAGAAGAAAACGATATTTTTTCTTTGGTCGTTACAGTACGAAAGAAAAAAAAAATGCTGTTAACTCCGTCAATGTTAATTTTTTTTCCAGTAGTTTTGCTTTTCATAGCTGTTTAAGACAATCTTGATGTATTTTGATACTTTGACAACGATTTTTCCAGTAGCTTAGAAGAAAACGATGTTTTGTTCTTTCTTTGGTCGTTACAGTACGATAGAAAAAAAAAAGCTGTTAACTCCGTCAATGTTATTTTTTTTTTCGATTTAGATTTGCTTTTCATAGCTGTTTAAGACAATCTTGATGTATTTTGATACTTTGACAACGATTTTTCCAGTAGCTTAGAAGAAAACGATGTTTTTTTTCTTTGGTCGTTACAGTACGAAAGAAAAAAAAATGCTGTTAACTCCGTCAATGTTAATTTTTTTTCTATTTAGATTTGCTTTTCATAGCTGTTTAAGACAATCTTGATGTATTTTGACACTTCGACAACGATTTTTCCAGTAGCTTAGAAGAAAACGATGTTTTTTTTATTTGGTCGTTACAGTACGAAAGAAAAAAAAAAGCTATTATCTCCGTCAATTATAATTTTTTTTCGATTTAGATTTGCTGTTCATAGCTGTTTAAGACAATCTTGATGTATTTTGATACTTTGACAACGATTTTTCCAGTAGCTTAGAAGAAAACGATGTTTTTTTTTCTTTGGTCGTTACAGTATGAAAGAAAAAAAAATTTCGTTAATATTAATTTTTTTTCGATTTGGATTTGCTGTTCATAGCTGTTTAAGACAATCTTGATATATTTTGATACATTGACAACGATTTTTCCAGTAGTTTAGAAGAAAACGATGTTTTTTTTTTCTTTGGTCGTTACAGTACGATAGAAAAAAAAAAGCTGTTAACTCAGTCAATATTAATTTTTTTCGATTTAGATTTGCTTTTCATAGCTGTTTAAGACAATCTTGATGTATTTTGACACTTTGACAACGATTTTTTCCGTAGCTTAGAAGAAAACGATGTTTTTTTTTTCTTTGGTCGTTACAGTACGAAAGAAAAAAAAATGCTGTTATCTCCGTCAATATTAATTTTTTTCGATTTAGATTGGCTTTTCATAGCTGTTTAAGACAATCTTGATGTATTTTGATACTTTGACAACGATTTTTCCAGTAGCTTAAAAGAAAACGATATTTTTGTTCTTAGGTCGTTACAGTATGATAGAAAAAAAAATTTCGTCAATTATAATTTGTTTTCGATTTAGATTTGCTGTTCATAGCTGTTTAAGACAATCTTGATGTATTTTGATACTTTGACAACGATTTTTCCAGTAGTTTAGAAGAAAACGATATTTTTTCTTTTTGATCGTTACAGTACGAAAGAAAAAAAAATGCTGTTAACTCCGTCAATGTTAATTTTTTTTCTATTTAGATTTGCTTTTCATAGCTGTTTAAGACAATCTTGATGTATTTTGATACTTTGACAACGATTTTTCCAGTAGCTTAGAAGAAAACGATGTTTTTGTTCTTAGGTCGTTACAGTATGATAGAAAAAAAAATTTCGTCAATTATAATTTGTTTTCGATTTAGATTTGCCGTTCATAGCTGTTTAAAACAATCTTGATGTATTTTGATACTTTGACAACGATTTTTACAGTAGCTTAGAAGAAAACGATGTTGTTTTTCTTCGGTCGTTACAGTATAAAAGAAAAAAAAATGCTGTTATCTCCGTCAATATTATTTTTTTTCGATTAAGATTGGCTTTTCATAGCTGTTTAAGACAATCTTGATGTATTTTGATACTTTGACAACGATTTTTCCAGTAGCTTAGAAGAAAACGATGTTTTTGTTCTTAGGTCGTTACAGTACGAAAGAAAAAAAAAATGCTGTTAACTCCGTCAATGTTATTTTTTTTCCAGCAGTTTTGCTTTTCATAGCTGTTTAAGACAATCTTGATGTATTTTGATACTTTGACAACGATTTTTCCAATAGTTTAGAAGAAAACGATGTTTTTTTTTATTTGGTCGTTAAAGTACGAAAGAAAAAAAAAAAGCGGTTATCTCCGTCAATTATAATTTTTTTTCGATTTAGATTGGCTTTTCATAGCTGTTTAAGACATTCTTGATGTATTTTGACACATTGACAACGATTTTTCCACTAGTTTAGAAGAAAACGATGTTTTTTTTTATTTAGTCGTTACAGTATGATAGAAAAAAAAATTTCGATAATTTTAATTTTTTTTTAATTAGATTGGCTTTTCATAGCTGTTTAAGACAATCTTGATGTATTTTGACACTTTGACAACGATTTTTCCAGTAGCTTAGAAAAAAACGATGTTTTTGTTCTTAGGTCGTTACAGTACGATAGAAAAAAAAAATGCTGTTATCTCCGTCAATAGTAATTTTTTTCGATTTAGATTTGCTGTTCATAGCTGTTTAAGACAATCTTGATGTATTTTGATACTTTGACATTGATTTTTCCAGTAGTTTAGAAGAAAACGATGTTTTTTTTTATTTGGTCGTTACAGTATAATAGAAAAAAAAATTTCGTTAATATTAAGTTTTTTCGATTTGGATTTGCTGTTCATAGCTGTTTAAGACAATCTTGATGTATTTTGATACTTTGACAACGATTTTTCCAGTAGCTTAGAAGAAAACGATGTTTTTTTTCTTTGGTCGTTACAGTACGAAAGAAAAACAAATGCTGTTATCTCCGTCAATATTAACATTTTTCGATTTAGATTTGCTTTTCATAGCTGTTTAAGACAATCTTGATGTATTTTGATACTTTTACAACGATTTTTCCAGTAGCTTAGAAGAAAACGATGTTTTTGTTCTTAGGTCGTTACAGTATGATAGAAAAAAAAATTCGTCAATTATAATTTGTTTTCGATTTGGATTTGCTGTTCATAGCTGTTTAAGACAATCTTGATGTATTTTGATACTTTGACAACGATTTTTCTAGTAGCTTAGAAGAAAACGATGTTTTTTTTTCTTTGGTCGTTACAGTATGAAAGAAAAAAAAATTTCGTTAATATTAATTTTTTTTCGATTTGGATTTGCTGTTCATAGCTGTTTAAGACAATCTTGATGTATTTTGATACTTTGACAACGATTTTTCCAGTAGTTTAGAAGAAAACGATGTTTTTTTTTTCTTTGGTCGTTACAGTACGATAGAAAAAAAAAGCTGTTAACTCCGTCAATATTATTTTTTTTCGATTTAGATTTGCTTTTCATAGCTGTTTAAGACAATCTTGATGTATTTTGATACTTTGACAACGATTTTTTCCGTAGCTTAGAAGAAAACGATGTTTTTTTTTATTTGGTCGTTACAGTACGAAAGAAAAAAAAAAGCTGTTATCTCCGTCAATTATAATTTTTTTTCGATTTAGATTTGCTGTTCATAGCTGTTTAAGGCAATCTTGATGTATTTTGATACTTTGACAACGATTTTTTCCGTAGCTTAGAAGAAAACGATGTTTTTTTTCTTTGGTCGTTACAGTACGAAAGAAAAAAAAATGCTGTTATCTCCGTCAATATTAATTTTTTTTCTAATTAGGTTTGCTTTTCATAGCTGTTTAAGACAATCTTGATGTATTTTGATACTTTCACAACGATTTTTCCAGTAGCTTAGAAGAAAACGATGTTTTTTTTCTTTGGTCGTTACAGTACGAAAGAAAAAAAAAAGCTGTTATCTCCGTCAATTATAATTTTTTTTCGATTTAGACTGGCTTTTCATAGCTGTTTAAGACAATCTTGATGTATTTTGATACTTTGACAACGATTTTTCCAGTAGCTTAGAAGAAAACGATGTTTTTGTTCTTAGGTCGTTACAGTATGATAGAAAAAAAAATTTCGTCAATTATAATTTGTTTTCGATTTAGATTTGCTGTTCATAGCTGTTTAAGACAATCTTGATGTATTTTGATACTTTGACAACGATTTTTCCAGTAGCTTAGAAGAAAACGATGTTTTTTTCTTTGGTCGTTACAGTACGAAAGAAAAAAAAAATGCTGTTAACTCCGTCAATGTTAATTTTTTTTCTAATTAGGTTTGCTTTTCATAGCTGTTTAAGACAATCTTGATGTATTTTGATACTTTCACAACGATTTTTCCAGTAGCTTAGAAGAAAACGATGTTTTTTTTCTTTGGTCGTTACAGTACGAAAGAAAAAAAAAAGCTGTTATCTCCGTCAATTATAATTTTTTTTCGATTTAGACTGGCTTTTCATAGCTGTTTAAGACAATCTTGATGTATTTTGATACTTTGACAACGATTTTTCCAGTAGCTTAGAAGAAAACGATGTTTTTTTTATTTGGTCGTTACAGTACGAAAGAAAAAAAAAAGCTGTTATCTCCGTCAATTATAATTTTTTTTCGATTTAGATTGGCTTTTCATAGCTGTTTAAGACAATCTTGATGTATTTTGATACTTTGACAACGATTTTTCCAGTAGCTTAAAAGAAAACGATGTTTTTGTTCTTAGGTCGTTACAGTATGATAGAAAAAAAAATTTCGTCAATTACAATTTGCTTTCGATTAAGATTTGCTGTTCATAGCTGTTTAAGACAATCTTGATGTATTTTGATACTTTGACAACGATTTTTCCAGTAGCTTAGAAGAAAACGATGTTTTTTTTCTTTGGTCGTTACAGTACGAAAGAAAAAAAAATGCTGTTAACTCCGTCAATGTTAATTTTTTTTCTATTTAGATTTGCTTTTCATAGCTGTTTAAGACAATCTTGATGTATTTTGATACTTTGACAACGATTTTTCCAGTAGCTTAGAAGAAAACGATGTTTTTTTTATTTGGTCGTTACAGTACGAAAGAAAAAAAAAAGCTGTTATCTCCGTCAATTATAATTTTTTTTCGATTTAGATTGGCTTGTCATAGCTGTTTAAGACAATCTTGATGTATTTTGATACTTTGACAACGATTTTTTCAGTAGCTTAAAAGAAAACGATATTTTTGTTCTTAGGTCGTTACAGTATGATAGAAAAAAAAATTTCGTCAATTATAATTTGTTTTCGATTTAGATTTGCTGTTCATAGCTGTTTAAGACAATCTTGATGTATTTTGATACTTTGACAACGATTTTTCCAGTAGCTTAGAAGAAAACGATGTTTTTTTTCTTTGGTCGTTACAGTACGAAAGAAAAAAAAATGCTGTTAACTCCGTCAATGTTAATTTTTTTTCTATTTAGATTTGCTTTTCATAGCTGTTTAAGACAATCTTGATGTATTTTGATACTTTGACAACGATTTTTCCAGTAGCTTAGAAGAAAACGATATTTTTTCTTTTTGATCGTTACAGTACGAAAGAAAAACAAATGCTGTTATCTCCGTCAATATTAACTTTTTTCGATTTAGATTTGCTTTTCATAGCTGTTTAAGACAATCTTGATGTATTTTGATACTTTGACAACGATTTTTCCAGTAGCTTAGAAGATAACGATATTTTTTCTTTTTGGTCGTTACAGTACGAAAGAAAAACAAATGCTGTTATCTCCGTCAATATTTACTTTTTTCGATTTATATTTGCTTTTCATAGCTGTTTAAGACAATCTTGATGTATTTTGATACTTTGACAACGATTTTTCCAGTAGCTTAGAAGAAAACGATGTTTTTGTTCTTAGGTCGTTACAGTATGATAGAAAAAAAAATTTCGTCAATTATAATTTGTTTTCGATTTAGATTTGCCGTTCATAGCTGTTTAAAACAATCTTGATGTATTTTGATACTTTGACAACGATTTTTACAGTAGCTTAGAAGAAAACGATGTTGTTTTTCTTTGGTCGTTACAGTATAAAAGAAAAAAAAATGCTGTTATCTCCGTCAATATTATTTTTTTTCGATTAAGATTGGCTTTTCATAGCTGTTTAAGACAATCTTGATGTATTTTGATACTTTGACAACGATTTTTCCAGTAGCTTAGAAGAAAACGATATTTTTTCTTTTTGATCGTTACAGTACGAAAGAAAAACAAATGCTGTTATCTCCGTCAATATTAACTTTTTTCGATTTAGATTTGCTTTTCATAGCTGTTTAAGACAATCTTGATGTATTTTGATACTTTGACAACGATTTTTCCAGTAGCTTAGAAGATAACGATATTTTTTCTTTTTGGTCGTTACAGTACGAAAGAAAAACAAATGCTGTTATCTCCGTCAATATTTACTTTTTTCGATTTATATTTGCTTTTCATAGCTGTTTAAGACAATCTTGATGTATTTTGATACTTTGACAACGATTTTTCCAGTAGCTTAGAAGAAAACGATGTTTTTGTTCTTAGGTCGTTACAGTATGATAGAAAAAAAAATTTCGTCAATTATAATTTGTTTTCGATTTAGATTTGCCGTTCATAGCTGTTTAAAACAATCTTGATGTATTTTGATACTTTGACAACGATTTTTACAGTAGCTTAGAAGAAAACGATGTTGTTTTTCTTTGGTCGTTACAGTATAAAAGAAAAAAAAATGCTGTTATCTCCGTCAATATTATTTTTTTTCAATTAAGATTGGCTTTTCATAGCTGTTTAAGACAATCTTGATGTATTTTGATACTTTGACAACGATTTTTCCAATAGTTTAGAAGAAAACGATGTTTTTTTTTATTTGGTCGTTACAGTACGAAAGAAAAAAAAAAAGCGGTTATCTCCGTCAATTATAATTTTTTTTCGATTTAGATTGGCTTTTCATAGCTGTTTAAGACATTCTTGATGTATTTTGACACATTGACAACGATTTTTGCACTAGTTTAGAAGAAAACGATGTTTTTTTTTATTTAGTCGTTACAGTATGATAGAAAAAAAAATTTCGATAATTTTAATTTTTTTTTAATTAGATTGGCTGTTCATAGCTGTTTAAGACAATCTTGATGTATTTTGATACTTTGACAACGATTTTTCCAGTAGCTTAGAAGAAAACGATGTTTTTTTTATTTGGTCGTTACAGTACGAAAGAAAAAAAAAAGCTGTTATCTCCGTCAATTATAATTTTTTTTCGATTTAGATTGGCTTGTCATAGCTGTTTAAGACAATCTTGATGTATTTTGATACTTTGACAACGATTTTTTCAGTAGCTTAAAAGAAAACGATATTTTTGTTCTTAGGTCGTTACAGTATGATAGAAAAAAAAATTTCGTCAATTATAATTTGTTTTCGATTTAGATTTGCTGTTCATAGCTGTTTAAGACAATCTTGATGTATTTTGATACTTTGACAACGATTTTTCCAGTAGCTTAGAAGAAAACGATGTTTTTTTTCTTTGGTCGTTACAGTACGAAAGAAAAAAAAATGCTGTTAACTCCGTCAATGTTAATTTTTTTTCTATTTAGATTTGCTTTTCATAGCTGTTTAAGACAATCTTGATGTATTTTGATACTTTGACAACGATTTTTCCAGTAGCTTAGAAGAAAACGATATTTTTTCTTTTTGATCGTTACAGTACGAAAGAAAAACAAATGCTGTTATCTCCGTCAATATTAACTTTTTTCGATTTAGATTTGCTTTTCATAGCTGTTTAAGACAATCTTGATGTATTTTGATACTTTGACAACGATTTTTCCAGTAGCTTAGAAGATAACGATATTTTTTCTTTTTGGTCGTTACAGTACGAAAGAAAAACAAATGCTGTTATCTCCGTCAATATTTACTTTTTTCGATTTATATTTGCTTTTCATAGCTGTTTAAGACAATCTTGATGTATTTTGATACTTTGACAACGATTTTTCCAGTAGCTTAGAAGAAAACGATGTTTTTGTTCTTAGGTCGTTACAGTATGATAGAAAAAAAAATTTCGTCAATTATAATTTGTTTTCGATTTAGATTTGCCGTTCATAGCTGTTTAAAACAATCTTGATGTATTTTGATACTTTGACAACGATTTTTACAGTAGCTTAGAAGAAAACGATGTTGTTTTTCTTTGGTCGTTACAGTATAAAAGAAAAAAAAATGCTGTTATCTCCGTCAATATTATTTTTTTTCGATTAAGATTGGCTTTTCATAGCTGTTTAAGACAATCTTGATGTATTTTGATACTTTGACAACGATTTTTCCAATAGTTTAGAAGAAAACGATGTTTTTTTTTATTTGGTCGTTACAGTACGAAAGAAAAAAAAAAAGCGGTTATCTCCGTCAATTATAATTTTTTTTCGATTTAGATTGGCTTTTCATAGCTGTTTAAGACATTCTTGATGTATTTTGACACATTGACAACGATTTTTCCACTAGTTTAGAAGAAAACGATGTTTTTTTTTATTTAGTCGTTACAGTATGATAGAAAAAAAAATTTCGATAATTTTAATTTTTTTTTAATTAGATTGGCTTTTCATAGCTGTTTAAGACAATCTTGATGTATTTTGACACTTTGACAACGATTTTTCCAGTAGCTTAGAAAAAAACGATGTTTTTGTTCTTAGGTCGTTACAGTACGATAGAAAAAAAAAATGCTGTTATCTCCGTCAATAGTAATTTTTTTCGATTTAGATTTGCTGTTCATAGCTGTTTAAGACAATCTTGATGTATTTTGATACTTTGACATTGATTTTTCCAGTAGTTTAGAAGAAAACGATGTTTTTTTTTATTTGGTCGTTACAGTATAATAGAAAAAAAAATTTCGTTAATATTAAGTTTTTTCGATTTGGATTTGCTGTTCATAGCTGTTTAAGACAATCTTGATGTATTTTGATACTTTGACAACGATTTTTCCAGTAGCTTAGAAGAAAACGATGTTTTTTTTCTTTGGTCGTTACAGTACGAAAGAAAAACAAATGCTGTTATCTCCGTCAATATTAACATTTTTCGATTTAGATTTGCTTTTCATAGCTGTTTAAGACAATCTTGATGTATTTTGATACTTTGACAACGATTTTTCCAGTAGCTTAGAAGAAAACGATGTTTTTGTTCTTAGGTCGTTACAGTATGATAGAAAAAAAAATTCGTCAATTATAATTTGTTTTCGATTTGGATTTGCTGTTCATAGCTGTTTAAGACAATCTTGATGTATTTTGATACTTTGACAACGATTTTTCTAGTAGCTTAGAAGAAAACGATGTTTTTTTTTCTTTGGTCGTTACAGTATGAAAGAAAAAAAAATTTCGTTAATATTAATTTTTTTTCGATTTGGATTTGCTGTTCATAGCTGTTTAAGACAATCTTGATGTATTTTGATACTTTGACAACGATTTTTCCAGTAGTTTAGAAGAAAACGATGTTTTTTTTTTCTTTGGTCGTTACAGTACGATAGGAAAAAAAAAGCTGTTAACTCCGTCAATATTTACTTTTTTCGATTTATATTTGCTTTTCATAGCTGTTTAAGACAATCTTGATGTATTTTGATACTTTGACAACGATTTTTCCAGTAGCTTAGAAGAAAACGATGTTTTTGTTCTTAGGTCGTTACAGTATGATAGAAAAAAAAATTTCGTCAATTATAATTTGTTTTCGATTTAGATTTGCCGTTCATAGCTGTTTAAAACAATCTTGATGTATTTTGATACTTTGACAACGATTTTTACAGTAGCTTAGAAGAAAACGATGTTTTTGTTCTTAGGTCGTTACAGTACGAAAGAAAAAAAAAAATGCTGTTAACTCCGTCAATGTTATTTTTTTTTCCAGCAGTTTTGCTTTTCATAGCTGTTTAAGACAATCTTGATGTATTTTGATACTTTGACAACGATTTTTCTAGTAGCTTAGAAGAAAACGATGTTTTTTTTTCTTTGGTCGTTACAGTATGAAAGAAAAAAAAATTTCGTTAATATTAATTTTTTTTCGATTTGGATTTGCTGTTCATAGCTGTTTAAGACAATCTTGATGTATTTTGATACTTTGACAACGATTTTTCCAGTAGCTTAGAAGAAAACGATATTTTTTCTTTTTGATCGTTACAGTACGAAAGAAAAACAAATGCTGTTATCTCCGTCAATATTAACTTTTTTCGATTTAGATTTGCTTTTCATAGCTGTTTAAGACAATCTTGATGTATTTTGATACTTTGACAACGATTTTTCCAGTAGCTTAGAAGATAACGATATTTTTTCTTTTTGGTCGTTACAGTACGAAAGAAAAAAAAATGCTGTTATCTCCGTCAATATTTACTTTTTTCGATTTATATTTGCTTTTCATAGCTGTTTAAGACAATCTTGATGTATTTTGATACTTTGACAACGATTTTTCCAGTAGCTTAGAAGAAAACGATGTTTTTGTTCTTAGGTCGTTACAGTATGATAGAAAAAAAAATTTCGTCAATTATAATTTGTTTTCGATTTAGATTTGCCGTTCATAGCTGTTTAAAACAATCTTGATGTATTTTGATACTTTGACAACGATTTTTACAGTAGCTTAGAAGAAAACGATGTTGTTTTTCTTTGGTCGTTACAGTATAAAAGAAAAAAAAATGCTGTTATCTCCGTCAATATTATTTTTTTTCGATTTAGATTGGCTTTTCATAGCTGTTTAAGACATTCTTGATGTATTTTGACACATTGACAACGATTTTTCCACTAGTTTAGAAGAAAACGATGTTTTTTTTTATTTAGTCGTTACAGTATGATAGAAAAAAAAATTTCGATAATTTTAATTTTTTTTTAATTAGATTGGCTTTTCATAGCTGTTTAAGACAATCTTGATGTATTTTGACACTTTGACAACGATTTTTCCAGTAGCTTAGAAAAAAACGATGTTTTTGTTCTTAGGTCGTTACAGTACGATAGAAAAAAAAAATGCTGTTATCTCCGTCAATAGTAATTTTTTTCGATTTAGATTTGCTGTTCATAGCTGTTTAAGACAATCTTGATGTATTTTGATACTTTGACATTGATTTTTCCAGTAGTTTAGAAGAAAACGATGTTTTTTTTTATTTGGTCGTTACAGTATAATAGAAAAAAAAATTTCGTTAATATTAAGTTTTTTCGATTTGGATTTGCTGTTCATAGCTGTTTAAGACAATCTTGATGTATTTTGATACTTTGACAACGATTTTTCCAGTAGCTTAGAAGAAAACGATGTTTTTTTTCTTTGGTCGTTACAGTACGAAAGAAAAACAAATGCTGTTATCTCCGTCAATATTAACATTTTTCGATTTAGATTTGCTTTTCATAGCTGTTTAAGACAATCTTGATGTATTTTGATACTTTGACAACGATTTTTCCAGTAGCTTAGAAGAAAACGATGTTTTTGTTCTTAGGTCGTTACAGTATGATAGAAAAAAAAATTAGTCAATTATAATTTGTTTTCGATTTGGATTTGCTGTTCATAGCTGTTTAAGACAATCTTGATGTATTTTGATACTTTGACAACGATTTTTCTAGTAGCTTAGAAGAAAACGATGTTTTTTTTTCTTTGGTCGTTACAGTATGAAAGAAAAAAAAATTTCGTTAATATTAATTTTTTTTCGATTTGGATTTGCTGTTCATAGCTGTTTAAGACAATCTTGATGTATTTTGATACTTTGACAACGATTTTTCCAGTAGTTTAGAAGAAAACGATGTTGTTTTTCTTTGGTCGTTACAGTATAAAAGAAAAAAAAATGCTGTTATCTCCGTCAATATTATTTTTTTTCGATTAAGATTGGCTTTTCATAGCTGTTTAAGACAATCTTGATGTATTTTGATACTTTGACAACGATTTTTCCAGTAGCTTAGAAGAAAACGATGTTTTTGTTCTTAGGTCGTTACAGTATGATAGAAAAAAAAATTTCGTCAATTATAATTTGTTTTCGATTTAGATTTGCCGTTCATAGCTGTTTAAAACAATCTTGATGTATTTTGATACTTTGACAACGATTTTTACAGTAGCTTAGAAGAAAACGATGTTGTTTTTCTTTGGTCGTTACAGTATAAAAGAAAAAAAAATGCTGTTATCTCCGTCAATATTATTTTTTTTCGATTAAGATTGGCTTTTCATAGCTGTTTAAGACAATCTTGATGTATTTTGATACTTTGACAACGATTTTTCCAGTAGCTTAGAAGAAAACGATGTTTTTGTTCTTAGGTCGTTACAGTACGAAAGAAAAAAAAAAATGCTGTTAACTCCGTCAATGTTATTTTTTTTTCCAGCAGTTTTGCTTTTCATAGCTGTTTAAGACATTCTTGATGTATTTTGACACATTGACAACGATTTTTCCACTAGTTTAGAAGAAAACGATGTTTTTTTTTATTTAGTCGTTACAGTATGATAGAAAAAAAAATTTCGATAATTTTAATTTTTTTTTAATTAGATTGGCTTTTCATAGCTGTTTAAGACAATCTTGATGTATTTTGACACTTTGACAACGATTTTTCCAGTAGCTTAGAAAAAAACGATGTTTTTGTTCTTAGGTCGTTACAGTACGATAGAAAAAAAAAATGCTGTTATCTCCGTCAATAGTAATTTTTTTCGATTTAGATTTGCTGTTCATAGCTGTTTAAGACAATCTTGATGTATTTTGATACTTTGACATTGATTTTTCCAGTAGTTTAGAAGAAAACGATGTTTTTTTTTATTTGGTCGTTACAGTATAATAGAAAAAAAAATTTCGTTAATATTAAGTTTTTTCGATTTGGATTTGCTGTTCATAGCTGTTTAAGACAATCTTGATGTATTTTGATACTTTGACAACGATTTTTCCAGTAGCTTAGAAGAAAACGATGTTTTTTTTCTTAGGTCGTTACAGTATAATAGAAAAACAAATGCTGTTATCTCCGTCAATAATAACATTTTTCGATTTAGATTTGCTTTTCATAGCTGTTTAAGACAATCTTGATGTATTTTGATACTTTGACAACGATTTTTCCAGTAGCTTAGAAGAAAACGATGTTTTTGTTCTTAGGTCGTTACAGTATGATAGAAAAAAAAATTCGTCAATTATAATTTGTTTTCGATTTGAATTTGCTGTTCATAGCTGTTTAAGACAATCTTGATGTATTTTGATACTTTGACAACGATTTTTCTAGTAACTTAGAAGAAAACGATGTTTTTTTTTTCTTTGGTCGTTACAGTATGAAAGAAAAAAAAATTTCGTTAATATTAATTTTTTTTCGATTTGGATTTGCTGTTCATAGCTGTTTAAGACAATCTTGATGTATTTTGATACTTTGACAACGATTTTTCCAGTAGTTTAGAAGAAAACGATGTTTTTTTTTTCTTTGGTCGTTACAGTACGATAGAAAAAAAAAAGCTGTTATCTCCGTCAATATTAATTTTTTTCGATTTATATTGGCTTTTCATAGCTGTTTAAGACAATCTTGATGTATTTTGATACTTTGACAACGATTTTTCCAGTAGCTTAGAAGAAAACGATGTTTTTGTTCTTAGGTCGTTACAGTATGATAGAAAAAAAAAATTCGTCAATATTATTTTTTTTCGATTTAGATTTGCTTTTCATAGCTGTTTAAGACAATCTTGATGTATTTTGACACTTTGACAACGATTCTTTCCGTAGCTTAGAAGAAAACGATGTTTTTTTTCTTTGGTCGTTACAGTACGAAAGAAAAAAAAATGCTGTTATCTCCGTCAATATTAACATTTTTCGATTTAGATTTGCTTTTCATAGCTGTTTAAGACAATCTTGATGTATTTTGATACTTTGACAACGATTTTTCCAGTAGCTTAGAAGAAAACGATGTTTTTGTTCTTAGGTCGTTACAGTATGATAGAAAAAAAAATTCGTCAATTATAATTTGTTTTCGATTTGGATTTGCTGTTCATAGCTGTTTAAGACAATCTTGATGTATTTTGATACTTTGACATTGATTTTTCCAGTAGTTTAGAAGAAAACGATGTTTTTTTTTATTTGGTCGTTACAGTATAATTGAAAAAAAAATTTCGTTAATATTAAGTTTTTTCGATTTGGATTTGCTGTTCATAGCTGTTTAAGACAATCTTGATGTATTTTGATACTTTGACAACGATTTTTCCAGTAGCTTAGAAGAAAACGATGTTTTTTTTCTTTGGTCGTTACAGTACGAAAGAAAAACAAATGCTGTTATCTCCGTCAATATTAACATTTTTCGATTTAGATTTGCTTTTCATAGCTATTTAAGACAATCTTGATGTATTTTGATACTTTGACAACGATTTTTCCAGTAGCTTAGAAGAAAACGATGTTTTTGTTCTTAGGTCGTTACAGTATGATAGAAAAAAAAATTAGTCAATTATAATTTGTTTTCGATTTGGATTTGCTGTTCATAGCTGTTTAAGACAATCTTGATGTATTTTGATACTTTGACAACGATTTTTCTAGTAGCTTAGAAGAAAACGATGTTTTTTTTTCTTTGGTCGTTACAGTATGAAAGAAAAAAAAATTTCGTTAATATTAATTTTTTTTCGATTTGGATTTGCTGTTCATAGCTGTTTAAGACAATCTTGATGTATTTTGATACTTTGACAACGATTTTTCCAGTAGTTTAGAAGAAAACGATGTTGTTTTTCTTTGGTCGTTACAGTATAAAAGAAAAAAAAATGCTGTTATCTCCGTCAATATTATTTTTTTTCGATTAAGATTGGCTTTTCATAGCTGTTTAAGACAATCTTGATGTATTTTGATACTTTGACAACGATTTTTCCAGTAGCTTAGAAGAAAACGATGTTTTTGTTCTTAGGTCGTTACAGTATGATAGAAAAAAAAATTTCGTCAATTATAATTTGTTTTCGATTTAGATTTGCCGTTCATAGCTGTTTAAAACAATCTTGATGTATTTTGATACTTTGACAACGATTTTTACAGTAGCTTAGAAGAAAACGATGTTGTTTTTCTTTGGTCGTTACAGTATAAAAGAAAAAAAAATGCTGTTATCTCCGTCAATATTATTTTTTTTCGATTAAGATTGGCTTTTCATAGCTGTTTAAGACAATCTTGATGTATTTTGATACTTTGACAACGATTTTTCCAGTAGCTTAGAAGAAAACGATGTTTTTGTTCTTAGGTCGTTACAGTACGAAAGAAAAAAAAAAATGCTGTTAACTCCGTCAATGTTATTTTTTTTTCCAGCAGTTTTGCTTTTCATAGCTGTTTAAGACATTCTTGATGTATTTTGACACATTGACAACGATTTTTCCACTAGTTTAGAAGAAAACGATGTTTTTTTTTATTTAGTCGTTACAGTATGATAGAAAAAAAAATTTCGATAATTTTAATTTTTTTTTAATTAGATTGGCTTTTCATAGCTGTTTAAGACAATCTTGATGTATTTTGACACTTTGACAACGATTTTTCCAGTAGCTTAGAAAAAAACGATGTTTTTGTTCTTAGGTCGTTACAGTACGATAGAAAAAAAAAATGCTGTTATCTCCGTCAATAGTAATTTTTTTCGATTTAGATTTGCTGTTCATAGCTGTTTAAGACAATCTTGATGTATTTTGATACTTTGACATTGATTTTTCCAGTAGTTTAGAAGAAAACGATGTTTTTTTTTATTTGGTCGTTACAGTATAATAGAAAAAAAAATTTCGTTAATATTAAGTTTTTTCGATTTGGATTTGCTGTTCATAGCTGTTTAAGACAATCTTGATGTATTTTGATACTTTGACAACGATTTTTCCAGTAGCTTAGAAGAAAACGATGTTTTTTTTCTTTGGTCGTTACAGTATAATAGAAAAACAAATGCTGTTATCTCCGTCAATAATAACATTTTTCGATTTAGATTTGCTTTTCATAGCTGTTTAAGACAATCTTGATGTATTTTGATACTTTGACAACGATTTTTCCAGTAGCTTAGAAGAAAACGATGTTTTTGTTCTTAGGTCGTTACAGTATGATAGAAAAAAAAATTCGTCAATTATAATTTGTTTTCTATTTGGATTTGCTGTTCATAGCTGTTTAAGACAATCTTGATGTATTTTGATACTTTGACAACGATTTTTCTAGTAGCTTAGAAGAAAACGATGTTTTTTTTTCTTTGGTCGTTACAGTATGAAAGAAAAAAAAATTTCGTTAATATTAATTTTTTTTCGATTTGGATTTGCTGTTCATAGCTGTTTAAGACAATCTTGATGTATTTTGATACTTTGACAACGATTTTTCCAGTAGCTTAGAAGAAAACGATGTTTTTTTTCTTAGGTCGTTACAGTATGATAGAAAAAAAAAATTCGTCAATATTATTTTTTTTCGATTTAGATTTGCTTTTCATAGCTGTTTAAGACAATCTTGATGTATTTTGACACTTTGACAACGATTTTTTCCGTAGCTTAGAAGAAAACGATGTTTTTTTTCTTTGGTCGTTACAGTACGAAAGAAAAAAAAATGCTGTTATCTCCGTCAATATTAATTTTTTTCGATTTATATTGGATTTCATAGCTGTTTAAGACAATCTTGATGTATTTTGATACTTTGACAACGATTTTTCCAGTAGCTTAGAAGAAAACGATGTTTTTGTTCTTAGGTCGTTACAGTATGATAGAAAAAAAAATTTCGTCAATTATAATTTGTTTTCGATTTAGATTTGCTGTTCATAGCTGTTTAAGACAATCTTGATGTATTTTGATACTTTGACAACGATTTTTCCAGTAGCTTAGAAGAAAACGATGTTTTTTTCTTTGGTCGTTACAGTACGAAAGAAAAAAAAATGCTGTTAACTCCGTCAATGTTAATTTTTTTTCTAATTAGGTTTGCTTTTCATAGCTGTTTAAGACAATCTTGATGTATTTTGATACTTTCACAACGATTTTTCCAGTAGCTTAGAAGAAAACGATGTTTTTTTTCTTTGGTCGTTACAGTACGAAAGAAAAACAAATGCTGTTATCTCCGTCAATTATAATTTTTTTTCGATTTAGACTGGCTTTTCATAGCTGTTTAAGACAATCTTGATGTATTTTGATACTTTGACAACGATTTTTCCAGTAGCTTAGAAGAAAACAATGTTTTTTTTATTTGGTCGTTACAGTACGAAAGAAAAAAAAAAGCTGTTATCTCCGTCAATTATAATTTTTTTTCGATTTAGATTGGCTTTTCATAGCTGTTTAAGACAATCTTGATGTATTTTGATACTTTGACAACGATTTTTCCAGTAGCTTAAAAGAAAACGATGTTTTTGTTCTTAGGTCGTTACAGTATGATAGAAAAAAAAATTTCGTCAATTACAATTTGCTTTCGATTAAGATTTGCTGTTCATAGCTGTTTAAGACAATCTTGATGTATTTTGATACTTTGACAACGATTTTTCCAGTAGCTTAGAAGAAAACGATGTTTTTTTTCTTTGGTCGTTACAGTACGAAAGAAAAAAAAATGCTGTTAACTCCGTCAATGTTAATTTTTTTTCTATTTAGATTTGCTTTTCATAGCTGTTTAAGACAATCTTGATGTATTTTGATACTTTGACAACGATTTTTCCAGTAGCTTAGAAGAAAACGATGTTTTTTTTATTTGGTCGTTACAGTACGAAAGAAAAAAAAAAGCTGTTATCTCCGTCAATTATAATTTTTTTTCGATTTAGATTGGCTTTTCATAGCTGATTAAGACAATCTTGATGTATTTTGATACTTTGACAACGATTTTTCCAGTAGCTTAAAAGAAAACGATGTTTTTGTTCTTAGGTCGTTACAGTATGATAGAAAAAAAATTTTCGTCAATTACAATTTGCTTTCGATTTAGATTTGCTGTTCATAGCTGTTTAAGACAAACTTGATGTATTTTGATACTTTGACAACGATTTTTCCAGTAGCTTAGAAGAAAACGATGTTTTTTTTCTTAGGTCGTTACAGTATGATAGAAAAAAAAATTTCGTCAATTATAATTTGTTTTCGATTTAGATTTGCTTTTCATAGCTGTTTAAGACAATCTTGATGTATTTTGATACTTTGACAACGATTTTTCCAGTAGTTTAGAAGAAAACGATATTTTTTCTTTGGTCGTTACAGTACGAAAGAAAAAAAAAATGCTGTTAACTCCGTCAATGTTAATTTTTTTTCCAGTAGTTTTGCTTTTCATAGCTGTTTAAGACAATCTTGATGTATTTTGATACTTTGACAACGATTTTTCCAGTAGCTTAGAAGAAAACGATGTTTTGTTCTTTCTTTGGTCATTACAGTACGATAGAAAAAAAAAAGCTGTTAACTCCGTCAATGTTATTTTTTTTTTCGATTTAGATTTGCTTTTCATAGCTGTTTAAGACAATCTTGATGTATTTTGATACTTTGACAACGATTTTTCCAGTAGCTTAGAAGAAAACGATGTTTTTTTTCTTTGGTCGTTACAGTACGAAAGAAAAAAAAATGCTGTTAACTCCGTCAATGTTAATTTTTTTTCTATTTAGATTTGCTTTTCATAGCTGTTTAAGACAATCTTGATGTATTTTGACACTTCGACAACGATTTTTCCAGTAGCTTAGAAGAAAACGATGTTTTTTTTATTTGGTCGTTACAGTACGAAAGAAAAAAAAAAGCTATTATCTCCGTCAATTATAATTTTTTTTCGATTTAGATTTGCTGTTCATAGCTGTTTAAGACAATCTTGATGTATTTTGATACTTTGACAACGATTTTTCCAGTAGCTTAGAAGAAAACGATGTTTTTTTTTCTTTGGTCGTTACAGTATGAAAGAAAAAAAAATTTCGTTAATATTAATTTTTTTTCGATTTGGATTTGCTGTTCATAGCTGTTTAAGACAATCTTGATATATTTTGATACATTGACAACGATTTTTCCAGTAGTTTAGAAGAAAACGATGTTTTTTTTTTCTTTGGTCGTTACAGTACGATAGAAAAAAAAAAGCTGTTAACTCAGTCAATATTAATTTTTTTCGATTTAGATTTGCTTTTCATAGCTGTTTAAGACAATCTTGATGTATTTTGACACTTTGACAACGATTTTTTCCGTAGCTTAGAAGAAAACGATGTTTTTTTTTTCTTTGGTCGTTACAGTACGAAAGAAAAAAAAATGCTGTTATCTCCGTCAATATTAATTTTTTTCGATTTAGATTGGCTTTTCATAGCTGTTTAAGACAATCTTGATGTATTTTGATACTTTGACAACGACTTTTCCAGTAGCTTAAAAGAAAACGATATTTTTGTTCTTAGGTCGTTACAGTATGATAGAAAAAAAAATTTCGTCAATTATAATTTGTTTTCGATTTAGATTTGCTGTTCATAGCTGTTTAAGACAATCTTGATGTATTTTGATACTTTGACAACGATTTTTCCAGTAGCTTAGAAGAAAACGATGTTTTTTTTCTTTGGTCGTTACAGTACGAAAGAAAAAAAAATGCTGTTAACTCCGTCAATGTTAATTTTTTTTCTATTTAGATTTGCTTTTCATAGCTGTTTAAGACAATCTTGATGTATTTTGATACTTTGACAACGATTTTTCCAGTAGCTTAGAAGAAAACGTTATTTTTTCTTTTTGATCGTTACAGTACGAAAGAAAAACAAATGCTGTTATCTCCGTCAATATTAACTTTTTTCGATTTAGATTTGCTTTTCATAGCTGTTTAAGACAATCTTGATGTATTTTGATACTTTGACAACGATTTTTCCAGTAGCTTAGAAGATAACGATATTTTTTCTTTTTGGTCGTTACAGTACGAAAGAAAAACAAATGCTGTTATCTCCGTCAATATTTACTTTTTTCGATTTAGATTTGCTTTTCATAGCTGTTTAAGACAATCTTGATGTATTTTGATACTTTGACAACGATTTTTCCAGTAGCTTAGAAGAAAACGATGTTTTTGTTCTTAGGTCGTTACAGTATGATAGAAAAAAAAATTTCGTCAATTATAATTTGTTTTCGATTTAGATTTGCCGTTCATAGCTGTTTAAAACAATCTTGATGTATTTTGATACTTTGACAACGATTTTTCCAGTAGCTTAGAAGAAAACGATGTTTTTTTTTCTTTGGTCGTTACAGTATGAAAGAAAAAAAAATTTCGTTAATATTAATTTTTTTTCGATTTGGATTTGCTGTTCATAGCTGTTTAAGACAATCTTGATATATTTTGATACATTGACAACGATTTTTCCAGTAGTTTAGAAGAAAACGATGTTTTTTTTTCTTTGGTCGTTACAGTACGATAGAAAAAAAAAAGCTGTTAACTCAGTCAATATTAATTTTTTTCGATTTAGATTTGCTTTTCATAGCTGTTTAAGACAATCTTGATGTATTTTGACACTTTGACAACGATTTTTTCCGTAGCTTAGAAGAAAACGATGTTTTTTTTTTCTTTGGTCGTTACAGTACGAAAGAAAAAAAAATGCTGTTATCTCCGTCAATATTAATTTTTTTCGATTTAGATTGGCTTTTCATAGCTGTTTAAGACAATCTTGATGTATTTTGATACTTTGACAACGATTTTTCCAGTAGCTTAAAAGAAAACGATATTTTTGTTCTTAGGTCGTTACAGTATGATAGAAAAAAAAATTTCGTCAATTATAATTTGTTTTCGATTTAGATTTGCTGTTCATAGCTGTTTAAGACAATCTTGATGTATTTTGATACTTTGACAACGATTTTTCCAGTAGCTTAGAAGAAAACGATGTTTTTTTTCTTTGGTCGTTACAGTACGAAAGAAAAAAAAATGCTGTTAACTCCGTCAATTATAATTTTTTTTCTATTTAGATTTGCTTTTCATAGCTGTTTAAGACAATCTTGATGTATTTTGATACTTTGACAACGATTTTTCCAGTAGCTTAGAAGAAAACGATATTTTTTCTTTTTGATCGTTACAGTACGAAAGAAAAACAAATGCTGTTATCTCCGTCAATATTAACTTTTTTCGATTTAGATTTGCTTTTCATAGCTGTTTAAGACAATCTTGATGTATTTTGATACTTTGACAACGATTTTTCCAGTAGCTTAGAAGATAACGATATTTTTTCTTTTTGGTCGTTACAGTACGAAAGAAAAACAAATGCTGTTATCTCCGTCAATATTTACTTTTTTCGATTTAGATTTGCTTTTCATAGCTGTTTAAGACAACCTTGATGTATTTTGATACTTTGACAACGATTTTTCCAGTAGCTTAGAAGAAAACGATGTTTTTGTTCTTAGGTCGTTACAGTATGATAGAAAAAAAAATTTCGTCAATTATAATTTTTTTTCGATTTAGATTTGCCGTTCATAGCTGTTTAAAACAATCTTGATGTATTTTGATACTTTGACAACGATTTTTACAGTAGCTTAGAAGAAAACGATGTTGTTTTTCTTTGGTCGTTACAGTATAAAAGAAAAAAAAATGCTGTTATCTCCGTCAATATTATTTTTTTTCGATTAAGATTGGCTTTTCATAGCTGTTTAAGACAATCTTGATGTATTTTGATACTTTGACAACGATTTTTCCAGTAGCTTAGAAGAAAACGATGTTTTTGTTCTTAGGTCGTTACAGTACGAAAGAAAAAAAAAAATGCTGTTAACTCCGTCAATGTTATTTTTTTTTCCAGCAGTTTTGCTTTTCATAGCTGTTTAAGACAATCTTGATGTATTTTGATACTTTGACAACGATTTTTCCAATAGTTTAGAAGAAAACGATGTTTTTTTTTATTTGGTCGTTACAGTACGAAAGAAAAAAAAAAAGCGGTTATCTCCGTCAATTATAATTTTTTTTCGATTTAGATTGGCTTTTCATAGCTGTTTAAGACATTCTTGATGTATTTTGACACATTGACAACGATTTTTCCACTAGTTTAGAAGAAAACGATGTTTTTTTTTATTTAGTCGTTACAGTATGATAGAAAAAAAAATTTCGATAATTTTAATTTTTTTTTAATTAGATTGGCTTTTCATAGCTGTTTAAGACAATCTTGATGTATTTTGACACTTTGACAACGATTTTTCCAGTAGCTTAGAAAAAAACGATGTTTTTGTTCTTAGGTCGTTACAGTACGATAGAAAAAAAAAATGCTGTTATCTCCGTCAATAGTAATTTTTTTCGATTTAGATTTGCTGTTCATAGCTGTTTAAGACAATCTTGATGTATTTTGATACTTTGACATTGATTTTTCCAGTAGTTTAGAAGAAAACGATGTTTTTTTTTATTTGGTCGTTACAGTATAATAGAAAAAAAAATTTCGTTAATATTAAGTTTTTTCGATTTGGATTTGCTGTTCATAGCTGTTTAAGACAATCTTGATGTATTTTGATACTTTGACAACGATTTTTCCAGTAGCTTAGAAGAAAACGATGTTTTTTTTCTTTGGTCGTTACAGTACGAAAGAAAAACAAATGCTGTTATCTCCATCAATATTAACATTTTTCGATTTAGATTTGCTTTTCATAGCTGTTTAAGACAATCTTGATGTATTTTGATACTTTGACAACGATTTTTCCAGTAGCTTAGAAGAAAACGATGTTTTTGTTCTTAGGTCGTTACAGTATGATAGAAAAAAAAATTCGTCAATTATAATTTGTTTTCATTTTGGATTTGCTGTTCATAGCTGTTTAAGACAATCTTGATGTATTTTGATACTTTGACAACGATTTTTCTAGTAGCTTAGAAGAAAACGATGTTTTTTTTTCTTTGGTCGTTACAGTATGAAAGAAAAAAAAATTTCGTTAATATTAATTTTTTTTCGATTTGGATTTGCTGTTCATAGCTGTTTAAGACAATCTTGATGTATTTTAATACTTTGACAACGATTTTTCCAGTAGTTTAGAAGAAAACGATGTTTTTTTTTTCTTTGGTCGTTACAGTACGATAGAAAAAAAAAAGCTGTTAACTCCGTCAATATTATTTTTTTTCGATTTAGATTTGCTTTTCATAGCTGTTTAAGACAATCTTGATGTATTTTGACACTTTGACAACGATTTTTTCCGTAGCTTAGAAGAAAACGATGTTTTTTTTCTTTGGTCGTTACAGTACGAAAGAAAAAAAAATGCTGTTATCTCCGTCAATATTAATTTTTTTCGATTTATATTGGATTTCATAGCTGTTTAAGACAATCTTGATGTATTTTGATACTTTGACAACGATTTTTCCAGTAGCTTAGAAGAAAACGATGTTTTTGTTCTTAGGTCGTTACAGTATGATAGAAAAAAAAATTTCGTCAATTATAATTTGTTTTCGATTTAGATTTGCTGTTCATAGCTGTTTAAGACAATCTTGATGTATTTTGATACTTTGACAACGATTTTTCCAGTAGCTTAGAAGAAAACGATGTTTTTTTTCTTTGGTCGTTACAGTACGAAAGAAAAACAAATGCTGTTATCTCCGTCAATATTAACTTTTTTCGATTTAGATTTGCTTTTCATAGCTGTTTAAGACAATCTTGATGTATTTTGATACTTTGACAACGATTTTTCCAGTAGCTTAGAAGAAAACGATGTTTTTGTTCTTAGGTCGTTACAGTATGATAGAAAAAAAAATTTCGTCAATTATAATTTGTTTTCGATTTAGATTTGCCGTTCATAGCTGTTTAAGACAATCTTGATGTATTTTGATACTTTGACAACGATTTTTCCAGTAGCTTAGAAGAAAACGATGTTTTTTTTCTTTGGTCGTTACAGTATAAAAAAAAAAATGCTGTTATCTCCGTCAATGTTAATTTTTTTTCTAATTAGGTTTGCTTTTCATAGCTGCTTAAGACAATCTTGATGTATTTTGATACTTTGACAACGATTTTTCCAGTAGCTTAGAAGAAAACGATGTTTTTTTTCTTTGGTCGTTACAGTACGAAAGAAAAACAAATGCTGTTATCTCCGTCAATATTAACTTTTTTCGATTTAGATTGGCTTTTCATAGCTGTTTAAGACATTCTTGATGTATTTTGACACATTGACAACGATTTTTCCACTAGTTTAGAAGAAAACGATGTTTTTTTTTATTTGGTCGTTACAGTATGATAGAAAAAAAAATTTCGATAATTTTAATTTTTTTTTAATTAGATTGGCTTTTCATAGCTGTTTAAGACAATCTTGATGTATTTTGACACTTTGACAACGATTTTTCCAGTAGCTTAGAAGAAAACGATGTTTTTTTTCTTAGGTCGTTACAGTATGATAGAAAAAAAAATTTCGTCAATTATAATTTGTTTTCGATTTAGATTTGCTGTTCATAGCTGTTTAAGACAATCTTGATGTATTTTGATACTTTGACAACGATTTTTCCAGTAGCTTAGAAGAAAACGATGTTTTTTTCTTTGGTCGTTACAGTACGAAAGAAAAAAAAATGCTGTTAACTCCGTCAATGTTAATTTTTTTTCTAATTAGGTTTGCTTTTCATAGCTGTTTAAGACAATCTTGATGTATTTTGATACTTTGGCAACGATTTTTCCAGTAGCTTAGAAGAAAACGATGTTTTTTTTCTTTGGTCGTTACAGTACGAAAGAAAAACAAATACTGTTATCTCCGTCAATATTAACTTTTTTCGTTTTAGATTGGCTTTTCATAGCTGTTTAAGACATTCTTGATGTATTTTGATACTTTGACAACGATTTTTCCAGTAGTTTAGAAGAAAACGATGTTTTTTTTTCTTTGGTCGTTACAGTATAATAGAAAAAAAAATTTCGTTAATATTAATATTTTTCGATTTGGATTTGCTGTTCATAGCTGTTTAAGACAATCTTGATGTATTTTGATACTTTGACAACGATTTTTCCAGTAGCTTAGAAGAAAACGATGTTTTTTTTCTTTGGTCGTTACAGTACGAAAGAAAAAAAAATGCTGTTAACTCCGTCAATGTTAATTTTTTTTCTAATTAGGTTTGCTTTTCATAGCTGTTTAAGACAATCTTGATGTATTTTGATACTTTCACAACGATTTTTCCAGTAGCTTAGAAGAAAACGATGTTTTTTTCTTTGGTCGTTACAGTACGAAAGAAAAAAAAATGCTGTTAACTCCGTCAATGTTAATTTTTTTTCTAATTAGGTTTGCTTTTCATAGCTGTTTAAGACAATCTTGATGTATTTTGATACTTTGGCAACGATTTTTCCAGTAGCTTAGAAGCAAACGATGTTTTTTTTCTTTGGTCGTTACAGTACGAAAGAAAAAAAAATGCTGTTATCTCCGTCAATATTAACTTTTTTCGATTTAGATTTGCTTTTCATAGCTGTTTAAGACAATCTTGATGTATTTTGATACTTTGACAACGATTTTTCCAGTAGCTTAGAAGAAAACGATGTTTTTGTTCTTAGGTCGTTACAGTATGATAGAAAAAAAAATTCGTCAATTATAATTTGTTTTCGATTTAGATTTGCTGTTCATAGCTGTTTAAGACAAACTTGACGTATTTTGATACTTTGACAACGATTTTTCCAGTAGCTTAGAAGAAAACGATGTTTTTTTTCTTTGGTCGTTACAGTACGAAAGACAAACAAATACTGTTATCTCCGTCAATATTAACTTTTTTCGATTTAGATTGGCTTTTCATAGCTGTTTAAGACATTCTTGATGTATTTTGATACTTTAACAACGATTTTTCCACTAGTTTAGAAGAAAACGATGTTTTTTTTTATTTGGTCGTTACAGTATGATAGAAAAAAAAATTTCGATAATTTTAATTTTTTTTAATTAGATTGGCTTTTCATAGCTGTTTAAGACAATCTTGATGTATTTTGACACTTTGACAACGATTTTTCCAGTAGCTTAGAAGAAAACGATGTTTTTGTTCTTAGGTCGTTACAGTACGAAAGAAAAAAAAAATGCTGTTATCTCCGTCAATATTAATTTTTTTCGATTTAGATTTGCTGTTCATAGCTGTTTAAGACAATCTTGATGTATTTTGATACTTTCACAACGATTTTTCCAGTAGCTTAGACGAAAACGATGTTTTTTTTTCTTTGGTCGTTACAGTATAATAGAAAAAAAAATTTCGTTAATATTAATTTTTTTCGATTTGGATTTGCTGTTCATAGCTGTTTAAGACAATCTTGATGTATTTTGATACTTTGACAACGATTTTTCCAGTAGCTTAGAAGAAAACGATGTTTTTTTTCTTTGGTCGTTACAGTACGAAAGAAAAAAAAATGCTGTTATCTCCGTCAATATTAACTTTTTTCGATTTAGATTTGCTTTTCATAGCTGTTTAAGACAATCTTGATGTATTTTGATACTTTGACAACGATTTTTCCAGTAGCTTAGAAGAAAACGATGTTTTTGTTCTTAGGTCGTTACAGTATGATAGAAAAAAAAATTCGTCAATTATAATTTGTTTTCGATTTAGATTTGCTGTTCATAGCTGTTTAAGACAATCTTGATGTATTTTGATACTTTGACAACGATTTTTCCAGTAGCTTAGAAGAAAACGATGTTTTTTTTCTTTGGTCGTTACAGTATAAAAAAAAAAAAATGCTGTTATCTCCGTCAATGTTAATTTTTTTTCTAATTAGGTTTGCTTTTCATAGCTGTTTAAGACAATCTTGATGTATTTTGATACTTTGACAACGATTTTTCCAGTAGGTTAGAAGAAAACGATGTTTTTGTTCTTAGGTCGTTACAGTATGATAGAAAAAAAAATTCGTCAATTATAATTTGTTTTCGATTTAGATTTGCTGTTCATAGCTGTTTAAGACAATCTTGATGTATTTTGATACTTTGACAACGATTTTTCCAGTAGCTGAGAAGAAAACGATGTTTTTTTTCTTTGGTCGTTACAGTATAAAAAAAAAAAATGCTGTTATCTCCGTCAATGTTAATTTTTTTTCTAATTAGGTTTGCTTTTGATAGCTGTTTAAGACAATCTTGATGTATTTTGATACTTTCACAACGATTTTTCCAGTAGTTTAGAAGAAAACGATGTTTTTTTTTTATTTGGTCGTTACAGTACGAAAGAAAAAAAAAGCTGTTATAACCGTCAATTATAATTTGTTTTTGATTTAGATTGGCTTTTCATAGCTGTTTAAGACATTCTTGATGTATTTTGACATATTGACAACGATTTTTCCACTAGTTTAGAAGAAAACGATGTTTTTTTTTATTTGGTCGTTACAGTATGATAGAAAAAAAAATTCTTATAATTTTAATTTTTTTTTAATTAGATTGGCTTTTCATAGCTGTTTAAGACAATCTTGATGTATTTTGACACTTTGACAACGATTTTTCCAGTAGCTTAGAAGAAAACGATGTTTTTTTTCTTTGGTCGTTACAGTATAAAAAAAAAAATGCTGTTATCTCCGTCAATGTTAATTTTTTTTCTAATTAGGTTTGCTTTTCATAGCTGTTTAAGACAATCTTGATGTATTTTGATACTTTCACAACGATTTTTCCAGTAGCTTAGAAGAAAACGATGTTTTTGTTCTTAGGTCGTTACAGTATGATAGAAAAAAAAATTTCGTCAATTATAATTTGTTTTCGATTTAGATTTGCTTTTCATAGCTGTTTAAGACAATCTTGATGTATTTTGATACTTTGACAACGATTTTTCCAGTAGCTTAAAAGAAAACGATGTTTTTTTTCTTTGGTCGTTACAGTATAAAAAAAAAAATGCTGTTATCTCCGTCAATGTTAATTTTTTTTCTAATTAGGTTTGCTTTTCATAGCTGTTTAAGACAATCTTGATGTATTTTGATACTTTCACAACGATTTTTCCAGTAGCTTAGAAGAAAACGATGTTTTTGTTCTTTGGTCGTTACAGTATGATAGAAAAAAAAATTTCGTCAATTATAATTTGTTTTCGATTTAGATTTGCTTTTCATAGCTGTTTAAGACAATCTTGATGTATTTTGATACTTTGACAACGATTTTTCCAGTAGCTTAGAAGAAAACGATGTTTTTTTTCTTTGGTCGTTACAGTACGAAAGAAAAACAAATGCTGTTATCTCCGTCAATATTAACTTTTTTCGATTTAGATTGGCTTTTCATAGCTGTTTAAGACAATCTTGATGTATTTTGACACATTGACAACGATTTTTCCACTAGTTTAGAAGAAAACGATGTTTTTTTTTATTTGGTCGTTACAGTATGATAGAAAAAAAAATTTCGATAATTTTAATTTTTTTTAATTAGATTGGCTTTTCATAGCTGTTTAAGACAATCTTGATGTATTTTGACACTTTGACAACAATTTTTCCAGTAGCTTAGAAGAAAACGATGTTTTTTTTCTTAGGTCGTTACAGTATGATAGAAAAAAAAATTTCGTCAATTATAATTTGTTTTCGATTTAGATTTGCTGTTCATAGCTGTTTAAGACAATCTTGATGTATTTTGATACTTTGACAACGATTTTTCCAGTAGTTTAGAAGAAAACGATGTTTTTTTTTCTTTGGTCGTTACAGTACGATAGAAAAAAAAAGCTGTTAACTCCGTCAATATTAATTTTTTTTCGATTTAGATTTGCTTTTCATAGCTGTTTAAGACAATTTTGATGTATTTTGATACTTTGACAACGATTTTTCCAGTAGCTTAGAAGAAAACGATGTTTTTGTTCTTAGATCGTTACAGTATGATAGAAAAAGAAATTTCGTCAATTATAATTTGTTTTCGATTTAGATTTGCTGTTCATAGCTGTTTAAGACAATCTTGATGTATTTTGATACTTTGACAACGATTTTTCCAGTAGCTTAGAAGAAAACGATGTTTTGTTCTTTCTTTGGTCGTTACAGTACGATAGAAAAAAAAAAGCTGTTAACTCCGTCAATGTTATTTTTTTTTTCGATTTAGATTTGCTTTTCATAGCTGTTTAAGACACTCTTGATGTATTTTGACACTTTGACAACGATTTTTCCAGTAGTTTAGAAGAAAACGATGTTTTTTTTTTCTTTGGTCGTTACAGTACGAAAGAAAAAAAAAAGTTGTTATCTCCGTCAATTATAATTTGTTTTCGATTTAGATTGGCTTTTCATAGCTGTTTAAGACATTCTTGATGTATTTTGACACATTGACAACGATTTTTCCACTAGTTTAGAAGAAAACGATGTTTTTTTTAATTTGGTCGTTACAGTATGATAGAAAAAAAAATTCTGATAATTTTAATTTTTTTTAATTAGATTGGCTTTTCATAGCTGTTTAAGACAATCTTGATGTATTTTGATACTTTGACAACGATTTTTTCAGTAGCTTAGAAGAAAACGATTTTTTTTTCTTTGTCGTTACAGTACGAAAGAAAAAAAAATGCTGTTACTCCGTCAATGTTAATTTTTTTTCCAGTAGTTTTGCGTTTCATAGCTGTTTAAGACAATCTTGATGTATTTTGATACTTTGACAACGATTTTTTCCGTAGCTTAGAAGAAAACGATGTTTTTTTTCTTTGGTCGTTACAGTACGAAAGAAAAAAAAATGCTATTTTCTCCGTCAATATTAATTTTTTTCGATTTAGATTGGCTTTTCATAGCTGTTTAAGACAATCTTGATGTATTTTGATACTTTGACAACGATTTTTCCAGTAGCTTAGAAGAAAACGATTTTTTTTGTTCTTAGGTCGTTACAGTATGATAGAAAAAAAATTTCGTCAATTATAATTTGTTTTCGATTTAGATTTGCTGTTCATAGCTGTTTAAGACAATCTTGATGTATTTTGATACTTTGACAACGATTTTTCCAGTAGCTTAGAAGAAAACGATGTTTTTTTTTCTTTGGTCGTTACAGTATGAAAGAAAAAAAAATTCGTTAATATTAATTTTTTTTCGATTTGGATTTGCTGTTCATAGCTGTTTAAGACAATCTTGATGTATTTTGATACTTTGACAACGATTTTTCCAGTAGTTTAGAAGAAAACGATGTTTTTTTTTTCTTTGGTCGTTACAGTACGATAGAAAAAAAAAAGCTGTTAACTCCGTCAATATTAATTTTTTTTCGATTTAGATTTGCTTTTCATAGCTGTTTAAGACAATCTTGATGTATTTTGATACTTTGACAACGATTTTTTCCGTAGCTTAGAAGAAAACGATGTTTTTTTTCTTTGGTCGTTACAGTATGAAAGAAAAAAAAAAATTCGTTAATATTAATTGTTTTTCGATTTGGATTTGCTGTTCATAGCTGTTTAAGACAATCTTGATGTATTTTGATACTTTGACAACGCTTTTTCCTGTAGTTTAGAAGAAAACGATGTTTTTTTTTCTTTGGTCGTTACAGTACGATAGAAAAAAAAAGCTGTTAACTCCGTCAATATTAATTTGTTTTCGATTTAGATTTGCTTTTCATAGCTGTTTAAGACAATTTTGATGTATTTTGATACTTTGACAACGATTTTTCCAGTAGCTTAGAAGAAAACGATGTTTTTGTTCTTAGATCGTTACAGTATGATAGAAAAAGAAATTTCGTCAATTATAATTTGTTTTCGATTTAGATTTGCTTTTCATAGCTGTTTAAGACACTCTTGATGTATTTTGACACTTTGACAACGATTTTTCCAGTAGTTTAGAAGAAAACGATGTTTTTTTTTATTTGGTCGTTACAGTACGAAAGAAAAAAAAAGCTGTTATCTCCGTCAATTATAATTTGTTTTCGATTTAGATTGGCTTTTCATAGCTGTTAAAGACATTCTTGATGTATTTTGATACTTTGACAACGATTTTTCCAGTAGCTTAGAAGAAAACGATGTTTTTTTTTCTTTGGTCGTTACAGTATGAAAGAAAAAAAAAATTCGTTAATATTAATTGTTTTTCGATTTGGATTTGCTGTTCATAGCTGTTTAAGACAATCTTGATGTATTTTGATACTTTGACAACGCTTTTTCCAGTAGTTTAGAAGAAAACGATGTTTTTTTTTCTTTGGTCGTTACAGTACGATAGAAAAAAAAAGCTGTTAACTCCGTCAATATTAATTTTTTTTCGATTTAGATTTGCTTTTCATAGCTGTTTAAGACAATTTTGATGTATTTTGATACTTTGACAACGATTTTTCCAGTAGCTTAGAAGAAAACGATGTTTTTGTTCTTAGATAGTTACAGTATGATAGAAAAAGAAATTTCGTTAATATTAATTTTTTTTCGATTTGGATTTGCTGTTCATAGCTGTTTAAGACAATCTTGATGTATTTTGATACTTTGACAACGATTTTTCCAGTAGTTTAGAAGAAAACGATGTTTTTTTTTTCTTTGGTCGTTACAGTACGATAGAAAAAAAAAAGCTGTTAACTCCGTCAATATTAATTTTTTTTCGATTTAGATTTGCTTTTCATAGCTGTTTAAGACAATCTTGATGTATTTTGATACTTTGACAACGATTTTTTCCGTAGCTTAGAAGAAAACGATGTTTTTTTTCTTTGGTCGTTACAGTATGAAAGAAAAAAAAAAATTAGTTAATATTAATTGTTTTTCGATTTGGATTTGCTGTTCATAGCTGTTTAAGACAATCTTGATGTATTTTGATACTTTGACAACGCTTTTTCCAGTAGTTTAGAAGAAAACGATGTTTTTTTTTCTTTGGTCGTTACAGTACGATAGAAAAAAAAAGCTGTTAACTCCGTCAATTATATTTTTTTTTCTATTTAGAATTGTTGTTCATAGCTGTTTAAGACAATCTTGATGTATTTTGATACTTTGACAACGATTTTTCCAGTAGCTTAGAAGAAAACGATGTTTTTTTTTATTTGGTCGTTACAGTACGAAAGAAAAAAAAAGCTGTTATCTCCGTCAATTATAATTTGTTTTCGATTTAGATTGGCTTTTCATAGCTGTTAAAGACATTCTTGATGTATTTTGACACATTGACAACGATTTTTCTAGTAGCTTAGAAGAAAACGATGTTTTTTTTTTATTTGGTCGTTACAGTACGAAAAAAAAAAAAAAGTGTTATCTCCGTCAATTATATTTTTTTTCTATTTAGAATAGTTGTTCATAGCTGTTTAAGACAATCTTGATGTATTTTGATACTTTGACAACGATTTTTCCAGTAGCTTAGAAGAAAACGATGTTTTTTTTTCTTTGGTCGTTACAGTATGAAAGAAAAAAAAAAATTCGTTAATATTAATTGTTTTTCGATTTGGATTTGCTGTTCATAGCTGTTTAAGACAATCTTGATGTATTTTGATACTTTGACAACGCTTTTTCCAGTAGTTTAGAAGAAAACGATGTTTTTTTTTCTTTGGTCGTTACAGTACGATAGAAAAAAAAAGCTGTTAACTCCGTCAATATTAATTTTTTTTCGATTTAGATTTGCTTTTCATAGCTGTTTAAGACAATTTTGATGTATTTTGATACTTTGACAACGATTTTTCCAGTAGCTTAGAAGAAAACGATGTTTTTGTTCTTAGATCGTTACAGTATGATAGAAAAAGAAATTTCGTCAATTATAATTTGTTTTCGATTTAGATTTGCTTTTCATAGCTGTTTAAGACACTCTTGATGTATTTTGACACTTTGACAACGATTTTTCCAGTAGTTTAGAAGAAAACGATGTTTTTTTTTATTTGGTCGTTACAGTACGAAAGAAAAAAAAAGCTGTTATCTCCGTCAATTATAATTTGTTTTCGATTTAGATTTGCTGTTCATAGCTGTTTAAGACAATCTTGATGTATTTTGATACTTTGACAACGATTTTTCCAGTAGTTTAGAAGAAAACGATGTTTTTTTTTCTTTGGTCGTTACAGTACGATAGAAAAAAAAAGCTGTTAACTCCGTCAATATTAATTTTTTTTCGATTTAGATTTGCTTTTCATAGCTGTTTAAGACAATTTTGATGTATTTTGATACTTTGACAACGATTTTTCCAGTAGCTTAGAAGAAAACGATGTTTTTGTTCTTAGATCGTTACAGTATGAAAGAAAAAAAAAAATTAGTTAATATTAATTGTTTTTCGATTTGGATTTGCTGTTCATAGCTGTTTAAGACAATCTTGATGTATTTTGATACTTTGACAACGCTTTTTCCAGTAGTTTAGAAGAAAACGATGTTTTTTTTTCTTTGGTCGTTACAGTACGATAGAAAAAAAAAGCTGTTAACTCCGTCAATTATATTTTTTTTTCTATTTAGAATTGTTGTTCATAGCTGTTTAAGACAATCTTGATGTATTTTGATACTTTGACAACGATTTTTCCAGTAGCTTAGAAGAAAACGATGTTTTTTTTTCTTTGGTCGTTACAGTATGAAAGAAAAAAAAAAATTCGTTAATATTAATTGTTTTTCGATTTGGATTTGCTGTTCATAGCTGTTTAAGACAATCTTGATGTATTTTGATACTTTGACAACGCTTTTTCCAGTAGTTTAGAAGAAAACGATGTTTTTTTTTTCTTTGGTCGTTACAGTACGATAGAAAAAAAAAAGCTGTTAACTCCGTCAATATTAATTTTTTTTCGATTTAGATTTGCTTTTCATAGCTGTTTAAGACAATCTTGATGTATTTTGATACTTTGACAACGATTTTTTCCGTAGCTTAGAAGAAAACGATGTTTTTTTTCTTTGGTCGTTACAGTATGAAAGAAAAAAAAAAATTAGTTAATATTAATTGTTTTTCGATTTGGATTTGCTGTTCATAGCTGTTTAAGACAATCTTGATGTATTTTGATACTTTGACAACGCTTTTTCCAGTAGTTTAGAAGAAAACGATGTTTTTTTTTCTTTGGTCGTTACAGTACGATAGAAAAAAAAAGCTGTTAACTCCGTCAATTATATTTTTTTTTCTATTTAGAATTGTTGTTCATAGCTGTTTAAGACAATCTTGATGTATTTTGATACTTTGACAACGATTTTTCCAGTAGCTTAGAAGAAAACGATGTTTTTTTTTATTTGGTCGTTACAGTACGAAAGAAAAAAAAAGCTGTTATCTCCGTCAATTATAATTTGTTTTCGATTTAGATTGGCTTTTCATAGCTGTTAAAGACATTCTTGATGTATTTTGACACATTGACAACGATTTTTCTAGTAGCTTAGAAGAAAACGATGTTTTTTTTTTATTTGGTCGTTACAGTACGAAAAAAAAAAAAAACTGTTATCTCCGTCAATTATATTTTTTTTTCTATTTAGAATAGTTGTTCATAGCTGTTTAAGACAATCTTGATGTATTTTGATACTTTGACAACGATTTTTCCAGTAGCTTAGAAGAAAACGATGTTTTTTTTTCTTTGGTCGTTACAGTATGAAAGAAAAAAAAAAATTCGTTAATATTAATTGTTTTTCGATTTGGATTTGCTGTTCATAGCTGTTTAAGACAATCTTGATGTATTTTGATACTTTGACAACGCTTTTTCCAGTAGTTTAGAAGAAAACGATGTTTTTTTTTCTTTGGTCGTTACAGTACGATAGAAAAAAAAAGCTGTTAACTCCGTCAATATTAATTTTTTTTCGATTTAGATTTGCTTTTCATAGCTGTTTAAGACAATTTTGATGTATTTTGATACTTTGACAACGATTTTTCCAGTAGCTTAGAAGAAAACGATGTTTTTGTTCTTAGATCGTTACAGTATGATAGAAAAAGAAATTTCGTCAATTATAATTTGTTTTCGATTTAGATTTGCTTTTCATAGCTGTTTAAGACACTCTTGATGTATTTTGACACTTTGACAACGATTTTTCCAGTAGTTTAGAAGAAAACGATGTTTTTTTTTATTTGGTCGTTACAGTACGAAAGAAAAAAAAAGCTGTTATCTCCGTCAATTATAATTTGTTTTCGATTTAGATTTGCTGTTCATAGCTGTTTAAGACAATCTTGATGTATTTTGATACTTTGACAACGATTTTTCCAGTAGTTTAGAAGAAAACGATGTTTTTTTTTCTTTGGTCGTTACAGTACGATAGAAAAAAAAAGCTGTTAACTCCGTCAATATTAATTTTTTTTCGATTTAGATTTGCTTTTCATAGCTGTTTAAGACAATTTTGATGTATTTTGATACTTTGACAACGATTTTTCCAGTAGCTTAGAAGAAAACGATGTTTTTGTTCTTAGATCGTTACAGTATGATAGAAAAAGAAATTTCGTCAATTATAATTTGTTTTCGATTTAGATTTGCTGTTCGTATCTGTTTAAGACAATCTTGATGTATTTTGATACTTTGACAACGATTTTTCCAGTAGCTTAGAAGAAAACGATGTTTTGTTCTTTCTTTGGTCGTTACAGTACGATAGAAAAAAAAAAGCTGTTAACTCCGTCAATGTTATTTTTTTTTTCGATTTAGATTTGCTTTTCATAGCTGTTTAAGACACTCTTGATGTATTTTGACACTTTGACAACGATTTTTCCAGTAGTTTAGAAGAAAACGATGTTTTTTTTTTCTTTGGTCGTTACAGTACGAAAGAAAAAAAAAAGTTGTTATCTCCGTCAATTATAATTTGTTTTCGATTTAGATTGGCTTTTCATAGCTGTTTAAGACATTCTTGATGTATTTTGACACATTGACAACGATTTTTCCACTAGTTTAGAAGAAAACGATGTTTTTTTTAATTTGGTCGTTACAGTATGATAGAAAAAAAAATTCTGATAATTTTAATTTTTTTTAATTAGATTGGCTTTTAATAGCTGTTTAAGACAATCTTGATGTATTTTGATACTTTGACAACGATTTTTTCAGTAGCTTAGAAGAAAACGATTTTTTTTTTCTTTGTCGTTACAGTACGAAAGAAAAAAAAAATGCTGTTACTCCGTCAATGTTAATTTTTTTTCCAGTAGTTTTGCGTTTCATAGCTGTTTAAGACAATCTTGATGTATTTTGATACTTTGACAACGATTTTTCCAGTAGTTTAGAAGAAAACGATGTTTTTTTTTATTTTGTCGTTACAGTACGAAAGAAAAAAAAAAGCTGTTAACTCCGTCAATATTAATTTTTTTTCGATTTAGATTTGCTTTTCATAGCTGTTTAAGACAATCTTGATGTATTTTGATACTTTGACAACGATTTTTTCCGTAGCTTAGAAGAAAACGATGTTTTTTTTCTTTGGTCGTTACAGTACGAAAGAAAAAAAAATGCTATTTTCTCCGTCAATATTAATTTTTTTCGATTAAGATTGGCTTTTCATAGCTTTTTAAGACAATCTTGATGTATTTTGATACTTTGACAACGCTTTTTCCAGTAGTTTAGAAGAAAACGATGTTTTTTTTTCTTTGGTCGTTACAGTACGATAGAAAAAAAAAGCTGTTAACTCCGTCAATATTAATTTTTTTTCGATTTAGATTTGCAGTTCATAGCTGTTTAAGACAATCTTGATGTATTTTGATAATTTGACAACGATTTTTCCAGTAGCTTAGAAGAAAACGATGTTTTGTTCTTTCTTTGGTCGTTACAGTACGATAGAAAAAAAAAAAAGCTGTTATCTCCGTCAATGTTAATTTTTTTTCGATTTAGATTTGCTTTTCATAGCTGTTTAAGACACTCTTGATGTATTTTGACACTTTGACAACGATTTTTCTAGTAGTTTAGAAGAAAACGATGTTTTTTTTTATTTGGTCGTTACAGTATGATAGAAAAAAAAATTTCGTCAATTATAATTTGTTTTCGATTTAGATTTGCTGTTCATAGCTGTTTAAGACAATTTTGATGTATTTTGATACTTTGACAACGATTTTTCCAGTAGCTTAGAAGAAAACGATGTTTTTTTTTCTTTGGTCGTTACAGTATGAAAGAAAAAAAAATTCGTTAATATTAATTTTTTTTCGATTTGGATTTGCTTTTCATAGCTGTTTAAGACAATCTTGATGTATTTTGATACTTTGACAACGATTTTTCTAGTAGTTTAGAAGAAAACGATGTTTTTGTTCTTAGGTCGTTACTGTATGATAGAAAAAAAAATTTCGTCAATTATAATTTGTTTACGATTTAGATTTGCTGTTCATAGCTGTTTAAGACAATCTTGATGTATTTTGATACTTTGACAACGATTTTTCCAGTAGCTTAGAAGAAAACGATATTTTTTTTCTTTGGTCGTTACAGTACGAAAGAAAAAAAAATGCTGTTAACTCCGTAAATGTTAATTTTTTTTCTATTTAGATTTGCTGTTTATAGCTGTTTAAGACAATCTTGATGTATTTTGACACTTTGACAACGATTTTTCCAGTAGTTTAGAAGAAAACGATGTTTTTTTTTATTTGGTCGTTACAGTACGAAAGAAAAAAAAAAGCTGTTATCTCCGTCAATTATATTTTTTTTTCGATTTAAATTTGCTGTTCATAGCTGTTTAAGACAATCTTGATGTATTTTGATACTTTGACAACGATTTTCCAGTAGCTTAGAAGAAAACGATGTTTTTTTTTCTTTGGTCGTTACAGTACGAAAGAAAAAAAAATGCTGTTATCTCCGTCAATTATTTTTTTTTTTCGATTTAAATTTGCTGTTCATAGCTGTTTAAGACAATCTTGATGTATTTTGATACTTTGACAACGATTTTTCCAGTAGCTTAGAAGAAAACGATGTTTTTTTTTCTTTGGTCGTTACAGTATGAAAGAAAAAAAAATTCGTTAATATTAATTTTTTTTCGATTTGGATTTGCTTTTCATAGCTGTTTAAGACAATCTTGATGTATTTTGATACTTTGACAACGATTTTTCTAGTAGTTTAGAAGAAAACGATGTTTTTGTTCTTAGGTCGTTACAGTATGATAGAAAAAAAAATTTCGTCAATTATAATTTGTTTACGATTTAGATTTGCTGTTCATAGCTGTTTAAGACAATCTTGATGTATTTTGATACTTTGACAACGATTTTTCCAGTAGCTTAGAAGAAAACGATGTTTTTTTTCTTTGGTCGTTACAGTACGAAAGAAAAAAAAATGCTGTTAACTCCGTAAATGTTAATTTTTTTTCTATTTAGATTTGCTGTTCATAGCTGTTTAAGACAATCTTGATGTATTTTGACACTTTGACAACGATTTTTCCAGTAGCTTAGAAGAAAACGATGTTTTTTTTTCTTTGGTCGTTACAGTACGAAAGAAAAAAAAATGCTGTTACTCCGTCAATGTTAATTTTTTTTTCAGTAGTTTTGCGTTTCATAGCTGTTTAAGACAATCTTGATGTATTTTGATACTTTGACAACGATTTTTCCAGTAGGTTAGACGAAAACGATGTTTTTTTTTTATTTGGTCGTTACAGTACGAAAGAAAAAAAAAAGCTGTTATCTCCGTCAATTATTTTTTTTTTTCGATTTAAATTTGCTGTTCATAGCTGTTTAAGACAATCTTGATGTATTTTGATACTTTGACAACGATTTTTCCAGTAGCTTAGAAGAAAACGATGTTTTTTTTTCTTTGGTCGTTACAGTACGAAAGAAAAAAAAATGCTGTTATCTCCGTCAATATTAACTTTTTTCGATTTAGATTTGCTTTTTATAGCTGTTTAAGACAATCTTGATGTATTTTGATACTTTGACAACGATTTTTCCAGTAGCTTAGAAGAAAACGATGTTTTTGTTCTTAGGTCGTTACAGTATGATAGAAAAAAAAATTTCGTCAATTATAATTTGTTTTCGATTTAGATTTGCTGTTCATAGCTGTTTAAGACAATCTTGATGTATTTTGATACTTTGACAACGATTTTTCCAGTAGCTTAGAAGAAAACGATGTTTTTTTTTCTTTGGTCGTTACAGTATGAAAGAAAAAAAAATTCGTTAATATTAATTTTTTTTCGATTTGGATTTGCTGTTCATAGCTGTTTAAGACAATCTTGATGTATTTTGATACTTTGACAACGATTTTTCCAGTAGTTTAGAAGAAAACGATGTTTTTGTTCTTAGGTCGTTACAGTATGACAGAAAAAAAAATTTCGTCAATTATAATTTGTTTTCGATTTAGATTTGCAGTTCATAGCTGTTTAAGACAATCTTGATGTATTTTGATAATTTGACAACGATTTTTCCAGTAGCTTAGAAGAAAACGATGTTTTGTTCTTTCTTTGGTCGTTACAGTACGATAGAAAAAAAAAAAGCTGTTATCTCCGTCAATGTTAATTTTTTTTCGATTTAGATTTGCTTTTCATAGCTGTTTAAGACACTCTTGATGTATTTTGACACTTTGACAACGATTTTTCCAGTAGTTTAGAAGAAAACGATGTTTTTTTTTATTTGGTCGTTACAGTATGATAGAAAAAAAAATTTCGTCAATTATAATTTGTTTTCGATTTAAATTTGCTGTTCATAGCTGTTTAAGACAATTTTGATGTATTTTGATACTTTGACAACGATTTTTCCAGTAGCTTAGAAGAAAACGATGTTTTTTTTTCTTTGGTCGTTACAGTATGAAAGAAAAAAAAAATTCGTTAATATTAATTTTTTTTCGATTTGGATTTGCTTTTCATAGCTGTTTAAGACAATCTTGATGTATTTTGATACTTTGACAACGATTTTTCTAGTAATTTAGAAGAAAACGATGTTTTTGTTCTTAGGTCGTTACAGTATGATAGAAAAAAAAATTTCGTCAATTATAATTTGTTTACGATTTAGATTTGCTGTTCATAGCTGTTTAAGACAATCTTGATGTATTTTGATACTTTGACAACGATTTTTCCAGTAGCTTAGAAGAAAACGATGTTTTTTTTCTTTGGTCGTTACAGTACGAAAGAAAAAAAAATGCTGTTATCTCCGTAAGTGTTAATTTTTTTTCTATTTAGATTTGCTTTTCATAGCTGTTTAAGACAATCTTGATGTATTTTGACACTTTGACAACGATTTTTCCAGTAGTTTAGAAGAAAACGATGTTTTTTTTTATTTGGTCGTTACAGTACGAAAGAAAAAAAAGAGCTGTTATCTCCGTCAATTATAATTTGTTTTCGATTTAGATTTGCTTTTCATAGCTGTTTAAGACAATCTTGATGTATTTTGATACTTTGACAACGATTTTTCCAGTAGCTTAGAAGAAAACGATGTTTTTTTTCTTTGGTCGTTACAGTACGAAAGAAAAAAAAATGCTGTTATCTCCGTCAATATTAACTTTTTTCGATTTAGATTTGCTTTTCATAGCTGTTTAAGACAATCTTGATGTATTTTGATACTTTGACAACGATTTTTCCAGTAGCTTAGAAGAAAACGATGTTTTTTTTTCTTTGGTCGTTACAGTATGATAGAAAAAAAAATTTCGTCAATTATAATTTTCGATTTAGATTTGCTGTTCATAGCTGTTTAAGACAATCTTGATGTATTTTGATACTTTGACAACGATTTTTCCAGTAGCTTAGAAGAAAACGATGTTTTTTTTTCTTTGGTCGTTACAGTATGAAAGAAAAAAAAAATTCGTTAATATTAATTTTTTTCGATTTGGATTTGCTGTTCGTAGCTGTTTAAGACACTCTTGATGTATTTTGACACTTTGACAACGATTTTTCCAGTAGCTTAGAAGAAAACGATGTTTTTTTTTCTTTGGTCGTTACAGTATGATAGAAAAAAAAATTTCGTCAATTATAATTTTCGATTTAGATTTGCTGTTCATAGCTGTTTAAGACAATCTTGATGTATTTTGATACTTTGACAACGATTTTTCCAGTAGCTTAGAAGAAAACGATGTTTTTTTTTCTTTGGTCGTTACAGTATGAAAGAAAAAAAAAATTAGTTAATATTAATTTTTTTCGATTTAGATTTGCTGTTCATAGCTGTGTAAGACAATCTTGATGTATTTTGATACTTTGACAACGATTTTTCCAGTAGTTTAGAAGAAAACGATGTTTTTTTTCTTTGGTCGTTACAGTACGAAAGAAAAAAAAATGCTGTTTTCTCCGTCAATATTAACTTTTTTCGATTTAGATTTGCTTTTCATAGCTGTTTAAGACAATCTTGATGTATTTTGATACTTTGACAACGATTTTTCCAGTAGCTTAGAAGAAAACGATGTTTTTGTTCTTAGGTCGTTACAGTATGATAGAAAAAAAAATTTCGGCAATTATAATTTGTTTTCGATGTAGATTTGCTGTTCATAGCTGTTTAAGACAATCTTGATGTATTTTGATACTTTGACAACGATTTTTCCAGTAGCTTAGAAGAAAACGATGTTTTTTTTTCTTTGGTCGTTACAGTATGAAAGAAAAAAAAAAATTCGTTAATATTAATTTTTTTCGATTTGGATTTGCTGTTCATAGCTGTTTAAGACACTCTTGATGTATTTTGACACTTTGACAACGATTTTTCCAGTAGTTTAGAAGAAAACGATGTTTTTTTTTATTTGGTCGTTACAGTACGAAAGAAAAAAAAGAGCTGTTATCTCCGTCAATTATTATTTGTTTTCGATTTAGATTGTCTTTTCATAGCTGTTTAAGACATTCTTGATGTATTTTGATACTTTGACAACGATTTTTCCAGTAGCTTACAAGAAAACGATGTTTTTTTTTCTTTGGTCGTCACAGTATGATAGAAAAAAAAATTTCGTCAATTATAATTTTCGATTTAGATTTGCTGTTCATAGCTGTTTAAGACAATCTTGATGTATTTTGATACTTTGACAACGATTTTTCCAGTAGCTTAGAAGAAAACGATGTTTTTTTTTATTTGGTCGTTACAGTATGATAGAAAAAAAAAATTCTGATAATTTTAATTTTTTTTATTTAGATTGGCTTTTCATAGCTGTTTAAGACAATCTTGATGTATTTTGACACTTTGACAACGATTTTTCCAGTAGCTTAGAAGAAAACGATGTTTTTTTTTTATTTGGTCGTTACAGTACGAAAGAAAAAAAAAAGCTGTTATCTCCGTCAATTATATTTTTTTTTCGATTTAGATTTGCTGTTCATAGCTGTTTCAGACAATCTTGATGTATTTTGATACTTTGACAACGATTTTTCCAGTAGCTTAGAAGAAAACGATGTTTTTTTTCTTTGGTCGTTACAGTACGAAAGAAAAAAAAATGCTGTTATCTCCGTCAATATTAACTTTTTTCGATTTAGATTTGCTTTTCATAGCTGTTTAAGACAATCTTGATGTATTTTGATACTTTGACAACGATTTTTCCAGTAGCTTAGAAGAAAACGATGTTTTTTTTTCTTTGGTCGTTACAGTATGATAGAAAAAAAAATTTCGTCAATTATAATTTTCGATTCAGATTTGCTGTTCATAGCTGTTTAAGACAATCTTGATGTATTTTGATACTTTGACAACGATTTTTCCAGTAGCTTAGAAGAAAACGATGTTTTTTTTTATTTGGTCGTTACAGTATGATAGAAAAAAAAATTCTGATAATTTTAATTTTTTTTATTTAGATTGGCTTTTCATAGCTGTTTAAGACAATCTAGATGTATTTTGACACTTTGACAACGATTTTTCCAGTAGCTTAGAAGAAAACGATGTTTTTTTTTTATTTGGTCGTTACAGTATGATAGAAAAAAAAATTCTGATAATTTTAATTTTTTTTAATTAGATTGGCTTTTCATAGCTGTTTAAGACAATCTTGATGTATTTTGACACTTTGACAACGATTTTTCCAGTAGCTTAGAAGAAAACGATGTTTTTTTTTTAATTTGGTCGTTACAGTACGAAAGAAAAAAAAAAGCTGTTATCTCCGTCAATTATATTTTTTTTTCGATTTAGATTTGCTGTTCATAGCTGTTTAAGACAATCTTGATGTATTTTGATACTTTGACAACGATTTTTCCAGTAGCTTAGAAGAAAACGATGTTTTTTTTCTTTGGTCGTTACAGTACGAAAGAAAAAAAAATGCTGTTATCTCCGTCAATATTAACTTTTTTCGATTTAGATTTGCTTTTCATAGCTGTTTAAGACAATCTTGATGTATTTTGATACTTTGACAACGATTTTTCCAGTAGCTTAGAAGAAAACGATGTTTTTGTTTTTAGGTCGTTACAGTATGATAGAAAAAAAAATTTCGTCAATTATAATTTGTTTTCGATTTAGATTAGCTTTTCATAGCTGTTTAAGACAATCTTGATGTATTTTGATACTTTGACAACGATTTTTCCAGTAGCTTAGAAGAAAACGATGTTTTTTTTTCTTTGGTCGTTACAGTATGAAAGAAAAAAAAAATTCGTTAATATTAATTTTTTTTCGATTTGGATTTGCTGTTCATAGCTGTTTAAGACAATCTTGATGTATTTTGATACTTTGACAACGATTTTTCCAGTAGTATAGAAGAAAACGATGTTTTAGTTCTTAGGTCGTTACAGTATGATAGAAAAAAAAATTTCGTCAATTATAATTTGTTTTCGATTTAGATTTGCTGTTCATAGCTGTTTAGGACAATCTTGATGTATTTTGATACTTTGACAATGATTTTTCCAGTAGCTTTGAAGAAAACGATGTTTTTTTTTCTTTGGTCGTTACAGTATGAAAGAAAAAAAAAAATTCGTTAATATTAATTTTTTTTCGATTTGGATTTGCTGTTCATAGCTGTTTAAGGCACTCTTGATGTATTTTGACACTTTGACAACGATTTTTCCAGTAGTTTAGAAGAAAACGATGTTTTTTTTTATTTGGTCGTTACAGTATGATAGAAAAAAAAATTTCGTTAATTTTAATTTTTTTTTAATTAGATTGGCTTTTCATAACTGTTTAAGACAATCTTGATGTATTTTGACACTTTGACAACGATTTTTCCAGTAGCTTAGAAGAAAACGATGTTTTTTTTTTATTTGGTCGTTACAGTACGAAAGAAAAAAAAAAGCTGTTATCTCCGTCAATTATATTTTTTTTTTCGATTTGGATTTGCTGTTTATAGCTGTTTAAGACAATCTTGATGTATTTTGATACTTTGACAACGATTTTTCCAGTAGTTTAGAAGAAAACGATGTTTTTTTTTCTTTGGTCGTTACAGTACGATAGAAAAAAAAAAGGTGTTAACTCCGTCAATATTAATTTTTTTCGATTTAGATTGGCTTTTCATAGCTGTTTAAGACACTCTTGATGTATTTTGACACTTTGACAACGATTTTTCCAGTAGTTTAGAAGAAAACGATGTTTTTTTTTATTTGGTCGTTACACTATGATAGAAAAAAAAATTTCGTTAATTTTAATTTTTTTTTAATTAGATTGGCTTTTCATAACTGTTTAAGACAATCTTGATGTATTTTGACACTTTGACAACGATTTTTCCAGTAGCTTAGAAGAAAACGATGTTTTTTTTTTATTTGGTCGTTACAGTACGAAAGAAAAAAAAAAGCTGTTATCTCCGTCAATTATATTTTTTTTTTCGATTTTGATTTGCTGTTTATAGCTGTTTAAGACAATCTTGATGTATTTTGATACTTTGACAACGATTTTTTCGTAGCTTAGAAGAAAACGATGTTTTTGTTCTTAGGTCGTTACAGTATGATAGAAAAAAAAATTTCGTCAATTATAATTTGTTTTCGATTTAGATTTGCTGTTCATATATGTTTAAGACAATCTTGATGTATTTTGATACTTTGACAACGATTTTTCCAGTAGCTTAGAAGAAAACGTTGTTTTTTTTCTTTGGTCGTTACAGTACGAAAGAAAAATAAATGCTGTTATCTCCGTCAATATTAATTTTTTTCGATTTAGATTGGCTTTTCATAGCTGTTTAAGACAATCTTGATGTATTTTGATACTTTGACAACGATTTTTCCAGTAGCTTAGAAGAAAACGATGTTTTTGTTCTTAGGTCGTTACAGTATGATAGAAAAAAAAATTTCGTCAATTATAATTTGTTTTCGATTTAGAATTGCTGTTCATAGCTGTTTAAGACAATCTTGATGTATTTTAATACTTTGACAACGATTTTTCCAGTAGCTTAGAAGAAAACGATGTTTTTTTTCTTTGGTCGTTACAGTATGAAAGAAAAAAAAATTGCGTCAATATTAATTTTTTTTCGATTAAGATTTGCTTTTCATAGCTGTTTAAGACAATCTTGATGTATTTTGATACTTTGACAACGATTTTTCCAGTAGCTTAGAAGAAAACGATGTTTTTGTTCTTAGGTCGTTACAGTATGATAGAAAAAAAAATTTCGTCAATTATAATTTGTTTTCGATTTAGATTTGCTGTTCATAGCTGTTTAAGACAATCTTGATATATTTTGATACTTTGACAACGATTTTTCCAGTAGTTTAGAAGAAAACGATGTTTTTTTTTCTTTGGTCGTTACAGTACGAAAGAAAAAAAAAATGCTGTTACCTCCGTCAATATTAATTTTTTTTCCAGTAGTTTTGCTTTTCATAGCTGTTTAAGACAATCTTGATGTATTTTGATACTTTGACAACGATTTTCCAGTAGTTTAGAAGAAAACGATGTTTTTTTTTCTTTGGTCGTTACAGTATGAAAGAAAAAAAAATTCGTTAATATTAATTTTTTTTCGATTTGGATTTGCTGTTCATAGCTGTTTAAGACAATCTTGATGTATTTTGATACTTTGACAACGATTTTTCCAGTAGTATAGAAGAAAACGATGTTTTAGTTCTTAGGTCGTTACAGTATGATAGAAAAAAAAATTTCGTCAATTATAATTTGTTTTCGATTTAGATTTGCTGTTCATAGCTGTTTAGGACAATCTTGATGTATTTTGATACTTTGACAATGATTTTTCCAGTAGCTTTGAAGAAAACGATGTTTTTTTTTCTTTGGTCGTTACAGTATGAAAGAAAAAAAAAAATTCGTTAATATTAATTTTTTTTCGATTTGGATTTGCTGTTCATAGCTGTTTAAGGCACTCTTGATGTATTTTGACACTTTGACAACGATTTTTCCAGTAGTTTAGAAGAAAACGATGTTTTTTTTTATTTGGTCGTTACAGTATGATAGAAAAAAAAATTTCGTTAATTTTAATTTTTTTTTAATTAGATTGGCTTTTCATAACTGTTTAAGACAATCTTGATGTATTTTGACACTTTGACAACGATTTTTCCAGTAGCTTAGAAGAAAACGATGTTTTTTTTTTATTTGGTCGTTACAGTACGAAAGAAAAAAAAAAGCTGTTATCTCCGTCAATTATATTTTTTTTTTCGATTTGGATTTGCTGTTTATAGCTGTTTAAGACAATCTTGATGTATTTTGATACTTTGACAACGATTTTTCCAGTAGTTTAGAAGAAAACGATGTTTTTTTTTCTTTGGTCGTTACAGTACGATAGAAAAAAAAAAGGTGTTAACTCCGTCAATATTAATTTTTTTCGATTTAGATTGGCTTTTCATAGCTGTTTAAGACACTCTTGATGTATTTTGACACTTTGACAACGATTTTTCCAGTAGTTTAGAAGAAAACGATGTTTTTTTTATTTGGTCGTTACACTATGATAGAAAAAAAAATTTCGTTAATTTTAATTTTTTTTTAATTAGATTGGCTTTTCATAACTGTTTAAGACAATCTTGATGTATTTTGACACTTTGACAACGATTTTTCCAGTAGCTTAGAAGAAAACGATGTTTTTTTTTTATTTGGTCGTTACAGTACGAAAGAAAAAAAAAAGCTGTTATCTCCGTCAATTATATTTTTTTTTTCGATTTTGATTTGCTGTTTATAGCTGTTTAAGACAATCTTGATGTATTTTGATACTTTGACAACGATTTTTTCGTAGCTTAGAAGAAAACGATGTTTTTGTTCTTAGGTCGTTACAGTATGATAGAAAAAAAAATTTCGTCAATTATAATTTGTTTTCGATTTAGATTTGCTGTTCATATATGTTTAAGACAATCTTGATGTATTTTGATACTTTGACAACGATTTTTCCAGTAGCTTAGAAGAAAACGTTGTTTTTTTTCTTTGGTCGTTACAGTACGAAAGAAAAATAAATGCTGTTATCTCCGTCAATATTAATTTTTTTCGATTTAGATTGGCTTTTCATAGCTGTTTAAGACAATCTTGATGTATTTTGATACTTTGACAACGATTTTTCCAGTAGCTTAGAAGAAAACGATGTTTTTGTTCTTAGGTCGTTACAGTATGATAGAAAAAAAAATTTCGTCAATTATAATTTGTTTTCGATTTAGAATTGCTGTTCATAGCTGTTTAAGACAATCTTGATGTATTTTAATACTTTGACAACGATTTTTCCAGTAGCTTAGAAGAAAACGATGTTTTTTTTCTTTGGTCGTTACAGTATGAAAGAAAAAAAAATTGCGTCAATATTAATTTTTTTTCGATTAAGATTTGCTTTTCATAGCTGTTTAAGACAATCTTGATGTATTTTGATACTTTGACAACGATTTTTCCAGTAGCTTAGAAGAAAACGATGTTTTTGTTCTTAGGTCGTTACAGTATGATAGAAAAAAAAATTTCGTCAATTATAATTTGTTTTCGATTTAAATTTGCTGTTCATAGCTGTTTAAGACAATCTTGATATATTTTGATACTTTGACAACGATTTTTCCAGTAGTTTAGAAGAAAACGATGTTTTTTTTTCTTTGGTCGTTACAGTACGAAAGAAAAAAAAAATGCTGTTACCTCCGTCAATGTTAATTTTTTTTCCAGTAGTTTTGCTTTTCATAGCTGTTTAAGACAATCTTGATGTATTTTGATACTTTGACAACGATTTTCCAGTAGTTTAGAAGAAAACGATGTTTTTTTTCTTTGGTCGTTACAGTACGAAAGAAAAAAAAATGCTGTTATCTCCGTCAATATTAATTTTTTTCGATTTAGATTGGCTTTTCATAGCTGTTTAAGACAATCTTGATGTATTTTGATACTTTGACAACGATTTTTCCAGTAGCTTAGAAGAAAACGATGTTTTTTTTCTTTGGTCGTTACAGTACGAAAGAAAAAAAAATGCTGTTATCTCCGTCAATATTAACTTTTTTCGATTTAGATTTGCTTTTCATAGCTGTTTAAGACAATCTTGATGTATTTTGATACTTTGACAACGATTTTTCCAGTAGCTTAGAAGAAAACGATGTTTTTGTTCTTAGGTCGTTACAGTATGATAGAAAAAAAAATTTCGTCAATTATAATTTGTTTTCTATTTAGATTTGCTTTTTATAGCTGTTTAAGACAATCTTGATGTATTTTGATACTTTGACAACGATTTTTCCAGTAGCTTAGAAGAAAACGATGTTTTTTTTTCTTTGGTCGTTACAAAGTATGAAAGAAAAAAAAAAATTCGTTAATATTAATTTTTTTTCGATTTGGATTTGCTGTTCATAGCTGTTTAAGACACTCTTGATGTATTTTGACACTTTGACAACGATTTTTCCAGTAGTTTAGAAGAAAACGATGTTTTTTTTTATTTGGTCGTTACAGTACGAAAGAAAAAAAAAAGCTGTTATCTCCGTCAATTATAATTTGTTTTTGATTTAGATTGGTTTTTCATAGCTGTTTAAGACATTCTTGATGTATTTTGACACATTGACAACGATTTTTCCACTAGTTTAGAAGAAAACGATGTTTTTTTTATTTGGTCGTTACAGTATGATAGAAAAAAAAATTCTGATAATTTTAATTTTTTTTAATTAGATTGGCTTTTCATAGCTGTTTAAGACAATCTTGATGTATTTTGACACTTTGACAACGATTTTTCCAGTAGCTTAGAAGAAAACGATGTTTTTTTTTTATTTGGTCGTTACAGTACGAAAGAAAAAAAAAAGCTGTTATCTCCGTCAATTATATTTTTTTTTTCGATTTAGATTTGCTGTTTATAGCTGTTTAAGACAATCTTGATGTATTTTGATACTTTGACAACGATTTTTCCAGTAGTTTAGAAGAAAACGATGTTTTTTTTTTCTTTGGTCGTTACAGTACGATAAAAAAAAAAAGCTGTTAACTCCGTCAATATTAATTTTTTTTCTATTTAGATTTGCTTTTCATAGCTGTTTAAGACAATCTTGATGTATTTTAATACTTTGACAACGATTTTTCCAGTAGCTTAGAAGAAAACGATGTTTTTGTTCTTTGGTCGTTACAGTATGATAGAAAAAAAAATTTCGTCAATTATAATTTGTTTTCGATTTAGATTTGCTGTTCATATATGTTTAAGACAATCTTGATGTATTTTGATACTTTGACAACGATTTTTCCACTAGTTTAGAAGAAAACGATGTTTTTTTTATTTGGTCGTTACAGTATGATAGAAAAAAAAATTCTGATAATTTTAATTTTTTTTAATTATATTGGCTTTTCATAGCTGTTTAAGACAATCTTGATGTATTTTGACACTTTGACAACGATTTTTCCAGTAGCTTAGAAGAAAACGATGTTTTTTTTTTATTTGGTCGTTACAGTACGAAAGAAAAAAAAAAGCTGTTATCTCCGTCAATTATATTTTTTTTTTCGATTTAGATTTGCTGTTTATAGCTGTTTAAGACACTCTTGATGTATTTTGACACTTTGACAACGATTTTTCCAGTAGTTTAGAAGAAAACGATGTTTTTTTTTATTTGGTCGTTACAGTACGAAAGAAAAAAAAAAGCTGTTATCTCCGTCAATTATAATTTGTTTTTGATTTAGATTGGTTTTTCATAGCTGTTTAAGACATTCTTGATGTATTTTGACACATTGACAACGATTTTTCCACTAGTTTAGAAGAAAACGATGTTTTTTTTATTTGGTCGTTACACTATGATAGAAAAAAAAATTTCGTTAATTTTAATTTTTTTTTAATTAGATTGGCTTTTCATAACTGTTTAAGACAATCTTGATGTATTTTGACACTTTGACAACGATTTTTCCAGTAGCTTAGAAGAAAACGATGTTTTTTTTTTATTTGGTCGTTACAGTACGAAAGAAAAAAAAAAGCTGTTATCTCCGTCAATTATATTTTTTTTTTCGATTTGGATTTGCTGTTTATAGCTGTTTAAGACAATCTTGATGTATTTTGATACTTTGACAACGATTTTTTCGTAGCTTAGAAGAAAACGATGTTTTTTTTTTCTTTGGTCGTTACAGTACGAAAAAAAAAAATGCAGTTATCTTCGTCAATATTAATTTTTTTCGATTTAGTTTGGCTTTTCATAGCTGTTTAAGACAATCTTGATGTATTTTGATACTTTGACAACGATTTTTCCAGTAGCTTAGAAGAAAACGATGTTTTTGTTCTTAGGTCGTTACAGTATGATAGAAAAAAAAATTTCGTCAATTATAATTTGTTTTCGATTTAGATTTGCTGTTCATATATGTTTAAGACAATCTTGATGTATTTTGATACTTTGACAACGATTTTTCCAGTAGCTTAGAAGAAAACGATGTTTTTGTTCTTAGGTCGTTACGGTATGATAGAAAAAAAAATTTCGTCAATTATAATTTGTTTTCGATTTAGATTTGCTGTTCATAGCTGTTTAAGACAATCTTGATGTATTTTAATACTTTGACAACGATTTTTCCAGTAGCTTAGAAGAAAACGATGTTTTTTTTCTTTGGTCGTTACAGTATGAAAGAAAAAAAAATTGCGTCAATATTAATTTTTTTTCGATTTAGATTTGCTTTTCATAGCTGTTTAAGACAATCTTGATGTATTTTGATACTTTGACAACGATTTTTCCAGTAGCTTAGAAGAAAACGATGTTTTTGTTCTTAGGTCGTTACAGTATGATAGAAAAAAAAATTTCGTCAATTATAATTTGTTTTCGATTTAGATTTGCTTTTCATAGCTGTTTAAGACAATCTTGATGTATTTTGATACTTTGACAACGATTTTTCCAGTAGTTTAGAAGAAAACGATGTTTTTTTTTCTTTGGTCGTTACAGTACGAAAGAAAAAAAAATGCTGTTAACTCCGTCAATGTTAATTTTTTTTCCAGTAGTTTTGCTTTTCATAGCTGTTTAAGACAATCTTGATGTATTTTGATACTTTGACAACGATTTTTCCAGTAGCTTAGAAGAAAACGATGTTGTTTTTCTTTGGTCGTTACAGTATAAAAGAAAAAAAAATACTGTTATCTCCGTCAATATTAATTTTTTTCGATTTAGATTGGCTTTTCATAGCTGTTTAAGACAATCTTGATGTATTTTGATACTTTGACAACGATTTTTCCAGTAGCTTAGAAGAAAACGATGTTTTTTTTCTTTGGTCGTTACAGTACGAAAGAAAAAAAAATGCTGCTATCTCCGTCAATATTAACTTTTTTCGATTTAGATTTGCTTTTCATAGCTGTTTAAGACAATCTTGATATATTTTGATACTTTGACAACGATTTTTCCAGTAGCTTAGAAGAAAACGATGTTTTTGTTCTTAGGTCGTTACAGTATGATAGAAAAAAAAATTTCGTCAATTATAATTTGTTTTCTATTTAGATTTGCTGTTCATAGCTGTTTAAGACAATCTTGATGTATTTTGATACTTTGACAACGATTTTTCCAGTAGCTTAGAAGAAAACGATGTTTTTTTTTCTTTGGTCGTTACAGTATGAAAGAAAAAAAAAATTCGTTAATATTAATTTTTTTTCGATTTGGATTTGCTGTTCATAGCTGTTTAAGACAATCTTGATGTATTTTGATACTTTGACAACGATTTTTCCAGTAGTTTAGAAGAAAACGATGTTTTTTTTTTCTTTGGTCGTTACAGTACGATAGAAAAAAAAAGGTGTTAACTCCGTCAATATTAATTTTTTTTCGATTTAGATTTGCTTTTCATAGCTGTTTAAGACAATCTTGATGTATTTTGATACTTTGACAACGATTTTTCCAGTAGCTTAGAAGAAAACGATGCTTTTTTTTCTTTGGTCGTTACAGTATGAAAGAAAAAAAAATTCGTTAATATTAATTTTTTTCGATTTGGATTTGCTATGAACAGCTGTTTAAGACAATCTTCATGTATTTTGATACTTTGACAACGATTTTTCCAGTAGCTTAGAAGAAAACGATGTTTTTGTTCTTAGGTCGTTACAGTATGATAGAAAAAAAAATTTCGTCAATTATAATTTGTTTTCGATTTAGATTTGCTGTTCATAGCTGTTTAAGACAATCTTGATGTATTTTGATACATTGACAACGATTTTTCCAGTAGCTTAGAAGAAAACGATGTTTTTTTTTCTTTGGTCGTTACAGTATGATAGAAAAAAAAATTTTCGTCAATTATAATTTGTTTTCGATTTAGATTTGCTTTTCATAGCTGTTTAAGACAATCTTGATGTATTTTGATACTTTGACAACGATTTTTCCAGTAGCTTAGAAGAAAACGATGTTTTTTTTCTTTGGTCGTTACAGTATGAAAGAAAAAATAATTGCGTCAATATTAATTTTTTTTCGATTAAGATTTGCTTTTCATAGCTGTTTAAGACAATCTTGATGTATTTTGTTACTTTGACAACGATTTTTCCAGTAGTTTAGAAGAAAACGATGTTTTTTTTCTTTGGTCGTTACAGTATGAAAAAAAAAAAAAATTCGTTAATATTAATTTTTTTTCGATTTGGATTTGCTGTTCATAGCTGTTTAAGACAATCTTGATGTATTTTGATACTTTGACAACGATTTTTCCAGTAGTTTAGAAGAAAACGATGTTTTTTTTTTCTTTGGTCGTTACAGTACGATAGAAAAAAAAAAAGCTGTTAACTCCGTCAATATTAATTTTTTTTCGATTTAGATTTGCTTTTCATAGCTGTTTAAGACAATCTTGATGTATTTTGTTACTTTGACAACGATTTTTCCAGTAGTTTAGAAGAAAACGATGTTTTTTTTCTTTGGTCGTTACAGTATGAAAAAAAAAAAAAATTCGTTAATATTAATTTTTTTTCGATTTGGATTTGCTGTTCATAGCTGTTTAAGACAATCTTGATGTATTTTGATACTTTGACAACGATTTTTCCAGTAGCTTAGAAGAAAACGATGTTTTTGTTCTTAGGTCGTTACAGTATGATAGAAAAAAAAATTTCGTGAATTATAATTTGTTTTCGATTTAGATTTGTTGTTCATAGCTGTTTAAGACAATCTTGATGTATTTTGATACATTGACAACGATTTTTCCAGTAGCTTAGAAGAAAACGATGTTTTTTTTTCTTTGGTCGTTACAGTATGATAGAAAAAAAAATTTTCGTCAATTATAATTTGTTTTCGATTTAGATTTGCTGTTCATAGCTGTTTAAGACAATCTTGATGTATTTTGATACTTTGACAACGATTTTTCCAGTAGCTTAGAAGAAAACGATGTTTTTTTTCTTTGGTCGTTACAGTATGAAAGAAAAAAAAATTGCGTCAATATTAATTTTTTTTCGATTTAGATTTGCTTTTCATAGCTGTTTAAGACAATCTTGATGTATTTTGTTACTTTGACAACGATTTTTCCAGTAGTTTAGAAGAAAACGATGTTTTTTTTCTTTGGTCGTTACAGTATGAAAAAAAAAAAAAATTCGTTAATATTAATTTTTTTTCGATTTGGATTTGCTGTTCATAGCTGTTTAAGACAATCTTGATGTATTTTGATACTTTGACAACGATTTTTCCAGTAGCTTAGAAGAAAACGATGTTTTTGTTCTTAGGTCGTTACAGTATGATAGAAAAAAAAAATTTCGTGAATTATAATTTGTTTTCGATTTAGATTTGTTGTTCATAGCTGTTTAAGACAATCTTGATGTATTTTGATACATTGACAACGATTTTTCCAGTAGCTCAGAAGAAAACGATGTTTTTTTTTCTTTGGTCGTTACAGTATGATAGAAAAAAAAATTTTCGTCAATTATAATTTGTTTTCGATTTAGATTTGCTGTTCATAGCTGTTTAAGACAATCTTGATGTATTTTGATACTTTGACAACGATTTTTCCAGTAGCTTAGAAGAAAACGATGTTTTTTTTCTTTGGTCGTTACAGTATAAAAGAAAAAAAAATACTGTTATCTCCGTCAATATTAATTTTTTTCGATTTAGATTGGCTTTTCATAGCTGTTTAAGACAATCTTGATGTATTTTGATACTTTGACAACGATTTTTCCAGTAGCTTAGAAGAAAACGATGTTTTTGTTCTTAGGTCGTTACAGTATGATAGAAAAAAAAAATTTCGTGAATTATAATTTGTTTTCGATTTAGATTTGTTGTTCATAGCTGTTTAAGACAATCTTGATGTATTTTGATACATTGACAACGATTTTTCCAGTAGCTTAGAAGAAAACGATGTTTTTTTTTCTTTGGTCGTTACAGTATGATAGAAAAAAAAATTTTCGTCAATTATAATTTGTTTTCGATTTAGATTTGCTGTTCATAGCTGTTTAAGACAATCTTGATGTATTTTGATACTTTGACAACGATTTTTCCAGTAGCTTAGAAGAAAACGATGTTTTTTTTCTTTGGTCGTTACAGTATGAAAGAAAAAAAAATTGCGTCAATATTAATTTTTTTTCGATTTAGATTTGCTTTTCATAGCTGTTTAAGACAATCTTGATGTATTTTGTTACTTTGACAACGATTTTTCCAGTAGTTTAGAAGAAAACGATGTTTTTTTTCTTTGGTCGTTACAGTATGAAAAAAAAAAAAAATTCGTTAATATTAATTTTTTTTCGATTTGGATTTGCTGTTCATAGCTGTTTAAGACAATCTTGATGTATTTTGATACTTTGACAACGATTTTTCCAGTAGCTTAGAAGAAAACGATGTTTTTGTTTTTAGGTCGTTACAGTATGATAGAAAAAAAAAATTTCGTGAATTATAATTTGTTTTCGATTTAGATTTGTTGTTCATAGCTGTTTAAGACAATCTTGATGTATTTTGATACATTGACAACGATTTTTCCAGTAGCTCAGAAGAAAACGATGTTTTTTTTTCTTTGGTCGTTACAGTATGATAGAAAAAAAAATTTTCGTCAATTATAATTTGTTTTCGATTTAGATTTGCTGTTCATAGCTGTTTAAGACAATCTTGATGTATTTTGATACTTTGACAACGATTTTTCCAGTAGCTTAGAAGAAAACGATGTTTTTTTTCTTTGGTCGTTACAGTATGAATGAAAAAAAAATTGCGTCAATATTAATTTTTTTTCGATTTAGATTTGCTTTTCATAGCTGTTTAAGACAATCTTGATGTATTTTGATACTTTGACAACGATTTTTCCAGTAGCTTAGAAGAAAACGATGTTTTTTTTCTTTGGTCGTTACAGTATGAAAGAAAAAAAAATTGCGTCAATATTAATTTTTTTTCGATTAAGATTTGCTTTTCATAGCTGTTTAAAACAATCTTGATGTATTTTGATACTTTGACAACGATTTTTCCAGTAGTTTAGAAGAAAACGATATTTTTTTTCTTTGGTCGTTACAGTATGAAAGAAAAAAAAATTGCGTCAATATTAATTTTTTTTCGATTTAGATTTGCTTTTCATAGCTGTTTAAGACAATCTTGATGTATTTTGATACTTTGACAACGATTTTTCCAGTAGCTTAGAAGAAAACGATGTTTCTTTTCTTTGGTCGTTACAGTATGAAAGAAAAAAAAATTGCGTCAATATTAATTTTTTTTCGATTTAGATTTGCTTTTCATAGCTGTTTAAGACAATCTTGATGTATTTTGATACTTTGACAACGATTTTTTCAGTAGCTTAGAAGAAAACGATGTTTGTTTTCTTTGGTCGTTACAGTACGAAAGAAAAAAAAATGCTGTTATCTCCGTCAATATTAATTTTTTTCGATTTAGATTGGCTTTTCATAGCTGTTTAAGACAATCTTGATGTATTTGGATACTTTGACAACGATTTTTCCAGTAGCTTAGAAGAAAACGATGTTTTTGTTCTTAGGTCGTTACAGTATGATAGAAAAAAAAAATTCGTCAATTATAATTTGTTTTCGATTTAGATTTGCTGTTCATATCTGTTTAAGACAATCTTGATGTATTTTGATACTTTGACAACGATTTTTCCAGTAGCTTAGAAGAAAACGATGTTTTTTTTCTTTGGTCGTTACAGTACGAAAGAAAAAAAAATGCTGTTATCTCCGTCAATATTAATTTTTTTCGATTTAGATTGGCTTTTCATAGCTGTTTAAGACAATCTTGATGTATTTTGATACTTTGACAACGATTTTTCCAGTAGCTTAGAAGAAAACGATGTTTTTTTTCTTAGGTCGTTACAGTATGATAGAAAAAAAAATTTCGTCAATTATAATTTGTTTTCGATTTAGATTTGCTGTTCATAGCTGTTTAAGACAATCTTGATGTATTTTGATACTTTGACAACGATTTTTCCAGTAGCTTAGAAGAAAACGATGTTTTTTTTCTTTGGTCGTTACAGTATGAAAGAAAAAAAAATTGCGTCAATATTAATTTTTTTTCGATTTAGATTTGCTTTTCATAGCTGTTTAAGACAATCTTGATGTATTTTGATACTTTGACAACGATTTTTCCAGTAGTTTAGAAGAAAACGATGTTTTGTTCTTTCTTTGGTTGTTACAGTACGATAGAAAAAAAAAAAGCTGTTAACTCCGTCAATGTTTTTTTTTTTCTATTTAGATTTGCTTTTCATAGCTGTTTAAGACACTCTTGATGTATTTTGACACTTTGACAACGATTTTTCCAGTAGTTTAGAAGAAAACGATGTTTTTTTTTATTTGGTCGTTACAGTACAAAGAAAAAAAAAAGCTGTTATCTCCGTCAATTATAATTTGTTTTCGAATTAGATTGGCTTTTCATAGCTGTTTAAGACACTCTTGATGTATTTTGATACTTTGACAACGATTTTTCCAGTAGCTTAGAAGAAAACGATGTTTTTTTTTATTTGGTCGTTACAGTACGAAAGAAAAAAAAAAGCTGTTATCTCCGTCAATTATAATTTTTTTTCGATGTAGATTTGCTGTTCATAGCTGTTTAAGACAATCTTGATGTATTTTGATACTTTGACAACGATTTTTCCAGTAGCTTAGAAGAAAACGACGTTTTTTTTCTTTGGTCGTTACAGTACGAAAGAAAAAAAAATGCTGTTATCTCCGTCAATATTAACTTTTTTCGATTTAGATTTGCTTTTCATAGCTGTTTAAGACAATCTTGATGTATTTTGATACTTTGACAACGATTTTTCCAGTAGCTTAGAAGAAAACGATGTTTTTGTTCTTAGGTCGTTACAGTATGATAGAAAAAAAAATTTCGTCAAATATAATTTGTTTTCGATTTAGATTTGCTGTTCATAGCTGTTTAAGACAATCTTGATGTATTTTGATACTTTGACAACGATTTTTCCAGTAGCTTAGAAGAAAACGATGTTTTTTTTTCTTTGGTCGTTACAGTATGAAAGAAAAAAAAAATTCGTTAATATTAATTTTTTTTCGATTTGGATTTGCTGTTCATAGCTGTTTAAGACAATCTTGATGTATTTTGATACTTTGACAACGATTTTTCCAGTAGTTTAGAAGAAAACGATGTTTTTTTTTTCTTTGGTCATTACAGTACGATAGAAAAAAAAAAGCTGTTAACTCCGTCAATATTAATTTTTTTTCGATTTAGATTTGCTTTTCATAGCTGTTTAAGACAATCTTGATGTATTTTGATACTTTGACAACGATTTTTTCAGTAGCTTAGAAGAAAACGATGTTTGTTTTCTTTGGTCGTTACAGTACGAAAGAAAAAAAAATGCTGTTATCTCCGTCAATATTAATTTTTTTCGATTTAGATTGGCTTTTCATAGCTGTTTAAGACAATCTTGATGTATTTTGATACTTTGACAACGATTTTTCCAGTAGCTTAGAAGAAAACGATGTTTTTGTTCTAAGGTCGTTACAGTATGATAGAAAAAAAAAATTCGTCAATTATAATTTGTTTTCGATATAGATTTGCTGTTCATATCTGTTTAAGACAATCTTGATGTATTTTGACACTTTGACAACGATTTTTCCAGTAGCTTAAAAGAAAACGATGTTTTTTTTCTTTGGTCGTTACAGTACGAAAGAAAAAAAAATGCTGTTATCTCCGTCAATATTAATTTTTTTCGATTTAGATTGGCTTTTCATAGCTGTTTAAGACAATCTTGATGTATTTTGATACTTTGACAACGATTTTTCCAGTAGCTTAGAAGAAAACGATGTTTTTGTTCTTAGGTCGTTACAGTATGATAGAAAAAAAAATTTCGTCAATTATAATTTGTTTTCAATTTAGATTTGCTTTTCATAGCTGTTTAAGATAATCTTGATGTATTTTGATACTTTGACAACGATTTTTCCAGTAGCTTAGAAGAAAACGATGTTTTTTTTCTTTGGTCGTTACAGTACGAAATAAAAAAAAAATGCTGTTATCTCCGTCAATATTATTTTTTTTCGATTTAAATTTGCTTTTCATAGCTGTTTAAGACAATCTTGATGTATTTTGATACTTTGACAACGATTTTTCCAGTAGCTTAGAAGAAAACGATGTTTTTGTTCTTAGGTCGTTACAGTATGATAGAAAAAAAATTTTGTGAATTATAATTTGTTTTCGATTTAGATTTGCTTTTCATAGCTGTTTAAGACAATCCTGATGTATTTTGATACTTTGACAACGATTTTTCCAGTAGCTTAGAAGAAAACGATGTTTTTGTTCTTAGGTCGTTACAGTATGATAGAAAAAAAATTTCGTCAATTATAATTTGTTTTCGATTTAGATTGGCTTTTCATAGCTGTTTAAGACAATCTTGATGTATTTTGATACTTTGACAACGATTTTTCCAGTAGCTTAGAAGAAAACGATGTTTTTTTTCTTTGGTCGTTACAGTACGAAAGAAAAAAAAATGCTGTTATCTCCGTCAATATTAATTTTTTTCGATTTAGATTGGCTTTTCATAGCTGTTTAAGACAATCTTGATGTATTTTGATACTTTGACAACGATTTTTCCAGTAGCTTAGAAGAAAACGATGTTTTTGTTCTTAGGTCGTTACAGTGTGATAGAAAAAAAAAATTTCGTCAATTATAATTTGTTTTCGATTAAGATTTGCTGTTCATAGCTGTTTAAGACAATCTTGATGTATTTTGATACTTTGACAACGATTTTTCCAGTAGTTTAGAAGAAAACGATGTTTTTTTTCTTTGGTCGTTACAGTACGAAAGAAAAAAAAATGCTGTTATCTCCGTCAATATTAATTTTTTTCGATTTAGATTGGCTTTTCATAGCTGTTTAAGACAATCTTGATGTATTTTGATACTTTGACAACGATTTTTCCAGTAGCTTAGAAGAAAACGATGTTTTTTTGTCTTTGGTCGTTACAGTACGATAGAAAAAAAAAATTCGTCAATTATAATTTGTTTTCGATTTAGATTTGCTTTTCATAGCTGTTTAAGACAATCGTGATGTATTTTGATTCTTTGACAACGATTTTTCCAGTAGTTTAGAAGAAAACGATGTTTTTTTTCTTTGGTCGTTACAGTACGAAAGAAAAAAAAATGCTGTTAACTCCGTCAATGTTAATTTTTTTTCGATTTAGACTGGCTTTTCATAGCTGTTTAAGACAATCTTGATGTATTTTGATACTTTGACAACGATTTTTCCAGTAGCTTAGAAGAAAACGATGTTTTTTTTGTCTTTGGTCGTTACAGTACGATAGAAAAAAAAAATTCGTCAATGTTATTTTTTATCGATTTAGATTTGCTGTTCATAGCTGTTTAAGACAATCATTATGTATTTTGATACTTTGACAACGATTTTTCCAGTAGCTTAGAAGAAAACGATGTTTTTTTTCTTTGGTCGTTACAGTACGAAAGAAAAAAAAAATGCTGTTATCTCCGTCAATATTAATTTTTTTCGATTTAGATTGGCTTTTCATAGCTGTTTAAGACAATCTTGATGTATTTTGATACTTGGACAACGATTTTTCCAGTAGCTTAGAAGAAAACGATGTTTTTGTTCTTAGGTCGTTAAAGTATGATAGAAAAAAAAATTTCGTCAATTATAATTTGTTTTCGATTAAGATTTGCTGTTCATAGCTGTTTAAGACAATCTTGATGTATTTTGATACTTTGACAACGATTTTTCCAGTAGCTTAGAAGAAAACGATGTTTTTTTTCTTTGGTCGTTACAGTACGAAAGAAAAAAAAATGCTGTTATCTCCGTCAATATTAATTTTTTTCGATTAAGATTTGCTGTTCATAGCTGTTTAAGACAATCTTGATGTATTTTGATACTTTGACAACGATTTTTCCAGTAGCTTAGAAGAAAACGATGTTTTTTTTGTCTTTGGTCGTTACAGTACGATAGAAAAAAAAATTTCGTCAATTATAATTTGTTTTCGATTTAGATTTGCTTTTCATAGCTGTTTAAGACAATCTTGATGTATTTTGATACTTTGACAACGATTTTCCAGTAGCTTAGAAGAAAACGATGTTTTTTTTCTTAGGTCGTTACAGTATGATAGAAAAAAAATTTCGTGAATTATAATTTGTTTTCGATTTAGATTTGCTGTTCATAGCTGTTTAAGACAATCCTGATGTATTTTGATACTTTGACAACGATTTTCCAGTAGCTTAGAAGAAAACGATGTTTTTTTTCTTTGGTCGTTACAGTACGAAAGAAAAAAAATTTCGTGAATTATAATTTGTTTTCGATTTAGATTTGCTGTTCATAGCTGTTTAAGACAATCCTGATGTATTTTGATACTTTGACAACGATTTTTCCAGTAGCTTAGAAGGAAACGATGTTTTTTTTCTTAGGTCGTTACAGTATGATAGAAAAAAAAATTTCGTCAATTATAATTTGTTTTCGATTTAGATTGGCTTTTCATAGCTGTTTAAGACAATCTTGATGTATCTTGATACTTTGACAACGATTTTCCAGTAGCTTAGAAGAAAACGATGTTTTTTTTCTTTGGTCGTTACAGTACGAAAGAAAAAAAAATGCTGTTATCTCCGTCAATATTAATTTTTTTCGATTTAGATTGGCTTTTCATAGCTGTTTAAGACAATCTTGATGTATTTTGATACTTTGACAACGATTTTTCCAGTAGCTTAGAAGAAAACGATGTTTTTGTTCTTAGGTCGTTACAGTATGATAGAAAAAAAAATTTCGTCAATTATAATTTGTTTTCGATTAAGATTTGCTGTTCATAGCTGTTTAAGACAATCTTGATGTATTTTGATACTTTGACAACGATTTTTCCAGTAGTTTAGAAGAAAACGATGTTTTTTTTCTTTGGTCGTTACAGTACGAAAGAAAAAAAAATGCTGTTATCTCCGTCAATATTAATTTTTTTCGATTTAGATTGGCTTTTCATAGCTGTTTAAGACAATCTTGATGTATTTTGATACTTTGACAACGATTTTTCCAGTAGCTTAGAAGAAAACGATGTTTTTTTTGTCTTTGGTCGTTACAGTACGATAGAAAAAAAAATTTCGTCAATTATAATTTGTTTTCGATTTAGATTTGCTTTTCATAGCTGTTTAAGACAATCTTGATGTATTTTGATACTTTGACAACGATTTTTCCAGTAGCTTAGAAGAAAACGATGTTTTTGTTCTTAGGTCGTTACAGTATGATAGAAAAAAAAATTTCGTCAATTATAATTTGTTTTCGATTAAGATTTGCTGTTCATAGCTGTTTAAGACAATCTTGATGTATTTTGATACTTTGACAACGATTTTTCCAGTAGTTTAGAAGAAAACGATGTTTTTTTTCTTTGGTCGTTACAGTACGAAAGAAAAAAAAATGCTGTTATCTCCGTCAATATTAATTTTTTTCGATTTAGATTGGCTTTTCATAGCTGTTTAAGACAATCTTGATGTATTTTGATACTTTGACAACGATTTTTCCAGTAGCTTAGAAGAAAACGATGTTTTTTTTGTCTTTGGTCGTTACAGTACGATAGAAAAAAAAATTTCGTCAATTATAATTTGTTTTCGATTTAGATTTGCTTTTCATAGCTGTTTAAGACAATCTTGATGTATTTTGATACTTTGACAACGATTTTTCCAGTAGCTTAGAAGAAAACGATGTTTTTTTTCTTTGGTCGTTACAGTATGAAAGAAAAAAAAATTTCGTCAATTATAATTTGTTTTCGATTAAGATTTGCTTTTCATAGCTGTTTAAGACAATCTTGATGTATTTTGATACTTTGACAACGATTTTTCCAGTAGCTTAGAAGAAAACGATGTTTTTGTTCTTAGATCGTTACAGTATGATAGAAAAAAAAATTTCGTCAATTATAATTTGTTTTCGATTTAGATTTGCTGTTCATATCTGTTTAAGACAATCTTGATGTATTTTGATACTTTGACAACGATTTTTCCAGTAGCTTAGAAGAAAACGATGTTTTTTTTCTTTGGTCGTTACAGTACGAAAGAAAAAAAAATGCTGTTATCTCCGTCAATATTTATTTTTTTCGATTTAGATTGGCTTTTCATAGCTGTTTAAGACAATCTTGATGTATTTTGATACTTTGACAACGATTTTTCCAGTAGCTTAGAAGAAAACGATGTTTTGTTCTTTCTTTGGTCGTTACAGTACGATAGAAAAAAAAAAGCTGTTAACTCCGTCAATGTTATTTTTTTTTTCGATTTAGATTTGCAGTTCATAGCTGTTTAAGACACTCTTGATGTATTTTGACACTTTGACAATGATTTTTCCAGTAGTTTAGAAGAAAACGATGTTTTTTTTTATTTGGTCGTTACAGTACGAAAGAAAAAAAAAAGCTGTTTCTCCGTCAATTATAATTTGTTTTCGATTTAGATTGGCTTTTCATAGCTGTTTAAGACATTCTTGATGTATTTTGACACATTGACAACGATTTTTCCACTAGTTTAGAAGAAAACGATGTTTTTTTTTATTTGGTCGTTACAGTATGAAAGAAAAAAAAATTCTGATAATTTTAATTTTTTTTAATTAGATTGGCTTTTCATAGCTGTTTAAGACAATCTTGATGTATTTTGACACTTTGACAACGATTTTTCCAGTAGCTTAGAAGAAAACGATGTTTTTTTTTTATTTGGTCGTTACAGTACGAAAGAAAAAAAAAAAACTGTTATCTCCGTCAATTATATTTTCTTTTCGATTTAGATTTGCTGTTCATAGCTGTTTAAGACAATCTTGATGTATTTTGATACTTTGACAACGATTTTTTCAGTAGCTTAGAAGAAAACGATGTTTTTTTTTTCTTTGGTCGTTACAGTACGAAAGAAAAAAAAAATGCTGTAACTCCGTCAATGTTAATTTTTTTTCCAGTAGTTTTGCGTTTCATAGCTGTTTAAGACAATCTTGATGTATTTTGATACTTTGACAACGATTTTTCTAGTAGCTTAGAAGAAAACGATGTTTTTTTTTTATTTGGTCGTTACAGTACGAAAAAAAAAAAAATGCTATTATCTCCGTCAATTATTTTTTTTTTTCTATTTAGAATTGCTGTTCATAGCTGTTTAAGACAATCTTGATGTATTTTGATACTTTGACAACGATTTTTCCAGTAGCTTAGAAGAAAACGATGTTTTTTTTTCTTTGGTCGTTACAGTATGAAAGAAAAAAAAAAATTCGTTAATATTAATTGTTTTTCGATTTGGATTTGCTGTTCATAGCTGTTTAAGACAATCTTGATGTATTTTGATACTTTGACAACGATTTTTCCAGTAGTTTAGAAGAAAACGATGTTTTTTTTTCTTTGGTCGTTACAGTACGATAGAAAAAAAAAGCTGTTAACTCCGTCAATATTAATTTTTTTTCGATTTAGATTTGCTTTTCATAGCTGTTTAAGACAATTTTGATGTATTTTGATACTTTGACAACGATTTTTCCAGTAGCTTAGAAGAAAACGATGTTTTTTTTTTATTTGGTCGTAACAGTACGAAAGAAAAAAAAAAAGCTGTTATCTCCGTCAATTATATTTTTTTTTCGATTTAGATTTGCTGTTCATAGCTGTTTAAGACAATCTTGATGTATTTTGATACTTTGACAACGATTTTTTCAGTAGCTTAGAAGAAAACGATGTTTTTTTTTCTTTTGTCGTTACAGTACGAAAGAAAAAAAAAATGCTGTTACTCCGTCAATGTTAATTTTTTTTCCAGTAGTTTTGCGTTTCATAGCTTTTTAAGACAATCTTGCTGTATTTTGATACTTTGACAACGATTTTTCCAGTAGTTTAGAAGAAAACGATGTTTTTTTTTATTTTGTCGTTACAGTACGAAAGAAAAAAAAATGCTGTTATCTCCGTCAATTATAATTTGTTTTCGATTTAGATTGGCTTTTCATAGCTGTTTAAGACATTCTTGATGTATTTTGACACATTGACAACGATTTTTCCAGTAGTTTAGAAGAAAACGATGTTTTTTTTTATTTGGTCGTTACAGTATGATAGAAAAAAAAATTCTGATAATTTTAATTTTTTTTAATTAGATTGGCTTTTCATAGCTGTTTAAGACAATCTTGATGTATTTTGACACTTTGACAACGATTTTTCCAGTAGCTTAGAAGAAAACGATGTTTTTTTTTTATTTGGTCGTTACAGTACGAAAGAATAAAAAAAGCTGTTATCTCCGTCAATTATATTTTTTTTCGATTTAGATTTGCTGTTCATAGCTGTTTAAAACAATCTTGATGTATTTTGATACTTTGACAACGATTTTTTCAGTAGCTTAGAAGAAAACGATGTTTTTTTTTTCTTTAGTCGTTACAGTACGAAAGAAAAAAAAATGCTGTTATCTCCGTCAATATTAACTTTTTTCGATTTAGATTTGCTTTTCATAGCTGTTTAAGACAATCTTGATGTATTTTGATACTTTGACAACGATTTTTCCAGTAGCTTAGAAGAAAACGATTTTTTTTGTTCTTAGGTCGTTACAGTATGATAGAAAAAAAAATTCGTCAATTATAATTTGTTTTCGATTTAGATTTGCTGTTCATAGCTGTTTAAGACAATCTTGATGTATTTTGATACTTTGACAACGATTTTTCCAGTAGCTTAGAAGAAAACGATGTTTTTTTTTCTTTGGTCGTTACAGTATGAAAGAAAAAAAAATTCGTTAATATTAATTTTTTTTCGATTTGGATTTGCTGTTCATAGCTGTTTAAGACAATCTTGATGTATTTTGATACTTTGACAACGATTTTTCCAGTAGTTTAGAAGAAAACGATGTTTTTTTTTTCTTTGGTCTGACAGTACGATAGAAAAAAAAAGCTGTTAACTCCGTCAATATTAATTTTTTTTCGATTTAGATTTGCTTTTCATAGCTGTTTAAGACAATCTTGATGTATTTTGATACTTTGACAACGATTTTTTCCGTAGCTTAGAAGAAAACGATGTTTTTTTTCTTTGGTCGTTACAGTACGAAAGAAAAAAAAATGCTTTTTTCTCCGTCAATATTAATTTTTTTCGATTTAGATTGGCTTTTCATAGCTGTTTAAGACAATCTTGATGTATTTTGATACTTTGACAACGATTTTTCCAGTAGCTTAGAAGAAAACGATGTTTTTTTTCTTTGGTCGTTACAGTACGAAAGAAAAAAAAAATGCTGTTATCTCCGTCAATATTTATTTTTTTCGATTTAGATTGGCTTTTCATAGCTGTTTAAGACAATCTTGATGTATTTTGATACTTTGACAACGATTTTTCCAGTAGCTTAGAAGAAAACGATGTTTTTGTTCTTAGGTCGTTATAGTATGATAGAAAAAAAAAAATTCGTCAATATTAATTTGTTTTCGATTTAGATTTGCTGTTCATAGCTGTTTAAGACAATCTTGATGTATTTGATACTTTGACAACGATTTTTCCAGTAGCTTAGAAGAAAACGATGTTTTTGTTCTTAGGTCGTTACAGTATGATAGAAAAAAAAATTTCGTCAATTATAATTTGTTTTCGATTTAGATTTGCTGTTCATAGCTGTTTAAGACAATCTTGATGTATTTGATACTTTGACAACGATTTTTCCAGTAGCTTAGAAGAAAACGATATTTTTTCTTTTTGGTCGTTACAGTACGAAAGAAAAACAAATGCTGTTATCTCCGTCAATAATAATTTTTTTTCCAGTAATTTTGCTTTTCATAGCTGTTTAAGACAATCTTGATGTATTTTGATACTTTGACAACGATTTTTCCAGTAGCTTAGAAGAAAACGATGTTTTTGTTCTTAGGTCGTTACAGTATGATAGAAAAAAAAATTTCGTCAATTATAATTTGTTTTCGAATTAGATTTGCCGTTCATAGCTGTTTAAGACAATCTTGATGTATTTTGATACTTTGACAACGATTTTTCCAGTAGTATAGAAGAAAACGATGTTGTTTTTCTTTGGTCGTTACAGTATAAAAGAAAAAAAAATGCTGTTATCTCCGTCAATATTAATTGTTTTCGATTTAGATTGGCTTTTCATAGCTGTTTAAGACAATCTTGATGTATTTTGATACTTTGACAACGATTTTTCCAGTAGTTTAGAAGAAAACGATGTTTTTTTTTTCTTTGGTCGTTACAGTACGAAAGAAAAAAAAAATGCTGTTAACTCCGTCAATGTTAATTTTTTTTCCAGTAGTTTTGCTTTTCATAGCTGTTTAAGACAATCTTGATGTATTTTGATACTTTGACAACGATTTTTCCAGTAGCTTAGAAGAAAACGATGTTTTTTTTTCTTTGGTCGTTACAGTATGAAAGAAAAAAAAAAGCTGTTATCTCCGTCAATTATAAATTGTTTTCGATTTAGATTGGCTTTTCATAGCTGTTTAAGACAATCTTGATGTATTTTGACACATTGACAACGATTTTTCCACTAGTTTAGAAGAAAACGATGTTTTTTTTTTCTTTGGTCGTTACAGTACGAAAGAAAAAAAAAATGCTGTTAACTCCGTCAATGTTAATTTTTTTTCCAGTAGTTTTGCTTTTCATAGCTGTTTAAGACACTCTTGATGTATTTTGACACTTTGACAAATATTTTTCCAGTAGTTTAGAAGAAAACGATGTTTTTTTTTATTTGGTCGTTACAGTACGAAAGAAAAAAAAAAGCTGTTATCTCCGTCAATTATAAATTGTTTTCGATTTAGATTGGCTTTTCATAGCTGTTTAAGACAATCTTGATGTATTTTGACACATTGACAACGATTTTTCCACTAGTTTAGAAGAAAACGATGTTTTTTTTTATTTGGTCGTTACAGTATGATAGAAAAAAAAATTTCGTCAATTATAATTTGTTTTCGATTTAGATTTGCTGTTCATAGCTGTTTAAGACACTCTTGATGTATTTTGACACTTTGACAACGATTTTTCTAGTAGTTTAGAAGAAAACGATGTTTTTTTTTATTTGGTCGTTACAGTATGATAGAAAAAAAAATTTCGTCAATTATTATTTGTTTTCGATTTAGATTTGCTGTTCATAGCTGTTTAAGACAATTTTGATGTATTTTGACACTTTGACAAATATTTTTCCAGTAGTTTAGAAGAAAACGATGTTTTTTTTTATTTGGTCGTTACAGTACGAAAGAAAAAAAAAAGCTGTTATCTCCGTCAATTATAAATTGTTTTCGATTTAGATTGGCTTTTCATAGCTGTTTAAGACAATCTTGATGTATTTTGACACATTGACAACGATTTTTCCACTAGTTTAGAAGAAAACGATGTTTTTTTTTATTTGGTCGTTACAGTATGATAGAAAAAAAAATTTCGTCAATTATAATTTGTTTTCGATTTAGATTTGCTGTTCATAGCTGTTTAAGACACTCTTGATGTATTTTGACACTTTGACAACGATTTTTCTAGTAGTTTAGAAGAAAACGATGTTTTTTTTTATTTGGTCGTTACAGTATGATAGAAAAAAAAATTTCGTCAATTATAATTTGTTTTCGATTAAGATTTGCTGTTCATAGCTGTTTAAGACAATTTTGATGTATTTTGATACTTTGACAACGATTTTTCCAGTAGCTTAGAAGAAAACGATGTTTTTTTTTCTTTGGTCGTTACAGTATGAAAGAAAAAAAAAATTCGTTAATATTAATTTTTTTCGATTTGGATTTGCTTTTCATAGCTGTTTAAGACAATCTTGATGTATTTTGATACTTTGACAACGATTTTTCTAGTAGTTTAGAAGAAAACGATGTTTTTGTTCTTAGGTCGTTACTGTATGATAGAAAAAAAAATTTCGTCAATTATAATTTGTTTACGATTTAGATTTGCTTTTCATAGCTGTTTAAGACAATCTTGCTGTATTTTGATACTTTGACAACGATTTTTCCAGTAGCTTAGAAGAAAACGATGTTTTTTTTCTTTGGTCGTTACAGTACGAAAGAAAAAAAAATGCTGTTAACTCCGTAAATGTTAATTTTTTTTCTATTTAGATTTGCTTTTCATAGCTGTTTAAGACAATCTTGATGTATTTTGACACTTTGACAACGATTTTTCTAGTAGTTTAGAAGAAAACGATGTTTTTTTTTATTTGGTCGTTACAGTACGAAAGAAAAAAAAAAGCTGTTATCTCCGTCAATTATATTTTTTTTTCGATTTAAATTTGCTGTTCATAGCTGTTTAAGACAATCTTGATGTATTTTGATACTTTGACAACGATTTTTCCAGTAGCTTAGAAGAAAACGATGTTTTTTTTCTTTGGTCGTTACAGTACGAAAGAAAAAAAAATGCTGTTATCTCCGTCAATATTAACTTTTTTCGATTTAGATTTGCTTTTCATAGCTGTTTAAGACAATCTTGATGTATTTTGATACTTTGACAATGATTTTTCCAGTAGCTTAGAAGAAAACGATGTTTTTGTTCTTAGGTCGTTACAGTATGATAGAAAAAAAAATTTTGTCAATTATAATTTGTTTTCGATTTAGATTTGCTGTTCATAGCTGTTTAAGACAATCTTGATGTATTTTGATACTTTGACAACGATTTTTCCAGTAGCTTAGAAGAAAACGATGTTTTTTTTTCTTTGGTCGTTACAGTATGAAAGAAAAAATAAATTCGTTAATATTAATTTTTTTTTCGATTTGGATTTGCTGTTCATAGCTGTTTAAGACAATCTTGATGTATTTTGATACTTTGACAACGATTTTTCCAGTAGTTTAGAAGAAAACGATGTTTTTGTTCTTAGGTCGTTACAGTATGATAGAAAAAAAAATTTCGTCAATTATAATTTGTTTTCGATTTAGATTTGCTGTTCATAGCTGTTTAAGACAATCTTGATGTATTTTGATACTTTGACAACGATTTTTCCAGTAGCTTAGAAGAAAACGATGTTTTGTTCTTTCTTTGGTCGTTACAGTACGATAGAAAAAAAAAAAGCTATTATCTCCGTCAATGTTAATTTTTTTTCTATTTAGATTTGCTTTTCATAGCTGTTTAAGACACTCTTGATGTATTTTGACACTTTGACAACGATTTTTCCAGTAGTTTAGAAGAAAACGATGTTTTTTTTTATTTGGTCGTTACAGTATGATAGAAAAAAAAATTTCGTCAATTATAATTTGTTTTCGATTAAGATTTGCTGTTCATAGCTGTATAAGACAATTTTGATGTATTTTGATACTTTGACAACGATTTTTCCAGTAGCTTAGAAGAAAACGATGTTTTTTTTCTTTGGTCGTTACAGTATGAAAGCAAAAAAAAAAATTCGTTAATATTAATTTTTTTTCGATTTGGATTTGCTTTTCATAGCTGTTTAAGACAATCTTGATGTATTTTGATACTTTGACAACGATTTTTCTAGTAGTTTAGAAGAAAACGATGTTTTTGTTCTTAGGTCGTTACAGTATGATAGAAAAAAAAATTTTGTCAATTATAATTTGTTTTCGATTTAGATTTGCTGTTCATAGCTGTTTAAGACAATCTTGATGTATTTTGATACTTTGACAACGATTTTTCCAGTAGCTTAGAAGAAAACGATGTTTTTTTTTCTTTGGTCGTTACAGTATGATAGAAAAAAAAATTTCGTCAATTATAATTTTCGATTTAGATTTGCTGTTCATAGCTGTTTAAGACAATCTTGATGTATTTTGATACTTTGACAACGATTTTTCCAGTAGCTTAGAAGAAAACGATGTGTTTTTTTTATTAGGTCGTTACAGTACGAAAGAAAAAAAAAAGCTGTTATCTCCGTCAATTATATTTTTTTTTCGATTTTGATTTGCTGTTCATAGCTGTTTCAGACAATCTTGATGTATTTTGATACTTTGACAACGATTTTTCCAGTAGCTTAGAAGAAAACGATGTTTTTTTTCTTTGGTCGTTACAGTACGAAAGAAAAAAAAATGCTGTTATCTCCGTCAATATTAACTTTTTTCGATTTAGATTTGCTTTTCATAGCTGTTTAAGACAATCTTGATGTATTTTGATACTTTGACAACGATTTTTCCAGTAGCTTAGAAGAAAACGATGTTTTTGTTCTTAGGTCGTTACAGTATGATAGAAAAAAAAATTTCGTCAATTATAATTTGTTTTCGATTAAGATTTGCTGTTCATAGCTGTTTAAGACAATCTTGATGTATTTTGATACTTTGACAACGATTTTTCCAGTAGCTTAGAAGAAAACGATGTTTTTTTTTCTTTGGTCGTTACAGTATGAAAGAAAAAAAAAATTCGTTAATATTAATTTTTTTCGATTTGGATTTGCTGTTCATAGCTGTTTAAGACACTCTTGATGTATTTTGACACTTTGACAACGATTTTTCCAGTAGTTTAGAAGAAAACGATGTTTTTTTTTATTTGGTCGTTACAGTACGAAAGAAAAAAATAAAGCTGTTATCTCCGTCAATTATAATTTGTTTTCGATTTAGATTGGCTTTTCATAGCTGTTTAAGACATTCTTGATGTATTTTGACACATTGACAACGATTTTTCCACTAGTTTAGAAGAAATTGATGTTTTTTTTTATTTGGTCGTTACAGTATGATAGAAAAAAAAATTCTGTTAACTCCGTAAATTTTAATTTTTTTTAATTAGATTGGCTTTTCATAGCTGTTTAAGACAATCTTGATGTATTTTGACACTTTGACAACGATTTTTCCAGTAGCTTAGAAGAAAACGATGTTTTTTTTTTTAATTTGGTCGTTACAGTACGAAAGAAAAAAAAAAGCTGTTATCTCCGTCAATTATATTTTTTTTTCGATTTAGATTTGCTGTTCATAGCTGTGTAAGACAATCTTGATGTATTTTGATACTTTGACAACGATTTTTCCAGTAGTTTAGAAGAAAACGATGTTTTTTTTCTTTGGTCGTTACAGTACGAAAGAAAAAAAAATGCTGTTAACTCCGTAAATGTTAATTTTTTTTCTATTTAGATTTGCTTTTCATAGCTGTTTAAGACAATCTTGATGTATTTTGACACTTTGACAACGATTTTTCCAGTAGTTTAGAAGAAAACGATGTTTTTTTTTTATTTGGTCGTTACAGTACGAAAGAAAAAAAAAAGCTGTTATCTCCGTCAATTATATTTTTTTTTCGATTTAAATTTGCTGTTCATAGCTGTTTAAGACAATCTTGATGTATTTTGATACTTTGACAACGATTTTTCCAGTAGCTTAGAAGAAAACGATGTTTTTTTTCTTTGGTCGTTACAGTACGAAAGAAAAAAAAATGCTGTTATCTCCGTCAATATTAACTTTTTTCGATTTAGATTTGCTTTTCATAGCTGTTTAAGACAATCTTGATGTATTTTGATACTTTGACAACGATTTTTCCAGTAGCTTAGAAGAAAACGATGTTTTTGTTCTTAGGTCGTTACAGTATGATAGAAAAAAAAATTTTGTCAATTATAATTTGTTTTCGATTTAGATTTGCTGTTCATAGCTGTTTAAGACAATCTTGATGTATTTTGATACTTTGACAACGATTTTTCCAGTAGCTTAGAAGAAAACGATGTTTTTTTTTCTTTGGTCGTTACAGTATGAAAGAAAAAATAAATTCGTTAATATTAATTTTTTTTCGATTTGGATTTGCTGTTCATAGCTGTTTAAGACAATCTTGATGTATTTTGATACTTTGACAACGATTTTTCCAGTAGTTTAGAAGAAAACGATGTTTTTGTTCTTAGGTCGTTACAGTATGATAGAAAAAAAAATTTCGTCAATTATAATTTGTTTTCGATTTAGATTTGCTGTTCATAGCTGTTTAAGACAATCTTGATGTATTTTGATACTTTGACAACGATTTTTCCAGTAGCTTAGAAGAAAACGATGTTTTGTTCTTTCTTTGGTCGTTACAGTACGATAGAAAAAAAAAAGCTATTATCTCCGTCAATGTTAATTTTTTTTCTATTTAGATTTGCTTTTCATAGCTGTTTAAGACACTCTTGATGTATTTTGACACTTTGACAACGATTTTTCCAGTAGTTTAGAAGAAAACGATGTTTTTTTTTATTTGGTCGTTACAGTATGATAGAAAAAAAAATTTCGCCAATTATAATTTGTTTTCGATTTAGATTTGCTGTTCATAGCTGTTTAAGACAATTTTGATGTATTTTGATACTTTGACAACGATTTTTCCAGTAGCTTAGAAGAAAACGATGTTTTTTTTCTTTGGTCGTTACAGTATGAAAGCAAAAAAAAATTCGTTAATATTAATTTTTTTTCGATTTGGATTTGCTTTTCATAGCTGTTTAAGACAATCTTGATGTATTTTGATACTTTGACAACGATTTTTCTAGTAGTTTAGAAGAAAACGATGTTTTTGTTCTTAGGTCGTTACAGTATGATAGAAAAAAAAATTTTGTCAATTATAATTTGTTTTCGATTTAGATTTGCTATTCATAGCTGTTTAAGACAATCTTGATGTATTTTGATACTTTGACAACGATTTTTCCAGTAGCTTAGAAGAAAATGATGTTTTTTTTTCTTTGGTCGTTACAGTATGATAGAAAAAAAAATTTCGTCAATTATAATTTTCGATTTAGATTTGCTGTTCATAGCTGTTTAAGACAATCTTGATGTATTTTGATACTTTGACAACGATTTTTCCAGTAGCTTAGAAGAAAACGATGTTTTTTTTTTATTTGGTCGTTACAGTACGAAAGAAAAAAAAAAGCTGTTATCTCCGTCAATTATATTTTTTTTTCGATTTTGATTTGCTGTTCATAGCTGTTTCAGACAATCTTGATGTATTTTGATACTTTGACAACGATTTTTCCAGTAGCTTAGAAGAAAACGATGTTTTTTTTCTTTGGTCGTTACAGTACGAAAGAAAAAAAAATGCTGTTATCTCCGTCAATATTAACTTTTTTCGATTTAGATTTGCTTTTCATAGCTGTTTAAGACAATCTTGATGTATTTTGATACTTTGACAACGATTTTTCCAGTAGCTTAGAAGAAAACGATGTTTTTGTTCTTAGGTCGTAACAGTATGATAGAAAAAAAAATTTCGTCAATTATAATTTGTTTTCGATTAAGATTTGCTGTTCATAGCTGTTTAAGACAATATTGATGTATTTTGATACTTTGACAACGATTTTTCCAGTAGCTTAGAAGAAAACGATGTTTTTTTTTCTTTGGTCGTTATAGTATGATAGAAAAAAAAAATTCGTCAATATTAATTTGTTTTCGATTTAGATTTGCTGTTCATAGCTGTTTAAGACAATCTTGATGTATTTGATACTTTGACAACGATTTTTCCAGTAGCTTAGAAGAAAACGATGTTTTTGTTCTTAGGTCGTTACAGTATGATAGAAAAAAAAATTTCGTCAATTATAATTTGTTTTCGATTTAGATTTGCTGTTCATAGCTGTTTAAGACAATCTTGATGTATTTGATACTTTGACAACGATTTTTCCAGTAGCTTAGAAGAAAACGATATTTTTTCTTTTTGGTCGTTACAGTACGAAAGAAAAACAAATGCTGTTATCTCCGTCAATAATAATTTTTTTTCCAGTAATTTTGCTTTTCATAGCTGTTTAAGACAATCTTGATGTATTTTGATACTTTGACAACGATTTTTCCAGTAGCTTAGAAGAAAACGATGTTTTTGTTCTTAGGTCGTTACAGTATGATAGAAAAAAAAATTTCGTCAATTATAATTTGTTTTCGAATTAGATTTGCCGTTCATAGCTGTTTAAGACAATCTTGATGTATTTTGATACTTTGACAACGATTTTTCCAGTAGTATAGAAGAAAACGATGTTGTTTTTCTTTGGTCGTTACAGTATAAAAGAAAAAAAAATGCTGTTATCTCCGTCAATATTAATTGTTTTCGATTTAGATTGGCTTTTCATAGCTGTTTAAGACAATCTTGATGTATTTTGATACTTTGACAACGATTTTTCCAGTAGTTTAGAAGAAAACGATGTTTTTTTTTTCTTTGGTCGTTACAGTACGAAAGAAAAAAAAAATGCTGTTAACTCCGTCAATGTTAATTTTTTTTCCAGTAGTTTTGCTTTTCATAGCTGTTTAAGACAATCTTGATGTATTTTGATACTTTGACAACGATTTTTCCAGTAGCTTAGAAGAAAACGATGTTTTTTTTTCTTTGGTCGTTACAGTATGAAAGAAAAAAAAAAGCTGTTATCTCCGTCAATTATAAATTGTTTTCGATTTAGATTGGCTTTTCATAGCTGTTTAAGACAATCTTGATGTATTTTGACACATTGACAACGATTTTTCCACTAGTTTAGAAGAAAACGATGTTTTTTTTTTCTTTGGTCGTTACAGTACGAAAGAAAAAAAAAATGCTGTTAACTCCGTCAATGTTAATTTTTTTTCCAGTAGTTTTGCTTTTCATAGCTGTTTAAGACACTCTTGATGTATTTTGACACTTTGACAAATATTTTTCCAGTAGTTTAGAAGAAAACGATGTTTTTTTTTATTTGGTCGTTACAGTACGAAAGAAAAAAAAAAGCTGTTATCTCCGTCAATTATAAATTGTTTTCGATTTAGATTGGCTTTTCATAGCTGTTTAAGACAATCTTGATGTATTTTGACACATTGACAACGATTTTTCCACTAGTTTAGAAGAAAACGATGTTTTTTTTTATTTGGTCGTTACAGTATGATAGAAAAAAAAATTTCGTCAATTATAATTTGTTTTCGATTTAGATTTGCTGTTCATAGCTGTTTAAGACACTCTTGATGTATTTTGACACTTTGACAACGATTTTTCTAGTAGTTTAGAAGAAAACGATGTTTTTTTTTATTTGGTCGTTACAGTATGATAGAAAAAAAAATTTCGTCAATTATTATTTGTTTTCGATTTAGATTTGCTGTTCATAGCTGTTTAAGACAATTTTGATGTATTTTGACACTTTGACAAATATTTTTCCAGTAGTTTAGAAGAAAACGATGTTTTTTTTTATTTGGTCGTTACAGTACGAAAGAAAAAAAAAAGCTGTTATCTCCGTCAATTATAAATTGTTTTCGATTTAGATTGGCTTTTCATAGCTGTTTAAGACAATCTTGATGTATTTTGACACATTGACAACGATTTTTCCACTAGTTTAGAAGAAAACGATGTTTTTTTTTATTTGGTCGTTACAGTATGATAGAAAAAAAAATTTCGTCAATTATAATTTGTTTTCGATTTAGATTTGCTGTTCATAGCTGTTTAAGACACTCTTGATGTATTTTGACACTTTGACAACGATTTTTCTAGTAGTTTAGAAGAAAACGATGTTTTTTTTTATTTGGTCGTTACAGTATGATAGAAAAAAAAATTTCGTCAATTATAATTTGTTTTCGATTTAGATTTGCTGTTCATAGCTGTTTAAGACAATTTTGATGTATTTTGATACTTTGACAACGATTTTTCCAGTAGCTTAGAAGAAAACGATGTTTTTTTTTCTTTGGTCGTTACAGTATGAAAGAAAAAAAAAATTCGTTAATATTAATTTTTTTCGATTTGGATTTGCTTTTCATAGCTGTTTAAGACAATCTTGATGTATTTTGATACTTTGACAACGATTTTTCTAGTAGTTTAGAAGAAAACGATGTTTTTGTTCTTAGGTCGTTACTGTATGATAGAAAAAAAAATTTCGTCAATTATAATTTGTTTACGATTTAGATTTGCTTTTCATAGCTGTTTAAGACAATCTTGCTGTATTTTGATACTTTGACAACGATTTTTCCAGTAGCTTAGAAGAAAACGATGTTTTTTTTCTTTGGTCGTTACAGTACGAAAGAAAAAAAAATGCTGTTAACTCCGTAAATGTTAATTTTTTTTCTATTTAGATTTGCTTTTCATAGCTGTTTAAGACAATCTTGATGTATTTTGACACTTTGACAACGATTTTTCTAGTAGTTTAGAAGAAAACGATGTTTTTTTTTATTTGGTCGTTACAGTACGAAAGAAAAAAAAAAGCTGTTATCTCCGTCAATTATATTTTTTTTTCGATTTAAATTTGCTGTTCATAGCTGTTTAAGACAATCTTGATGTATTTTGATACTTTGACAACGATTTTTCCAGTAGCTTAGAAGAAAACGATGTTTTTTTTCTTTGGTCGTTACAGTACGAAAGAAAAAAAAATGCTGTTATCTCCGTCAATATTAACTTTTTTCGATTTAGATTTGCTTTTCATAGCTGTTTAAGACAATCTTGATGTATTTTGATACTTTGACAACGATTTTTCCAGTAGTTTAGAAGAAAACGATGTTTTTGTTCTTAGGTCGTTACAGTATGATAGAAAAAAAAATTTCGTCAATTATAATTTGTTTTCGATTTAGATTTGCTGTTCATAGCTGTTTAAGACAATCTTGATGTATTTTGATACTTTGACAACGATTTTTCCAGTAGCTTAGAAGAAAACGATGTTTTGTTCTTTCTTTGGTCGTTACAGTACGATAGAAAAAAAAAAAGCTATTATCTCCGTCAATGTTAATTTTTTTTCTATTTAGATTTGCTTTTCATAGCTGTTTAAGACACTCTTGATGTATTTTGACACTTTGACAACGATTTTTCCAGTAGTTTAGAAGAAAACGATGTTTTTTTTTATTTGGTCGTTACAGTATGATAGAAAAAAAAATTTCGTCAATTATAATTTGTTTTCGATTAAGATTTGCTGTTCATAGCTGTTTAAGACAATTTTGATGTATTTTGATACTTTGACAACGATTTTTCCAGTAGCTTAGAAGAAAACGATGTTTTTTTTCTTTGGTCGTTACAGTATGAAAGCAAAAAAAAAAATTCGTTAATATTAATTTTTTTTCGATTTGGATTTGCTTTTCATAGCTGTTTAAGACAATCTTGATGTATTTTGATACTTTGACAACGATTTTTCTAGTAGTTTAGAAGAAAACGATGTTTTTGTTCTTAGGTCGTTACAGTATGATAGAAAAAAAAATTTTGTCAATTATAATTTGTTTTCGATTTAGATTTGCTGTTCATAGCTGTTTAAGACAATCTTGATGTATTTTGATACTTTGACAACGATTTTTCCAGTAGCTTAGAAGAAAACGATGTTTTTTTTTCTTTGGTCGTTACAGTATGATAGAAAAAAAAATTTCGTCAATTATAATTTTCGATTTAGATTTGCTGTTCATAGCTGTTTAAGACAATCTTGATGTATTTTGATACTTTGACAACGATTTTTCCAGTAGCTTAGAAGAAAACGATGTGTTTTTTTTATTAGGTCGTTACAGTACGAAAGAAAAAAAAAAGCTGTTATCTCCGTCAATTATATTTTTTTTTCGATTTTGATTTGCTGTTCATAGCTGTTTCAGACAATCTTGATGTATTTTGATACTTTGACAACGATTTTTCCAGTAGCTTAGAAGAAAACGATGTTTTTTTTCTTTGGTCGTTACAGTACGAAAGAAAAAAAAATGCTGTTATCTCCGTCAATATTAACTTTTTTCGATTTAGATTTGCTTTTCATAGCTGTTTAAGACAATCTTGATGTATTTTGATACTTTGACAACGATTTTTCCAGTAGCTTAGAAGAAAACGATGTTTTTGTTCTTAGGTCGTTACAGTATGATAGAAAAAAAAATTTCGTCAATTATAATTTGTTTTCGATTAAGATTTGCTGTTCATAGCTGTTTAAGACAATCTTGATGTATTTTGATACTTTGACAACGATTTTTCCAGTAGCTTAGAAGAAAACGATGTTTTTTTTTCTTTGGTCGTTACAGTATGAAAGAAAAAAAAAATTCGTTAATATTAATTTTTTTCGATTTGGATTTGCTGTTCATAGCTGTTTAAGACACTCTTGATGTATTTTGACACTTTGACAACGATTTTTCCAGTAGTTTAGAAGAAAACGATGTTTTTTTTTATTTGGTCGTTACAGTACGAAAGAAAAAAATAAAGCTGTTATCTCCGTCAATTATAATTTGTTTTCGATTTAGATTGGCTTTTCATAGCTGTTTAAGACATTCTTGATGTATTTTGACACATTGACAACGATTTTTCCACTAGTTTAGAAGAAATTGATGTTTTTTTTTATTTGGTCGTTACAGTATGATAGAAAAAAAAATTCTGTTAACTCCGTAAATTTTAATTTTTTTTAATTAGATTGGCTTTTCATAGCTGTTTAAGACAATCTTGATGTATTTTGACACTTTGACAACGATTTTTCCAGTAGCTTAGAAGAAAACGATGTTTTTTTTTTTAATTTGGTCGTTACAGTACGAAAGAAAAAAAAAAGCTGTTATCTCCGTCAATTATATTTTTTTTTCGATTTAGATTTGCTGTTCATAGCTGTGTAAGACAATCTTGATGTATTTTGATACTTTGACAACGATTTTTCCAGTAGTTTAGAAGAAAACGATGTTTTTTTTCTTTGGTCGTTACAGTACGAAAGAAAAAAAAATGCTGTTAACTCCGTAAATGTTAATTTTTTTTCTATTTAGATTTGCTTTTCATAGCTGTTTAAGACAATCTTGATGTATTTTGACACTTTGACAACGATTTTTCCAGTAGTTTAGAAGAAAACGATGTTTTTTTTTTATTTGGTCGTTACAGTACGAAAGAAAAAAAAAAGCTGTTATCTCCGTCAATTATATTTTTTTTTCGATTTAAATTTGCTGTTCATAGCTGTTTAAGACAATCTTGATGTATTTTGATACTTTGACAACGATTTTTCCAGTAGCTTAGAAGAAAACGATGTTTTTTTTCTTTGGTCGTTACAGTACGAAAGAAAAAAAAATGCTGTTATCTCCGTCAATATTAACTTTTTTCGATTTAGATTTGCTTTTCATAGCTGTTTAAGACAATCTTGATGTATTTTGATACTTTGACAACGATTTTTCCAGTAGCTTAGAAGAAAACGATGTTTTTGTTCTTAGGTCGTTACAGTATGATAGAAAAAAAAATTTTGTCAATTATAATTTGTTTTCGATTTAGATTTGCTGTTCATAGCTGTTTAAGACAATCTTGATGTATTTTGATACTTTGACAACGATTTTTCCAGTAGCTTAGAAGAAAACGATGTTTTTTTTTCTTTGGTCGTTACAGTATGAAAGAAAAAATAAATTCGTTAATATTAATTTTTTTTCGATTTGGATTTGCTGTTCATAGCTGTTTAAGACAATCTTGATGTATTTTGATACTTTGACAACGATTTTTCCAGTAGTTTAGAAGAAAACGATGTTTTTGTTCTTAGGTCGTTACAGTATGATAGAAAAAAAAATTTCGTCAATTATAATTTGTTTTCGATTTAGATTTGCTGTTCATAGCTGTTTAAGACAATCTTGATGTATTTTGATACTTTGACAACGATTTTTCCAGTAGCTTAGAAGAAAACGATGTTTTGTTCTTTCTTTGGTCGTTACAGTACGATAGAAAAAAAAAAAGCTATTATCTCCGTCAATGTTAATTTTTTTTCTATTTAGATTTGCTTTTCATAGCTGTTTAAGACACTCTTGATGTATTTTGACACTTTGACAACGATTTTTCCAGTAGTTTAGAAGAAAACGATGTTTTTTTTTATTTGGTCGTTACAGTATGATAGAAAAAAAAATTTCGCCAATTATAATTTGTTTTCGATTTAGATTTGCTGTTCATAGCTGTTTAAGACAATTTTGATGTATTTTGATACTTTGACAACGATTTTTCCAGTAGCTTAGAAGAAAACGATGTTTTTTTTCTTTGGTCGTTACAGTATGAAAGCAAAAAAAAATTCGTTAATATTAATTTTTTTTCGATTTGGATTTGCTTTTCATAGCTGTTTAAGACAATCTTGATGTATTTTGATACTTTGACAACGATTTTTCTAGTAGTTTAGAAGAAAACGATGTTTTTGTTCTTAGGTCGTTACAGTATGATAGAAAAAAAAATTTTGTCAATTATAATTTGTTTTCGATTTAGATTTGCTATTCATAGCTGTTTAAGACAATCTTGATGTATTTTGATACTTTGACAACGATTTTTCCAGTAGCTTAGAAGAAAATGATGTTTTTTTTTCTTTGGTCGTTACAGTATGATAGAAAAAAAAATTTCGTCAATTATAATTTTCGATTTAGATTTGCTGTTCATAGCTGTTTAAGACAATCTTGATGTATTTTGATACTTTGACAACGATTTTTCCAGTAGCTTAGAAGAAAACGATGTTTTTTTTTTATTTGGTCGTTACAGTACGAAAGAAAAAAAAAAGCTGTTATCTCCGTCAATTATATTTTTTTTTCGATTTTGATTTGCTGTTCATAGCTGTTTCAGACAATCTTGATGTATTTTGATACTTTGACAACGATTTTTCCAGTAGCTTAGAAGAAAACGATGTTTTTTTTCTTTGGTCGTTACAGTACGAAAGAAAAAAAAATGCTGTTATCTCCGTCAATATTAACTTTTTTCGATTTAGATTTGCTTTTCATAGCTGTTTAAGACAATCTTGATGTATTTTGATACTTTGACAACGATTTTTCCAGTAGCTTAGAAGAAAACGATGTTTTTGTTCTTAGGTCGTAACAGTATGATAGAAAAAAAAATTTCGTCAATTATAATTTGTTTTCGATTAAGATTTGCTGTTCATAGCTGTTTAAGACAATATTGATGTATTTTGATACTTTGACAACGATTTTTCCAGTAGCTTAGAAGAAAACGATGTTTTTTTTTCTTTGGTCGTTACAGTATGAAAGAAAAAAAAAATTCGTTAATATTAATTTTTTTTCGATTTGGATTTGCTGTTCATAGCTGTTTAAGACAATCTTGATGTATTTTGATACTTTGACAACGATTTTTCCAGTAGTTTAGAAGAAAACGATGTTTTTGTTCTTAGGTCGTTACAGTATGATAGAAAAAAAAATTTAGTCAATTATAATTTGTTTTCGATTTAGATTTGCTGTTCATAGCTGTTTAAGACAATCTTGATGTATTTTGATACTTTGACAACGATTTTTCCAGTAGCTTAGAAGAAAACGATGTTTTGTTCTTTCTTTGGTCGTTACAGTACGATAGAAAAAAAAAAAGCTATTATCTCCGTCAATGTTAATTTTTTTTCTATTTAGATTTGCTTTTCATAGCTGTTTAAGACACTCTTGATGTATTTTGACACTTTGACAACGATTTTTCCAGTAGTTTAGAAGAAAACGATGTTTTTTTTTATTTGGTCGTTACAGTATGATAGAAAAAAAAATTTCGTCAATTATAATTTGTTTTCGATTTAGATTTGCTGTTCATAGCTGTTTAAGACAATTTTGATGTATTTTGATACTTTGACAACGATTTTTCCAGTAGCTTAGAAGAAAACGATGTTTTTTTTTATTTGGTCGTTACAGTATGATAGAAAAAAAAATTCTGATAATTTTAATTTTTTTTATTTAGATTGGCTTTTCATAGCTGTTTAAGACAATCTAGATGTATTTTGACACTTTGACAACGATTTTTCCAGTAGCTTAGAAGAAAACGATGTTTTTTTTTATTTGGTCGTTACAGTACGAAAGAAAAAAAAAAGCTGTTATCTCCGTCAATTATATTTTTTTTTCGATTTAGATTTGCTGTTCATAGCTGTGTAAGACAATCTTGATGTATTTTGATACTTTGACAACGATTTTTCCAGTAGTTTAGAAGAAAACGATGTTTTTGTTCTTAGGTCGTTACAGTATGATAGAAAAAAAAATTTCGTCAATTATAATTTGTTTTCGATTTAGATTTGCTGTTCATAGCTGTTTAAGACAATCTTGATGTATTTTGATACTTTGACAACGATTTTTCCAGTAGCTTAGAAGAAAACGATGTTTTGTTCTTTCTTTGGTCGTTACAGTACGATAGAAAAAAAAAAGCTATTATCTCCGTCAATGTTAATTTTTTTTCTATTTAGATTTGCTTTTCATAGCTGTTTAAGACACTCTTGATGTATTTTGACACTTTGACAACGATTTTTCCAGTAGTTTAGAAGAAAACGATGTTTTTTTTTATTTGGTCGTTACAGTATGATAGAAAAAAAAATTTCGCCAATTATAATTTGTTTTCGATTTAGATTTGCTGTTCATAGCTGTTTAAGACAATCTTGATGTATTTTGATACTTTGACAACGATTTTTCCAGTAGCTTAGAAGAAAACGATGTTTTTTTTTATTTGGTCGTTACAGTATGATAGAAAAAAAAATTCTGATAATTTTAATTTTTTTTATTTAGATTGGCTTTTCATAGCTGTTTAAGACAATCTAGATGTATTTTGACACTTTGACAACGATTTTTCCAGTAGCTTAGAAGAAAACGATCTTTTTTTTTATTTGGTCGTTACAGTACGAAAGAAAAAAAAAGCTGTTATCTCCGTCAATTATATTTTTTTTTCGATTTAGATTTGCTGTTCATAGCTGTGTAAGACAATCTTGATGTATTTTGATACTTTGACAACGATTTTTCCAGTAGTTTAGAAGAAAACGATGTTTTTGTTCTTAGGTCGTTACAGTATGATAGAAAAAAAAAATTCGTCAATTATAATTTGTTTTCGATTTAGATTTGCTTTTCATAGCTGTTTAAGACACTCTTGATGTATTTTGATACTTTGACAACGATTTTTCCAGTAGTTTAGAAGAAAACGATGTTTTTGTTCTTAGGTCGTTACAGTATGATAGAAAAAAAAATTTCGTCAATTATAATTTGTTTTCGATTTAGATTTGCTGTTCATAGCTGTTTAAGACAATCTTGATGTATTTTGATACTTTGACAACGATTTTTCCAGTAGCTTAGAAGAAAACGATGTTTTGTTCTTTCTTTGGTCGTTACAGTACGATAGAAAAAAAAAAGCTATTATCTCCGTCAATGTTAATTTTTTTTCTATTTAGATTTGCTTTTCATAGCTGTTTAAGACACTCTTGATGTATTTTGACACTTTGACAACGATTTTTCCAGTAGTTTAGAAGAAAACGATGTTTTTTTTTATTTGGTCGTTACAGTATGATAGAAAAAAAAATTTCGCCAATTATAATTTGTTTTCGATTTAGATTTGCTGTTCATAGCTGTTTAAGACAATCTTGATGTATTTTGATACTTTGACAACGATTTTTCCAGTAGCTTAGAAGAAAACGATGTTTTTTTTTCTTTGGTCGTTACAGTATGAAAGAAAAAATAAATTCGTTAATATTAATTTTTTTTCGATTTGGATTTGCTGTTCATAGCTGTTTAAGACAATCTTGATGTATTTTGATACTTTGACAACGATTTTTCCAGTAGCTTAGAAGAAAACGATGTTTTTTTTTATTTGGTCGTTACAGTACGATAGAAAAAAAAAAAGCTATTATCTCCGTCAATGTTAATTTTTTTTTTTATTTAGATTTGCTTTTCATAGCTGTTTAAGACACTCTTGATGTATTTTGACACTTTGACAACGATTTTTCCAGTAGTTTAGAAGAAAACGATGTTTTTTTTTATTTGGTCGTTACAGTATGATAGAAAAAAAAATTTCGCCAATTATAATTTGTTTTCGATTTAGATTTGCTGTTCATAGCTGTTTAAGACAATTTTAATGTATTTTGATACTTTGACAACGATTTTTCCAGTAGCTTAGAAGAAAACGATGTTTTTTTTCTTTGGTCGTTACAGTATGAAAGCAAAAAAAAAATTCGTTAATATTAATTTTTTTTCGATTTGGATTTGCTTTTCATAGCTGTTTAAGACAATCTTGATGTATTTTGATACTTTGACAACGATTTTTCTAGTAGTTTAGAAGAAAACGATGTTTTTGTTCTTAGGTCGTTACAGTATGATAGAAAAAAAAATTTTGTCAATTATAATTTGTTTTCGATTTAGATTTGCTGTTCATAGCTGTTTAAGACAATCTTGATGTATTTTGATACTTTGACAACGATTTTTCCAGTAGCTTAGAAGAAAACGATGTTTTTTTTTCTTTGGTCGTTACAGTATGATAGAAAAAAAAATTTCGTCAATTATAATTTTCGATTTAGATTTGCTGTTCATAGCTGTTTAAGACAATCTTGATGTATTTTGATACTTTGACAACGATTTTTCCAGTAGCTTAGAAGAAAACGATGTTTTTTTTTTATTTGGTCGTTACAGTACGAAAGAAAAAAAAAAGCTGTTATCTCCGTCAATTATATTTTTTTTTCGATTTTGATTTGCTGTTCATAGCTGTTTCAGACAATCTTGATGTATTTTGATACTTTGACAACGATTTTTCCAGTAGCTTAGAAGAAAACGATGTTTTTTTTCTTTGGTCGTTAAAGTACGAAAGAAAAAAAAATGCTGTTATCTCCGTCAATATTAACTTTTCTCGATTTAGATTTGCTTTTCATAGCTGTTTAAGACAATCTTGATGTATTTTGATACTTTGACAACGATTTTTCCAGTAGCTTAGAAGAAAACGATGTTTTTGTTCTTAGGTCGTAACAGTATGATAGAAAAAAAAATTTCGTCAATTATAATTTGTTTTCGATTAAGATTTGCTGTTCATAGCTGTTTAAGACAATATTGATGTATTTTGATACTTTGACAACGATTTTTCCAGTAGCTTAGAAGAAAACGATGTTTTTTTTTCTTTGGTCGTTACAGTATGAAAGAAAAAAAAAATTCGTTAATATTAATTTTTTTTCGATTTGGATTTGCTGTTCATAGCTGTTTAAGACAATCTTGATGTATTTTGATACTTTGACAACGATTTTTCCAGTAGTTTAGAAGAAAACGATGTTTTTGTTCTTAGGTCGTTACAGTATGATAGAAAAAAAAATTTCGTCAATTATAATTTGTTTTCGATTTAGATTTGCTGTTCATAGCTGTTTAAGACAATCTTGATGTATTTTGATACTTTGACAACGATTTTTCCAGTAGCTTAGAAGAAAACGATGTTTTGTTCTTTCTTTGGTCGTTACAGTACGATAGAAAAAAAAAAAGCTATTATCTCCGTCAATGTTAATTTTTTTTCTATTTAGATTTGCTTTTCATAGCTGTTTAAGACACTCTTGATGTATTTTGACACTTTGACAACGATTTTTCCAGTAGCTTAGAAGAAAACGATGTTTTTTTTTATTTGGTCGTTACAGTATGATAGAAAAAAAAATTTCGTCAATTATAATTTGTTTTCGATTTAGATTTGCTGTTCATAGCTGTTTAAGACAATTTTGATGTATTTTGATACTTTGACAACGATTTTTCCAGTAGCTTAGAAGAAAACGATGTTTTTTTTTATTTGGTCGTTACAGTATGATAGAAAAAAAAATTCTGATAATTTTAATTTTTTTTATTTAGATTGGCTTTTCATAGCTGTTTAAGACAATCTAGATGTATTTTGACACTTTGACAACGATTTTTCCAGTAGCTTAGAAGAAAACGATGTTTTTTTTTTATTTGGTCGTTACAGTACGAAAGAAAAAAAAAAGCTGTTATCTCCGTCAATTATATTTTTTTTTCGATTTAGATTTGCGTTCATAGCTGTGTAAGACAATCTTGATGTATTTTGATACATTGACAACGATTTTTCCAGTAGCTTAGAAGAAAACGATGTTTTTGTTCTTAGGTCGTTACAGTATGATAGAAAAAAAAATTTCGTCAATTATAATTTGTTTTCGATTTAGATTTGCTGTTCATAGCTGTTTAAGACAATCTTGATGTATTTTGATACTTTGAAAACGATTTTTCCAGTAGCTTAGAAGAAAACGATGTTTTTTTTTCTTTGGTCGTTACAGTATGAAAGAAAAAAAAAATTCGTTAATATTAATTTTTTTCGATTTGGATTTGCTGTTCATAGCTGTTTAAGACACTCTTGATGTATTTTGACACTTTGACAACGATTTTTCCAGTAGTTTAGAAGAAAACGATGTTTTTTTTTATTTGGTCGTTACAGTACGAAAGAAAAAAAAAAGCTGTTATCTCCGTCAATTATAATTTGTTTTCGATTTAGATTTGCTTTTCATAGCTGTTTAAGACATTCTTGATGTATTTTGACACATTGACAACGATTTTTCCACTAGTTTAGAAGAAATTGATGTTTTTTTTTATTTGGTCGTTACAGTATGATAGAAAAAAAAATTCTGATAATTTTAATTTTTTTTAATTAGATTGGCTTTTCATAGCTGTTTAAGACAATCTTGATGTATTTTGACACTTTGACAACGATTTTTCCAGTAGCTTAGAAGAAAACGATGTTTTTTTTTTAATTTGGTCGTTACAGTATGATAGAAAAAAAAAGCTGTTATCTCCGTCAATTATATTTTTTTTTTTCGATTTAGATTTGCTGTTCATAGCTGTGTAAGACAATCTTGATGTATTTTGATACTTTGACAACGATTTTTCCAGTAGCTTAGAAGAAAACGATGTTTTTTTTCTTTGGTCGTTACAGTACGAAAGAAAAAAAAATGCTGTTATCTCCGTCAATATTAACTTTTTTCGATTTAGATTTGCTTTTCATAGCTGTTTAAGACAATCTTGATGTATTTTGATACTTTGACAACGATTTTTCCAGTAGCTTAGAAGAAAACGATGTTTTTTTTTATTTGGTCGTTACAGTATGATAGAAAAAAAAATTCTGATAATTTTAATTTTTTTTATTTAGATTGGCTTTTCATAGCTGTTTAAGACAATCTAGATGTATTTTGACACTTTGACAACGATTTTTCCAGTAGCTTAGAAGAAAACGATGTTTTTTTTTTATTTGGTCGTTACAGTACGAAAGAAAAAAAAAAGCTGTTATCTCCGTCAATTATATTTTTTTTTCGATTTAGATTTGCTGTTCATAGCTGTTTCAGACAATCTTGATGTATTTTGATACTTTGACAACGATTTTTCCAGTAGCTTAGAAGAAAACGATGTTTTTGTTCTTAGGTCGTTACAGTATGATAGAAAAAAAAATTTCGTCAATTATAATTTGTTTTCGATTTAGATTTGCTGTTCATAGCTGTTTAAGACAATCTTGATGTATTTTGATACTTTGAAAACGATTTTTCCAGTAGCTTAGAAGAAAACGATGTTTTTTTTTCTTTGGTCGTTACAGTATGAAAGAAAAAAAAAATTCGTTAATATTAATTTTTTTCGATTTGGATTTGCTGTTCATAGCTGTTTAAGACACTCTTGATGTATTTTGACACTTTGACAACGATTTTTCCAGTAGTTTAGAAGAAAACGATGTTTTTTTTTATTTGGTCGTTACAGTATGATAGAAAAAAAAAAGCTGTTATCTCCGTCAATTATATTTTTTTTTCGATTTAGATTTGCTGTTCATAGCTGTGTAAGACAATCTTGATGTATTTTGATACTTTGACAACGATTTTTCCAGTAGCTTAGAAGAAAACGATGTTTTTTTTCTTTGGTCGTTACAGTATGAAAGAAAAAAAAAATTCGTTAATATTAATTTTTTTCGATTTGGATTTGCTGTTCATAGCTGTTTAAGACACTCTTGATGTATTTTGACACTTTGACAACGATTTTTCCAGTAGTTTAGAAGAAAACGATGTTTTTTTTTATTTGGTCGTTACAGTACGAAAGAAAAAAAAAAGCTGTTATCTCCGTCAATTATAATTTGTTTTCGATTTAGATTGGCTTTTCATAGCTGTTTAAGACATTCTTGATGTATTTTGACACATTGACAACGATTTTTCCACTAGTTTAGAAGAAATTGATGTTTTTTTTTATTTGGTCGTTACAGTATGATAGAAAAAAAAATTCTGATAATTTTAATTTTTTTTAATTAGATTGGCTTTTCATAGCTGTTTAAGACAATCTTGATGTATTTTGACACTTTGACAACGATTTTTCCAGTAGCTTAGAAGAAAACGATGTTTTTTTTTTAATTTGGTCGTTACAGTACGAAAGAAAAAAAAAAGCTGTTATCTCCGTCAATTATATTTTTTTTTCGATTTAGATTTGCTGTTCATAGCTGTGTAAGACAATCTTGATGTATTTTGATACTTTGATACTTTGACAACGATTTTTCCAGTAGCTTAGAAGAAAACGATGTTTTTTTTCTTTGGTCGTTACAGTACGAAAGAAAAAAAAATGCTGTTATCTCCGTCAATATTAACTTTTTTCGATTTAGATTTGCTTTTCATAGCTGTTTAAGACAATCTTGATGTATTTTGATACTTTGACAACGATTTTTCCAGTAGCTTAGAAGAAAACGATGTTTTTGTTCTTAGGTCGTTACAGTATGATAGAAAAAAAAATTTCGTCAATTATAATTTGTTTTCGATTTAGATTAGCTTTTCATAGCTGTTTAAGACAATCTTGATGTATTTTGATACTTTGACAACGATTTTTCCAGTAGCTTAGAAGAAAACGATGTTTTTTTTTCTTTGGTCGTTACAGTATGAAAGAAAAAAAAAATTCGTTAATATTAATTTTTTTTCGATTTGGATTTGCTGTTCATAGCTGTTTAAGAAAATCTTGACGTATTTTGATACTTTGACAACGATTTTTCCAGTAGTATAGAAGAAAACGATGTTTTAGTTCTTAGGTCGTTACAGTATGATAGAAAAAAAAATTTCGTCAATTATAATTTGTTTTCGATTTAGATTTGCTGTTCATAGCTGTTTAAGACAATCTTGATGTATTTTGATACTTTGACAACGATTTTTCCAGTAGCTTAGAAGAAAACGATGTTTTTTTTTCTTTGGTCGTTACAGTATGAAAGAAAAAAAAAAATTCGTTAATATTAATTTTTTTTCGATTTGGATTTGCTGTTCATAGCTGTTTAAGGCACTCTTGATGTATTTTGACACTTTGACAACGATTTTTCCAGTAGTTTAGAAGAAAACGATGTTTTTTTTTATTTGGTCGTTACAGTATGATAGAAAAAAAAATTTCGTCAATTATAATTTGTTTTCTATTTAGATTTACTTTTCATAGCTGTTTGAGACAATCTTGATGTATTTTGATACTTTGACAACGATTTTTCCAGTAGCTTAGAAGAAAACGATGTATTGTTCTTTCTTTGGTCGTTACAGTACGATAGAAAAAAAAAAAGCTATTATCTCCGTCAATGTTAATTTTTTTTCTATTTAGATTTGCTTTTCATAGCTGTTTAAGACACTCTTGATGTATTTTGACACTTTGACAACGATTTTTCCAGTAGTTTAGAAGAAAACGATGTTTTTTTTTATTTGGTCGTTACAGTATGATAGAAAAAAAAATTTCGTCAATTATAATTTGTTTTCGATTTAGATTTGCTGTTCATAGCTGTTTAAGACAATTTTGATTTATTTTGATACTTTGACAACGATTTTTCCAGTAGCTTAGAAGAAAACGATGTTTTTTTTTATTTGGTCGTTACAGTATGATAGAAAAAAAAATTCTGATAATTTTAATTTTTTGTATTTAGATTGGCTTTTCATAGCTGTTTAAGACAATCTAGATGTATTTTGACACTTTGACAACGATTTTTCCAGTAGCTTAGAAGAAAACGATGTTTTTTTTTTATTTGGTCGTTACAGTACGAAAGAAAAAAAAAAGCTGTTATCTCCGTCAATTATATTTTTTTTTCGATTTAGATTTGCTGTTCATAGCTGTGTAAGACAATCTTGATGTATTTTGATACTTTGACAACGATTTTTCCAGTAGCTTAGAAGAAAACGATGTTTTTGTTCTTAGGTCGTTACAGTATGATAGAAAAAAAAATTTCGTCAATTATAATTTGTTTTCGATTTAGATTTGCTGTTCATAGCTGTTTAAGACAATCTTGATGTATTTTGATACTTTGAAAACGATTTTTCCAGTAGCTTAGAAGAAAACGATGTTTTTTTTTCTTTGGTCGTTACAGTATGAAAGAAAAAAAAAATTCGTTAATATTAATTTTTTTCGATTTGGATTTGCTGTTCATAGCTGTTTAAGACACTCTTGATGTATTTTGACACTTTGACAACGATTTTTCCAGTAGTTTAGAAGAAAACGATGTTTTTTTTTATTTGGTCGTTACAGTACGAAAGAAAAAAAAAAGCTGTTATCTCCGTCAATTATAATTTGTTTTCGATTTAGATTGGCTTTTCATAGCTGTTTAAGACATTCTTGATGTATTTTGACACATTGACAACGATTTTTCCACTAGTTTAGAAGAAATTGATGTTTTTTTTTATTTGGTCGTTACAGTATGATAGAAAAAAAAATTCCGATAATTTTAATTTTTTTTAATTAGATTGGCTTTTCATAGCTGTTTAAGACAATCTTGATGTATTTTGACACTTTGACAACGATTTTTCCAGTAGCTTAGAAGAAAACGATGTTTTTTTTTTAATTTGGTCGTTACAGTACGAAAGAAAAAAAAAAGCTGTTATCTCCGTCAATTATATTTTTTTTTTTCGATTTAGATTTGCTGTTCATAGCTGTGTAAGACAATCTTGATGTATTTTGATACTTTGACAACGATTTTTCCAGTAGCTTAGAAGAAAACGATGTTTTTTTTCTTTGGTCGTTACAGTACGAAAGAAAAAAAAATGCTGTTATCTCCGTCAATATTAACTTTTTTCGATTTAGATTTGCTTTTCATAGCTGTTTAAGACAATCTTGATGTATTTTGATACTTTGACAACGATTTTTCCAGTAGCTTAGAAGAAAACGATGTTTTTTTTTATTTGGTCGTTACAGTATGATAGAAAAAAAAATTCTGATAATTTTAATTTTTTTTATTTAGATTGGCTTTTCATAGCTGTTTAAGACAATCGAGATGTATTTTGACACTTTGACAACGATTTTTCCAGTAGCTTAGAAGAAAACGATGTTTTTTTTTTATTTGGTCGTTACAGTACGAAAGAAAAAAAAAAGCTGTTATCTCCGTCAATTATATTTTTTTTTCGATTTAGATTTGCTGTTCATAGCTGTTTCAGACAATCTTGATGTATTTTGATACTTTGACAACGATTTTTCCAGTAGCTTAGAAGAAAACGATGTTTTTTTTCTTTGGTCGTTACAGTACGAAAGAAAAAAAAATGCTGTTATCTCCGTCAATATTAACTTTTTTCGATTTAGATTTGCTTTTCATAGCTGTTTAAGACAATCTTGATGTATTTTGATACTTTGACAACGATTTTTCCAGTAGCTTAGAAGAAAACGATGTTTTTGTTCTTAGGTCGTTACAGTATGATAGAAAAAAAAATTTCGTCAATTATAATTTGTTTTCGATTAAGATTTGCTGTTCATAGCTGTTTAAGACAATCTTGATGTATTTTGATACTTTGACAACGATTTTTCCAGTAGCTTAGAAGAAAACGATGTTTTTTTTTCTTTGGTCGTTACAGTATGAAAGAAAAAAAAAATTCGTTAATATTAATTTTTTTTCGATTTGGATTTGCTGTTCATAGCTGTTTAAGACAATCTTGATGTATTTTGATACTTTGACAACGATTTTTCCAGTAGTTTAGAAGAAAACGATGTTTTTGTTCTTAGGTCGTTACAGTATGATAGAAAAAAAAATTTCGTCAATTATAATTTGTTTTCGATTTAGATTTGCTGTTCATAGCTGTTTAAGACAATCTTGATGTATTTTGATACTTTGACAACGATTTTTCCAGTAGCTTAGAAGAAAACGATGTTTTGTTCTTTCTTTGGTCGTTACAGTACGATAGAAAAAAAAAAAGCTATTATCTCCGTCAATGTTAATTTTTTTTCTATTTAGATTTGCTTTTCATAGCTGTTTAAGACACTCTTGATGTATTTTGACACTTTGACAACGATTTTTCCAGTAGTTTAGAAGAAAACGATGTTTTTTTTTATTTGGTCGTTACAGTATGATAGAAAAAAAAATTTCGTCAATTATAATTTGTTTTCGATTTAGATTTGCTGTTCATAGCTGTTTAAGACAATTTTGATGTATTTTGATACTTTGACAACGATTTTTCCAGTAGCTTAGAAGAAAACGATGTTTTTTTTTATTTGGTCGTTACAGTATGATAGAAAAAAAAATTCTGATAATTTTAATTTTTTGTATTTAGATTGGCTTTTCATAGCTGTTTAAGACAATCTAGATGTATTTTGACACTTTGACAACGATTTTTCCAGTAGCTTAGAAGAAAACGATGTTTTTTTTTTTATTTGGTCGTTACAGTACGAAAGAAAAAAAAAAGCTGTTATCTCCGTCAATTATATTTTTTTTCGATTTAGATTTGCTGTTCATAGCTGTGTAAGACAATCTTGATGTATTTTGATACTTTGACAACGATTTTTCCAGTAGCTTAGAAGAAAACGATGTTTTTTTCTTAGGTCGTTACAGTATGATAGAAAAAAAAATTTCGTCAATTATAATTTGTTTTCGATTTAGATTTGCTGTTCATAGCTGTTTAAGACAATCTTGATGTATTTTGATACTTTGAAAACGATTTTTCCAGTAGCTTAGAAGAAAACGATGTTTTTTTTTCTTTGGTCGTTACAGTATGAAAGAAAAAAAAAATTCGTTAATATTAATTTTTTTCGATTGGGATTTGCTGTTCATAGCTGTTTAAGACACTCTTGATGTATTTTGACACTTTGACAACGATTTTTCCAGTAGTTTAGAAGAAAACGATGTTTTTTTTTATTTGGTCGTTACAGTACGAAAGAAAAAAAAAAGCTGTTATCTCCGTCAATTATAATTTGTTTTCGATTTAGATTGGCTTTTCATAGCTGTTTAAGACATTCTTGATGTATTTTGACACATTGACAACGATTTTTCCACTAGTTTAGAAGAAATTGATGTTTTTTTTTATTTGGTCGTTACAGTATGATAGAAAAAAAAATTCTGATAATTTTAATTTTTTTTAATTAGATTGGCTTTTCATAGCTGTTTAAGACAATCTTGATGTATTTTGACACTTTGACAACGATTTTTCCAGTAGCTTAGAAGAAAACGATGTTTTTTTTTTAATTTGGTCGTTACAGTACGAAAGAAAAAAAAAAGCTGTTATCTCCGTCAATTATATTTTTTTTTTTTGATTTAGATTTGCTGTTCATAGCTGTGTAAGACAATCTTGATGTATTTTGATACTTTGACAACGATTTTTCCAGTAGCTTAGAAGAAAACGATGTTTTTTTTCTTTGGTCGTTACAGTACGAAAGAAAAAAAAATGCTGTTATCTCCGTCAATATTAACTTTTTTCGATTTAGATTTGCTTTTCATAGCTGTTTAAGACAATCTTGATGTATTTTGATACTTTGACAACGATTTTTCCAGTAGCTTAGAAGAAAACGATGTTTTTTTTTATTTGGTCGTTACAGTATGATAGAAAAAAAAATTCTGATAATTTTAATTTTTTTTATTTAGATTGGCTTTTCATAGCTGTTTAAGACAATCGAGATGTATTTTGACACTTTGACAACGATTTTTCCAGTAGCTTAGAAGAAATTGATGTTTTTTTTTATTTGGTCGTTACAGTATGATAGAAAAAAAAATTCTGATAATTTTATTTTTTTTTAATTAGATTGGCTTTTCATAGCTGTTTAAGACAATCTTGATGTATTTTGACACTTTGACAACGATTTTTCCAGTAGCTTAGAAGAAAACGATGTTTTTTTTTTAATTTGGTCGTTACAGTACGAAAGAAAAAAAAAAGCTGTTATCTCCGTCAATTATATTTTTTTTTCGATTTAGATTTGCTGTTCATAGCTGTGTAAGACAATCTTGATGTATTTTGATACTTTGACAACGATTTTTCCAGTAGCTTAGAAGAAAACGATGTTTTTTTTCTTTGGTCGTTACAGTACGAAAGAAAAAAAAATGCTGTTATCTCCGTCAATATTAACTTTTTTCGATTTAGATTTGCTTTTCATAGCTGTTTAAGACAATCTTGATGTATTTTGATACTTTGACAACGATTTTTCCAGTAGCTTAGAAGAAAACGATGTTTTTGTTCTTAGGTCGTTACAGTATGATAGAAAAAAAAATTTCGTCAATTATAATTTGTTTTCGATTTAGATTAGCTTTTCATAGCTGTTTAAGACAATCTTGATGTATTTTGATACTTTGACAACGATTTTTCCAGTAGCTTAGAAGAAAACGATGTTTTTTTTTATTTGGTCGTTACAGTATGATAGAAAAAAAAATTCTGATAATTTTAATTTTTTTTATTTAGATTGGCTTTTCATAGCTGTTTAAGACAATCTAGATGTATTTTGACACTTTGACAACGATTTTTCCAGTAGCTTAGAAGAAAACGATGTTTTTTTTTATTTGGTCGTTACAGTACGAAAGAAAAAAAAAAGCTGTTATCTCCGTCAATTATATTTTTTTTTCGATTTTGATTTGCTGTTCATAGCTGTTTCAGACAATCTTGATGTATTTTGATACTTTGACAACGATTTTTCCAGTAGCTTAGAAGAAAACGATGTTTTTTTTCTTTGGTCGTTACAGTACGAAAGAAAAAAAAATGCTGTTATCTCCGTCAATATTAACTTTTTTCGATTTAGATTTGCTTTTCATAGCTGTTTAAGACAATCTTGATGTATTTTGATACTTTGACAACGATTTTTCCAGTAGCTTAGAAGAAAACGATGTTTTTGTTCTTAGGTCGTTACAGTATGATAGAAAAAAAAATTTCGTCAATTATAATTTGTTTTCGATTAAGATTTGCTGTTCATAGCTGTTTAAGACAATCTTGATGTATTTTGATACTTTGACAACGATTTTTCCAGTAGCTTAGAAGAAAACGATGTTTTTTTTTCTTTGGTCGTTACAGTATGAAAGAAAAAAAAAATTCGTTAATATTAATTTTTTTCGATTTGGATTTGCTGTTCATAGCTGTTTAAGACAATCTTGATGTATTTTGATACTTTGACAACGATTTTTCCAGTAGTTTAGAAGAAAACGATGTTTTTGTTCTTAGGTCGTTACAGTATGATAGAAAAAAAAATTTCGTCAATTATAATTTGTTTTCGATTTAGATTTGCTGTTCATAGCTGTTTAAGACAATCTTGATGTATTTTGATACTTTGACAACGATTTTTCCAGTAGCTTAGAAGAAAACGATGTTTTGTTCTTTCTTTGGTCGTTACAGTACGATAGAAAAAAAAAAAGCTATTATCTCCGTCAATGTTAATTTTTTTTCTATTTAGATTTGCTTTTCATAGCTGTTTAAGACACTCTTGATGTATTTTGACACTTTGACAACGATTTTTCCAGTAGTTTAGAAGAAAACGATGTTTTTTTTTATTTGGTCGTTACAGTATGATAGAAAAAAAAATTTCGTCAATTATAATTTGTTTTCGATTTAGATTTGCTGTTCATAGCTGTTTAAGACAATTTTGATGTATTTTGATACTTTGACAACGATTTTTCCAGTAGCTTAGAAGAAAACGATGTTTTTGTTCTTAGGTCGTTACAGTATGATAGAAAAAAAAATTTCGTCAATTATAATTTGTTTTCTATTTAGATTTACTTTTCATAGCTGTTTGAGACAATCTTGATGTATTTTGATACTTTGACAAAGATTTTTCCAGTAGTTTAGAAGAAAACGATGTTTTTTTTTATTTGGTCGTTACAGTACGAAAGAAAAAAAAAAGCTGTTATCTCCGTCAATTATAATTTGTTTTTGATTTAGATTGGTTTTTCATAGCTGTTTAAGACAATCTTGATGTATTTTAATACTTTGACAACGATTTTTCCAGTAGCTTAGAAGAAAACGATGTTTTTTTTCTTTGGTCGTTAAAGTATGAAAGAAAAAAAAATTGCGTCAATATTAATTTTTTTTCGATTTAGATTTGCTTTTCATAGCTGTTTAAGACAATCTTGATGTATTTTGATACTTTGACAACGATTTTTCCAGTAGCTTAGAAGAAAACGATGTTTTTGTTCTTAGGTCGTTACAGTATGATAGAAAAAAAAATTTCGTCAATTATAATTTTTTTTCGATTTGGATTTGCTGTTCATAGCTGTTTAAGACACTCTTGATGTATTTTGACACTTTGACAACGATTTTTCCAGTAGCTTAGAAGAAAACGATGTTTTTTTTTCTTTGGTCGTTACAGTATGAAAGAAAAAAAAAATTCGTTAATATTAATTTTTTTTCGATTTGGATTTGCTGTTCATAGCTGTTTAAGGCACTCTTGATGTATTTTGACACTTTGACAACGATTTTTCCAGTAGTTTAGAAGAAAACGATGTTTTTTTTTATTTGGTCGTTACAGTATGATAGAAAAAAAAATTTCGTTAATTTTAATTTTTTTTTAATTAGATTGGCTTTTCATAACTGTTTAAGACAATCTTGATGTATTTTGACACTTTGACAACGATTTTTCCAGTAGCTTAGAAGAAAACGATGTTTTTGTTCTTAGGTCGTTACAGTATGATAGAAAAAAAAATTTCGTCAATTATAATTTGTTTTCGTTTTAGATTTGCTGTTCATAGCTGTTTAAGACAATCTTGATATATTTTGATACTTTGACAACGATTTTTCCAGTAGTTTAGAAGAAAACGATGTTTTTTTTTCTTTGGTCGTTACAGTACGAAAGAAAAAAAAAATGCTGTTAACTCCGTCAATGTTAATTTTTTTTCCAGTAGTTTTGGTTTTCATAGCTGTTTAAGACAATCTTGATGTATTTTGATACTTTGACAACGATTTTCCAGTAGCTTAGAAGAAAACGATGTTTTTTTTTCTTTGGTCGTTACAGTACGAAAGAAAAAAAAATGCTGTTATCTCCGTCAATATTAATTTTTTTCGATTTAGATTGGCTTTTCATAGCTGTTTAAGACAATCTTGATGTATTTTGATACTTTGACAACGATTTTTCCAGTAGCTTAGAAGAAAACGATGTTTTTTTTTCTTTGGTCGTTACAGTACGAAAGAAAAAAAAATGCTGTTATCTCCGTCAATATTAACTTTTTTCGATTTAGATTTGCTTTTCATAGCTGTTTAAGACAATCTTGATGTATTTTGATACTTTGACAACGATTTTTCCAGTAGCTTAGAAGAAAACGATGTTTTTGTTCTTAGGTCGTTACAGTATGATAGAAAAAAAAATTTCGTCAATTATAATTTGTTTTCTATTTAGATTTACTTTTCATAGCTGTTTGAGACAATCTTGATGTATTTTGATACTTTGACAACGATTTTTCCAGTAGTTTAGAAGAAAACGATGTTTTTTTTTATTTGGTCGTTACAGTACGAAAGAAAAAAAAAAGCTGTTATCTCCGTCAATTATAATTTGTTTTTGATTTAGATTGGTTTTTCATAGCTGTTTAAGACAATCTTGATGTATTTTAATACTTTGACAACGATTTTTCCAGTAGCTTAGAAGAAAACGATGTTTTTTTTCTTTGGTCGTTAAAGTATGAAAGAAAAAAAAATTGCGTCAATATTAATTTTTTTTCGATTTAGATTTGCTTTTCATAGCTGTTTAAGACAATCTTGATGTATTTTGATACTTTAACAACGATTTTTCCAGTAGCTTAGAAGAAAACGATGTTTTTGTTCTTAGGTCGTTACAATATGATAGAAAAAAAAATTTCGTCAATTATAATTTTTTTTCGATTTGGATTTGCTGTTCATAGCTGTTTAAGACACTCTTGATGTATTTTGACACTTTGACAACGATTTTTCCAGTAGCTTAGAAGAAAACGATGTTTTTTTTTCTTTGGTCGTTACAGTATGAAAGAAAAAAAAAAATTCGTTAATATTAATTTTTTTTCGATTTGGATTTGCTGTTCATAGCTGTTTAAGGCACTCTTGATGTATTTTGACACTTTGACAACGATTTTTCCAGTAGTTTAGAAGAAAACGATGTTTTTTTTTATTTGGTCGTTACAGTATGATAGAAAAAAAAATTTCGTTAATTTAAATTTTTTTTTAATTAGATTGGCTTTTCATAACTGTTAAAGACAATCTTGATGTATTTTGATACTTTGGCAACGATTTTTCCAGTAGTTTAGAAGAAAACGATGTTTTTTTTTTCTATGGTCGTTACAGTACGAAAGAAAAAAAAATGCTGTTAACTCCGTCAATGTTAATTTTTTTCGATTTAGATTTGCTTTTCATAGCTGTTTAAGACAATCTTGATGTATTTTGACACTTTGACAACGATTTTTCCAGTAGTTTAGAAGAAAACGATGTTTTTTTTTCTTAGGTCGTTACAGTATGATAGAAAAAAAAATTTCGTCAATGTTAATTTTTTTTCTATTTAGATTTGCTTTTCATAGCTGTTTAAGACAATCTTGATGTATTTTGATACTTTGACAACGATTTTTCCAGTGGCTTAGAAGAAAACGATGTTTATTTTTATTTGGTCGTTACAGTACGAAAGAAAAAAAAATGCTGTTAACTCCGTAAATGTAAATTTTTTTTCTATTTAGATTTGCTTTTCATAGCTGTTTAAGACAATCTTGATGTATTTTGACACTTTGACAACGATTTTTCCAGTAGTTTAGAAGAAAACGATGTTTTTTTTTATATGGTCGTTACAGTACGAAAGAAAAAAAAAGCTGTTATCTCCGTCAATTATAATTTTTTTTCGATTTAGATTTGCTGTTCATAGCTGTTTAAGACAATCTTGATGTATTTTGATACTTTGACAACGATTTTTCCAGTAGCTTAGAAGAAAACGATGTTTTTTTTCTTTGGTCGTTACAGTACGAAAGAAAAAAAAATGCTGTTATCTCCGTCAATATTAACTTTTTTCGATTTAGATTTGCTTTTCATAGTTGTTTAAGACAATCTTGATGTATTTTGATACTTTGACAACGATTTTTCCAGTAGCTTAGAAGAAAACGATGTTTTTGTTCTTAGGTCGTTACAAAATGATAGAAAAAAAAATTTCGTCAATTATAATTTGTTTTCTATTTAGATTTGCTTTTCATAGCTGTTTGAGACAATCTTGATGTATTTTGATACTTTGACAACGATTTTTCCAGTAGTTTAGAAGAAAACGATGTTTTTTTTTCTTTGGTCGTTACAGTACGAAAGAAAAAAAAATGCTGTTATCTCCGTCAATATTAATTTTTTTCGATTTAGATTGGCTTTTCATAGCTGTTTAAGACAATCTTGATGTATTTTGATACTTTGACAACGATTTTTCCAGTAGCTTAGAAGAAAACGATGTTTTTTTTCTTTGGTCGTTACAGTACGAAAGAAAAAAAAATGCTGTTATCTCCGTCAATATTAACTTTTTTCGATTTAGATTTGCTTTTCATAGCTGTTTAAGACAATCTTGATGTATTTTGATACTTTGACAACGATTTTTCCAGTAGCTTAGAAGAAAACGATGTTTTTGTTCTTAGGTCGTTACAGTATGATAGAAAAAAAAATTTCGTCAATTATAATTTGTTTTCTATTTAGATTTGATTTTCATAGCTATTTGAGACAATCTTGATGTATTTTGATACTTTGACAACGATTTTTCCAGTAGTTTAGAAGAAAACGATGTTTTTTTTTATTTGGTCGTTACAGTACGAAAGAAAAAAAAAAGCTGTTATCTCCGTCAATTATAATTTGTTTTTCATTTAGATTGGTTTTTCATAGCTGTTTAAGACAATCTTGATGTATTTTAATACTTTGACAACGATTTTTCCAGTAGCTTAGAAGAAAACGATGTTTTTTTTCTTTGGTCGTTACAGTATGAAAGAAAAAAAAATTGCGTCAATATTAATTTTTTTTCGATTTAGATTTGCTTTTCATAGCTGTTTAAGACAATCTTGATGTATTTTGATACTTTGACAACGATTTTTCCAGTAGCTTAGAAGAAAACGATGTTTTTGTTCTTAGGTCGTTACAGTATGATAGAAAAAAAAATTTCGTCAATTATAATTTGTTTTTGATTTAGATTGGTTTTTCATAGCTGTTTAAGACAATCTTGATGTATTTTAATACTTTGACAACGATTTTTCCAGTAGCTTAGAAGAAAACGATGTTTTTTTTCTTTGGTCGTTACAGTATGAAAGAAAAAAAAATTGCGTCAATATTAATTTTTTTTCGATTAAGATTTGCTTTTCATAGCTGTTTAAGACAATCTTGATGTATTTTGATACTTTGACAACGATTTTTCCAGTAGCTTAGAAGAAAACGATGTTTTTGTTCTTAGGTCGTTACAGTATGATAGAAAAAAAAATTTCGTCAATTATAATTTGTTTTCGATTTAGATTTGCTGTTCATAGCTGTTTAAGACAATCTTGATATATTTTGATACTTTGACAACGATTTTTCCAGTAGTTTAGAAGAAAACGATGTTTTTTTTTTTTTGGTCGTTACAGTACGAAAGATAAAAAAAAAAATGCTGTTAACTCCGTCAATGTTAATTTTTTTTCCAGTAGTTTTGCTTTTCATAGCTGTTTAAGACAATCTTGATGTATTTTGATACTTTGACAACGATTTTTCCAGTAGTTTAGAAGAAAACGATGTTTTTTTTTCTTTGGTCGTTACAAAGTATGAAAGAAAAAAAAAATTCGTTAATATTAATTTTTTTTCGATTTGGATTTGCTGTTCATAGCTGTTTAAGACACTCTTGATGTATTTTGACACTTTGACAACGATTTTTCCAGTAGTTTAGAAGAAAACGATGTTTTTTTTCTTTGGTCGTTACAGTACGAAAGAAAAAAAAATGCTGTTATCTCCGTCAATATTAACTTTTTTCGATTTAGATTTGCTTTTCATAGCTGTTTAAGACAATCTTGATGTATTTTGATACTTTGACAACGATTTTTCCAGTAGCTTAGAAGAAAACGATGTTTTTGTTCTTAGGTCGTTACAGTATGATAGAAAAAAAAATTTCGTCAATTATAATTTGTTTTCGTTTTAGATTTGCTGTTCATAGCTGTTTAAGACAATCTTGATATATTTTGATACTTTGACAACGATTTTTCCAGTAGTTTAGAAGAAAACGATGTTTTTTTTTCTTTTGGTCGTTACAGTACGAAAGAAAAAAAAAATGCTGTTAACTCCGTCAATGTTAATTTTTTTTCCAGTAGTTTTGCTTTTCATAGCTGTTTAAGACAATCTTGATGTATTTTGATACTTTGACAACGATTTTCCAGTAGTTTAGAAGAAAACGATGTTTTTTTTTCTTTGGTCGTTACAGTACGAAAGAAAAAAAAATGCTGTTATCTCCGTCAATATTAATTTTTTTCGATTTAGATTGGCTTTTCATAGCTGTTTAAGACAATCTTGATGTATTTTGATACTTTGACAACGATTTTTCCAGTAGCTTAGAAGAAAACGATGTTTTTGTTCTTAGGTCGTTACAGTATGATAGAAAAAAAAATTTCGTCAATTATAATTTGTTTTCTATTTAGATTTGCTTTTCATAGCTGTTTAAGACAATCTTGATGTATTTTGATACTTTGACAACGATTTTTCCAGTAGCTTAGAAGAAAACGATGTTTTTTTTTCTTTGGTTGTTACAAAGTATGAAAGAAAAAAAAAATTCGTTAATTTTAATTTTTTTTAATTAGATTGGCTTTTCATAGCTGTTTAAGACAATCTTGATGTATTTTGACACTTTGACAACGATTTTTCCAGTAGCTTAGAAGAAAACGATGTTTTTTTTTTATTTGGTCGTTACAGTACGAAAGAAAAAAAAAAGCTGTTATCTCCGTCAATTATATTTTTTTTTTCGATTTAGATTTGCTGTTTATAGCTGTTTAAGACAATCTTGATGTATTTTGATACTTTGACAACGATTTTTCCAGTAGTTTAGAAGAAAACGATGTTTTTTTTTTCTTTGGTCGTTACAGTACGATAGAAAAAAAAAAAGCTGTTAACTCCGTCAATATTAATTTTTTTTCGATTTAGATTTGCTTTTCATAGCTGTTTAAGACAATCTTGATGTATTTTGATACTTTGACAACGATTTTTCCAGTAGCTTAGAAGAAAACGATGTTTTTTTTGTCTTTGGTCGTTACAGTACAATAGAAAAAAAAAATTCGTCAATGTTATTTTTTTCGATTTAGATTTGCTGTTCATAGCTGTTTAAGACAATCTTGATGTATTTTGATACTTTGACAACGATTTTTCCAGTAGCTTAGAAGAAAACGATGTTTTTTTTATTTGGTCGTTACAGTATGATAGAAAAAAAAATTCTGATAATTTTAATTTTTTTTAATTAGATTGGCTTTTCATAGCTGTTTAAGACACTCTTGATGTATTTTGACACTTTGACAACGATTTTTCCAGTAGCTTAGAAGAAAACGATGTTTTTTTTTTATTTGGTCGTTACAGTACGAAAGAAAAAAAAAAGCTGTTATCTCCGTCAATTATATTTTTTTTTTCGATTTAGATTTGCTGTTTATAGCTGTTTAAGACAATCTTGATGTATTTTGATACTTTGACAACGATTTTTCCAGTAGTTTAGAAGAAAACGATGTTTTTTTTTTCTTTGGTCGTTACAGTACGATAGAAAAAAAAAAAGCTGTTAACTCCGTCAATATTAATTTTTTTTCGATTAAGATTTGCTTTTCATAGCTGTTTAAGACAATCTTGATGTATTTTGATACTTTGACAACGATTTTTCCAGTAGCTTAGAAGAAAACGATGTTTTTTTTGTCTTTGGTCGTTACAGTACGATAGAAAAAAAAAATTCGTCAATGTTATTTTTTTTCGATTTAGATTTGCTGTTCATAGCTGTTTAAGACAATCTTGATGTATTTTGATACTTTGACAACGATTTTTCCAGTAGCTTAGAAGAAAACGATGTTTTTGTTCTTAGGTCGTTACAGTATGATAGAAAAAAAAATTTCGTCAATTATAATTTGTTTTCGATTTAGATTTGCTTTTCATATCTGTTTAAGACAATCTTGATGTATTTTGATACTTTGACAACGATTTTTCCAGTAGCTTAGAAGAAAACGATGTTTTTTTTGTCTTTGGTCGTTACAGTACGATAGAAAAAAAAAATTCGTCAATGTTATTTTTTTTCGATTTAGATTTGCTGTTCATAGCTGTTTAAGACAATCTTGATGTATTTTGATACTTTGACAACGATTTTTCCAGTAGCTTAGAAGAAAACGATGTTTTTGTTCTTAGGTCGTTACAGTATGATAGAAAAAAAAATTTCGTCAATTATAATTTGTTTTCGATTTAGATTTGCTTTTCATATCTGTTTAAGACAATCTTGATGTATTTTGATACTTTGACAACGATTTTTCCAGTAGCTTTGAAGAAAACGATGTTTTTGTTCTTAGGTCGTTACAGTATGATAGAAAAAAAAATTTCGTCAATTATAATTTGTTTTCGATTTAGATTTGCTGTTCATAGCTGTTTAAGACAATCTTGATGTATTTTAATACTTTGACAACGATTTTTCCAGTAGCTTAGAAGAAAACGATGTTTTTTTTCTTTGGTCGTTACAGTATGAAAGAAAAAAAAATTGCGTCAATATTAATTTTTTTTCGATTTAGATTTGCTTTTCATAGCTGTTTAAGACAATCTTGATGTATTTTGATACTTTGACAACGATTTTTCCAGTAGCTTCGAAGAAAACGATGTTTTTGTTCTTTTGGTCGTTACAGTATGATAGAAAAAAAAATTTCGTCAATTATAATTTGTTTTCGATTTAGATTTGCTTTTCATAGCTGTTTAAGACAATCTTGATGTATTTTGATACTTTGACAACGATTTTTCCAGTAGTTTAGAAGAAAACGATGTTTTTTTTTCTTTGGTCGTTACAGTACGAAAGAAAAAAAAATGCTGTTAACTCCGTCAATGTTAATTTTTTTTCCAGTAGTTTTGCTTTTCATAGCTGTTTAAGACAATCTTGATGTATTTTGATACTTTGACAACGATTTTTCCAGTAGCTTAGAAGAAAACGATGTTGTTTTTCTTTGGTCGTTACAGTATAAAAGAAAAAAAAAATGCTGTTATCTCCGTCAATATTAATTTTTTTCGATTTAGATTGGCTTTTCATAGCTGTTTAAGACAATCTTGATGTATTTTGATACTTTGACAACGATTTTTCAAGTAGCTTAGAAGAAAACGATGTTTTTTTTCTTTGGTCGTTACAGTACGAAAGAAAAAAAAATGCTGTTATCTCCGTCAATATTAACTTTTTTCGATTTAGATTTGCTTTTCATAGCTGTTTAAGACAATCTTGATGTATTTTGATACTTTGACAACGATTTTTCCAGTAGCTTAGAAGAAAACGATGTTTTTGTTCTTAGGTCGTTACAGTATGATAGAAAAAAAAATTTCGTCAATTATAATTTGTTTTCTATTTAGATTTGCTGTTCATAGCTGTTTAAGACAATCTTGATGTATTTTGATACTTTGACAACGATTTTTCCAGTAGCTTAGAAGAAAACGATGTTTTTTTTTCTTTGGTCGTTACAGTATGAAAGAAAATAAAAATTCGTTAATATTAATTTTTTTTCGATTTGGATTTGCTGTTCATAGCTGTTTAAGACAATCTTGATGTATTTTGATACTTTGACAACGATTTTTCCAGTAGTTTAGAAGAAAACGATGTTTTTTTTTTCTTTGGTCGTTACAGTACAATAGAAAAAAAAAGGTGTTAACTCCGTCAATATTAATTTTTTTTCGATTTAGATTTGCTTTTCCTAGCTGTTTAAGACAATCTTGATGTATTTTGATACTTTGACAACGATTTTTCCAGTAGCTTAGAAGAAAACGATGCTTTTTTTTCTTTGGTCGTTACAGTATGAAAGAAAAAAAAAATTCGTTAATATTAATTTTTTTCGATTTGGATTTGCTATGAACAGCTGTTTAAGACAATCTTGATGTATTTTGATACTTTGACAACGATTTTTCCAGTAGCTTAGAAGAAAACGATGTTTTTGTTCTTAGGTCGTTACAGTATGATAGAAAAAAAAATTTCGTCAATTATAATTTGTTTTCGATTAAGATTTGCTGTTCATAGCTGTTTAAGACAATCTTGATGTATTTTGATACTTTGACAACGATTTTTCCAGTAGCTTAGAAGAAAACGATGTTTTTTTTTCTTTGGTCGTTACAGTATGAAAGAAAAAAAAAATTCGTTAATATTAATTTTTTTCGATTTGGATTTGCTGTTCATAGCTGTTTAAGACACTCTTGATGTATTTTGACACTTTGACAACGATTTTTCCAGTAGTTTAGAAGAAAACGATGTTTTTTTTTATTTGGCCGTTACAGTACGAAAGAAAAAAAAAAGCTGTTATCTCCGTCAATTATAATTTGTTTTCGATTTAGATTGGCTTTTCATAGCTGTTTAAGACATTCTTGATGTATTTTGACACATTGACAACGATTTTTCCACTAGTTTAGAAGAAATTGATGTTTTTTTTTATTTGGTCGTTACAGTATGATAGAAAAAAAAATTCTGATAATTTTAATTTTTTTTAATTAGATTGGCTTTTCATAGCTGTTTAAGACAATCTTGATGTATTTTGACACTTTGACAACGATTTTTCCAGTAGCTTAGAAGAAAACGATGTTTTTGTTCTTAGGTCGTTACAGTATGATAGAAAAAAAAATTTCGTCAATTATAATTTGTTTTCTATTTAGATTTGCTTTTCATAGCTGTTTAAGACAATCTTGATGTATTTTGATACTTTGACAACGATTTTTCCAGTAGCTTAGAAGAAAACGATGTTTTTTTTTCTTTGGTCGTTACAAAGTATGAAAGAAAAAAAAAATTCGTTAATATTAATTTTTTTTCGATTTGGATTTGCTGTTCATAGCTGTTTAAGACACTCTTGATGTATTTTGATACTTTGACAACGATTTTTCCACTAGTTTAGAAGAAAACGATGTTTTTTTTATTTGGTCGTTACAGTATGATAGAAAAAAAAATTCTGATAATTTTAATTTTTTTTAATTAGATTGGCTTTTCATAGCTGTTTAAGACAATCTTGATGTATTTTGACACTTTGACAACGATTTTTCCAGTAGCTTAGAAGAAAACGATGTTTTTTTTCTTTGGTCGTTACAGTATGAAAGAAAATAAAAATTCGTTAATATTAATTTTTTTTCGATTTGGATTTGCTGTTCATAGCTGTTTAAGACAATCTTGATGTATTTTGACACTTTGACAACGATTTTTCCAGTAGCTTAGAAGAAAACGATGTTGTTTTTCTTTGGTCGTTACAGTACGAAAGAAAAAAAAATGCTGTTATCTCCGTCAATATTAATTTTTTTCGATTTAGATTGGCTTTTCATAGCTGTTTAAGACAATCTTGATGTATTTTGATACTTTGACAACGATTTTTCAAGTAGCTTAGAAGAAAACGATGTTTTTTTTCTTTGGTCGTTACAGTACGAAAGAAAAAAAAATGCTGTTATCTCCGTCAATATTAACTTTTTTCGATTTAGATTTGCTGTTCATAGCTGTTTAAGACAATCTTGATGTATTTTGATACTTTGACAACGATTTTTCCAGTAGCTTAGAAGAAAACGATGTTTTTGTTCTTAGGTCGTTACAGTATGATAGAAAAAAAAATTTCGTCAATTATAATTTGTTTTCGATTTAGATTTGCTTTTCATAGCTGTTTAAGACAATCTTGATGTATTTTGATACTTTGACAACGATTTTTCCAGTAGTTTAGAAGAAAACGATGTTTTTTTTTCTTTGGTCGTTACAGTACGAAAGAAAAAAAAATGCTGTTAACTCCGTCAATGTTAATTTTTTTTCCAGTAGTTTTGCTTTTCATAGCTGTTTAAGACAATCTTGATGTATTTTGATACTTTGACAACGATTTTTCCAGTAGCTTAGAAGAAAACGATGTTGTTTTTCTTTGGTCGTTACAGTATAAAAGAAAAAAAAATGCTGTTATCTCCGTCAATATTAATTTTTTTCGATTTAGATTGGCTTTTCATAGCTGTTTAAGACAATCTTGATGTATTTTGATACTTTGACAACGATTTTTCAAGTAGCTTAGAAGAAAACGATGTTTTTTTTCTTTGGTCGTTACAGTACGAAAGAAAAAAAAATGCTGTTATCTCCGTCAATATTAACTTTTTTCGATTTAGATTTGCTTTTCATAGCTGTTTAAGACAATCTTGATGTATTTTGATACTTTGACAACAATTTTTCCAGTAGCTTAGAAGAAAACGATGTTTTTGTTCTTAGGTCGTTACAGTATGATAGAAAAAAAAATTTCGTCAATTATAATTTGTTTTCTATTTAGATTTGCTGTTCATAGCTGTTTAAGATAATCTTGATGTATTTTGATACTTTGACAACGATTTTTCCAGTAGCTTAGAAGAAAACGATGTTTTTTTTCTTTGGTCGTTACAGTATGAAAGAAAATAAAAATTCGTTAATATTAATTTTTTTTCGATTTGGATTTGCTGTTCATAGCTGTTTAAGACAATCTTGATGTATTTTGATACTTTGACAACGATTTTTCCAGTAGTTTAGAAGAAAACGATGTTTTTTTTTTCTTTGGTCGTTACAGTACAATAGAAAAAAAAAGGTGTTAACTCCGTCAATATTAATTTTTTTTCGATTTAGATTTGCTTTTCATAGCTGTTTAAGACAATCTTGATGTATTTTGATACTTTGACAACGATTTTTCCAGTAGCTTAGAAGAAAACGATGCTTTTTTTTCTTTGGTCGTTACAGTATGAAAGAAAAAAAAAATTCGTTAATATTAATTTTTTTCGATTTGGATTTGCTATGAACAGCTGTTTAAGACAATCTTGATGTATTTTGATACTTTGACAACGATTTTTCCAGTAGCTTAGAAGAAAACGATGTTTTTGTTCTTAGGTCGTTACAGTATGATAGAAAAAAAAATTTCGTCAATTATAATTTGTTTTCGATTTAGATTTGCTGTTCATAGCTGTTTAAGACAATCTTGATGTATTTTGATACATTGACAACGATTTTTCCAGTAGCTTAGAAGAAAACGATGTTTTTTTTCTTTGGTCGTTACAGTATGAAAGAAAAAAAAATTGCGTCAATATTAATTTTTTTTCGATTAAGATTTGCTTTTCATAGCTGTTTAAGACAATCTTGATGTATTTTGTTACTTTGACAACGATTTTTCCAGTAGTTTAGAAGAAAACGATGTTTTTTTTCTTTGGTCGTTACAGTATGAAAAAAAAAAAAAATTCGTTAATATTAATTTTTTTTCGATTTGGATTTGCTGTTCATAGCTGTTTAAGACACTCTTGATGTATTTTGACACTTTGACAACGATTTTTCCAGTAGTTTAGAAGAAAACGATGTTTTTTTCTTTGGTCGTTACAGTACGAAAGAAAAAAAAATGCTGTTATCTCCGTCAATATTAACTTTTTTCGATTTAGATTTGCTTTTCATAGCTGTTTAAGACAATCTTGATGTATTTTGATACTTTGACAACGATTTTTCCAGTAGTTTAGAAGAAAACGATGTTTTTTTTTCTTTGGTCGTTACAAAGTATGAAAGAAAAAAAAAATTCGTTAATATTAATTTTTTTTCGATTTGGATTTGCTGTTCATAGCTGTTTAAGACACTCTTGATGTATTTTGACACTTTGACAACGATTTTTCCAGTAGTTTAGAAGAAAACGATGTTTTTTTTCTTTGGTCGTTACAGTACGAAAGAAAAAAAAATGCTGTTATCTCCGTCAATATTAACTTTTTTCGATTTAGATTTGCTTTTCATAGCTGTTTAAGACAATCTTGATGTATTTTGATACTTTGACAACGATTTTTCCAGTAGCTTAGAAGAAAACGATGTTTTTGTTCTTAGGTCGTTACAGTATGATAGAAAAAAAAATTTCGTCAATTATAATTTTTTTTCGATTTAGATTTGCTTTTCATAGCTGTTTAAGACAATCTTGATGTATTTTGATACTTTGACAACGATTTTTCCAGTAGCTTAGAAGAAAACGATGCTTTTTTTTCTTTGGTCGTTACAGTATGAAAGAAAAAAAAAATTCGTTAATATTAATTTTTTTCGATTTGGATTTGCTATGAACAGCTGTTTAAGACAATCTTGATGTATTTTGATACTTTGACAACGATTTTTCCAGTAGCTTAGAAGAAAACGATGTTTTTGTTCTTAGGTCGTTACAGTATGATAGAAAAAAAAATTTCGTCAATTATAATTTGTTTTCGATTTAGATTTGCTGTTCATAGCTGTTTAAGACAATCTTGATGTATTTTGATACATTGACAACGATTTTTCCAGTAGCTTAGAAGAAAACGATGTTTTTTTTCTTTGGTCGTTACAGTATGAAAGAAAAAAAAATTGCGTCAATATTAATTTTTTTTCGATTAAGATTTGCTTTTCATAGCTGTTTAAGACAATCTTGATGTATTTTGTTACTTTGACAACGATTTTTCCAGTAGTTTAGAAGAAAACGATGTTTTTTTTCTTTGGTCGTTACAGTATGAAAAAAAAAAAAAATTCGTTAATATTAATTTTTTTTCGATTTGGATTTGCTGTTCATAGCTGTTTAAGACACTCTTGATGTATTTTGACACTTTGACAACGATTTTTCCAGTAGTTTAGAAGAAAACGATGTTTTTTTCTTTGGTCGTTACAGTACGAAAGAAAAAAAAATGCTGTTATCTCCGTCAATATTAACTTTTTTCGATTTAGATTTGCTTTTCATAGCTGTTTAAGACAATCTTGATGTATTTTGATACTTTGACAACGATTTTTCCAGTAGTTTAGAAGAAAACGATGTTTTTTTTTCTTTGGTCGTTACAAAGTATGAAAGAAAAAAAAAATTCGTTAATATTAATTTTTTTTCGATTTGGATTTGCTGTTCATAGCTGTTTAAGACACTCTTGATGTATTTTGACACTTTGACAACGATTTTTCCAGTAGTTTAGAAGAAAACGATGTTTTTTTTCTTTGGTCGTTACAGTACGAAAGAAAAAAAAATGCTGTTATCTCCGTCAATATTAACTTTTTTCGATTTAGATTTGCTTTTCATAGCTGTTTAAGACAATCTTGATGTATTTTGATACTTTGACAACGATTTTTCCAGTAGCTTAGAAGAAAACGATGTTTTTGTTCTTAGGTCGTTACAGTATGATAGAAAAAAAAATTTCGTCAATTATAATTTGTTTTCGTTTTAGATTTGCTGTTCATAGCTGTTTAAGACAATCTTGATATATTTTGATACTTTGACAACGATTTTTCCAGTAGTTTAGAAGAAAACGATGTTTTTTTTTCTTTTGGTCGTTACAGTACGAAAGAAAAAAAAAATGCTGTTAACTCCGTCAATGTTAATTTTTTTTCCAGTAGTTTTGCTTTTCATAGCTGTTTAAGACAATCTTGATGTATTTTGATACTTTGACAACGATTTTTCCAGTAGCTTAGAAGAAAACGATGTTTTTTTTCTTTGGTCGTTACAGTACGAAAGAAAAAAAAATGCTGTTATCTCCGTCAATATTAACTTTTTTCGATTTAGATTTGCTTTATATAGCTGTTTAAGACAATCTTGATGTATTTTGATACTTTGACAACGATTTTTCCAGTAGCTTAGAAGAAAACGATGTTTTTGTTCTTAGGTCGTTACAGTATGATAGAAAAAAAAATTTCGTCAATTATAATTTGTTTTCTATTTAGATTTGCTTTTCATAGCTGTTTAAGACAATCTTGATGTATTTTGATACTTTGACAACGATTTTTCCAGTAGCTTAGAAGAAAACGATGTTTTTTTTCTTTGGTCGTTACAGTACGAAAGAAAAAAAAATGCTGTTATCTCCGTCAATATTAACTTTTTTCGATTTAGATTTGCTTTATATAGCTGTTTAAGACAATCTTGATGTATTTTGATACTTTGACAACGATTTTTCCAGTAGCTTAGAAGAAAACGATGTTTTTTTTCTTTGGTCGTTACAGTACGAAAGAAAAAAAAATGCTGTTATCTCCGTCAATATTAATTTTTTTCGATTTAGATTGGCTTTTCATAGCTGTTTAAGACAATCTTGATGTATTTTGATACTTTGACAACGATTTTTCCAGTAGCTTAGAAGAAAACGATGTTTTTTTTCTTTGGTCGTTACAGTACGAAAGAAAAAAAAATGCTGTTATCTCCGTCAATATTAACTTTTTTCGATTTAGATTTGCTTTATATAGCTGTTTAAGACAATCTTGATGTATTTTGATACTTTGACAACGATTTTTCCAGTAGCTTAGAAGAAAACGATGTTTTTGTTCTTAGGTCGTTACAGTATGATAGAAAAAAAAATTTCGTCAATTATAATTTGTTTTCTATTTAGATTTGCTTTTCATAGCTGTTTAAGACAATCTTGATGTATTTTGATACTTTGACAACGATTTTTCCAGTAGCTTAGAAGAAAACGATGTTTTTTTTTCTTTGGTCGTTACAAAGTATGAAAGAAAAAAAAAATTCGTTAATATTAATTTTTTTTCGATTTGGATTTGCTGTTCATAGCTGTTTAAGACACTCTTGATGTATTTTGACACATTGACAACGATTTTTCCACTAGTTTAGAAGAAAACGATGTTTTTTTTATTTGGTCGTTACAGTATGATAGAAAAAAAAATTCTGATAATTTTAATTTTTTTTAATTAGATTGGCTTTTCATAGCTGTTTAAGACAATCTTGATGTATTTTGACACTTTGACAACGATTTTTCCAGTAGCTTAGAAGAAAACGATGTTTTTTTTTTATTTGGTCGTTACAGTACGAAAGAAAAAAAAATGCTGTTATCTCCGTCAATATTAACTTTTTTCGATTTAGATTTGCTTTTCATAGCTGTTTAAGACAATCTTGATGTATTTTGATACTTTGACAACGATTTTTCCAGTAGTTTAGAAGAAAACGATGTTTTTTTTTCTTTGGTCGTTACAAAGTATGAAAGAAAAAAAAAATTCGTTAATATTAATTTTTTTTCGATTTGGATTTGCTGTTCATAGCTGTTTAAGACACTCTTGATGTATTTTGACACTTTGACAACGATTTTTCCAGTAGTTTAGAAGAAAACGATGTTTTTTTTCTTTGGTCGTTACAGTACGAAAGAAAAAAAAATGCTGTTATCTCCGTCAATATTAACTTTTTTCGATTTAGATTTGCTTTTCATAGCTGTTTAAGACAATCTTGATGTATTTTGATACTTTGACAACGATTTTTCCAGTAGCTTAGAAGAAAACGATGTTTTTGTTCTTAGGTCGTTACAGTATGATAGAAAAAAAAATTTCGTCAATTATAATTTGTTTTCGTTTTAGATTTGCTGTTCATAGCTGTTTAAGACAATCTTGATATATTTTGATACTTTGACAACGATTTTTCCAGTAGTTTAGAAGAAAACGATGTTTTTTTTTCTTTTGGTCGTTACAGTACGAAAGAAAAAAAAAATGCTGTTAACTCCGTCAATGTTAATTTTTTTTCCAGTAGTTTTGCTTTTCATAGCTGTTTAAGACAATCTTGATGTATTTTGATACTTTGACAACGATTTTTCCAGTAGCTTAGAAGAAAACGATGTTTTTGTTCTTAGGTCGTTACAGTATGATAGAAAAAAAAATTTCGTCAATTATAATTTGTTTTCTATTTAGATTTGCTTTTCATAGCTGTTTAAGACAATCTTGATGTATTTTGATACTTTGACAACGATTTTTCCAGTAGCTTAGAAGAAAACGATGTTTTTTTTCTTTGGTCGTTACAGTACGAAAGAAAAAAAAATGCTGTTATCTCCGTCAATATTAACTTTTTTCGATTTAGATTTGCTTTATATAGCTGTTTAAGACAATCTTGATGTATTTTGATACTTTGACAACGATTTTTCCAGTAGCTTAGAAGAAAACGATGTTTTTTTTCTTTGGTCGTTACAGTACGAAAGAAAAAAAAATGCTGTTATCTCCGTCAATATTAATTTTTTTCGATTTAGATTGGCTTTTCATAGCTGTTTAAGACAATCTTGATGTATTTTGATACTTTGACAACGATTTTTCCAGTAGCTTAGAAGAAAACGATGTTTTTGTTCTTAGGTCGTTACAGTATGATAGAAAAAAAAATTTCGTCAATTATAATTTGTTTTCGTTTTAGATTTGCTGTTCATAGCTGTTTAAGACAATCTTGATGTATTTTGATACTTTGACAACGATTTTTCCAGTAGCTTAGAAGAAAACGATGTTTTTGTTCTTAGGTCGTTACAGTATGATAGAAAAAAAAATTTCGTCAATTATAATTTGTTTTCTATTTAGATTTGCTTTTCATAGCTGTTTAAGACAATCTTGATGTATTTTGATACTTTGACAACGATTTTTCCAGTAGCTTAGAAGAAAACGATGTTTTTTTTCTTTGGTCGTTACAGTACGAAAGAAAAAAAAATGCTGTTATCTCCGTCAATATTAACTTTTTTCGATTTAGATTTGCTTTATATAGCTGTTTAAGACAATCTTGATGTATTTTGATACTTTGACAACGATTTTTCCAGTAGCTTAGAAGAAAACGATGTTTTTTTTCTTTGGTCGTTACAGTACGAAAGAAAAAAAAATGCTGTTATCTCCGTCAATATTAATTTTTTTCGATTTAGATTGGCTTTTCATAGCTGTTTAAGACAATCTTGATGTATTTTGATACTTTGACAACGATTTTTCCAGTAGCTTAGAAGAAAACGATGTTTTTTTTCTTTGGTCGTTACAGTACGAAAGAAAAAAAAATGCTGTTATCTCCGTCAATATTAACTTTTTTCGATTTAGATTTGCTTTATATAGCTGTTTAAGACAATCTTGATGTATTTTGATACTTTGACAACGATTTTTCCAGTAGCTTAGAAGAAAACGATGTTTTTGTTCTTAGGTCGTTACAGTATGATAGAAAAAAAAATTTCGTCAATTATAATTTGTTTTCTATTTAGATTTGCTTTTCATAGCTGTTTAAGACAATCTTGATGTATTTTGATACTTTGACAACGATTTTTCCAGTAGCTTAGAAGAAAACGATGTTTTTTTTTCTTTGGTCGTTACAAAGTATGAAAGAAAAAAAAAATTCGTTAATATTAATTTTTTTTCGATTTGGATTTGCTGTTCATAGCTGTTTAAGACACTCTTGATGTATTTTGACACATTGACAACGATTTTTCCACTAGTTTAGAAGAAAACGATGTTTTTTTTATTTGGTCGTTACAGTATGATAGAAAAAAAAATTCTGATAATTTTAATTTTTTTTAATTAGATTGGCTTTTCATAGCTGTTTAAGACAATCTTGATGTATTTTGACACTTTGACAACGATTTTTCCAGTAGCTTAGAAGAAAACGATGTTTTTTTTTTATTTGGTCGTTACAGTACGAAAGAAAAAAAAATGCTGTTATCTCCGTCAATATTAACTTTTTTCGATTTAGATTTGCTTTTCATAGCTGTTTAAGACAATCTTGATGTATTTTGATACTTTGACAACGATTTTTCCAGTAGTTTAGAAGAAAACGATGTTTTTTTTTCTTTGGTCGTTACAAAGTATGAAAGAAAAAAAAAATTCGTTAATATTAATTTTTTTTCGATTTGGATTTGCTGTTCATAGCTGTTTAAGACACTCTTGATGTATTTTGACACTTTGACAACGATTTTTCCAGTAGTTTAGAAGAAAACGATGTTTTTTTTCTTTGGTCGTTACAGTACGAAAGAAAAAAAAATGCTGTTATCTCCGTCAATATTAACTTTTTTCGATTTAGATTTGCTTTTCATAGCTGTTTAAGACAATCTTGATGTATTTTGATACTTTGACAACGATTTTTCCAGTAGCTTAGAAGAAAACGATGTTTTTGTTCTTAGGTCGTTACAGTATGATAGAAAAAAAAATTTCGTCAATTATAATTTGTTTTCGTTTTAGATTTGCTGTTCATAGCTGTTTAAGACAATCTTGATATATTTTGATACTTTGACAACGATTTTTCCAGTAGTTTAGAAGAAAACGATGTTTTTTTTTCTTTTGGTCGTTACAGTACGAAAGAAAAAAAAAATGCTGTTAACTCCGTCAATGTTAATTTTTTTTCCAGTAGTTTTGCTTTTCATAGCTGTTTAAGACAATCTTGATGTATTTTGATACTTTGACAACGATTTTTCCAGTAGCTTAGAAGAAAACGATGTTTTTTTTCTTTGGTCGTTACAGTACGAAAGAAAAAAAAATGCTGTTATCTCCGTCAATATTAACTTTTTTCGATTTAGATTTGCTTTATATAGCTGTTTAAGACAATCTTGATGTATTTTGATACTTTGACAACGATTTTTCCAGTAGCTTAGAAGAAAACGATGTTTTTTTTTCTTTGGTCGTTACAAAGTATGAAAGAAAAAAAAAATTGCGTCAATATTAATTTTTTTTCGATTAAGATTTGCTTTTCATAGCTGTTTAAGACAATCTTGATGTATTTTGTTACTTTGACAACGATTTTTCCAGTAGTTTAGAAGAAAACGATGTTTTTTTTCTTTGGTCGTTACAGTATGAAAAAAAAAAAAAATTCGTTAATATTAATTTTTTTTCGATTTGGATTTGCTGTTCATAGCTGTTTAAGACACTCTTGATGTATTTTGACACTTTGACAACGATTTTTCCAGTAGTTTAGAAGAAAACGATGTTTTTTTCTTTGGTCGTTACAGTACGAAAGAAAAAAAAATGCTGTTATCTCCGTCAATATTAACTTTTTTCGATTTAGATTTGCTTTTCATAGCTGTTTAAGACAATCTTGATGTATTTTGATACTTTGACAACGATTTTTCCAGTAGTTTAGAAGAAAACGATGTTTTTTTTTCTTTGGTCGTTACAAAGTATGAAAGAAAAAAAAAATTCGTTAATATTAATTTTTTTTCGATTTGGATTTGCTGTTCATAGCTGTTTAAGACACTCTTGATGTATTTTGACACTTTGACAACGATTTTTCCAGTAGTTTAGAAGAAAACGATGTTTTTTTTCTTTGGTCGTTACAGTACGAAAGAAAAAAAAATGCTGTTATCTCCGTCAATATTAACTTTTTTCGATTTAGATTTGCTTTTCATAGCTGTTTAAGACAATCTTGATGTATTTTGATACTTTGACAACGATTTTTCCAGTAGCTTAGAAGAAAACGATGTTTTTGTTCTTAGGTCGTTACAGTATGATAGAAAAAAAAATTTCGTCAATTATAATTTGTTTTCGTTTTAGATTTGCTGTTCATAGCTGTTTAAGACAATCTTGATATATTTTGATACTTTGACAACGATTTTTCCAGTAGTTTAGAAGAAAACGATGTTTTTTTTTCTTTTGGTCGTTACAGTACGAAAGAAAAAAAAAATGCTGTTAACTCCGTCAATGTTAATTTTTTTTCCAGTAGTTTTGCTTTTCATAGCTGTTTAAGACAATCTTGATGTATTTTGATACTTTGACAACGATTTTTCCAGTAGCTTAGAAGAAAACGATGTTTTTGTTCTTAGGTCGTTACAGTATGATAGAAAAAAAAATTTCGTCAATTATAATTTGTTTTCGTTTTAGATTTGCTGTTCATAGCTGTTTAAGACAATCTTGATATATTTTGATACTTTGACAACGATTTTTCCAGTAGTTTAGAAGAAAACGATGTTTTTTTTTCTTTTGGTCGTTACAGTACGAAAGAAAAAAAAAATGCTGTTAACTCCGTCAATGTTAATTTTTTTTCCAGTAGTTTTGCTTTTCATAGCTGTTTAAGACAATCTTGATGTATTTTGATACTTTGACAACGATTTTTCCAGTAGCTTAGAAGAAAACGATGTTTTTTTTCTTTGGTCGTTACAGTACGAAAGAAAAAAAAATGCTGTTATCTCCGTCAATATTAATTTTTTTCGATTTAGATTGGCTTTTCATAGCTGTTTAAGACAATCTTGATGTATTTTGATACTTTGACAACGATTTTTCCAGTAGCTTAGAAGAAAACGATGTTTTTTTTCTTTGGTCGTTACAGTACGAAAGAAAAAAAAATGCTGTTATCTCCGTCAATATTAACTTTTTTCGATTTAGATTTGCTTTATATAGCTGTTTAAGACAATCTTGATGTATTTTGATACTTTGACAACGATTTTTCCAGTAGCTTAGAAGAAAACGATGTTTTTGTTCTTAGGTCGTTACAGTATGATAGAAAAAAAAATTTCGTCAATTATAATTTGTTTTCTATTTAGATTTGCTTTTCATAGCTGTTTAAGACAATCTTGATGTATTTTGATACTTTGACAACGATTTTTCCAGTAGCTTAGAAGAAAACGATGTTTTTTTTTCTTTGGTCGTTACAAAGTATGAAAGAAAAAAAAAATTCGTTAATATTAATTTTTTTTCGATTTGGATTTGCTGTTCATAGCTGTTTAAGACACTCTTGATGTGTTTTGACACATTGACAACGATTTTTCCACTAGTTTAGAAGAAAACGATGTTTTTTTTATTTGGTCGTTACAGTATGATAGAAAAAAAAATTCTGATAATTTTAATTTTTTTTAATTAGATTGGCTTTTCATAGCTGTTTAAGACAATCTTGATGTATTTTGACACTTTGACAACGATTTTTCCAGTAGCTTAGAAGAAAACGATGTTTTTTTTTTATTTGGTCGTTACAGTACGAAAGAAAAAAAAATGCTGTTATCTCCGTCAATATTAACTTTTTTCGATTTAGATTTGCTTTTCATAGCTGTTTAAGACAATCTTGATGTATTTTGATACTTTGACAACGATTTTTCCAGTAGTTTAGAAGAAAACGATGTTTTTTTTTCTTTGGTCGTTACAAAGTATGAAAGAAAAAAAAAATTCGTTAATATTAATTTTTTTTCGATTTGGATTTGCTGTTCATAGCTGTTTAAGACACTCTTGATGTATTTTGACACTTTGACAACGATTTTTCCAGTAGTTTAGAAGAAAACGATGTTTTTTTTCTTTGGTCGTTACAGTACGAAAGAAAAAAAAATGCTGTTATCTCCGTCAATATTAACTTTTTTCGATTTAGATTTGCTTTTCATAGCTGTTTAAGACAATCTTGATGTATTTTGATACTTTGACAACGATTTTTCCAGTAGCTTAGAAGAAAACGATGTTTTTGTTCTTAGGTCGTTACAGTATGATAGAAAAAAAAATTTCGTCAATTATAATTTGTTTTCGTTTTAGATTTGCTGTTCATAGCTGTTTAAGACAATCTTGATATATTTTGATACTTTGACAACGATTTTTCCAGTAGTTTAGAAGAAAACGATGTTTTTTTTTCTTTTGGTCGTTACAGTACGAAAGAAAAAAAAAATGCTGTTAACTCCGTCAATGTTAATTTTTTTTCCAGTAGTTTTGCTTTTCATAGCTGTTTAAGACAATCTTGATGTATTTTGATACTTTGACAACGATTTTTCCAGTAGCTTAGAAGAAAACGATGTTTTTTTTCTTTGGTCGTTACAGTACGAAAGAAAAAAAAATGCTGTTATCTCCGTCAATATTAACTTTTTTCGATTTAGATTTGCTTTATATAGCTGTTTAAGACAATCTTGATGTATTTTGATACTTTGACAACGATTTTTCCAGTAGCTTAGAAGAAAACGATGTTTTTTTTTCTTTGGTCGTTACAAAGTATGAAAGAAAAAAAAAATTGCGTCAATATTAATTTTTTTTCGATTAAGATTTGCTTTTCATAGCTGTTTAAGACAATCTTGATGTATTTTGTTACTTTGACAACGATTTTTCCAGTAGTTTAGAAGAAAACGATGTTTTTTTTCTTTGGTCGTTACAGTATGAAAAAAAAAAAAAATTCGTTAATATTAATTTTTTTTCGATTTGGATTTGCTGTTCATAGCTGTTTAAGACACTCTTGATGTATTTTGACACTTTGACAACGATTTTTCCAGTAGTTTAGAAGAAAACGATGTTTTTTTCTTTGGTCGTTACAGTACGAAAGAAAAAAAAATGCTGTTATCTCCGTCAATATTAACTTTTTTCGATTTAGATTTGCTTTTCATAGCTGTTTAAGACAATCTTGATGTATTTTGATACTTTGACAACGATTTTTCCAGTAGTTTAGAAGAAAACGATGTTTTTTTTTCTTTGGTCGTTACAAAGTATGAAAGAAAAAAAAAATTCGTTAATATTAATTTTTTTTCGATTTGGATTTGCTGTTCATAGCTGTTTAAGACACTCTTGATGTATTTTGACACTTTGACAACGATTTTTCCAGTAGTTTAGAAGAAAACGATGTTTTTTTTCTTTGGTCGTTACAGTACGAAAGAAAAAAAAATGCTGTTATCTCCGTCAATATTAACTTTTTTCGATTTAGATTTGCTTTTCATAGCTGTTTAAGACAATCTTGATGTATTTTGATACTTTGACAACGATTTTTCCAGTAGCTTAGAAGAAAACGATGCTTTTGTTCTTAGGTCGTTACAGTATGATAGAAAAAAAAATTTCGTCAATTATAATTTGTTTTCGTTTTAGATTTGCTGTTCATAGCTGTTTAAGACAATCTTGATATATTTTGATACTTTGACAACGATTTTTCCAGTAGTTTAGAAGAAAACGATGTTTTTTTTTCTTTTGGTCGTTACAGTACGAAAGAAAAAAAAAATGCTGTTAACTCCGTCAATGTTAATTTTTTTTCCAGTAGTTTTGCTTTTCATAGCTGTTTAAGACAATCTTGATGTATTTTGATACTTTGACAACGATTTTTCCAGTAGCTTAGAAGAAAACGATGTTTTTTTTCTTTGGTCGTTACAGTACGAAAGAAAAAAAAATGCTGTTATCTCCGTCAATATTAACTTTTTTCGATTTAGATTTGCTTTATATAGCTGTTTAAGACAATCTTGATGTATTTTGATACTTTGACAACGATTTTTCCAGTAGCTTAGAAGAAAACGATGTTTTTGTTCTTAGGTCGTTACAGTATGATAGAAAAAAAAATTTCGTCAATTATAATTTGTTTTCTATTTAGATTTGCTTTTCATAGCTGTTTAAGACAATCTTGATGTATTTTGATACTTTGACAACGATTTTTCCAGTAGCTTAGAAGAAAACGATGTTTTTTTTCTTTGGTCGTTACAGTACGAAAGAAAAAAAAATGCTGTTATCTCCGTCAATATTAACTTTTTTCGATTTAGATTTGCTTTATATAGCTGTTTAAGACAATCTTGATGTATTTTGATACTTTGACAACGATTTTTCCAGTAGCTTAGAAGAAAACGATGTTTTTTTTCTTTGGTCGTTACAGTACAAAAGAAAAAAAAATGCTGTTATCTCCGTCAATATTAATTTTTTTCGATTTAGATTGGCTTTTCATAGCTGTTTAAGACAATCTTGATGTATTTTGATACTTTGACAACGATTTTTCCAGTAGCTTAGAAGAAAACGATGTTTTTTTTCTTTGGTCGTTACAGTACGAAAGAAAAAAAAATGCTGTTATCTCCGTCAATATTAACTTTTTTCGATTTAGATTTGCTTTATATAGCTGTTTAAGACAATCTTGATGTATTTTGATACTTTGACAACGATTTTTCCAGTAGCTTAGAAGAAAACGATGTTTTTGTTCTTAGGTCGTTACAGTATGATAGAAAAAAAAATTTCGTCAATTATAATTTGTTTTCTATTTAGATTTGCTTTTCATAGCTGTTTAAGACAATCTTGATGTATTTTGATACTTTGACAACGATTTTTCCAGTAGCTTAGAAGAAAACGATGTTTTTTTTTCTTTGGTCGTTACAAAGTATGAAAGAAAAAAAAAATTCGTTAATATTAATTTTTTTTCGATTTGGATTTGCTGTTCATAGCTGTTTAAGACACTCTTGATGTATTTTGACACATTGACAACGATTTTTCCAGTAGTTTAGAAGAAAACGATGTTTTTTTTATTTGGTCGTTACAGTATGATAGAAAAAAAAATTCTGATAATTTTAATTTTTTTTAATTAGATTGGCTTTTCATAGCTGTTTAAGACAATCTTGATGTATTTTGACACTTTGACAACGATTTTTCCAGTAGCTTAGAAGAAAACGATGTTTTTTTTTATTTGGTCGTTACAGTACGAAAGAAAAAAAAAAGCTGTTATCTCCGTCAATTATATTTTTTTTTTCGATTTAGATTTGCTGTTTATAGCTGTTTAAGACAATCTTGATGTATTTTGATACTTTGACAACGATTTTTCCAGTAGTTTAGAAGAAAACGATGTTTTTTTTTTCTTTGGTCGTTACAGTACGATAGAAAAAAAAAAAGCTGTTGTCTCCGTCAATATTAATTTTTTTTCGATTTAGATTTGCTTTTCATAGCTGTTTAAGACAATCTTGATGTATTTTGATACTTTGACAACGATTTTTCCAGTAGCTTAGAAGAAAACGATGTTTTTTTTGTCTTTGGTCGTTACAGTACGATAGAAAAAAAAAATTCGTCAATGTTATTTTTTTTCGATTTAGATTTGCTGTTCATAGCTGTTTAAGACAATCTTGATGTATTTTGATACTTTGACAACGATTTTTCCAGTAGCTTAGAAGAAAACGATGTTTTTGTTCTTAGGTCGTTACAGTATGATAAAAAAAAAAATTTCGTCAATTATAATTTGTTTTCGATTTAGATTTGCTTTTCATATCTGTTTAAGACAATCTTGATGTATTTTGATACTTTGACAACGATTTTTCCAGTAGCTTAGAAGAAAACGATGTTTTTTTTGTCTTTGGTCGTTACAGTACGATAGAAAAAAAAAATTCGTCAATGTTATTTTTTTTCGATTTAGATTTGCTGTTCATAGCTGTTTAAGACAATCTTGATGTATTTTGATACTTTGACAACGATTTTTCCAGTAGCTTAGAAGAAAACGATGTTTTTGTTCTTAGGTCGTTACAGTATGATAGAAAAAAAAATTTCGTCAATTATAATTTGTTTTCGATTTAGATTTGCTTTTCATATCTGTTTAAGACAATCTTGATGTATTTTGATACTTTGACAACGATTTTTCCAGTAGCTTAGAAGAAAACGATGTTTTTGTTCTTAGGTCGTTACAGTATGATAGAAAAAAAAATTTCGTCAATTATAATTTGTTTTCGATTTAGATTTGCTGTTCATAGCTGTTTAAGACAATCTTGATGTATTTTAATACTTTGACAACGATTTTTCCAGTAGCTTAGAAGAAAACGATGTTTTTTTTCTTTGGTCGTTACAGTATGAAAGAAAAAAAAATTGCGTCAATATTAATTTTTTTTCGATTTAGATTTGCTTTTCATAGCTGTTTAAGACAATCTTGATGTATTTTGATACTTTGACAACGATTTTTCCAGTAGCTTAGAAGAAAACGATGTTTTTGTTCTTAGGTCGTTACAGTATGATAGAAAAAAAAATTTCGTCAATTATAATTTGTTTTCGATTTAGATTTGCTTTTCATAGCTGTTTAAGACAATCTTGATGTATTTTGATACATTGACAACGATTTTTCCAGTAGTTTAGAAGAAAACGATGTTTTTTTTTCTTTGGTCGTTACAGTACGAAAGAAAAAAAAAGGTGTTAACTCCGTCAATATTAATTTTTTTTCGATTTAGATTTGCTTTTCATAGCTGTTTAAGACAATCTTGATGTATTTTGATACTTTGACAACGATTTTTCCAGTAGCTTAGAAGAAAACGATGCTTTTTTTTCTTTGGTCGTTACAGTATGAAAGAAAAAAAAAATTCGTTAATATTAATTTTTTTCGATTTGGATTTGCTATGAACAGCTGTTTAAGACAATCTTGATGTATTTTGATACTTTGACAACGATTTTTCCAGTAGCTTAGAAGAAAACGATGTTTTTGTTCTTAGGTCGTTACAGTATGATAGAAAAAAAAATTTCGTCAATTATAATTTGTTTTCGATTTAGATTTGCTGTTCATAGCTGTTTAAGACAATCTTGATGTATTTTGATACATTGACAACGATTTTTCCAGTAGCTTAGAAGAAAACGATGTTTTTTTTTCTTTGGTCGTTACAGTATGATAGAAAAAAAAATTTTCGTCAATTATAATTTGTTTTCGATTTAGATTTGCTTTTCATAGCTGTTTAAGACAATCTTGATGTATTTTGATACTTTGACAACGATTTTTCCAGTAGCTTAGAAGAAAACGATGTTTTTTTTCTTTGGTCGTTACAGTATGAAAGAAAAAAAAATTGCGTCAATATTAATTTTTTTTCGATTAAGATTTGCTTTTCATAGCTGTTTAAGACAATCTTGATGTATTTTGTTACTTTGACAACGATTTTTCCAGTAGTTTAGAAGAAAACGATGTTTTTTTTCTTTGGTCGTTACAGTATGAAAAAAAAAAAAAATTCGTTAATATTAATTTTTTTTCGATTTGGATTTGCTGTTCATAGCTGTTTAAGACAATCTTGATGTATTTTGATACTTTGACAACGATTTTTCCAGTAGTTTAGAAGAAAACGATGTTTTTTTTTCTTTGGTCGTTACAGTACGATAGAAAAAAAAAGCTGTTAACTCCGTCAATATTAATTTTTTTTCGATTTAGATTTGCTTTTCATAGCTGTTTAAGACAATCTTGATGTATTTTGATACTTTGACAACGATTTTTCCAGTAGCTTAGAAGAAAACGATGCTTTTTTTTCTTTGGTCGTTACAGTATGAAAGAAAAAAAAAATTCGTTAATATTAATTTTTTTCGATTTGGATTTGCTATGAACAGCTGTTTAAGACAATCTTGATGTATTTTGATACTTTGACAACGATTTTTCCAGTAGCTTAGAAGAAAACGATGTTTTTTTTGTCTTTGGTCGTTACAGTACGATAGAAAAAAAAAATTCGTCAATGTTATTTTTTTTCGATTTAGATTTGCTGTTCATAGCTGTTTAAGACAATCTTGATGTATTTTGATACTTTGACAACGATTTTTCCAGTAGCTTAGAAGAAAACGATGTTTTTGTTCTTAGGTCGTTACAGTATGATAGAAAAAAAAATTTCGTCAATTATAATTTGTTTTCGATTTAGATTTGCTTTTCATATCTGTTTAAGACAATCTTGATGTATTTTGATACTTTGACAACGATTTTTCCAGTAGCTTAGAAGAAAACGATGTTTTTTTTGTCTTTGGTCGTTACAGTACGATAGAAAAAAAAAATTCGTCAATGTTATTTTTTTTCGATTTAGATTTGCTGTTCATAGCTGTTTAAGACAATCTTGATGTATTTTGATACTTTGACAACGATTTTTCCAGTAGCTTAGAAGAAAACGATGTTTTTGTTCTTAGGTCGTTACAGTATGATAGAAAAAAAAATTTCGTCAATTATAATTTGTTTTCGATTTAGATTTGCTTTTCATATCTGTTTAAGACAATCTTGATGTATTTTGATACTTTGACAACGATTTTTCCAGTAGCTTAGAAGAAAACGATGTTTTTGTTCTTAGGTCGTTACAGTATGATAGAAAAAAAAATTTCGTCAATTATAATTTGTTTTCGATTTAGATTTGCTGTTCATAGCTGTTTAAGACAATCTTGATGTATTTTAATACTTTGACAACGATTTTTCCAGTAGCTTAGAAGAAAACGATGTTTTTTTTCTTTGGTCGTTACAGTATGAAAGAAAAAAAAATTGCGTCAATATTAATTTTTTTTCGATTTAGATTTGCTTTTCATAGCTGTTTAAGACAATCTTGATGTATTTTGATACTTTGACAACGATTTTTCCAGTAGCTTAGAAGAAAACGATGTTTTTGTTCTTAGGTCGTTACAGTATGATAGAAAAAAAAATTTCGTCAATTATAATTTGTTTTCGATTTAGATTTGCTTTTCATAGCTGTTTAAGACAATCTTGATGTATTTTGATACATTGACAACGATTTTTCCAGTAGTTTAGAAGAAAACGATGTTTTTTTTTCTTTGGTCGTTACAGTACGAAAGAAAAAAAAAGGTGTTAACTCCGTCAATATTAATTTTTTTTCGATTTAGATTTGCTTTTCATAGCTGTTTAAGACAATCTTGATGTATTTTGATACTTTGACAACGATTTTTCCAGTAGCTTAGAAGAAAACGATGTTTTTGTTCTTAGGTCGTTACAGTATGATAGAAAAAAAAATTTCGTCAATTATAATTTGTTTTCGATTTAGATTTGCTTTTCATAGCTGTTTAAGACAATCTTGATGTATTTTGATACTTTGACAACGATTTTTCCAGTAGCTTAGAAGAAAACGATGTTTTTGTTCTTAGGTCGTTACAGTATGATAGAAAAAAAAATTTCGTCAATTATAATTTGTTTTCGATTTAGATTTGCTGTTCATAGCTGTTTAAGACAATCTTGATGTATTTTGATACATTGACAACGATTTTTCCAGTAGCTTAGAAGAAAACGATGTTTTTTTTTCTTTGGTCGTTACAGTATGATAGAAAAAAAAATTTTCGTCAATTATAATTTGTTTTCGATTTAGATTTGCTTTTCATAGCTGTTTAAGACAATCTTGATGTATTTTGATACTTTGACAACGATTTTTCCAGTAGCTTAGAAGAAAACGATGTTTTTTTTCTTTGGTCGTTACAGTATGAAAGAAAAAAAAATTGCGTCAATATTAATTTTTTTTCGATTAAGATTTGCTTTTCATAGCTGTTTAAGACAATCTTGATGTATTTTGTTACTTTGACAACGATTTTTCCAGTAGTTTAGAAGAAAACGATGTTTTTTTTCTTTGGTCGTTACAGTATGAAAAAAAAAAAAAATTCGTTAATATTAATTTTTTTTCGATTTGGATTTGCTGTTCATAGCTGTTTAAGACAATCTTGATGTATTTTGATACTTTGACAACGATTTTTCCAGTAGTTTAGAAGAAAACGATGTTTTTTTTTCTTTGGTCGTTACAGTACGATAGAAAAAAAAAGCTGTTAACTCCGTCAATATTAATTTTTTTTCGATTTAGATTTGCTTTTCATAGCTGTTTAAGACAATCTTGATGTATTTTGATACTTTGACAACGATTTTTCCAGTAGCTTAGAAGAAAACGATGCTTTTTTTTCTTTGGTCGTTACAGTATGAAAGAAAAAAAAAATTCGTTAATATTAATTTTTTTCGATTTGGATTTGCTATGAACAGCTGTTTAAGACAATCTTGATGTATTTTGATACTTTGACAACGATTTTTCCAGTAGCTTAGAAGAAAACGATGTTTTTGTTCTTAGGTCGTTACAGTATGATAGAAAAAAAAATTTCGTCAATTATAATTTGTTTTCGATTTAGATTTGCTGTTCATAGCTGTTTAAGACAATCTTGATGTATTTTGATACATTGACAACGATTTTTCCAGTAGCTTAGAAGAAAACGATGTTTTTTTTTCTTTGGTCGTTACAGTATGATAGAAAAAAAAATTTTCGTCAATTATAATTTGTTTTCGATTTAGATTTGCTTTTCATAGCTGTTTAAGACAATCTTGATGTATTTTGATACTTTGACAACGATTTTTCCAGTAGCTTAGAAGAAAACGATGTTTTTTTTCTTTGGTCGTTACAGTATGAAAGAAAAAAAAATTGCGTCAATATTAATTTTTTTTCGATTAAGATTTGCTTTTCATAGCTGTTTAAGACAATCTTGATGTATTTTGATACTTTGACAACGATTTTTCCAGTAGTTTAGAAGAAAACGATATTTTTTTTCTTTGGACGTTACAGTATGAAAGAAAAAAAAATTGCGTCAATATTAATTTTTTTTCGATTTAGATTTGCTTTTCATAGCTGTTTAAGACAATCTTGATGTATTTTGATACTTTGACAACGATTTTTCCAGTAGCTTAGAAGAAAACGATGTTTTTTTTCTTTGGTCGTTACAGTATGAAAGAAAAAAAAATTGCGTCAATATTAATTTTTTTTCGATTTAGATTTGCTTTTCATAGCTGTTTAAGACAATCTTGATGTATTTTGATACTTTGACAACGATTTTTCCAGTAGCTTAGAAGAAAACGATGTTTTTTTTCTTTGGTCGTTACAGTATGAAAGAAAAAAAAATTGCGTCAATATTAATTTTTTTTCGATTAAGATTTGCTTTTCATAGCTGTTTAAGACAATCTTCATGTATTTTGATACTTTGACAAATATTTTTCCAGTATCTTAGAAGAAAACGATGTTTTTGTTCTTAGGTCGTTACAGTATGATAGAAAAAAAAATTTCGTCAATTATAATTTGTTTTCGATTTAGATTTGCTGTTCATAGCTGTTTAAGACAATCTTGATGTATTTTGATACTTTGACAACGATTTTTCCAGTAGCTTAGAAGAAAACGATGTTTTTTTTTCTTTGGTCGTTACAGTATGAAAGAAAAAAAAAATTCGTTAATATTAATTTTTTTCGATTTGGATTTTCTGCTCATAGCTGTTTAAGACAATCTTGATGTATTTTGATACTTTGACAACGATTTTTCCAGTAGTTTAGAAGAAAACGATGTTTTTTTTTTCTTTGGTCATTACAGTACGATAGAAAAAAAAAGCTGTTAACTCCGTCAATATTAATTTTTTTTCGATTTAGATTTGCTTTTCATAGCTGTTTAAGACAATCTTGATGTATTTTGATACTTTGACAACGATTTTTTCAGTAGCTTAGAAGAAAACGATGTTTGTTTTCTTTGGTCGTTACAGTACGAATGAAAAAAAAATGCTGTTATCTCCGTCAATATTAATTTTTTTCGATTTAGATTGGCTTTTCATAGCTGTTTAAGACAATCTTGATGTATTTTGATACTTTGACAACGATTTTTCCAGTAGCTTAGAAGAAAACGATGTTTTTGTTCTTAGGTCGTTACAGTATGATAGAAAAAAAAAATTCGTCAATTATAATTTGTTTTCGATTTAGATTTGCTGTTCATATCTGTTTAAGACAATCTTGATGTATTTTGATACTTTGACAACGATTTTTCCAGTAGCTTAGAAGAAAACGATGTTTTTTTTCTTTGGTCGTTACAGTACGAAAGAAAAAAAAATGCTGTTATCTCCGTCAATATTAATTTTTTTCGATTTAGATTGGCTTTTCATAGCTGTTTAAGACAATCTTGATGTATTTTGATACTTTGACAACGATTTTTCCAGTAGCTTAGAAGAAAACGATGTTTTTTTTCTTAGGTCGTTACAGTATGATAGAAAAAAAAATTTCGTCAATTATAATTTGTTTTCGATTTAGATTTGCTGTTCATAGCTGTTTAAGACAATCTTGATGTATTTTGATACTTTGACAACGATTTTTCCAGTAGCTTAGAAGAAAACGATGTTTTTTTTCTTTGGTCGTTACAGTATGAAAGAAAAAAAAATTGCGTCAATATTAATTTTTTTTCGATTTAGATTTGCTTTTCATAGCTGTTTAAGACAATCTTGATGTATTTTGATACTTTGACAACGATTTTTCCAGTAGCTTAGAAGAAAACGATGTTTTTGTTCTTAGGTCGTTACAGTATGATAGAAAAAAAAATTTCGTCAATTATAATTTGTTTTCGATTTAGATTTGCTGTTCATAGCTGTTTAAGACAATCTTGATGTATTTTGATACATTGACAACGATTTTTCCAGTAGCTTAGAAGAAAACGATGCTTTTTTTTCTTTGGTCGTTACAGTATGAAAGAAAAAAAAAATTCGTTAATATTAATTTTTTTCGATTTGGATTTGCTATGAACAGCTGTTTAAGACAATCTTGATGTATTTTGATACTTTGACAACGATTTTTCCAGTAGCTTAGAAGAAAACGATGTTTTTGTTCTTAGGTCGTTACAGTATGATAGAAAAAAAAATTTCGTCAATTATAATTTGTTTTCGATTTAGATTTGCTGTTCATAGCTGTTTAAGACAATCTTGATGTATTTTGATACATTGACAACGATTTTTCCAGTAGCTTAGAAGAAAACGATGTTTTTTTTTCTTTGGTCGTTACAGTATGATAGAAAAAAAAATTTTCGTCGATTATAATTTGTTTTCGATTTAGATTTGCTTTTCATAGCTGTTTAAGACAATCTTGATGTATTTTGATACTTTGACAACGATTTTTCCAGTAGCTTAGAAGAAAACGATGTTTTTTTTCTTTGGTCGTTACAGTATGAAAGAAAAAAAAATTGCGTCAATATTAATTTTTTGTCGATTAAGATTTGCTTTTCATAGCTGTTTAAGACAATCTTGATGTATTTTGTTACTTTGACAACGATTTTTCCAGTAGTTTAGAAGAAAACGATGCTTTTTTTTCTTTGGTCGTTACAGTATGAAAGAAAAAAAAAATTCGTCAATTATAATTTGTTTTCGATTTGGATTTGCTATGAACAGCTGTTTAAGACAATCTTGATGTATTTTGATACTTTGACAACGATTTTTCCAGTAGCTTAGAAGAAAACGATGTTTTTGTTCTTAGGTCGTTACAGTATGATAGAAAAAAAAAATTTCGTCAATTATAATTTGTTTTCGATTTAGATTTGCTGTTCATAGCTGTTTAAGACAATCTTGATGTATTTTGATACATTGACAACGATTTTTCCAGTAGCTTAGAAGAAAACGATGTTTTTTTTTCTTTGGTCGTTACAGTATGATAGAAAAAAAAATTTTCGTCAATTATAATTTGTTTTCGATTTAGATTTGCTTTTCATAGCTGTTTAAGACAATCTTGATGTATTTTGATACTTTGACAACGATTTTTCCAGTAGCTTAGAAGAAAACGATGTTTTTTTTCTTTGGTCGTTACAGTATGAAAGAAAAAAAAATTGCGTCAATATTAATTTTTTTTCGATTAAGATTTGCTTTTCATAGCTGTTTAAGACAATCTTGATGTATTTTGTTACTTTGACAACGATTTTTCCAGTAGTTTAGAAGAAAACGATGTTTTTTTTCTTTGGTCGTTACAGTATGAAAAAAAAAAATAAATTCGTTAATATTAATTTTTTTCGATTTGGATTTGCTGTTCATAGCTGTTTAAGACAATCTTGATGTATTTTGATACTTTGACAACGATTTTTCCAGTAGTTTAGAAGAAAACGATGTTTTTTTTTTCTTTGGTCGTTACAGTACGATAGAAAAAAAAAGCTGTTAACTCCGTCAATATTAATTTTTTTTCGATTTAGATTTGCTTTTCATAGCTGTTTAAGACAATCTTGATGTATTTTGATACTTTGACAACGATTTTTCCAGTAGCTTAGAAGAAAACGATGCTTTTTTTTCTTTGGTCGTTACAGTATGAAAGAAAAAAAAAATTCGTTAATATTAATTTTTTTCGATTTGGATTTGCTATGAACAGCTGTTTAAGACAATCTTGATGTATTTTGATACTTTGACAACGATTTTTCCAGTAGCTTAGAAGAAAACGATGTTTTTGTTCTTAGGTCGTTAGAGTATGATAGAAAAAAAAATTTCGTCAATTATAATTTGTTTTCGATTTAGATTTGCTGTTCATAGCTGTTTAAGACAATCTTGATGTATTTTGATACATTGACAACGATTTTTCCAGTAGCTTAGAAGAAAACGATGTTTTTTTTTCTTTGGTCGTTACAGTATGATAGAAAAAAAAATTTTCGTCAATTATAATTTGTTTTCGATTTAGATTTGCTTTTCATAGCTGTTTAAGACAATCTTGATGTATTTTGATACTTTGACAACGATTTTTCCAGTAGCTTAGAAGAAAACGATGTTTTTTTTCTTTGGTCGTTACAGTATGAAAGAAAAAAAAATTGCGTCAATATTAATTTTTTTTCGATTTAGATTTGCTTTTCATAGCTGTTTAAGACAATCTTGATGTATTTTGATACTTTGACAACGATTTTTCCAGTAGCTTAGAAGAAAACGATGTTTTTTTTCTTTGGTCGTTACAGTATGAAAGAAAAAAAAATTGCGTCAATATTAATTTTTTTTCGATTAAGATTTGCTTTTCATAGCTGTTTAAGACAATCTTGATGTATTTTGATACTTTGACAACGATTTTTCCAGTAGTTTAGAAGAAAACGATATTTTTTTTCTTTGGTCGTTACAGTATGAAAGAAAAAAAAATTGCGTCAATATTAATTTTTTTTCGATTTAGATTTGCTTTTCATAGCTGTTTAAGACAATCTTGATGTATTTTGATACTTTGACAACGATTTTTCCAGTAGCTTAGAAGAAAACGATGTTTTTTTTCTTTGGTCGTTACAGTATGAAAGAAAAAAAAATTGCGTCAATATTAATTTTTTTTCGATTTAGATTTGCTTTTCATAGCTGTTTAAGACAATCTTGATGTATTTTGATACTTTGACAACGATTTTTCCAGTAGCTTAGAAGAAAACGATGTTTTTTTTCTTTGGTCGTTACAGTATGAAAGAAAAAAAAATTGCGTCAATATTAATTTTTTTTCGATTAAGATTTGCTTTTCATAGCTGTTTAAGACAATCTTCATGTATTTTGATACTTTGACAAATATTTTTCCAGTAGCTTAGAAGAAAACGATGTTTTTGTTCTTAGGTCGTTACAGTATGATAGAAAAAAAAATTTCGTCAATTATAATTTGTTTTCGATTTAGATTTGCTGTTCATAGCTGTTTAAGACAATCTTGATGTATTTTGATACTTTGACAACGATTTTTCCAGTAGCTTAGAAGAAAACGATGTTTTTTTTTCTTTGGTCGTTACAGTATGAAAGAAAAAAAAAATTCGTTAATATTAATTTTTTTCGATTTGGATTTTCTGCTCATAGCTGTTTAAGACAATCTTGATGTATTTTGATACTTTGACAACGATTTTTCCAGTAGTTTAGAAGAAAACGATGTTTTTTTTTTCTTTGGTCATTACAGTACGATAGAAAAAAAAAGCTGTTAACTCCGTCAATATTAATTTTTTTTCGATTTAGATTTGCTTTTCATAGCTGTTTAAGACAATCTTGATGTATTTTGATACTTTGACAACGATTTTTTCAGTAGCTTAGAAGAAAACGATGTTTGTTTTCTTTGGTCGTTACAGTACGAAAGAAAAAAAAATGCTGTTATCTCCGTCAATATTAATTTTTTTCGATTTAGATTGGCTTTTCATAGCTGTTTAAGACAATCTTGATGTATTTTGATACTTTGACAACGATTTTTCCAGTAGCTTAGAAGAAAACGATGTTTTTGTTCTTAGGTCGTTACAGTATGATAGAAAAAAAAAATTCGTCAATTATAATTTGTTTTCGATTTAGATTTGCTGTTCATATCTGTTTAAGACAATCTTGATGTATTTTGATACTTTGACAACGATTTTTCCAGTAGCTTAGAAGAAAACGATGTTTTTTTTCTTTGGTCGTTACAGTACGAAAGAAAAAAAAATGCTGTTATCTCCGTCAATATTAATTTTTTTCGATTTAGATTGGCTTTTCATAGCTGTTTAAGACAATCTTGATGTATTTTGATACTTTGACAACGATTTTTCCAGTAGCTTAGAAGAAAACGATGTTTTTTTTCTTAGGTCGTTACAGTATGATAGAAAAAAAAATTTCGTCAATTATAATTTGTTTTCGATTTAGATTTGCTGTTCATAGCTGTTTAAGACAATCTTGATGTATTTTGATACTTTGACAACGATTTTTCCAGTAGCTTAGAAGAAAACGATGTTTTTTTTCTTTGGTCGTTACAGTATGAAAGAAAAAAAAATTGCGTCAATATTAATTTTTTTTCGATTTAGATTTGCTTTTCATAGCTGTTTAAGACAATCTTGATGTATTTTGATACTTTGACAACGATTTTTCCAGTAGTTTAGAAGAAAACGATGTTTTGTTCTTTCTTTGGTTGTTACAGTACGATAGAAAAAAACAAAGCTGTTAACTCCGTCAATGTTTTTTTTTTTCTATTTAGATTTGCTTTTCATAGCTGTTTAAGACAATCTTGATGTATTTTGACACTTTGACAACGATTTTTCCAGTAGTTTAGAAGAAAACGATGTTTTTTTTTATTTGGTCGTTAAAGTACGAAAGAAAAAAAAAAGCTGTTATCTCCGTCAATTATAATTTGTTTTCGAATTAGATTGGCTTTTCATAGCTGTTTAAGACACTCTTGATGTATTTTGACACTTTGACAACGATTTTTCCAGTAGCTTAGAAGAAAACAATTTTTTTTTTTATTTGGTCGTTACAGTACGAAAGAAAAAAAAAAGCTGTTATCTCCGTCAATTATAATTTTTTTTCGATGTAGATTTGCTGTTCATAGCTGTTTAAGACAATCTTGATGTATTTTGATACTTTGACAACGATTTTTCCAGTAGCTTAGAAGAAAACGACGTTTTTTTTCTTTGGTCGTTACAGTACGAAAGAAAAAAAAATGCTGTTATCTCCGTCAATATTAACTTTTTTCGATTTAGATTTGCTTTTCATAGCTGTTTAAGACAATCTTGATGTATTTTGATACTTTGACAACGATTTTTCCAGTAGCTTAGAAGAAAACGATGTTTTTGTTCTTAGGTCGTTACAGTATGATAGAAAAAAAAATTTCGTCAATTATAATTTGTTTTCGATTTAGATTTGCTGTTCATAGCTGTTTAAGACAATCTTGATGTATTTTGATACTTTGACAACGATTTTTCCAGTAGCTTAGAAGAAAACGATGTTTTTTTTTCTTTGGTCGTTACAGTATGAAAGAAAAAAAAAATTCGTTAATATTAATTTTTATTCGATTTGGATTTGCTGTTCATAGCTGTTTAAGACAATCTTGATGTATTTTGATACTTTGACAACGATTTTTCCAGTAGTTTAGAAGAAAACGATGTTTTTTTTTTCTTTGGTCATTACAGTACGATAGAAAAAAAAAAGCTGTTAACTCCGTCAATATTAATTTTTTTTCGATTTAGATTTGCTTTTCATAGCTGTTTAAGACAATCTTGATGTATTTTGATACTTTGACAACGATTTTTCCAGTAGCTTAGAAGAAAACGATGTTTGTTTTCTTTGGTCGTTACAGTACGAACGAAAAAAAAATGCTGTTATCTCCGTCAATATTAATTTTTTTCGATTTAGATTGGCTTTTCATAGCTGTTTAAGACAATCTTGATGTATTTTGATACTTTGACAACGATTTTTCCAGTAGCTTAGAAGAAAACGATGTTTTTGTTCTTAGGTCGTTACAGTATGATAGAAAAAAAAAATTCGTCAATTATAATTTGTTTTCGATTTAGATTTGCTGTTCATATCTGTTTAAGACAATCTTGATGTATTTTGACACTTTGACAACGATTTTTCCAGTAGCTTAAAAGAAAACGATGTTTTTTTTCTTTGGTTGTTACAGTACGAAAGAAAAAAAAATGCTGTTATCTCCGTCAATATTAATTTTTTTCGATTTAGATTGGCTTTTCATAGCTGTTTAAGACAATCTTGATGTATTTTGATACTTTGTCAACGATTTTTCCAGTAGCTTAGAAGAAAACGATGTTTTTGTTCTTAGGTCGTTACAGTATGATAGAAAAAAAAATTTCGTCAATTATAATTTGTTTTCAATTTAGATTTGCTGTTCATAGCTGTTTAAGATAATCTTGATGTATTTTGATACTTTGACAACGATTTTTCCAGTAGCTTAGAAGAAAACGATGTTTTTTTTCTTTGGTCGTTACAGTACGAAATAAAAAAAAAATGCTGTTATCTCCGTCAATATTATTTTTTTTCGATTTAGATTTGCTTTTCATAGCTGTTTAAGACAATCTTGATGTATTTTGATACTTTGACAACGATTTTTCCAGTAGCTTAGAAGAAAACGATGCTTTTGTTCTTAGGTCGTTACAGTATGATAGAAAAAAAATTTCGTGAATTATAATTTGTTTTCGATTTAGATTTGCTGTTCATAGCTGTTTAAGACAATCCTGATGTATTTTGATACTTTGACAACGATTTTTCCAGTAGCTTAGAAGAAAACGATGTTTTTGTTCTTAGGTCGTTACAGTATGATAGAAAAAAAATTTCGTCAATTATAATTTGTTTTCGATTTAGATTGGCTTTTCATAGCTGTTTAAGACAATCTTGATGTATTTTGATACTTTGACAACGATTTTTCCAGTAGCTTAGAAGAAAACGATGTTTTTTTTCTTTGGTCGTTACAGTACGAAAGAAAAAAAAATGCTGTTATCTCCGTCAATATTAATTTTTTTCGATTTAGATTGGCTTTTCATAGCTGTTTCAGACAATCTTGATGTATTTTGATACTTTGACAACGATTTTTCCAGTAGCTTAGAAGAAAACGATGTTTTTGTTCTTAGGTCGTTACAGTGTGATAGAAAAAAAAAATTTCGTCAATTATAATTTGTTTTCGATTAAGATTTGCTGTTCATAGCTGTTTAAGACAATCTTGATGTATTTTGATACTTTGACAACGGTTTTTCCAGTAGTTTAGAAGAAAACGATGTTTTTTTTCTTTGGTCGTTACAGTACGAAAGAAAAAAAAATGCTGTTATCTCCGTCAATATTAATTTTTTTCGATTTAGATTGGCTTTTCATAGCTGTTTAAGACAATCTTGATGTATTTTGATACTTTGACAACGATTTTTCCAGTAGCGTAGAAGAAAACGATGTTTTTTTTTTTGCCTTTGGTCGTTACAGTACGATAGAAAAAAAAAATTCGTCAATTATAATTTGTTTTCGATTTAGATTTGCTTTTCATAGCTGTTTAAGACAATCGTGATGTATTTTGATTCTTTGACAACGATTTTTCCAGTAGTTTAGAAGAAAACGATGTTTTTTTTTCTTTGGTCGTTACAGTACGAAAGAAAAAAAAATGCTGTTAACTCCGTCAATGTTAATTTTTTTTCGATTTAGATTGGCTTTTCATAGCTGTTTAAGACAATCTTGATGTATTTTGATACTTTGACAACGATTTTTCCAGTAGCTTAGAAGAAAACGATGTTTTTTTTGTCTTAGGTCGTTACAGTACGATTGAAAAAAAAAATTCGTCAATGTTATTTTTTTTCGATTTAGATTTGCTGTTCATAGCTGTTTAAGACAATCATGATGTATTTTGATACTTTGACAACGATTTTTCCAGTAGATTAGAAGAAAACGATGTTTTTTTTCTTTGGTCGTTACAGTACGAAAGAAAAAAAAATGCTGTTATCTCCGTCAATATTAATTTTTTTTGATTTAGATTGGCTTTTCATAGCTGTTTAAGACAATCTTGATGTATTTTGATACTTGGACAACGATTTTTCCAGTAGCTTAGAAGAAAACGATGTTTTTGTTCTTAGGTCGTTACAGTATGATAGAAAAAAAAATTTCGTCAATTATAATTTGTTTTCGATTAAGATTTGCTGTTCATAGCTGTTTAAGACAATCTTGATGTATTTTGATACTTTGACAACGATTTTTCCAGTAGCTTAGAAGAAAACGATGTTTTTTTTCTTTGGTCGTTACAGTACGAAAGAAAAAAAAATGCTGTTATCTCCGTCAATATTAATTTTTTTCGATTTAGATTGGCTTTTCATAGCTGTTTAAGACAATCTTGATGTATTTTGATACTTTGACAACGATTTTTCCAGTAGCTTAGAAGAAAACGATGTTTTTGTTCTTAGGTCGTTACAGTATGATAGAAAAAAAAATTTCGTCAATTATAATTTGTTTTCGATTAAGATTTGCTGTTCATAGCTGTTTAAGACAATCTTGATGTATTTTGATACTTTGACAACGATTTTTCCAGTAGCTTAGAAGAAAACGATGTTTTTTTTCTTTGGTCGTTACAGTACGAAAGAAAAAAAAATGCTGTTATCTCCGACAATATTAATTTTTTTCGATTTAGATTGGCTTTTCATAGCTGTTTAAGACAATCTTGATGTATTTTGATACTTTGACAACGATTTTTCCAGTAGCTTAGAAGAAAACGATGTTTTTTTTCTTTGGTCGTTACAGTATGAAAGAAAAAAAAATTTCGTCAATTATAATTTGTTTTCGATTAAGATTTGCTTTTCATAGCTGTTTAAGACAATCTTGATGTATTTTGATACTTTGACAACGATTTTTCCAGTAGCTTAGAAGAAAACGATGTTTTTGTTCTTAGGTCGTTACAGTATGATAGAAAAAAAATTTCGTGAATTATAATTTGTTTTCGATTTAGATTTGCTGTTCATAGCTGTTTAAGACAATCCTGATGTATTTTGATACTTTGACAACGATTTTTCCAGTAGCTTAGAAGAAAACGATGTTTTTTTTCTTAGGTCGTTACAGTATGATAGAAAAAAAAATTTCGTCAATTATAATTTGTTTTCGATTTAGATTGGCTTTTCATAGCTGTTTAAGACAATCTTGATGTATTTTGATACTTTGACAACGATTTTCCAGTAGCTCAGAAGAAAACGATGTTTTTTTTCTTTGGTCGTTACAGTACGAAAGAAAAAAAAATGCTGTTATCTCCGTCAATATTAATTTTTTTCGATTTAGATTGGCTTTTCATAGCTGTTTAAGACAATCTTGATGTATTTTGATACTTTGACAACGATTTTTCCAGTAGCTTAGAAGAAAACGATGTTTTTGTTCTTAGGTCGTTACAGTATGATAGAAAAAAAAATTTCGTCAATTATAATTTGTTTTCGATTAAGATTTGCTGTTCATAGCTGTTTAAGACAATCTTGATGTATTTTGATACTTTGACAACGATTTTTCCAGTAGTTTAGAAGAAAACGATGTTTTTTTTCTTTGGTCGTTACAGTACGAAAGAAAAAAAAATGCTGTTATCTCCGTCAATATTAATTTTTTTCGATTTAGATTGGCTTTTCATAGCTGTTTAAGACAATCTTGATGTATTTTGATACTTTGACAACGATTTTTCCAGTAGCTTAGAAGAAAACGATGTTTTTTTTCTTTGGTCGTTACAGTATGAAAGAAAAAAAAATTTCGTCAATTATAATTTGTTTTCGATTAAGATTTGCTTTTCATAGCTGTTTAAGACAATCTTGATGTATTTTGATACTTTGACAACGATTTTTCCAGTAGCTTAGAAGAAAACGATGTTTTTGTTCTTAGGTCGTTACAGTATGATAGAAAAAAAATTTCGTGAATTATAATTTGTTTTCGATTTAGATTTGCTGTTCATAGCTGTTTAAGACAATCCTGATGTATTTTGATACTTTGACAACGATTTTTCCAGTAGCTTAGAAGAAAACGATGTTTTTTTTCTTAGGTCGTTACAGTATGATAGAAAAAAAAATTTCGTGAATTATAATTTGTTTTCGATTTAGATTGGCTTTTCATAGCTGTTTAAGACAATCTTGATGTATTTTGATACTTTGACAACGATTTTCCAGTAGCTTAGAAGAAAACGATGTTTTTTTTATTTGGTCGTTACATTACGAAAGAAAAAAAAAAGCTGTTATCTCCGTCAATTATAATTTTTTTTCGATTTAGATTTGCTGTTCATAGCTGTTTAAGACAATCTTGATGTATTTTGATACTTTGACAACGATTTTTCCAGTAGTTTAGAAGAAAACGATGTTTTTTTTCTTTGGTCGTTACAGTACGAAAGAAAAAAAAATGCTGTTATCTCCGTCAATATTAATTTTTTTCGATTTAGATTGGCTTTTCATAGCTGTTTAAGACAATCTTGATGTATTTTGATACTTTGACAACGATTTTTCCAGTAGCTTAGAAGAAAACGATGTTTTTTTTGTCTTTGGTCGTTACAGTACGATAGAAAAAAAAATTTCGTCAATTATAATTTGTTTTCGATAAAGATTTGCTTTTCATAGCTGTTTAAGACAATCTTGATGTATTTTGATACTTTGACAACGATTTTTCCAGTAGCTTAGAAGAAAACGATGTTTTTGTTCTTAGGTCGTTACAGTATGATAGAAAAAAAATTTCGTGAATTATAATTTGTTTTCGATTTAGATTTGCTGTTCATAGCTGTTTAAGACAATTCTGATGTATTTTGATACTTTGACAACGATTTTTCCAGTAGCTTAGAAGAAAACGATGTTTTTTTTCTTAGGTCGTTACAGTATGATAGAAAAAAAAATTTCGTCAATTATAATTTGTTTTCGATTTACATTGGCTTTTCATAGCTGTTTAAGACAATCTTGATGTATTTTGATACTTTGACAACGATTTTTCCAGTAGCTTAGAAGAAAACGATGTTTTTTTTCTTTGGTCGTTACAGTACGAAAGAAAAAAAAATGCTGTTATCTCCGTCAATATTAATTTTTTTCGATTTAGATTGGCTTTTCATAGCTGTTTAAGACAATCTTGATGTATTTTGATACTTTGACAACGATTTTTCCAGTAGCTTAGAAGAAAACGATGTTTTTGTTCTTAGGTCGTTACAGTATGATAGAAAAAAAAATTTCGTCAATTATAATTTGTTTTCGATTAAGATTTGCTGTTCATAGCTGTTTAAGACAATCTTGATGTATTTTGATACTTTGACAACGATTTTTCCAGTAGCTTAGAAGAAAACGATGTTTTTTTTCTTTGGTCGTTACAGTACGAAAGAAAAAAAAATGCTGTTATCTCCGTCAATATTAATTTTTTTCGATTTAGATTGGCTTTTCATAGCTGTTTAAGACAATCTTGATGTATTTTGATACTTGGACAACGATTTTTCCAGTAGCTTAGAAGAAAACGATGTTTTTGTTCTTAGGTCGTTACAGTATGATAGAAAAAAAAATTTCGTCAATTATAATTTGTTTTCGATTAAGATTTGCTGTTCATAGCTGTTTAAGACAATCTTGATGTATTTTGATACTTTGACAACGATTTTTCCAGTAGCTTAGAAGAAAACGATGTTTTTTTTCTTTGGTCGTTACAGTACGAAAGAAAAAAAAATGCTGTTATCTCCGACAATATTAATTTTTTTCGATTTAGATTGGCTTTTCATAGCTGTTTAAGACAATCTTGATGTATTTTGATACTTTGACAACGATTTTTCCAGTAGCTTAGAAGAAAACGATGTTTTTTTTCTTTGGTCGTTACAGTATGAAAGAAAAAAAAATTTCGTCAATTATAATTTGTTTTCGATTAAGATTTGCTTTTCATAGCTGTTTAAGACAATCTTGATGTATTTTGATACTTTGACAACGATTTTTCCAGTAGCTTAGAAGAAAACGATGTTTTTGTTCTTAGGTCGTTACAGTATGATAGAAAAAAAATTTCGTGAATTATAATTTGTTTTCGATTTAGATTTGCTGTTCATAGCTGTTTAAGACAATCCTGATGTATTTTGATACTTTGACAACGATTTTTCCAGTAGCTTAGAAGAAAACGATGTTTTTTTTCTTAGGTCGTTACAGTATGATAGAAAAAAAAATTTCGTCAATTATAATTTGTTTTCGATTTAGATTGGCTTTTCATAGCTGTTTAAGACAATCTTGATGTATTTTGATACTTTGACAACGATTTTCCAGTAGCTTAGAAGAAAACGCTGTTTTTTTTCTTTGGTCGTTACAGTACGAAAGAAAAAAAAATGCTGTTATCTCCGTCAATATTAATTTTTTTCGATTTAGATTGGCTTTTCATAGCTGTTTAAGACAATCTTGATGTATTTTGATACTTTGACAACGATTTTTCCAGTAGCTTAGAAGAAAACGATGTTTTTGTTCTTAGGTCGTTACAGTATGATAGAAAAAAAAATTTCGTCAATTAAAATTTGTTTTCGATTAAGATTTGCTGTTCATAGCTGTTTAAGACAATCTTGATGTATTTTGATACTTTGACAACGATTTTTCCAGTAGTTTAGAAGAAAACGATGTTTTTTTTCTTTGGTCGTTACAGTACGAAAGAAAAAAAAATGCTGTTATCTCCGTCAATATTAATTTTTTTCGATTTAGATTGGCTTTTCATAGCTGTTTAAGACAATCTTGATGTATTTTGATACTTTGACAACGATTTTTCCAGTAGCTTAGAAGAAAACGATGTTTTTTTTCTTTGGTCGTTACAGTATGAAAGAAAAAAAAATTTCGTCAATTATAATTTGTTTTCGATTAAGATTTGCTTTTCATAGCTGTTTAAGACAATCTTGATGTATTTTGATACTTTGACAACGATTTTTCCAGTAGCTTAGAAGAAAACGATGTTTTTGTTCTTAGGTCGTTACAGTATGATAGAAAAAAAATTTCGTGAATTATAATTTGTTTTCGATTTAGATTTGCTGTTCATAGCTGTTTAAGACAATCCTGATGTATTTTGATACTTTGACAACGATTTTTCCAGTAGCTTAGAAGAAAACGATGTTTTTTTTCTTAGGTCTTTACAGTATGATAGAAAAAAAAATTTCGTCAATTATAATTTGTTTTCGATTTAGATTGGCTTTTCATAGCTGTTTAAGACAATCTTGATGTATTTTGATACTTTGACAACGATTTTCCAGTAGCTAAGAAGAAAACGATGTTTTTTTTATTTGGTCGTTACATTACGAAAGAAAAAAAAAAGCTGTTATCTCCGTCAATTATAATTTTTTTTCGATTTAGATTTGCTGTTCATAGCTGTTTAAGACAATCTTGATGTATTTTGATACTTTGACAACGATTTTTCCAGTAGTTTAGAAGAAAACAATGTTTTTTTTCTTTGGTCGTTACAGTACGAAAGAAAAAAAAATGCTGTTATCTCCGTCAATATTAATTTTTTTCGATTTAGATTGGCTTTTCATAGCTGTTTAAGACAATCTTGATGTATTTTGATACTTTGACAACGATTTTTCCAGTAGCTTAGAAGAAAACGATGTTTTTTTTGTCTTTGGTCGTTACAGTACGATAGAAAAAAAAATTTCGTCAATTATAATTTGTTTTCGATTAAGATTTGCTTTTCATAGCTGTTTAAGACAATCTTGATGTATTTTGATACTTTGACAACGATTTTTCCAGTAGCTTAGAAGAAAACGATGTTTTTGTTCTTAGATCGTTACAGTATGATAGAAAAAAAATTTCGTGAATTATAATTTGTTTTCTATTTAGATTTGCTGTTCATAGCTGTTTAAGACAATTCTGATGTATTTTGATACTTTGACAACGATTTTTCCAGTAGCTTAGAAGAAAACGATGTTTTTTTTCTTAGGTCGTTACAGTATGATAGAAAAAAAAATTTCGTCAATTATAATTTGTTTTCGATTTAGATTGGCTTTTCATAGCTGTTTAAGACAATCTTGATGTATTTTGATACTTTGACAACGATTTTTCCAGTAGCTTAGAAGAAAACGATGTTTTTTTTCTTTGGTCGTTACAGTACGAAAGAAAAAAAAATGCTGTTATCTCCGTCAATATTAATTTGTTTTCGATTTAGATTGGCTTTTCATAGCTGTTTAAGACAATCTTGATGTATTTTGATACTTTGACAACGATTTTCCAGTAGCTAAGAAGAAAACGATGTTTTTTTTATTTGGTCGTTACATTACGAAAGAAAAAAAAAAGCTGTTATCTCCGTCAATTATAATTTTTTTTCGATTTAGATTTGCTGTTCATAGCTGTTTAAGACAATCTTGATGTATTTTGATACTTTGACAATGATTTTTCCAGTAGTTTAGAAGAAAACAATGTTTTTTTTCTTTGGTCGTTACAGTACGAAAGAAAAAAAAATGCTGTTATCTCCGTCAATATTAATTTTTTTCGATTTAGATTGGCTTTTCATAGCTGTTTAAGACAATCTTGATGTATTTTGATACTTTGACAACGATTTTTCCAGTAGCTTAGAAGAAAACGATGTTTTTGTTCTAAGGTCGGTACAGTATGATAGAAAAAAAAATTTCGTCAATTATAATTTGTTTTCGATTAAGATTTGCTGTTCATAGCTGTTTAAGACAATCTTGATGTATTTTGATACTTTGACAACGTTTTTTCCAGTAGTTTAGAAGAAAACGATGTTTTTTTTCTTTGGTCGTTACAGTACGAAAGAAAAAAAAATGCTGTTATCTCCGTCAATATTAATTTTTTTCGATTTAGATTGGCTTTTCATAGCTGTTTAAGACATTCTTGATGTATTTTGATACTTTGACAACGATTTTTCCAGTAGCTTAGAAGAAAACGATGTTTTTGTTCTTAGGTCGTTACAGTATGATAGAAAAAAAAATTTCGTCAATTATAATTTGTTTTCGATTAAGATTTGCTGTTCATAGCTGTTTAAGACAATCTTGATGTATTTTGATACTTTGACAACGATTTTTCCAGTAGTTTAGAAGAAAACGATGTTTTTTTTCTTTGGTCGTTACAGTACGAAAGAAAAAAAAATGCTGTTATCTCCGTCAATATTAATTTTTTTCGATTTAGATTGGCTTTTCATAGCTGTTTAAGACAATCTTGATGTATTTTGATACTTTGACAACGATTTTTCCAGTAGCTTAGAAGAAAACGATGTTTTTTTTCTTTGGTCGTTACAGTATGAAAGAAAAAAAAATTTCGTCAATTATAATTTGTTTTCGATTAAGATTTGCTTTTCATAGCTGTTTAAGACAATCTTGATGTATTTTGATACTTTGACAACGATTTTTCCAGTAGCTTAGAAGAAAACGATGTTTTTGTTCTTAGGTCGTTACAGTATGATAGAAAAAAAATTTCGTGAATTATAATTTGTTTTCGATTTAGATTTGCTGTTCATAGCTGTTTAAGACAATCCTGATGTATTTTGATACTTTGACAACGATTTTTCCAGTAGCTTAGAAGAAAACGATGTTTTTTTTCTTAGGTCGTTACAGTATGATAGAAAACAAAATTTCGTCAATTATAATTTGTTTTCGATTTAGATTGGCTTTTCATAGCTGTTTAAGACAATCTTGATGTATTTTGATACTTTGACAACGATTTTCCAGTAGCTAAGAAGAAAACGATGTTTTTTTTCTTAGGTCGTTACATTACGAAAGAAAAAAAAAAGCTGTTATCTCCGTCAATTATAATTTTTTTTCGATTTAGATTTGCTGTTCATAGCTGTTTAAAACAATCTTGATGTATTTTGATACTTTGACAACGATTTTTCCAGTAGTTTAGAAGAAAATAATGTTTTTTTTCTTTGGTCGTTACAGTACGAAAGAAAAAAAAATGCTGTTATCTCCGTCAATATTAATTTTTTTCGATTTAGATTGGCTTTTCATAGCTGTTTAAGACATTCTTGATGTATTTTGATACTTTGACAACGATTTTTCCAGTAGCTTAGAAGAAAACGATGTTTTTGTTCTTAGGTCGTTACAGTATGATAGAAAAAAAATTTCGTGAATTATAATTTGTTTTCGATTTAGATTTGCTGTTCATAGCTGTTTAAGACAATCCTGATGTATTTTGATACTTTGACAACGATTTTTCCAGTAGCTTAGAAGAAAACGATGTTTTTTTTCTTAGGTCGTTACAGTATGATAGAAAAAAAAATTTCGTCAATTATAATTTGTTTTCGATTTAGATTGGCTTTTCATAGCTGTTTAAGACAATCTTGATGTATTTTGATACTTTGACAACGATTTTCCAGTAGCTTAGAAGAAAACGATGTTTTTTTTCTTTGGTCGTTACAGTACGAAAGAAAAAAAAATGCTGTTATCTCCGTCAATATTAATTTTTTTCGATTTAGATTGGCTTTTCATAGCTGTTTAAGACAATCTTGATGTATTTTGATACTTTGACAACGATTTTTCCAGTAGCTTAGAAGAAAACGATGTTTTTGTTCTTAGGTCGTTACAGTATGATAGAAAAAAAAATTTCGTCAATTATAATTTGTTTTCGATTAAGATTTGCTGTTCATAGCTGTTTAAGACAATCTTGATGTATTTTGATACTTTGACAACGATTTTTCCAGTAGTTTAGAAGAAAACGATGTTTTTTTTCTTTGGTCGTTACAGTACGAAAGAAAAAAAAATGCTGTTATCTCCGTCAATATTAATTTTTTTCGATTTAGATTGGCTTTTCATAGCTGTTTAAGACAATCTTGATGTATTTTGATACTTTGACAACGATTTTTCCAGTAGCTTAGAAGAAAACGATGTTTTTTTTCTTTGGTCGTTACAGTATGAAAGAAAAAAAAATTTCGTCAATTATAATTTGTTTTCGATTAAGATTTGCTTTTCATAGCTGTTTAAGACAATCTTGATGTATTTTGATACTTTGACAACGATTTTTCCAGTAGCTTAGAAGAAAACGATGTTTTTGTTCTTAGGTCGTTACAGTATGATAGAAAAAAAATTTCGTGAATTATAATTTGTTTTCGATTTAGATTTGCTGTTCATAGCTGTTTAAGACAATCCTGATGTATTTTGATACTTTGACAACGATTTTTCCAGTAGCTTAGAAGAAAACGATGTTTTTTTTCTTAGGTCGTTACAGTATGATAGAAAAAAAAATTTCGTCAATTATAATTTGTTTTCGATTTAGATTGGCTTTTCATAGCTGTTTAAGACAATCTTGATGTATTTTGATACTTTGACAACGATTTTCCAGTAGCTAAGAAGAAAACGATGTTTTTTTTATTTGGTCGTTACATTACGAAAGAAAAAAAAAAGCTGTTATCTCCGTCAATTATAATTTTTTTTCGATTTAGATTTGCTGTTCATAGCTGTTTAAGACAATCTTGATGTATTTTGATACTTTGACAACGATTTTTCCAGTAGTTTAGAAGAAAACAATGTTTTTTTTCTTTGGTCGTTACAGTACGAAAGAAAAAAAAATGCTGTTATCTCCGTCAATATTAATTTTTTTCGATTTAGATTGGCTTTTCATAGCTGTTTAAGACAATCTTGATGTATTTTGATACTTTGACAACGATTTTTCCAGTAGCTTAGAAGAAAACGATGTTTTTTTTGTCTTTGGTCGTTACAGTACGATAGAAAAAAAAATTTCGTCAATTATAATTTGTTTTCGATTAAGATTTGCTTTTCATAGCTGTTTAAGACAATCTTGATGTATTTTGATACTTTGACAACGATTTTTCCAGTAGCTTAGAAGAAAACGATGTTTTTGTTCTTAGGTCGTTACAGTATGATAGAAAAAAAATTTCGTGAATTATAATTTGTTTTCGATTTAGATTTGCTGTTCATAGCTGTTTAAGACAATTCTAATGTATTTTGATACTTTGACAACGATTTTTCCAGTAGCTTAGAAGAAAACGATGTTTTTTTTCTTAGGTCGTTACAGTATGATAGAAAAAAAAATTTCGTCAATTATAATTTGTTTTCGATTTAGATTGGCTTTTCATAGCTGTTTAAGACAATCTTGATGTATTTTGATACTTTGACAACGATTTTTCCAGTAGCTTAGAAGAAAACGATGTTTTTTTTCTTTGGTCGTTACAGTACGAAAGAAAAAAAAATGCTGTTAACTCCGTCAATGTTAATTTTTTTTCTATTTAGATTTGCTTTTCATAGCTGTTTAAGACAATCTTGATGTATTTTGATACTTTGACAACGATTTTTCCAGTAGCTTAAAAGAAAACGATGTTTTTGTTCTTAGGTCGTTACAGTATGATAGAAAAAAAAATTTCGTCAATTACAATTTGTTTTTGATTTAGATTTGCTGTTCATAGCTGTTTAAGACAATCTTGATGTATTTTGATACTTTGACAACGATTTTTCCAGTAGCTTAGAAGAAAACGATGTTTTTTTTCTTTGGTCGTTACAGTACGAAAGAAAAAAAAATGCTGTTAACTCCGTCAATGTTAATTTTTTTTCTATTTAGATTTGCTTTTCATAGCTGTTTAAGACAATCTTGATGTATTTTGATACTTTGACAACGATTTTTCCAGTAGCTTAGAAGAAAACGATGTTTTTTTTCTTTGGTCGTTACAGTACGAAAGAAAAAAAAATTCTGTTAACTCCGTCAATGTTAATTTTTTTTCTATTTAGATTTGCTTTTCATAGCTGTTTAAGACAATCTTGATGTATTTTGACACTTCGACAACGATTTTTCCAGTAGCTTAGAAGAAAACGATGTTTTTTTTATTTGGTCGTTACAGTACGAAAGAAAAAAAAAAGCTGTTATCTCCGTCAATTATAATTTTTTTCGATTTAGATTGGCTTTTCATAGCTGTTTAAGACAATCTTGATGTATTTTGATACTTTGACAACGATTTTTCCAGTAGCTTAGAAGAAAACGATGTTTTTTTTCTTTGGTCGTTACAGTATGAAAGAAAAAAAAATTTCGTCAATTATAATTTGTTTTCGATTAAGATTTGCTTTTCATAGCTGTTTAAGACAATCTTGATGTATTTTGATACTTTGACAACGATTTTTCCAGTAGCTTAGAAGAAAACGATGTTTTTGTTCTTAGGTCGTTACAGTATGATAGAAAAAAAATTTCGTGAATTATAATTTGTTTTCGATTTAGATTTGCTGTTCATAGCTGTTTAAGACAATCCTGATGTATTTTGATACTTTGACAACGATTTTTCCAGTAGCTTAGAAGAAAACGATGTTTTTTTTCTTAGGTCGTTACAGTATGATAGAAAAAAAAATTTCGTCAATTATAATTTGTTTTCGATTTAGATTGGCTTTTCATAGCTGTTTAAGACAATCTTGATGTATTTTGATACTTTGACAACGATTTTCCAGTAGCTAAGAAGAAAACGATGTTTTTTTTATTTGGTCGTTACATTACGAAAGAAAAAAAAAAGCTGTTATCTCCGTCAATTATAATTTTTTTTCGATTTAGATTTGCTGTTCATAGCTGTTTAAGACAATCTTGATGTATTTTGATACTTTGACAACGATTTTTCCAGTAGTTTAGAAGAAAACAATGTTTTTTTTCTTTGGTCGTTACAGTACGAAAGAAAAAAAATGCTGTTATCTCCGTCAATATTAATTTTTTTCGATTTAGATTGGCTTTTCATAGCTGTTTAAGACAATCTTGATGTATTTTGATACTTTGACAACGATTTTTCCAGTAGCTTAGAAGAAAACGATGTTTTTTTTGTCTTTGGTCGTTACAGTACGATAGAAAAAAAAATTTCGTCAATTATAATTTGTTTTCGATTAAGATTTGCTTTTCATAGCTGTTTAAGACAATCTTGATGTATTTTGATACTTTGACAACGATTTTTCCAGTAGCTTAGAAGAAAACGATGTTTTTGTTCTTAGGTCGTTACAGTATGATAGAAAAAAAATTTCGTGAATTATAATTTGTTTTCGATTTAGATTTGCTGTTCATAGCTGTTTAAGACAATTCTGATGTATTTTGATACTTTGACAACGATTTTTCCAGTAGCTTAGAAGAAAACGATGTTTTTTTTCTTAGGTCGTTACAGTATGATAGAAAAAAAAATTTCGTCAATTATAATTTGTTTTCGATTTAGATTTGCTGTTCATAGCTGTTTAAGACAATCTTGATGTATTTTGATTCTTTGACAACGATTTTTCCAGTAGCTTAGAAGAAAACGATGTTTTTGTTCTTAGGTCGTTACAGTATGATAGAAAAAAAAATTTCGTCAATTATAATTTGTTTTCGATTAAGATTTGCTGTTCATAGCTGTTTAAGACAATCTTGATGTATTTTGATACTTTGACAACGATTTTTCCAGTAGTTTAGAAGAAAACGATGTTTTTTTTCTTTGGTCGTTACAGTACGAAAGAAAAAAAAATGCTGTTATCTCCGTCAATATTAATTTTTTTCGATTTAGATTGGCTTTTCATAGCTGTTTAAGACAATCTTGATGTATTTTGATACTTTGACAACGATTTTTCCAGTAGCTTAGAAGAAAACGATGTTTTTTTTCTTTGGTCGTTACAGTATGAAAGAAAAAAAAATTTCGTCAATTATAATTTGTTTTCGATTAAGATTTGCTTTTCATAGCTGTTTAAGACAATCTTGATGTATTTTGATACTTTGACAACGATTTTTCCAGTAGCTTAGAAGAAAACGATGTTTTTGTTCTTAGGTCGTTACAGTATGATAGAAAAAAAATTTCGTGAATTATAATTTGTTTTCGATTTAGATTTGCTGTTCATAGCTGTTTAAGACAATCCTGATGTATTTTGATACTTTGACAACGATTTTTCCAGTAGCTTAGAAGAAAACGATGTTTTTTTTCTTAGGTCGTTACAGTATGATAGAAAAAAAAATTTCGTCAATTATAATTTGTTTTCGATTTAGATTGGCTTTTCATAGCTGTTTAAGACAATCTTGATGTATTTTGATACTTTGACAACGATTTTCCAGTAGCTAAGAAGAAAACGATGTTTTTTTTATTTGGTCGTTACATTACGAAAGAAAAAAAAAAGCTGTTATCTCCGTCAATTATAATTTTTTTTCGATTTAGATTTGCTGTTCATAGCTGTTTAAGACAATCTTGATGTATTTTGATACTTTGACAACGATTTTTCCAGTAGTTTAGAAGAAAACAATGTTTTTTTTCTTTGGTCGTTACAGTACGAAAGAAAAAAAATGCTGTTATCTCCGTCAATATTAATTTTTTTCGATTTATATTGGCTTTTCATAGCTGTTTAAGACAATCTTGATGTATTTTGATACTTTGACAACGATTTTTCCAGTAGCTTAGAAGAAAACGATGTTTTTTTTGTCTTTGGTCGTTACAGTACGATAGAAAAAAAAATTTCGTCAATTATAATTTGTTTTCGATTAAGATTTGCTTTTCATAGCTGTTTAAGACAATCTTGATGTATTTTGATACTTTGACAACGATTTTTCCAGTAGCTTAGAAGAAAACGATGTTTTTGTTCTTAGGTCGTTACAGTATGATAGAAAAAAAATTTCGTGAATTATAATTTGTTTTCGATTTAGATTTGCTGTTCATAGCTGTTTAAGACAATTCTGATGTATTTTGATACTTTGACAACGATTTTTCCAGTAGCTTAGAAGAAAACGATGTTTTTTTTCTTAGGTCGTTACAGTATGATAGAAAAAAAAATTTCGTCAATTATAATTTGTTTTCGATTTAGATTTGCTGTTCATAGCTGTTTAAGACAATCTTGATGTATTTTGATACTTTGACAACGATTTTTCCAGTAGCTTAGAAGAAAACGATGTTTTTTGTCTTTGGTCGTTACAGTACGATAGAAAAAAAAATTTCGTCAATTATGATTTTTTTCCGATTTAGATTTGCTGTTCATAGCTGTTTAAGACAATCTTGATGTATTTTGATTCTTTGACAACGATTTTTCCAGTAGTTTAGAAGAAAACGATGTTTTTTTTATTTGGTCGTTACAGTACGAAAGAAAAAAAAATGCTGTTAACTCCGTCAATGTTAATTTTTTTTCGATTTAGATTGGCTTTTCATAGCTGTTTAAGACAATCTTGATGTATTTTGATACTTTGACAACGATTTTTCCAGTAGCTTAGAAGAAAACGATGTTTTTTTTCTTTGGTCGTTACAGTATGAAAGAAAAAAAAATTGCGTCAATATTAATTTTTTTCGATTAAGATTTGCTTTTCATAGCTGTTTAAGACAATCATGATGTATTCTGATACTTTGACAACGATTTTTCCAGTAGTTTAGAAGAAAACGATGTTTTTTTTTTTATTTGGTCGTTACATTACGAAAGAAAAAAAAAAGCTGTTATCTCCGTCAATTATAATTTTTTTTCGATTTAGATTTGCTGTTCATAGCTGTTTAAGACAATCTTGATGTATTTTGATACTTTGACAACGATTTTTCCAGTAGCTTAGAAGAAAACGATGTTTTTTTTCTTTGGTCGTTACAGTACGAAAGAAAAAAAAATGCTGTTATCTCCGTCAATATTAATTTTTTTCGATTAAGATTGGCTTTTCATAGCTGTTTAAGACAATCTTGATGTATTTTGATACTTTGACAACGATTTTTCCAGTAGCTTAGAAGAAAACGATGTTTTTGTTCTTAGGTCGTTACAGTATGATAGAAAAAAAAATTTCGTCAATTATAATTTGTTTTCGATTAAGATTTGCTGTTCATAGCTGTTTAAGACAATCTTGATGTATTTTGATACTTTGACAACGATTTTTCCAGTAGCTTAGAAGAAAACGATGTTTTTTTTCTTTGGTCGTTACAGTACGAAAGAAAAAAAAATGCTGTTATCTCCGACAATATTAATTTTTTTCGATTTAGATTGGCTTTTCATAGCTGTTTAAGACAATCTTGATGTATTTTGATACTTTGACAACGATTTTTCCAGTAGCTTAGAAGAAAACGATGTTTTTTTTGTCTTTGGTCGTTACAGTACGATAGAAAAAAAAATTTCGTCAATTATAATTTGTTTTCGATTTAGATTTGCTTTTCATAGCTGTTTAAGACAATCTTGATGTATTTTGATACTTTGACAACGATTTTTCCAGTAGCTTAGAAGAAAACGATGTTTTTTTTCTTTGGTCGTTACAGTATGAAAGAAAAAAAAATTTCGTCAATTATAATTTGTTTTCGATTAAGATTTGCTTTTCATAGCTGTTTAAGACAATCTTGATGTATTTTGATACTTTGACAACGATTTTTCCAGTAGCTTAGAAGAAAACGATGTTTTTGTTCTTAGGTCGTTACAGTATGATAGAAAAAAAATTTCGTGAATTATAATTTGTTTTCGATTTAGATTTGCTGTTCATAGCTGTTTAAGACAATCCTGATGTATTTTGATACTTTGACAACTATTTTTCTAGTAGCTTAGAAGAAAACGATGTTTGTTTTCTTAGGTCGTTACAGTATGATAGAAAAAAAAATTTCGTCAATTATAATTTGTTTTCGATTTAGATTTGCTTTTCATAGCTGTTTAAGACAATCTTGATGTATTTTGATACTTTGACAACGATTTTCCAGTAGCTTAGAAGAAAACGATGTTTTTTTTCTTTGGTCGTTACAGTACGAAAGAAAAAAAAATGCTGTTATCTCCGTCAATATTAATTTTTTTCGATTTAGATTGGTTTTCATAGCTGTTTAAGACAATCTTGATGTATTTTGATACTTTGACAACGATTTTTCCAGTAGCTTAGAAGAAAACGATGTTTTTTTGTCTTTGGTCGTTACAGTACGATAGAAAAAAAAATTTCGTCAATTATAATTTGTTTTCGATTTAGATTTGCTGTTCATAGCTGTTTAAGACAATCTTGATGTATTTTGATACTTTGACAACGATTTTTCCAGTAGCTTAGAAGAAAACGATGTTTTTTTTCTTTGGTCGTTACAGTATGAAAGAAAAAAAAATTTCGTCAATTATAATTTGTTTTCGATTAAGATTTGCTTTTCATAGCTGTTTAAGACAATCTTGATGTATTTTGATACTTTGACAACGATTTTTCCAGTAGCTTAGAAGGAAACGATGTTTTTGTTCTTAGGTCGTTACAGTATGATAGAAAAAAAATTTCGTGAATTATAATTTGTTTTCGATTTAGATTTGCTGTTCATAGCTGTTTAAGACAATCCTGATGTATTTTGATACTTTGACAACGATTTTTCGAGTAGCTTAGAAGAAAACGATGTTTTTTTTCTTAGGTCGTTACAGTATGATAGAAAAAAAAATTTCGTCAATTATAATTTGTTTTCGATTTAGATTGGCTTTTCATAGCTGTTTAAGACAATCTTGATGTATTTTGATACTTTGACAACGATTTTCCAGTAGCTTAGAAGAAAACGATGTTTTTTTTATTTGGTCGTTACATTACGAAAGAAAAAAAAAAGCTGTTATCTCCGTCAATTATAATTTTTTTTCGATTTAGATTTGCTGTTCATAGCTGTTTAAGACAATCTTGATGTATTTTGATACTTTGACAACGATTTTTCCAGTAGTTTAGAAGAAAACGATGTTTTTTTTCTTTGGTCGTTACAGTACGAAAGAAAAAAAAATGCTGTTATCTCCGTCAATATTAATTTTTTTCGATTTAGATTGGCTTTTCATAGCTGTTTAAGACAATCTTGATGTATTTTGATACTTTGACAACGATTTTTCCAGTAGCTTAGAAGAAAACGATGTTTTTTTTGTCTTTGGTCGTTACAGTACGATAGAAAAAAAAATTTCGTCAATTATAATTTGTTTTCGATTAAGATTTGCTTTTCATAGCTGTTTAAGACAATCTTGATGTATTTTGATACTTTGACAACGATTTTTCCAGTAGCTTAGAAGAAAACGATGTTTTTGTTCTTAGGTCGTTACAGTATGATAGAAAAAAAATTTCGTGAATTATAATTTGTTTTCGATTTAGATTTGCTGTTCATAGCTGTTTAAGACAATTCTGATGTATTTTGATACTTTGACAACGATTTTTCCAGTAGCTTAGAAGAAAACGATGTTTTTTTTGTCTTTGGTCGTTACAGTACGATAGAAAAAAAATTTCGTCAATTATAATTTGTTTTCGATTAAGATTTGCTTTTCATAGCTGTTTAAGACAATCTTGATGTATTTTGATACTTTGACAACGATTTTTCCAGTAGCTTAGAAGAAAACGATGTTTTTTTTCTTTGGTCGTTACAGTACGAAAGAAAAAAAAATGCTGTTATCTCCGTCAATATTAATTTTTTTCGATTTAGATTGGCTTTTCATAGCTGTTTAAGACAATCTTGATGTATTTTGATACTTTGACAACGATTTTTCCAGTAGCTTAGAAGAAAACGATGTTTTTGTTCTTAGGTCGTTACAGTATGATAGAAAAAAAAATTTCGTCAATTATAATTTGTTTTCGATTAAGATTTGCTGTTCATAGCTGTTTAAGACAATCTTGATGTATTTTGATACTTTGACAACGTTTTTTCCAGTAGTTTAGAAGAAAACGATGTTTTTTTTCTTTGGTCGTTACAGTACGAAAGAAAAAAAAATGCTGTTATCTCCGTCAATATTAATTTTTTTCGACTTAGATTGGCTTTTCATAGCTGTTTAAGACAATCTTGATGTATTTTGATACTTTGACAACGATTTTTCCAGTAGCTTAGAAGAAAACGATGTTTTTTTTGTCTTTGGTCGTTACAGTACGATAGAAAAAAAAATTTCGTCAATTATAATTTGTTTTCGATTTAGATTTGCTGTTCATAGCTGTTTAAGACAATCTTGATGTATTTTGATTCTTTGACAACGATTTTTCCAGTAGTTTAGAAGAAAACGATGTTTTTTTCTTTGGTCGTTACAGTACGAAAGAAAAAAAAATGCTGTTAACTCCGTCAATGTTAATTTTTTTTCGATTTAGATTGGCTTTTCATAGCTGTTTAAGACAATCTTGATGTATTTTGATACTTCGACAACGATTTTTCCAGTAGCTTAGAAGAAAACGATGTTTTTTTTCTTTGGTCGTTACAGTATGAAAGAAAAAAAAATTGCGTCAATATTAATTTTTTTCGATTAAGATTTGCTTTTCATAGCTGTTTAAGACAATCATGATGTATTCTGATACTTTGACAACGATTTTTCCAGTAGTTTAGAAGAAAACGATGTTTTTTTTATTTGGTCGTTACATTACGAAAGAAAAAAAAAAGCTGTTATCTCCGTCAATTATAATTTTTTTTCGATTTAGATTTGCTGTTCATAGCTGTTTAAGTCAATCTTGATGTATTTTGATACTTTGACAACGATTTTTCCAGTAGCTTAGAAGAAAACGATGTTTTTTTCTTTGGTCGTTACAGTACGAAACAAAAAAAAAATGCTGTTATCTCTGTCAATATTAATTTTTTTCGATTTAGATTGGCTTTTCATAGCTGTTTAAGACAATCTTGATGTATTTTGATACTTTGACAACGATTTTTCCAGTAGCTTAGAAGAAAACGATGTTTTTGTTCTTAGGTCGTTACAGTATGATAGAAAAAAAAATTTCGTCAATTATAATTTGTTTTCGATTAAGATTTGCTGTTCATAGCTGTTTAAGACAATCTTGATGTATTTTGATACTTTGACAACGATTTTTCCAGTAGCTTAGAAGAAAACGATGTTTTTTTTCTTTGGTCGTTACAGTACGAAAGAAAAAAAAATGCTGTTATCTCCGTCAATATTAATTTTTTTCGATTTAGATTGGCTGTTCATAGCTGTTTAAAACAATCTTGATGTATTTTGATACTTTGACAACGATTTTTCCAGTAGTTTAGAGAAAACGATGTTTTTTTTTATTTGGTCGTTACAGTACGAAAGAAAAAAGATGCTGTTATCTCCGTTAATGTTAATTTTTTTTTTCGATTTAAATTGGCTTTTCATAGCTGTTTAAGACAATCTTGATGTATTTTGATACTTTGACAACGATTTTTCCAGTAGCTTAGAAGAAAACGATGTTTTTGTTCTTAGGTCGTTACAGTATGATAGAAAAAAAAATTTCGTCAATTATAATTTGTTTTCGATTAAGATTTGCTGTTCATAGCTGTTTAAGACAATCTTGATGTATTTTGATACTTTGACAACGATTTTTCCAGTAGCTTAGAAGAAAACGATGTTTTTTTTCTTTGGTCGTTACAGTACGAAAGAAAAAAAAATGCTGTTATCTCCGTCAATATTAATTTTTTTCGATTTAGATTGGCTTTTCATAGCTGTTTAAGACAATCTTGATGTATTTTGATACTTTGACAACGATTTTTCCAGTATCTTAGAAGAAAACGATGTTTTTGTTCTTAGATCGTTACAGTATGATAGAAAAAAAAATTTCGTCAATTATAATTTGTTTTCGATTAAGATTTGCTGTTCATAGCTGTTTAAGACAATCTTGATGTATTTTGATACTTTGACAACGATTTTTCCAGTAGCTTAGAAGAAAACGATGTTTTTTTTCTTTGGTCGTTACAGTACGAAAGAAAAAAAAATGCTGTTATCTCCGTCAATATTAATTTTTTTAAATTTAGATTGGCTTTTCATAGCTGTTCAAGACAATCTTGATGTATTTTGATACTTTGACAACGATTTTTCCAGTTGCTTAGAAGAAAACGATATTTTTTTTGTCTTTGGTCGTTACAGTATGATAGAAAAAAAAATTTCGTCAATTATAATTTGTTTTCGATTTAGATTTGCTTTTCATAGCTGTTTAAGACAATCTTGATGTATTTTGATACTTTGACAACGATTTTTTCAGTAGCTTAGAAGAAAACGATGTTTTTTTTCTTAGGTCGTTACATTATGATAGAAAAAAAAATTTCGTCAATTATAATTTGTTTTCGATTTAGATTGGCTTTTCATAGCTGTTTAAGACAATCTTGATGTATTTTGATACTTTGACAACGATTTTTCCAGTAGCTTAGAAGAAAACGATGTTTTTGTTCTTAGGTCGTTACAGTATGATAGAAAAAAAAATTTCGTCAATTATAATTTGTTTTCGATTAAGATTTGCTGTTCATAGCTGTTTAAGACAATCTTGATGTATTTTGATACTTTGACAACGATTTTTCCAGTAGTTTAGAAGAAAACGATGTTTTTTTTTATTTGGTCGTTACAGTACGATAGAAAAAAAAATTGCGTCAATATTAATTTTTTTCGATTTAGATTGGCTTTTCATAGCTGTTTAAGACAATCTTGATGTATTTTGATACTTTGACAACGATTTTTCCAGTAGCTTAGAAGAAAACGATGTTTTTGTTCTTAGGTCGTTACAGTATGATAGAAAAAAAAATTTCGTCAATTATAATTTGTTTTCGATTAAGATTTGCTGTTCATAGCTGTTTAAGACAATCTTGATGTATTTTGATACTTTGACAACGATTTTTCCAGTAGTTTAGAAGAAAACGATGTTTTTTTTTATTTGGTCGTTACAGTATGATAGAAAAAAAAATTTCGTTAATTTTAATTTTTTTTTAATTAGATTGGCTTTTCATAGCTGTTTAAGACAATCTTGATGTATTTTGATACTTTGACAACGATTTTTCCAGTAGCTTAGAAGAAAACGATGTTTTTGTTCTTAGGTCGTTACAGTATGATAGAAAAAAAATTTCGTGAAATATAATTTGTTTTCGATTTAGATTTGCTGTTCATAGCTGTTTAAGACAATCCTGTTGTATTTTGATACTTTGACAACGATTTTTCCAGTAGCTTAGAAGAAAACGATGTTTTTTTTCTTAGGTCGTTATATTATGATAGAAAAAAAAATTTCGTCAATTATAATTTGTTTTCGATTTAGATTGGCTTTTCATAGCTGTTTAAGACAATCTTGATGTATTTTGATACTTTGACAACGATTTTTTCAGTAGCTTAGAAGAAAACGATGTTTTTTTTCTTTGGTCGTTACAGTACGAAAGAAAAAAAAATGCTGTTATCTCCGTCAATATTAATTTTTCTCGATTTAGATTGGCTTTTCATAGCTGTTTAAGACAATCTTGATGTATTTTGATACTTTGACAACGATTTTTCCAGTAGCTTAGAAGAAAACGATGTTTTTGTTCTTAGGTCGTTACAGTATGATAGAAAAAAAAATTTCGTCAATTATAATTTGTTTTCGATTAAGATTTGCTGTGCATAGCTGTTTAAGACAATCTTGATGTATTTTGATACTTTGACAACGATTTTTCCAGTAGTTTAGAAGAAAACGATGTTTTTTTTTATTTGGTCGTTACAGTATGATAGAAAAAAAAATTTCGTTAATTTTAATTTTTTTTTAATTAGATTGGCTTTTCATAGCTGTTTAAGACAATCTTGATGTATTTTGATACTTTGACAACGATTTTTCCAGTAGCTTAGAAGAAAACGATGTTTTTGTTCTTAGGTCGTTACAGTATGATAGAAAAAAAATTTCGTGAAATATAATTTGTTTTCGATTTAGATTTGCTGTTCATAGCTGTTTAAGACAATCCTGTTGTATTTTGATACTTTGACAACGATTTTTCCAGTAGCTTAGAAGAAAACGATGTTTTTTTTCTTAGGTCGTTACATTATGATAGAAAAAAAAATTTCGTCAATTATAATTTGTTTTCGATTTAGATTGGCTTTTCATAGCTGTTTAAGACAATCTTGATGTATTTTGATACTTTGACAACGATTTTTTCAGTAGCTTAGAAGAAAACGATGTTTTTTTTCTTTGGTCGTTACAGTACGAAAGAAAAAAAAATGCTGTTATCTCCGTCAATATTAATTTTTCTCGATTTAGATTGGCTTTTCATAGCTGTTTAAGACAATCTTGATGTATTTTGATACTTTGACAACGATTTTTCCAGTAGCTTAGAAGAAAACGATGTTTTTGTTCTTAGGTCGTTACAGTATGATAGAAAAAAAAATTTCGTCAATTATAATTTGTTTTCGATTAAGATTTGCTGTGCATAGCTGTTTAAGACAATCTTGATGTATTTTGATACTTTGACAACGATTTTTCCAGTAGCTTAGAAGAAAACGATGTTTTTGTTCTTAGGTCGTTACAGTATGATAGAAAAAAAAATGCTGTTATCTCCGTCAATATTAATTTTTTTCGATTTAGATTGGCTTTTCATAGCTGTTTAAGACAATCTTGATGTATTTTGATACTTTGACAACGATTTTTCCAGTAGCTTAGAAGAAAATGATGTTTTTTTTGACTTTGGTCGTTACAGTACGATAGAAAAAAAAATTTCGTCAATTATAATTTGTTTTCGATTTAGATTTGCTTTTCATAGCTGTTTAAGACAATCTTGATGTATTTTGATTCTTTGACAACGATTTTTCCAGTAGTTTAGAAGAAAACGATGTTTTTTTTCTTTGGTCGTTACAGTACGAAAGAAAAAAAAATGCTGTTAACTCCGTCAATGTTAATTTTTTTTCGATTTAGATTGGCTTTTCATAGCTGTTTAAGACAATCTTGATGTATTTTGATACTTTGACAATGATTTTTCCAGTTGCTTAGAAGAAAACGATATTTTTTTTGTCTTTGGTCGTTACAGTACGATAGAAAAAAAAATTTCGTCAATTATAATTTGTTTTCGATTTAGATTTGCTTTTCATAGCTGTTTAAGACAATCTTGATGTATTTTGATACTTTGACAACGATTTTTCCAGTAGTTTAGAAGAAAACGATGTTTTTTTTTTCTTTGGTCGTTACAGTACGAAAGAAAAAAAAATGCTGTTAACTCCGTCAATGTTAATTTTTTTTCGATTTAGATTTGCTTTTCATAGCTGTTTAAGACAATCTTGATGTATTTTGACACTTTGACAACGAATTTTCCAGTAGTTTAGAAGAAAACGATGTTTTTTTTTATTTGGTCGTTACAGTATGATAGAAAAAAAAATTTCGTTAATTTTAATTTTTTTTAATTAGATTGGCTTTTCATAACTGTTTAAGACAATCTTGATGTATTTTGACACTTTGACAATGATTTTTTTAGTAGCTTAGAAGAAAACGATGTTTTTTTTTATTTGGTCGTTACAGTACGAAAGAAAAAAAAATGCTGTTATCTCCGTCAATTATTATTTTTTTTCGATTAAGATTTGCTGTTCATAGCTGTTTAAGACAATCTTGATGTATTTTGACACTTTGACAACGATTTTTCCAGTAGCTTAGAAGAAAACGATGTTTTTGTTCTTAGGTCGTTACAGTATGATAGAAAAAAAATTTCGTGAAATATAATTTGTTTTCGATTTAGATTTGCTGTTCATAGCTGTTTAAGACAATCCTGTTGTATTTTGATACTTTGACAACGATTTTTCCAGTAGCTTAGAAGAAAACGATGTTTTTTTTCTTAGGTCGTTATATTATGATAGAAAAAAAAATTTCGTCAATTATAATTTGTTTTCGATTTAGATTGGCTTTTCATAGCTGTTTAAGACAATCTTGATGTATTTTGATACTTTGACAACGATTTTTTCAGTAGCTTAGAAGAAAACGATGTTTTTTTTCTTTGGTCGTTACAGTACGAAAGAAAAAAAAATGCTGTTATCTCCGTCAATATTAATTTTTCTCGATTTAGATTGGCTTTTCATAGCTGTTTAAGACAATCTTGATGTATTTTGATACTTTGACAACGATTTTTCCAGTAGCTTAGAAGAAAACGATGTTTTTGTTCTTAGGTCGTTACAGTATGATAGAAAAAAAAATTTCGTCAATTATAATTTGTTTTCGATTAAGATTTGCTGTGCATAGCTGTTTAAGACAATCTTGATGTATTTTGATACTTTGACAACGATTTTTCCAGTAGTTTAGAAGAAAACGATGTTTTTTTTTATTTGGTCGTTACAGTATGATAGAAAAAAAAATTTCGTTAATTTTAATTTTTTTTTAATTAGATTGGCTTTTCATAGCTGTTTAAGACAATCTTGATGTATTTTGATACTTTGACAACGATTTTTCCAGTAGCTTAGAAGAAAACGATGTTTTTGTTCTTAGGTCGTTACAGTATGATAGAAAAAAAATTTCGTGAAATATAATTTGTTTTCGATTTAGATTTGCTGTTCATAGCTGTTTAAGACAATCCTGTTGTATTTTGATACTTTGACAACGATTTTTCCAGTAGCTTAGAAGAAAACGATGTTTTTTTTCTTAGGTCGTTACATTATGATAGAAAAAAAAATTTCGTCAATTATAATTTGTTTTCGATTTAGATTGGCTTTTCATAGCTGTTTAAGACAATCTTGATGTATTTTGATACTTTGACAACGATTTTTTCAGTAGCTTAGAAGAAAACGATGTTTTTTTTCTTTGGTCGTTACAGTACGAAAGAAAAAAAAATGCTGTTATCTCCGTCAATATTAATTTTTCTCGATTTAGATTGGCTTTTCATAGCTGTTTAAGACAATCTTGATGTATTTTGATACTTTGACAACGATTTTTCCAGTAGCTTAGAAGAAAACGATGTTTTTGTTCTTAGGTCGTTACAGTATGATAGAAAAAAAAATTTCGTCAATTATAATTTGTTTTCGATTAAGATTTGCTGTGCATAGCTGTTTAAGACAATCTTGATGTATTTTGATACTTTGACAACGATTTTTCCAGTAGCTTAGAAGAAAACGATGTTTTTGTTCTTAGGTCGTTACAGTATGATAGAAAAAAAAATGCTGTTATCTCCGTCAATATTAATTTTTTTCGATTTAGATTGGCTTTTCATAGCTGTTTAAGACAATCTTGATGTATTTTGATACTTTGACAACGATTTTTCCAGTAGCTTAGAAGAAAATGATGTTTTTTTTGACTTTGGTCGTTACAGTACGATAGAAAAAAAAATTTCGTCAATTATAATTTGTTTTCGATTTAGATTTGCTTTTCATAGCTGTTTAAGACAATCTTGATGTATTTTGATTCTTTGACAACGATTTTTCCAGTAGTTTAGAAGAAAACGATGTTTTTTTTCTTTGGTCGTTACAGTACGAAAGAAAAAAAAATGCTGTTAACTCCGTCAATGTTAATTTTTTTTCGATTTAGATTGGCTTTTCATAGCTGTTTAAGACAATCTTGATGTATTTTGATACTTTGACAATGATTTTTCCAGTTGCTTAGAAGAAAACGATATTTTTTTTGTCTTTGGTCGTTACAGTACGATAGAAAAAAAAATTTCGTCAATTATAATTTGTTTTCGATTTAGATTTGCTTTTCATAGCTGTTTAAGACAATCTTGATGTATTTTGATACTTTGACAACGATTTTTCCAGTAGTTTAGAAGAAAACGATGTTTTTTTTTTCTTTGGTCGTTACAGTACGAAAGAAAAAAAAATGCTGTTAACTCCGTCAATGTTAATTTTTTTTCGATTTAGATTTGCTTTTCATAGCTGTTTAAGACAATCTTGATGTATTTTGACACTTTGACAACGAATTTTCCAGTAGTTTAGAAGAAAACGATGTTTTTTTTTATTTGGTCGTTACAGTATGATAGAAAAAAAAATTTCGTTAATTTTAATTTTTTTTAATTAGATTGGCTTTTCATAACTGTTTAAGACAATCTTGATGTATTTTGACACTTTGACAATGATTTTTTTAGTAGCTTAGAAGAAAACGATGTTTTTTTTTATTTGGTCGTTACAGTACGAAAGAAAAAAAAATGCTGTTATCTCCGTCAATTATTATTTTTTTTCGATTAAGATTTGCTGTTCATAGCTGTTTAAGACAATCTTGATGTATTTTGACACTTTGACAACGATTTTTCCAGGAGCTTAGAAGAAAACGATGTTTTTGTTCTTAGGTCGTTACAGTATGATAGAAAAAAAAATTTCGTCAATTATAATTTGTTTTCGATTTAGATTTTCTTTTCATAGCTGTTTAAGACAATCTTGATGTATTTTGATACTTTGACAACGATTTTTCCAGTAGCTTAGAAGAAAACGATGTTTTTTTTCTTTGGTCGTTACAGTACGAAAGAAAAAAAAATGCTGTTAACTCCGTCAATGTTAATTTTTTTTCGATTTAGATTTGCTGTTCATAGCTGTTTAAGACAATCTTGATGTATTTTGACACTTTGACAACGATTTTTCCAGTAGTTTAGAAGAAAAAGATGTTTTTTTTTATTTGGTCGTTACAGTATGATAGAAAAAAAAATTTCGTTAATTTTAATTTTTTTTTAATTAGTATGGCTTTTCATAACTGTTTAAGACAATCTTGATGTATTTTGACACTTTGACAACGATTTTTCCAGTAGCTTAGAAGAAAACGATGTTTTTTTTTATTTGGTCGTTACAGTACGAAAGAAAAAAAAAAGCTGTTATCTCCGTCAATGTTAATTTTTTTCCTATTAAGATTTGCTTTTCATAGCTGTTTAAGACAATCTTGATGTATTTTGATACTTTGACAACGATTTTTCCAGTAGTTTAGAAGAAAACGATGTTTTTTTTTATTTGGTCGTTACAGTACGATAGAAAAAAAAAAGCTGTTAACTCCGTCAATATTAATTTTTTTTCGATTTAGATTTGCTGTTCATAGCTGTTTAAGACAATCTTGATGTATTTTGATACTTTGACAACGATTTTTCCAGTAGCTTAGAAGAAAACGATGTTTTTGTTCTTAGGTCGTTACAGTATGATAGAAAAAAAAATTTCGTCAATTATAATTTGTTTTCGATTTAGATTTGCTGTTCATAGCTGTTTAAGACAATCTTGATGTATTTTGATACTTTGACAACGATTTTTCCAGTAGCTTAGAAGAAAATGATGTTTTTTTTCTTTGGTCGTTACAGTACGAAAGAAAAAAAATGCTGTTAACTCCGTAAATGTTAATTTTTTTTCTATTTAGATTTGCTTTTCATAGCTTTTTAAGACAATCTTGATGTATTTTGATACTTTGACAACGATTTTTCCAGTAGCTTAGAAGAAAACGATGTTTATTTTTATTTGGTCGTTACAGTACGAAAGAAAAAAAAGAAGCTGTTATCTCCGTCAATTATAATTTGTTTTCGATTAAGATTTGCTGTTCATAGCTGTTTAAGACAATCTTGATGTATTTTGATACTTTGACAACGATTTTTCAAGTAGCTTAGAAGAAAACGATGTTTTTTTTCTTTGGTCGTTACAGTACGAAAGAAAAAAAAATGCTGTTATCTCCGTCAATATTAATTTTTTTCGATTTAGATTGGCTTTTCATAGCTGTTTAAGACAATCTTGATGTATTTTGATACTTTGACAACGATTTTTCCAGTAGCTTAGAAGAAAACGATGTTTTTTTTGTCTTTGGTCGTTACAGTATGATAGAAAAAAAAATTTCGTCAATTATAATTTGTTTTTGATTTAGATTTGCTTTTCATAGCTGTTTAAGACAATCTTGATGTATTTTGATACTTTGACAACGATTTTTCCAGTAGTTTAGAAGAAAACGATGTTTTTTTTTCTTTGGTCGTTACAGTACGAAAGAAAAAAAAATGCTGTTAACTCCGTCAATGTTAATTTTTTTTCGATTTAGATTTGCTTTTCATAGCTGTTTAAGACAATCTTGATGTATTTTGATACTTTGACAACGATTTTTCCAGTAGCTTAGAAGAAAACGATGTTTTTTTTCATTGGTCGTAACAGTATGAAAGAAAAAAAAATTGCGTCAACATTAATTTTTTTCGATTTAGATTTGCTTTTCATAGCTGTTTAAGACAATCTTGATGTATTCTGATACTTTGACAACGATTTTTCCAGTAGTTTAGAAGAAAACGATGTTTTTTTTTATTTGGTCGTTACATTACGAAAGAAAAAAAAAGCTGTTATCTTCGTCAATTATAATTTTTTTTCGATTTAGATTTGCTGCTCATAGCTGTTCAAGACAATCTTGATGTATTTTGATACTTTGACAACGATTTTTCCAGTAGCTTAGAAGAAAACGATGTTTTTTTTCTTTGGTCGTTACAGTATGAAAGAAAAAAAAATGCTGTTATCTCCGTCAATTATAAGTTGTTTTCGATTAAGATTTATTTTTCATAGCTGTTTAAGACAATCTTGATGTATTTTGATACTTTGACAACGATTTTTCCAGTAGTTTAGAAGAAAACGATGTTTTTTTTTTCTTTGGTCGTTACAGTACGAAAGAAAAAAAAATGCTGTTAACTCCGTCAATGTTAATTTTTTTTCGATTTAGATTTGCTTTTCATAGCTGTTTAAGACAATCTTGATGTATTTTGACACTTTGACAACGAATTTTCCAGTAGTTTAGAAGAAAACGATGTTTTTTTTTATTTGGTCGTTACAGTATGATAGAAAAAAAAATTTCGTTAATTTTAATTTTTTTTTTAATTAGATTGGCTTTTCATAACTGTTTAAGACAATTTTGATGTATTTTGACACTTTGACAACGATTTTTCCAGTAGTTTAGAAGAAAACGATGTTTTTTTTTTGTTTGGTCGTTACAGTACGATAGAAAAAAAAAGCTGTTATCTCCGTCAATTATAATTTTTTTTCGATTTAGATTTGCTGTTCATAGCTGTTTAAGACAATCTTGATGTATTTTGATACTTTGACAACGATTTTTCCAGTAGCTTAGAAGAAAACGATGTTTTTTTTCTTTGGTCGTTACAGTACGAAAGAAAAAAAAATGCTGTTATCTCCATCAATATTTATTTTTTTCGATTTAGATTTGCTTTTCATAGCTGTTTAAGACAATCTTGATGTATTTTAACACTTTGACAACGATTTTTAAGTAGCTTAGAAGAAAACGATGTTTTTATTTTTCTTTGGTCGTTACAGTACGAAAGAAAAAAAAATGCTGTTATCTCCGTCAATATTAATTTTTTTCTATTTAGATTTGCTTTTCATAGCTGTTTAAGACAATCTTGATGTATTTTGATACTTTGACAACGATTTTTCCTGTAGCTTAGAAGAAAACGATGTTTATTTTTATTTGGTCGTTACAGTACGAAAGAAAAAAAAAAGCTGTTATCTCCGTCAATATTAATTTTTTTCTATTTAGATTTGCTTTTCATAGCTGTTTAAGACAATCTTGATGTATTTTGATACTTTGACAACGATTTTTCCAGTAGCTTAGAAGAAAACGATGTTTTTATTCTTAGGTCGTTACAGTATGATAGAGAAAAAAATTTCGTCAATGTTAATTTTTTTTCTATTTAGATTTGCTTTTCATAGCTCTATAAGACAATCTTGATGTATTTTGATACTTTGACAACGATTTTTCCAGTAGCTTAGAAGAAAACGATGTTTATTTTTATTTGGTCGTTACAGTACGAAAGAAAAAAAAATGCTGTTATCTCCGTCAATATTAATTTTTTTCTATTTAGATTTGCTTTTCATAGCTGTTTAAGACAATCTTGATGTATTTTGATACTTTGACAATGATTTTTCCAGTAGCTTAGAAGAAAACGATGTTTTTGTTCTTAGGTCGTTACAGTATGATAGAAAAAAAAATTTCGTCAATTATAATTTGTTTTCGATTTAGATTTGCTGTTCATAGCTGTTTAAGACAATCTTGATGTATTTTGATACTTTGACAACGATTTTTCCAGTAGCTTAGAAGAAAACGATGTTTTTTTTCTTTGGTCGTTACAGTACGAAAGAAAAAAAAATGCTGTTAACTCCGTAAATGTTAATTTTTTTTCTATTTAGATTTGCTTTTCATAGCTGTTTAAGACAATCTTGATGTATTTTGATACTTTGACAACGATTTTTCCAGTAGCTTAGAAGAAAACGATGTTTATTTTTATTTGGTCGTTACAGTTCGAAAGAAAAAAAAAGAAGCTGTTATCTCCGTCAATTATAAGTTGTTTTCGATTAAGATTTGCTGTTCATAGCTGTTTAAGACAATCTTGATGTATTTTGATACTTTGACAACGATTTTTGCAGTAGCTTAGAAGAAAACGATGTTTTTTTTCTTTGGTCGTTACAGTACGAAAGAAAAAAAAATGCTGTTATCTCCATCAATATTAATTTTTTTCGATTTAGATTGGCTTTTCATAGCTGTTTAAGACAATCTTGATGTATTTTGATACTTTGACAACGATTTTTCCAGTAGCTTAGAAGAAAACGATGTTTATTTTTATTTGGTCGTTACAGTTCGAAAGAAAAAAAAAGAAGCTGTTATCTCCGTCAATTATAAGTTGTTTTCGATTAAGATTTGCTGTTCATAGCTGTTTAAGACAATCTTGATGTATTTTGATACTTTGACAACGATTTTTCCAGTAGTTTAGAAGAAAACGATGTTTTTTTTTCTTAGGTCGTTACAGTATGATAGAAAAAAAAATTCGTCAATGTTAATTTTTTTCTATTTAGATTTGCTTTTCATAGCTGTTTAAGACAATCTTGATGTATTTTGATACTTTGACAACGATTTTTCCAGTAGTTTAGAAGAAAACGATGTTTTTTTTTTCTTTGGTCGTTACAGTACGAAAGAAAAAAAAATGCTGTTAACTCCGTCAATGTTAATTTTTTTTCGATTTAGATTTGCTTTTCATAGCTGTTTAAGACAATCTTGATGTATTTCGACACTTTGACAACGAATTTTCCAGTAGTTTAGAAGAAAACGATGTTTTTTTTTATTTGGTCGTTACAGTATGATAGAAAAAAAAATTTCGTTAATTTTAATTTTTTTTTAATAAGATTGGCTTTTCATAACTGTTTAAGACAATCTTGATGTATTTTGACACTTTGACAACGATTTTTCCAGTAGCTTAGAAGAAAACGATGTTTTTTTTTATTTGGTCGTTACAGTACGATAGAAAAAAAAAGCTGTTAACTCCGTCAATATTAATTTTTTTTCGATTTAGATTTGCTGTTCATAGCTGTTTAAGACAATCTTGATGTATTTTGATACTTTGACAACGATTTTTCCAGTAGCTTAGAAGAAAACGATGTTTTTTTTCTTTGGTCGTTACAGTACGAAAGAAAAAAAAATGCTGTTATCTCCGTCAATATTAATTTTTTTCGATTTAGATTTGCTTTTCATAGCTGTTTAAGACAATCTTGATGTATTTTGATACTTTGACAACGATTTTTCCTGTAGCTTAGAAGAAAACGATGTTTATTTTTATTTGGTCGTTACAGTACGAAAGAAAAAAAAATGCTGTTTTCTCCGTCAATATTAATTTTTTTCTATTTAGATTTTTTTCATAGCTGTTTAAGACAATCTTGATGTATTTTGATACTTTGACAACGATTTTTCCAGTAGCTTAGAAGAAAACGATGTTTTTGTTCTTAGGTCGTTACAGTATGATAGAGAAAAAAATTTCGTCAATGTTAATTTTTTTTCTATTTAGATTTGCTTTTCATAGCTCTATAAGACAATCTTGATGTATTTTGATACTTTGACAACGATTTTTCCAGTAGCTTAGAAGAAAACGATGTTTATTTTTATTTGGTCGTTACAGTACGAAAGAAAAAAAAATGCTGTTATCTCCGTCAATATTAATTTTTTTCTATTTAGATTTGCTTTTCATAGTTGTTTAAGACAATCTTGATGTATTTTGATACTTTGACAACGATTTTTCCAGTAGCTTAGAAGAAAACGATGTTTTTGTTCTTAGGTCGTTACAGTATGATAGAAAAAAAAATTTCGTCAATTATAATTTGTTTTCGATTTAGATTTGCTGTTCATAGCTGTTTAAGACAATCTTGATGTATTTTGATACTTTGACAAAGATTTTTCCAGTAGCTTAGAAGAAAACGATGTTTTTTTTCTTTGGTCGTTACAGTACGAAAGAAAAAAAAATGCTGTTAACTCCGTAAATGTTAATTTTTTTTCTATTTAGATTTGCTTTTCATAGCTGTTTAAGACAATCTTGATGTATTTTGATACTTTGACAACGATTTTTCCAGTAGCTTAGAAGAAAACGATGTTTATTTTTATTTGGTCGTTACAGTACGAAAGAAAAAAAAGAAGCTGTTTTCTCCGTCAATTATAATTTGTTTTCTATTAAGATTTGCTGTTCATAGCTGTTTAAGACAATCTTGATGTATTTTGATACTTTGACAACGATTTTTTCAGTAGCTTAGAAGAAAACGATGTTTTTTTTCTTTGGTCGTTACAGTACGAAAGAAAAAAAAATGCTGTTATCTCCGTCAATATTAATTTTTTTCGATTTAGATTTGCTGTTCATAGCTGTTTAAGATAATCTTGATGTATTTTAACACTTTGACAACGATTTTTAAGTAGCTTAGAAGAAAACGATGTTTTTTTTCTTTGGTCGTTACAGTACGAAAGAAAAAAAATGCTGTTAACTCCGTCAATTATAATTTTTTTCTATTTAGATTTGCTTTTCATAGCTGTTTAAGACAATGTTGATGTATTTTGACACTTTGACAACGATTTTTCCAGTAGTTCAGAAGAAAACGATGTTTTTTTTCTTTGGTCGTTACAGTACGATAGAAAAAAAAAAAAGCTGTTAACTCCGTCAATGTTAATTTTTTTTTCGATTTAGATTTGCTTTTCATAGCTGTTTAAGACAATCTTGATGTATTTTGACACTTTGACAACGATTTTTCCAGTAGTTTAGAAGAAAACGATGTTTTTTTTTCTTAGGTCATTACAGTATGATAGAAAAAAAATTTCGTCAATGTTAATTTTTTTTCTATTTAGATTTGCTTTTCATAGCTGTTTAAGACAATCTTGATATATTTTGATACTTTGACAACGATTTTTCCAGTAGTTTAGAAGAAAACGATGTTTTTTTTTTGTTTGGTCGTTACAGTACGATATAAAAAAAAAAGCTGTTAACTCCGTCAATATTAATTTTTTTTCGATTTAGATTTGCTTTTCATAGCTGTTTAAGACAATCTTGATGTATTTTGACACTTTGACAACGATTTTTCCAGTAGTTTAGAAGAAAACGATGTTTTTTTTTTATTTGGTGGTTACAGTACGAAAGAAAAAAAATAGCTGTTATCTCCGTCAATTATAATTTTTTTTCGATTTAGATTTGCTGTTCATAGCTGTTTAAGACAATCTTGATGTATTTTGATACTTTGACAACGATTTTTCCTGTAGCTTAGAAGAAAACGATGTTTATTTTTATTTGGTCGTTACAGTACGAAAGAAAAAAAAATGCTGTTTTCTCCGTAAATGTTAATTTTTTTTCTATTTAGATTTGCTTTTCATAGCTGTTTAAGACAATCTTGATGTATTTTGATACTTTGACAACGATTTTTCCAGTAGCTTAGAAGAAAACGATGTTTATTTTTATTTGGTCGTTACAGTTCGAAAGAAAAAAAAAGAAGCTGTTTTCTCCGTCAATTATAATTTGTTTTCTATTAAGATTTGCTGTTCATAGCTGTTTAAGACAATCTTGATGTATTTTGATACTTTGACAACGATTTTTTCAGTAGCTTAGAAGAAAACGATGTTTTTTTTCTTTGGTCGTTACAGTACGAAAGAAAAAAAAATGCTGTTATCTCCGTCAATATTAATTTTTTTCGATTTAGATTTGCTGTTCATAGCTGTTTAAGATAATCTTGATGTATTTTAACACTTTGACAACGATTTTTAAGTAGCTTAGAAGAAAACGATGTTTATTTTTATTTGGTCGTTACAGTACGAAAGAAAAAAAAGAAGCTGTTTTCTCCGTCAATTATAATTTGTTTTCTATTAAGATTTGCTGTTCATAGCTGTTTAAGACAATCTTGATGTATTTTGATACTTTGACAACGATTTTTTCAGTAGCTTAGAAGAAAACGATGTTTTTTTTCTTTGGTCGTTACAGTACGATAGAAAAAAAAAAAAGCTGTTAACTCCGTCAATGTTAATTTTTTTTTCGATTTAGATTTGCTTTTCATAGCTGTTTAAGACAATCTTGATGTATTTTGACACTTTGGCAACGATTTTTCCAGTAGTTCAGAAGAAAACGATGTTTTTTTTCTTTGGTCGTTACAGTACGATAGAAAAAAAAATGCTGTTTTCTCCGTAAATGTTAATTTTTTTTCTATTTAGATTTGCTTTTCATAGCTGTTTAAGACAATCTTGATGTATTTTGATACTTTGACAACGATTTTTCCAGTAGCTTAGAAGAAAACGATGTTTATTTTTATTTGGTCGTTACAGTACGAAAGAAAAAAAAATGCTGTTTTCTCCGTAAATGTTAATTTTTTTTCTATTTAGATTTGCTGTTCATAGCTGTTTAAGACAATCTTGATGTATTTTGATACTTTGACAACGATTTTTCCTGTAGCTTAGAAGAAAACGATGTTTATTTTTATTTGGTCGTTACAGTACGAAAGAAAAAAAAATGCTGTTTTCTCCGTAAATGTTAATTTTTTTTCTATTTAGATTTGCTTTTCATAGCTGTTTAAGACAATCTTGATGTATTTTGATACTTTGACAACGATTTTTCCAGTAGCTTAGAAGAAAACGATGTTTATTTTTATTTGGTCGTTACAGTACGAAAGAAAAAAAAGAAGCTGTTTTCTCCGTCAATTATAATTTGTTTTCTATTAAGATTTGCTGTTCATAGCTGTTTAAGACAATCTTGATGTATTTTGATACTTTGACAACGATTTTTTCAGTAGCTTAGAAGAAAACGATGTTTTTTTTCTTTGGTCGTTACAGTACGAAAGAAAAAAAAATGCTGTTTTCTCCGTAAATGTTAATTTTTTTTTCTATTTAGATTTGCTTTTCATAGCTGTTTAAGACAATCTTGATGTATTTTGATACTTTGACAACGATTTTTCCAGTAGCTTAGAAGAAAACGATGTTTATTTTTATTTGGTCGTTACAGTACGAAAGAAAAAAAAGAAGCTGTTTTCTCCGTCAATTATAATTTGTTTTCTATTAAGATTTGCTGTTCATAGCTGTTTAAGACAATCTTGATGTATTTTGATACTTTGACAACGATTTTTTCAGTAGCTTAGAAGAAAACGATGTTTTTTTTCTTTGGTCGTTACAGTACGAAAGAAAAAAAAATGCTGTTATCTCCGTCAATATTAATTTTTTTCGATTTAGATTTGCTGTTCATAGCTGTTTAAGATAATCTTGATGTATTTTAACACTTTGACAACGATTTTTAAGTAGCTTAGAAGAAAACGATGTTTTTTTTCTTTGGTCGTTACAGTACGAAAGAAAAAAAATGCTGTTAACTCCGTCAATTATAATTTTTTTCTATTTAGATTTGCTTTTCATAGCTGTTTAAGACAATCTTGATGTATTTTGACACTTTGACAACGATTTTTCCAGTAGTTCAGAAGAAAACGATGTTTTTTTTCTTTGGTCGTTACAGTACGATAGAAAAAAAAAAAAGCTGTTAACTCCGTCAATGTTAATTTTTTTTTCGATTTAGATTTGCTTTTCATAGCTGTTTAAGACAATCTTGATGTATTTTGACACTTTGACAACGATTTTTCCAGTAGTTTAGAAGAAAACGATGTTTTTTTTTCTTAGGTCGTTACAGTATGATAGAAAAAAAAATTTCGTCAATTATAATTTGTTTTCGATTTAGATTTGCTGTTCATAGCTGTTTAAGACAATCTTGATGTATTTTGATACTTTGACAAAGATTTTTCCAGTAGCTTAGAAGAAAACGATGTTTTTTTTCTTTGGTCGTTACAGTACGAAAGAAAAAAAAATGCTGTTAACTCCGTAAATGTTAATTTTTTTTCTATTTAGATTTGCTTTTCATAGCTGTTTAAGACAATCTTGATGTATTTTGATACTTTGACAACGATTTTTCCAGTAGCTTAGAAGAAAACGATGTTTATTTTTATTTGGTCGTTACAGTACGAAAGAAAAAAAAGAAGCTGTTTTCTCCGTCAATTATAATTTGTTTTCTATTAAGATTTGCTGTTCATAGCTGTTTAAGACAATCTTGATGTATTTTGATACTTTGACAACGATTTTTTCAGTAGCTTAGAAGAAAACGATGTTTTTTTTCTTTGGTCGTTACAGTACGAAAGAAAAAAAAATGCTGTTATCTCCGTCAATATTAATTTTTTTCGATTTAGATTTGCTGTTCATAGCTGTTTAAGATAATCTTGATGTATTTTAACACTTTGACAACGATTTTTAAGTAGCTTAGAAGAAAACGATTTTTTTTTTCTTTGGTCGTTACAGTACGAAAGAAAAAAAATGCTGTTAACTCCGTCAATTATAATTTTTTTCTATTTAGATTTGCTTTTCATAGCTGTTTAAGACAATCTTGATGTATTTTGACACTTTGACAACGATTTTTCCAGTAGTTCAGAAGAAAACGATGTTTTTTTTCTTTGGTCGTTACAGTACGATAGAAAAAAAAAAAAGCTGTTAACTCCGTCAATGTTAATTTTTTTTTCGATTTAGATTTGCTTTTCATAGCTGTTTAAGACAATCTTGATGTATTTTGACACTTTGACAACGATTTTTCCAGTAGTTTAGAAGAAAACGATGTTTTTTTTTCTTAGGTCGTTACAGTATGATAGAAAAAAAATTTCGTCAATGTTAATTTTTTTTCTATTTAGATTTGCTTTTCATAGCTGTTTAAGACAATCTTGATATATTTTGATACTTTGACAACGATTTTTCCAGTAGTTTAGAAGAAAACGATGTTTTTTTTTTGTTTGGTCGTTACAGTACGATAGAAAAAAAAAAGCTGTTAACTCCGTCAATATTAATTTTTTTTCGATTTAGATTTGCTTTTCATAGCTGTTTAAGACAATCTTGATGTATTTTGACACTTTGACAACGATTTTTCCAGTAGTTTAGAAGAAAACGATGTTTTTTTTTTATTTGGTGGTTACAGTACGAAAGAAAAAAAATAGCTGTTATCTCCGTCAATTATAATTTTTTTTCGATTTAGATTTGCTGTTCATAGCTGTTTAAGACAATCTTGATGTATTTTGATACTTTGACAACGATTTTTCCTGTAGCTTAGAAGAAAACGATGTTTATTTTTATTTGGTCGTTACAGTACGAAAGAAAAAAAAATGCTGTTTTCTCCGTCAATATTAATTTTTTTCTATTTAGATTTGCTTTTCATAGCTGTTTAAGACAATCTTGATGTATTTTGATACTTTGACAACGATTTTTCCAGTAGCTTAGAAGAAAACGATGTTTTTGTTCTTAGGTCGTTACAGTATGATAGAGAAAAAAATTTCGTCAATGTTAATTTTTTTTCTATTTAGATTTGCTTTTCATAGCTCTATAAGACAATCTTGATGTATTTTGATACTTTGACAACGATTTTTCCAGTAGCTTAGAAGAAAACGATGTTTTTGTTCTTAGGTCGTTACAGTATGATAGAAAAAAAAAATTTCGTCAATTATAATTTGTTTTCGATTTAGATTTGCTGTTCATAGCTGTTTAAGACAATCTTGATGTATTTTGATACTTTGACAACGATTTTTCCAGTAGCTTAGAAGAAAACGATGTTTTTTTTTCTTTGGTCGTTACAGTACGAAAGAAAAAAAAATGCTGTTAACTCCGTAAATGTTAATTTTTTTTCTATTTAGATTTGCTGTTCATAGCTGTGTAAGACAATCTTGATGTATTTTGATACTTTGACAACGATTTTTCCAGTAGCTTAGAAGAAAACGATGTTTATTTTTATTTGGTCGTTACAGTACGAAAGAAAAAAAAGAAGCTGTTATCTCCGTCAATTATAATTTGTTTTCGATTAAGATTTGCTGTTCATAGCTGTTTAAGACAATCTTGATGTATTTTGATACTTTGACAACGATTTTTTCAGTAGCTTAGAAGAAAACGATGTTTTTTTTCTTTGGTCGTTACAGTACGAAAGAAAAAAAAATGCTGTTATCTCCGTCAATATTAATTTTTTTCGATTAAGATTTGCTGTTCATAGCTGTTTAAGATAATCTTGATGTATTTTAACACTTTGACAACGATTTTTAAGTAGCTTAGAAGAAAACGATGTTTTTTTTCTTTGGTCGTTACAGTACGAAAGAAAAAAAAATGCTGTTATCTCCGTCAATGTTAATTTTTTTTCTATTTAGATTTGCTTTTCATAGCTGTTTAAGGCAATCTTGATGTATTTTGATACTTTGACAACGATTTTTCCAGTAGCTTAGAAGAAAACGATGTTTTTTTTCTTTGGTCGTTACAGTACGAAAGAAAAAAAAATGCTGTTTTCTCCGTAAATGTTAATTTTTTTTCTATTTAGATTTGCTGTTCATAGCTGTTTAAGACAATCTTGATGTATTTTGATACTTTGACAACGATTTTTCCTGTAGCTTAGAAGAAAACGATGTTTATTTTTATTTGGTCGTTACAGTACGAAAGAAAAAAAAATGCTGTTTTCTCCGTAAATGTTAATTTTTTTTCTATTTAGATTTGCTTTTCATAGCTGTTTAAGACAATCTTGATGTATTTTGATACTTTGACAACGATTTTTCCAGTAGCTTAGAAGAAAACGATGTTTATTTTTATTTGGTCGTTACAGTACGAAAGAAAAAAAAGAAGCTGTTTTCTCCGTCAATTATAATTTGTTTTCTATTAAGATTTGCTGTTCATAGCTGTTTAAGACAATCTTGATGTATTTTGATACTTTGACAACGATTTTTTCAGTAGCTTAGAAGAAAACGATGTTTTTTTTCTTTGGTCGTTACAGTACGAAAGAAAAAAAAATGCTGTTTTCTCCGTAAATGTTAATTTTTTTTTCTATTTAGATTTGCTTTTCATAGCTGTTTAAGACAATCTTGATGTATTTTGATACTTTGACAACGATTTTTCCAGTAGCTTAGAAGAAAACGATGTTTATTTTTATTTGGTCGTTACAGTACGAAAGAAAAAAAAGAAGCTGTTTTCTCCGTCAATTATAATTTGTTTTCTATTAAGATTTGCTGTTCATAGCTGTTTAAGACAATCTTGATGTATTTTGATACTTTGACAACGATTTTTTCAGTAGCTTAGAAGAAAACGATGTTTTTTTTCTTTGGTCGTTACAGTACGAAAGAAAAAAAAATGCTGTTATCTCCGTCAATATTAATTTTTTTCGATTTAGATTTGCTGTTCATAGCTGTTTAAGATAATCTTGATGTATTTTAACACTTTGACAACGATTTTTAAGTAGCTTAGAAGAAAACGATGTTTTTTTTCTTTGGTCGTTACAGTACGAAAGAAAAAAAATGCTGTTAACTCCGTCAATTATAATTTTTTTCTATTTAGATTTGCTTTTCATAGCTGTTTAAGACAATCTTGATGTATTTTGACACTTTGACAACGATTTTTCCAGTAGTTCAGAAGAAAACGATGTTTTTTTTCTTTGGTCGTTACAGTACGATAGAAAAAAAAAAAAGCTGTTAACTCCGTCAATGTTAATTTTTTTTTCGATTTAGATTTGCTTTTCATAGCTGTTTAAGACAATCTTGATGTATTTTGACACTTTGACAACGATTTTTCCAGTAGTTTAGAAGAAAACGATGTTTTTTTTTCTTAGGTCGTTACAGTATGATAGAAAAAAAAATTTCGTCAATTATAATTTGTTTTCGATTTAGATTTGCTGTTCATAGCTGTTTAAGACAATCTTGATGTATTTTGATACTTTGACAAAGATTTTTCCAGTAGCTTAGAAGAAAACGATGTTTTTTTTCTTTGGTCGTTACAGTACGAAAGAAAAAAAAATGCTGTTAACTCCGTAAATGTTAATTTTTTTTCTATTTAGATTTGCTTTTCATAGCTGTTTAAGACAATCTTGATGTATTTTGATACTTTGACAACGATTTTTCCAGTAGCTTAGAAGAAAACGATGTTTATTTTTATTTGGTCGTTACAGTACGAAAGAAAAAAAAGAAGCTGTTTTCTCCGTCAATTATAATTTGTTTTCTATTAAGATTTGCTGTTCATAGCTGTTTAAGACAATCTTGATGTATTTTGATACTTTGACAACGATTTTTTCAGTAGCTTAGAAGAAAACGATGTTTTTTTTCTTTGGTCGTTACAGTACGAAAGAAAAAAAAATGCTGTTATCTCCGTCAATATTAATTTTTTTCGATTTAGATTTGCTGTTCATAGCTGTTTAAGATAATCTTGATGTATTTTAACACTTTGACAACGATTTTTAAGTAGCTTAGAAGAAAACGATTTTTTTTTTCTTTGGTCGTTACAGTACGAAAGAAAAAAAATGCTGTTAACTCCGTCAATTATAATTTTTTTCTATTTAGATTTGCTTTTCATAGCTGTTTAAGACAATCTTGATGTATTTTGACACTTTGACAACGATTTTTCCAGTAGTTCAGAAGAAAACGATGTTTTTTTTCTTTGGTCGTTACAGTACGATAGAAAAAAAAAAAAGCTGTTAACTCCGTCAATGTTAATTTTTTTTTCGATTTAGATTTGCTTTTCATAGCTGTTTAAGACAATCTTGATGTATTTTGACACTTTGACAACGATTTTTCCAGTAGTTTAGAAGAAAACGATGTTTTTTTTTCTTAGGTCGTTACAGTATGATAGAAAAAAAATTTCGTCAATGTTAATTTTTTTTCTATTTAGATTTGCTTTTCATAGCTGTTTAAGACAATCTTGATATATTTTGATACTTTGACAACGATTTTTCCAGTAGTTTAGAAGAAAACGATGTTTTTTTTTTGTTTGGTCGTTACAGTACGATAGAAAAAAAAAAGCTGTTAACTCCGTCAATATTAATTTTTTTTCGATTTAGATTTGCTTTTCATAGCTGTTTAAGACAATCTTGATGTATTTTGACACTTTGACAACGATTTTTCCAGTAGTTTAGAAGAAAACGATGTTTTTTTTTTATTTGGTGGTTACAGTACGAAAGAAAAAAAATAGCTGTTATCTCCGTCAATTATAATTTTTTTTCGATTTAGATTTGCTGTTCATAGCTGTTTAAGACAATCTTGATGTATTTTGATACTTTGACAACGATTTTTCCTGTAGCTTAGAAGAAAACGATGTTTATTTTTATTTGGTCGTTACAGTACGAAAGAAAAAAAAATGCTGTTTTCTCCGTCAATATTAATTTTTTTCTATTTAGATTTGCTTTTCATAGCTGTTTAAGACAATCTTGATGTATTTTGATACTTTGACAACGATTTTTCCAGTAGCTTAGAAGAAAACGATGTTTTTGTTCTTAGGTCGTTACAGTATGATAGAGAAAAAAATTTCGTCAATGTTAATTTTTTTTCTATTTAGATTTGCTTTTCATAGCTCTATAAGACAATCTTGATGTATTTTGATACTTTGACAACGATTTTTCCAGTAGCTTAGAAGAAAACGATGTTTTTGTTCTTAGGTCGTTACAGTATGATAGAAAAAAAAAATTTCGTCAATTATAATTTGTTTTCGATTTAGATTTGCTGTTCATAGCTGTTTAAGACAATCTTGATGTATTTTGATACTTTGACAACGATTTTTCCAGTAGCTTAGAAGAAAACGATGTTTTTTTTTCTTTGGTCGTTACAGTACGAAAGAAAAAAAAATGCTGTTAACTCCGTAAATGTTAATTTTTTTTCTATTTAGATTTGCTGTTCATAGCTGTGTAAGACAATCTTGATGTATTTTGATACTTTGACAACGATTTTTCCAGTAGCTTAGAAGAAAACGATGTTTATTTTTATTTGGTCGTTACAGTACGAAAGAAAAAAAAGAAGCTGTTATCTCCGTCAATTATAATTTGTTTTCGATTAAGATTTGCTGTTCATAGCTGTTTAAGACAATCTTGATGTATTTTGATACTTTGACAACGATTTTTTCAGTAGCTTAGAAGAAAACGATGTTTTTTTTCTTTGGTCGTTACAGTACGAAAGAAAAAAAAATGCTGTTATCTCCGTCAATATTAATTTTTTTCGATTAAGATTTGCTGTTCATAGCTGTTTAAGATAATCTTGATGTATTTTAACACTTTGACAACGATTTTTAAGTAGCTTAGAAGAAAACGATGTTTTTTTTCTTTGGTCGTTACAGTACGAAAGAAAAAAAAATGCTGTTATCTCCGTCAATGTTAATTTTTTTTCTATTTAGATTTGCTTTTCATAGCTGTTTAAGGCAATCTTGATGTATTTTGATACTTTGACAACGATTTTTCCAGTAGCTTAGAAGAAAACGATGTTTTTTTTCTTTGGTCGTTACAGTACGAAAGAAAAAAAAATGCTGTTAACTCCGTCAATTATAATTTTTTTCTATTTAGATTTGCTTTTCATAGCTGTTTAAGACAATCTTGATGTATTTTGACACTTTGACAACGATTTTTCCAGTAGTTCAGAAGAAAACGATGTTTTTTTTCTAAGGTCGTTACAGTATGATAGAAAAAAATTTTCGGCAATGTTAATTTTTTTCTATTTAGATTTGCTTTTCATAGCTGTTTAAGACAATCTTGATGTATTTTGATACTTTGACAACGATTTTTCCAGTAGTTTAGAAGAAAACGATGTTTTTTTTTTGTTTGGTCGTTACAGTACGATAGAAAAAAAAAAGCTGTTAACTCCGTCAATATTAATTTTTTTTCGATTTAGATTTGCTTTTCATAGCTGTTTAAGACAATCTTGATGTATTTTGACACTTTGACAACGATTTTTCCAGTAGTTTAGAAGAAAACGATGTTTTTTTTTTATTTGGTGGTTACAGTACGAAAGAAAAAAAATAGCTGTTATCTCCGTCAATTATAATTTTTTTTCGATTTAGATTTGCTGTTCATAGCTGTTTAAGACAATCTTGATGTAGCTTAGAGGAAAACGATGTTTTTGTTCTTAGGTCGTTACAGTATGATAGAAAAAAAAATTTCGTCAATTATAATTTGTTTTCGATTTAGATTTGCTGTTCATAGCTGTTTAAGACAATCTTGATGTATTTTGATACTTTGACAACGATTTTTCCAGTAGCTTAGTAGAAAACGATGTTTTTTTTCTTTGGTCGTTACAGTACGAAAGAAAAAAAAATGCTGTTAAATCCGTCAATGTTAATTTTTTTTCGATTTAGATTTGCTTTTCATAGCTGTTTAAGACAATCTTGATGTATTTTGACACTTTGACAACGACTTTTCCAGTAGTTTAGAAGAAAACGATGTTTTTTTTTATTTGGTCGTTACAGTACGAAAGAAAAAAAAAAGCTGTTATCTCCGTCAATGTTAATTTTTTTCCTATTTAGATTTGCTTTTCATAGCTGTTTAAGACAATCTTGATGTATTTTGATACTTTGACAACGATTTTTCCAGTAGTTTAGAAGAAAACGATGTTTTTTTTTTATTTGGTCGTTACAGTACGATAGAAAAAAAAAGCTGTTAACTCCGTCAATATTAATTTTTTTTCGATTTAGATTTGCTTTTCATAGCTGTTTAAGACAATCTTGATGTATTTTGACACTTTGACAACGATTTTTCCAGTAGTTTAGAAGAAAACGATGTTTTTTTTTATTTGGTCGTTACAGTACGAAAGAAAAAAAAAAGCTGTTATCTCCGTCAATTATAATTTTTTTTCGATTTAGATTTGCTGTTCATAGCTGTTTAAGACAATCTTGATGTATTTTGATACTTTGACAACGATTTTTCCAGTAGCTTAGAAGAAAACGATGTTTTTGTTCTTAGGTCGTTACAGTATGATAGAAAAAAAAATTTCGTCAATTATAATTTGTTTTCGATTTAGATTTGCTTTTCATAGCTGTTTAAGGCAATCTTGATGTATTTTGATACTTTGACAACGATTTTTCCAGTAGTTTAGAAGAAAACGATGTTTTTTTCTTCTTTGGTCGTTACAGTACGAAAGAAAAAAATATGCTGTTAACTCCGTCAATGTTAATTTTTTTCGATTTAGATTTGCTTTTCATAGCTGTTTAAGAAAATCTTGATGTATTTTGACACTTTGACAACGATTTTTCCAGTAGTTTAGAAGAAAACGATGTTTTTTTTTATTTGGTCGTTACAGTACGAAAGAAAAAAAAAAGCTGTTATCTCCGTCAATTATAATTTTTTTTCGATTTAGATTTGCTGTTCATAGCTGTTTAAGACAATCTTGATGTATTTTGATACTTTGACAACGATTTTTCCAGTAGCTTAGAAGAAAACGATGTTTTTGTTCTTAGGTCGTTACAGTATGATAGAAAAAAAAATTTCGTCAATTATAATTTGTTTTCGATTTAGATTTGCTTTTCATAGCTGTTTAAGGCAATCTTGATGTATTTTGATACTTTGACAACGATTTTTCCTGTAGCTTAGAAGAAAACGATGTTTATTTTTATTTGGTCCTTACAGTACGAAAGAAAAAAAAATGCTGTTTTCTCAGTCAATATTAATTTTTTTCTATTTAGATTTGCTTTTCATAGCTGTTTAAGACAATCTTGATGTATTTTGATACTTTGACAACGATTTTTCCAGTAGCTTAGAAGAAAACGATGTTTTTGTTCTTAGGTCGTTACAGTATGATAGAGAAAAAAATTTCGTCAATGTTAATTTTTTTTCTATTTAGATTTGCTGTTCATAGCTGTTTAAGACAATCCTGATGTATTTTGATACTTTGACAACGATTTTTCCAGTAGCTTAGAAGAAAACGATGTTTGTTTTCTTAGGTCGTTACAGTATGATAGAAAAAAAAATTTCGTCAATTATAATTTGTTTTCGATTTAGATTTGCTTTTCATAGCTGTTTAAGGCAATCTTGATGTATTTTGATACTTTGACAACGATTTTTCCTGTAGCTTAGAAGAAAACGATGTTTATTTTTATTTGGTCCTTACAGTACGAAAGAAAAAAAAATGCTGTTTTCTCAGTCAATATTAATTTTTTTCTATTTAGATTTGCTTTTCATAGCTGTTTAAGACAATCTTGATGTATTTTGATACTTTGACAACGATTTTTCCAGTAGTTTAGAAGAAAACGATGTTTTTTTCTTCTTTGGTCGTTACAGTACGAAAGAAAAAAATATGCTGTTAACTCCGTCAATGTTAATTTTTTTCGATTTAGATTTGCTTTTCATAGCTGTTTAAGAAAATCTTGATGTATTTTGACACTTTGACAACGATTTTTCCAGTAGTTTAGAAGAAAACGATGTTTTTTTTTATTTGGTCGTTGCAGTACGAAAGAAAAAAAAAAGCTGTTATCTCCGTCAATTATAATTTTTTTTCGATTTAGATTTGCTGTTCATAGCTGTTTAAGACAATCTTGATGTATTTTGATACTTTGACAACGATTTTTCCAGTAGCTTAGAAGAAAACGATGTTTTTGTTCTTAGGTCGTTACAGTATGATAGAAAAAAAAATTTCGTCAATTATAATTTGTTTTCGATTTAGATTTGCTTTTCATAGCTGTTTAAGGCAATCTTGATGTATTTTGATACTTTGACAACGATTTTTCCAGTAGCTTAGAAGAAAACGATGTTTTTTTTCTTTGGTCGTTACAGTATGAAAGAAAAAAAAATTTCGTCAATTATAATTTGTTTTCGATTAAGATTTGCTTTTCATAGCTGTTTAAGACAATCTTGATGTATTTTGATACTTTGACAACGATTTTTCCAGTAGCTTAGAAGAAAACGATGTTTTTGTTCTTAGGTCGTTACAGTATGATAGAAAAAAAATTTCGTGAATTATAATTTGTTTTCGATTTAGATTTGCTGTTCATAGCTGTTTAAGACAATCCTGATGTATTTTGATACTTTGACAACGATTTTTCCAGTAGCTTAGAAGAAAACGATGTTTGTTTTCTTAGGTCGTTACAGTATGATAGAAAAAAAAATTTCGTCAATTATAATTTGTTTTCGATTTAGATTTGCTTTTCATAGCTGTTTAAGATAATCTTGATGTATTTTGATACTTTGACAACGATTTTCCAGTAGCTTAGAAGAAAACGATGTTTTTTTTCTTTGGTCGTTACAGTACGAAAGAAAAAAAAATGCTGTTATCTCCGTCAATATTAATTTTTTTCGATTTAGATTGGCTTTTCATATCTGTTTAAGACAATCTTGATGTATTTTGATACTTTGACAACGATTTTTCCAGTAGCTTAGAAGAAAACGATGTTTTTGTTCTTAGGTCGTTACAGTATGATAGAAAAAAAAATTTCGTCAATTATAATTTGTTTTCGATTAAGATTTGCTGTTCATAGCTGTTTAAGACAATCTTGATGTATTTTGATACTTTGACAACGATTTTTCCAGTAGTTTAGAAGAAAACGATGTTTTTTTTCTTTGGTCGTTACAGTACGAAAGAAAAAAAAATGCTGTTATCTCCGTCAATATTAATTTTTTTTTTCGATTTAGATTGGCTTTTCATAGCTGTTTAAGACAATCTTGATGTATTTTGATACTTTGACAACGATTTTTCCAGTAGCTTAGAAGAAAACGATGTTTTTTTGTCTTTGGTCGTTACAGTACGATAGAAAAAAAAATTTCGTCAATTATAATTTGTTTTCGATTTAGATTTGCTTTTCATAGCTGTTTAAGACAATCTTGATGTATTTTGATACTTTGACAACGATTTTTCCAGTAGCTTAGAAGAAAACGATGTTTTTTTTCTTTGGTCGTTACAGTATGAAAGAAAAAAAAATTTCGTCAATTATAATTTGTTTTCGATTAAAATTTGCTTTTCATAGCTGTTTAAGACAATCTTGATGTATTTTGATACTTTGACAACGATTTTTCCAGTAGCTTAGAAGGAAACGATGTTTTTGTTCTTTGGTCGTTACAGTATGATAGAAAAAAAATTTCGTGAATTATAATTTGTTTTCGATTTAGATTTGCTGTTCATAGCTGTTTAAGACAATCCTGATGTATTTTGATACTTTGACAACGATTTTTCGAGTAGCTTAGAAGAAAACGATGTTTTTTTTCTTAGGTCGTTACAGTATGATAGAAAAAAAAATTTCGTCAATTATAATTTGTTTTCGATTTAGATTGGCTTTTCATAGCTGTTTAAGACAATCTTGATGTATTTTGATACTTTGACAACGATTTTCCAGTAGCTTAGAAGAAAACGATGTTTTTTTTATTTGGTCGTTACATTACGAAAGAAAAAAAAAAGCTGTTATCTCCGTCAATTATAATTTTTTTTCGATTTAGATTTGCTGTTCATAGCTGTTTAAGACAATCTTGATGTATTTTGATACTTTGACAACGATTTTTCCAGTAGCTTAGAAGAAAACGATGTTTTTGTTCTTAGGTCGTTACAGTATGATAGAAAAAAAAATTTCGTCAATTATAATTTGTTTTCGATTTAGATTTGCTTTTCATAGCTGTTTAAGGCAATCTTGATGTATTTTGATACTTTGACAACGATTTTTCCAGTAGCTTAGAAGAAAACGATGTTTTTTTTCTTTGGTCGTTACAGTATGAAAGAAAAAAAAATTTCGTCAATTATAATTTGTTTTCGATTAAGATTTGCTTTTCATAGCTGTTTAAGACAATCTTGATGTATTTTGATACTTTGACAACGATTTTTCCAGTAGCTTAGAAGAAAACGATGTTTTTGTTCTTAGGTCGTTACAGTATGATAGAAAAAAAATTTCGTGAATTATAATTTGTTTTCGATTTAGATTTGCTGTTCATAGCTGTTTAAGACAATCCTGATGTATTTTGATACTTTGACAACGATTTTTCCAGTAGCTTAGAAGAAAACGATGTTTGTTTTCTTAGGTCGTTACAGTATGATAGAAAAAAAAATTTCGTCAATTATAATTTGTTTTCGATTTAGATTTGCTTTTCATAGCTGTTTAAGACAATCTTGATGTATTTTGATACTTTGACAACGATTTTCCAGTAGCTTAGAAGAAAACGATGTTTTTTTTCTTTGGTCGTTACAGTACGAAAGAAAAAAAAATGCTGTTATCTCCGTCAATATTAATTTTTTTCGATTTAGATTGGCTTTTCATAGCTGTTTAAGACAATCTTGATGTATTTTGATACTTTGACAACGATTTTTCCAGTAGCTTAGAAGAAAACGATGTTTTTGTTCTTAGGTCGTTACAGTATGATAGAAAAAAAAATTTCGTCAATTATAATTTGTTTTCGATTAAGATTTGCTGTTCATAGCTGTTTAAGACAATCTTGATGTATTTTGATACTTTGACAACGATTTTTCCAGTAGTTTAGAAGAAAACGATGTTTTTTTTCTTTGGTCGTTACAGTACGAAAGAAAAAAAAATGCTGTTATCTCCGTCAATATTAATTTTTTTCGATTTAGATTGGCTTTTCATAGCTGTTTAAGACAATCTTGATGTATTTTGATACTTTGACAACGATTTTTCCAGTAGCTTAGAAGAAAACGATGTTTTTTTGTCTTTGGTCGTTACAGTACGATAGAAAAAAAAATTTCGTCAATTATAATTTGTTTTCGATTTAGATTTGCTTTTCATAGCTGTTTAAGACAATCTTGATGTATTTTGATACTTTGACAACGATTTTTCCAGTAGCTTAGAAGAAAACGATGTTTTTTTTCTTTGGTCGTTACAGTATGAAAGAAAAAAAAATTTCGTCAATTATAATTTGTTTTCGATTAAAATTTGCTTTTCATAGCTGTTTAAGACAATCTTGATGTATTTTGATACTTTGACAACGATTTTTCCAGTAGCTTAGAAGGAAACGATGTTTTTGTTCTTAGGTCGTTACAGTATGATAGAAAAAAAATTTCGTGAATTATAATTTGTTTTCGATTTAGATTTGCTGTTCATAGCTGTTTAAGACAATCCTGATGTATTTTGATACTTTGACAACGATTTTTCGAGTAGCTTAGAAGAAAACGATGTTTTTTTTCTTAGGTCGTTACAGTATGATAGAAAAAAAAATTTCGTCAATTATAATTTGTTTTCGATTTAGATTGGCTTTTCATAGCTGTTTAAGACAATCTTGATGTATTTTGATACTTTGACAACGATTTTCCAGTAGCTTAGAAGAAAACGATGTTTTTTTTATTTGGTCGTTACATTACGAAAGAAAAAAAAAAGCTGTTATCTCCGTCAATTATATTTTTTTTTCGATTTAGATTTGCTGTTCATAGCTGTTTAAGACAATCTTGATGTATTTTGATACTTTGACAACGATTTTTCCAGTAGTTTAGAAGAAAACGATGTTTTTTTTCTTTGGTCGTTACAGTACGAAAGAAAAAAAAATGCTGTTATCTCCGTCAATATTAATTTTTTTCGATTTAGATTGGCTTTTCATAGCTGTTTAAGACAATCTTGATGTATTTTGATACTTTGACAACGATTTTTCCAGTAGCTTAGAAGAAAACGATGTTTTTTTTGTCTTTGGTCGTTACAGTATGATAGAAAAAAAAATTTCGTCAATTATAATTTGTTTTCGATTAAGATTTGCTTTTCATAGCTGTTTAAGACAATCTTGATGTATTTTGATACTTTGACAACGATTTTTCCAGTAGCTTAGAAGAAAACGATGTTTTTGTTCTTAGGTCGTTACAGTATGATAGAAAAAAAATTTCGTGAATTATAATTTGTTTTCGATTTAGATTTGCTGTTCATAGCTGTTTAAGACAATTCTGATGTATTTTGATACTTTGACAACGATTTTTCCAGTAGCTTAGAAGAAAACGATGTTTTTTTTGTCTTTGGTCGTTACAGTACGATAGAAAAAAAAATTTCGTCAATTATAATTTGTTTTCGATTTAGATTTGCTGTTCATAGCTGTTTAAGACAATCTTGATGTATTTTGATTCTTTGACAACGATTTTTCCAGTAGTTTAGAAGAAAACGATGTTTTTTTCTTTGGTCGTTACAGTACGAAAGAAAAAAAAATGCTGTTAACTCCGTCAATGTTAATTTTTTTTCGATTTAGATTGGCTTTTCATAGCTGTTTAAGACAATCTTGATGTATTTTGATACTTTGACAACGATTTTTCCAGTAGCTTAGAAGAAAACGATGTTTTTTTTGTCTTTGGTCGTTACAGTACGATAGAAAAAAAAATTTCGTCAATTATAATTTGTTTTCGATTTAGATTTGCTGTTCATAGCTGTTTAAGACAATCTTGATGTATTTTGATTCTTTGACAACGATTTTTCCAGTAGTTTAGAAGAAAACGATGTTTTTTTCTTTGGTCGTTACAGTACGAAAGAAAAAAAAATGCTGTTAACTCCGTCAATGTTAATTTTTTTTCGATTTAGATTGGCTTTTCATAGCTGTTTAAGACAATCTTGATGTATTTTGATACTTTGACAACGATTTTTCCAGTAGCTTAGAAGAAAACGATGTTTTTTTTCTTTGGTCGTTACAGTATGAAAGAAAAAAAAATTGCGTCAATATTAATTTTTTTCGATTAAGATTTGCTTTTCATAGCTGTTTAAGACAATAATGATGTATTCTGATACTTTGACAACGATTTTTCCAGTAGTTTAGAAGAAAACGATGTTTTTTTTATTTGGTCGTTACATTACGAAAGAAAAAAAAAAGCTGTTATCTCCGTCAATTATAATTTTTTTTCGATTTAGATTTGCTGTTCATAGCTGTTTAAGTCAATCTTGATGTATTTTGATACTTTGACAACGATTTTTCCAGTAGCTTAGAAGAAAACGATGTTTTTTTCTTTGGTCGTTACAGTACGAAACAAAAAAAAAATGCTGTTATCTCTGTCAATATTAATTTTTTTCGATTTAGATTGGCTTTTCATAGCTGTTTAAGACAATCTTGATGTATTTTGATACTTTGACAACGATTTTTCCAGTAGCTTAGAAGAAAACGATGTTTTTGTTCTTAGGTCGTTACAGTATGATAGAAAAAAAAATTTCGTCAATTATAATTTGTTTTCGATTAAGATTTGCTGTTCATAGCTGTTTAAGACAATCTTGATGTATTTTGATACTTTGACAACGATTTTTCCAGTAGCTTAGAAGAAAACGATGTTTTTTTTCTTTGGTCGTTACAGTACGAAAGAAAAAAAAATGCTGTTATCTCCGTCAATATTAATTTTTTTCGATTTAGATTGGCTGTTCATAGCTGTTTAAGACAATCTTGATGTATTTTGATACTTTGACAACGATTTTTCCAGTAGTTTAGAGAAAACGATGTTTTTTTTTATTTGGTCGTTACAGTACGAAAGAAAAAAGATGCTGTTATCTCCGTTAATGTTAATTTTTTTTTTCGATTTAAATTGGCTTTTCATAGCTGTTTAAGACAATCTTGATGTATTTTGATACTTTGACAACGATTTTTCCAGTAGCTTAGAAGAAAACGATGTTTTTGTTCTTAGGTCGTTACAGTATGATAGAAAAAAAAATTTCGTCAATTATAATTTGTTTTCGATTAAGATTTGCTGTTCATAGCTGTTTAAGACAATCTTGATGTATTTTGATACTTTGACAACGATTTTTCCAGTAGCTTAGAAGAAAACGATGTTTTTTTTCTTTGGTCGTTACAGTACGAAAGAAAAAAAAATGCTGTTATCTCCGTCAATATTAATTTTTTTCGATTTAGATTGGCTTTTCATAGCTGTTTAAGACAATCTTGATGTATTTTGATACTTTGACAACGATTTTTCCAGTATCTTAGAAGAAAACGATGTTTTTGTTCTTAGATCGTTACAGTATGATAGAAAAAAAAATTTCGTCAATTATAATTTGTTTTCGATTAAGATTTGCTGTTCATAGCTGTTTAAGACAATCTTGATGTATTTTGATACTTTGACAACGATTTTTCCAGTAGCTTAGAAGAAAACGATGTTTTTTTTCTTTGGTCGTTACAGTACGAAAGAAAAAAAAATGCTGTTATCTCCGTCAATATTAATTTTTTTAAATTTAGATTGGCTTTTCATAGCTGTTTAAGACAATCTTGATGTATTTTGATACTTTGACAACGATTTTTCCAGTTGCTTAGAAGAAAACGGTATTTTTTTTGTCTTTGGTCGTTACAGTATGATAGAAAAAAAAATTTCGTCAATTATAATTTGTTTTCGATTTAGATTTGCTTTTCATAGCTGTTTAAGACAATCTTGATGTATTTTGATACTTTGACAACGATTTTTTCAGTAGCTTAGAAGAAAACGATGTTTTTTTTCTTAGGTCGTTACATTATGATAGAAAAAAAAATTTCGTCAATTATAATTTGTTTTCGATTTAGATTGGCTTTTCATAGCTGTTTAAGACAATCTTGATGTATTTTGATACTTTGACAACGATTTTTCCAGTAGCTTAGAAGAAAACGATGTTTTTGTTCTTAGGTCGTTACAGTATGATAGAAAAAAAAATTTCGTCAATTATAATTTGTTTTCGATTAAGTTTTGCTGTTCATAGCTGTTTAAGACAATCTTGATGTATTTTGATACTTTGACAACGATTTTTCCAGTAGTTTAGAAGAAAACGATGTTTTTTTTTATTTGGTCGTTACAGTACGATAGAAAAAAAAATTGCGTCAATATTAATTTTTTTCGATTTAGATTGGCTTTTCATAGCTGTTTAAGACAATCTTGATGTATTTTGATACTTTGACAACGATTTTTCCAGTAGCTTAGAAGAAAACGATGTTTTTGTTCTTAGGTCGTTACAGTATGATAGAAAAAAAAATTTCGTCAATTATAATTTGTTTTCGATTAAGTTTTGCTGTTCATAGCTGTTTAAGACAATCTTGATGTATTTTGATACTTTGACAACGATTTTTCCAGTAGTTTAGAAGAAAACGATGTTTTTTTTTATTTGGTCGTTACAGTATGATAGAAAAAAAAATTTCGTTAATTTTAATTTTTTTTTAATTAGATTGGCTTTTCATAGCTGTTTAAGACAATCTTGATGTATTTTGATACTTTGACAACGATTTTTCCAGTAGCTTAGAAGAAAACGATGTTTTTGTTCTTAGGTCGTTACAGTATGATAGAAAAAAAATTTCGTGAAATATAATTTGTTTTCGATTTAGATTTGCTGTTCATAGCTGTTTAAGACAATCCTGTTGTATTTTGATACTTTGACAACGATTTTTCCAGTAGCTTAGAAGAAAACGATGTTTTTTTTCTTAGGTCGTTACATTATGATAGAAAAAAAAATTTCGTCAATTATAATTTGTTTTCGATTTAGATTGGCTTTTCATAGCTGTTTAAGACAATCTTGATGTATTTTGATACTTTGACAACGATTTTTTCAGTAGCTTAGAAGAAAACGATGTTTTTTTTCTTTGGTCGTTACAGTACGAAAGAAAAAAAAATGCTGTTATCTCCGTCAATATTAATTTTTCTCGATTTAGATTGGCTTTTCATAGCTGTTTAAGACAATCTTGATGTATTTTGATACTTTGACAACGATTTTTCCAGTAGCTTAGAAGAAAACGATGTTTTTGTTCTTAGGTCGTTACAGTATGATAGAAAAAAAAATTTCGTCAATTATAATTTGTTTTCGATTAAGATTTGCTGTGCATAGCTGTTTAAGACAATCTTGATGTATTTTGATACTTTGACAACGATTTTTCCAGTAGCTTAGAAGAAAACGATGTTTTTGTTCTTAGGTCGTTACAGTATGATAGAAAAAAAAATGCTGTTATCTCCGTCAATATTAATTTTTTTCGATTTAGATTGGCTTTTCATAGCTGTTTAAGACAATCTTGATGTATTTTGATACTTTGACAACGATTTTTCCAGTAGCTTAGAAGAAAATGATGTTTTTTTTGTCTTTGGTCGTTACAGTACGATAGAAAAAAAAATTTCGTCAATTATAATTTGTTTTCGATTTAGATTTGCTTTTCATAGCTGTTTAAGACAATCTTGATGTATTTTGATTCTTTGACAACGATTTTTCCAGTAGTTTAGAAGAAAACGATGTTTTTTTTCTTTGGTCGTTACAGTACGAAAGAAAAAAAAATGCTGTTAACTCCGTCAATGTTAATTTTTTTTCGATTTAGATTGGCTTTTCATAGCTGTTTAAGACAATCTTGATGTATTTTGATACTTTGACAATGATTTTTCCAGTTGCTTAGAAGAAAACGATATTTTTTTTGTCTTTGGTCGTTACAGTACGATAGAAAAAAAAATTTCGTCAATTATAATTTGTTTTCGATTTAGATTTGCTTTTCATAGCTGTTTAAGACAATCTTGATGTATTTTGATACTTTGACAACGATTTTTCCAGTAGTTTAGAAGAAAACGATGTTTTTTTTTTCTTTGGTCGTTACAGTACGAAAGAAAAAAAAATGCTGTTAACTCCGTCAATGTTAATTTTTTTTCGATTTAGATTTGCTTTTCATAGCTGTTTAAGACAATCTTGATGTATTTTGACACTTTGACAACGAATTTTCCAGTAGTTTAGAAGAAAACGATGTTTTTTTTTTATTTGGTCGTTACAGTATGATAGAAAAAAAAATTTCGTTAATTTTAATTTTTTTTAATTAGATTGGCTTTTCATAACTGTTTAAGACAATCTTGATGTATTTTGACACTTTGACAATGATTTTTTTAGTAGCTTAGAAGAAAACGATGTTTTTTTTTATTTGGTCGTTACAATACGAAAGAAAAAAAAATGCTGTTATCTCCGTCAATTATTATTTTTTTTCGATTAAGATTTGCTGTTCATAGCTGTTTAAGACAATCTTGATGTATTTTGACACTTTGACAACGATTTTTCCAGGAGCTTAGAAGAAAACGATGTTTTTGTTCTTAGGTCGTTACAGTATGATAGAAAAAAAAATTTCGTCAATTATAATTTGTTTTCGATTTAGATTTTCTTTTCATAGCTGTTTAAGACAATCTTGATGTATTTTGATACTTTGACAACGATTTTTCCAGTAGCTTAGAAGAAAACGATGTTTTTTTTCTTTGGTCGTTACAGTACGAAAGAAAAAAAAATGCTGTTAACTCCGTCAATGTTAATTTTTTTTCGATTTAGATTTGCTGTTCATAGCTGTTTAAGACAATCTTGATGTATTTTGACACTTTGACAACGATTTTTCCAGTAGTTTAGAAGAAAAAGATGTTTTTTTTTATTTGGTCGTTACAGTATGATAGAAAAAAAAATTTCGTTAATTTTAATTTTTTTTTAATTAGTATGGCTTTTCATAACTGTTTAAGACAATCTTGATGTATTTTGACACTTTGACAACGATTTTTCCAGTAGCTTAGAAGAAAACGATGTTTTTTTTTATTTGGTCGTTACAGTACGAAAGAAAAAAAAAAGCTGTTATCTCCGTCAATGTTAATTTTTTTCCTATTAAGATTTGCTTTTCATAGCTGTTTAAGACAATCTTGATGTATTTTGATACTTTGACAACGATTTTTCCAGTAGTTTAGAAGAAAACGATGTTTTTTTTTATTTGGTCGTTACAGTACGATAGAAAAAAAAAAGCTGTTAACTCCGTCAATATTAATTTTTTTTCGATTTAGATTTGCTGTTCATAGCTGTTTAAGACAATCTTGATGTATTTTGATACTTTGACAACGATTTTTCCAGTAGCTTAGAAGAAAACGATGTTTTTGTTCTTAGGTCGTTACAGTATGATAGAAAAAAAAATTTCGTCAATTATAATTTGTTTTCGATTTAGATTTGCTGTTTAGAAGAAAACGATGTTTTTTTTTTATTTGGTCGTTACAGTATGATAGAAAAAAAAATTTCGTTAATTTTAATTTTTTTTAATTAGATTGGCTTTTCATAACTGTTTAAGACAATCTTGATGTATTTTGACACTTTGACAATGATTTTTTTAGTAGCTTAGAAGAAAACGATGTTTTTTTTTATTTGGTCGTTACAATACGAAAGAAAAAAAAATGCTGTTATCTCCGTCAATTATTATTTTTTTTCGATTAAGATTTGCTGTTCATAGCTGTTTAAGACAATCTTGATGTATTTTGACACTTTGACAACGATTTTTCCAGGAGCTTAGAAGAAAACGATGTTTTTGTTCTTAGGTCGTTACAGTATGATAGAAAAAAAAATTTCGTCAATTATAATTTGTTTTCGATTTAGATTTTCTTTTCATAGCTGTTTAAGACAATCTTGATGTATTTTGATACTTTGACAACGATTTTTCCAGTAGCTTAGAAGAAAACGATGTTTTTTTTCTTTGGTCGTTACAGTACGAAAGAAAAAAAAATGCTGTTAACTCCGTCAATGTTAATTTTTTTTCGATTTAGATTTGCTGTTCATAGCTGTTTAAGACAATCTTGATGTATTTTGACACTTTGACAACGATTTTTCCAGTAGTTTAGAAGAAAAAGATGTTTTTTTTTATTTGGTCGTTACAGTATGATAGAAAAAAAAATTTCGTTAATTTTAATTTTTTTTTAATTAGTATGGCTTTTCATAACTGTTTAAGACAATCTTGATGTATTTTGACACTTTGACAACGATTTTTCCAGTAGCTTAGAAGAAAACGATGTTTTTTTTTATTTGGTCGTTACAGTACGAAAGAAAAAAAAAAGCTGTTATCTCCGTCAATGTTAATTTTTTTCCTATTAAGATTTGCTTTTCATAGCTGTTTAAGACAATCTTGATGTATTTTGATACTTTGACAACGATTTTTCCAGTAGTTTAGAAGAAAACGATGTTTTTTTTTATTTGGTCGTTACAGTACGATAGAAAAAAAAAAGCTGTTAACTCCGTCAATATTAATTTTTTTTCGATTTAGATTTGCTGTTCATAGCTGTTTAAGACAATCTTGATGTATTTTGATACTTTGACAACGATTTTTCCAGTAGCTTAGAAGAAAACGATGTTTTTGTTCTTAGGTCGTTACAGTATGATAGAAAAAAAAATTTCGTCAATTATAATTTGTTTTCGATTTAGATTTGCTGTTCATAGCTGTTTAAGACAATCTTGATGTATTTTGATACTTTGACAACGATTTTTCCAGTAGCTTAGAAGAAAATGATGTTTTTTTTCTTTGGTCGTTACAGTACGAAAGAAAAAAAATGCTGTTAACTCCGTAAATGTTAATTTTTTTTCTATTTAGATTTGCTTTTCATAGCTTTTTAAGACAATCTTGATGTATTTTGATACTTTGACAACGATTTTTCCAGTAGCTTAGAAGAAAACGATGTTTATTTTTATTTGGTCGTTACAGTACGAAAGAAAAAAAAGAAGCTGTTATCTCCGTCAATTATAATTTGTTTTCGATTAAGATTTGCTGTTCATAGCTGTTTAAGACAATCTTGATGTATTTTGATACTTTGACAACGATTTTTCAAGTAGCTTAGAAGAAAACGATGTTTTTTTTCTTTGGTCGTTACAGTACGAAAGAAAAAAAAATGCTGTTATCTCCGTCAATATTAATTTGTTTTCGATTTAGATTTGCTTTTCATAGCTGTTTAAGACAATCTTGATGTATTTTGATACTTTGACAACGATTTTTCCAGTAGCTTAGAAGAAAACGATGTTTTTTTTGTCTTTGGTCGTTACAGTATGATAGAAAAAAAAATTTCGTCAATTATAATTTGTTTTTGATTTAGATTTGCTTTTCATAGCTGTTTAAGACAATCTTGATGTATTTTGATACTTTGACAACGATTTTTCCAGTAGTTTAGAAGAAAACGATGTTTTTTTTTCTTTGGTCGTTACAGTACGAAAGAAAAAAAAATGCTGTTAACTCCGTCAATGTTAATTTTTTTTCGATTTAGATTTGCTTTTCATAGCTGTTTAAGACAATCTTGATGTATTTTGATACTTTGACAACGATTTTTCCAGTAGCTTAGAAGAAAACGATGTTTTTTTTCATTGGTCGTAACAGTATGAAAGAAAAAAAAATTGCGTCAACATTAATTTTTTTCGATTTAGATTTGCTTTTCATAGCTGTTTAAGACAATCTTGATGTATTCTGATACTTTGACAACGATTTTTCCAGTAGTTTAGAAGAAAACGATGTTTTTTTTTATTTGGTCGTTACATTACGAAAGAAAAAAAAAGCTGTTATCTTCGTCAATTATAATTTTTTTTCGATTTAGATTTGCTGCTCATAGCTGTTCAAGACAATCTTGATGTATTTTGATACTTTGACAACGATTTTTCCAGTAGCTTAGAAGAAAACGATGTTTTTTTTCTTTGGTCGTTACAGTATGAAAGAAAAAAAAATGCTGTTATCTCCGTCAATATTAATTTGTTTTCGATTAAGATTTACTTTTCATAGCTGTTTAAGACAATCTTGATGTATTTTGATACTTTGACAACGATTTTTCCAGTAGTTTAGAAGAAAACGATGTTTTTTTTTTCTTTGGTCGTTACAGTACGAAAGAAAAAAAAATGCTGTTAACTCCGTCAATGTTAATTTTTTTTCGATTTAGATTTGCTTTTCATAGCTGTTTAAGACAATCTTGATGTATTTTGACACTTTGACAACGAATTTTCCAGTAGTTTAAAAGAAAACGATGTTTTTTTTTATTTGGTCGTTACAGTATGATAGAAAAAAAAATTTCGTTAATTTTAATTTTTTTTTTAATTAGATTGGCTTTTCATAACTGTTTAAGACAATTTTGATGTATTTTGACACTTTGACAACGATTTTTCCAGTAGTTTAGAAGAAAACGATGTTTTTTTTTTGTTTGGTCGTTACAGTACGATAGAAAAAAAAAGCTGTTATCTCCGTCAATTATAATTTTTTTTCGATTTAGATTTGCTGTTCATAGCTGTTTAAGACAATCTTGATGTATTTTGATACTTTGACAACGATTTTTCCAGTAGCTTAGAAGAAAACGATGTTTTTTTTCTTTGGTCGTTACAGTACGAAAGAAAAAAAAATGCTGTTATCTCCATCAATATTTATTTTTTTCGATTTAGATTTGCTTTTCATAGCTGTTTAAGACAATCTTGATGTATTTTAACACTTTGACAACGATTTTTAAGTAGCTTAGAAGAAAACGATGTTTTTATTTTTATTTGGTCGTTACAGTACGAAAGAAAAAAAAATGCTGTTATCTCCGTCAATATTAATTTTTTTCTATTTAGATTTGCTTTTCATAGCTGTTTAAGACAATCTTGATGTATTTTGATACTTTGACAACGATTTTTCCAGTAGCTTAGAAGAAAACGATGTTTTTATTCTTAGGTCGTTACAGTATGATAGAGAAAAAAATTTCGTCAATGTTAATTTTTTTTCTATTTAGATTTGCTTTTCATAGCTCTATAAGACAATCTTGATGTATTTTGATACTTTGACAACGATTTTTCCAGTAGCTTAGAAGAAAACGATGTTTATTTTTATTTGGTCGTTACAGTACGAAAGAAAAAAAAATGCTGTTATCTCCGTCAATATTAATTTTTTTCTATTTAGATTTGCTTTTCATAGCTGTTTAAGACAATCTTGATGTATTTTGATACTTTGACAATGATTTTTCCAGTAGCTTAGAAGAAAACGATGTTTTTGTTCTTAGGTCGTTACAGTATGATAGAAAAAAAAATTTCGTCAATTATAATTTGTTTTCGATGTAGATTTGCTGTTCATAGCTGTTTAAGACAATCTTGATGTATTTTGATACTTTGACAACGATTTTTCCAGTAGCTTAGAAGAAAACGATGTTTTTTTTCTTTGGTCGTTACAGTACGAAAGAAAAAAAAATGCTGTTAACTCCGTAAATGTTAATTTTTTTTCTATTTAGATTTGCTTTTCATAGCTGTTTAAGACAATCTTGATGTATTTTGATACTTTGACAACGATTTTTCCAGTAGCTTAGAAGAAAACGATGTTTATTTTTATTTGGTCGTTACAGTTCGAAAGAAAAAAAAAGAAGCTGTTATCTCCGTCAATTATAAGTTGTTTTCGATTAAGATTTGCTGTTCATAGCTGTTTAAGACAATCTTGATGTATTTTGATACTTTGACAACGATTTTTGCAGTAGCTTAGAAGAAAACGATGTTTTTTTTCTTTGGTCGTTACAGTACGAAAGAAAAAAAAATGCTGTTATCTCCATCAATATTAATTTTTTTCGATTTAGATTGGCTTTTCATAGCTGTTTAAGACAATCTTGATGTATTTTGATACTTTGACAACGATTTTTCCAGTAGCTTAGAAGAAAACGATGTTTATTTTTATTTGGTCGTTACAGTTCGAAAGAAAAAAAAAGAAGCTGTTATCTCCGTCAATTATAAGTTGTTTTCGATTAAGATTTGCTGTTCATAGCTGTTTAAGACAATCTTGATGTATTTTGATACTTTGACAACGATTTTTCCAGTAGTTTAGAAGAAAACGATGTTTTTTTTTTTCTTAGGTCGTTACAGTATGATAGAAAAAAAAATTCGTCAATGTTAATTTTTTTCTATTTAGATTTGCTTTTCATAGCTGTTTAAGACAATCTTGATGTATTTTGATACTTTGACAACGATTTTTCCAGTAGTTTAGAAGAAAACGATGTTTTTTTTTTCTTTGGTCGTTACAGTACGAAAGAAAAAAAAATGCTGTTAACTCCGTCAATGTTAATTTTTTTTCGATTTAGATTTGCTTTTCATAGCTGTTTAAGACAATCTTGATGTATTTCGACACTTTGACAACGAATTTTCCAGTAGTTTAGAAGAAAACGATGTTTTTTTTTATGTGGTCGTTACAGTATGATAGAAAAAAAAATTTCGTTAATTTTAATTTTTTTTTAATTAGATTGGCTTTTCATAACTGTTTAAGACAATCTTGATGTATTTTGACACTTTGACAACGATTTTTCCAGTAGCTTAGAAGAAAACGATGTTTTTTTTTATTTGGTCGTTACAGTACGATAGAAAAAAAAAGCTGTTAACTCCGTCAATATTAATTTTTTTTCGATTTAGATTTGCTGTTCATAGCTGTTTAAGACAATCTTGATGTATTTTGATACTTTGACAACGATTTTTCCAGTAGCTTAGAAGAAAACGATGTTTTTTTTCTTTGGTCGTTACAGTACGAAAGAAAAAAAAATGCTGTTATCTCCGTCAATATTAATTTTTTTCGATTTAGATTTGCTTTTCATAGCTGTTTAAGACAATCTTGATGTATTTTGATACTTTGACAACGATTTTTCCTGTAGCTTAGAAGAAAACGATGTTTATTTTTATTTGGTCGTTACAGTACGAAAGAAAAAAAAATGCTGTTTTCTCCGTCAATATTAATTTTTTTCTATTTAGATTTGCTTTTCATAGCTGTTTAAGACAATCTTGATGTATTTTGATACTTTGACAACGATTTTTCCAGTAGCTTAGAAGAAAACGATGTTTTTGTTCTTAGGTCGTTACAGTATGATAGAGAAAAAAATTTCGTCAATGTTAATTTTTTTTCTATTTAGATTTGCTTTTCATAGCTCTATAAGACAATCTTGATGTATTTTGATACTTTGACAACGATTTTTCCAGTAGCTTAGAAGAAAACGATGTTTATTTTTATTTGGTCGTTACAGTACGAAAGAAAAAAAAATGCTGTTATCTCCGTCAATATTAATTTTTTTCTATTTAGATTTGCTTTTCATAGTTGTTTAAGACAATCTTGATGTATTTTGATACTTTGACAACGATTTTTCCAGTAGCTTAGAAGAAAACGATGTTTTTGTTCTTAGGTCGTTACAGTATGATAGAAAAAAAAATTTCGTCAATTATAATTTGTTTTCGATTTAGATTTGCTGTTCATAGCTGTTTAAGACAATCTTGATGTATTTTGATACTTTGACAAAGATTTTTCCAGTAGCTTAGAAGAAAACGGTGTTTTTTTTCTTTGGTCGTTACAGTACGAAAGAAAAAAAAATGCTGTTAACTCCGTAAATGTTAATTTTTTTTCTATTTAGATTTGCTTTTCATAGCTGTTTAAGACAATCTTGATGTATTTTGATACTTTGACAACGATTTTTCCAGTAGCTTAGAAGAAAACGATGTTTATTTTTATTTGGTCGTTACAGTACGAAAGAAAAAAAAGAAGCTGTTTTCTCCGTCAATTATAATTTGTTTTCTATTAAGATTTGCTGTTCATAGCTGTTTAAGACAATCTTGATGTATTTTGATACTTTGACAACGATTTTTTCAGTAGCTTAGAAGAAAACGATGTTTTTTTTCTTTGGTCGTTACAGTACGAAAGAAAAAAAAATGCTGTTATCTCCGTCAATATTAATTTTTTTCGATTTAGATTTGCTGTTCATAGCTGTTTAAGATAATCTTGATGTATTTTAACACTTTGACAACGATTTTTAAGTAGCTTAGAAGAAAACGATGTTTTTTTTCTTTGGTCGTTACAGTACGAAAGAAAAAAAATGCTGTTAACTCCGTCAATTATAATTTTTTTCTATTTAGATTTGCTTTTCATAGCTGTTTAAGACAATGTTGATGTATTTTGACACTTTGACAACGATTTTTCCAGTAGTTCAGAAGAAAACGATGTTTTTTTTCTTTGGTCGTTACAGTACGATAGAAAAAAAAAAAAGCTGTTAACTCCGTCAATGTTAATTTTTTTTCGATTTAGATTGGCTTTTCATAGCTGTTTAAGACAATCTTGATGTATTTTGATACTTTGACAACGATTTTTCCAGTAGCTTAGAAGAAAACGATGTTTTTGTTCTTAGGTCGTTACAGTATGATAGAAAAAAAAATTTCGTCAATTATAATTTGTTTTCGATTAAGATTTGCTGTTCATAGCTGTTTAAGACAATCTTGATGTATTTTGATACTTTGACAACGATTTTCCAGTAGTTTAGAAGAAAACGATGTTTTTTTTTATTTGGTCGTTACAGTACGATAGAAAAAAAAATTGCGTCAATATTAATTTTTTTCGATTTAGATTGGCTTTTCATAGCTGTTTAAGACAATCTTGATGTATTTTGATACTTTGACAACGATTTTTCCAGTAGCTTAGAAGAAAACGATGTTTTTGTTCTTAGGTCGTTACAGTATGATAGAAAAAAAAATTTCGTCAATTATAATTTGTTTTCGATTAAGTTTTGCTTTTCATAGCTGTTTAAGACAATCTTGATGTATTTCGACACTTTGACAACGAATTTTCCAGTAGTTTAGAAGAAAACGATGTTTTTTTTTATTTGGTCGTTACAGTATGATAGAAAAAAAAATTTCGTTAATTTTAATTTTTTTTTAATTAGATTGGCTTTTCATAACTGTTTAAGACAATCTTGATGTATTTTGACACTTTGACAACGATTTTTCCAGTAGCTTAGAAGAAAACGATGTTTTTTTTTATTTGGTCGTTACAGTACGATAGAAAAAAAAAGCTGTTAACTCCGTCAATATTAATTTTTTTTCGATTTAGATTTGCTGTTCATAGCTGTTTAAGACAATCTTGATGTATTTTGATACTTTGACAACGATTTTTCCAGTAGCTTAGAAGAAAACGATGTTTTTTTTCTTTGGTCGTTACAGTACGAAAGAAAAAAAAATGCTGTTATCTCCGTCAATATTAATTTTTTTCGATTTAGATTTGCTTTTCATAGCTGTTTAAGACAATCTTGATGTATTTTGATACTTTGACAACGATTTTTCCTGTAGCTTAGAAGAAAACGATGTTTATTTTTATTTGGTCGTTACAGTACGAAAGAAAAAAAAATGCTGTTTTCTCCGTCAATATTAATTTTTTTCTATTTAGATTTGCTTTTCATAGCTGTTTAAGACAATCTTGATGTATTTTGATACTTTGACAACGATTTTTCCAGTAGCTTAGAAGAAAACGATGTTTTTGTTCTTAGGTCGTTACAGTATGATAGAGAAAAAAATTTCGTCAATGTTAATTTTTTTTCTATTTAGATTTGCTTTTCATAGCTCTATAAGACAATCTTGATGTATTTTGATACTTTGACAACGATTTTTCCAGTAGCTTAGAAGAAAACGATGTTTATTTTAATTTGGTCGTTACAGTACGAAAGAAAAAAAAATGCTGTTATCTCCGTCAATATTAATTTTTTTCTATTTAGATTTGCTTTTCATAGTTGTTTAAGACAATCTTGATGTATTTTGATACTTTGACAACGATTTTTCCAGTAGCTTAGAAGAAAACGATGTTTTTGTTCTTAGGTCGTTACAGTATGATAGAAAAAAAAATTTCGTCAATTATAATTTGTTTTCGATTTAGATTTGCTGTTCATAGCTGTTTAAGACAATCTTGATCTATTTTGATACTTTGACAAAGATTTTTCCAGTAGCTTAGAAGAAAACGATGTTTTTTTTCTTTGGTCGTTACAGTACGAAAGAAAAAAAAATGCTGTTAACTCCGTAAATGTTAATTTTTTTCTATTTAGATTTGCTTTTCATAGCTGTTTAAGACAATCTTGATGTATTTTGATACTTTGACAACGATTTTTCCAGTAGCTTAGAAGAAAACGATGTTTATTTTTATTTGGTCGTTACAGTACGAAAGAAAAAAAAGAAGCTGTTTTCTCCGTCAATTATAATTTGTTTTCTATTAAGATTTGCTGTTCATAGCTGTTTAAGACAATCTTGATGTATTTTGATACTTTGACAACGATTTTTTCAGTAGCTTAGAAGAAAACGATGTTTTTTTTCTTTGGTCGTTACAGTACGAAAGAAAAAAAAATGCTGTTATCTCCGTCAATATTAATTTTTTTCGATTTAGATTTGCTGTTCATAGCTGTTTAAGATAATCTTGATGTATTTTAACACTTTGACAACGATTTTTAAGTAGCTTAGAAGAAAACGATGTTTTTTTTCTTTGGTCGTTACAGTACGAAAGAAAAAAAATGCTGTTAACTCCGTCAATTATAATTTTTTTCTATTTAGATTTGCTTTTCATAGCTGTTTAAGACAATGTTGATGTATTTTGACACTTTGACAACGATTTTTCCAGTAGTTCAGAAGAAAACGATGTTTTTTTTCTTTGGTCGTTACAGTACGATAGAAAAAAAAAAAAGCTGTTAACTCCGTCAATGTTAATTTTTTTTTCGATTTAGATTGGCTTTTCATAGCTGTTTAAGACAATCTTGATGTATTTTGATACTTTGACAACGATTTTTCCAGTAGCTTAGAAGAAAACGATGTTTTTGTTCTTAGGTCGTTACAGTATGATAGAAAAAAAAATTTCGTCAATTATAATTTGTTTTCGATTAAGATTTGCTGTTCATAGCTGTTTAAGACAATCTTGATGTATTTTGATACTTTGACAACGATTTTTCCAGTAGTTTAGAAGAAAACGATGTTTTTTTTTATTTGGTCGTTACAGTACGATAGAAAAAAAAATTGCGTCAATATTAATTTTTTTCGATTTAGATTGGCTTTTCATAGCTGTTTAAGACAATCTTGATGTATTTTGATACTTTGACAACGATTTTTCCAGTAGCTTAGAAGAAAACGATGTTTTTGTTCTTAGGTCGTTACAGTATGATAGAAAAAAAAATTTCGTCAATTATAATTTGTTTTCGATTAAGTTTTGCTGTTCATAGCTGTTTTTAGACAATCTTGATGTATTTTGATACTTTGACAACGATTTTTCCAGTAGTTTAGAAGAAAACGATGTTTTTTTTTATTTGGTCGTTACAGTATGATAGAAAAAAAAATTTCGTTAATTTTAATTTTTTTTTAATTAGATTGGCTTTTCATAGCTGTTTAAGACAATCTTGATGTATTTTGATACTTTGACAACGATTTTTCCAGTAGCTTAGAAGAAAACGATGTTTTTGTTCTTAGGTCGTTACAGTATGATAGAAAAAAAATTTCGTGAAATATAATTTGTTTTCGATTTAGATTTGCTGTTCATAGCTGTTTAAGACAATCCTGTTGTATTTTGATACTTTGACAACGATTTTTCCAGTAGCTTAGAAGAAAACGATGTTTTTTTTCTTAGGTCGTTACATTATGATAGAAAAAAAAATTTCGTCAATTATAATTTGTTTTCGATTTAGATTGGCTTTTCATAGCTGTTTAAGACAATCTTGATGTATTTTGATACTTTGACAACGATTTTTTCAGTAGCTTAGAAGAAAACGATGTTTTTTTTCTTTGGTCGTTACAGTACGAAAGAAAAAAAAATGCTGTTATCTCCGTCAATATTAATTTTTCTCGATTTAGATTGGCTTTTCATAGCTGTTTAAGACAATCTTGATGTATTTTGATACTTTGACAACGATTTTTCCAGTAGCTTAGAAGAAAACGATGTTTTTGTTCTTAGGTCGTTACAGTATGATAGAAAAAAAAAATTTCGTCAATTATAATTTGTTTTCGATTAAGATTTGCTGTGCATAGCTGTTTAAGACAATCTTGATGTATTTTGATACTTTGACAACGATTTTTCCAGTAGCTTAGAAGAAAACGATGTTTTTGTTCTTAGGTCGTTACAGTATGATAGAAAAAAAAATGCTGTTATCTCCGTCAATATTAATTTTTTTCGATTTAGATTGGCTTTTCATAGCTGTTTAAGACAATCTTGATGTATTTTGATACTTTGACAACGATTTTTCCAGTAGCTTAGAAGAAAATGATGTTTTTTTTGTCTTTGGTCGTTACAGTACGATAGAAAAAAAAATTTCGTCAATTATAATTTGTTTTCGATTTAGATTTGCTTTTCATAGCTGTTTAAGACAATCTTGATGTATTTTGATTCTTTGACAACGATTTTTCCAGTAGTTTAGAAGAAAACGATGTTTTTTTTCTTTGGTCGTTACAGTACGAAAGAAAAAAAAATGCTGTTATCTCCGTCAATATTAATTTTTTTCGATTTAGATTGGCTTTTCATAGCTGTTTAAGACAATCTTGATGTATTTTGATACTTTGACAATGATTTTTCCAGTTGCTTAGAAGAAAACGATATTTTTTTTATCTTTGGTCGTTACAGTACGATAGAAAAAAAAATTTCGTCAATTATAATTTGTTTTCGATTTAGATTTGCTTTTCATAGCTGTTTAAGACAATCTTGATGTATTTTGATACTTTGACAACGATTTTTCCAGTAGTTTAGAAGAAAACGATGTTTTTTTTTTCTTTGGTCGTTACAGTACGAAAGAAAAAAAAATGCTGTTAACTCCGTCAATGTTAATTTTTTTTCGATTTAGATTTGCTTTTCATAGCTGTTTAAGACAATCTTGATGTATTTTGACACTTTGACAACGAATTTTCCAGTAGTTTAGAAGAAAACGATGTTTTTTTTTTATTTGGTCGTTACAGTATGATAGAAAAAAAAATTTCGTTAATTTTAATTTTTTTTAATTAGATTGGCTTTTCATAACTGTTTAAGACAATCTTGATGTATTTTGACACTTTGACAATGATTTTTTTAGTAGCTTAGAAGAAAACGATGTTTTTTTTTATTTGGTCGTTACAGTACGAAAGAAAAAAAAATGCTGTTATCTCCGTCAATTATTATTTTTTTTCGATTAAGATTTGCTGTTCATAGCTGTTTAAGACAATCTTGATGTATTTTGACACTTTGACAACGATTTTTCCAGGAGCTTAGAAGAAAACGATGTTTTTGTTCTTAGGTCGTTACAGTATGATAGAAAAAAAAATTTCGTCAATTATAATTTGTTTTCGATTTAGATTTTCTTTTCATAGCTGTTTAAGACAATCTTGATGTATTTTGATACTTTGACAACGATTTTTCCAGTAGCTTAGAAGAAAACGATGTTTTTTTTCTTTGGTCGTTACAGTACGAAAGAAAAAAAAATGCTGTTAACTCCGTCAATGTTAATTTTTTTTCGGTTTAGATTTGCTGTTCATAGCTGTTTAAGACAATCTTGATGTATTTTGACACTTTGACAACGATTTTTCCAGTAGTTTAGAAGAAAAAGATGTTTTTTTTTATTTGGTCGTTACAGTATGATAGAAAAAAAAATTTCGTTAATTTTAATTTTTTTTTAATTAGTATGGCTTTTCATAACTGTTTAAGACAATCTTGATGTATTTTGACACTTTGACAACGATTTTTCCAGTAGCTTAGAAGAAAACGATGTTTTTTTTTATTTGGTCGTTACAGTACGAAAGAAAAAAAAAAGCTGTTATCTCCGTCAATGTTAATTTTTTTCCTATTAAGATTTGCTTTTCATAGCTGTTTAAGACAATCTTGATGTATTTTGATACTTTGACAACGATTTTTCCAGTAGTTTAGAAGAAAACGATGTTTTTTTTTATTTGGTCGTTACAGTACGATAGAAAAAAAAAAGCTGTTAACTCCGTCAATATTAATTTTTTTTCGATTTAGATTTGCTGTTCATAGCTGTTTAAGACAATCTTGATGTATTTTGATACTTTGACAACGATTTTTCCAGTAGCTTAGAAGAAAACGATGTTTTTGTTCTTAGGTCGTTACAGTATGATAGAAAAAAAAATTTCGTCAATTATAATTTGTTTTCGATTTAGATTTGCTGTTCATAGCTGTTTAAGACAATCTTGATGTATTTTGATATTTTGACAACGATTTTTCCAGTAGCTTAGAAGAAAATGATGTTTTTTTTCTTTGGTCGTTACAGTACGAAAGAAAAAAAATGCTGTTAACTCCGTAAATGTTAATTTTTTTTCTATTTAGATTTGCTTTTCATAGCTTTTTAAGACAATCTTGATGTATTTTGATACTTTGACAACGATTTTTCCAGTAGCTTAGAAGAAAACGATGTTTATTTTTATTTGGTCGTTACAGTACGAAAGAAAAAAAAGAAGCTGTTATCTCCGTCAATTATAATTTGTTTTCGATTAAGATTTGCTGTTCATAGCTGTTTAAGACAATCTTGATGTATTTTGATACTTTGACAACGATTTTTCAAGTAGCTTAGAAGAAAACGATGTTTTTTTTCTTTGGTCGTTACAGTACGAAAGAAAAAAAAATGCTGTTATCTCCGTCAATATTAATTTTTTTCGATTTAGATTGGCTTTTCATAGCTGTTTAAGACAATCTTGATGTATTTTGATACTTTGACAACGATTTTTCCAGTAGCTTAGAAGAAAACGATGTTTTTTTTGTCTTTGGTCGTTACAGTATGATAGAAAAAAAAATTTCGTCAATTATAATTTGTTTTTGATTTAGATTTGCTTTTCATAGCTGTTTAAGACAATCTTGATGTATTTTGATACTTTGACAACGATTTTTCCAGTAGTTTAGAAGAAAACGATGTTTTTTTTTCTTTGGTCGTTACAGTACGAAAGAAAAAAAAATGCTGTTAACTCCGTCAATGTTAATTTTTTTTCGATTTAGATTTGCTTTTCATAGCTGTTTAAGACAATCTTGATGTATTTTGATACTTTGACAACGATTTTTCCAGTAGCTTAGAAGAAAACGATGTTTTTTTTCATTGGTCGTAACAGTATGAAAGAAAAAAAAATTGCGTCAACATTAATTTTTTTCGATTTAGATTTGCTTTTCATAGCTGTTTAAGACAATCTTGATGTATTCTGATACTTTGACAACGATTTTTCCAGTAGTTTAGAAGAAAACGATGTTTTTTTTTATTTGGTCGTTACATTACGAAAGAAAAAAAAAGCTGTTATCTTCGTCAATTATAATTTTTTTTCGATTTAGATTTGCTGCTCATAGCTGTTCAAGACAATCTTGATGTATTTTGATACTTTGACAACGATTTTTCCAGTAGCTTAGAAGAAAACGATGTTTTTTTTCTTTGGTCGTTACAGTATGAAAGAAAAAAAAATGCTGTTATCTCCGTCAATATTAATTTGTTTTCGATTAAGATTTACTTTTCATAGCTGTTTAAGACAATCTTGATGTATTTTGATACTTTGACAACGATTTTTCCAGTAGTTTAGAAGAAAACGATGTTTTTTTTTTCTTTGGTCGTTACAGTACGAAAGAAAAAAAAATGCTGTTAACTCCGTCAATGTTAATTTTTTTTCGATTTAGATTTGCTTTTCATAGCTGTTTAAGACAATCTTGATGTATTTTGACACTTTGACAACGAATTTTCCAGTAGTTTAGAAGAAAACGATGTTTTTTTTTATTTGGTCGTTACAGTATGATAGAAAAAAAAATTTCGTTAATTTTAATTTTTTTTTTAATTAGATTGGCTTTTCATAACTGTTTAAGACAATTTTGATGTATTTTGACACTTTGACAACGATTTTTCCAGTAGTTTAGAAGAAAACGATGTTTTTTTTTTGTTTGGTCGTTACAGTACGATAGAAAAAAAAAGCTGTTATCTCCGTCAATTATAATTTTTTTTCGATTTAGATTTGCTGTTCATAGCTGTTTAAGACAATCTTGATGTATTTTGATACTTTGACAACGATTTTTCCAGTAGCTTAGAAGAAAACGATGTTTTTTTTCTTTGGTCGTTACAGTACGAAAGAAAAAAAAATGCTGTTATCTCCATCAATATTTATTTTTTTCGATTTAGATTTGCTTTTCATAGCTGTTTAAGACAATCTTGATGTATTTTAACACTTTGACAACGATTTTTAAGTAGCTTAGAAGAAAACGATGTTTTTATTTTTCTTTGGTCGTTACAGTACGAAAGAAAAAAAAATGCTGTTATCTCCGTCAATATTAATTTTTTTCTATTTAGATTTGCTTTTCATAGCTGTTTAAGACAATCTTGATGTATTTTGATACTTTGACAACGATTTTTCCTGTAGCTTAGAAGAAAACGATGTTTATTTTTATTTGGTCGTTACAGTACGAAAGAAAAAAAAATGCTGTTATCTCCGTCAATATTAATTTTTTTCTATTTAGATTTGCTTTTCATAGCTGTTTAAGACAATCTTGATGTATTTTGATACTTTGACAACGATTTTTCCAGTAGCTTAGAAGAAAACGATGTTTTTATTCTTAGGTCGTTACAGTATGATAGAGAAAAAAATTTCGTTAATGTTAATTTTTTTTCTATTTAGATTTGCTTTTCATAGCTCTATAAGACAATCTTGATGTATTTTGATACTTTGACAACGATTTTTCCAGTAGCTTAGAAGAAAACGATGTTTATTTTTATTTGGTCGTTACAGTACGAAAGAAAAAAAAATGCTGTTATCTCCGTCAATATTAATTTTTTTCTATTTAGATTTGCTTTTCATAGCTGTTTAAGACAATCTTGATGTATTTTGATACTTTGACAATGATTTTTCCAGTAGCTTAGAAGAAAACGATGTTTTTGTTCTTAGGTCGTTACAGTATGATAGAAAAAAAAATTTCGTCAATTATAATTTGTTTTCGATTTAGATTTGCTGTTCATAGCTGTTTAAGACAATCTTGATGTATTTTGATACTTTGACAACGATTTTTGCAGTAGCTTAGAAGAAAACGATGTTTTTTTTCTTTGGTCGTTACAGTACGAAAGAAAAAAAAATGCTGTTATCTCCGTCAATATTAATTTTTTTCTATTTAGATTTGCTTTTCATAGCTGTTTAAGACAATCTTGATGTATTTTGATACTTTGACAACGATTTTTCCAGTAGCTTAGAAGAAAACGATGTTTTTTTTGTCTTTGGTCGTTACAGTATGATAGAAAAAAAAAGCTGTTATCTCCGTCAATTATAATTTGTTTTCGATTAAGATTTGCTGTTCATAGCTGTTTAAGACAATCTTGATGTATTTTGATACTTTGACAACGATTTTTCAAGTAGCTTAGAAGAAAACGATGTTTTTTTTCTTTGGTCGTTACAGTACGAAAGAAAAAAAAATGCTGTTATCTCCGTCAATATTAATTTTTTTCGATTTAGATTGGCTTTTCATAGCTGTTTAAGACAATCTTGATGTATTTTGATACTTTGACAACGATTTTTCCAGTAGCTTAGAAGAAAACGATGTTTTTTTTGTCTTTGGTCGTTACAGTATGATAGAAAAAAAAAGCTGTTATCTCCGTCAATTATAATTTGTTTTCGATTAAGATTTGCTGTTCATAGCTGTTTAAGACAATCTTGATGTATTTTGATACTTTGACAACGATTTTTCCAGTAGTTTAGAAGAAAACGATGTTTTTTTTTTCTTTGGTCGTTACAGTACGAAAGAAAAAAAAATGCTGTTAACTCCGTCAATGTTAATTTTTTTTCGATTTAGATTTGCTTTTCATAGCTGTTTAAGACAATCTTGATGTATTTTGACACTTTGACAACGAATTTTCCAGTAGTTTAGAAGAAAACGATGTTTTTTTTTATTTGGTCGTTACAGTATGATAGAAAAAAAAATTTCGTTAATTTTAATTTTTTTTTTAATTAGATTGGCTTTTCATAACTGTTTAAGACAATTTTGATGTATTTTGACACTTTGACAACGATTTTTCCAGTAGTTTAGAAGAAAACGATGTTTTTTTTTTGTTTGGTCGTTACAGTACGATAGAAAAAAAAAGCTGTTATCTCCGTCAATTATAATTTTTTTTCGATTTAGATTTGCTGTTCATAGCTGTTTAAGACAATCTTGATGTATTTTGATACTTTGACAACGATTTTTCCAGTAGCTTAGAAGAAAACGATGTTTTTTTTCTTTGGTCGTTACAGTACGAAAGAAAAAAAAATGCTGTTATCTCCATCAATATTTATTTTTTTCGATTTAGATTTGCTTTTCATAGCTGTTTAAGACAATCTTGATGTATTTTAACACTTTGACAACGATTTTTAAGTAGCTTAGAAGAAAACGATGTTTTTATTTTTCTTTGGTCGTTACAGTACGAAAGAAAAAAAAATGCTGTTATCTCCGTCAATATTAATTTTTTTCTATTTAGATTTGCTTTTCATAGCTGTTTAAGACAATCTTGATGTATTTTGATACTTTGACAACGATTTTTCCTGTAGCTTAGAAGAAAACGATGTTTATTTTTATTTGGTCGTTACAGTACGAAAGAAAAAAAAATGCTGTTATCTCCGTCAATATTAATTTTTTTCTATTTAGATTTGCTTTTCATAGCTGTTTAAGACAATCTTGATGTATTTTGATACTTTGACAACGATTTTTCCAGTAGCTTAGAAGAAAACGATGTTTTTATTCTTAGGTCGTTACAGTATGATAGAGAAAAAAATTTCGTTAATGTTAATTTTTTTTCTATTTAGATTTGCTTTTCATAGCTCTATAAGACAATCTTGATGTATTTTGATACTTTGACAACGATTTTTCCAGTAGCTTAGAAGAAAACGATGTTTATTTTTATTTGGTCGTTACAGTACGAAAGAAAAAAAAATGCTGTTATCTCCGTCAATATTAATTTTTTTCTATTTAGATTTGCTTTTCATAGCTGTTTAAGACAATCTTGATGTATTTTGATACTTTGACAATGATTTTTCCAGTAGCTTAGAAGAAAACGATGTTTTTGTTCTTAGGTCGTTACAGTATGATAGAAAAAAAAATTTCGTCAATTATAATTTGTTTTCGATTTAGATTTGCTGTTCATAGCTGTTTAAGACAATCTTGATGTATTTTGATACTTTGACAACGATTTTTGCAGTAGCTTAGAAGAAAACGATGTTTTTTTTCTTTGGTCGTTACAGTACGAAAGAAAAAAAAATGCTGTTATCTCCGTCAATATTAATTTTTTTCTATTTAGATTTGCTTTTCATAGCTGTTTAAGACAATCTTGATGTATTTTGATACTTTGACAATGATTTTTCCAGTAGCTTAGAAGAAAACGATGTTTTTGTTCTTAGGTCGTTACAGTATGATAGAAAAAAAAATTTCGTTAATTTTAATTTTTTTTTTAATTAGATTGGCTTTTCATAACTGTTTAAGACAATTTTGATGTATTTTGACACTTTGACAACGATTTTTCCAGTAGTTTAGAAGAAAACGATGTTTTTTTTTTGTTTGGTCGTTACAGTACGATAGAAAAAAAAAGCTGTTATCTCCGTCAATTATAATTTGTTTTCGATTAAGATTTGCTGTTCATAGCTGTTTAAGACAATCTTGATGTATTTTGATACTTTGACAACGATTTTTCAAGTAGCTTAGAAGAAAACGATGTTTTTTTTCTTTGGTCGTTACAGTACGAAAGAAAAAAAAATGCTGTTATCTCCGTCAATATTAATTTTTTTCGATTTAGATTGGCTTTTCATAGCTGTTTAAGACAATCTTGATGTATTTTGATACTTTGACAACGATTTTTCCAGTAGCTTAGAAGAAAACGATGTTTTTTTTGTCTTTGGTCGTTACAGTATGATAGAAAAAAAAATTTCGTCAATTATAATTTGTTTTTGATTTAGATTTGCTTTTCATAGCTGTTTAAGACAATCTTGATGTATTTTGATACTTTGACAACGATTTTTCCAGTAGTTTAGAAGAAAACGATGTTTTTTTTTCTTTGGTCGTTACAGTACGAAAGAAAAAAAAATGCTGTTAACTCCGTCAATGTTAATTTTTTTTCGATTTAGATTTGCTTTTCATAGCTGTTTAAGACAATCTTGATGTATTTTGATACTTTGACAACGATTTTTCCAGTAGCTTAGAAGAAAACGATGTTTTTTTTCATTGGTCGTAACAGTATGAAAGAAAAAAAAATTGCGTCAACATTAATTTTTTTCGATTTAGATTTGCTTTTCATAGCTGTTTAAGACAATCTTGATGTATTCTGATACTTTGACAACGATTTTTCCAGTAGTTTAGAAGAAAACGATGTTTTTTTTTATTTGGTCGTTACATTACGAAAGAAAAAAAAAGCTGTTATCTTCGTCAATTATAATTTTTTTTCGATTTAGATTTGCTGCTCATAGCTGTTCAAGACAATCTTGATGTATTTTGATACTTTGACAACGATTTTTCCAGTAGCTTAGAAGAAAACGATGTTTTTTTTCTTTGGTCGTTACAGTATGAAAGAAAAAAAAATGCTGTTATCTCCGTCAATATTAATTTGTTTTCGATTAAGATTTACTTTTCATAGCTGTTTAAGACAATCTTGATGTATTTTGATACTTTGACAACGATTTTTCCAGTAGTTTAGAAGAAAACGATGTTTTTTTTTTCTTTGGTCGTTACAGTACGAAAGAAAAAAAAATGCTGTTAACTCCGTCAATGTTAATTTTTTTTCGATTTAGATTTGCTTTTCATAGCTGTTTAAGACAATCTTGATGTATTTTGACACTTTGACAACGAATTTTCCAGTAGTTTAGAAGAAAACGATGTTTTTTTTTATTTGGTCGTTACAGTATGATAGAAAAAAAAATTTCGTTAATTTTAATTTTTTTTTTAATTAGATTGGCTTTTCATAACTGTTTAAGACAATTTTGATGTATTTTGACACTTTGACAACGATTTTTCCAGTAGTTTAGAAGAAAACGATGTTTTTTTTTTGTTTGGTCGTTACAGTACGATAGAAAAAAAAAGCTGTTATCTCCGTCAATTATAATTTTTTTTCGATTTAGATTTGCTGTTCATAGCTGTTTAAGACAATCTTGATGTATTTTGATACTTTGACAACGATTTTTCCAGTAGCTTAGAAGAAAACGATGTTTTTTTTCTTTGGTCGTTACAGTACGAAAGAAAAAAAAATGCTGTTATCTCCATCAATATTTATTTTTTTCGATTTAGATTTGCTTTTCATAGCTGTTTAAGACAATCTTGATGTATTTTAACACTTTGACAACGATTTTTAAGTAGCTTAGAAGAAAACGATGTTTTTATTTTTCTTTGGTCGTTACAGTACGAAAGAAAAAAAAATGCTGTTATCTCCGTCAATATTAATTTTTTTCTATTTAGATTTGCTTTTCATAGCTGTTTAAGACAATCTTGATGTATTTTGATACTTTGACAACGATTTTTCCTGTAGCTTAGAAGAAAACGATGTTTATTTTTATTTGGTCGTTACAGTACGAAAGAAAAAAAAATGCTGTTATCTCCGTCAATATTAATTTTTTTCTATTTAGATTTGCTTTTCATAGCTGTTTAAGACAATCTTGATGTATTTTGATACTTTGACAACGATTTTTCCAGTAGCTTAGAAGAAAACGATGTTTTTATTCTTAGGTCGTTACAGTATGATAGAGAAAAAAATTTCGTTAATGTTAATTTTTTTTCTATTTAGATTTGCTTTTCATAGCTCTATAAGACAATCTTGATGTATTTTGATACTTTGACAACGATTTTTCCAGTAGCTTAGAAGAAAACGATGTTTATTTTTATTTGGTCGTTACAGTACGAAAGAAAAAAAAATGCTGTTATCTCCGTCAATATTAATTTTTTTCTATTTAGATTTGCTTTTCATAGCTGTTTAAGACAATCTTGATGTATTTTGATACTTTGACAATGATTTTTCCAGTAGCTTAGAAGAAAACGATGTTTTTGTTCTTAGGTCGTTACAGTATGATAGAAAAAAAAATTTCGTCAATTATAATTTGTTTTCGATTTAGATTTGCTGTTCATAGCTGTTTAAGACAATCTTGATGTATTTTGATACTTTGACAACGATTTTTGCAGTAGCTTAGAAGAAAACGATGTTTTTTTTCTTTGGTCGTTACAGTACGAAAGAAAAAAAAATGCTGTTATCTCCGTCAATATTAATTTTTTTCTATTTAGATTTGCTTTTCATAGCTGTTTAAGACAATCTTGATGTATTTTGATACTTTGACAATGATTTTTCCAGTAGCTTAGAAGAAAACGATGTTTTTGTTCTTAGGTCGTTACAGTATGATAGAAAAAAAAATTTCGTCAATTATAATTTGTTTTCGATTTAGATTTGCTGTTCATAGCTGTTTAAGACAATCTTGATGTATTTTGATACTTTGACAACGATTTTTCCAGTAGCTTAGAAGAAAACGATGTTTATTTTTATTTGGTCGTTACAGTTCGAAAGAAAAAAAAAGAAGCTGTTATCTCCGTCAATTATAAGTTGTTTTCGATTAAGATTTGCTGTTCATAGCTGTTTAAGACAATCTTGATGTATTTTGATACTTTGACAACGATTTTTGCAGTAGCTTAGAAGAAAACGATGTTTTTTTTCTTTGGTCGTTACAGTACGAAAGAAAAAAAAATGCTGTTATCTCCATCAATATTAATTTTTTTCGATTTAGATTGGCTTTTCATAGCTGTTTAAGACAATCTTGATGTATTTTGATACTTTGACAACGATTTTTCCAGTAGCTTAGAAGAAAACGATGTTTATTTTTATTTGGTCGTTACAGTTCGAAAGAAAAAAAAAGAAGCTGTTATCTCCGTCAATTATAAGTTGTTTTCGATTAAGATTTGCTGTTCATAGCTGTTTAAGACAATCTTGATGTATTTTGATACTTTGACAACGATTTTTCCAGTAGTTTAGAAGAAAACGATGTTTTTTTTTCTTAGGTCGTTACAGTATGATAGAAAAAAAAATTCGTCAATGTTAATTTTTTTCTATTTAGATTTGCTTTTCATAGCTGTTTAAGACAATCTTGATGTATTTTGATACTTTGACAACGATTTTTCCAGTAGTTTAGAAGAAAACGATGTTTTTTTTTTCTTTGGTCGTTACAGTACGAAAGAAAAAAAAATGCTGTTAACTCCGTCAATGTTAATTTTTTTTCGATTTAGATTTGCTTTTCATAGCTGTTTAAGACAATCTTGATGTATTTCGACACTTTGACAACGAATTTTCCAGTAGTTTAGAAGAAAACGATGTTTTTTTTTATTTGGTCGTTACAGTATGATAGAAAAAAAAATTTCGTTAATTTTAATTTTTTTTTAATTAGATTGGCTTTTCATAACTGTTTAAGACAATCTTGATGTATTTTGACACTTTGACAACGATTTTTCCAGTAGCTTAGAAGAAAACGATGTTTTTTTTTATTTGGTCGTTACAGTACGATAGAAAAAAAAAGCTGTTAACTCCGTCAATATTAATTTTTTTTCGATTTAGATTTGCTGTTCATAGCTGTTTAAGACAATCTTGATGTATTTTGATACTTTGACAACGATTTTTCCAGTAGCTTAGAAGAAAACGATGTTTATTTTTATTTGGTCGTTACAGTACGAAAGAAAAAAAAATGCTGTTATCTCCGTCAATATTAATTTTTTTCTATTTAGATTTGCTTTTCATAGTTGTTTAAGACAATCTTGATGTATTTTGATACTTTGACAACGATTTTTCCAGTAGCTTAGAAGAAAACGATGTTTTTGTTCTTAGGTCGTTACAGTATGATAGAAAAAAAAATTTCGTCAATTATAATTTGTTTTCGATTTAGATTTGCTGTTCATAGCTGTTTAAGACAATCTTGATGTATTTTGATACTTTGACAAAGATTTTTCCAGTAGCTTAGAAGAAAACGATGTTTTTTTTCTTTGGTCGTTACAGTACGAAAGAAAAAAAAATGCTGTTAACTCCGTAAATGTTAATTTTTTTTCTATTTAGATTTGCTTTTCATAGCTGTTTAAGACAATCTTGATGTATTTTGATACTTTGACAACGATTTTTCCAGTAGCTTAGAAGAAAACGATGTTTATTTTTATTTGGTCGTTACAGTACGAAAGAAAAAAAAGAAGCTGTTTTCTCCGTCAATTATAATTTGTTTTCTATTAAGATTTGCTGTTCATAGCTGTTTAAGACAATCTTGATGTATTTTGATACTTTGACAACGATTTTTCCAGTAGCTTAGAAGAAAACGATGTTTTTTTTCATTGGTCGTAACAGTATGAAAGAAAAAAAAATTGCGTCAACATTAATTTTTTTCGATTTAGATTTGCTTTTCATAGCTGTTTAAGACAATCTTGATGTATTTTGATACTTTGACAACGATTTTTCCTGTAGCTTAGAAGAAAACGATGTTTATTTTTATTTGGTCGTTACAGTACGAAAGAAAAAAAAATGCTGTTTTCTCCGTCAATATTAATTTTTTTCTATTTAGATTTGCTTTTCATAGCTGTTTAAGACAATCTTGATGTATTTTGATACTTTGACAACGATTTTTCCAGTAGCTTAGAAGAAAACGATGTTTTTGTTCTTAGGTCGTTACAGTATGATAGAGAAAAAAATTTCGTCAATGTTAATTTTTTTTCTATTTAGATTTGCTTTTCATAGCTCTATAAGACAATCTTGATGTATTTTGATACTTTGACAACGATTTTTCCAGTAGCTTAGAAGAAAACGATGTTTATTTTTATTTGGTCGTTACAGTACGAAAGAAAAAAAAATGCTGTTATCTCCGTCAATATTAATTTTTTTCTATTTAGATTTGCTTTTCATAGTTGTTTAAGACAATCTTGATGTATTTTGATACTTTGACAACGATTTTTCCAGTAGCTTAGAAGAAAACGATGTTTTTGTTCTTAGGTCGTTACAGTATGATAGAAAAAAAAATTTCGTCAATTATAATTTGTTTTCGATTTAGATTTGCTGTTCATAGCTGTTTAAGACAATCTTGATGTATTTTGATACTTTGACAAAGATTTTTCCAGTAGCTTAGAAGAAAACGATGTTTTTTTTCTTTGGTCGTTACAGTACGAAAGAAAAAAAAATGCTGTTAACTCCGTAAATGTTAATTTTTTTTCTATTTAGATTTGCTTTTCATAGCTGTTTAAGACAATCTTGATGTATTTTGATACTTTGACAACGATTTTTCCAGTAGCTTAGAAGAAAACGATGTTTATTTTTATTTGGTCGTTACAGTACGAAAGAAAAAAAAGAAGCTGTTTTCTCCGTCAATTATAATTTGTTTTCTATTAAGATTTGCTGTTCATAGCTGTTTAAGACAATCTTGATGTATTTTGATACTTTGACAACGATTTTTCCAGTAGCTTAGAAGAAAACGATGTTTTTTTTCATTGGTCGTAACAGTATGAAAGAAAAAAAAATTGCGTCAACATTAATTTTTTTCGATTTAGATTTGCTTTTCATAGCTGTTTAAGACAATCTTGATGTATTCTGATACTTTGACAACGATTTTTCCAGTAGTTTAGAAGAAAACGATGTTTTTTTTTATTTGGTCGTTACATTACGAAAGAAAAAAAAAGCTGTTATCTTCGTCAATTATAATTTTTTTTCGATTTAGATTTGCTGCTCATAGCTGTTCAAGACAATCTTGATGTATTTTGATACTTTGACAACGATTTTTCCAGTAGCTTAGAAGAAAACGATGTTTTTTTTCTTTGGTCGTTACAGTATGAAAGAAAAAAAAATGCTGTTATCTCCGTCAATATTAATTTGTTTTCGATTAAGATTTACTTTTCATAGCTGTTTAAGACAATCTTGATGTATTTTGATACTTTGACAACGATTTTTCCAGTAGTTTAGAAGAAAACGATGTTTTTTTTTTCTTTGGTCGTTACAGTACGAAAGAAAAAAAAATGCTGTTAACTCCGTCAATGTTAATTTTTTTTCGATTTAGATTTGCTTTTCATAGCTGTTTAAGACAATCTTGATGTATTTTGACACTTTGACAACGAATTTTCCAGTAGTTTAGAAGAAAACGATGTTTTTTTTTATTTGGTCGTTACAGTATGATAGAAAAAAAAATTTCGTTAATTTTAATTTTTTTTTTAATTAGATTGGCTTTTCATAACTGTTTAAGACAATTTTGATGTATTTTGACACTTTGACAACGATTTTTCCAGTAGTTTAGAAGAAAACGATGTTTTTTTTTTGTTTGGTCGTTACAGTACGATAGAAAAAAAAAGCTGTTATCTCCGTCAATTATAATTTTTTTTCGATTTAGATTTGCTGTTCATAGCTGTTTAAGACAATCTTGATGTATTTTGATACTTTGACAACGATTTTTCCAGTAGCTTAGAAGAAAACGATGTTTTTTTTCTTTGGTCGTTACAGTACGAAAGAAAAAAAAATGCTGTTATCTCCATCAATATTTATTTTTTTCGATTTAGATTTGCTTTTCATAGCTGTTTAAGACAATCTTGATGTATTTTAACACTTTGACAACGATTTTTAAGTAGCTTAGAAGAAAACGATGTTTTTATTTTTCTTTGGTCGTTACAGTACGAAAGAAAAAAAAATGCTGTTATCTCCGTCAATATTAATTTTTTTCTATTTAGATTTGCTTTTCATAGCTGTTTAAGACAATCTTGATGTATTTTGATACTTTGACAACGATTTTTCCTGTAGCTTAGAAGAAAACGATGTTTATTTTTATTTGGTCGTTACAGTACGAAAGAAAAAAAAATGCTGTTATCTCCGTCAATATTAATTTTTTTCTATTTAGATTTGCTTTTCATAGCTGTTTAAGACAATCTTGATGTATTTTGATACTTTGACAACGATTTTTCCAGTAGCTTAGAAGAAAACGATGTTTTTATTCTTAGGTCGTTACAGTATGATAGAGAAAAAAATTTCGTTAATGTTAATTTTTTTTCTATTTAGATTTGCTTTTCATAGCTCTATAAGACAATCTTGATGTATTTTGATACTTTGACAACGATTTTTCCAGTAGCTTAGAAGAAAACGATGTTTATTTTTATTTGGTCGTTACAGTACGAAAGAAAAAAAAATGCTGTTATCTCCGTCAATATTAATTTTTTTCTATTTAGATTTGCTTTTCATAGCTGTTTAAGACAATCTTGATGTATTTTGATACTTTGACAATGATTTTTCCAGTAGCTTAGAAGAAAACGATGTTTTTGTTCTTAGGTCGTTACAGTATGATAGAAAAAAAAATTTCGTCAATTATAATTTGTTTTCGATTTAGATTTGCTGTTCATAGCTGTTTAAGACAATCTTGATGTATTTTGATACTTTGACAACGATTTTTGCAGTAGCTTAGAAGAAAACGATGTTTTTTTTCTTTGGTCGTTACAGTACGAAAGAAAAAAAAATGCTGTTATCTCCGTCAATATTAATTTTTTTCTATTTAGATTTGCTTTTCATAGCTGTTTAAGACAATCTTGATGTATTTTGATACTTTGACAATGATTTTTCCAGTAGCTTAGAAGAAAACGATGTTTTTGTTCTTAGGTCGTTACAGTATGATAGAAAAAAAAATTTCGTCAATTATAATTTGTTTTCGATTTAGATTTGCTGTTCATAGCTGTTTAAGACAATCTTGATGTATTTTGATACTTTGACAACGATTTTTCCAGTAGCTTAGAAGAAAACGATGTTTATTTTTATTTGGTCGTTACAGTTCGAAAGAAAAAAAAAGAAGCTGTTATCTCCGTCAATTATAAGTTGTTTTCGATTAAGATTTGCTGTTCATAGCTGTTTAAGACAATCTTGATGTATTTTGATACTTTGACAACGATTTTTGCAGTAGCTTAGAAGAAAACGATGTTTTTTTTCTTTGGTCGTTACAGTACGAAAGAAAAAAAAATGCTGTTATCTCCATCAATATTAATTTTTTTCGATTTAGATTGGCTTTTCATAGCTGTTTAAGACAATCTTGATGTATTTTGATACTTTGACAACGATTTTTCCAGTAGCTTAGAAGAAAACGATGTTTATTTTTATTTGGTCGTTACAGTTCGAAAGAAAAAAAAAGAAGCTGTTATCTCCGTCAATTATAAGTTGTTTTCGATTAAGATTTGCTGTTCATAGCTGTTTAAGACAATCTTGATGTATTTTGATACTTTGACAACGATTTTTCCAGTAGTTTAGAAGAAAACGATGTTTTTTTTTCTTAGGTCGTTACAGTATGATAGAAAAAAAAATTCGTCAATGTTAATTTTTTTCTATTTAGATTTGCTTTTCATAGCTGTTTAAGACAATCTTGATGTATTTTGATACTTTGACAACGATTTTTCCAGTAGTTTAGAAGAAAACGATGTTTTTTTTTTCTTTGGTCGTTACAGTACGAAAGAAAAAAAAATGCTGTTAACTCCGTCAATGTTAATTTTTTTTCGATTTAGATTTGCTTTTCATAGCTGTTTAAGACAATCTTGATGTATTTCGACACTTTGACAACGAATTTTCCAGTAGTTTAGAAGAAAACGATGTTTTTTTTTATTTGGTCGTTACAGTATGATAGAAAAAAAAATTTCGTTAATTTTAATTTTTTTTTAATTAGATTGGCTTTTCATAACTGTTTAAGACAATCTTGATGTATTTTGACACTTTGACAACGATTTTTCCAGTAGCTTAGAAGAAAACGATGTTTTTTTTTATTTGGTCGTTACAGTACGATAGAAAAAAAAAGCTGTTAACTCCGTCAATATTAATTTTTTTTCGATTTAGATTTGCTGTTCATAGCTGTTTAAGACAATCTTGATGTATTTTGATACTTTGACAACGATTTTTCCAGTAGCTTAGAAGAAAACGATGTTTTTTTTCTATGGTCGTTACAGTACGAAAGAAAAAAAAATGCTGTTATCTCCGTCAATATTAATTTTTTTCGATTTAGATTTGCTTTTCATAGCTGTTTAAGACAATCTTGATGTATTTTGATACTTTGACAACGATTTTTCCTGTAGCTTAGAAGAAAACGATGTTTATTTTTATTTGGTCGTTACAGTACGAAAGAAAAAAAAATGCTGTTTTCTCCGTCAATATTAATTTTTTTCTATTTAGATTTGCTTTTCATAGCTGTTTAAGACAATCTTGATGTATTTTGATACTTTGACAACGATTTTTCCAGTAGCTTAGAAGAAAACGATGTTTTTGTTCTTAGGTCGTTACAGTATGATAGAGAAAAAAATTTCGTCAATGTTAATTTTTTTTCTATTTAGATTTGCTTTTCATAGCTCTATAAGACAATCTTGATGTATTTTGATACTTTGACAACGATTTTTCCAGTAGCTTAGAAGAAAACGATGTTTATTTTTATTTGGTCGTTACAGTACGAAAGAAAAAAAAATGCTGTTATCTCCGTCAATATTAATTTTTTTCTATTTAGATTTGCTTTTCATAGTTGTTTAAGACAATCTTGATGTATTTTGATACTTTGACAACGATTTTTCCAGTAGCTTAGAAGAAAACGATGTTTTTGTTCTTAGGTCGTTACAGTATGATAGAAAAAAAAATTTCGTCAATTATAATTTGTTTTCGATTTAGATTTGCTGTTCATAGCTGTTTAAGACAATCTTGATGTATTTTGATACTTTGACAAAGATTTTTCCAGTAGCTTAGAAGAAAACGATGTTTTTTTTCTTTGGTCGTTACAGTACGAAAGAAAAAAAAATGCTGTTAACTCCGTAAATGTTAATTTTTTTTCTATTTAGATTTGCTTTTCATAGCTGTTTAAGACAATCTTGATGTATTTTGATACTTTGACAACGATTTTTCCAGTAGCTTAGAAGAAAACGATGTTTATTTTTATTTGGTCGTTACAGTACGAAAGAAAAAAAAGAAGCTGTTTTCTCCGTCAATTATAATTTGTTTTCTATTAAGATTTGCTGTTCATAGCTGTTTAAGACAATCTTGATGTATTTTGATACTTTGACAACGATTTTTTCAGTAGCTTAGAAGAAAACGATGTTTTTTTTCTTTGGTCGTTACAGTACGAAAGAAAAAAAAATGCTGTTATCTCCGTCAATATTAATTTTTTTCGATTTAGATTTGCTGTTCATAGCTGTTTAAGATAATCTTGATGTATTTTAACACTTTGACAACGATTTTTAAGTAGCTTAGAAGAAAACGATGTTTTTTTTCTTTGGTCGTTACAGTACGAAAGAAAAAAAATGCTGTTAACTCCGTCAATTATAATTTTTTTCTATTTAGATTTGCTTTTCATAGCTGTTTAAGACAATGTTGATGTATTTTGACACTTTGACAACGATTTTTCCAGTAGTTCAGAAGAAAACGATGTTTTTTTTCTTTGGTCGTTACAGTACGATAGAAAAAAAAAAAAGCTGTTAACTCCGTCAATGTTAATTTTTTTTTCGATTTAGATTTGCTTTTCATAGCTGTTTAAGACAATCTTGATGTATTTTGACACTTTGACAACGATTTTTCCAGTAGTTTAGAAGAAAACGATGTTTTTTTTTCTTAGGTCGTTACAGTATGATAGAAAAAAAATTTCGTCAATGTTAATTTTTTTTCTATTTAGATTTGCTTTTCATAGCTGTTTAAGACAATCTTGATATATTTTGATACTTTGACAACGATTTTTCCAGTAGTTTAGAAGAAAACGATGTTTTTTTTTTGTTTGGTCGTTACAGTACGATAGAAAAAAAAAAGCTGTTAACTCCGTCAATATTAATTTTTTTTCGATTTAGATTTGCTTTTCATAGCTGTTTAAGACAATCTTGATGTATTTTGACACTTTGACAACGATTTTTCCAGTAGTTTAGAAGAAAACGATGTTTTTTTTTTATTTGGTGGTTACAGTACGAAAGAAAAAAAATAGCTGTTATCTCCGTCAATTATAATTTTTTTTCGATTTAGATTTGCTGTTCATAGCTGTTTAAGACAATCTTGATGTATTTTGATACTTTGACAACGATTTTTCCTGTAGCTTAGAAGAAAACGATGTTTATTTTTATTTGGTCGTTACAGTACGAAAGAAAAAAAAATGCTGTTTTCTCCGTAAATGTTAATTTTTTTTCTATTTAGATTTGCTTTTCATAGCTGTTTAAGACAATCTTGATGTATTTTGATACTTTGACAACGATTTTTCCAGTAGCTTAGAAGAAAACGATGTTTTTTTTCTTTGGTCGTTACAGTACGAAAGGAAAAAAAATGCTGTTATCTCCGTCAATATTAATTTTTTTCGATTTAGATTTGCTGTTCATAGCTGTTTAAGATAATCTTGATGTATTTTAACACTTTGACAACGATTTTTAAGTAGCTTAGAAGAAAACGATGTTTATTTTTATTTGGTCGTTACAGTACGAAAGAAAAAAAAGAAGCTGTTTTCTCCGTCAATTATAATTTGTTTTCTATTAAGATTTGCTGTTCATAGCTGTTTAAGACAATCTTGATGTATTTTGATACTTTGACAACGATTTTTTCAGTAGCTTAGAAGAAAACGATGTTTTTTTTCTTTGGTCGTTACAGTACGAAAGAAAAAAAAATGCTGTTATCTCCGTCAATATTAATTTTTTTCGATTTAGATTTGCTGTTCATAGCTGTTTAAGATAATCTTGATGTATTTTAACACTTTGACAACGATTTTTAAGTAGCTTAGAAGAAAACGATGTTTTTTTTCTTTGGTCGTTACAGTACGAAAGAAAAAAAATGCTGTTAACTCCGTCAATTATAATTTTTTTCTATTTAGATTTGCTTTTCATAGCTGTTTAAGACAATCTTGATGTATTTTGACACTTTGACAACGATTTTTCCAGTAGTTCAGAAGAAAACGATGTTTTTTTTCTTTGGTCGTTACAGTACGATAGAAAAAAAAAAAAGCTGTTAACTCCGTCAATGTTAATTTTTTTTTCGATTTAGATTTGCTTTTCATAGCTGTTTAAGACAATCTTGATGTATTTTGACACTTTGACAACGATTTTTCCAGTAGTTTAGAAGAAAACGATGTTTTTTTTTCTTAGGTCGTTACAGTATGATAGAAAAAAAAATTTCGTCAATTATAATTTGTTTTCGATTTAGATTTGCTGTTCATAGCTGTTTAAGACAATCTTGATGTATTTTGATACTTTGACAAAGATTTTTCCAGTAGCTTAGAAGAAAACGATGTTTTTTTTCTTTGGTCGTTACAGTACGAAAGAAAAAAAAATGCTGTTAACTCCGTAAATGTTAATTTTTTTTCTATTTAGATTTGCTTTTCATAGCTGTTTAAGACAATCTTGATGTATTTTGATACTTTGACAACGATTTTTCCAGTAGCTTAGAAGAAAACGATGTTTATTTTTATTTGGTCGTTACAGTACGAAAGAAAAAAAAGAAGCTGTTTTCTCCGTCAATTATAATTTGTTTTCTATTAAGATTTGCTGTTCATAGCTGTTTAAGACAATCTTGATGTATTTTGATACTTTGACAACGATTTTTTCAGTAGCTTAGAAGAAAACGATGTTTTTTTTCTTTGGTCGTTACAGTACGAAAGAAAAAAAAATGCTGTTATCTCCGTCAATATTAATTTTTTTCGATTTAGATTTGCTGTTCATAGCTGTTTAAGATAATCTTGATGTATTTTAACACTTTGACAACGATTTTTAAGTAGCTTAGAAGAAAACGATGTTTTTTTTCTTTGGTCGTTACAGTACGAAAGAAAAAAAAATGCTGTTAACTCCGTCAATTATAATTTTTTTCTATTTAGATTTGCTTTTCATAGCTGTTTAAGACAATCTTGATGTATTTTGACACTTTGACAACGATTTTTCCAGTAGTTCAGAAGAAAACGATGTTTTTTTTCTTTGGTCGTTACAGTACGATAGAAAAAAAAAAAAGCTGTTAACTCCGTCAATGTTAATTTTTTTTTCGATTTAGATTTGCTTTTCATAGCTGTTTAAGACAATCTTGATGTATTTTGACACTTTGACAACGATTTTTCCAGTAGTTTAGAAGAAAACGATGTTTTTTTTTCTTAGGTCGTTACAGTATGATAGAAAAAAAATTTCGTCAATGTTAATTTTTTTTCTATTTAGATTTGCTTTTCATAGCTGTTTAAGACAATCTTGATATATTTTGATACTTTGACAACAATTTTTCCAGTAGTTTAGAAGAAAACGATGTTTTTTTTTTGTTTGGTCGTTACAGTACGATAGAAAAAAAAAAGCTGTTAACTCCGTCAATATTAATTTTTTTTCGATTTAGATTTGCTTTTCATAGCTGTTTAAGACAATCTTGATGTATTTTGACACTTTGACAACGATTTTTCCAGTAGTTTAGAAGAAAACGATGTTTTTTTTTTATTTGGTGGTTACAGTACGAAAGAAAAAAAAATAGCTGTTATCTCCGTCAATTATAATTTTTTCTCGATTTAGATTTGCTGTTCATAGCTGTTTAAGACAATCTTGATGTATTTTGATACTTTGACAACGATTTTTCCTGTAGCTTAGAAGAAAACGATGTTTATTTTTATTTGGTCGTTACAGTACGAAAGAAAAAAAAATGCTGTTTTCTCCGTCAATATTAATTTTTTTCTATTTAGATTTGCTTTTCATAGCTGTTTAAGACAATCTTGATGTATTTTGATACTTTGACAACGATTTTTCCAGTAGCTTAGAAGAAAACGATGTTTTTGTTCTTAGGTCGTTACAGTATGATAGAGAAAAAAATTTCGTCAATGTTAATTTTTTTTTCTATTTAGATTTGCTTTTCATAGCTCTATAAGACAATCTTGATGTATTTTGATACTTTGACAACGATTTTTCCAGTAGCTTAGAAGAAAACGATGTTTATTTTTATTTGGTCGTTACAGTACGAAAGAAAAAAAAATGCTGTTATCTCCGTCAATATTAATTTTTTTCTATTTAGATTTGCTTTTCATAGTTGTTTAAGACAATCTTGATGTATTTTGATACTTTGACAACGATTTTTCCAGTAGCTTAGAAGAAAACGATGTTTTTGTTCTTAGGTCGTTACAGTATGATAGAAAAAAAAAATTTCGTCAATTATAATTTGTTTTCGATTTAGATTTGCTGTTCATAGCTGTTTAAGACAATCTTGATGTATTTTGATACTTTGACAACGATTTTTCCAGTAGCTTAGAAGAAAACGATGTTTTTTTTTCTTTGGTCGTTACAGTACGAAAGAAAAAAAAATGCTGTTAACTCCGTAAATGTTAATTTTTTTTCTATTTAGATTTGCTGTTCATAGCTGTGTAAGACAATCTTGATGTATTTTGATACTTTGACAACGATTTTTCCAGTAGCTTAGAAGAAAACGATGTTTATTTTTATTTGGTCGTTACAGTACGAAAGAAAAAAAAGAAGCTGTTATCTCCGTCAATTATAATTTGTTTTCGATTAAGATTTGCTGTTCATAGCTGTTTAAGACAATCTTGATGTATTTTGATACTTTGACAACGATTTTTTCAGTAGCTTAGAAGAAAACGATGTTTTTTTTCTTTGGTCGTTACAGTACGAAAGAAAAAAAAATGCTGTTATCTCCGTCAATATTAATTTTTTTCGATTAAGATTTGCTGTTCATAGCTGTTTAAGATAATCTTGATGTATTTTAACACTCTGACAACGATTTTTAAGTAGCTTAGAAGAAAACGATGTTTTTTTTCTTTGGTCGTTACAGTACGAAAGAAAAAAAAATGCTGTTATCTCCGTCAATGTTAATTTTTTTTCTATTTAGATTTGCTTTTCATAGCTGTTTAAGGCAATCTTGATGTATTTTGATACTTTGACAACGATTTTTCCAGTAGCTTAGAAGAAAACGATGTTTTTTTTCTTTGGTCGTTACAGTACGAAAGAAAAAAAAATGCTGTTAACTCCGTCAATTATAATTTTTTTCTATTTAGATTTGCTTTTCATAGCTGTTTAAGACAATCTTGATGTATTTTGACACTTTGACAACGATTTTTCCAGTAGTTCAGAAGAAAACGATGTTTTTTTTCTAAGGTCGTTACAGTATGATAGAAAAAAAATTTCGTCAATGTTAATTTTTTTCTATTTAGATTTGCTTTTCATAGCTGTTTAAGACAATCTTGATGTATTTTGATACTTTGACAACGATTTTTCCAGTAGTTTAGAAGAAAACGATGTTTTTTTTTTGTTTGGTCGTTACAGTACGATAGAAAAAAAAAAGCTGTTAACTCCGTCAATATTAATTTTTTTTCGATTTAGATTTGCTTTTCATAGCTGTTTAAGACAATCTTGATGTATTTTGACACTTTGACAACGATTTTTCCAGTAGTTTAGAAGAAAACGATGTTTTTTTTTTATTTGGTGGTTACAGTACGAAAGAAAAAAAATAGCTGTTATCTCCGTCAATTATAATTTTTTTTCGATTTAGATTTGCTGTTCATAGCTGTTTAAGACAATCTTGATGTAGCTTAGAGGAAAACGATGTTTTTGTTCTTAGGTCGTTACAGTATGATAGAAAAAAAAATTTCGTCAATTATAATTTGTTTTCGATTTAGATTTGCTGTTCATAGCTGTTTAAGACAATCTTGATGTATTTTGATACTTTGACAACGATTTTTCCAGTAGCTTAGTAGAAAACGATGTTTTTTTTCTTTGGTCGTTACAGTACGAAAGAAAAAAAAATGCTGTTAAATCCGTCAATGTTAATTTTTTTTCGATTTAGATTTGCTTTTCATAGCTGTTTAAGACAATCTTGATGTATTTTGACACTTTGACAACGACTTTTCCAGTAGTTTAGAAGAAAACGATGTTTTTTTTTATTTGGTCGTTACAGTACGAAAGAAAAAAAAAAGCTGTTATCTCCGTCAATGTTAATTTTTTTCCTATTTAGATTTGCTGTTCATAGCTGTTTAAGACAATCTTGATGTATTTTGATACTTTGACAACGATTTTTCCAGTAGTTTAGAAGAAAACGATGTTTTTTTTTTATTTGGTCGTTACAGTACGATAGAAAAAAAAAGCTGTTAACTCCGTCAATATTAATTTTTTTTCGATTTAGATTTGCTTTTCATAGCTGTTTAAGACAATCTTGATGTATTTTGACACTTTGACAACGATTTTTCCAGTAGTTTAGAAGAAAACGATGTTTTTTTTTATTTGGTCGTTACAGTACGAAAGAAAAAAAAAAGCTGTTATCTCCGTCAATTATAATTTTTTTTCGATTTAGATTTGCTGTTCATAGCTGTTTAAGACAATCTTGATGTATTTTGATACTTTGACAACGATTTTTCCAGTAGCTTAGAAGAAAACGATGTTTTTGTTCTTAGGTCGTTACAGTATGATAGAAAAAAAAATTTCGTCAATTATAATTTGTTTTCGATTTAGATTTGCTTTTCATAGCTGTTTAAGGCAATCTTGATGTATTTTGATACTTTGACAACGATTTTTCCAGTAGTTTAGAAGAAAACGATGTTTTTTTCTTCTTTGGTCGTTACAGTACGAAAGAAAAAAATATGCTGTTAACTCCGTCAATGTTAATTTTTTTCGATTTAGATTTGCTTTTCATAGCTGTTTAAGAAAATCTTGATGTATTTTGACACTTTGACAACGATTTTTCCAGTAGTTTAGAAGAAAACGATGTTTTTTTTTATTTGGTCGTTACAGTACGAAAGAAAAAAAAAAGCTGTTATCTCCTTCAATTATAATTTTTTTTCGATTTAGATTTGCTGTTCATAGCTGTTTAAGACAATCTTGATGTATTTTGATACTTTGACAACGATTTTTCCAGTAGCTTAGAAGAAAACGATGTTTTTGTTCTTAGGTCGTTACAGTATGATAGAAAAAAAAATTTCGTCAATTATAATTTGTTTTCGATTTAGATTTGCTTTTCATAGCTGTTTAAGGCAATCTTGATGTATTTTGATACTTTGACAACGATTTTTCCTGTAGCTTAGAAGAAAACGATGTTTATTTTTATTTGGTCCTTACAGTACGAAAGAAAAAAAAATGCTGTTTTCTCAGTCAATATTAATTTTTTTCTATTTAGATTTGCTTTTCATAGCTGTTTAAGACAATCTTGATGTATTTTGATACTTTGACAACGATTTTTCCAGTAGCTTAGAAGAAAACGATGTTTTTGTTCTTAGGTCGTTACAGTATGATAGAGAAAAAAATTTCGTCAATGTTAATTTTTTTTCTATTTAGATTTGCTTTTCATAGCTCTATAAGACAATCATGATGTATTTTGATACTTTGACAACGATTTTTCCAGTAGCTTAGAAGAAAACGATGTTTATTTTTATTTGGTCGTTACAGTACGAAAGAAAAAAAAATGCTGTTATCTCCGTCAATATTAATTTTTTTCTATTTAGATTTGCTTTTCATAGCTGTTTAAGACAATCTTGATGTATTTTGATACTTTGACAACGATTTTTCCAGTAGCTTAGAAGAAAACGATGTTTTTGTTCTTAGGTCGTTACAGTATGATAGAAAAAAAAAATTTCGTCAATTATAATTTGTTTTCGATTTAGATTTGCTGTTCATAGCTGTTTAAGACAATCTTGATGTATTTTGATACTTTGACAACGATTTTTCCAGTAGCTTAGAAGAAAACGATGTTTTTTTTTCTTTGGTCGTTACAGTACGAAAGAAAAAAAAATGCTGTTAACTCCGTCAATGTTAATTTTTTTTCTATTTAGATTTGCTTTTCATAGCTGTTTAAGACAATCTTGATGTATTTTGATACTTTGACAACGATTTTTCCAGTAGCTTAGAAGAAAACGATGTTTATTTTTATTTGGTCGTTACAGTACGAAAGAAAAAAAAGAAGCTGTTATCTCCGTCAATTATAATTTGTTTTCGATTAAGATTTGCTGTTCATAGCTGTTTAAGACAATCTTGATGTATTTTGATACTTTGACAACGATTTTTTCAGTAGCTTAGAAGAAAACGATGTTTTTTTTCTTTGGTCGTTACAGTACGAAAGAAAAAAAAATGCTGTTATCTCCGTCAATATTAATTTTTTTCGATTAAGATTTGCTGTTCATAGCTGTTTAAGATAATCTTGATGTATTTTAACACTTTGACAACGATTTTTAAGTAGCTTAGAAGAAAACGATGTTTTTTTTCTTTGGTCGTTACAGTACGAAAGAAAAAAAAATGCTGTTATCTCCGTCAATGTTAATTTTTTTTCTATTTAGATTTGCTTTTCATAGCTGTTTAAGGCAATCTTGATGTATTTTGATACTTTGACAACGATTTTTCCAGTAGCTTAGAAGAAAACGATGTTTTTTTTCTTTGGTCGTTACAGTACGAAAGAAAAAAAAATGCTGTTAACTCCGTCAATTATAATTTTTTTCTATTTAGATTTGCTTTTCATAGCTGTTTAAGACAATCTTGATGTATTTTGACACTTTGACAACGATTTTTCCAGTAGTTCAGAAGAAAACGATGTTTTTTTTCTTTGGTCGTTACAGTACGATAGATAAAAAAAAAGCTGTTAACTCCGTCAATGTTAATTTTTTTTTCGATTTAGATTTGCTTTTCATAGCTGTTTAAGACAATCTTGATGTATTTTGACACTTTGACAACGATTTTTCCACTAGTTTAGAAGAAAACGATGTTTTTTTTTCTAAGGTCGTTACAGTATGATAGAAAAAAAATTTCGTCAATGTTAATTTTTTTTCTATTTAGATTTGCTTTTCATAGCTGTTTAAGACAATCTTGATGTATTTTGATACTTTGACAACGATTTTTCCAGTAGTTTAGAAGAAAACGATGTTTTTTTTTTGTTTGGTCGTTACAGTACGATAGAAAAAAAAAAGCTGTTAACTCCGTCAATATTAATTTTTTTTCGATTTAGATTTGCTTTTCATAGCTGTTTAAGACAATCTTGATGTATTTTGACACTTTGACAACGATTTTTCCAGTAGTTTAGAAGAAAACGATGTTTTTTTTTTATTTGGTGGTTACAGTACGAAAGAAAAAAAATAGCTGTTATCTCCGTCAATTATAATTTTTTTTCGATTTAGATTTGCTGTTCATAGCTGTTTAAGACAATCTTGATGTATTTTGATACTTTGACAACGATTTTTCCAGTAGCTTAGAGGAAAACGATGTTTTTGTTCTTAGGTCGTTACAGTATGATAGAAAAAAAAATTTCGTCAATTATAATTTGTTTTCGATTTAGATTTGCTGTTCATAGCTGTTTAAGACAATCTTGATGTATTTTGACACTTTGACAACGATTTTTCCAGTAGTTTAGAAGAAAACGATGTTTTTTTTTTATTTGGTGGTTACAGTACGAAAGAAAAAAAATAGCTGTTATCTCCGTCAATTATAATTTTTTTTCGATTTAGATTTGCTGTTCATAGCTGTTTAAGACAATCTTGATGTATTTTGATACTTTGACAACGATTTTTCCAGTAGCTTAGAGGAAAACGATGTTTTTGTTCTTAGGTCGTTACAGTATGATAGAAAAAAAAATTTCGTCAATTATAATTTGTTTTCGATTTAGATTTGCTGTTCATAGCTGTTTAAGACAATCTTGATGTATTTTGATACTTTGACAACGATTTTTCCAGTAGCTTAGAGGAAAACGATGTTTTTGTTCTTAGGTCGTTACAGTATGATAGAGAAAAAAATTTCGTCAATGTTAATTTTTTTTCTATTTAGATTTGCTTTTCATAGCTCTATAAGACAATCTTGATGTATTTTGATACTTTGACAACGATTTTTCCAGTAGCTTAGAAGAAAACGATGTTTATTTTTATTTGGTCGTTACAGTACGAAAGAAAAAAAAATGCTGTTATCTCCGTCAATATTAATTTTTTTCTATTTAGATTTGCTTTTCATAGTTGTTTAAGACAATCTTGATGTATTTTGATACTTTGACAACGATTTTTCCTGTAGCTTAGAAGAAAACGATGTTTATTTTTATTTGGTCGTTACAGTACGAAAGAAAAAAAAAATGCTGTTTTCTCCGTCAATATTAATTTTTTTCTATTTAGATTTGCTTTTCATAGCTGTTTAAGACAATCTTGATGTATTTTGATACTTTGACAACGATTTTTCCAGTAGCTTAGAAGAAAACGATGTTTTTGTTCTTAGGTCGTTACAGTATGATAGAGAAAAAAATTTCGTCAATGTTAATTTTTTTTCTATTTAGATTTGCTTTTCATAGCTCTATAAGACAATCTTGATGTATTTTGATACTTTGACAACGATTTTTCCAGTAGCTTAGAAGAAAACGATGTTTATTTTTATTTGGTCGTTACAGTACGATAGAAAAAAAAATGCTGTTATCTCCGTCAATATTAATTTTTTTCTATTTAGATTTGCTTTTCATAGTTGTTTAAGACAATCTTGATGTATTTTGATACTTTGACAACGATTTTTCCAGTAGCTTAGAAGAAAACGATGTTTTTGTTCTTAGGTCGTTACAGTATGATAGAAAAAAAAAATTTCGTCAATTATAATTTGTTTTCGATTTAGATTTGCTGTTCATAGCTGTTTAAGACAATCTTGATGTATTTTGATACTTTGACAACGATTTTTCCAGTAGCTTAGAAGAAAACGATGTTTTTTTTTCTTTGGTCGTTACAGTACGAAAGAAAAAAAAATGCTGTTAACTCCGTAAATGTTAATTTTTTTTCTATTTAGATTTGCTTTTCATAGCTGTTTAAGACAATCTTGATGTATTTTGATACTTTGACAACGATTTTTCCAGTAGCTTAGAAGAAAACGATGTTTATTTTTATTTGGTCGTTACAGTACGAAAGAAAAAAAAGAAGCTGTTATCTCCGTCAATTATAATTTATTTTCGATTAAGATTTGCTGTTCATATCTGTTTAAGACAATCTTGATGTATTTTAACACTTTGACAACGATTTTTAAGTAGCTTAGAAGAAAACGATGTTTTTTTTCTTTGGTCGTTACAGTACGAAAGAAAAAAAAATGCTGTTATCTCCGTCAATGTTAATTTTTTTTCTATTTAGATTTGCTTTTCATAGCTGTTTAAGGCAATCTTGATGTATTTTGATACTTTGACAACGATTTTTCCAGTAGCTTAGAAGAAAACGATGTTTTTTTTCTTTGGTCGTTACAGTACGAAAGAAAAAAAAATGCTGTTAACTCCGTCAATTATAATTTTTTTCGATTTAGATTTGCTTTTCATAGCTGTTTAAGACAATCTTGATGTATTTTGACACTTTGACAACGATTTTTCCAGTAGTTCAGAAGAAAACGATGTTTTTTTTCTTTGGTCGTTACAGTACGATAGAAAAAAAAAAAGCTGTTAACTCCGTCAATGTTAATTTTTTTTTCTATTTAGATTTGCTTTTCATAGCTGTTTAAGACAATCTTGATGTATTTTGACACTTTGACAACGATTTTTCCACTAGTTTAGAAGAAAACGATGTTTTTTTTTCTAAGGTCGTTACAGTATGATAGAAAAAAAATTTCGTCAATGTTAATTTTTTTTCTATTTAGATTTGCTTTTCATAGCTGTTTAAGACAATCTTGATGTATTTTGATACTTTGACAACGATTTTTCCAGTAGTTTAGAAGAAAACGATGTTTTTTTTTTGTTTGGTCGTTACAGTACGATAGAAAAAAAAAAGCTGTTAACTCCGTCAATATTAATTTTTTTTCGATTTAGATTTGCTTTTCATAGCTGTTTAAGACAATCTTGATGTATTTTGACACTTTGACAACGATTTTTCCAGTAGTTTAGAAGAAAACGATGTTTTTTTTTTATTTGGTGGTTACAGTACGAAAGAAAAAAAATAGCTGTTATCTCCGTCAATTATAATTTTTTTTCGATTTAGATTTGCTGTTCATAGCTGTTTAAGACAATCTTGATGTATTTTGATACTTTGACAACGATTTTTCCAGTAGCTTAGAGGAAAACGATGTTTTTGTTCTTAGGTCGTTACAGTATGATAGAAAAAAAAATTTCGTCAATTATAATTTGTTTTCGATTTAGATTTGCTGTTCATAGCTGTTTAAGACAATCTTGATGTATTTTGATACTTTGACAACGATTTTTCCAGTAGCTTAGTAGAAAACGATGTTTTTTTTCTTTGGTCGTTACAGTACGAAAGAAAAAAAAATGCTGTTAAATCCGTCAATGTTAATTTTTTTTCGATTTAGATTTGCTTTTCATAGCTGTTTAAGACAATCTTGATGTATTTTGACACTTTGACAACGACTTTTCCAGTAGTTTAGAAGAAAACGATGTTTTTTTTTATTTGGTCGTTACAGTACGAAAGAAAAAAAAAAGCTGTTATCTCCGTCAATGTTAATTTTTTTCCTATTTAGATTTGCTTTTCATAGCTGTTTAAGACAATCTTGATGTATTTTGATACTTTGACAACGATTTTTCCAGTAGTTTAGAAGAAAACGATGTTTTTTTTTTATTTGGTCGTTACAGTACGATAGAAAAAAAAAGCTGTTAACTCCGTCAATATTAATTTTTTTTCGATTTAGATTTGCTTTTCATAGCTGTTTAAGACAATCTTGATGTATTTTGACACTTTGACAACGATTTTTCCACTAGTTTAGAAGAAAACGATGTTTTTTTTTCTAAGGTCGTTACAGTATGATAGAAAAAAAATTTCGTCAATGTTAATTTTTTTTCTATTTAGATTTGCTTTTCATAGCTGTTTAAGACAATCTTGATGTATTTTGATACTTTGACAACGATTTTTCCAGTAGTTTAGAAGAAAACGATGTTTTTTTTTTGTTTGGTCGTTACAGTACGATAGAAAAAAAAAAGCTGTTAACTCCGTCAATATTAATTTTTTTTCGATTTAGATTTGCTTTTCATAGCTGTTTAAGACAATCTTGATGTATTTTGACACTTTGACAACGATTTTTCCAGTAGTTTAGAAGAAAACGATGTTTTTTTTTTATTTGGTGGTTACAGTACGAAAGAAAAAAAATAGCTGTTATCTCCGTCAATTATAATTTTTTTTCGATTTAGATTTGCTGTTCATAGCTGTTTAAGACAATCTTGATGTATTTTGATACTTTGACAACGATTTTTCCAGTAGCTTAGAGGAAAACGATGTTTTTGTTCTTAGGTCGTTACAGTATGATAGAAAAAAAAATTTCGTCAATTATAATTTGTTTTCGATTTAGATTTGCTGTTCATAGCTGTTTAAGACAATCTTGATGTATTTTGATACTTTGACAACGATTTTTCCAGTAGCTTAGTAGAAAACGATGTTTTTTTTCTTTGGTCGTTACAGTACGAAAGAAAAAAAAATGCTGTTAAATCCGTCAATGTTAATTTTTTTTCGATTTAGATTTGCTGTTCATAGCTGTGTAAGACAATCTTGATGTATTTTGACACTTTGACAACGATTTTTCCAGTAGCTTAGAAGAAAACGATGTTTTTGTTCTTAGGTCGTTACAGTATGATAGAAAAAAAAATTTCGTCAATTATAATTTGTTTTCGATTTAGATTTGCTTTTCATAGCTGTTTAAGGCAATCTTGATGTATTTTGATACTTTGACAACGATTTTTCCAGTAGTTTAGAAGAAAACGATGTTTTTTTCTTCTTTGGTCGTTACAGTACGAAAAAAAAAAAATATGCTGTTAACTCCGTCAATGTTAATTTTTTTCGATTTAGATTTGCTTTTCATAGCTGTTTAAGAAAATCTTGATGTATTTTGACACTTTGACAACGATTTTTCCAGTAGTTTAGAAGAAAACGATGTTTTTTTTTCTTAGGTCGTTACAGTATGATAGAGAAAAAAAATTTCGTCAATGCTAATTTTTTTTCTATTTAGATTTGCTTTTCATAGCTCTATTAGACAATCTTGATGTATTTTGATACTTTGACAACGATTTTTCCAGTAGCTTAGAAGAAAACGATGTTTATTTTTATTTGGTCGTTACAGTACGAAAGAAAAAAAAATGCTGTTATCTCCGTCAATATTAATTTTTTTCTATTTTTATTTGCTTTTCATAGCTGTTTAAGACAATCTTGATGTATTTTGATACTTTGACAACGATTTTTCCAGTAGCTTAGAAGAAAACGATGTTTATTTTTATTTGGTCGTTACAGTACGAAAGAAAAAAAAAAGCTGTTATCTCCGTCAATTATAATTTTTTTTCGATGTAGATTTGCTGTTCATAGCTGTTTAAGACAATCTTGATATATTTTGATACTTTGGCAACGATTTGTCCAGTAGCTTAGAAGAAAACGATGTTTTTTTTCTTTGGTCGTTACAGTACGAAAGAAAAAAAAATGCTGTTATCTCCGTCAATATTAACTTTTTTCGATTTAGATTTGCTTTTCATAGCTGCTTAAGACAATCTTGATGTATTTTGATACTTTGACAACGATTTTTCCTGTATCTTAGAAGAAAACGATATTTTTGTTCTTAGGTCGTTATAGTATGATAGAAATAAAAATTTCGTCAATATTAATTATTTTTCGATTTAGATTTGCTTTTCATAGCTGTTTAAGACAATCTTGATGTATTTTGACCCTTTGACAACGATTTTTCCAGTAGTTTAGAAGAAAACGATGTTTTTTTTTATTTGGTGGTTACAGTACGAAAGAAAAAAAAATAGCTGTTATCTCCGTCAATTATAATTTTTTTTCGATTTAGATTTGCTGTTCATAGCTGTTTAAGACAATCTTGATGTATTTTGATACTTTGACAACGATTTTTCCAGTAGCTTAGAAGAAAACGATGTTTATGTTCTTAGGTCGTTACAGTATGATAGAAAAAAAAATTTCGTCAATTATAATTTGTTTTCGATTTAGATTTGCTTTTCATAGCTGTTTAAGACAATCTTGATGTATTTTGATACTTTGGCAACGATTTTTCCAGTAGTTTAGAAGAAAACGATGTTTTTTTTTCTATGGTCGTTACAGTACGAAAGAAAAAAAAATGCTGTTAACTACGTCAATGTTAATTTTTTTCGATTTAGATTTGCTTTTCATAGCTGTTTGAGACAATCTTGATGTATTTTGACACTTTGACAACGATTTTTCCAGTAGTTTAGTAGAAAACGATGTTTTTTTTTCTTAGGTCGTTACAGTATGATAGAAAAAAAAATTTCGTCAATGTTAATTTTTTTTCTATTTAGATTTGCTTTTCATAGCTGTTTAAGACAATCTTGATGTATTTTGATACTTTGACAACGATTTTTCCAGTAGCTTAGAAGAAAACGATGTTTTTGTTCTTAGGTCGTTACAGTATGATAGAAAAAAAAATTTCGTCAATTATAATTTGTTTTCGATTTAGATTTGCTGTTCATAGCTGTTTAAGACAATCTTGATGTATTTTGATACTTTGACAACGATTTTTCCAGTAGCTTAGAAGAAAACGATGTTTTTGTTCTAAGGTCGTTACAGTATGATAGAAAAAAAAATTTCGTCAATTATAATTTGTTTTCGATTTAGATTTGCTGTTCATAGCTGTTTAAGACAATCTTGATGTATTTTGATACTTTGACAACGATTTTTCCAGTAGCTTAGAAGAAAACGATGTTTTTTTTCTTTGGTCGTTACAGTACGAAAGAAAAAAAAATGCTGTTAACTCCGTAAATGTTAATTTTTTTTCTATTTAGATTTGCTTTTCATAGCTGTTTAAGACAATCTTGATGTATTTTGATACTTTGACAACGATTTTTCCAGTAGCTTAGAAGAAAACGATGTTTTTTTTCTTTGGTCGTTACAGTACGAAAGAAAAAAAAATGCTGTTATCTCCGTCAATATTAATTTTTTTCTATTTAGATTTGCTTTTCATAGCTGTTTAAGACAATCTTGATGTATTTTGATACTTTGACAACGATTTTTCCAGTAGTTTAGAAGAAAACGATATTTTTGTTCTTAGGTCGTTATAGTATGATAGAAATAAAAATTTCGTCAATATTAATTTTTTTTCGATTTAGATTTGCTTTTCATAGCTGTTTAAGACAATCTTGATGTATTTTGACACTTTGACAACGATTTTTCCAGTAGTTTAGAAGAAAACGATGTTTTTTTTTATTTGGTGGTTACAGTACGAAAGAAAAAAAAATAGCTGTTATCTCCGTCAATTATAATTTGTTTTCGATTTAGATTTGCTTTTCATAGCTGTTTAAGACAATCTTGATGTATTTTGATACTTTGACAACGATTTTTCCTGTAGTTTAGAAGAAAACGATATTTTTGTTCTTAGGTCGTTATAGTATGATAGAAATAAAAATTTCGTCAATATTAATTTTTTTTCGATTTAGATTTGCTTTTCATAGCTGCTTAAGACAATCTTGATGTATTTTGATACTTTGACAACGATTTTTCCTGTAGCTTAGAAGGAAACGATATTTTTGTTCTTAGGTCGTTATAGTATGATAGAAATAAAAATTTCGTCAATATTAATTATTTTTCGATTTAGATTTGCTTTTCATAGCTGTTTAAGACAATCTTGATGTATTTTGACACTTTGACAACGATTTTTCCAGTAGTTTAGAAGAAAACGATGTTTTTTTTTTCTATGGTCGTTACAGTACGAAAGAAAAAAAAATGCTGTTAACTCCGTCAATGTTAATTTTTTTCGATTTAGATTTGCTTTTCATAGCTGTTTGAGACAATCTTGATGTATTTTGACACTTTGACAACGATTTTTCCAGTAGTTTAGAAGAAAACGATGTTTTTTTTTCTTAGGTCGTTACAGTATGATGGAAAAAAAAATTTCGTCAATGTTAATTTTTTTTCTATTTAGATTTGCTTTTCATAGCTGTTTAAGACAATCTTGATGTATTTTGATACTTTGACAACGATTTTTCCAGTAGCTTAGAAGAAAACGATGTTTTTGTTCTTAGGTCGTTACAGTATGATAGAAAAAAAAATTTCGTCAATTATAATTTGTTTTCGATTTAGATTTGCTGTTCATAGCTGTTTAAGACAATCTTGATGTATTTTGATACTTTGACAACGATTTTTCCAGTAGCTTAGAAGAAAACGATGTTTTTGTTCTAAGGTCGTTACAGTATGATAGAAAAAAAAATTTCGTCAATTATAATTTGTTTTCGATTTAGATTTGCTGTTCATAGCTGTTTAAGACAATCTTGATGTATTTTGATACTTTGACAACGATTTTTCCAGTAGCTTAGAAGAAAACGATGTTTTTTTTCTTTGGTCGTTACAGTACGAAAGAAAAAAAAATGCTGTTAACTCCGTAAATGTTAATTTTTTTTCTATTTAGATTTGCTTTTCATAGCTGTTTAAGACAATCTTGATGTATTTTGACCCTTTGACAACGATTTTTCCTGTAGTTTAGAAGAAAACGATATTTTTGTTCTTAGGTCGTTATAGTATGATAGAAATAAAAATTTCGTCAATATTAATTTTTTTTCGATTTAGATTTGCTTTTCATAGCTGTTTAAGACAATCTTGATGTATTTTGACACTTTGACAACGATTTTTCCAGTAGTTTAGAAGAAAACGATGTTTTTTTTTATTTGGTGGTTACAGTACGAAAGAAAAAAAAATAGCTGTTATCTCCGTCAATTATAATTTTTTTTCGATTTAGATTTGCTGTTCATAGCTGTTTAAGACAATCTTGATGTATTTTGATACTTTGACAACGATTTTTCCAGTAGCTTAGAAGAAAACGATGTTTTTGTTCTTAGGTCGTTACAGTATGATAGAAAAAAAAAATTCGTCAATTATAATTTGTTTTCGATTTAGATTTGCTTTTCATAGCTGTTTAAGACAATCTTGATGTATTTTGATACTTTGGCAACGATTTTTCCAGTAGTTTAGAAGAAAACGATGTTTTTTTTTTCTATGGTCGTTACAGTACGAAAGAAAAAAAAAAATGCTGTTAACTCCGTCAATGTTAATTTTTTTCGATTTAGATTTGCTTTTCATAGCTGTTTGAGACAATCTTGATGTATTTTGACACTTTGACAACGATTTTTCCAGTAGTTTAGAAGAAAACGATGTTTTTTTTTCTTAGGTCGTTACAGTATGATAGAATAATAAAATTCGTCAATGTTAATTTTTTTTCTATTTAGATTTGCTTTTCATAGCTGTTTAAGACAATCTTGATGTATTTTGATACTTTGACAACGATTTTTCCAGTAGTTTAGAAGAAAACGATATTTTTTTTCTTAGGTCGTTACAGTATGATAGAAAAAAAAATTTCGTCAATGTTAATTTTTTTTCTATTTAGATTTGCTTTTCATAGCTGTTTAAGACAATCTTGATGTATTTTGATACTTTGACAACGATTTTTCCAGTAGCTTAGAAGAAAACGATGTTTTTGTTCTTAGGTCGTTACAGTATGATAGAAAAAAAAATTTCGTCAATTATAATTTGTTTTCGATTTAGATTTGCTGTTCATAGCTGTTTAAGACAATCTTGATGTATTTTGATACTTTGACAACGATTTTTCCAGTAGCTTAGAAGAAAACGATGTTTTTGTTCTAAGGTCGTTACAGTATGATAGAAAAAAAAATTTCGTCAATTATAATTTGTTTTCGATTTAGATTTGCTGTTCATAGCTGTTTAAGACAATCTTGATGTATTTTGATACTTTGGCAACGATTTTTCCAGTAGTTTAGAAGAAAACGATGTTATTTTTTTCTATGGTCGTTACAGTACGAAAGAAAAAAAAATGCTGTTAACTCCGTCAATGTTAATTTTTTTCGATTTAGATTTGCTTTTCATAGCTGTTTGAGACAATCTTGATGTATTTTGACACTATGACAACGATTTTTCCAGTAGTTTAGAAGAAAACGATGTTTTTTTTTCTTAGGTCGTTACAGTATGATAGAAAAAAAAATTTCGTCAATGTTAATTTTTTTTCTATTTAGATTTGCTTTTCATAGCTGTTTAAGACAATCTTGATGTATTTTGATACTTTGACAACGATTTTTCCAGTAGCTTAGAAGAAAACGATGTTTTTGTTCTTAGGTCGTTACAGTATGATAGAAAAAAAAAATTTCGTCAATTATAATTTGTTTTCGATTTAGATTTGCTGTTCATAGCTGTTTAAGACAATCTTGATGTATTTTGATACTTTGACAACGATTTTTCCAGTAGCTTAGAAGAAAACGATGTTTTTGTTCTAAGGTCGGTACAGTATGATAGAAAAAAAAATTTCGTCAATTATAATTTGTTTTCGATTTAGATTTGCTGTTCATAGCTGTTTAAGACAATCTTGATGTATTTTGATACTTTGACAACGATTTTTCCAGTAGCTTAGAAGAAAACGATGTTTTTTTTCTTTGGTCGTTACAGTACGAAAGAAAAAAAAATGCTGTTAACTCCGTAAATGTTAATTTTTTTCTATTTAGATTTGCTTTTCATAGCTGTTTAAGACAATCTTGATGTATTTTGATACTTTGACAACGATTTTTCCAGTAGCTTAGAAGAAAACGATGTTTATTTGTATTTGGTCGTTACAGTACGAAAGAAAAAAAAAGCTGTTATCTCCGTCAATTATAATTTGTTTTCGATTTAGATTTGCTGTTCATAGCTGTTTAAGACAATCTTGATGTATTTTGATACTTTGACAACGATTTTTCCAGTAGCTTAGAAGAAAACGATGTTTTTGTTCTAAGGTCGTTACAGTATGATAGAAAAAAAAATTTCGTCAATTATAATTTGTTTTCGATTTAGATTTGCTGTTCATAGCTGTTTAAGACAATCTTGATGTATTTTGATACTTTGACAACGATTTTTCCAGTAGCTTAGAAGAAAACGATGTTTTTTTTCTTTGGTCGTTACAGTACGAAAGAAAAAAAAATGCTGTTAACTCCGTAAATGTTAATTTTTTTTCTATTTAGATTTGCTTTTCATAGCTGTTTAAGACAATCTTGATGTATTTTGATACTTTGACAACGATTTTTCCTGTAGTTTAGAAGAAAACGATATTTTTGTTCTTAGGTCGTTATAGTATGATAGAAATAAAAATTTCGTCAATATTAATTTTTTTTCGATTTAAGTTTTTCTTTTCATATCTGTTTAAGACAATCTTGATGTATTTTGACACTTTGACAACGATTTTTCCAGTAGTTTAGAAGAAAACGATGTTTTTTTTTATTTGGTGGTTACAGTACGAAAGAAAAAAAAATAGCTGTTATCTCCGTCAATTATAATTTTTTTTCGATTTAGATTTGCTGTTCATAGCTGTTTAAGACAATCTTGATGTATTTTGATACTTTGACAACGATTTTTCCAGTAGCTTAGAAGAAAACGATGTTTTTGTTCTTAGGTCGTTATAGTATGATAGAAATAAAAATTTCGTCAATATTAATTATTTTTCGATTTAGATTTGCTTTTCATAGCTGTTTAAGACAATCTTGATGTATTTTGACACTTTGACAACGATTTTTCCAGTAGTTTAGAAGAAAACGATGTTTTTTTTTATTTGGTGGTTACAGTACGAAAGAAAAAAAAAATAGCTGTTATCTCCGTCAATTATAATTTTTTTTCGATTTAGATTTGCTGTTCATAGCTGTTTAAGACAATCTTGATGTATTTTGATACTTTGACAACGATTTTTCCAGTAGCTTAGAAGAAAACGATGTTTTTGTTCTTAGGTCGTTACAGTATGATAGAAAAAAAAATTTCGTCAATTATAATTTGTTTTCGATTTAGATTTGCTTTTCATAGCTGTTTAAGACAATCTTGATGTATTTTGATACTTTGGCAACGATTTTTCCAGTAGTTTAGAAGAAAACGATGTTTTTTTTTTCTATGGTCATTACAGTACGAAAGAAAAAAAAAAATGCTGTTAACTCCGTCAATGTTAATTTTTTTCGATTTAGATTTGCTTTTCATAGCTGTTTGAAACAATCTTGATGTATTTTGACACTTTGACAACGATTTTTCCAGTAGTTTAGAAGAAAACGATGTTTTTTTTTCTTAGGTCGTTACAGTATGATAGAAAAATAAAATTCGTCAATGTTAATTTTTTTTCTATTTAGATTTGCTTTTCATAGCTGTTTAAGACAATCTTGATGTATTTTGATACTTTGACAACGATTTTTCCAGTAGTTTAGAAGAAAACGATGTTTTTTTTTCTTAGGTCGTTACAGTATGATAGAAAAGAAAATTTCGTCAATGTTAATTTTTTTTCTATTTAGATTTGCTTTTCATAGCTGTTTAAGACAATCTTGATGTATTTTGATACTTTGACAACGATTTTTCCAGTAGCTTAGAAGAAAACGATGTTTTTGTTCTTAGGTCGTTACAGTATGATAGAAAAAAAAATTTCGTCAATTATAATTTGTTTTCGATTTAGATTTGCTGTTCATAGCTGTTTAAGACAATCTTGATGTATTTTGATACTTTGACAACGATTTTTCCAGTAGCTTAGAAGAAAACGATGTTTTTGTTCTAAGGTCGTTACAGTATGATAGAAAAAAAAATTTCGTCAATTATAATTTGTTTTCGATTTAGATTTGCTGTTCATAGCTGTTTAAGACAATCTTGATGTATTTTGATACTTTGACAACGATTTTTCCAGTAGCTTAGAAGAAAACGATGTTTTTTTTCTTTGGTCGTTACAGTACGAAAGAAAAAAAAATGCTGTTAACTCCGTAAATGTTAATTTTTTTTCTATTTAGATTTGCTTTTCATAGCTGTTTAAGACAATCTTGATGTATTTTGATACTTTGACAACGATTTTTCCAGTAGCTTAGAAGAAAACGATGTTTATTTGTATTTGGTCGTTACAGTACGAAAGAAAAAAAAAAGCTGTTATCTCCGTCAATTATAATTTGTTTTCGATTTAGATTTGCTTTTCATAGCTGTTTAAGACAATCTTGATGTATTTTGATACTTTGACAACGATTTTTCCAGTAGCTTAGAAGAAAACGATGTTTTTTTTCTTTGGTCGTTACAGTACGAAAGAAAAAAAAATGCTGTTATCTCCGTCAATATTAATTTTTTTCTATTTAGATTTGCTTTTCATAGCTGTTTAAGACAATCTTGATGTATTTTGATACTTTGACAACGATTTTTCCAGTAGTTTAGAAGAAAACGATATTTTTGTTCTTAGGTCGTTATAGTATGATAGAAATAAAAATTTCGTCAATATTAATTTTTTTTCGATTTAGATTTGCTTTTCATAGCTGTTTAAGACAATCTTGATGTATTTTGACACTTTGACAACGATTTTTCCAGTAGTTTAGAAGAAAACGATGTTTTTTTTTATTTGGTGGTTACAGTACGAAAGAAAAAAAAATAGCTGTTATCTCCGTCAATTATAATTTTTTTTCGATTAAGATTTGCTGTTCATAGCTGTTTAAGACAATCTTGATGTATTTTGATACTTTGACAACGATTTTTCCAGTAGCTTAGAAGAAAACGATGTTTTTGTTCTTAGGTCGTTATAGTATGATAGAAATAAAAATTTCGTCAATATTAATTATTTTTCGATTTAGATTTGCTTTTCATAGCTGTTTAAGACAATCTTGATGTATTTTGACACTTTGACAACGATTTTTCCAGTAGTTTAGAAGAAAACGATGTTTTTTTTTATTTGGTGGTTACAGTACGAAAGAAAAAAAAATAGCTGTTATCTCCGTCAATTATAATTTTTTTTTCGATTTAGATTTGCTGTTCATAGCTGTTTAAGACAATCTTGATGTATTTTGATACTTTGACAACGATTTTTCCAGTAGCTTAGAAGAAAACGATGTTTTTGTTCTTAGGTCGTTACAGTATGATAGAAAAAAAAATTTCGTCAATTATAATTTGTTTTCGATTTAGATTTGCTTTTCATAGCTGTTTAAGACAATCTTGATGTATTTTGATACTTTGGCAACGATTTTTCCAGTAGTTTAGAAGAAAACGATGTTTTTTTTTTCTATGGTCGTTACAGTACGGAAGAAAAAAAAAAATGCTGTTAACTCCGTCAATGTTAATTTTTTTCGATTTAGATTTGCTTTTCATAGCTGTTTGAGACAATCTTGATGTATTTTGACACTTTGACAACGATTTTTCCAGTAGTTTAGAAGAAAACGATGTTTTTGTTCTTAGGTCGTTACAGTATGATAGAAAAATAAAATTCGTCAATGTTAATTTTTTTTCTATTTAGATTTGCTTTTCATAGCTGTTTAAGACAATCTTGATGTATTTTGATACTTTGACAACGATTTTTCCAGTAGCTTAGAAGAAAACGATGTTTTTGTTCTTAGGTCGTTACAGTATGATAGAATAAAAAATTTCGTCAATTATAATTTGTTTTCGATTTAGATTTGCTGTTCATAGCTGTTTAAGACAATCTTGATGTATTTTGATACTTTGACAACGATTTTTCAGTAGCTTAGAAGAAAACGATGTTTTTGTTCTTAGGTCGTTACAGTAGGATAGAAAAAAAAATTTCGTCAATTATAATTTGTTTTCGATTTAGATTTGCTGTTCATAGCTGTTTAAGACAATCTTGATGTATTTTGATACTTTGACAACGATTTTTCAGTAGCTTAGAAGAAAACGATGTTTTTTTTCTTTGGTCGTTACAGTACGAAAGAAAAAAAAATGCTGTTAACTCCGTCAATGTTAATTTTTTTTCTATTTAGATTTGCTTTTCATAGCTGTTTAAGACAATCTTGATGTATTTTGATACTTTGACAACGATTTTTCCAGTAGCTTAGAAGAAAACGATGTTTATTTGTATTTGTCCAGTAGCTTAGAAGAAAACGATGTTTTTTTTCTTTGGTCGTTACAGTACGAAAGAAAAAAAAATGCTGTTATCTCCGTCAATATTAACTTTTTTCGATTTAGATTTGCTTTTCATAGCTGCTTAAGACAATCTTGATGTATTTTGATACTTTGACAACGATTTTTCCTGTAGCTTAGAAGAAAACGATATTTTTGTTCTTAGGTCGTTATAGTATGATAGAAATAAAAATTTCGTCAATATTAATTATTTTTCGATTTAGATTTGCTTTTCATAGCTGTTTAAGACAATCTTGATGTATTTTGACACTTTGACAACGATTTTTCCAGTAGTTTAGAAGAAAACGATGTTTTTTTTTATTTGGTGGTTACAGTACGAAAGAAAAAAAAATAGCTGTTATCTCCGTCAATTATAATTTTTTTTCGATTTAGATTTGCTGTTCATAGCTGTTTAAGACAATCTTGATGTATTTTGATACTTTGACAACGATTTTTCCAGTAGCTTAGAAGAAAACGATGTTTTTGTTCTTAGGTCGTTACAGTATGATAGAAAAAAAAATTTCGTCAATTATAATTTGTTTTCGATTTAGATTTGCTGTTCATAGCTGTTTAAGACAATCTTGATGTATTTTGATACTTTGACAACGATTTTTCCAGTAGCTTAGAAGAAAACGATGTTTTTGTTCTAAGGTCGTTACAGTATGATAGAAAAAAAAATTTCGTCAATTATAATTTGTTTTCGATTTAGATTTGCTGTCCATAGCTGTTTAAGACAATCTTGATGTATTTTGATACTTTGACAACGATTTTTCCAGTAGCTTAGAAGAAAACGATGTTTTTTTTCTTTGGACGTTACAGTACGAAAGAAAAAAAAATGCTGTTAACTCCGTAAATGTTAATTTTTTTTCTATTTAGATTTGCTTTTCATAGCTGTTTAAGACAATCTTGATGTATTTTGATACTTTGACAACGATTTTTCCAGTATCTTAGAAGAAAACGATGTTTATTTGTATTTGGTCGTTACAGTACGAAAGAAAAAAAAAAGCTGTTATCTCCGTCAATTATAATTTGTTTTCGATTTAGATTTGCTTTTCATAGCTGTTTAAGACAATCTTGATGTATTTTGATACTTTGACAACGATTTTTCCAGTAGCTTAGAAGAAAACGATGTTTTTTTTCTTTGGTCGTTACAGTACGAAAGAAAAAAAAATGCTGTTATCTCCGTCAATATTAATTTTTTTCTATTTAGATTTGCTTTTCATAGCTGTTTAAGACAATCTTGATGTATTTTGATACTTTGACAACGATTTTTCCAGTAGCTTAGAAGAAAACGATGTTTTTGTTCTTAGGTCGTTATAGTATGATAGAAATAAAAATTTCGTCAATATTAATTATTTTTTGATTTAGATTTGCTTTTCATAGCTGTTTAAGACAATCTTGATGTATTTTGATACTTTGACAACGATTTTTCCAGTAGTTTAGAAGAAAACGATGTTTTTTTTTATTTGGTGGTTACAGTACGAAAGAAAAAAAAAATAGCTGTTATCTCCGTCAATTATAATTTTTTTTCGATTTAGATTTGCTGTTCATAGCTGTTTAAGACAATCTTGATGTATTTTGATACTTTGACAACGATTTTTCCAGTAGCTTAGAAGAAAACGATGTTTTTGTTCTTAGGTCGTTACAGTATGATAGAAAAAAAAATTTCGTCAATTATAATTTGTTTTCGATTTAGATTTGCTTTTCATAGCTGTTTAAGACAATCTTGATGTATTTTGATACTTTGGCAACGATTTTTCCAGTAGTTTAGAAGAAAACGATGTTTTTTTTTTCTATGGTCGTTACAGTACGAAAGAAAAAAAAAATGCTGTTAACTCCGTCAATGTTAATTTTTTTCGATTTAGATTTGCTTTTCATAGCTGTTTGAGACAATCTTGATGTATTTTGACACTTTGACAACGATTTTTCCAGTAGTTTAGAAGAAAACGATGTTTTTTTTTCTCAGGTCGTTACAGTATGATAGAAAAAAAAAATTCGTCAATGTTAATTATTTTTCTATTTAGATTTGCTTTTCATAGCTGTTTAAGACAATCTTGATGTATTTTGATACTTTGACAACGATTTTTCCAGTAGCTTAGAAGAAAACGATGTTTTTGTTCTTAGGTCGTTACAGTATGATAGAAAAAAAAATTTCGTCAATTATAATTTGTTTTAGATTTAGATTTGCTGTTCATAGCTGTTTAAGACAATCTTGATGTATTTTGATACTTTGACAACGATTTTTCCAGTAGCTTAGAAGAAAACGATGTTTTTGTTCTTAGGTCGTTACAGTATGATAGAAAAAAAAATTTCGTCAATTATAATTTGTTTTCGATTTAGATTTGCTGTTCATAGCTGTTTAAGACAATCTTGATGTATTTTGATACTTTGACAACGATTTTTCCAGTAGCTTAGAAGAAAACGATGTTTTTTTTTTTTGGTCGTTACAGTACGAAAGAAAAAAAAATGCTGTTAACTCCGTAAATGTTAATTTTTTTTCTATTTAGATTTGCTTTTCATAGCTGTTTAAGACAATCTTGATGTATTTTGATACTTTGGCAACGATTTTTCCAGTAGCTTAGAAGAAAACGATGTTTTTTTTCTTTGGTCGTTACAGTACGAAAGAAAAAAAAATGCTGTTATCTCCGTCAATATTAATTTTTTTCTATTTAGATTTGCTTTTCATAGCTGTTTAAGACAATCTTGATGTATTTTGATACTTTGACAACGATTTTTCCTGTAGTTTAGAAGAAAACGATATTTTTGTTCTTAGGTCGTTATAGTATGATAGAAATAAAAATTTCGTCAATATTAATTTTTTTTCGATTTAGATTTGCTTTTCATAGCTGTTTAAGACAATCTTGATGTATTTTGACACTTTGACAACGATTTTTCCAGTAGTTTAGAAGAAAACGATGTTTTTTTTTATTTGGTGGTTACAGTACGAAAGAAAAAAAAATAGCTGTTATCTCCGTCAATTATAATTTTTTTTCGATTAAGATTTGCTGTTCATAGCTGTTTAAGACAATCTTGATGTATTTTGATACTTTGACAACGATTTTTCCAGTAGCTTAGAAGAAAACGATGTTTTTGTTCTTAGGTCGTTATAGTATGATAGAAATAAAAATTTCGTCAATATTAATTATTTTTCGATTTAGATTTGCTTTTCATAGCTGTTTAAGACAATCTTGATGTATTTTGACACTTTGACAACGATTTTTCCAGTAGTTTAGAAGAAAACGATGTTTTTTTTTATTTGGTGGTTACAGTACGAAAGAAAAAAAAATAGCTGTTATCTCCGTCAATTATAATTTTTTTTTCGATTAAGATTTGCTGTTCATAGCTGTTTAAGACAATCTTGATGTATTTTGATACTTTGACAACGATTTTTCCAGTAGCTTAGAAGAAAACGATGTTTTTGTTCTTAGGTCGTTACAGTATGATAGAAAAAAAAATTTCGTCAATTATAATTTGTTTTCGATTTAGATTTGCTTTTCATAGCTGTTTAAGACAATCTTGATGTATTTTGATACTTTGGCAACGATTTTTCCAGTAGTTTAGAAGAAAACGATGTTTTTTTTTTCTATGGTCGTTACAGTACGGAAGAAAAAAAAAAATGCTGTTAACTCCGTCAATGTTAATTTTTTTCGATTTAGATTTGCTTTTCATAGCTGTTTGAGACAATCTTGATGTATTTTGACACTTTGACAACGATTTTTCCAGTAGTTTAGAAGAAAACGATGTTTTTGTTCTTAGGTCGTTACAGTATGATAGAAAAATAAAATTCGTCAATGTTAATTTTTTTTCTATTTAGATTTGCTTTTCATAGCTGTTTAAGACAATCTTGATGTATTTTGATACTTTGACAACGATTTTTCCAGTAGCTTAGAAGAAAACGATGTTTTTGTTCTTAGGTCGTTACAGTATGATAGAAAAAAAAATTTCGTCAATTATAATTTGTTTTCGATTTAGATTTGCTGTTCATAGCTGTTTAAGACAATCTTGATGTATTTTGATACTTTGACAACGATTTTTCAGTAGCTTAGAAGAAAACGATGTTTTTGTTCTTAGGTCGTTACAGTAGGATAGAAAAAAAAATTTCGTCAATTATAATTTGTTTTCGATTTAGATTTGCTGTTCATAGCTGTTTAAGACAATCTTGATGTATTTTGATACTTTGACAACGATTTTTCAGTAGCTTAGAAGAAAACGATGTTTTTTTTCTTTGGTCGTTACAGTACGAAAGAAAAAAAAATGCTGTTAACTCCGTCAATGTTAATTTTTTTTCTATTTAGATTTGCTTTTCATAGCTGTTTAAGACAATCTTGATGTATTTTGATACTTTGACAACGATTTTTCCAGTAGCTTAGAAGAAAACGATGTTTATTTGTATTTGTCCAGTAGCTTAGAAGAAAACGATGTTTTTTTTCTTTGGTCGTTACAGTACGAAAGAAAAAAAAATGCTGTTATCTCCGTCAATATTAACTTTTTTCGATTTAGATTTGCTTTTCATAGCTGCTTAAGACAATCTTGATGTATTTTGATACTTTGACAACGATTTTTCCTGTAGCTTAGAAGAAAACGATATTTTTGTTCTTAGGTCGTTATAGTATGATAGAAATAAAAATTTCGTCAATATTAATTATTTTTCGATTTAGATTTGCTTTTCATAGCTGTTTAAGACAATCTTGATGTATTTTGACACTTTGACAACGATTTTTCCAGTAGTTTAGAAGAAAACGATGTTTTTTTTATTTGGTGGTTACAGTACGAAAGAAAAAAAAATAGCTGTTATCTCCGTCAATTATAATTTTTTTTCGATTTAGATTTGCTGTTCATAGCTGTTTAAGACAATCTTGATGTATTTTGATACTTTGACAACGATTTTTCCAGTAGCTTAGAAGAAAACGATGTTTTTGTTCTTAGGTCGTTACAGTATGATAGAAAAAAAAATTTCGTCAATTATAATTTGTTTTCGATTTAGATTTGCTGTTCATAGCTGTTTAAGACAATCTTGATGTATTTTGATACTTTGACAACGATTTTTCCAGTAGCTTAGAAGAAAACGATGTTTTTGTTCTAAGGTCGTTACAGTATGATAGAAAAAAAAATTTCGTCAATTATAATTTGTTTTCGATTTAGATTTGCTGTCCATAGCTGTTTAAGACAATCTTGATGTATTTTGATACTTTGACAACGATTTTTCCAGTAGCTTAGAAGAAAACGATGTTTTTTTTCTTTGGACGTTACAGTACGAAAGAAAAAAAAATGCTGTTAACTCCGTAAATGTTAATTTTTTTTCTATTTAGATTTGCTTTTCATAGCTGTTTAAGACAATCTTGATGTATTTTGATACTTTGACAACGATTTTTCCAGTATCTTAGAAGAAAACGATGTTTATTTGTATTTGGTCGTTACAGTACGAAAGAAAAAAAAAAGCTGTTATCTCCGTCAATTATAATTTGTTTTCGATTTAGATTTGCTTTTCATAGCTGTTTAAGACAATCTTGATGTATTTTGATACTTTGACAACGATTTTTCCAGTAGCTTAGAAGAAAACGATGTTTTTTTTCTTTGGTCGTTACAGTACGAAAGAAAAAAAAATGCTGTTATCTCCGTCAATATTAATTTTTTTCTATTTAGATTTGCTTTTCATAGCTGTTTAAGACAATCTTGATGTATTTTGATACTTTGACAACGATTTTTCCAGTAGCTTAGAAGAAAACGATGTTTTTGTTCTTAGGTCGTTATAGTATGATAGAAATAAAAATTTCGTCAATATTAATTATTTTTTGATTTAGATTTGCTTTTCATAGCTGTTTAAGACAATCTTGATGTATTTTGACACTTTGACAACGATTTTTCCAGTAGTTTAGAAGAAAACGATGTTTTTTTTTATTTGGTGGTTACAGTACGAAAGAAAAAAAAAATAGCTGTTATCTCCGTCAATTATAATTTTTTTTCGATTTAGATTTGCTGTTCATAGCTGTTTAAGACAATCTTGATGTATTTTGATACTTTGACAACGATTTTTCCAGTAGCTTAGAAGAAAACGATGTTTTTGTTCTTAGGTCGTTACAGTATGATAGAAAAAAAAATTTCGTCAATTATAATTTGTTTTCGATTTAGATTTGCTTTTCATAGCTGTTTAAGACAATCTTGATGTATTTTGATACTTTGGCAACGATTTTTCCAGTAGTTTAGAAGAAAACGATGTTTTTTTTTTCTATGGTCGTTACAGTACGAAAGAAAAAAAAAATGCTGTTAACTCCGTCAATGTTAATTTTTTTCGATTTAGATTTGCTTTTCATAGCTGTTTGAGACAATCTTGATGTATTTTGACACTTTGACAACGATTTTTCCAGTAGTTTAGAAGAAACCGATGTTTTTTTTTCTTAGGTCGTTACAGTATGATAGAAAAAAAAAATTCGTCAATGTTAATTTTTTTTCTATTTAGATTTGCTTTTCATAGCTGTTTAAGACAATCTTGATGTATTTTGATACTTTGACAACGATTTTTCCAGTAGCTTAGAAGAAAACGATGTTTTTGTTCTTAGGTCGTTACAGTATGATAGAAAAAAAAATTTCGTCAATTATAATTTGTTTTAGATTTAGATTTGCTGTTCATAGCTGTTTAAGACAATCTTGATGTATTTTGATACTTTGACAACGATTTTTCCAGTAGCTTAGAAGAAAACGATGTTTTTGTTCTTAGGTCGTTACAGTATGATAGAAAAAAAAATTTCGTCAATTATAATTTGTTTTCGATTTAGATTTGCTGTTCATAGCTGTTTAAGACAATCTTGATGTATTTTGATACTTTGACAACGATTTTTCCAGTAGCTTAGAAGAAAACGATGTTTTTTTTTTTTGGTCGTTACAGTACGAAAGAAAAAAAAATGCTGTTAACTCCGTAAATGTTAATTTTTTTTCTATTTAGATTTGCTTTTCATAGCTGTTTAAGACAATCTTGATGTATTTTGATACTTTGACAACGATTTTTCCAGTAGCTTAGAAGAAAACGATGTTTATTTGTATTTGTCCAGTAGCTTAGAAGAAAACGATGTTTTTTTTTATTTGGTCGTTACAGTACGAAAGAAAAAAAAATGCTGTTATCTCCGTCAATATTAACTTTTTTCGATTTAGATTTGCTTTTCATAGCTGCTTAAGACAATCTTGATGTATTTTGATACTTTGACAACGATTTTTCCTGTAGCTTAGAAGAAAACGATATTTTTGTTCTTAGGTCGTTATAGTATGATAGAAATAAAAATTTCGCCAATATTAATTATTTTTCGATTTAGATTTGCTTTTCATAGCTGTTTAAGACAATCTTGAAGTATTTTGATACTTTGACAACGATTTTTCCTGTAGCTTAGAAGAAAACGATGTTTTTTTTTATTTGGTCGTTACAGTACGAAAGAAAAAAAAAAGCTGTTATCTCCGTCAATGTTAATTTTTTTTCGATTTAGATTTGCTGTTCATAGCTGTTTAAGACAATCTTGAAGTATTTTGATACTTTGACAACGATTTTTCCAGTAGCTTAGAAGAAAACGATGTTTTTGTTCTTAGGTCGTTACAGTATGATAGAAAAAAATTTCGTCAATTATAATTTGTTTTCGATTTAGATTTGCTTTTCATAGCTGTTTAAGACAATCTTGATGTATTTTGATACTTTGGCAACGATTTTTCCAGTAGTTTAGAAGAAAACGATGTTTTTTTTTTCTATGGTCGTTACAGTACGAAAGAAAAAAAAAATGCTGTTAACTCCGTCAATGTTAATTTTTTTCGATTTAGATTTGCTTTTCATAGCTGTTTGAGACAATCTTGATGTATTTTGACACTTTGACAACGATTTTTCCAGTAGTTTAGAAGAAAACGATGTTTTTTTTTCTTAGGTCGTTACAGTATGATAGAAAAAAAAAATTCGTCAATGTTAATTTTTTTTCTATTTAGATTTGCTTTTCATAGCTGTTTAAGACAATCTTGATGTATTTTGATACTTTGACAACGATTTTTCCAGTAGCTTAGAAGAAAACGATGTTTTTGTTCTTAGGTCGTTACAGTATGATAGAAAAAAAAATTTCGTCAATTATAATTTGTTTTAGATTTAGATTTGCTGTTCATAGCTGTTTAAGACAATCTTGATGTATTTTGATACTTTGACAACGATTTTTCCAGTAGCTTAGAAGAAAACGATGTTTTTGTTCTTAGGTCGTTACAGTATGATAGAAAAAAAAATTTCGTCAATTATAATTTGTTTTCGATTTAGATTTGCTGTTCATAGCTGTTTAAGACAATCTTGATGTATTTTGATACTTTGACAACGATTTTTCCAGTAGCTTAGAAGAAAACGATGTTTTTTTTTTTTGGTCGTTACAGTACGAAAGAAAAAAAAATGCTGTTAACTCCGTAAATGTTATTTTTTTTTCTATTTAGATTTGCTTTTCATAGCTGTTTAAGACAATCTTGATGTATTTTGATACTTTGACAACGATTTTTCCAGTAGCTTAGAAGAAAACGATGTTTATTTGTATTTGTCCAGTAGCTTAGAAGAAAACGATGTTTTTTTTCTTTGGTCGTTACAGTACGAAAGAAAAAAAAATGCTGTTATCTCCGTCAATATTAACTTTTTTCGATTTAGATTTGCTTTTCATAGCTGCTTAAGACAATCTTGATGTATTTTGATACTTTGACAACGATTTTTCCTGTAGCTTAGAAGAAAACGATATTTTTGTTCTTAGGTCGTTATAGTATGATAGAAATAAAAATTTCGCCAATATTAATTATTTTTCGATTTAGATTTGCTTTTCATAGCTGTTTAAGACAATCTTGAAGTATTTTGATACTTTGACAACGATTTTTCCAGTAGCTTAGAAGAAAACGATGTTTTTTTTTTTATTTGGTCGTTACAGTACGAAAGAAAAAAAAAAGCTGTTATCTCCGTCAATGTTAATTTTTTTTCGATTTAGATTTGCTGTTCATAGCTGTTTAAGACAATCTTGAAGTATTTTGATACTTTGACAACGATTTTTTCAGTAGCTTAGAAGAAAACGATGTTTTTGTTCTTAGGTCGTTACAGTATGATAGAAAAAAATTTCGTCAATTATAATTTGTTTTCGATTTAGATTTGCTTTTCATAGCTGTTTAAGACAATCTTGATGTATTTTGATACTTTGGCAACGATTTTTCCAGTAGTTTAGAAGAAAACGATGTTTTTTTTTTCTATGGTCGTTACAGTACGAAAGAAAAAAAAATGCTGTTAACTCCGTCAATGTTAATTTTTTTCGATTTAGATTTGCTGTTCATAGCTGTTTAAGACAATCTTGATGTATTTTGACACTTTGACAACGATTTTTCCAGTAGTTTAGAAGAAAACGATGTTTTTTTTTTCTTAGGTCGTTACAGTATGATAGAAATAAAAATTTCGTCAATGTTAATTTTTTTTCTATTTAGATTTGCTTTTCATAGCTGTTTAAGACAATCTTGATGTATTTTGATACTTTGACAACGATTTTTCCAGTAGCTTAGAAGAAAACGATGTTTTTGTTCTTAGGTCGTTAAAGTATGATAGAAAAAATATTTCGTCAATTATAATTTGTTTTCGATTTAGATTTGCTGTTCATAGCTGTTTAAGACAATCTTGATGTATTTTGATACTTTGACAACGATTTTTCCAGTAGCTTAGAAGAAAACGATGTTTTTGTTCTTAGGTCGTTACAGTATGATAGAAAAAAAAATTTCGTCAATTATAATTTGTTTTCGATTTAGATTTGCTGTTCATAGCTGTTTAAGACAATCTTGATGTATTTTGATACTTTGACAACGATTTTTCCAGTAGCTTAGAAGAAAACGATGTTTTTTTTCTTTGGTCGTTACAGTACGAAAGAAAAAAAAATGCTGTTAACTCCGTAAATGTTAATTTTTTTTCTATTTAGATTTGCTTTTCATAGCTGTTTAAGACAATCTTGATGTATTTTGATACTTTGACAACGATTTTTCCAGTAGCTTAGAAGAAAACGATGTTTATTTGTATTTGGTCGTTACAGTACGAAAGAAAAAAAAAAGCTGTTATCTCCGTCAATTATAATTTGTTTTCGATTTAGATTTGCTTTTCATAGCTGTTTAAGACAATCTTGATGTATTTTGATACTTTGACAACGATTTTTCCAGTAGCTTAGAAGAAAACGATGTTTTTTTTCTTTGGTCGTTACAGTACGAAAGAAAAAAAAATGCTGTTATCTCCGTCAATATTAATTTTTTTCTATTTAGATTTGCTTTTCATAGCTGTTTAAGACAATCTTTATGTATTTTGATACTTTGACAACGATTTTTCCTGTAGTTTAGAAGAAAACGATATTTTTGTTCTTAGGTCGTTATAGTATGATAGAAATAAAAATTTCGTCACTATTAATTTTTTTTCGATTTAGAGTTGCTTTTCATAGCTGCTTAAGACAATCTTGATGTATTTTGACACTTTGACAACGATTTTTCCAGTAGTTTAGAAGAAAACGATGTTTTTTTTTATTTGGTGGTTACAGTACGAAAGAAAAAAAAATGCTGTTATCTCCGTCAATTATAATTTTTTTTCGATTTAGATTTGCTGTTCATAGCTGTTTAAGACAATCTTGATGTATTTTGATACTTTGACAACGATTTTTCCAGTAGCTTAGAAGAAAACGATGTTTTTGTTCTTAGGTCGTTACAGTATGATAGAAAAAAAAATTTCGTCAATTATAATTTGTTTTCGATTTAGATTTGCTTTTCATAGCTGTTTAAGACAATCTTGATGTATTTTGATACTTTGGCAACGATTTTTCCAGTAGTTTAGAAGAAAACGATGTTTTTTTTTATTTGGTGGTTACAGTACGAAAGAAAAAAAAATAGCTGTTATCTCCGTCAATTATAATTTATTTTCGATTTAGATTTGCTGTTCATAGCTGTTTAAGACAATCTTGATGTATTTTGATACTTTGACAACGATTTTTCCAGTAGCTTAGAAGAAAACGATGTTTTTGTTCTTAGGTCGTTATAGTATGATAGAAATAAAAATTTCGTCAATATTAATTATTTTTCGATTTAGATTTGCTTTTCATAGCTGTTTAAGACAATCTTGATGTATTTTGATACATTGACAACGATTTTTCCAGTAGTTTAGAAGAAAACGATGTTTTTTTTTATTTGGTGGTTACAGTACGAAAGAAAAAAAAATAGCTGTTATCTCCGTCAATTATAAATTTTTTTCGATTTAGATTTGCTGTTCATAGCTGTTTAAGACAATCTTGATGTATTTTGATACTTTGACAACGGTTTTTCCAGTAGCTTAGAAGAAAACGATGTTTTTGTTCTTAGGTCGTTACAGTATGATAGAAAAAAAAATTTCGTCAATTATAATTTGTTTTCGGTTTAGATTTGCTTTTCATAGCTGTTTAAGACAATCTTGATGTATTTTGATACTTTGGCAACGATTTTTCCAGTAGTTTAGAAGAAAACGATATTTTTTTTCTATGGTCGTTACAGTACGAAAGAAAAAAAAAATGCTGTTAACTCCATCAATGTTAATTTTTTTCGATTTAGATTTGCTTTTCATAGCTGTTTGAGACAATCTTGATGTATTTTGACACTTTGACAACGATTTTTCCAGTAGCTTAGAAGAAAACGATGTTTTTGTTCTTAGGTCGTTACAGTATGATAGAAAAAAAAATTTCGTCAATTATAATTTGTTTTCGATTTAGATTTGCTGTTCATAGCTGTTTAAGACAATCTTGATGTATTTTGATACTTTGACAACGATTTTTCCAGTAGCTTAAAAGAAAACGATGTTTTTGTTCTTAGGTTGTTACAGTATGATAGAAAAAAAAATTTCGTCAATTATAATTTGTTTTCGATTTAGATTTGCTTTTCATAGCTGTTTAAGACAATCTTGATGTATTTTGATACTTTGGCAACGATTTTTCCAGTAGCTTAGAAGAAAACGATGTTTATTTTTATTTGGTCGTTACAGTACGAAAGAAAAAAAAATGCTGTTATCTCCGTCAATATTAATTTTTTTCTATTTATATTTGCTTTTCATAGCTGTTTAAGACAATCTTGATGTATTTTGATACTTTGACAACGATTTTTCCAGTAGCTTAGAAGAAAAAGATGTTTATTTTTATTTGGTCGTTACAGTACGAAAGAAAAAAAAAAGCTGTTATCTCCGTCAATTATAATTTTTTTTCGATGTAGATTTGCTGTTCATAGCTGTTTAAGACAATCTTGATATATTTTGATACTTTGACAACGATTTTTCCAGTAGCTTAGAAGAAAACGATGTTTTTTTTCTTTGGTCGTTACAGTACGAAAGAAAAAAAAATGCTGTTATCTCCGTCAATATTAACTTTTTTCGATTTAGATTTGCTTTTCATAGCTGCTTAAGACAATCTTGATGTATTTTGATACTTTGACAACGATTTTTCCAGTAGCTTAGAAGAAAACGATGTTTTTTTTCTTTGGTCGTTACAGTACGAAAGAAAAAAAAATGCTGTTATCTCCGTCAATATTAATTTTTTTCTATTTATATTTGCTTTTCATAGCTGTTTAAGACAATCTTGGTGTATTTTGATACTTTGACAACGATTTTTCCAGTAGCTTAGAAGAAAACGATGTTTATTTTTATTTGGTCGTTACAGTACGAAAGAAAAAAAAAAGCTGTTATCTCCGTCAATTATAATTTTTTTTCGATGTAGATTTGCTGTTCATAGCTGTTTAAGACAATCTTGATATATTTTGATACTTTGACAACGATTTTTCCAGTAGCTTAGAAGAAAACGATGTTTTTTTTCTTTGGTCGTTACAGTACGAAAGAAAAAAAAATGCTGTTATCTCCGTCAATATTAACTTTTTTCGATTTAGATTTGCTTTTCATAGCTGCTTAAGACAATCTTGATGTATTTTGATACTTTGACAACGATTTTTCCTGTAGCTTAGAAGAAAACGATATTTTTGTTCTTAGGTCGTTATAGTATGATAGAAATAAAAATTTCGTCAATATTAATTTTTTTTCGATTTAGATTTGCTTTTCATAGCTGTTTAAGACAATCTTGATGTATTTTGACACTTTGACAACGATTTTTCCAGTAGTTTAGAAGAAAACGATGTTTTTTTTATTTGGTGGTTACAGTACGATAGAAAAAAAAATTTCGTCAATGTTAATTTTTTTTCTATTTATATTTACTTTTCATAGCTGTTTTAGACAATCTTGATGTATTTTGATACTTTGGCAACGATTTTTCCAGTAGTTTAGAAGAAAACGATGTTTTTTTTTTCTATGGTCGTTACAGTACGAAAGAAAAAAAAATGCTGTTAACTCCGTCAATGTTAATTTTTTTCGATTTAGATTTGCTTTTCATAGCTGTTTGAGACAATCTTGATGTATTTTGACACTTTGACAACGATTTTTCCAATAGTTTAGAAGAAAACGATGTTTTTTTTTCTTAGGTCGTTACAGTATGATAGAAATAAAAATTTCGTCAATGTTAATTTTTTTTCTATTTAGATTTGCTTTTCATAGCTGTTTAAGACAATCTTGATGTATTTTGATACTTTGACAACGATTTTTCCAGTAGCTTAGAAGAAAACGATGTTTTTGTTCTTAGGTCGTTACAGTATGATAGAAAAAAAAATGCTGTTAACTCCGTAAATGTTAATTTTTTTTCTATTTAGATTTGCTTTTCATAGCTGTTTAAGACAATCTTGATGTATTTTGATACTTTGACAACGATTTTTCCAGTAGCTTAGAAGAAAACGATGTTTTTGTTCTTAGGTCGTTATAGTATGATAGAAATAAAAATTTCGCCAATATTAATTATTTTTCGATTTAGATTTGCTTTTCATAGCTGTTTAAGACAATCTTGAAGTATTTTGATACTTTGACAACGATTTTTCCAGTAGCTTAGAAGAAAACGATGTTTTTTTTTATTTGGTCGTTACAGTACGAAAGAAAAAAAAATGCTGTTATCTCCGTCAATATTAACTTTTTTCGATTTAGATTTGCTTTTCATAGCTGCTTAAGACAATCTTGATGTATTTTGATACTTTGACAACGATTTTTCCTGTAGCTTAGAAGAAAACGATATTTTTGTTCTTAGGTCGTTATAGTATGATAGAAATAAAAATTTCGCCAATATTAATTATTTTTCGATTTAGATTTGCTGTTCATAGCTGTTTAAGACAATCTTGATGTATTTTGATACTTTGACAACGATTTTTCCAGTAGCTTAGAAGAAAACGATGTTTTTTTTTTTGGTCGTTACAGTACGAAAGAAAAAAAAATGCTGTTAACTCCGTAAATGTTAATTTTTTTTCTATTTAGATTTGCTTTTCATAGCTGTTTAAGACAATCTTGATGTATTTTGATACTTTGACAACGATTTTTCCAGTAGCTTAAAAGAAAACGATGTTTATTTGTATTTGTCCAGTAGCTTAGAAGAAAACGATGTTTTTTTTCTTTGGTCGTTACAGTACGAAAGAAAAAAAAATGCTGTTATCTCCGTCAATATTAACTTTTTTCGATTTAGATTTGCTTTTCATAGCTGCTTAAGACAATCTTGATGTATTTTGATACTTTGACAACGATTTTTCCTGTAGCTTAGAAGAAAACGATATTTTTGTTCTTAGGTCGTTATAGTATGATAGAAATAAAAATTTCGCCAATATTAATTATTTTTCGATTTAGATTTGCTTTTCATAGCTGTTTAAGACAATCTTGAAGTATTTTGATACTTTGACAACGATTTTTCCAGTAGCTTAGAAGAAAACGATGTTTTTTTTTATTTGGTCGTTACAGTACGAAAGAAAAAAAAAAGATGTTATCTCCGTCAATGTTAATTTTTTTTCGATTTAGATTTGCTGTTCATAGCTGTTTAAGACAATCTTGATGTATTTTGATACTTTGACAACGATTTTTTCAGTAGCTTAGAAGAAAACGATGTTTTTGTTCTTAGGTCGTTACAGTATGATAGAAAAAAATTTCGTCAATTATAATTTGTTTTCGATTTAGATTTGCTTTTCATAGCTGTTTAAGACAATCTTGATGTATTTTGATACTTTGGCAACGATTTTTCCAGTAGTTTAGAAGAAAACGATGTTTTTTTTTTCTATGGTCGTTACAGTACGAAAGAAAAAAAAATGCTGTTAACTCCGTCAATGTTAATTTTTTTCGATTTAGATTTGCTGTTCATAGCTGTTTAAGACAATCTTGATGTATTTTGACACTTTGACAACGATTTTTCCAGTAGTTTAGAAGAAAACGATGTTTTTTTTTTCTTAGGTCGTTACAGTATGATAGAAATAAAAATTTAGTCAATGTTAATTTTTTTTCTATTTAGATTTGCTTTTCATAGCTGTTTAAGACAATCTTGATGTATTTTGATACTTTGACAACGATTTTTCCAGTAGCTTAGAAGAAAACGATGTTTTTGTTCTTAGGTCGTTACAGTATGATAGAAAAAATATTTCGTCAATTATAATTTGTTTTCGATTTAGATTTGCTGTTCATAGCTGTTTAAGACAATCTTGATGTATTTTGATACTTTGACAACGATTTTTCCAGTAGCTTAGAAGAAAACGATGTTTTTGTTCTTAGGTCGTTACAGTATGATAGAAAAAAAAATTTCGTCAATTATAATTTGTTTTCGATTTAGATTTGCTGTTCATAGCTGTTTAAGACAATCTTGATGTATTTTGATACTTTGACAACGATTTTTCCAGTAGCTTAGAAGAAAACGATGTTTTTTTTCTTTGGTCGTTACAGTACGAAAGAAAAAAAAATGCTGTTAACTCCGTAAATGTTAATTTTTTTTCTATTTAGATTTGCTTTTCATAGCTGTTTAAGACAATCTTGATGTATTTTGATACTTTGACAACGATTTTTCCAGTAGCTTAGAAGAAAACGATGTTTATTTGTATTTGGTCGTTACAGTACGAAAGAAAAAAAAAGCGGTTATCTCCGTCAATTATAATTTGTTTTCGATTTAGATTTGCTTTTCATAGCTGTTTAAGACAATCTTGATGTATTTTGATACTTTGACAACGATTTTTCCAGTAGCTTAGAAGAAAACGATGTTTTTTTTCTTTGGTCGTTACAGTACGAAAGAAAAAAAAATGCTGTTATCTCTGTCAATATTAATTTTTTTCTATTTAGATTTGCTTTTCATAGCTGTTTAAGACAATCTTTATGTATTTTGATACTTTGACAACGATTTTTCCTGTAGTTTAGAAGAAAACGATATTTTTGTTCTTAGGTCGTTATAGTATGATAGAAATAAAAATTTCGTCACTATTAATTTTTTTTCGATTTAAAGTTGCTTTTCATAGCTGTTTAAGACAATCTTGATGTATTTTGACACTTTGACAACGATTTTTCCAGTAGTTTAGAAGAAAACGATGTTTTTTTTTATTTGGTGGTTACAGTACGAAAGAAAAAAAAATAGCTGTTATCTCCGTCAATTATAATTTTTTTTCGATTTAGATTTGCTGTTCATAGCTGTTTAAGACAATCTTGATGTATTTTGATACTTTGACAACGATTTTTCCAGTAGCTTAGAAGAAAACGATGTTTTTGTTCTTAGGTCGTTACAGTATGATAGAAAAAAAAATTTCGTCAATTATAATTTGTTTTCGATTTAGATTTGCTTTTCATAGCTGTTTAAGACAATCTTGATGTATTTTGATACTTTGGCAACGATTTTTCCAGTAGTTTAGAAGAAAACGATGTTTTTTTTTATTTGGTGGTTACAGTACGAAAGAAAAAAAAATAGCTGTTATCTCCGTCAATTATAATTTTTTTTCGATTTAGATTTGCTGTTCATAGCTGTTTAAGACAATCTTGATGTATTTTGATACTTTGACAACGATTTTTCCAGTAGCTTAGAAGAAAACGATGTTTTTGTTCTTAGGTCGTTATAGTATGATAGAAATAAAAATTTCGTCAATATTAATTATTTTTCGATTTAGATTTGCTTTTCATAGCTGTTTAAGACAATCTTGATGTATTTTGACACTTTGACAACGATTTTTCCAGTAGCTTAGAAGAAAACGATGTTTATTTTTATTTGGTCGTTACAGTACGAAAGAAAAAAAAATAGCTGTTATCTCCGTCAATTATAAATTTTTTTCGATTTAGATTTGCTGTTCATAGCTGTTTAAGACAATCTTGATGTATTTTGATACTTTGACAACGGTTTTTCCAGTAGCTTAGAAGAAAACGATGTTTTTGTTCTTAGGTCGTTACAGTATGATAGAAAAAAAAATTTCGTCAATTATAATTTGTTTTCGATTTAGATTTGCTTTTCATAGCTGTTTAAGACAATCTTGATGTATTTTGATACTTTGGCAACGATTTTTCCAGTAGTTTAGAAGAAAACGATATTTTTTTTCTATGGTCGTTACAGTACGAAAGAAAAAAAAAATGCTGTTAACTCCATCAATGTTAATTTTTTTCGATTTAGATTTGCTTTTCATAGCTGTTTGAGACAATCTTGATGTATTTTGACACTTTGACAACGATTTTTCCAGTAGCTTAGAAGAAAACGATGTTTTTGTTCTTAGGTCGTTACAGTATGATAGAAAAAAAAATTTCGTCAATTATAATTTGTTTTCGATTTAGATTTGCTGTTCATAGCTGTTTAAGACAATCTTGATGTATTTTGATACTTTGACAACGATTTTTCCAGTAGCTTAGAAGAAAACGACGTTTTTGTTCTTAGGTTGTTACATCATGATAGAAAAAAAAATTTCGTCAATTATAATTTTTTTTCGATTTAGATTTGCTTTTCATAGCTGTTTAAGACAATCTTGATGTATTTTGACACTTTGACAACGATTTTTCCAGTAGTTTAGAAGAAAACGATGTTTTTTTTTATTTGGTGGTTACAGTACGAAAGAAAAAAAAATAGCTGTTATCTCCGTCAATTATAATTTTTTTTCGATTTAGATTTGCTGTTCATAGCTGTTTAAGACAATCTTGATGTATTTTGATACTTTGACAACGATTTTTCCAGTAGCTTAGAAGAAAACGATGTTTTTGTTCTTAGGTCGTTACAGTATGATAGAAAAAAAAATTTCGTCAATTATAATTTGTTTTCGATTTAGATTTGCTTTTCATAGCTGTTTAAGACAATCTTGATGTATTTTGATACTTTGGCAACGATTTTTCCAGTAGCTTAGAAGAAAACGATGTTTATTTTTATTTGGTCGTTACAGTACGAAAGAAAAAAAAATGCTGTTATCTCCGTCAATATTAATTTTTTTCTATTTATATTTGCTTTTCATAGCTGTTTAAGACAATCTTGATGTATTTTGATACTTTGACAACGATTTTTCCAGTAGCTTAGAAGAAAACGATGTTTATTTTTATTTGGTCGTTACAGTACGAAAGAAAAAAAAAAGCTGTTATCTCCGTCAATTATAATTTTTTTTCGATGTAGATTTGCTGTTCATAGCTGTTTAAGACAATCTTGATATATTTTGATACTTTGACAACGATTTTTCCAGTAGCTTAGAAGAAAACGATGTTTTTTTTCTTTGGTCGTTACAGTACGAAAGAAAAAAAAATGCTGTTATCTCCGTCAATATTAACTTTTTTCGATTTAGATTTGCTTTTCATAGCTGCTTAAGACAATCTTGATGTATTTTGATACTTTGACAACGATTTTTCCAGTAGCTTAGAAGAAAACGATGTTTTTTTTCTTTGGTCGTTACAGTACGAAAGAAAAAAAAATGCTGTTATCTCCGTCAATATTAATTTTTTTCTATTTATATTTGCTTTTCATAGCTGTTTAAGACAATCTTGATGTATTTTGATACTTTGACAACGATTTTTCCAGTAGCTTAGAAGAAAACGATGTTTATTTTTATTTGGTCGTTACAGTACGAAAGAAAAAAAAAAGCTGTTATCTCCGTCAATTATAATTTTTTTTCGATGTAGATTTGCTGTTCATAGCTGTTTAAGACAATCTTGATATATTTTGATACTTTGACAACGATTTTTCCAGTAGCTTAGAAGAAAACGATGTTTTTTTTCTTTGGTCGTTACAGTACGAAAGAAAAAAAAATGCTGTTATCTCCGTCAATATTAACTTTTTTCGATTTAGATTTGCTTTTCATAGCTGCTTAAGACAATCTTGATGTATTGTGATACTTTGACAACGATTTTTCCTGTAGCTTAGAAGAAAACGATATTTTTGTTCTTAGGTCGTTATAGTATGATAGAAATAAAAATTTCGTCAATATTAATTTTTTTTCGATTTAGATTTGCTTTTCATAGCTGTTTAAGACAATCTTGATGTATTTTGACACTTTGACAACGATTTTTCCAGTAGTTTAGAAGAAAACGATGTTTTTTTTATTTGGTGGTTACAGTACGATAGAAAAAAAAATTTCGTCAATGTTAATTTTTTTTCTATTTAGATTTACTTTTCATAGCTGTTTTAGACAATCTTGATGTATTTTGATACTTTGGCAACGATTTTTCCAGTAGTTTAGAAGAAAACGATGTTTTTTTTTCTATGGTCGTTACAGTACGAAAGAAAAAAAAATGCTGTTAACTCCGTCAATGTTAATTTTTTTCGATTTAGATTTGCTTTTCATAGCTGTTTGAGACAATCTTGATGTATTTTGACACTTTGACAACGATTTTTCCAATAGTTTAGAAGAAAACGATGTTTTTTTTTCTTAGGTCGTTACAGTATGATAGAAAAAAAAATTTCGTCAATGTTAATTTTTTTTCGATTTAGATTTGCTTTTCATAGCTGTTTAAGACAATCTTGATGTATTTTGATACTTTGACAACGATTTTTCCAGTAGCTTAGAAGAAAACGATGTTTTTGTTCTTAGGTCGTTACAGTATGATAGAAAAAAAAAATTCGTCAATTATAATTTGTTTTCGATTTAGATTTGCTGTTCATAGCTGTTTAAGACAATCTTGATGTATTTTGATACTTTGACAACGATTTTTCCAGTAGCTTAGAAGAAAACGATGTTTTTGTTCTTAGGTCGTTACAGTATGACAGAAAAAAAAATTTCGTCAATTATAATTTGTTTTCGATTTAGATTTGCTGTTCATAGCTGTTTAAGACAATCTTGATGTATTTTGATACTTTGACAACGATTTTTCCAGTAGCTTAGAAGAAAACGATTTTTTTTTTCTTTGGTCGTTACAGTACGAAAGAAAAAAAAATGCTGTTAACTCCGTAAATGTTAATTTTTTTTCTATTTAGATTTGCTTTTCATAGCTGTTTAAGACAATCTTGATGTATTTTGATACTTTGACAACGATTTTTCCAGTAGCTTAGAAGAAAACGATGTTTATTTGTATTTGGTCGTTACAGTACGAAAGAAATAAAAAGCTGTTATCTCCGTCAATTATAATTTGTTTTCGATTTAGATTTGCTGTTCATAGCTGTTTAAGACAATCTTGATGTATTTTGATACTTTGACAACGATTTTTCCAGTAGCTTAGAAGAAAACGATGTTTTTTTTCTTTGGTCGTTACAGTACGAAAGAAAAAAAAATGCTGTTATCTCCGTCAATATTAACTTTTTTCGATTTAGATTTGCTTTTCATAGCTGCTTAAGACAATCTTGATGTATTGTGATACTTTGACAACGATTTTTCCTGTAGCTTAGAAGAAAACGATATTTTTGTTCTTAGGTCGTTATAGTATGATAGAAATAAAAATTTCGTCAATATTAATTTTTTTTCGATTTAGATTTGCTTTTCATAGCTGTTTAAGACAATCTTGATGTATTTTGACACTTTGACAACGATTTTTCCAGTAGTTTAGAAGAAAACGATGTTTTTTTTTATTTGGTGGTTACAGTACGAAAGAAAAAAAAATTTCGTCAATGTTAATTTTTTTTCTATTTAGATTTGCTTTTCATAGCTGTTTAAGACAATCTTGATGTATTTTGATACTTTGGCAACGATTTTTCCAGTAGCTTAGAAGAAAACGATGTTTATTTTTATTTGGTCGTTACAGTACGAAAGAAAAAAAAAAGCTGTTATCTCCGTCAATTATAATTTTTTTTCGATGTAGATTTGCTGTTCATAGCTGTTTAAGACAATCTTGATATATTTTGATACTTTGACAACGATTTTTCCAGTAGCTTAGAAGAAAACGATGTTTTTTTTCTTTGGTCGTTACAGTACGAAAGAAAAAAAAATGCTGTTATCTCCGTCAATATTAACTTTTTTCGATTTAGATTTGCTTTTCATAGCTGCTTAAGACAATCTTGATGTATTGTGATACTTTGACAACGATTTTTCCTGTAGCTTAGAAGAAAACGATATTTTTGTTCTTAGGTCGTTATAGTATGATAGAAATAAAAATTTCGTCAATATTAATTTTTTTTCGATTTAGATTTGCTTTTCATAGCTGTTTAAGACAATCTTGATGTATTTTGACACTTTGACAACGATTTTTCCAGTAGTTTAGAAGAAAACGATGTTTTTTTTATTTGGTGGTTACAGTACGATAGAAAAAAAAATTTCGTCAATGTTAATTTTTTTTCTATTTAGATTTACTTTTCATAGCTGTTTTAGACAATCTTGATGTATTTTGATACTTTGGCAACGATTTTTCCAGTAGTTTAGAAGAAAACGATGTTTTTTTTTCTATGGTCGTTACAGTACGAAAGAAAAAAAAATGCTGTTAACTCCGTCAATGTTAATTTTTTTCGATTTAGATTTGCTTTTCATAGCTGTTTGAGACAATCTTGATGTATTTTGACACTTTGACAACGATTTTTCCAATAGTTTAGAAGAAAACGATGTTTTTTTTTCTTAGGTCGTTACAGTATGATAGAAAAAAAAATTTCGTCAATGTTAATTTTTTTTCGATTTAGATTTGCTTTTCATAGCTGTTTAAGACAATCTTGATGTATTTTGATACTTTGACAACGATTTTTCCAGTAGCTTAGAAGAAAACGATGTTTTTGTTCTTAGGTCGTTACAGTATGATAGAAAAAAAAAATTCGTCAATTATAATTTGTTTTCGATTTAGATTTGCTGTTCATAGCTGTTTAAGACAATCTTGATGTATTTTGATACTTTGACAACGATTTTTCCAGTAGCTTAGAAGAAAACGATGTTTTTGTTCTTAGGTCGTTACAGTATGACAGAAAAAAAAATTTCGTCAATTATAATTTGTTTTCGATTTAGATTTGCTGTTCATAGCTGTTTAAGACAATCTTGATGTATTTTGATACTTTGACAACGATTTTTCCAGTAGCTTAGAAGAAAACGATTTTTTTTTTCTTTGGTCGTTACAGTACGAAAGAAAAAAAAATGCTGTTAACTCCGTAAATGTTAATTTTTTTTCTATTTAGATTTGCTTTTCATAGCTGTTTAAGACAATCTTGATGTATTTTGATACTTTGACAACGATTTTTCCAGTAGCTTAGAAGAAAACGATGTTTATTTGTATTTGGTCGTTACAGTACGAAAGAAATAAAAAGCTGTTATCTCCGTCAATTATAATTTGTTTTCGATTTAGATTTGCTGTTCATAGCTGTTTAAGACAATCTTGATGTATTTTGATACTTTGACAACGATTTTTCCAGTAGCTTAGAAGAAAACGATGTTTTTTTTCTTTGGTCGTTACAGTACGAAAGAAAAAAAAATGCTGTTATCTCCGTCAATATTAACTTTTTTCGATTTAGATTTGCTTTTCATAGCTGCTTAAGACAATCTTGATGTATTGTGATACTTTGACAACGATTTTTCCTGTAGCTTAGAAGAAAACGATATTTTTGTTCTTAGGTCGTTATAGTATGATAGAAATAAAAATTTCGTCAATATTAATTTTTTTTCGATTTAGATTTGCTTTTCATAGCTGTTTAAGACAATCTTGATGTATTTTGACACTTTGACAACGATTTTTCCAGTAGTTTAGAAGAAAACGATGTTTTTTTTTATTTGGTGGTTACAGTACGAAAGAAAAAAAAATTTCGTCAATGTTAATTTTTTTTCTATTTAGATTTGCTTTTCATAGCTGTTTAAGACAATCTTGATGTATTTTGATACTTTGGCAACGATTTTTCCAGTAGTTTAGAAGAAAACGATGTTTTTTTTTCTATGGTCGTTACAGTACAAAAGAAAAAAAAAATGCTGTTAACTCCGTCAATGTTAATTTTTTTCGATTTAGATTTGCTTTTCATAGCTGTTTGAGACAATTTTGATGTATTTTGACACTTTGACAACGATTTTTCCAATAGTTTAGAAGAAAACGATGTTTTTTTTTCTTAGGTCGTTACAGTATGATAGAAAAAAAAATTTCGTCAATGTTAATTTTTTTTCTATTTAGATTTGCTTTTCATAGCTGTTTAAGACAATCTTGATGTATTTTGATACTTTGACAAAGATTTTTCCAGTAGCTTAGAAGAAAACGATGTTTTTGTTCTTAGGTCGTTACAGTATGATAGAAAAAAAAAATTCGTCAATTATAATTTGTTTTCGATTTAGATTTGCTGTTCATAGCTGTTTAAGACAATCTTGATGTATTTTGATACTTTGACAACGATTTTTCCAGTAGCTTAGAAGAAAACGATATTTTTGTTCTTAGGTCGTTACAGTATGACAGAAAAAAAAATTTCGTCAATTATAATTTGTTTTCGATTTAGATTTGCTGTTCATAGCTGTTTAAGACAATCTTGATGTATTTTGATATTTTGACAACGATTTTTCCAGTAGCTTAGAAGAAAACGATGTTTTTTTTCTTTGGTCGTTACAGTACGAAAGAAAAAAAAATGCTGTTAACTTCGTAAATGTTAATTTTTTTTCTATTTAGATTTGCTTTTCATAGCTGTTTAAGACAATCTTGCTGTATTTTGATACTTTGACAACGATTTTTCCAGTAGCTTAGAAGAAAACGATGTTTATTTGTATTTGGTCGTTACAGTATGATAGAAAAAAAAAAGCTGTTATCTCCGTCAATTATAATTTGTTTTCGATTTAGATTTGCTTTTCATAGCTGTTTAAAACAATCTTGATGTATTTTGATACTTTGACAACGATTTTTCCAGTAGCTTAGAAGAAAACGATGTTTTTTTTCTTTGGTCGTTACAGTACGAAAGAAAAAAAAATGCTGTTATCTCCGTCAATATTAATTTTTTTTTATTTAGATTTGCTTTTCATAGCAGTTTAAGACAATCTTGATGTATTTTGATACTTTGACAACGATTTTTCCTGTAGTTTAGAAGAAAACGATATTTTTGTTCTTAGGTCGTTATAGTATGATAGAAAAAAAAATTTCGTCAATTATAATTTGTTTTCGATTTAGATTTGCTTTTCATAGCTGTTTAAGACAATCTTGATGTATTTTGACACTTTGACAACGATTTTTCCAGTAGTTTAGAAGAAAACGATGTTTTTTTTATTTGGTGGTTACAGTACGAAAGAAAAAAAAATAGCTGTTATCTCCGTCAATTATAATTTTTTTTCGATTTAGATTTGCTGTTCATAGCTGTTTAAGACAATCTTGATGTATTTTGATACTATGACAACGATTTTTCCAGTAGCTTAGAAGAAAACGATGTTTTTGTTCTTAGGTCGTTACAGTATGATAGAAAAAAAAAATTCGTCAATTATAATTTGTTTTCGATTTAGATTTGCTGTTCATAGCTGTTTAAGACAATCTTGATGTATTTTGATACTTTGACAACGATTTTTCCAGTAGCTTAGAAGAAAACGATGTTTTTTTTCTTTGGTCGTTACAGTACGAAAGAAAAAAAAATGCTGTTAACTCCGTAAATGTTAATTTTTTTTCTATTTAGATTTGCTTTTCATAGCTGTTTAAGACAATCTTGATGTATTTTGATACTTTGACAACGATTTTTCCAGTAGCTTAGAAGAAAACGATGTTTATTTGTATTTGGTCGTTACAGTACGAAAGAAAAAAAAAGCTGTTATCTCCGTCAATTATAATTTGTTTTCGATTTAGATTTGCTGTTCATAGCTGTTTAAGACAATCTTGATGTATTTTGATACTTTGACAACGATTTTTCCAGTAGCTTAGAAGAAAACGATGTTTTTTTTCTTTGGTCGTTACAGTACGAAAGAAAAAAAAATGCTGTTATCTCCGTCAATATTAATTTTTTTTATTTAGATTTGCTTTTCATAGCAGTTTAAGACAATCTTGATGTATTTTGATACTTTGACAACGATTTTTCCTGTAGCTTAGAAGAAAACGATATTTTTGTTCTTAGGTCGTTATAGTATGATAGAAATAAAAATTTCGTCAATATTAATTTTTTTTCGATTTAGATTTGCTTTTCATAGCTGTTTAAGACAATCTTGATGTATTTTGACACTTTGACAACGATTTTTCCAGTAGTTTAGAAGAAAACGATGTTTTTTTTTATTTGGTGGTTACAGTACGAAAGAAAAAAAAATTTCGTCAATGTTAATTTTTTTTCTATTTAGATTTGCTTTTCATAGCTGTTTAAGACAATCTTGATGTATTTTGATACTTTGGCAACGATTTTTCCAGTAGTTTAGAAGAAAACGATGTTTTTTTTTCTATGGTCGTTACAGTACAAAAGAAAAAAAAATGCTGTTAACTCCGTCAATGTTAATTTTTTTCGATTTAGATTTGCTTTTCATAGCTGTTTGAGACAATCTTGATGTATTTTGACACTTTGACAACGATTTTTCCAATAGTTTAGAAGAAAACGATGTTTTTTTTTCTTAGGTCGTTACAGTATGATAGAAAAAAAAATTTCGTCAATGTTAATTTTTTTTCTATTTAGATTTGCTTTTCATAGCTGTTTAAGACAATCTTGATGTATTTTGATACTTTGACAAAGATTTTTCCAGTAGCTTAGAAGAAAACGATGTTTTTGTTCTTAGGTCGTTACAGTATGATAGAAAAAAAAAATTCGTCAATTATAATTTGTTTTCGATTTAGATTTGCTGTTCATAGCTGTTTAAGACAATCTTGATGTATTTTGATACTTTGACAACGATTTTTCCAGTAGCTTAGAAGAAAACGATGTTTTTGTTCTTAGGTCGTTACAGTATGACAGAAAAAAAAATTTCGTCAATTATAATTTGTTTTCGATTTAGATTTGCTGTTCATAGCTGTTTAAGACAATCTTGATGTATTTTGATACTTTGACAACGATTTTTCCAGTAGCTTAGAAGAAAACGATGTTTTTTTTCTTTGGTCGTTACAGTACGAAAGAAAAAAAAATGCTGTTAACTCCGTAAATGTTAATTTTTTTTCTATTTAGATTTGCTTTTCATAGCTGTTTAAGACAATCTTGATGTATTTTGATACTTTGACAACGATTTTTCCAGTAGCTTAGAAGAAAACGATGTTTATTTGTATTTGGTCGTTACAGTATGATAGAAAAAAAAAAGCTGTTATCTCCGTCAATTATAATTTGTTTTCGATTTAGATTTGCTTTTCATAGCTGTTTAAAACAATCTTGATGTATTTTGATACTTTGACAACGATTTTTCCAGTAGCTTAGAAGAAAACGATGTTTTTTTTCTTTGGTCGTTACAGTACGAAAAAAAAAAAAATGCTGTTATCTCCGTCAATATTAATTTTTTTTTATTTAGATTTGCTTTTCATAGCAGTTTAAGACAATCTTGATGTATTTTGATACTTTGACAACGATTTTTCCTGTAGTTTAGAAGAAAACGATATTTTTGTTCTTAGGTCGTTATAGTATGATAGAAAAAAAAATTTCGTCAATTATAATTTGTTTTCGATTTAGATTTGCTTTTCATAGCTGTTTAAGACAATCTTGATGTATTTTGACACTTTGACAACGATTTTTCCAGTAGTTTAGAAGAAAACGATGTTTTTTTTTATTTGGTGGTTACAGTACGAAAGAAAAAAAAATAGCTGTTATCTCCGTCAATTATAATTTTTTTTCGATTTAGATTTGCTGTTCATAGCTGTTTAAGACAATCTTGATGTATTTTGATACTATGACAACGATTTTTCCAGTAGCTTAGAAGAAAACGATGTTTTTGTTCTTAGGTCGTTACAGTATGATAGAAAAAAAAAATTCGTCAATTATAATTTGTTTTCGATTTAGATTTGCTGTTCATAGCTGTTTAAGACAATCTTGATGTATTTTGATACTTTGACAACGATTTTTCCAGTAGCTTAGAAGAAAACGATGTTTTTGTTCTTAGGTCGTTACAGTATGACAGAAAAAAAAATTTCGTCAATTATAATTTGTTTTCGATTTAGATTTGCTGTTCATAGCTGTTTAAGACAATCTTGATGTATTTTGATACTTTGACAACGATTTTTCCAGTAGCTTAGAAGAAAACGATGTTTTTTTTCTTTGGTCGTTACAGTACGAAAGAAAAAAAAATGCTGTTAACTCCGTAAATGTTAATTTTTTTTCTATTTAGATTTGCTTTTCATAGCTGTTTAAGACAATCTTGATGTATTTTGATACTTTGACAACGATTTTTCCAGTAGCTTAGAAGAAAACGATGTTTATTTGTATTTGGTCGTTACAGTACGAAAGAAAAAAAAAAGCTGTTATCTCCGTCAATTATAATTTGTTTTCGATTTAGATTTGCTTTTCATAGCTGTTTAAGACAATCTTGATGTATTTTGATACTTTGACAACGATTTTTCCAGTAACTTAGAAGAAAACGATGTTTTTTTTCTTTGGTCGTTACAGTACGAAAGAAAAAAAAATGCTGTTATCTCCGTCAATATTAACTTTTTTCGATTTAGATTTACTTTTCATAGCTGCTTAAGACAATCTTGATGTATTTTGATACTTTGACAACGATTTTTCCTGTAGCTTAGAAGAAAACGATATTTTTGTTCTTAGGTCGTTATAGTATGATAGAAATAAAAATTTCGTCAATATTAAATATTTTTCGATTTAAATTTGCTTTTCATAGCTGTTTAAGACAATCTTGATGTATTTTGACACTTTGACAACGATTTTTCCAGTAGTTTAGAAGAAAACGATGTTTTTTTTTATTTGGTGGTTACAGTACGAAAGAAAAAAAAATAGCTGTTATCTCCGTCAATTATAATTTTTTTTCTATTTAGATTTGCTGTTCATAGCTGTTTAAGACAATCTTGATGTATTTTGATACTTTGACAACGATTTTTCCATTAGCTTAGAACAAAACGATGTTTTTGTTCTTAGGTCGTTACAGTATGATAGAAATAAAAATTTCGTCAATATTAAATATTTTTCGATTTAGATTTGCTTTTCATAGCTGTTTAAGACAATCTTGATGTATTTTGACACTTTGACAACGATTTTTCCAGTAGTTTAGAAGAAAACGATGTTATTTTTATTTGGTCGTTACATTACGAAAGAAAAAAAAATGCTGTTATCTCCGTCAATATTAACTTTTTTCGATTTAGATTTGCTTTTCATAGCTGCTTAAGACAATCTTGATGTATTTTGACACTTTGGCAACGATTTTTCCAGTAGTTTAGAAGAAAACGATGTTTTTTTTTTCTATGGTCGTTACAGTACGAAAGAAAAAAAAATGCTGTTAACTCCGTCAATGTTAATTTTTTTCGATTTAGATTTGCTTTTCATAGCTGTTTGAGACAATCTTGATGTATTTTGACACTTTGACAACGATTTTTCCAATAGTTTAGAAGAAAACGATGTTTTTTTTTCTTAGGTCGTTACAGTATGATAGAAAAAAAAATTTCGTCAATGTTAATTTTTTTTCTATTTAGATTTGCTTTTCATAGCTGTTTAAGACAATCTTGATGTATTTTGATACTTTGACAACGATTTTTCCAGTAGCTTAGAAGAAAACGATGTTTATTTGTATTTGGTCGTTACAGTACGAAAGAAAAAAAAAGCTGTTATCTCCGTCAATTATAATTTGTTTTCGATTTAGATTTGCTGTTCATAGCTGTTTAAGACAATCTTGATATATTTTGATACTTTGACAACGATTTTTCCAGTAGCTTAGAAGAAAACGATGTTTTTTTTCTTTGGTCGTTACAGTACGAAAGAAAAAAAAATGCTGTTATCTCCGTCAATATTAACTTTTTTCGATTTAGATTTGCTTTTCATAGCTGCTTAAGACAATCTTGATGTATTGTGATACTTTGACAACGATTTTTCCTGTAGCTTAGAAGAAAACGATATTTTTGTTCTTAGGTCGTTATAGTATGATAGAAATAAAAATTTCGTCAATATTAATTTTTTTTCGATTTAGATTTGCTTTTCATAGCTGTTTAAGACAATCTTGATGTATTTTGACACTTTGACAACGATTTTTCCAGTAGTTTAGAAGAAAACGATGTTTTTTTTTATTTGGTGGTTACAGTACGAAAGAAAAAAAAATTTCGTCAATGTTAATTTTTTTTCTATTTAGATTTGCTTTTCATAGCTGTTTAAGACAATCTTGATGTATTTTGATACTTTGGCAACGATTTTTCCAGTAGTTTAGAAGAAAACGATGTTTTTTTTTCTATGGTCGTTACAGTACAAAAGAAAAAAAAATGCTGTTAACTCCGTCAATGTTAATTTTTTTCGATTTAGATTTGCTTTTCATAGCTGTTTGAGACAATCTTGATGTATTTTGACACTTTGACAACGATTTTTCCAATAGTTTAGAAGAAAACGATGTTTTTTTTTCTTAGGTCGTTACAGTATGATAGAAAAAAAAATTTCGTCAATGTTAATTTTTTTTCTATTTAGATTTGCTTTTCATAGCTGTTTAAGACAATCTTGATGTATTTTGATACTTTGACAAAGATTTTTCCAGTAGCTTAGAAGAAAACGATGTTTTTGTTCTTAGGTCGTTACAGTATGATAGAAAAAAAAAATTCGTCAATTATAATTTGTTTTCGATTTAGATTTGCTGTTCATAGCTGTTTAAGACAATCTTGATGTATTTTGATACTTTGACAACGATTTTTCCAGTAGCTTAGAAGAAAACGATGTTTTTGTTCTTAGGTCGTTACAGTATGACAGAAAAAAAAATTTCGTCAATTATAATTTGTTTTCGATTTAGATTTGCTGTTCATAGCTGTTTAAGACAATCTTGATGTATTTTGATACTTTGACAACGATTTTTCCAGTAGCTTAGAAGAAAACGATGTTTTTTTTCTTTGGTCGTTACAGTACGAAAGAAAAAAAAATGCTGTTAACTCCGTAAATGTTAATTTTTTTTCTATTTAGATTTGCTTTTCATAGCTGTTTAAGACAATCTTGATGTATTTTGATACTTTGACAACGATTTTTCCAGTAGCTTAGAAGAAAACGATGTTTATTTGTATTTGGTCGTTACAGTATGATAGAAAAAAAAAAGCTGTTATCTCCGTCAATTATAATTTGTTTTCGATTTAGATTTGCTTTTCATAGCTGTTTAAAACAATCTTGATGTATTTTGATACTTTGACAACGATTTTTCCAGTAGCTTAGAAGAAAACGATGTTTTTTTTCTTTGGTCGTTACAGTACGAAAGAAAAAAAAATGCTGTTATCTCCGTCAATATTAATTTTTTTTTATTTAGATTTGCTTTTCATAGCAGTTTAAGACAATCTTGATGTATTTTGATACTTTGACAACGATTTTTCCTGTAGTTTAGAAGAAAACGATATTTTTGTTCTTAGGTCGTTATAGTATGATAGAAAAAAAAATTTCGTCAATTATAATTTGTTTTCGATTTAGATTTGCTTTTCATAGCTGTTTAAGACAATTTTGATGTATTTTGACACTTTGACAACGATTTTTCCAGTAGTTTAGAAGAAAACGATGTTTTTTTTTATTTGGTGGTTACAGTACGAAAGAAAAAAAAATAGCTGTTATCTCCGTCAATTATAATTTTTTTTCGATTTAGATTTGCTGTTCATAGCTGTTTAAGACAATCTTGATGTATTTTGATACTATGACAACGATTTTTCCAGTAGCTTAGAAGAAAACGATGTTTTTGTTCTTAGGTCGTTACAGTATGATAGAAAAAAAAAATTCGTCAATTATAATTTGTTTTCGATTTAGATTTGCTGTTCATAGCTGTTTAAGACAATCTTGATGTATTTTGATACTTTGACAACGATTTTTCCAGTAGCTTAGAAGAAAACGATGTTTTTGTTCTTAGGTCGTTACAGTATGACAGAAAAAAAAATTTCGTCAATTATAATTTGTTTTTGATTTAGATTTGCTGTTCATAGCTGTTTAAGACAATCTTGATGTATTTTGATACTTTGACAACGATTTTTCCAGTATCTTAGAAGAAAACGATGTTTTTTTTCTTTGGTCGTTACAGTACGAAAGAAAAAAAAATGCTGTTAACTCCGTAAATGTTAATTTTTTTTCTATTTAGATTTGCTTTTCATAGCTGTTTAAGACAATCTTGATGTATTTTGATACTTTGACAACGATTTTTCCAGTAGCTTAGAAGAAAACGATGTTTATTTGTATTTGGTCGTTACAGTACGAAAGAAAAAAAAAAGCTGTTATCTCCGTCAATTATAATTTGTTTTCGATTTAGATTTGCTTTTCATAGCTGTTTAAGACAATCTTGATGTATTTTGATACTTTGACAACGATTTTTCCAGTAGCTTAGAAGAAAACGATGTTTTTTTTCTTTGGTCGTTACAGTACGAAAGAAAAAAAAATGCTGTTATCTCCGTCAATATTAACTTTTTTCGATTTAGATTTACTTTTCATAGCTGCTTAAGACAATCTTGATGTATTTTGATACTTTGACAACGATTTTTCCTGTAGCTTAGAAGAAAACGCTATTTTTGTTCTTAGGTCGTTATAGTATGATAGAAATAAAAATTTCGTCAATATTAAATATTTTTCGATTTAAATTTGCTTTTCATAGCTGTTTAAGACAATCTTGATGTATTTTGACACTTTGACAACGATTTTTCCAGTAGTTTAGAAGAAAACGATGTTTTTTTTTATTTGGTGGTTACAGTACGAAAGAAAAAAAAATAGCTGTTATCTCCGTCAATTATAATTTTTTTTCTATTTAGATTTGCTGTTCATAGCTGTTTAAGACAATCTTGATGTATTTTGATACTTTGACAACGATTTTTCCAGTAGCTTAGAACAAAACGATGTTTTTGTTCTTAGGTCGTTACAGTATGATAGAAATAAAAATTTCGTCAATATTAAATATTTTTCGATTTAGATTTGCTTTTCATAGCTGTTTAAGACAATCTTCATGTATTTTGACACTTTGACAACGATTTTTCCAGTAGTTTAGAAGAAAACGATGTTATTTTTATTTGGTCGTTACATTACGAAAGAAAAAAAAATGCTGTTATCTCCGTCAATATTAACTTTTTTCGATTTAGATTTGCTTTTCATAGCTGCTTAAGACAATCTTGATGTATTTTGATACTTTGGCAACTATTTTTCCAGTAGTTTAGAAGAAAACGATGTTTTTTTTTTCTATGGTCGTTACAGTACGAAAGAAAAAAAAATGCTGTTAACTCCGTCAATGTTAATTTTTTTCGATTTAGATTTGCTTTTCATAGCTGTTTGAGACAATCTTGATGTATTTTGACACTTTGACAACGATTTTTCCAATAGTTTAGAAGAAAACGATGTTTTTTTTTCTTAGGTCGTTACAGTATGATAGAAAAAAAAATTTCGTCAATGTTAATTTTTTTTCTATTTAGATTTGCTTTTCATAGCTGTTTAAGACAATCTTGATGTATTTTGATACTTTGACAAAGATTTTGCCAGTAGCTTAGAAGAAAACGATGTTTTTGTTCTTAGGTCGTTACAGTATGATAGAAAAAAAAAATTCGTCAATTATAATTTGTTTTCGATTTAGATTTGCTGTTCATAGCTGTTTAAGACAATCTTGATGTATTTTGATACTTTGACAACGATTTTTCCAGTAGCTTAGAAGAAAACGATGTTTTTGTTCTTAGGTCGTTACAGTATGACAGAAAAAAAAATTTCGTCAATTATAATTTGTTTTCGATTTAGATTTGCTGTTCATAGCTGTTTAAGACAATCTTGATGTATTTTGATACTTTGACAACGATTTTTCCAGTAGCTTAGAAGAAAACGATGTTTTTTTTCTTTGGTCGTTACAGTACGAAAGAAAAAAAAATGCTGTTAACTCCGTAAATGTTAATTTTTTTTCTATTTAGATTTGCTTTTCATAGCTGTTTAAGACAACCTTGATGTATTTTGATACTTTGACAACGATTTTTCCAGTAGCTTAGAAGAAAACGATGTTTATTTGTATTTGGTCGTTACAGTACGAAAGAAAAAAAAAAGCTGTTATCTCCGTCAATTATAATTTGTTTTCGATTTAGATTTGCTTTTCATAGCTGTTTAAAACAATCTTGATGTATTTTGATACTTTGACAACGATTTTTCCAGTAGCTTAGAAGAAAACGATGTTTTTTTTCTTTGGTCGTTACAGTACGAAAGAAAAAAAAAAGCTGTTATCTCCGTCAATATTAATTTTTTTTTATTTAGATTTGCTTTTCATAGCAGTTTAAGACAATCTTGATGTATTTTGATACTTTGACAACGATTTTTCCTGTAGTTTAGAAGAAAACGATATTTTTGTTCTTAGGTCGTTATAGTATGATAGAAAAAAAATTTCGTCAATTATAATTTGTTTTCGATTTAGATTTGCTTTTCATAGCTGTTTAAGACAATCTTGATGTATTTTGACACTTTGACAACGATTTTTCCAGTAGTTTAGAAGAAAACGATGTTTTTTTTTATTTGGTGGTTACAGTACGAAAGAAAAAAAAATAGCTGTTATCTCCGTCAATTATAATTTTTTTTCGATTTAGATTTGCTGTTCATAGCTGTTTAAGACAATCTTGATGTATTTTGACACTATGACAACTATTTTTCCAGTAGCTTAGAAGAAAACGATGTTTATTTGTATTTGGTCGTTACAGTACGAAAGAAAAAAAAAAGCTGTTATCTCCGTCAATTATAATTTGTTTTCGATTTAGATTTGCTTTTCATAGCTGCTTAAGACAATCTTGATGTATTTTGATACTTTGACAACGATTTTTCCTGTAGCTTAGAAGAAAACGATATTTTTGTTCTTAGGTCGTTATAGTATGATAGAAATAAAAATTTCGTCAATATTAAATATTTTTCGATTTAGATTTGCTTTTCATAGCTGTTTAAGACAATCTTGATGTATTTTGACACTTTGACAACGATTTTTCCAGTAGTTTAGAAGAAAACGATGTTTTTTTTTATTTGGTGGTTACAGTACGAAAGAAAAAAAAATAGCTGTTATCTCCGTCAATTATAATTTTTTTTCGATTTAGATTTGCTGTTCATAGCTGTTTAAGACAATCTTGATGTATTTTGATACTTTGACAACGATTTTTCCAGTAGCTTAGAAGAAAACGATGTTTTTGTTCTTAGGTCGTTACAGTATGATAGAAATAAAAATTTCGTCAATATTAAATATTTTTCGATTTAGATTTGCTTTTCATAGCTGTTTAAGACAATCTTGATGTATTTTGACACTTTGAACACGATTTTTCCAGTAGTTTAGAAGAAAACGATGTTATTTTTATTTGGTCGTTACATTACGAAAGAAAAAAAATGCTGTTATCTCCGTCAATATTAACTTTTTTCGATTTAGATTTGCTTTTCATAGCTGCTTAAGACAATCTTGATGTATTTTGATACTTTGACAACGATTTTTCCTGTAGCTTAGAAGAAAACGATATTTTTGTTCTTAGGTCGTTACAGTATGATAGAAAAAAAAATTTCGTCAATGTTAATTTTTTTTCTATTTAGATTTGCTTTTCATAGCTGTTTAAGACAATCTTGATGTATTTTGATACTTTGACAACGATTTTTCCAGTAGCTTAGAAGAAAACGATGTTTATTTTTATTTGGTCGTTACAGTACGAAAGAAAAAAAAAAGCTGTTATCTCCGTCAATTATAATTTGTTTTCGATTTAGATTTGCTTTTCATAGCTGTTTAAGACAATCTTGATATATTTTGATACTTTGACAACGATTTTTCCAGTAGCTTAGAAGAAAACGATGTTTTTTTTTCTTTGGTCGTTACAGTACGAAAGAAAAAAAATGCTGTTATCTCCGTCAATATTAATTTTTTTCTATTTAGATTTGCTTTTCATAGCTGTTTAAGACAATCTTGATGTATTTTGATACTTTGACAACGATTTTTCCTGTAGTTTAGAAGAAAACGATATTTTTGTTCTTAGGTCGTTATAGTATGATAGAAATAAAAATTTCGTCAATATTAAATATTTTTCGATTTAGATTTGCTTTTCATAGCTGTTTAAGACAATCTTGATGTATTTTGACACTTTGACAACGATTTTTTCAGTAGTTTAGAAGAAAACGATGTTTATTTTTATTTGGTCGTTACATTACGAAAGAAAAAAAAAAGCTGTTATCTCCGTCAATTATAATTTGTTTTCGATTTAGATTTGCTTTTCATAGCTGTTTAAGACAATCTTGATGTATTTTGATACTTTGACAACGATTTTTCCAGTAGCTTAGAAGAAAACGATGTTTTTTTTCTTTGGTCGTTACAGTACGAAAGAAAAAAAAATGCTGTTATCTCCGTCAATATTAACTTTTTTCGATTTAGATTTGCTTTTCATAGCTGCTTAAGACAATCTTGATGTATTTTGATACTTTGACAACGATTTTTCCTGTAGCTTAGAAGAAAACGATATTTTTGTTCTTTGGTCGTTACAGTATGATAGAAAAAAAAATTTCGTCAATGTTAATTTTTTTTCTATTTAGATTTGCTTTTCATAGCTGTTTAAGACAATCTTGATGTATTTTGATACTTTGACAACGATTTTTCCAGTAGCTTAGAAGAAACCGATGTTTATTTTTATTTGGTCGTTACAGTACGAATGAAAAAAAAAAGCTGTTATCTCCGTCAATTATAATTTGTTTTCGATTTAGATTTGCTTTTCATAGCTGTTTAAGACAATCTTGATGTATTTTGATACTTTGACAACGATTTTTCCAGTAGCTTAGAAGAAAACGATGTTTTTTTTTCTTTGGTCGTTACAGTACGAAAGAAAAAAAAATGCTGTTATCTCCGTCAATATTAATTTTTTTCTATTTAGATTTGCTTTTCATAGCTGTTTAAGACAACCTTGATGTATTTTGATACTTTGACAACGATTTTTCCTGTAGTTTAGAAGAAAACGATATTTTTGTTCTTAGGTCGTTATAGTATGATAGAAAAAAAAATTTCGTCAATTATAATTTGTTTTCGATTAAGATTTGCTTTTCATAGCTGTTTAAGACAATCTTGATCAGTAGTTTAGAAGAAAACGATGTTTTTTTTTATTTGGTGGTTACAGTACGAAAGAAAAAAAAATAGCTGTTATCTCCGTCAATTATAATTTTTTTTCGATTTAAATTTGCTGTTCATAGCTGTTTAAGACAATCTTGATGTATTTTGATACTTTGACAACGATTTTTCCAGTAGCTTAGAAGAAAACGATGTTTTTGTTCTTAGGTCGTTACAGTATGATAGAAAAAAAAAAGCTGTTATCTCCGTCAATTATAATTTGTTTTCGATTTAGATTTGCTTTTCATAGCTGTTTAAGACAATCTTAATGTATTTTGATACTTTGGCAACGATTTTTCCAGTAGCTTAGAAGAAAACGATGTTTTTTTTCTTAGGTCGTTATAGTATGATAGAAATAAAAATTTCGTCAATATTAAATATTTTTCGATTTAGATTTGCTTTTCATAGCTGTTTAAGACAATCTTGATGTATTTTGACACTTTGACAACGATTTTTCCAGTAGTTTAGAAGAAAACGATGTTTTTTTTTCTTAGGTCGTTACAGTATGATAGAAAAAAAAATTTCGTCAATGTTAATTTTTTTTCTATTTAGATTTGCTTTTCATAGCTGTTTAAGACAATCTTGATGTATTTTGATACTTTGACAACGATTTTTCCAGTAGCTTAGAAGAAAACGATGTTTATTTTTATTTGGTCGTTACAGTACGAAAGAAAAAAAAAAGCTGTTATCTCCGTCAATTATAATTTGTTTTCGATTTAGATTTACTTTTCATAGCTGTTTAAGACAATCTTGATGTATTTTGATACTTTGACAACGATTTTTCCAGTAGCTTAGAAGAAAACGATGTTTTTTTTCTTAGGTCGTTATAGTATGATAGAAATAAAAATTTCGTCAATATTAAATATTTTTCGATTTAGATTTGCTTTTCATAGCTGTTTAAGACAATCTTGATGTATTTTGACACTTTGACAACGATTTTTCCAGTAGTTTAGAAGAAAACGATGTTTTTTTTTCTTAGGTCGTTACAGTATGATAGAAAAAAAAATTTCGTCAATGTTAATTTTTTTTCTATTTAGATTTGCTTTTCATAGCTGTTTAAGACAATCTTGATGTATTTTGATACTTTGACAACGATTTTTCCAGTAGCTTAGAAGAAAACGATGTTTTTTTTCTTAGGTCATTATAGTATGATAGAAATAAAAATTTCGTCAATATTAAATATTTTTCGATTTAGATTTGCTTTTCATAGCTGTTTAAGACAATCTTGATGTATTTTGACACTTTGACAACGATTTTTCCAGTAGTTTAGAAGAAAACGATGTTTTTTTTTATTTGGTGGTTACAGTACGAAAGAAAAAAAAAATAGCTGTTATCTCCGTCAATTATAATTTTTTTTCGATTTAGATTTGCTGTTCATAGCTGTTTAAGACAATCTTGATGTATTTTGATACTTTGACAACGATTTTTCCAGTAGCTTAGAAGAAAACGATGTTTATTTTTATTTGGTCGTTACAGTACGAAAGAAAAAAAAAAGCTGTTATCTCCGTCAATTATAATTTGTTTTCGATTTAGATTTGCTTTTCATAGCTGTTTAAGACAATCTTGATGTATTTTGATACTTTGACAACGATTTTTCCAGTAGCTTAGAAGAAAACGATGTTTTTGTTCTTAGGTCGTTACAGTATGATAGAAAAAAAATTTCGTCAATTATAATTTGTTTTCGATTTAGATTTGCTTTTCATAGCTGTTTAAGACAATCTTGATGTATTTTGATACTTTGGCAACGATTTTTCCAGTAGTTTAGAAGAAAACGATGTTTTTGTTCTTAGGTCGTTACAGTATGATAGAAAAAAAAAAGCTGTTATCTCCGTCAATTATAATTTGTTTTCGATTTAGATTTGCTTTTCATAGCTGTTTAAGACAATCTTAATGTATTTTGATACTTTGGCAACGATTTTTCCAGTAGCTTAGAAGAAAACGATGTTTTTTTTCTTAGGTCGTTATAGTATGATAGAAATAAAAATTTCGTCAATATTAAATATTTTTCGATTTAGATTTGCTTTTCATAGCTGTTTAAGACAATCTTGATGTATTTTGACACTTTGACAACGATTTTTCCAGTAGTTTAGAAGAAAACGATGTTTTTTTTTCTTAGGTCGTTACAGTATGATAGAAAAAAAAATTTCGTCAATGTTAATTTTTTTTCTATTTAGATTTGCTTTTCATAGCTGTTTAAGACAATCTTGATGTATTTTGATACTTTGACAACGATTTTTCCAGTAGCTTAGAAGAAAACGATGTTTATTTTTATTTGGTCGTTACAGTACGAAAGAAAAAAAAAAGCTGTTATCTCCGTCAATTATAATTTGTTTTCGATTTAGATTTACTTTTCATAGCTGTTTAAGACAATCTTGATGTATTTTGATACTTTGACAACGATTTTTCCAGTAGCTTAGAAGAAAACGATGTTTTTTTTCTTAGGTCGTTATAGTATGATAGAAATAAAAATTTCGTCAATATTAAATATTTTTCGATTTAGATTTGCTTTTCATAGCTGTTTAAGACAATCTTGATGTATTTTGACACTTTGACAACGATTTTTCCAGTAGTTTAGAAGAAAACGATGTTTTTTTTTCTTAGGTCGTTACAGTATGATAGAAAAAAAAATTTCGTCAATGTTAATTTTTTTTCTATTTAGATTTGCTTTTCATAGCTGTTTAAGACAATCTTGATGTATTTTGATACTTTGACAACGATTTTTCCAGTAGCTTAGAAGAAAACGATGTTTTTTTTCTTAGGTCATTATAGTATGATAGAAATAAAAATTTCGTCAATATTAAATATTTTTCGATTTAGATTTGCTTTTCATAGCTGTTTAAGACAATCTTGATGTATTTTGACACTTTGACAACGATTTTTCCAGTAGTTTAGAAGAAAACGATGTTTTTTTTTATTTGGTGGTTACAGTACGAAAGAAAAAAAAAATAGCTGTTATCTCCGTCAATTATAATTTTTTTTCGATTTAGATTTGCTGTTCATAGCTGTTTAAGACAATCTTGATGTATTTTGATACTTTGACAACGATTTTTCCAGTAGCTTAGAAGAAAACGATGTTTATTTTTATTTGGTCGTTACAGTACGAAAGAAAAAAAAAAGCTGTTATCTCCGTCAATTATAATTTGTTTTCGATTTAGATTTGCTTTTCATAGCTGTTTAAGACAATCTTGATGTATTTTGATACTTTGACAACGATTTTTCCAGTAGCTTAGAAGAAAACGATGTTTTTGTTCTTAGGTCGTTACAGTATGATAGAAAAAAAATTTCGTCAATTATAATTTGTTTTCGATTTAGATTTGCTTTTCATAGCTGTTTAAGACAATCTTGATGTATTTTGATACTTTGGCAACGATTTTTCCAGTAGTTTAGAAGAAAACGATGTTTTTTTTTTCTATGGTCGTTATAGTACGAAAGAAAAAAAAATGCTGTTAACTCCGTCAATGTTAATATTTTTCGATTTAGATTTGCTTTTCATAGCTGTTTGAGACAATCTTGATGTATTTTGACACTTTGACAACGATTTTTCCAGTAGTTTAGAAGAAAACGATGTTTTTTTTTATTTGGTGGTTACAGTACGAAAGAAAAAAAAAATAGCTGTTATCTCCGTCAATTATAATTTGTTTTCGATTTAGATTTGCTGTTCATAGCTGTTTAAGACAATCTTGATGTATTTTGATACTTTGACAACGATTTTTCCAGTAGCTTAGAAGAAAACGATGTTTTTTTTCTTAGGTCGTTATAGTATGATAGAAATAAAAATTTCGTAAATATTAAATATTTTTCGATTTAGATTTGCTTTTCATAGCTGTTTAAGACAATCTTGATGTATTTTGACACTTTGACAACGATTTTTCCAGTAGTTTAGAAGAAAACGATGTTTTTTTTATTTGGTGGTTACAGTACGAAAGAAAAAAAAAGCTGTTATCTCCGTCAATTATAATTTTTTTTCGATTTAGATTTGCTGTTCATAGCTGTTTAAGACAATCTTGATGTATTTTGATACTTTGACAACGATTTTTCCAGTAGCTTAGAAGAAAACGATGTTTTTTTTTATTTGGTGGTTACAGTACGAAAGAAAAAAAAAATAGCTGTTATCTCCGTCAATTATAATTTGTTTTCGATTTAGATTTGCTGTTCATAGCTGTTTAAGACAATCTTGATGTATTTTGATACTTTGACAACGATTTTTCCAGTAGTTTAGAAGAAAACGATGTTTTTTTTTATTTGGTGGTTACAGTACGAAAGAAAAAAAAAATAGCTGTTATCTCCGTCAATTATAATTTGTTTTCGATTTAGATTTGCTGTTCATAGCTGTTTAAGACAATCTTGATGTATTTTGATACTTTGACAACGATTTTTCCAGTAGCTTAGAAGAAAACGATGTTTTTTTTCTTAGGTCATTATAGTATGATAGAAATAAAAATTTCGTCAATATTAAATATTTTTCGATTTAGATTTGCTTTTCATAGCTGTTTAAGACAATCTTGATGTATTTTGACACTTTGACAACGATTTTTCCAGAAGTTTAGAAGAAAACGATGTTTTTTTTTATTTGGTGGTTACAGTACGAAAGAAAAAAAAAAATAGCTGTTATCTCCGTCAATTATAATTTTTTTTCGATTTAGATTTGCTGTTCATAGCTGTTTAAGACAATCTTGATGTATTTTGATACTTTGACAACGATTTTTCCAGTAGCTTAGAAGAAAACGATGTTTTTTTTCTTAGGTCGTTATAGTATGATAGAAATAAAAATTTCGTAAATATTAAATATTTTTCGATTTAGATTTGCTTTTCATAGCTGTTTAAGACAATCTTGATGTATTTTGACACTTTGACAACGATTTTTCCAGTAGTTTAGAAGAAAACGATGTTTTTTTTTATTTGGTGGTTACAGTACGAAAGAAAAAAAAAATAGCTGTTATCTCCGTCAATTATAATTTTTTTTCGATTTAGATTTGCTGTTCATAGCTGTTTAAGACAATCTTGATGTATTTTGATACTTTGACAACGATTTTTCCAGTAGCTTAGAAGAAAACGATGTTTATTTTTATTTGGTCGTTACAGTACGAAAGAAAAAAAAAAGCTGTTATCTCCGTCAATTATAATTTGTTTTCGATTTAGATTTGCTTTTCATAGCTGTTTAAGACAATCTTGATGTATTTTGATACTTTGACAACGATTTTTCCAGTAGCTTAGAAGAAAACGATGTTTTTGTTCTTAGGTCGTTACAGTATGATAGAAAAAAAATTTCGTCAATTATAATTTGTTTTCGATTTAGATTTGCTTTTCATAGCTGTTTAAGACAATCTTGATGTATTTTGATACTTTGGCAACGATTTTTCCAGTAGTTTAGAAGAAAACGATGTTTTTTTTTTCTATGGTCGTTATAGTACGAAAGAAAAAAAAATGCTGTTAACTCCGTCAATGTTAATATTTTTCGATTTAGATTTGCTTTTCATAGCTGTTTGAGACAATCTTGATGTATTTTGACACTTTGACAACGATTTTTCCAGTAGTTTAGAAGAAAACGATGTTTTTTTTCTTAGGTCGTTACAGTATGATAGAAAAAAAAATTTCGTCAATGTTAATTTTTTTTCTATTTAGATTTGCTTTTCATAGCTGTTTAAGACAATCTTGATGTATTTTGATACTTTGACAACGATTTTTCCAGTAGCTTAGAAGAAAACGATGTTTTTTTTCTTAGGTCGTTACAGTATGATAGAAAAAAAAATTTCGTCAATTATAATTTGTTTTCGATTTAGATTTGCTGTTCATAGCTGTTTAAGACAATCTTGATGTATTTTGATACTTTGACAACGATTTTTCCAGTAGCTTAGAAGAAAACGATGTTTTTTTTCTTTGGTCGTTACAGTACGAAAGAAAAAAAAATGCTGTTAACTCCGTAAATGTTAATTTTTTTCTATTTAGATTTGCTTTTCATAGCTGTTTAAGACAATCTTGATGTATTTTGATACTTTGACAACGATTTTTCCAGTAGCTTAGAAGAAAAGGATGTTTATTTGTATTTGGTCGTTACAGTACGAAAGAAAAAAAAAGCTGTTATCTCCGTCAATTATAATTTGTTTTCGATTTAGATTTGCTTTTCATAGCTGTTTAAGACAATCTTGATATATTTTGATACTTTGACAACGATTTTTCCAGTAGCTTAGAAGAAAACGATGTTTTTTTTCTTTGGTCGTTACAGTACGAAAGAAAAAAAAAATGCTGTTATCTCCGTCAATATTAATTTTTTTCTATTTAGATTTGCTTTTCATAGCTGTTTAAGACAATCTTGATGTATTTTGATACTTTGACAACGATTTTTCCTGTAGTTTAGAAGAAAACGATGTTTTTGTTCTTAGGTCGTTACAGTATGATAGAAAAAAAAATTTCGTCAATTATAATTTGTTTTCGATTTAGATTTGCTTTTCATAGCTGTTTAAGACAATCTTGATGTATTTTGATACTTTGGCAACGATTTTTCCAGTAGTTTAGAAGAAAACGATGTTTTTTTTTTCTATGGTCGTTACAGTACGAAAGAAAAAAAAATGCTGTTAACTCCGTCAATGTTAATTTTTTTCGATTTAGATTTGCTTTTCATAGCTGTTTAAGACAATCTTGATGTATTTTGACACTTTGACAACGATTTTTCCAGTAGTTTAGAAGAAAACGATGTTTTTTTTTCTTAGGTCGTTACAGTATGATAGAAAAAAAAATTTCGTCAATGTTAATTTGTTTTCGATTTAGATTTGCTGTTCATAGCTGTTTAAGACAATCTTGATGTATTTTGATACTTTGACAACGATTTTTCCTGTAGTTTAGAAGAAAACGATATTTTTGTTCTTAGGTCGTTATAGTATGATAGAAATAAAAATTTCGTCAATATTAATTTTTTTTCGATTTAGATTTGCTTTTCATAGCTGTTTAAGACAATCTTGATGTATTTTGACACTTTGACAACGATTTTTCCAGTAGTTTAGAAGAAAACGATGTTTTTTTTTATTTGGTCGTTACAGTACGAAAGAAAAAAAAATGCTGTTAACTCCGTCAATGTTAATTTTTTTCGATTTAGATTTGCTTTTCATAGCTGTTTAAGACAATCTTGATGTATTTTGACACTTTGACAACGATTTTTCCAGTAGTTTAGAAGAAAACGATGTTTTTTTTTCTCAGGTCGTTACAGTATGATAGAAAAAAAAATTTCGTCAATTATAATTTGTTTTCGATTTAGATTTGCTGTTCATAGCTGTTTAAGACAATCTTGATGTATTTTGATACTTTGACAACGATTTTTCCTGTAGTTTAGAAGAAAACGATATTTTTGTTCTTAGGTCGTTATAGTATGATAGAAATAAAAATTTCGTCAATATTAATTTTTTTTCGATTTAGATTTGCTTTTCATAGCTGTTTAAGACAATCTTGATGTATTTTGACACTTTGACAACGATTTTTCCAGTAGTTTAGAAGAAAACGATGTTTTTTTTTATTTGGTGGTTACAGTACGAAAGAAAAAAAAAAGCTGTTATCTCCGTCAATTATAATTTTTTTTCGATGTAGATTTGCTGTTCATAGCTGTTTAAGACAATCTTGATGTATTTTGATACTTTGACAACGATTTTTCCAGTAGCTTAGAAGAAAACGATGTTTTTGTTCTTAGGTCGTTACAGTATGATAGAAAAAAAAATTTCGTCAATTATAATTTGTTTTCGATTTAGATTTGCTTTTCATAGCTGTTTAAGACAATCTTGATGTATTTTGATACTTTGGCAACGATTTTTCCAGTAGTTTAGAAGAAAACGATGTTTTTTTTTTCTATGGTCGTTACAGTACGAAAGAAAAAAAAATGCTGTTAACTCCGTCAATGTTAATTTTTTTCGATTTAGATTTGCTTTTCATAGCTGTTTAAGACAATCTTGATGTATTTTGACACTTTGACAACGATTTTTCTAGTAGTTTAGAAGAAAACGATGTTTTTTTTTCTTAGGTCGTTACAGTATGATAGAAAAAAATATTTCGTCAATGTTAATTTTTTTTCTATTTAGATTTGCTTTTCATAGCTGTTTAAGACAATCTTGATGTATTTTGATACTTTGACAACGATTTTTCCAGTAGCTTAGAAGAAAACGATGTTTATTTGTATTTGGTCGTTACAGTACGAAAGAAAAAAAAAGCTGTTATCTCCGTCAATTATAATTTGTTTTCGATTTAGATTTGCTTTTCATAGCTGTTTAAGACAATCTTGATGTATTTTGATACTTTGACAACGATTTTTCCAGTAGCTTAGAAGAAAACGATGTTTTTTTTCTTTGGTCGTTACAGTACGAAAGAAAAAAAAATGCCGTTATCTCCGTCAATATTAATTTTTTTCTATTTAGATTTGCTTTTCATAGCTGTTTAAGACAATCTTGATGTATTTTGATACTTTGACAACGATTTTTCCTGTAGTTTAGAAGAAAACGATATTTTTGTTCTTTGATCGTTATAGTATGATAGAAATAAAAATTTCGTCAATATTAATTTTTTTTCGATTTAGATTTGCTTTTCATAGCTGTTTAAGACAATCTTGATGTATTTTGACACTTTGGCAACGATTTTTCCAGTAGTTTAGAAGAAAACGATGTTTTTTTTTATTGGGTGGTTACAGTACGAAAGCAAAAAAAATAGCTGTTATCTCCGTCAATTATAATTTTTTTTCGATTTAGATTTGCTGTTCATAGCTGTTTAAGACAATCTTGATGTATTTTGATACTTTGGCAACGATTTTTCCAGTAGTTTAGAAGAAAACGATGTTTTTTTTTCTATGGTCGTTACAGTACGAAAGAAAAAAAAATGCTGTTAACTCCGTCAATGTTAATTTTTTTCGATTTAGATTTGCTTTTCATAGCTGTTTAAGACAATCTTGATGTATTTTGACACTTTGACAACGATTTTTTCAGTAGTTTAGAAGAAAACGATGTTTTTTTTTATTTGGTCGTTACAGTACGAAAGAAAAAAAAAGCTGTTATCTCTGTCAATTATAATTTTTTTTCGATGTAGATTTGCTGTTCATAGCTGTTTAAGACAATCTTGATGTATTTTGATACTTTGACAACGATTTTTCCAGTAGCTTAGAAGAAAACGATGTTTTTGTTCTTAGGTCGTTACAGTATGATAGAAAAAAAAATTTCGTCAATTATAATTTGTTTTCGATTTAGATTTTCTGTTCATAGCTGTTTAAGACAATCTTGATGTATTTTGATACTTTGACAACGATTTTTCCAGTAGCTTAGAAGAAAACGATGTTTTTTTTTATTTGTTCGTTACAGTACGAAAGAAAAAAAAATGCTGTTAACTCCGTAAATGTTAATTTTTTTCTATTTAGATTTGCTTTTCATAGCTGTTTAAGACAATCTTGATGTATTTTGATACTTTGACAACGATTTTTCCAGTAGCTTAGAAGAAAACGATGTTTTTTTTATTTGGTCGTTACAGTACGAAAGAAAAAAAAAGCTGTTATCTCTGTCAATTATAATTTTTTTTCGATGTAGATTTGCTGTTCATAGCTGTTTAAGACAATCTTGATGTATTTTGATACTTTGACAACGATTTTTCCAGTAGCTTAGAAGAAAACGATGTTTTTGTTCTTAGGTCGTTACAGTATGATAGAAAAAAAATTTCGTCAATTATAATTTGTTTTCGATTTAGATTTGCTTTTCATAGCTGTTTAAGACAATCTTGATGTATTTTGATACTTTGGCAACGATTTTTCCAGTAGTTTAGAAGAAAACGATGTTTTTTTTTTCTATGGTCGTTATAGTACGAAAGAAAAAAAAATGCTGTTAACTCCGTCAATGTTAATATTTTTCGATTTAGATTTGCTTTTCATAGCTGTTTGAGACAATCTTGATGTATTTTGACACTTTGACAACGATTTTTCCAGTAGTTTAGAAGAAAACGATGTTTTTTTTCTTAGGTCGTTACAGTATGATAGAAAAAAAAATTTCGTCAATGTTAATTTTTTTTCTATTTAGATTTGCTTTTCATAGCTGTTTAAGACAATCTTGATGTATTTTGATACTTTGACAACGATTTTTCCAGTAGCTTAGAAGAAAACGATGTTTTTTTTCTTAGGTCGTTACAGTATGATAGAAAAAAAAATTTCGTGAATTATAATTTGTTTTCGATTTAGATTTGCTGTTCATAGCTGTTTAAGACAATCTTGATGTATTTTGATACTTTGACAACGATTTTTCCAGTAGCTTAGAAGAAAACGATGTTTTTTTTCTTTGGTCGTTACAGTACGAAAGAAAAAAAAATGCTGTTAACTCCGTAAATGTTAATTTTTTTCTATTTAGATTTGCTTTTCATAGCTGTTTAAGACAATCTTGATGTATTTTGATACTTTGACAACGATTTTTCCAGTAGCTTAGAAGAAAAGGATGTTTATTTGTATTTGGTCGTTACAGTACGAAAGAAAAAAAAAGCTGTTATCTCCGTCAATTATAATTTGTTTTCGATTTAGATTTGCTTTTCATAGCTGTTTAAGACAATCTTGATATATTTTGATACTTTGACAACGATTTTTCCAGTAGCTTAGAAGAAAACGATGTTTTTTTTCTTTGGTCGTTACAGTACGAAAGAAAAAAAAATGCTGTTATCTCCGTCAATATTAATTTTTTTCTATTTAGATTTGCTTTTCATAGCTGTTTAAGACAATCTTGATGTATTTTGATACTTTGACAACGATTTTTCCTGTAGTTTAGAAGAAAACGATGTTTTTGTTCTTAGGTCGTTACAGTATGATAGAAAAAAAAATTTCGTCAATTATAATTTGTTTTCGATTTAGATTTGCTTTTCATAGCTGTTTAAGACAATCTTGATGTATTTTGATACTTTGGCAACGATTTTTCCAGTAGTTTAGAAGAAAACGATGTTTTTTTTTTCTATGGTCGTTACAGTACGAAAGAAAAAAAAATGCTGTTAACTCCGTCAATGTTAATTTTTTTCGATTTAGATTTGCTTTTCATAGCTGTTTAAGACAATCTTGATGTATTTTGACACTTTGACAACGATTTTTCCAGTAGTTTAGAAGAAAACGATGTTTTTTTTTCTTAGGTCGTTACAGTATGATAGAAAAAAAAATTTCGTCAATGTTAATTTGTTTTCGATTTAGATTTGCTGTTCATAGCTGTTTAAGACAATCTTGATGTATTTTGATACTTTGACAACGATTTTTCCTGTAGTTTAGAAGAAAACGATATTTTTGTTCTAAGGTCGTTATAGTATGATAGAAATAAAAATTTCGTCAATATTAATTTTTTTTCGATTTAGATTTGCTTTTCATAGCTGTTTAAGACAATCTTGATGTATTTTGACACTTTGACAACGATTTTTCCAGTAGTTTAGAAGAAAACGATGTTTTTTTTTATTTGGTCGTTACAGTACGAAAGAAAAAAAAATGCTGTTAACTCCGTCAATGTTAATTTTTTTCGATTTAGATTTGCTTTTCATAGCTGTTTAAGACAATCTTGATGTATTTTGACACTTTGACAACGATTTTTCCAGTAGTTTAGAAGAAAACGATGTTTTTTTTTCTCAGGTCGTTACAGTATGATAGAAAAAAAAATTTCGTCAATTATAATTTGTTTTCGATTTAGATTTGCTGTTCATAGCTGTTTAAGACAATCTTGATGTATTTTGATACTTTGACAACGATTTTTCCTGTAGTTTAGAAGAAAACGATATTTTTGTTCTTAGGTCGTTATAGTATGATAGAAATAAAAATTTCGTCAATATTAATTTTTTTTCGATTTAGATTTGCTTTTCATAGCTGTTTAAGACAATCTTGATGTATTTTGACACTTTGACAACGATTTTTCCAGTAGTTTAGAAGAAAACGATGTTTTTTTTTATTTGGTGGTTACAGTACGAAAGAAAAAAAAAAGCTGTTATCTCCGTCAATTATAATTTTTTTTCGATGTAGATTTGCTGTTCATAGCTGTTTAAGACAATCTTGATGTATTTTGATACTTTGACAACGATTTTTCCAGTAGCTTAGAAGAAAACGATGTTTTTGTTCTTAGGTCGTTACAGTATGATAGAAAAAAAAATTTCGTCAATTATAATTTGTTTTCGATTTAGATTTGCTTTTCATAGCTGTTTAAGACAATCTTGATGTATTTTGATACTTTGGCAACGATTTTTCCAGTAGTTTAGAAGAAAACGATGTTTTTTTTTTCTATGGTCGTTACAGTACGAAAGAAAAAAAAATGCTGTTAACTCCGTCAATGTTAATTTTTTTCGATTTAGATTTGCTTTTCATAGCTGTTTAAGACAATCTTGATGTATTTTGACACTTTGACAACGATTTTTCTAGTAGTTTAGAAGAAAACGATGTTTTTTTTTCTTAGGTCGTTACAGTATGATAGAAAAAAAAATTTCGTCAATGTTAATTTTTTTTCTATTTAGATTTGCTTTTCATAGCTGTTTAAGACAATCTTGATGTATTTTGATACTTTGACAACGATTTTTCCAGTAGCTTAGAAGAAAACGATGTTTATTTGTATTTGGTCGTTACAGTACGAAAGAAAAAAAAAGCTGTTATCTCCGTCAATTATAATTTGTTTTCGATTTAGATTTGCTTTTCATAGCTGTTTAAGACAATCTTGATGTATTTTGATACTTTGACAACGATTTTTCCAGTAGCTTAGAAGAAAACGATGTTTTTTTTCTTTGGTCGTTACAGTACGAAAGAAAAAAAAATGCCGTTATCTCCGTCAATATTAATTTTTTTCTATTTAGATTTGCTTTTCATAGCTGTTTAAGACAATCTTGATGTATTTTGATACTTTGACAACGATTTTTCCTGTAGTTTAGAAGAAAACGATATTTTTGTTCTTTGATCGTTATAGTATGATAGAAATAAAAATTTCGTCAATATTAATTTTTTTTCGATTTAGATTTGCTTTTCATAGCTGTTTAAGACAATCTTGATGTATTTTGACACTTTGGCAACGATTTTTCCAGTAGTTTAGAAGAAAACGATGTTTTTTTTTATTTGGTGGTTACAGTACGAAAGCAAAAAAAATAGCTGTTATCTCCGTCAATTATAATTTTTTTTCGATTTAGATTTGCTGTTCATAGCTGTTTAAGACAATCTTGATGTATTTTGATACTTTGACAACGATTTTTCCAGTAGCTTAGAAGAAAACGATGTTTTTGTTCTTAGGTCGTTACAGTATGATAGAAAAAAAAATTTCGTCAATTATAATTTGTTTTCGATTTAGATTTGCTTTTCATAGCTGTTTAAGACAATCTTGATGTATTTTGATACTTTGGCAACGATTTTTCCAGTAGTTTAGAAGAAAACGATGTTTTTTTTTCTATGGTCGTTACAGTACGAAAGAAAAAAAAATGCTGTTAACTCCGTCAATGTTAATTTTTTTCGATTTAGATTTGCTTTTCATAGCTGTTTAAGACAATCTTGATGTATTTTGACACTTTGACAACGATTTTTTCAGTAGTTTAGAAGAAAACGATGTTTTTTTTTATTTGGTCGTTACAGTACGAAAGAAAAAAAAAGCTGTTATCTCTGTCAATTATAATTTTTTTTCGATGTAGATTTGCTGTTCATAGCTGTTTAAGACAATCTTGATGTATTTTGATACTTTGACAACGATTTTTCCAGTAGCTTAGAAGAAAACGATGTTTTTGTTCTTAGGTCGTTACAGTATGATAGAAAAAAAAATTTCGTCAATTATAATTTGTTTTCGATTTAGATTTTCTGTTCATAGCTGTTTAAGACAATCTTGATGTATTTTGATACTTTGACAACGATTTTTCCAGTAGCTTAGAAGAAAACGATGTTTTTTTTTATTTGTTCGTTACAGTACGAAAGAAAAAAAAATGCTGTTAACTCCGTAAATGTTAATTTTTTTCTATTTAGACTTGCTTTTCATAGCTGTTTAAGACAATCTTGATGTATTTTGATACTTTGACAACGATTTTTCCAGTAGCTTAGAAGAAAACGATGTTTTTTTTCTTTGGTCGTTACAGTACGAAAGAAAAAAAAATGCTGTTATCTCCGTCAATATTAATTTTTTTCTATTTAGATTTGCTGTTCATAGCTGTTTAAGACAATCTTGATGTATTTTGATACTTTGACAACGATTTTTCCAGTAGCTTAGAAGAAAACGATGTTTTTGTTCTTAGGTCGTTACAGTATGATAGAAAAAAAAATTTCGTCAATTATAATTTGTTTTCGATTTAGATTTGCTTTTCATAGCTGTTTAAGACAATCTTGATGTATTTTGATACTTTGGCAACGATTTTTCCAGTAGTTTAGAAGAAAACGATGTTTTTTTTTTCTATGGTCGTTACAGTACGAAAGAAAAAAAAATGCTGTTAACTCCGTCAATGTTAATTTTTTTCGATTTAGATTTGCTTTTCATAGCTGTTTAAGACAATCTTGATGTATTTTGACACTTTGACAACGATTTTTCCAGTAGTTTAGAAGAAAACGATGTTTTTTTTTCTTAGGTCGTTACAGTATGATAGAAAAAAAAATTTCGTCAATGTTAATTTTTTTTCTATTTAGATTTGCTTTTCATAGCTGTTTAAGACAATCTTGATGTATTTTGATACTTTGACAACGATTTTTCCAGTAGCTTAGAAGAAAACGATGTTTATTTGTATTTGGTCGTTACAGTACGAAAGAAAAAAAAAGCTGTTATCTCCGTCAATTATAATTTGTTTTCGATTTAGATTTGCTTTTCATAGCTGTTTAAGACAATCTTGATGTATTTTGATACTTTGACAACGATTTTTCCAGTAGCTTAGAAGAAAACGATGTTTTTTTTCTTTGGTCGTTACAGTACGAAAGAAAAAAAAATGCCGTTATCTCCGTCAATATTAATTTTTTTCTATTTAGATTTGCTTTTCATAGCTGTTTAAGACAATCTTGATGTATTTTGATACTTTGACAACGATTTTTCCTGTAGTTTAGAAGAAAACGATATTTTTGTTCTTAGATCGTTATAGTATGATAGAAATAAAAATTTCGTCAATATTAATTTTTTTTCGATTTAGATTTGCTTTTCATAGCTGTTTAAGACAATCTTGATGTATTTTGACACTTTGGCAACGATTTTTCCAGTAGTTTAGAAGAAAACGATGTTTTTTTTTATTTGGTGATTACAGTACGAAAGCAAAAAAAATAGCTGTTATCTCCGTCAATTATAATTTTTTTTCGATTTAGATTTGCTGTTCATAGCTGTTTAAGACAATCTTGATGTATTTTGATACTTTGACAACGATTTTTCCAGTAGCTTAGAAGAAAACGATGTTTTTGTTCTTAGGTCGTTACAGTATGATAGAAAAAAAAATTTCGTCAATTATAATTTGTTTTCGATTTAGATTTGCTTTTCATAGCTGTTTAAGACAATCTTGATGTATTTTGATACTTTGACAACGATTTTTCCAGTAGCTTAGAAGAAAACGATGTTTTTTTTCTTTGGTCGTTACAGTACGAAAGAAAAAAAAATGCCGTTATCTCCGTCAATATTAATTTTTTTCTATTTAGATTTGCTTTTCATAGCTGTTTAAGACAATCTTGATGTATTTTGATACTTTGACAACGATTTTTCCTGTAGTTTAGAAGAAAACGATATTTTTGTTCTTAGATCGTTATAGTATGATAGAAATAAAAATTTCGTCAATATTAATTTTTTTTCGATTTAGATTTGCTTTTCATAGCTGTTTAAGACAATCTTGATGTATTTTGACACTTTGGCAACGATTTTTCCAGTAGTTTAGAAGAAAACGATGTTTTTTTTTATTTGGTGGTTACAGTACGAAAGCAAAAAAAATAGCTGTTATCTCCGTCAATTATAATTTTTTTTCGATTTAGATTTGCTGTTCATAGCTGTTTAAGACAATCTTGATGTATTTTGATACTTTGACAACGATTTTTCCAGTAGCTTAGAAGAAAACGATGTTTTTGTTCTTAGGTCGTTACAGTATGATAGAAAAAAAAATTTCGTCAATTATAATTTGTTTTCGATTTAGATTTGCTTTTCATAGCTGTTTAAGACAATCTTGATGTATTTTGATACTTTGGCAACGATTTTTCCAGTAGTTTAGAAGAAAACGATGTTTTTTTTTCTATGGTCGTTACAGTACGAAAGAAAAAAAAATGCTGTTAACTCCGTCAATGTTAATTTTTTTCGATTTAGATTTGCTTTTCATAGCTGTTTAAGACAATCTTGATGTATTTTGACACTTTGACAACGATTTTTCCAGTAGCTTAGAAGAAAACGATGTTTTTTTTTATTTGGTCGTTACAGTACGAAAGAAAAAAAAAGCTGTTATCTCCGTCAATTATAATTTTTTTTCGATGTAGATTTGCTGTTCATAGCTGTTTAAGACAATCTTGATGTATTTTGATACTTTGACAACGATTTTTCCAGTAGCTTAGAAGAAAACGATGTTTTTGTTCTTAGGTCGTTACAGTATGATAGAAAAAAAAATTTCGTCAATTATAATTTGTTTTCGATTTAGATTTTCTGTTCATAGCTGTTTAAGACAATCTTGATGTATTTTGATACTTTGACAACGATTTTTCCAGTAGCTTAGAAGAAAACGATGTTTTTTTTCTTTGGTCGTTACAGTACGAAAGAAAAAAAAATGCTGTTAACTCCGTAAATGTTAATTTTTTTCTATTTAGATTTGCTTTTCATAGCTGTTTAAGACAATCTTGATGTATTTTGATACTTTGACAACGATTTTTCCAGTAGCTTAGAAGAAAACGATGTTTTTTTTCTTTGGTCGTTACAGTACGAAAGAAAAAAAAAATGCTGTTATCTCCGTCAATATTAATTTTTTTCTATTTAGATTTGCTTTTCATAGCTGTTTAAGACAATCTTGATGTATTTTGATACTTTGACAACGATTTTTCCTGTAGTTTAGAAGAAAACGATATTTTTGTTCTTAGGTCGTTATAGTATGATAGAAATAAAAATTTCGTCAATATTAAATTTTTTGCGATTTAGATTTGCTTTTCATAGCTGTTTAAGACAATCTTGATGTATTTTGACACTTTGACAACGATTTTTCCAGTAGTTTAGAAGAAAACGATGTTTTTTTTTATTTGGTGGTTACAGTACGAAAGAAAAAAAAAAGCTGTTATCTCCGTCAATTATAATTTTTTTTCGATGTAGATTTGCTGTTCATAGCTGTTTAAGACAATCTTGATGTATTTTGATACTTTGACAACGATTTTTCCAGTAGCTTAGAAGAAAACGATGTTTTTGTTCTTAGGTCGTTACAGTATGATAGAAAAAAAAATTTCGTCAATTATAATTTGTTTTCGATTTAGATTTGCTTTTCATAGCTGTTTAAGACAATCTTGATGTATTTTTATACTTTGGCAACGATTTTTCCAGTAGTTTAGAAGAAAACGATGTTTTTTTTTTCTATGGTCGTTACAGTACGAAAGAAAAAAAAATGCTGTTAACTCCGTCAATGTTAATTTTTTTCGATTTAGATTTGCTTTTCATAGCTGTTTAAGACAATCTTGATGTATTTTGACACTTTGACAACGATTTTTCCAGTAGTTTAGAAGAAAACGATGTTTTTTTTTCTTAGGTCGTTACAGTATGATAGAAAAAAAAATTTCGTCAATGTTAATTTTTTTTCTATTTAAATTTGCTTTTCATAGCTGTTTAAGACAATCTTGATGTATTTTGATACTTTGACAACGATTTTTCCAGTAGCTTAGAAGAAAACGATGTTTATTTGTATTTGGTCGTTACAGTACGAAAGAAAAAAAAAGCTGTTATCTCCGTCAATTATAATTTGTTTTCGATTTAGATTTGCTTTTCATAGCTGTTTAAGACAATCTTGATGTATTTTGATACTTTGACAACGATTTTTCCAGTAGCTTAGAAGAAAACGATGTTTTTTTTCTTTGGTCGTTACAGTACGAAAGAAAAAAAAATGCCGTTATCTCCGTCAATATTAATTTTTTTCTATTTAGATTTGCTTTTCATAGCTGTTTAAGACAATCTTGATGTATTTTGATACTTTGACAACGATTTTTCCTGTAGTTTAGAAGAAAACGATATTTTTGTTCTTAGATCGTTATAGTATGATAGAAATAAAAATTTCGTCAATATTAATTTTTTTTCGATTTAGATTTGCTTTTCATAGCTGTTTAAGACAATCTTGATGTATTTTGACACTTTGGCAACGATTTTTCCAGTAGTTTAGAAGAAAACGATGTTTTTTTTTATTTGGTGGTTACAGTACGAAAGCAAAAAAAATAGCTGTTATCTCCGTCAATTATAATTTTTTTTCGATTTAGATTTGCTGTTCATAGCTGTTTAAGACAATCTTGATGTATTTTGATACTTTGACAACGATTTTTCCAGTAGCTTAGAAGAAAACGATGTTTTTGTTCTTAGGTCGTTACAGTATGATAGAAAAAAAAATTTCGTCAATTATAATTTGTTTTCGATTTAGATTTGCTTTTCATAGCTGTTTAAGACAATCTTGATGTATTTTGATACTTTGGCAACGATTTTTCCAGTAGTTTAGAAGAAAACGATGTTTTTTTTTCTATGGTCGTTACAGTACGAAAGAAAAAAAAATGCTGTTAACTCCGTCAATGTTAATTTTATTCGATTTAGATTTGCTTTTCATAGCTGTTTAAGACAATCTTGATGTATTTTGACACTTTGACAACGATTTTTCCAGTAGCTTAGAAGAAAACGATGTTTTTTTTTATTTGGTCGTTACAGTACGAAAGAAAAAAAAAGCTGTTATCTCCGTCAATTATAATTTTTTTTCGATGTAGATTTGCTGTTCATAGCTGTTTAAGACAATCTTGATGTATTTTGATACTTTGACAACGATTTTTCCAGTAGCTTAGAAGAAAACGATGTTTTTGTTCTTAGGTCGTTACAGTATGATAGAAAAAAAAATTTCGTCAATTATAATTTGTTTTCGATTAAGATTTTCTGTTCATAGCTGTTTAAGACAATCTTGATGTATTTTGATACTTTGACAACGATTTTTCCTGTAGCTTAGAAGAAAACGATGTTTTTTTTCTTTGGTCGTTACAGTACGAAAGAAAAAAAAATGCTGTTAACTCCGTAAATGTTAATTTTTTTCTATTTAGATTTGCTTTTCATAGCTGTTTAAGACAATCTTGATGTATTTTGATACTTTGACAACGATTTTTCCAGTAGCTTAGAAGAAAACGATGTTTTTTTTCTTTGGTCGTTACAGTACGAAAGAAAAAAAAATGCTGTTATCTCCGTCAATATTATTTTTTTTCTATTTAGATTTGCTTTTCATAGCTGTTTAAGACAATCTTGATGTATTTTGATACTTTGACAACGATTTTTCCTGTAGTTTAGAAGAAAACGATATTTTTGTTCTTAGATCGTTATAGTATGATAGAAATAAAAATTTCGTCAATATTAATTTTTTTTCGATTTAGATTTGCTTTTCATAGCTGTTTAAGACAATCTTGATGTATTTTGACACTTTGGCAACGATTTTTCCAGTAGTTTAGAAGAAAACGATGTTTTTTTTTATTTGGTGGTTACAGTACGAAAGCAAAAAAAATAGCTGTTATCTCCGTCAATTATAATTTTTTTTCGATTTAGATTTGCTGTTCATAGCTGTTTAAGACAATCTTGATGTATTTTGATACTTTGACAACGATTTTTCCAGTAGCTTAGAAGAAAACGATGTTTTTGTTCTTAGGTCGTTACAGTATGATAGAAAAAAAAATTTCGTCAATTATAATTTGTTTTCGATTTAGATTTGCTTTTCATAGCTGTTTAAGACAATCTTGATGTATTTTGATACTTTGGCAACGATTTTTCCAGTAGTTTAGAAGAAAACGATGTTTTTTTTTCTATGGTCGTTACAGTACGAAAGAAAAAAAAATGCTGTTAACTCCGTCAATGTTAATTTTATTCGATTTAGATTTGCTTTTCATAGCTGTTTAAGACAATCTTGATGTATTTTGACACTTTGACAACGATTTTTCCAGTAGCTTAGAAGAAAACGATGTTTTTTTTTATTTGGTCGTTACAGTACGAAAGAAAAAAAAAGCTGTTATCTCCGTCAATTATAATTTTTTTTCGATGTAGATTTGCTGTTCATAGCTGTTTAAGACAATCTTGATGTATTTTGATACTTTGACAACGATTTTTCCAGTAGCTTAGAAGAAAACGATGTTTTTGTTCTTAGGTCGTTACAGTATGATAGAAAAAAAAATTTCGTCAATTATAATTTGTTTTCGATTAAGATTTTCTGTTCATAGCTGTTTAAGACAATCTTGATGTATTTTGATACTTTGACAACGATTTTTCCTGTAGCTTAGAAGAAAACGATGTTTTTTTTCTTTGGTCGTTACAGTACGAAAGAAAAAAAAATGCTGTTAACTCCGTAAATGTTAATTTTTTTCTATTTAGATTTGCTTTTCATAGCTGTTTAAGACAATCTTGATGTATTTTGATACTTTGACAACGATTTTTCCAGTAGCTTAGAAGAAAACGATGTTTTTTTTCTTTGGTCGTTACAGTACGAAAGAAAAAAAAATGCTGTTATCTCCGTCAATATTAATTTTTTTCTATTTAGATTTGATTTTCATAGCTGTTTAAGACAATCTTGATGTATTTTGATACTTTGACAACGATTTTTCCTGTAGTTTAGAAGAAAACGATATTTTTGTTCTTAGGTCGTTATAGTATGATAGAAATAAAAATTTCGTCAATATTAATTTTTTTTCGATTTAGATTTGCTTTTCATAGCTGTTTAAGACAATCTTGATGTATTTTGACACTTTGACAACGATTTTTCCAGTAGTTTAGAAGAAAACGATGTTTTTTTTTATTTGGTGGTTACAGTACGAAAGAAAAAAAAAAGCTGTTATCTCCGTCAATTATAATTTTTTTTCGATGTAGATTTGCTGTTCATAGCTGTTTAAGACAATCTTGATGTATTTTGATACTTTGACAACGATTTTTCCAGTACCTTAGAAGAAAACGATGTTTTTGTTCTTAGGTCGTTACAGTATGATAGAAAAAAAAATTTCGTCAATTATAATTTGTTTTCGATTTAGATTTGCTTTTCATAGCTGTTTAAGACAATCTTGATGTATTTTGATACTTTGGCAACGATTTTTCCAGTAGTTTAGAAGAAAACGATGTTTATTTTTTTCTATGGTCGTTACAGTACGAAAGAAAAAAAAATGCTGTTAACTCCGTCAATGTTAATTTTTTTCGATTTAGATTTGCTTTTCATAGCTGTTTAAGACAATCTTGATGTATTTTGACACTTTGACAACGATTTTTCCAGTAGTTTAGAAGAAAACGATGTTTTTTTTTCTTAGGTCGTTACAGTATGATAGAAAAAAAAATTTCGTCAATGTTAATTTTTTTTCTATTTAGATTTGCTTTTCATAGCTGTTTAAGACAATCTTGATGTATTTTGATACTTTGACAACGATTTTTCCAGTAGCTTAGAAGAAAACGATGTTTATTTGTATTTGGTCGTTACAGTACGAAAGAAAAAAAAAGCTGTTATCTCCGTCAATTATAATTTTTTTTCGATGTAGATTTGCTTTTCATAGCTGTTTAAGACAATCTTGATGTATTTTGATACTTTGACAACGATTTTTCCAGTAGTTTAGAAGAAAACGATGTTTTTTTTCTTTGGTCGTTACAGTACGAAAGAAAAAAAAATGCCGTTATCTCCGTCAATATTAATTTTTTTCTATTTAGATTTGCTTTTCGTAGCTGTTTAAGACAATCTTGATGTATTTTGATACTTTGACAACGATTTTTCCTGTAGTTTAGAAGAAAACGATATTTTTGTTCTTAGATCGTTATAGTATGATAGAAATAAAAATTTCGTCAATATTAATTTTTTTTCGATTTAGATTTGCTTTTCATAGCTGTTTAAGACAATCTTGATGTATTTTGACACTTTGGCAACGATTTTTCCAGTAGTTTAGAAGAAAACGATGTTTTTTTTCTTTGGTCGTTACAGTACGAAAGAAAAAAATAGCTGTTATCTCCGTCAATTATAATTTTTTTTCGATGTAGATTTGCTTTTCATAGCTGTTTAAGACAATCTTGCTGTATTTTGATACTTTGACAACGATTTTTCCAGTAGTTTAGAAGAAAACGATGTTTTTTTTCTTTGGTCGTTACAGTACGAAAGAAAAAAAAATGCCGTTATCTCCGTCAATATTAATTTTTTTCTATTTAGATTTGCTTTTCATAGCTGTTTAAGACAATCTTGATGTATTTTGATACTTTGACAACGATTTTTCCTGTAGTTTAGAAGAAAACGATATTTTTGTTCTTAGGTCGTTATAGTATGATAGAAATAAAAATTTCGTCAATATTAATTTTTTTTCGATTTAGATTTGCTTTTCATAGCTGTTTAAGACAATCTTGATGTATTTTGACACTTTGACAACGATTTTTCCAGTAGTTTAGAAGAAAACGATGTTTTTTTTCTTTGGTCGTTACAGTACGAAAGAAAAAAATAGCTGTTATCTCCGTCAATTATAATTTGTTTTCGATTTAGATTTGCTTTTCATAGCTGTTTAAGACAATCTTGCTGTATTTTGATACTTTGACAACGATTTTTCCAGTAGTTTAGAAGAAAACGATGTTTTTTTTCTTTGGTCGTTACAGTACGAAAGAAAAAAAAATGCCGTTATCTCCGTCAATATTAATTTTTTTCTATTTAGATTTGCTTTTCATAGCTGTTTAAGACAATCTTGATGTATTTTGATACTTTGACAACGATTTTTCCTGTAGTTTAGAAGAAAACGATATTTTTGTTCTTAGGTCGTTATAGTATGATAGAAATAAAAATTTCGTCAATATTAATTTTTTTTCGATTTAGATTTGCTTTTCATAGCTGTTTAAGACAATCTTGATGTATTTTGACACTTTGACAACGATTTTTCCAGTAGTTTAGAAGAAAACGATGTTTTTTTTTATTTGGTGGTTACAGTACGAAAGAAAAAAAAAAGCTGTTATCTCCGTCAATTATAATTTTTTTTCGATGTAGATTTGCTGTTCATAGCTGTTTAAGACAATCTTGATGTATTTTGATACTTTGACAACGATTTTTCCAGTAGCTTAGAAGAAAACGATGTTTTTGTTCTTAGGTCGTTACAGTATGATAGAAAAAAAAATTTCGTCAATTATATTTTGTTTTCGATTTAGATTTGCTTTTCATAGCTGTTTAAGACAATCTTGATGTATTTTGATACTTTGGCAACGATTTTTCCAGTAGTTTAGAAGAAAACGATGTTTTTTTTTTCTATGGTCGTTACAGTACGAAAGAAAAAAAAATGCTGTTAACTCCGTCAATGTTAATTTTTTTCGATTTAGATTTGCTTTTCATAGCTGTTTAAGACAATCTTGATGTATTTTGACACTTTGACAACGATTTTTCCAGTAGTTTAGAAGAAAACGATGTTTTTTTTTATTTGGTGGTAACAGTACGAAAGAAAAAAAAATAGCTGTTATCTCCGTCAATTATAATTTGTTTTCGATTTAGATTTGCTTTTCATAGCTGTTTAAGACAATCTTGATGTATTTTGATACTTTGGCAACGATTTTTCCAGTAGTTTAGAAGAAAACGATGTTTTTTTTTCTATGGTCGTTACAGTACGAAAGAAAAAAAAATGCCGTTAACTCCGTCAATGTTAATTTTTTTCGATTTAGATTTGCTTTTCATAGCTGTTTGCGACAATCTTGATGTATTTTGATACTTTGACAACGATTTTTCCAGTAGTTTAGAAGAAAACGATGTTTTTTTTTCTTAGGTCGTTACAGTATGATAGAAAAAAAAATTTCGTCAATGTTAATTTTTTTTCTATTTAGATTTGCTTTTCATAGCTGTTTAAGACAATCTTGATGTATTTTGATACTTTGACAACGATTTTTCCAGTAGCTTAGAAGAAAACGATGTTTATTTTTATTTGGTCGTTACAGTACGAAAGAAAAAAAAAGCTGTTATCTCCATCAATTATAATTTGTTTTCGATTTAGATTTGCTTTTCATAGCTGTTTAAGGCAATCTTGATATATTTTGATACTTTGACAACGATTTTTCCAGTAGTTTAGAAGAAAACGATGTTTTTTTTCTTTGGTCGTTACAGTACGAAAGAAAAAAAAATGCTGTTATCTCCGTCAATTATAATTTGTTTTCGATTTAGATTTGCTTTTCATAGCTGTTTAAGACAATCTTGATGTATTTTGATACTTTGACAACGATTTTTCCAGTAGCTTAGAAGAAAACGATGTTTTTTTTCTTAGGTCATTATAGTATGATAGAAATAAAAATTTCGTCAATATTAAATATTTTTCGATTTAGATTTGCTTTTCATAGCTGTTTAAGACAATCTTGATGTATTTTGATACTTTGACAACGATTTTTCCTGTAGCTTAGAAGAAAACGATGTTTTTGTTCTTAGGTCGTTACAGTATGATAGAAAAAAAAATTTCGTCAATTATAATTTGTTTTCGATTTAGATTTGCTGTTCATAGCTGTTTAAGACAATCTTGATGTATTTTGACACTTTGACAACGATTTTTCCAGTAGTTTAGAAGAAAACGATGTTTTTTTTTCTTAGGTCGTTACAGTATGATAGAAAAAAAAATTTCGTCAATGTTAATTTTTTTTCTATTTAGATTTGCTTTTCATAGCTGTTTAAGACAATCTTGATGTATTTTGATACTTTGACAACGATTTTTCCAGTAGCTTAGAAGAAAACGATGTTTATTTTTATTTGGTCGTTACAGTACGAAAGAAAAAAAAAAGCTGTTATCTCCGTCAATTATAATTTGTTTTCGATATAGATTTGCTTTTCATAGCTGTTTAAGACAATCTTGATGTATTTTGATACTTTGACAACGATTTTTCCAGTAGCTTAGAAGAAAACGATGTTTTTTTTCTTAGGTCATTATAGTATGATAGAAATAAAAATTTCGTCAATATTAAATATTTTTCGATTTAGATTTGCTTTTCATAGCTGTTTAAGACAATCTTGATGAATTTTGACACTTTGACAACGATTTTTCCAGTAGTTTAGAAGAAAACGATGTTTTTTTTTATTTGGTGGTTACAGTACGAAAGAAAAAAAAAATAGCTGTTATCTCCGTCAATTATAATTTTTTTTCGATTTAGATTTGCTGTTCATAGCTGTTTAAGACAATCTTGATGTATTTTGATACTTTGGCAACGATTTTTCCAGTAGCTTAGAAGAAAACGATGTTTATTTTTATTTGGTCGTTACAGTACGAAAGAAAAAAAAAGCTGTTATCTCCATCAATTATTATTTGTTTTCGATTTAGATTTGCTTTTCATAGCTGTTTAAGACAATCTTGATATATTTTGATACTTTGACAACGATTTTTCCAGTAGCTTAGAAGAAAACGATGTTTTTTTTCTTTGGTCGTTACAGTACGAAAGAAAAAAAAATGCTGTTATCTCCGTCAATTATAATTTGTTTTCGATTTAGATTTGCTTTTCATAGCTGTTTAAGACAATCTTGATGTATTTTGATACTTTGACAACGATTTTTCCAGTAGCTTAGAAGAAAACGATGTTTTTTTTCTTAGGTCATTATAGTATGATAGAAATAAAAATTTCGTCAATATTAAATATTTTTCGATTTAGATTTGCTTTTCATAGCTGTTTAAGACAATCTTGATGTATTTTGATACTTTGACAACGATTTTTCCTGTAGCTTAGAAGAAAACGATGTTTTTGTTCTTAGGTCGTTACAGTATGATAGAAAAAAAAATTTCGTCAATTATAATTTGTTTTCGATTTAGATTTGCTGTTCATAGCTGTTTAAGACAATCTTGATGTATTTTGACACTTTGAAAACGATTTTTCCAGTAGTTTAGAAGAAAACGATGTTTTTTTTTCTTAGGTCGTTACAGTATGATAGAAAAAAAAATTTCGTCAATGTTAATTTTTTTTCTATTTAGATTTGCTTTTCATAGCTGTTTAAGACAATCTTGATGTATTTTGATACTTTGACAACGATTTTTCCAGTAGCTTAGAAGAAAACGATGTTTATTTGTATTTGGTCGTTACAGTACGAAAGAAAAAAAAAGCTGTTATCTCCGTCAATTATAATTTGTTTTCGATTTAGATTTGCTTTTCATAGCTGTTTAAGACAATCTTGATGTATTTTGATACTTTGACAACGATTTTTCCAGTAGCTTAGAAGAAAACGATGTTTTTTTTCTTAGGTCATTATAGTATGATAGAAATAAAAATTTCGTCAATATTAAATATTTTTCGATTTAGATTTGCTTTTCATAGCTGTTTAAGACAATCTTGATGAATTTTGACACTTTGACAACGATTTTTCCAGTAGTTTAGAAGAAAACGATGTTTTTTTTTATTTGGTGGTTACAGTACGAAAGAAAAAAAAAAGCTGTTATCTCCGTCAATTATAATTTGTTTTCGATTTAGATTTGCTTTTCATAGCTGTTTAAGACAATCTTGATGTATTTTGATACTTTGACAACGATTTTTTAAGGTAGCTTAGAAGAAAACGATGTTTTTTTTCTTAGGTCGTTATAGTATGATAGAAATAAAAATTTCGTCAATATTAAATATTTTTCGATTTAGATTTGCTTTTCATAGCTGTTTAAGACAATCTTGATGTATTTTGACACTTTGACAACGATTTTTCCAGTAGTTTAGAAGAAAACGATGTTTTTTTTTCTTAGGTCGTTACAGTATGATAGAAAAAAAAATTTCGTCAATGTTAATTTTTTTTCTATTTAGATTTGCTTTTCATAGCTGTTTAAGACAATCTTGATGTATTTTGATACTTTGACAACGATTTTTCCAGTAGCTTAGAAGAAAACGATGTTTATTTTTATTTGGTCGTTACAGTATGATAGAAAAAAAAATTTTCGTCAATTATAATTTGTTTTCGATTTAGATTTGCTGTTCATAGCTGTTTAAGACAATCTTGATGTATTTTGATACTTTGACAACGATTTTTCCAGTAGCTTAGAAGAAAACGATGTTTTTTTTCTTAGGTCATTATAGTATGATAGAAATAAAAATTTCGTCAATATTAAATATTTTTCGATTTAGATTTGCTTTTCATAGCTGTTTAAGACAATCTTGATGTATTTTGATACTTTGACAACGATTTTTCCTGTAGCTTAGAAGAAAACGATGTTTTTGTTCTTAGGTCGTTACAGTATGATAGAAAAAAAAATTTCGTCAATTATAATTTGTTTTCGATTTAGATTTGCTGTTCATAGCTGTTTAAGACAATCTTGATGTATTTTGACACTTTGAAAACGATTTTTCCAGTAGTTTAGAAGAAAACGATGTTTTTTTTTCTTAGGTCGTTACAGTATGATAGAAAAAAAAATTTCGTCAATGTTAATTTTTTTTCTATTTAGATTTGCTTTTCATAGCTGTTTAAGACAATCTTGATGTATTTTGATACTTTGACAACGATTTTTCCAGTAGCTTAGAAGAAAACGATGTTTATTTTTATTTGGTCGTTACAGTACGAAAGAAAAAAAAAAGCTGTTATCTCCGTCAATTATAATTTGTTTTCGATTTAGATTTGCTTTTCATAGCTGTTTAAGACAATCTTGATGTATTTTGATACTTTGACAACGATTTTTCCAGTAGCTTAGAAGAAAACGATGTTTTTTTTCTTAGGTCATTATAGTATGATAGAAATAAAAATTTCGTCAATATTAAATATTTTTCGATTTAGATTTGCTTTTCATAGCTGTTTAAGACAATCTTGATGAATTTTGACACTTTGACAACGATTTTTCCAGTAGTTTAGAAGAAAACGATGTTTTTTTTTATTTGGTGGTTACAGTACGAAAGAAAAAAAAAATAGCTGTTATCTCCGTCAATTATAATTTTTTTTCGATTTAGATTTGCTGTTCATAGCTGTTTAAGACAATCTTGATGTATTTTGATACTTTGACAACGATTTTTCCAGTAGCTTAGAAGAAAACGATGTTTATTTTTATTTGGTCGTTACAGTACGAAAGAAAAAAAAAAGCTGTTATCTCCGTCAATTATAATTTGTTTTCGATTTAGATTTGCTTTTCATAGCTGTTTAAGACAATCTTGATGTATTTTGATACTTTGACAACGATTTTTTAAGGTAGCTTAGAAGAAAACGATGTTTTTTTTCTTAGGTCGTTATAGTATGATAGAAATAAAAATTTCGTCAATATTAAATATTTTTCGATTTAGATTTGCTTTTCATAGCTGTTTAAGACAATCTTGATGTATTTTGACACTTTGACAACGATTTTTCCAGTAGTTTAGAAGAAAACGATGTTTTTTTTTCTTAGGTCGTTACAGTATGATAGAAAAAAAAATTTCGTCAATGTTAATTTTTTTTCTATTTAGATTTGCTTTTCATAGCTGTTTAAGACAATCTTGATGTATTTTGATACTTTGACAACGATTTTTCCAGTAGCTTAGAAGAAAACGATGTTTATTTTTATTTGGTCGTTACAGTACGAAAGAAAAAAAAAAGCTGTTATCTCCGTCAATTATAATTTGTTTTCGATTTAGATTTGCTTTTCATAGCTGTTAAAGACAATCTTGATGTATTTTGATACTTTGACAACGATTTTTCCAGTAGCTTAGAAGAAAACGATGTTTATTTTTATTTGGTCGTTACAGTACGAAAGAAAAAAAAAAGCTGTTATCTCCGTCAATTATAATTTGTTTTCGATTTAGATTTGCTTTTCATAGCTGTTTAAGACAATCTTGATGTATTTTGATACTTTGACAACGATTTTTCCAGTAGCTTAGAAGAAAACGATGTTTTTTTTCTTTGGTCGTTACAGTACGAAAGAAAAAAAAATGCTGTTATCTCCGTCAATATTAATTTTTTTCTATTTAGATTTGCTTTTCATAGCTGTTTAAGACAATCTTGATGTATTTTGATACTTTGACAACGATTTTTCCAGTAGCTTAGAAGAAAACGATGTTTTTGTTCTTAGGTCGTTACAGTATGATAGAAAAAAAATTTCGTCAATTATAATTTGTTTTCGATTTAGATTTGCTGTTCATAGCTGTTTAAGACAATCTTGATGTATTTTGATATTTTGACAACGATTTTTCCAGTAGCTTAGAAGAAAACGATGTTTTTGTTCTTAGGTCGTTACAGTATGATAGAAAAAAAAATTTCGTCAATTATAATTTGTTTTCGATTTAGATTTGCTGTTCATAGCTGTTTAAGACAATCTTGATGTATTTTGATACTTTGACAACGATTTTTCCAGTAGCTTAGAAGAAAACGATGTTTTTTTTCTTTGGGCGTTACAGTACGAAAGAAAAAAAAAATGCTGTTAACTCCGTAAATGTTAATTTTTTTTCTATTTAGATTTGCTTTTCATAGCTGTTTAAGACAATCTTGATGTATTTTGATACTTTGACAACGATTTTTCCAGTAGCTTAGAAGAAAACGATGTTTATTTGTATTTGGTCGTTACAGTACGAAAGAAAAAAAAAAGCTGTTATCTCCGTCAATTATAATTTGTTTTCGATTTAGATTTGCTTTTCATAGCTGTTTAAGACAATCTTGATGTATTTTGATACTTTGACAACGATTTTTCCAGAAGCTTAGAAGAAAACGATGTTTTTTTTCTTTGGTCGTTACAGTACGAAAGAAAAAAAAATGCTGTTATCTCCGTCAATATTAATTTTTTTCTATTTAGATTTGCTTTTCATAGCTGTTTAAGACAATCTTGATGTATTTTGATACTTTGACAACGATTTTTCCTGTAGTTTAGAAGAAAACGATATTTTTGTTCTTAGGTCGTTATAGTATGATAGAAATAAAAATTTCGTGAATATTAATTTTTTTTCGATTTAGATTTGCTTTTCATAGCTGTTTAAGACAATCTTGATGTATTTTGACAACGATTTTTCCAGTAGTTTAGAAGAAAACGATGTTTTTTTTTATTTGGTGGTTACAGTACGAAAGAAAAAAAAAAGCTGTTATCTCCGTCAATTATAATTTGTTTTCGATGTAGATTTGCTGTTCATAGCTGTTTAAGACAATCTTGATGTATTTTGATACTTTGACAACGATTTTTCCAGTAGCTTAGAAGAAAACGATGTTTTTTTATTCTTTGGTCGTTACAGTACGAAAGAAAAAACAAATGATGTTAACTCCGTCAATGTTAATTCTTTTTCCAGTAGTTTTGCTCTTCATAGCTGTTTAAGACAATCTTGATGTATTTTGATACTTTGACAACGATTTTTCCAGTAGCTTAGAAGAAAACGATGTTTTTGTTCTTAGGTCGTTACAGTATGATAGAAAAAAAATTTCGTCAATTATAATTTGTTTTCGATTTAGATTTGCTGTTCATAGCTGTTTAAGACAATCTTGATGTATTTTGATACTTTGACAACGATTTTTCCAGTAGCTTAGAAGAAAACGATGTTTTTGTTCTTAGGTCGTTACAGTATGATAGAAAAAAAAATTTCGTCAATTATAATTTGTTTCGATTTAGATTTGCTGTTCATAGCTGTTTAAGACAATCTTGATGTATTTTGATACTTTGACAACGATTTTTCCAGTAGCTTAGAAGAAAACGATGTTTTTTTTCTTTGGTCGTTACAGTACGAGAGAAAAAAAAAATGCTGTTAACTCCGTAAATGTTAATTTTTTTCTATTTAGATTTGCTTTTCATAGCTGTTTAAGACAATCTTGATGTATTTTGATACTTTGACAACGATTTTTCCAGTAGCTTAGAAGAAAACGATGTTTTTGTTCTTAGGTCGTTACAGTATGATAGAAAAAAAATTTCGTCAATTATAATTTGTTTTCGATTTAGATTTGCTGTTCATAGCTGTTTAAGACAATCTTGATGTATTTTGATATTTTGACAACGATTTTTCCAGTAGCTTAGAAGAAAACGATGTTTTTGTTCTTAGGTCGTTACAGTATGATAGAAAAAAAAATTTCGTCAATTATAATTTGTTTTCGATTTAGATTTGCTGTTCATAGCTGTTTAAGACAATCTTGATGTATTTTGATACTTTGACAACGATTTTTCCAGTAGCTTAGAAGAAAACGATGTTTTTTTTCTTTGGTCGTTACAGTACGAAAGAAAAAAAAAATGCTGTTAACTCCGTAAATGTTAATTTTTTTTCTATTTAGATTTGCTTTTCATAGCTGTTTAAGACAATCTTGATGTATTTTGATACTTTGACAACGATTTTTCCAGTAGCTTAGAAGAAAACGATGTTTATTTGTATTTGGTCGTTACAGTACGAAAGAAAAAAAAAAGCTGTTATCTCCGTCAATTATAATTTGTTTTCGATTTAGATTTGCTTTTCATAGCTGTTTAAGACAATCTTGATGTATTTTGATACTTTGACAACGATTTTTCCAGTAGCTTAGAAGAAAACGATGTTTTTTTTTCTTTGGTCGTTACAGTACGGAAGAAAAAAAAATGCTGTTAACTCCGTAAATGTTAATTTGTTTTCGATGTAGATTTGCTGTTCATAGCTGTTTAAGACAATCTTGATGTATTTTGATACTTTGACAACGATTTTTCCAGTAGCTTAGAAGAAAACGATGTTTATTTGTATTTGGTCGTTACAGTACGAAAGAAAAAAAAAAGCTGTTATCTCCGTCAATTATAATTTGTTTTCGATTTAGATTTGCTTTTCATAGCTGTTTAAGACAATCTTGATGTATTTTGATACTTTGACAACGATTTTTCCAGAAGCTTAGAAGAAAACGATGTTTTTTTTTATTTGGTGGTTACAGTACGAAAGAAAAAAAAAAGCTGTTATCTCCGTCAATTATAATTTGTTTTCGATGTAGATTTGCTGTTCATAGCTGTTTAAGACAATCTTGATGTATTTTGATACTTTGACAACGATTTTTCCAGTAGCTTAGAAGAAAACGATGTTTTTTTTTTCATTGGACGTTACAGTACGAAAGAAAAAACAAATGATGTTAACTCCGTCAATGTTAATTCTTTTTCCAGTAGTTTTGCTCTTCATAGCTGTTTAAGACAATCTTGATGTATTTTGATACTTTGACAACGATTTTTCCAGTAGCTTAGAAGAAAACGATGTTTTGTTCTTAGGTCGTTACAGTATGATAGAAAAAAAATTTCGTCAATTATAATTTGTTTTCGATTTAGATTTGCTGTTCATAGCTGTTTAAGACAATCTTGATGTATTTTGATACTTTGACAACGATTTTTCCAGTAGCTTAGAAGAAAACGATGTTTTTGTTCTTAGGTCGTTACAGTATGATAGAAAAAAAAATTTCGTCAATTATAATTTGTTTTCGATTTAGATTTGCTTTTCATAGCTGTTTAAGACAATCTTGATGTATTTTGATACTTTGACAACGATTTTTCCAGTAGCTTAGAAGAAAACGATGTTTTTTTTCTTTGGTCGTTACAGTACGAAAGAAAAAAAAAATGCTGTTAACTCCGTAAATGTTAATTTTTTTTCTATTTAGATTTGCTTTTCATAGCTGTTTAAGACAATCTTGATGTATTTTGATACTTTGACAACGATTTTTCCAGTAGCTTAGAAGAAAACGATGTTTATTTGTATTTGGTCGTTACAGTACGAAAGAAAAAAAAAAGCTGTTATCTCCGTCAATTATAATTTGTTTTCGATTTAGATTTGCTTTTCATAGCTGTTTAAGACAATCTTGATGTATTTTGACACTTTGACAACGATTTTTCCAGTAGCTTAGAAGAAAACGATGTTTTTTTTTTCTTTGGTCGTTACAGTACGAAAGAAAAAACAAATGATGTTAACTCCGTCAATGTTAATTCTTTTTCCAGTAGTTTTGCTCTTCATAGCTGTTTAAGACAATCTTGATGTATTTTGATACTTTGACAACGATTTTTCCAGTAGCTTAGAAGAAAACGATGTTTTTGTTCTTAGGTCGTTACAGTATGATAGAAAAAAAATTTCGTCAATTATAATTTGTTTTCGATTTAGATTTGCTGTTCATAGCTGTTTAAGACAATCTTGATGTATTTTGATATTTTGACAACGATTTTTCCAGTAGCTTAGAAGAAAACGATGTTTTTGTTCTTAGGTCGTTACAGTATGATAGAAAAAAAAATTTCGTCAATTATAATTTGTTTTCGATTTAGATTTGCTGTTCATAGCTGTTTAAGACAATCTTGATGTATTTTGATACTTTGACAACGATTTTTCCAGTAGCTTAGAAGAAAACGATGTTTTTTTTCTTTGGTCGTTACAGTACGAAAGAAAAAAAAAATGCTGTTAACTCCGTAAATGTTAATTTTTTTTCTATTTAGATTTGCTTTTCATAGCTGTTTAAGACAATCTTGATGTATTTTGATACTTTGACAACGATTTTTCCAGTAGCTTAGAAGAAAACGATGTTTATTTGTATTTGGTCGTTACAGTACGAAAGAAAAAAAAAAGCTGTTATCTCCGTCAATTATAATTTGTTTTCGATTTAGATTTGCTTTTCATAGCTGTTTAAGACAATCTTGATGTATTTTGATACTTTGACAACGATTTTTCCAGTAGCTTAGAAGAAAACGATGTTTTTTTTCTTTGGTCGTTACAGTACGGAAGAAAAAAAAAATGCTGTTAACTCCGTAAATGTTAATTTGTTTTCGATGTAGATTTGCTGTTCATAGCTGTTTAAGACAATCTTGATGTATTTTGATACTTTGACAACGATTTTTCCAGTAGCTTAGAAGAAAACGATGTTTATTTGTATTTGGTCGTTACAGTACGAAAGAAAAAAAAAAGCTGTTATCTCCGTCAATTATAATTTGTTTTCGATTTAGATTTGCTTTTCATAGCTGTTTAAGACAATCTTGATGTATTTTGATACTTTGACAACGATTTTTCCAGAAGCTTAGAAGAAAACGATGTTTTTTTTTATTTGGTGGTTACAGTACGAAAGAAAAAAAAAAGCTGTTATCTCCGTCAATTATAATTTGTTTTCGATGTAGATTTGCTGTTCATAGCTGTTTAAGACAATCTTGATGTATTTTGATACTTTGACAACGATTTTTCCAGTAGCTTAGAAGAAAACGATTTTTTTTTTTTCTTTGGTCGTTACAGTACGAAAGAAAAAACAAATGATGTTAACTCCGTCAATGTTAATTCTTTTTCCAGTAGTTTTGCTCTTCATAGCTGTTTAAGACAATCTTGATGTATTTTGATACTTTGACAACGATTTTTCCAGTAGCTTAGAAGAAAACGATGTTTTGTTCTTAGGTCGTTACAGTATGATAGAAAAAAAATTTCGTCAATTATAATTTGTTTTCGATTTAGATTTGCTGTTCATAGCTGTTTAAGACAATCTTGATGTATTTTGATACTTTGACAACGATTTTTCCAGTAGCTTAGAAGAAAACGATGTTTTTTTTCTTTGGTCGTTACAGTACGAAAGAAAAAAAAATGCTGTTAACTCCGTAAATGTTAATTTTTTTCTATTTAGATTTGCTTTTCATAGCTGTTTAAGACAATCTTGATGTATTTTGATACTTTGACAACGATTTTTCCAGTAGCTTAGAAGAAAACGATGTTTATTTGTATTTGGTCGTTACAGTACGAAAGAAAAAAAAAAGCTGTTAACTCCGTCAATTATAATTTGTTTTCGATTTAGATTTGCTTTTCATAGCTGTTTAAGACAATCTTGATGTATTTTGATACTTTGACAAAGATTTTTCCAGTAGCTTAGAAGAAAACGATGTTTTTTTTCTTTGGTCGTTACAGTACGAAAGAAAAAAAAATGCTGTTATCTCCGTCAATATTAATTTTTTTCTATTTAGATTTGCTTTTCATAGCTGTTTAAGACAATCTTGATGTATTTTGATACTTTGACAACGATTTTTCCTGTAGTTTAGAAGAAAACGATATTTTTGTTCTTAGGTCGTTATAGTATGATAGAAATAAAAATTTCGTCAATATTAATTTTTTTTCGATTTAGATTTGCTTTTCATAGCTGTTTAAGACAATCTTGATGTATTTTGACACTTTGACAACGATTTTTCCAGTAGTTTAGAAGAAAACGATGTTTATTTGTATTTGGTCGTTACAGTACGAAAGAAAAAAAAAAGCTGTTATCTCCGTCAATTATAATTTGTTTTCGATTTAGATTTGCTTTTCATAGCTGTTTAAGACAATCTTGATGTATTTTGATACTTTGACAACGATTTTTCCAGAAGCTTAGAAGAAAACGATGTTTTTTTTCTTTGGTCGTTACAGTACGAAAGAAAAAAAAATGCTGTTATCTCCGTCAATATTAATTTTTTTCTATTTAGATTTGCTTTTCATAGCTGTTTAAGACAATCTTGATGTATTTTGATACTTTGACAACGATTTTTCCTGTAGTTTAGAAGAAAACGATATTTTTGTTCTTAGGTCGTTATAGTATGATAGAAATAAAAATTTCGTCAATATTAATTTTTTTTCGATTTAGATTTGCTTTTCATAGCTGTTTAAGACAATCTTGATGTATTTTGACACTTTGACAACGATTTTTCCAGTAGTTTAGAAGAAAACGATGTTTTTTTTTATTTGGTGGTTACAGTACGAAAGAAAAAAAAAAAGCTGTTTTCTCCGTCAATTATAATTTTTTTTCGATGTAGATTTGCTGTTCATAGCTGTTTAAGACAATCTTGATGTATTTTGATACTTTGACAACGATTTTTCCAGTAGCTTAGAAGAAAACGATGTTTTTGTTCTTAGGTCGTTACAGTATGATAGAAAAAAAAATTTCGTCAATTATAATTTGTTTTCGATTTAGATTTGCTTTTCATAGCTGTTTAAGACAATCTTGATGTAATTTGATACTTTGGCAACGATTTTTCCAGTAGTTTAGAAGAAAACGATGTTTTTTTTTTCTATGGTCGTTACAGTACGAAAGAAAAAAAAATGCTGTTAACTCCGTCAATGTTAATTTTTTTCGATTTAGATTTGCTTTTCATAGCTGTTTAAGACAATCTTGATGTATTTTGACACTTTGACAACGATTTTTCCAGTAGTTTAGAAGAAAACGATGTTTTTTTTTCTTAGGTCGTTACAGTATGATAGAAAAAAAAATTTCGTCAATGTTAATTTTTTTTCTATTTAGATTTGCTTTTCATAGCTGTTTAAGACAATCTTGATGTATTTTGATACTTTGACAACGATTTTTCCAGTAGCTTAGAAGAAAACGATGTTTATTTGTATTTGGTCGTTACAGTACGAAAGAAAAAAAAAGCTGTTATCTCCGTCAATTATAATTTGTTTTCGATTTAGATTTGCTTTTCATAGCTGTTTAAGACAATCTTGATGTATTTTGATACTTTGACAACGATTTTTCCAGTAGCTTAGAAGAAAACGATGTTTTTCTTCTTTGGTCGTTACAGTACGAAAGAAAAAAAAATGCCGTTATCTCCGTCAATATTATTTTTTTTCTATTTAGATTTGCTTTTCATAGCTGTTTAAGACAATCTTGATGTATTTTGATACTTTGACAACGATTTTTCCTGTAGTTTAGAAGAAAACGATATTTTTGTTCTTAGGTCGTTATAGTATGATAGAAATAAAAATTTCGTCAATATTTTTTTTTTTTCGATTTAGATTTGCTTTTCATAGCTGTTTAAGACAATCTTGATGTATTTTGACACTTTGGCAACGATTTTTCCAGTAGTTTAAAAGAAAACGATGTTTTTTTTTATTTGGTGGTTACAGTACGAAAGCAAAAAAAATAGCTGTTATCTCCGTCAATTATAATTTTTTTTCGATTTAGATTTGCTGTTCATAGCTGTTTAAGACAATCTTGATGTATTTTGATACTTTGACAACGATTTTTCCAGTAGCTTAGAAGAAAACGATGTTTTTTTTTATTTGGTGGTTACAGTACGAAAGAAAAAAAAAAGCTGTTATCTCCGTCAATTATAATTTGTTTTCGATGTAGATTTGCTGTTCATAGCTGTTTAAGACAATCTTGATGTATTTTGATACTTTGACAACGATTTTTCCAGTAGCTTAGAAGAAAACGATTTTTTTTTTTCTTTGGTCGTTACAGTACGAAAGAAAAAACAAATGATGTTAACTCCGTCAATGTTAATTCTTTTTCCAGTAGTTTTGCTCTTCATAGCTGTTTAAGACAATCTTGATGTATTTTGATACTTTGACAACGATTTTTCCAGTAGCTTAGAAGAAAACGATGTTTTGTTCTTAGGTCGTTACAGTATGATAGAAAAAAAATTTCGTCAATTATAATTTGTTTTCGATTTAGATTTGCTGTTCATAGCTGTTTAAGACAATCTTGATGTATTTTGATACTTTGACAACGATTTTTCCAGTAGCTTAGAAGAAAACGATGTTTTTGTTCTTAGGTCGTTACAGTATGATAGAAAAAAAAATTTCGTCAATTATAATTTGTTTTCGATTTAGATTTGCTGTTCATAGCTGTTTAAGACAATCTTGATGTATTTTGATACTTTGACAACGATTTTTCCAGTAGCTTAGAAGAAAACGATGTTTTTTTTCTTTGGTCGTTACAGTACGAAAGAAAAAAAAATGCTGTTAACTCCGTAAATGTTAATTTTTTTCTATTTAGATTTGCTTTTCATAGCTGTTTAAGACAATCTTGATGTATTTTGATACTTTGACAACGATTTTTCCAGTAGCTTAGAAGAAAACGATGTTTATTTGTATTTGGTCGTTACAGTACGAAAGAAAAAAAAAAGCTGTTAACTCCGTCAATTATAATTTGTTTTCGATTTAGATTTGCTTTTCATAGCTGTTTAAGACAATCTTGATGTATTTTGATACTTTGACAAAGATTTTTCCAGTAGCTTAGAAGAAAACGATGTTTTTTTTCTTTGGTCGTTACAGTACGAAAGAAAAAAAAATGCTGTTATCTCCGTCAATATTAATTTTTTTCTATTTAGATTTGCTTTTCATAGCTGTTTAAGACAATCTTGATGTATTTTGATACTTTGACAACGATTTTTCCTGTAGTTTAGAAGAAAACGATATTTTTGTTCTTAGGTCGTTATAGTATGATAGAAATAAAAATTTCGTCAATATTAATTTTTTTTCGATTTAGATTTGCTTTTCATAGCTGTTTAAGACAATCTTGATGTATTTTGACACTTTGACAACGATTTTTCCAGTAGTTTAGAAGAAAACGATGTTTATTTGTATTTGGTCGTTACAGTACGAAAGAAAAAAAAAAGCTGTTATCTCCGTCAATTATAATTTGTTTTCGATTTAGATTTGCTTTTCATAGCTGTTTAAGACAATCTTGATGTATTTTGATACTTTGACAACGATTTTTCCAGAAGCTTAGAAGAAAACGATGTTTTTTTTCTTTGGTCGTTACAGTACGAAAGAAAAAAAAATGCTGTTATCTCCGTCAATATTAATTTTTTTCTATTTAGATTTGCTTTTCATAGCTGTTTAAGACAATCTTGATGTATTTTGATACTTTGACAACGATTTTTCCTGTAGTTTAGAAGAAAACGATATTTTTGTTCTTAGGTCGTTATAGTATGATAGAAATAAAAATTTCGTCAATTATAATTTTTTTTCGATTTAGATTTGCTTTTCATAGCTGTTTAAGACAATCTTGATGTATTTTGACAACGATTTTTCCAGTAGTTTAGAAGAAAACGATGTTTTTTTTTATTTGGTGGTTACAGTACGAAAGAAAAAAAAATGCTGTTATCTCCGTCAATTATAATTTGTTTTCGATGTAGATTTGCTGTTCATAGCTGTTTAAGACAATCTTGATGTATTTTGATACTTTGACAACGATTTTTCCAGTAGCTTAGAAGAAAACGATGTTTTTTTTTTCTTTGGTCGTTACAGTACGAAAGAAAAAACAAATGATGTTAACTCCGTCAATGTTAATTCTTTTTCCAGTAGTTTTGCTCTTCATAGCTGTTTAAGACAATCTTGATGTATTTTGATACTTTGACAACGATTTTTCCAGTAGCTTAGAAGAAAACGATGTTTTGTTCTTAGGTCGTTACAGTATGATAGAAAAAAAAATTCGTCAATTATAATTTGTTTTCGATTTAGATTTGCTGTTCATAGCTGTTTAAGACAATCTTGATGTATTTTGATACTTTGACAACGATTTTTCCAGTAGCTTTGAAGAAAACGATGTTTTTGTTCTTAGGTCGTTACAGTATGATAGAAAAAAAAATTTCGTCAATTATAATTTGTTTTCGATTTAGATTTGCTGTTCATAGCTGTTTAAGACAATCTTGATGTATTTTGATACTTTGACAACGATTTTTCCAGTAGCTTAGAAGAAAACGATGTTTTTTTTCTTTGGTCGTTACAGTACGAAAGAAAAAAAAATGCTGTTAACTCCGTAAATGTTAATTTTTTTCTATTTAGATTTGCTTTTCATAGCTGTTTAAGACAATCTTGATGTATTTTGATACTTTGACAACGATTTTTCCAGTAGCTTAGAAGAAAACGATGTTTATTTGTATTTGGTCGTTACAGTACGAAAGAAAAAAAAAAGCTGTTATCTCCGTCAATTATAATTTGTTTTCGATTTAGATTTGCTTTTCATAGCTGTTTAAGACAATCTTGATGTATTTTGATACTTTGACAACGATTTTTCCAGTAGCTTATAAGAAAACGATGTTTTTTTTCTTTGGTCGTTACAGTACGAAAGAAAAAAAAATGCTGTTATCTCCGTCAATATTAATTTTTTTCTATTTAGATTTGCTTTTCATAGCTGTTTAAGACAATCTTGATGTATTTTGATACTTTGACAACGATTTTTCCTGTAGTTTAGAAGAAAACGATATTTTTGTTCTTAGGTCGTTATAGTATGATAGAAATAAAAATTTCGTCAATATTAATTTTTTTTCGATTTAGATTTGCTTTTCATAGCTGTTTAAGACAATCTTGATGTATTTTGACACTTTGACAACGATTTTTCCAGTAGTTTAGATTTTTCCAGTAGTTTAAAAGAAAACGATGTTTTTTTTTATTTGGTGGTTACAGTACGAAAGCAAAAAAAATAGCTGTTATCTCCGTCAATTATAATTTTTTTTCGATTTAGATTTGCTGTTCATAGCTGTTTAAGACAATCTTGATGTATTTTGATACTTTGACAACGATTTTTCCAGTAGCTTAGAAGAAAACGATGTTTTTTTTTATTTGGTGGTTACAGTACGAAAGAAAAAAAAATGCTGTTATCTCCGTCAATTATAATTTGTTTTCGATGTAGATTTGCTGTTCATAGCTGTTTAAGACAATCTTGATGTATTTTGATACTTTGACAACGATTTTTCCAGTAGCTTAGAAGAAAACGATGTTTTTTTTTTCTTTGGTCGTTACAGTACGAAAGAAAAAACAAATGATGTTAACTCCGTCAATGTTAATTCTTTTTCCAGTAGTTTTGCTCTTCATAGCTGTTTAAGACAATCTTGATGTATTTTGATACTTTGACAACGATTTTTCCAGTAGCTTAGAAGAAAACGATGTTTTGTTCTTAGGTCGTTACAGTATGATAGAAAAAAAAATTCGTCAATTATAATTTGTTTTCGATTTAGATTTGCTGTTCATAGCTGTTTAAGACAATCTTGATGTATTTTGATACTTTGACAACGATTTTTCCAGTAGCTTTGAAGAAAACGATGTTTTTGTTCTTAGGTCGTTACAGTATGATAGAAAAAAAAATTTCGTCAATTATAATTTGTTTTCGATTTAGATTTGCTGTTCATAGCTGTTTAAGACAATCTTGATGTATTTTGATACTTTGACAACGATTTTTCCAGTAGCTTAGAAGAAAACGATGTTTTTTTTCTTTGGTCGTTACAGTACGAAAGAAAAAAAAATGCTGTTAACTCCGTAAATGTTAATTTTTTTCTATTTAGATTTGCTTTTCATAGCTGTTTAAGACAATCTTGATGTATTTTGATACTTTGACAACGATTTTTCCAGTAGCTTAGAAGAAAACGATGTTTATTTGTATTTGGTCGTTACAGTACGAAAGAAAAAAAAAAGCTGTTATCTCCGTCAATTATAATTTGTTTTCGATTTAGATTTGCTTTTCATAGCTGTTTAAGACAATCTTGATGTATTTTGATACTTTGACAACGATTTTTCCAGTAGCTTATAAGAAAACGATGTTTTTTTTCTTTGGTCGTTACAGTACGAAAGAAAAAAAAATGCTGTTATCTCCGTCAATATTAATTTTTTTCTATTTAGATTTGCTTTTCATAGCTGTTTAAGACAATCTTGATGTATTTTGATACTTTGACAACGATTTTTCCTGTAGTTTAGAAGAAAACGATATTTTTGTTCTTAGGTCGTTATAGTATGATAGAAATAAAAATTTCGTCAATATTAATTTTTTTTCGATTTAGATTTGCTTTTCATAGCTGTTTAAGACAATCTTGATGTATTTTGACACTTTGACAACGATTTTTCCAGTAGTTTAGAAGAAAACGATGTTTTTTTTTATTTGGTGGTTACAGTACGAAAGAAAAAAAAAAGCTGTTTTCTCCGTCAATTATAATTTTTTTTCGATGTAGATTTGCTGTTCATAGCTGTTTAAGACAATCTTGATGTATTTTGATACTTTGACAACGATTTTTCCAGTAGCTTAGAAGAAAACGATGTTTTTGTTCTTAGGTCGTTACAGTATGATAGAAAAAAAAATTTCGTCAATTATAATTTGTTTTCGATTTAGATTTGCTTTTCATAGCTGTTTAAGACAATCTTGATGTATTTTGATACTTTGGCAACGATTTTTCCAGTAGTTTAGAAGAAAACGATGTTTTTTTTTTCTATGGTCGTTACAGTACGAAAGAAAAAAAAATGCTGTTAACTCCGTCAATGTTAATTTTTTTCGATTTAGATTTGCTTTTCATAGCTGTTTAAGACAATCTTGATGTATTTTGACACTTTGACAACGATTTTTCCAGTAGTTTAGAAGAAAACGATGTTTTTTTTTCTTAGGTCGTTACAGTATGATAGAAAAAAAAATTTCGTCAATGTTAATTTTTTTTCTATTTAGATTTGCTTTTCATAGCTGTTTAAGACAATCTTGATGTATTTTGATACTTTGACAACGATTTTTCCAGTAGCTTAGAAGAAAACGATGTTTATTTGTATTTGGTCGTTACAGTACGAAAGAAAAAAAAAGCTGTTATCTCCGTCAATTATAATTTGTTTTCGATTTAGATTTGCTTTTCATAGCTGTTTAAGACAATCTTGATGTATTTTGATACTTTGACAACGATTTTTCCAGTAGCTTAGAAGAAAACGATGTTTTTCTTCTTTGGTCGTTACAGTACGAAAGAAAAAAAAATGCCGTTATCTCCGTCAATATTATTTTTTTTCTATTTAGATTTGCTTTTCATAGCTGTTTAAGACAATCTTGATGTATTTTGATACTTTGACAACGATTTTTCCTGTAGTTTAGAAGAAAACGATATTTTTGTTCTTAGGTCGTTATAGTATGATAGAAATAAAAATTTCGTCAATATTATTTTTTTTTCGATTTAGATTTGCTTTTCATAGCTGTTTAAGACAATCTTGATGTATTTTGACACTTTGGCAACGATTTTTCCAGTAGTTTAAAAGAAAACGATGTTTTTTTTTATTTGGTGGTTACAGTACGAAAGCAAAAAAAATAGCTGTTATCTCCGTCAATTATAATTTTTTTTCGATTTAGATTTGCTGTTCATAGCTGTTTAAGACAATCTTGATGTATTTTGATACTTTGACAACGATTTTTCCAGTAGCTTAGAAGAAAACGATGTTTTTGTTCTTAGGTCGTTACAGTATGATAGAAAAAAAAATTTCGTCAATTATAATTTGTTTTCGATTTAGATTTGCTTTTCATAGCTGTTTAAGACAATCTTGATGTATTTTGATACTTTGGCAACGATTTTTCCAGTAGTTTAGAAGAAAAGGATGTTTATTTGTATTTGGTCGTTACAGTACGAAAGAAAAAAAAAAGCTGTTAACTCCGTCAATTATAATTTGTTTTCGATTTAGATTTGCTTTTCATAGCTGTTTAAGACAATCTTGATGTATTTTGATACTTTGACAAAGATTTTTCCAGTAGCTTAGAAGAAAACGATGTTTTTTTTCTTTGGTCGTTACAGTACGAAAGAAAAAAAAATGCTGTTATCTCCGTCAATATTAATTTTTTTCTATTTAGATTTGCTTTTCATAGCTGTTTAAGACAATCTTGATGTATTTTGATACTTTGACAACGATTTTTCCTGTAGTTTAGAAGAAAACGATGTTTTTTTTCTTTGGTCGTTACAGTACGAAAGAAAAAAAAATGCTGTTAACTCCGTAAATGTTAATTTTTTTCTATTTAGATTTGCTTTTCATAGCTGTTTAAGACAATCTTGATGTATTTTGATACTTTGACAACGATTTTTCCAGTAGCTTAGAAGAAAACGATGTTTATTTGTATTTGGTCGTTACAGTACGAAAGAAAAAAAAAAGCTGTTAACTCCGTCAATTATAATTTGTTTTCGATTTAGATTTGCTTTTCATAGCTGTTTAAGACAATCTTGATGTATTTTGATACTTTGACAAAGATTTTTCCAGTAGCTTAGAAGAAAACGATGTTTTTTTTCTTTGGTCGTTACAGTACGAAAGAAAAAAAAATGCTGTTATCTCCGTCAATATTAATTTTTTTCTATTTAGATTTGCTTTTCATAGCTGTTTAAGACAATCTTGATGTATTTTGATACTTTGACAACGATTTTTCCTGTAGTTTAGAAGAAAACGATATTTTTGTTCTTAGGTCGTTATAGTATGATAGAAATAAAAATTTCGTCAATATTAATTTTTTTTCGATTTAGATTTGCTTTTCATAGCTGTTTAAGACAATCTTGATGTATTTTGACACTTTGACAACGATTTTTCCAGTAGTTTAGAAGAAAACGATGTTTATTTGTATTTGGTCGTTACAGTACGAAAGAAAAAAAAAAGCTGTTATCTCCGTCAATTATAATTTGTTTTCGATTTAGATTTGCTTTTCATAGCTGTTTAAGACAATCTTGATGTATTTTGATACTTTGACAACGATTTTTCCAGAAGCTTAGAAGAAAACGATGTTTTTTTTCTTTGGTCGTTACAGTACGAAAGAAAAAAAAATGCTGTTATCTCCGTCAATATTAATTTTTTTCTATTTAGATTTGCTTTTCATAGCTGTTTAAGACAATCTTGATGTATTTTGATACTTTGACAACGATTTTTCCTGTAGTTTAGAAGAAAACGATATTTTTGTTCTTAGGTCGTTATAGTATGATAGAAATAAAAATTTCGTCAATATTAATTTTTTTTCGATTTAGATTTGCTTTTCATAGCTGTTTAAGACAATCTTGATGTATTTTGACAACGATTTTTCCAGTAGTTTAGAAGAAAACGATGTTTTTTTTTATTTGGTGGTTACAGTACGAAAGAAAAAAAAATGCTGTTATCTCCGTCAATTATAATTTGTTTTCGATGTAGATTTGCTGTTCATAGCTGTTTAAGACAATCTTGATGTATTTTGATACTTTGACAACGATTTTTCCAGTAGCTTAGAAGAAAACGATGTTTTTTTTTTCTTTGGTCGTTACAGTACGAAAGAAAAAACAAATGATGTTAACTCCGTCAATGTTAATTCTTTTTCCAGTAGTTTTGCTCTTCATAGCTGTTTAAGACAATCTTGATGTATTTTGATACTTTGACAACGATTTTTCCAGTAGCTTAGAAGAAAACGATGTTTTGTTCTTAGGTCGTTACAGTATGATAGAAAAAAAATTTCGTCAATTATAATTTGTTTTCGATTTAGATTTGCTGTTCATAGCTGTTTAAGACAATCTTGATGTATTTTGATACTTTGACAACGATTTTTCCAGTAGCTTTGAAGAAAACGATGTTTTTGTTCTTAGGTCGTTACAGTATGATAGAAAAAAAAATTTCGTCAATTATAATTTGTTTTCGATTTAGATTTGCTGTTCATAGCTGTTTAAGACAATCTTGATGTATTTTGATACTTTGACAACGATTTTTCCAGTAGCTTAGAAGAAAACGATGTTTTTTTTCTTTGGTCGTTACAGTACGAAAGAAAAAAAAATGCTGTTAACTCCGTAAATGTTAATTTTTTTCTATTTAGATTTGCTTTTCATAGCTGTTTAAGACAATCTTGATGTATTTTGATACTTTGACAACGATTTTTCCAGTAGCTTAGAAGAAAACGATGTTTATTTGTATTAGGTCGTTACAGTACGAAAGAAAAAAAAAAGCTGTTATCTCCGTCAATTATAATTTGTTTTCGATTTAGATTTGCTTTTCATAGCTGTTTAAGACAATCTTGATGTATTTTGATACTTTGACAACGATTTTTCCAGTAGCTTATAAGAAAACGATGTTTTTTTTCTTTGGTCGTTACAGTACGAAAGAAAAAAAAATGCTGTTATCTCCGTCAATATTAATTTTTTTCTATTTAGATTTGCTTTTCATAGCTGTTTAAGACAATCTTGATGTATTTTGATACTTTGACAACGATTTTTCCTGTAGTTTAGAAGAAAACGATATTTTTGTTCTTAGGTCGTTATAGTATGATAGAAATAAAAATTTCGTCAATATTAATTTTTTTTCGATTTAGATTTGCTTTTCATAGCTGTTTAAGACAATCTTGATGTATTTTGACACTTTGACAACGATTTTTCCAGTAGTTTAGAAGAAAACGATGTTTTTTTTTATTTGGTGGTTACAGTACGAAAGAAAAAAAAAAGCTGTTTTCTCCGTCAATTATAATTTTTTTTCGATGTAGATTTGCTGTTCATAGCTGTTTAAGACAATCTTGATGTATTTTGATACTTTGACAACGATTTTTCCAGTAGCTTAGAAGAAAACGATGTTTTTGTTCTTAGGTCGTTACAGTATGATAGAAAAAAAAATTTCGTCAATTATAATTTGTTTTCGATTTAGATTTGCTTTTCATAGCTGTTTAAGACAATCTTGATGTATTTTGATACTTTGGCAACGATTTTTCCAGTAGTTTAGAAGAAAACGATGTTTTTTTTTCTATGGTCGTTACAGTACGAAAGAAAAAAAAAAGCTGTTAACTCCGTCAATGTTAATTTTTTTCGATTTAGATTTGCTTTTCATAGCTGTTTAAGACAATCTTGATGTATTTTGACACTTTGACAACGATTTTTCCAGTAGTTTAGAAGAAAACGATGTTTTTTTTTCTTAGGTCGTTACAGTATGATAGAAAAAAAAATTTCGTCAATGTTAATTTTTTTTCTATTTAGATTTGCTTTTCATAGCTGTTTAAGACAATCTTGATGTATTTTGATACTTTGACAACGATTTTTCCAGTAGCTTAGAAGAAAACGATGTTTATTTGTATTTGGTCGTTACAGTACGAAAGAAAAAAAAAGCTGTTATCTCCGTCAATTATAATTTGTTTTCGATTTAGATTTGCTTTTCATAGCTGTTTAAGACAATCTTGATGTATTTTGATACTTTGACAACGATTTTTCCAGTAGCTTAGAAGAAAACGATGTTTTTCTTCTTTGGTCGTTACAGTACGAAAGAAAAAAAAATGCCGTTATCTCCGTCAATATTATTTTTTTTCTATTTAGATTTGCTTTTCATAGCTGTTTAAGACAATCTTGATGTATTTTGATACTTTGACAACGATTTTTCCTGTAGTTTAGAAGAAAACGATATTTTTGTTCTTAGGTCGTTATAGTATGATAGAAATAAAAATTTCGTCAATATTAATTTTTTTTCGATTTAGATTTGCTTTTCATAGCTGTTTAAGACAATCTTGATGTATTTTGACACTTTGGCAACGATTTTTCCAGTAGTTTAGAAGAAAACGATGTTTTTTTTTATTTGGTGGTTACAGTACGAAAGCAAAAAAAATAGCTGTTATCTCCGTCAATTATAATTTTTTTTCGATTTAGATTTGCTGTTCATAGCTGTTTAAGACAATCTTGATGTATTTTGATACTTTGACAACGATTTTTCCAGTAGCTTAGAAGAAAACGATGTTTTTGTTCTTAGGTCGTTACAGTATGATAGAAAAAAAAATTTCGTCAATTATAATTTGTTTTCGATTTAGATTTGCTTTTCATAGCTGTTTAAGACAATCTTGATGTATTTTGATACTTTGGCAACGATTTTTCCAGTAGTTTAGAAGAAAACGATGTTTTTTTTTTCTATGGTCGTTACAGTACGAAAGAAAAAAAAATGCTGTTAACTCCGTCAATGTTAATTTTTTTCGATTTAGATTTGCTTTTCATAGCTGTTTAAGACAATCTTGATGTATTTTGACACTTTGACAACGATTTTTCCAGTAGCTTAGAAGAAAACGATGTTTATTTTTATTTGGTCGTTACAGTACGAAAGAAAAAAAATGCTGTTATCTCCGTCAATTATAATTTGTTTTCGATTTAGATTTGCTTTTCATAGCTGTTTAAGACAATCTTGATGTATTTTGATACTTTGACAACGATTTTTCCAGTAGCTTAGAAGAAAACGATGTTTTTTTTCTTTGGTCGTTACAGTACGAAAGAAAAAAAAATGCTGTTATCTCTGTCAATATTAACTTTTTTCGATTTAGATTTGCTTTTCATAGCTGCTTAAGACAATCTTGATGTATTTTGATACTTTGACAACGATTTTTCCTGTAGCTTAGAAGAAAACGATATTTTTGTTCTTAGGTCGTTATAGTATGATAGAAATAAAAATTTCGTCAATATTAAATATTTTTCGATTTAGATTTGCTTTTCATAGCTGTTTAAGACAATCTTGATGTATTTTGATACTTTGACAACGATTTTTCCAGTAGTTTAGAAGAAAACGATGTTTTTTTTATTTGGTGGTTACAGTACGAAAGAAAAAGAAATGCTGTTATATCCGTCAATATTAACTTTTTTCGATTTAGATTTGCTTTTCATAGCTGCTTAAGACAATCTTGATGTATTTTGATACTTTGACAACGATTTTTCCAGTAGCTTAGAAGAAAACGATATTTTTGTTCTTAGGTCGTTATAGTATGATAGAAATAAAAATTTCGTCAATATTAAATATTTTTCGATTTAGATTTGCTTTTCATAGCTGTTTAAGACAATCTTGATGTATTTTGACACTTTGACAACGATTTTTCCAGTAGTTTAGAAGAAAACGATGTTTTTTTTTATTTGGTGGTAACAGTACAAAAGAAAAAAAAATAGCTGTTATCTCCGTCAATTATAATTTGTTTTCGATTTAGATTTGCTGTTCATAGCTGTTTAAGACAATCTTGATGTATTTTGATACTTTGACAACGATTTTTCCAGTAGCTTAGAAGAAAACGATGTTTTTGTTCTTAGGTCGTTACAGTATGATAGAAAAAAAAATTTCGTCAATTATAATTTGTTTTCGATTTAGATTTGCTTTTCATAGCTGTTTAAGACAATCTTGATGTATTTTGATACTTTGGCAACGATTTTTCCAGTAGTTTAGAAGAAAACGATGTTTTTTTTTCTATGGTCGTTACAGTACGAAAGAAAAAAAAATGCTGTTAACTCCGTCAATGTTAATTTTTTTCGATTTAGATTTGCTTTTCATAGCAGTTTGCGACAATCTTGATGTATTTTGACACTTTGACAACGATTTTTCCAGTAGTTTAGAAGAAAACGATGTTTTTTTTTCTTAGGTCGTTACAGTATGATAGAAAAAAAAATTTCGTCAATGTTAATTTTTTTTCTATTTAGATTTGCTTTTCATAGCTGTTTAAGACAATCTTGATGTATTTTGATACTTTGACAACGATTTTTCCAGTAGCTTAGAAGAAAACGATGTTTATTTTTATTTGGTCGTTACAGTACGAAAGAAAAAAAAAAGATGTTATCTCCATCAATTATAATTTGTTTTCGATTTAGATTTGCTTTTCATAGCTGTTTAAGACAATCTTGATGTATTTTGATACTTTGACAACGATTTTTCCAGTAGCTTAGAAGAAAACGATGTTTTTTTTCTTTGGTCGTTACAGTACGAAAGAAAAAAAAATGCTGTTATCTCCGTCAATATTAATTTTTTTCTATTTAGATTTGCTTTTCATAGCTGTTTAAGACAATCTTGATGTATTTTGATACTTTGACAACGATTTTTCCTGTAGTTTAGAAGAAAACGATGTTTTTTTTTCTTAGGTCGTTACAGTATGATAGAAAAAAAAATTTCGTCAATGTTAATTTTTTTTCTATTTAGATTTGATTTTCATAGCTGTTTAAGACAATCTTGATGTATTTTGATACTTTGACAACGATTTTTCCAGTAGCTTAGAAGAAAACGATGTTTATTTTTATTTGGTCGTTACAGTACGAAAGAAAAAAAAATGCTGTTATCTCCGTCAATTATAATTTGTTTTCGATTTAGATTTGCTTTTCATAGCTGTTTAAGACAATCTTGATGTATTTTGATACTTTGACAACGATTTTTCCAGTAGCTTAGAAGAAAACGATGTTTTTTTTCTTTGGTCGTTACAGTACGAAAGAAAAAAAAATGCTGTTATCTCCGTCAATATTAATTTTTTTCTATTTAGATTTGCTTTTCATAGCTGTTTAAGACAATCTTGATGTATTTTGATACTTTGACAACGATTTTTCCAGTAGCTTAGAAGAAAACGATGTTTCTGTTCTTAAGTCGTTACAGTATGATAGAAAAAAAAATTTCGTCAATTATAATTTGTTTTCGATTTAGATTTGCTGTTCATAGCTGTTTAAGACAATCTTGATGTATTTTGATACTTTGACAACGATTTTTCCAGTAGTTTAGAAGAAAACGATGTTTTTTTTCTTTGGTCGTTAGAGTACGAGAGAAAAAAAAATGCTGTTAACTCCGTCAATGTTAATTTTTTTCGATTTAGATTTGCTTTTCATAGCTGTTTGAGACAATCTTGATGTATTTTGACACTTTGACAACGATTTTTCCAGTAGTTTAGAAGAAAACGATGTTTTTTTTTCTTAGGTCGTTACAGTATGATAGAAAAAAAAATTTCGTCAATGTTAATTTTTTTTCTATTTAGATTTGCTTTTCATAGCTGTTTAAGACAATCTTGATGTATTTTGATACTTTGACAACGATTTTTCCAGTAGCTTAGAAGGAAACGATGTTTAATTTTATTTGGTCGTTACAGTACGAAAGAAAAAAAAAAGCTGTTATCTCCATCAATTATAATTTGTTTTCGATTTAGATTTTCTTTTCATAGCTGTTTAAGACAATCTTGATGTATTTTGATACTTTGACAACGATTTTTCCAGTAGCTTAGAAGAAAACGATGTTTTTTTTCTTTGGTCGTTACAGTACGAAAGAAAAAAAAATGCTGTTATCTCCGTCAATATTAATTTTTTTCTATTTAGCTTTGCTTTTCATAGCTGTTTAAGACAATCTTGATGTATTTTGATACTTTGACAACGATTTTTCCAGTAGCTTAGAAGAAAACGATGTTTTTGTTCTTAGGTCGTTACAGTATGATAGAAAAAAAAATTTCGTCAATTATAATTTGTTTTCGATTTAGATTTGCTGTTCATAGCTGTTTAAGACAATCTTGATGTATTTTGATACTTTGACAACGATTTTTCCAGTAGCTTAGAAGAAAACGATGTTTTTGTTCTTAGGTCGTTACAGTATGATAGAAAAAAAAATTTCGTCAATTATAATTTGTTTTCGATTTAGATTTGCTGTTCATAGCTGTTTAAGACAATCTTGATGTATTTTGATACTTTGACAACGATTTTTCCAGTAGCTTAGAAGAAAACGATGTTTATTTTTATTTGGTCGTTACAGTACGAAAAAAAAAAAAAAAGCTGTTATCTCCGTCAATTATAATTTATTTTCGATTTAGATTAGCTTTTCATAGCTGTTTAAGACAATCTTGATGTATTTTGATACTTTGACAACGATTTTTCCAGTAGCTTAGAAGAAAACGATGTTTTTTTTCTTTGGTCGTTACAGTACGAAAGAAAAAAAAATGCTGTTATCTCCGTCAATATTAATTTTTTTCTATTTATATTTGCTTTTCATAGCTGTTTAAGACAATCTTGATGTATTTTGATACTTTGACAACGATTTTTCCTGTCGTTTAGAAGAAAACGATATTTTTGTTCTTAGGTCGTTATAGTATGATAGAAATAAAAATTTCGTCAATATTAATTTTTTTTCGATTTAGATTTGCTTTTCATAGCTGTTTAAGACAATCTTGATGTATTTTGACACTTTGACAACGATTTTTCCAGTAGTTTAGAAGAAAACGATGTTTTTTTTTATTTGGTGGTTACAGTACGAAAGAAAAAAAAATAGCTGTTATCTCCGTCAATTATAATTTTTTTTCGATTTAGATTTGCTGTTCATAGCTGTTTAAGACAATCTTGATGTATTTTGATACTTTGACAACGATTTTTCCAGTTGCTTAGAAGAAAACGATGTTTTTGTTCTTAGGTCGTTACAGTATGATAGAAAAAAAAATTTTGTCAATTATAATTTGTTTTCGATTTAGATTTGCTTTTCATAGCTGTTTAAGACAATCTTGATGTATTTTGATACTTTGGCAACGATTTTTCCAGTAGTTTAGAAGAAAATGATGTTTTTTTTTTCTATGGTCGTTACAGTACGAAAAAAAAAAAAATGCTGTTAACTCCGTCAATGTTAATTTTTTTCGATTTAGATTTGCTTTTCATAGCTGTTTAAGACAATCTTGATGTATTTTGACACTTTGACAACGATTTTTCCAGTAGTTTAGAAGAAAACGATGTTTTTTTTTCTTAGGTCGTTACAGTATGATAGAAAAAAAAATTTCGTCAATGTTAATTTTTTTTCTATTTAGATTTGCTTTTCATAGCTGTCTAAGACAATCTTGATGTATTTTGATACTTTGACAACGATTTTTCCAGTAGCTTAGAAGAAAACGATGTTTTTGTTCTTAGGTCGTTACAGTATGATAGAAAAAAAAATTTCGTCAATTATAATTTGTTTTCGATTTAGATTTGCTGTTCATAGCTGTTTAAGACTATCTTGATGTATTTTGATACTTTGACAACGATTTTTCCAGTAGCTTAGAAGAAAACGATGTTTTTGTTCTTAGGTCGTTACAGTATGATAGAAAAAAAAATTTCGTCAATTATAATTTGTTTTCGATTTAGATTTGCTGTTCATAGCTGTTTAAGACAATCTTGATGTATTTTGATACTTTGACAACGATTTTTCCAGTAGCTTAGAAGAAAACGATGTTTATTTTTATTTGGTCGTTACAGTACGAAATAAAAAAAAAAGCTGTTATCTCCATCAATTATAATTTGTTTTCGATTTAGATTTGCTTTTCATAGCTGTTTAAGACAATCTTGATGTATTTTGATACTTTGACAACGATTTTTCCAGTAGCTTAGAAGAAAACGATGTTTTTTTTCTTTGGTCGTTACAGTACGAAAGAAAAAAAAATGCTGTTATCTCCGTCAATATTAATTTTTTTCTATTTAGATTTGCTTTTCATAGCTGTTTAAGACAATCTTGATGTATTTTGATACTTTGACAACGATTTTTCCTGTAGCTTAGAAGAAAACGATGTTTTTGTTCTTAGGTCGTTACAGTATGATAGAAAAAAAAATTTCGTCAATTATAATTTGTTTTCGATTAAGATTTGCTGTTCATAGCTGTTTAAGACAATCTTGATGTATTTTGATACTTTGACAACGATTTTTCCAGTAGCTTAGAAGAAAACGATGTTTTTGTTCTTAGGTCGTTACAGTATGATAGAAAAAAAAATTTCGTCAATTATAATTTGTTTTCGATTTAGATTTGCTGTTCATAGCTGTTTAAGACAATCTTGATGTATTTTGATACTTTGACAACGATTTTTCCAGTAGCTTAGAAGAAAACGATGTTTATTTTTATTTGGTCGTTACAGTACGAAAGAAAAAAAAAAGCTGTTATCTCCGTCAATTATAATTTGTTTTCGATTTAGATTTGCTTTTCATAGCTGTTTAAGACAATCTTGATGTATTTTGATACTTTGACAACGATTTTTCCAGTAGCTTAGAAGAAAACGATGTTTTTTTTCTTTGGTCGTTACAGTACGAAAGAAAAAAAAATGCTGTTATCTCCGTCAATATTAATTTTTTTCTATTTAGATTTGCTTTTCATAGCTGTTTAAGACAATCTTGATGTATTTTGATACTTTGACAACGATTTTTCCTGTAGTTTAGAAGAAAACGATATTTTTGTTCTTAGGTCGTTATAGTATGATAGAAATAAAAATTTCGTCAATATTAATTTGTTTTCGATTTAGATTTGCTTTTCATAGCTATTTAAGACAATCTTGATGTATTTTGATACTTTGACAACGATTTTTCCAGTAGCTTAGAAGAAAACGATGTTTTTTTTCTTTGGTCGTTACAGTACGAAAGAAAAAAAAATGCTGTTATCTCCGTCAATATTAATTTTTTTCTATTTAGATTTGCTTTTCATAGCTGTTTAAGACAATCTTGATGTAATTTGATACTTTGACAACGATTTTTAATGTAGTTTAGAAGAAAACGATATTTTTGTTCTTAGGTCGTTACAGTATGATAGAAAAAAAAATTTCGTCAATTATAATTTGTTTTCGATTTAGATTAGCTTTTCATAGCTGTTTAAGACAATCTTGATGTATTTTGATACTTTGGCAACGATTTTTCCAGTAGTTTAGAAGAAAACGATGTTTTTTTTTTTCTATGGTCGTTACAGTACGAAAGAAAAAAAAATGCTGTTAACTCCGTCAATGTTAATTTTTTTCGATTTAGATTTGCTTTTCATAGCTGTTTAAGACAATCTTGATGTATTTTGACACTTTGACAACGATTTTTCCAGTAGTTTAGAAGAAAACGATGTTTTTTTTTCTTAGGTCGTTACAGTATGATAGAAAAAAAAATTTCGTCAATGTTAATTTTTTTTCTATTTAGATTTGCTTTTCATAGCTGTTTAAGACAATCTTGATGTATTTTGATACTTTGACAACGATTTTTCCAGTAGCTTAGAAGAAAACGATGTTTATTTTTATTTGGTCGTTACAGTACGAAAGAAAAAAAAAAGCTGTTATCTCCGTCAATTATAATTTGTTTTCGATTTAGATTTGTTTTTCATAGCTGTTTAAGACAATCTTGATGTATTTTGATACTTTGACAACGATTTTTCCAGTAGCTTAGAAGAAAACGATGTTTCTGTTCTTAGGTCGTTACAGTATGATAGAAAAAAAAATTTCGTCAATTATAATTTGTTTTCGATTTAGATTTGCTGTTCATAGCTGTTTAAGACCATCTTGATGTATTTTGATACTTTGACAACGATTTTTCCAGTAGCTTAGAAGAAAACGTTGTTTTTTTTCTTTGGTCGTTAGAGTACGAAAGAAAAAAAAATGCTGTTAACTCCGTCAATGTTAATTTTTTTCGATTTAGATTTGCTTTTCATAGTTGTTTGAGACAATCTTGATG